>JAZHRO010000063.1:62860000-64110000 GCA_037157565.1 Thalassia testudinum
CGATTGCCTAAAAAATAGTAAGCGAAAAATTCTAAAATTCGTGATAAATATTCATTTTCAAACAATCCTTCAAACCCCACCATTATTTTGAAAAAATTCCAAGTATACAATTTTTGAAAATTCATGAAGTGTACAGGGGTCAGATTGACCCCGATTTAAAATTTTTCAAATTTCCAAAGGTGATTTCGAGCAATCTTAAAATTTGTTTTGACAAAAAATGGTGGGGTTTGAAAGTTGATCTCGTTGGCTCTATTTTTCATATTTTTCCTGAATTTTTGAAGGTCATTCGATATTGTTTCAAAGTGAAAAATCGACTGGGGGTCAAAATTACAGATCTGACCCCTTAATATTCAAAATTCCCTAAAAATTTGGTTGAAATAATAAAAAATTCTAAAAAAATATTCTATGAAAAACTAATTGAAAAAAGAATCTACTCTCAAAATTTCAAATTAATTGGATTCCAATTTATATCAGAGAACAACATTACTTTTGTGGTTTGTTGAAACAGAGAAAAATCCATGAAGTGCATGCAACTTAGGTTGAATCTTTAAGGTTACAACTAGAGATCACACTTTGGGCTAACCTAGACTTAATCAAGTCTAGTGCTTAACCAGTGAGCTTGGTCACCTTGTGGGCCACTCACCACAAACCCCACTAAAGAAAATGGGTTAAAACTAATTTTAAAACACGAAATCAACCCGAGTTCGTTATCATACTACTGGGTGTTTTTAATCTCTCTTGCCAAACCTGGTGACTAAGTCTGCGAGGTAGTGTCAAATGACCGTGGCTCAGTCGGTTGAACGACGAACTTATCTTCAGGAATTCAAATCTCTAACGAAAAATTGGGTCATCTAATCTATAGGGACCATTTGATTGACAGGGCCTTAGCCTTGTCCTGCTTGGCTACACCAACCCAGGGGTTGGGCGGTGTATGCACGGAAGGTGGTCACTTCGACCTCACTTGGTTGGACCTTGGGAGCCACTCCCAAGGAGGTGAGTCACCTCACCTGGACCATCTTCTCCCCCCATTTTTTCTACTCCAAGAGCCACCATGGCAAATCCTGGACTGGGACTTAGACCTGGTCAGGATATTGAGAATCTGGACCCAATGGCTCATCTGGAAGCCTGGGTCGCCGAATCTGAGGAGCGGCATCAGTAGAGCATGGATCGCATGCTGACGGCACTTGACAGGATGCAACACCCACTGCAAGGAGAGCAACTTCGGGATTTCTATGAAGCAGCCGCACAAATCATTGCACCTCTTATCAGAATTCTCGCAGGCGGAGATGCGTTTGAGCTCAAGCCCAATGTAATTGGGTTGATCAACACTCATTTCTACCGAAACTCAAGCGAAGATCCGTTCCAGCACCTTGAGGATCTGGGTCGACTCACTGAAATGATTCGACCCAGAAATATTGATCTCGGGATTGTTCTGATGAAGCTTTTCCCATTCTCTCTAAGGGACAAAGCTTCATATTGGTTCAAGACTATTGCGAAGCCAATTGGAACTTGACCAGAATTACGACGTGAATTCCTACAAAAGTTCTTCCCAATTGGTCGAACAAATGCAATGCGACACGCAATCACTACTTTCTCCCAAGGATCTGGGGAGAAATTACATGAAGCATGGGACAAATTTCACGACCTTCGAAAATGCCCGCATCATGGTATACCCAGATGGCACTTAGCCCAGATTTTCTACCATGGGCTAGATGACACACATCGGTATCTGGCCGATGCATCTAGCAGCGGGAATTTTCTCACAAAAGATGAGAACAGGGCATTTAAGTTGTTCGAATCATTAGCGGAGAACTCGATGAATGCCGCATCTATGAACCAGTTCCAGCAGCCTGATCAGTAGTGGGTTGGTGTCCACGAGGCTCACACCGAGTCTCTTCGAGCTGACATAGATATCTAATGTAAACATATTTACACTACTTAAGATGTCTATTTATGCATGTTCTTAAGCATAGGATTGCATTGCATGCTATATATATTTTATAACATGCATCATCTTGCATTTAGAGTAGTCTAAATAAAATGGAGGCTAATTATCTCCTTTTATGTGCTTGGACAGGGCAAACATTTTATCAGAGCCTCGGATCGAAGATCCAACCGTATGGATGTGATCAGGGCGACGATTGGAGTTCAGCGACTCCAAGATCGCCCTAATCAGGCATCCATAGCATCAGATAGTGACCGGGGAACCCTAGAAGATCAAGGGCCAGGATTGTGTAAATCCGCACTTCAAATGACAAATCCAACTACATGGATGAATTCGAATCGACGATCACAGCCTAACGATGCAAAAATCGAGTCAATCCGACATCCGTGGCACCATCTACAACACCCAGAAGATGGACGGCCAAGATGGCGCCACGTGGTGCCATCTCGACCACCTAAACAGCCGCATGCAATCATTGAAGTCCCCTCATCCACTCTTTCTCCACTGTTGGATCTCGATCCAACGGCTGTGGACAGCCGCACCTAAAAGTGTCCGCTCGACCATCCACGCCCCGTAGCACAGCGGTCGAAGGCATTATCGCGAGCTGCAGCCGTGGGTTCGAGCCGCAGCGAAGGGGAGAAGGGCACGGCCGAGTGAGCGCGGGCGTGCGTTGGATTATCATCGGGCAGCTCAGATCTCCCAATAGCGGCCACGTGCTATTTCACGCGAGGCGAGGACACGCCATTGTATGCGTTGAGGTAGGCGCACAGCAGCGGGCGAAGGCGCATCCTAGGCTGTCCGATCTCACGATCGGACGGCTGAGATTTGTTGAATGTGCGGATGCATTGAGAGAGAGAGAAACTAAGCGGGCGCACGTGGGCAGCGGGCACTATGCCCACGTTGGGGCTTTAGTGACGGTTTTATTCCTCACTAAAGACCCCTTATTTATTGTTTTAAAGATGTAATGACCAATTTGCCCCCACTCCTTGCAACTCTAAAAGGAGACCCCCTCCACATGAAATTCTTATCCCTTCCTTCTCTTCTCTACCTCTCCAAAGCTCAAGAGAAGCTTGTCCCACACTCGGGATGCTTCTCGTGAGATAAAGTCCAAATTTTTGTCCCCCTTCGGAAGTGGATCCCGCGACGACGACGACGTGCTGCTCCGTTCCTATTCTTCTACTTCATCCTCCTTCGTCCTGCTCTGTCCTCCTTCATCCAGGCATCGTCCCATCTGGCTCATCCTCTAAGCAACCGTCAAGGAGGATATCTCTCTCCCTATTCTTTTTACTACTTTCTAGTATAGATTTACTGCTTTCTAGTGTAGTTCCGCTCGTCCTCCAAGCGATCATCGAAGAGGACATTTCTCCCTCCATTCTTTTAATGCTTTCTAGAGTAAATTTATCACTTTCTAGTGCAATTATTTTATGCTTTCTAGCTGTAATAGTGAAATGAACAATCTCCATAATGATAAATTCTCTGTTTATTCTACATCTCATTTTTATTTCTGTGTGTAATATTCTCTGTCTCTCTTACTCTCTCTCTCTCTTTTCTATTTATTGTAAATAATTAAATATTTTTAAATTGAATTACTTTGTGACAAATAAAAACAAACGCATAGTTTTTAAATCAAACGTCTGCCTCCCTGTGTTCGACCCAGAATTTCAATTTCGGTATAAATTTTATTTGTTGAACACGAATTCTTAACTTTCAAGTTGCAACGACAGGTTTTCCAAAACCAAACATGCTAGCATAGCAATTTGAGAGTTCAACAATATCATCGTCAAGCAGCTGGATAGAATAAACTTATCGAGAAGAAGATTGACCAGATTAGTCAGGGTCAATCTAACTTGAGCTCTACTACCTCATGACCCTCCTATGCACCCTGAGCCCCACCTGCTCGAGTTAATCTACTCACTCGGGATGCATCTTCTTCGTATTTACGAGATCCCGCATATCAGGATCCCGTAAATAATCTAGATCTGGCACCTTACGACCAGGGTTACACACCACCTGCAAATTATAATGCATATCCCCTTGACAGATATACGTTTCAGACATCTTCGGCCTACAAGGACGTCAGCGCTATCCAAGGATATGGGCGTAATAACCCGTATTCAAAGACGTATAACCCTAGTTGGCGCCAGCATCCGAACTTCCTGGTATGGTAATTCACAGAGACCACATCAAGATCCACACTACCAGACCAGGCAATGCGGGAATGCACAAAACACGTATCCTAGGCAGCAGCCATTCCTACCTCAATAGCAGCAACCCCTCTCGTTATACCAACCGTTGCACCAAGCTGCCAACCACCCTCCAAAGCGGGCTAACCCTTTGGAGCCGCTGAAAGAGGAGATGCAAGAATCGATGAGGAAATCTACACAAGATAGCATGTAGATTATGAAGGTGATGATTGATCAAATACAGACCATACAGAACACGCAGAACCAGCTATTGCAGGAGCATAGGACTCAGGGAGCCTTGCCCTCCCAACCCATCTCGAACCCTCGATATGTGCAGAACCAGGGTGCCCCACCTAGGTTTCAAGCACTGCAGGGACAGACACACACCATACTACAGGCGCCTCTTGCACCACCTGGCTACGCACAAAGCTAGTAGCCTTTGCAGAATCCTGTGTATTCTGCCCCTTCCGCTCCCCCACCACCTCATGGAAAGCAAGCCAATGCACACGCTGTCTCTTTGTGAAGCAGAAGGAAGACATTCGACCCACTACCTAGGCAGGCGGGTCCTGATTTTTCCCACCCTTCGCTACAGGCGAGTTCGACTCCGTCTTCATCCCAGGAGCCACTTGCGGTAGATAAGGGTATGAGGCCACTTAACCCTGAGATTCCCGTCCCTTTTCCTGAGGCTCTGACACGAAATGCAGTATGAAAAAAGGACACATAGAATTTTGAGGACTTGAAATCGATGTTTAAGGAAGTACATATTCAGGTCCACCTCCTCAAGGCAATCGACCACATTGCCGCTGTCGCTAGGTTCTTCAAGGACTATTGTACCCCGAAGTGATAGCCAAGAATTGGACGACAGGCGGTACTGTCGAAAGATGCTAGCATCGTGATTCTAGTCGACTTGCCGCCAAAGAAGAAAGACCTTGGTACCCCACTCATATCCTGCTTCTTGCAGGATTCTCCATTTGATCGGGCCCTTCTAGATTTGGGTTCGTCCATCAACCAAACTCCCACTACTGTATTTGATCTATTTCGATTTGGGGAGTTGAAGCCCACCTCGGTCACAATTCAGCTGGCTGACAGATCAGCCAAAACACCGAATGGGGCGGTTGAGAATGTGATCATGAAAGTCCACGGGTTCTGCTTTCCTGCAGATTTTTTCATTCTGGATATGGAAGTTCCACCTAATCTCTGAGATGCACCAGTTATTTTGGGTTGCCCATTTCTGGCGACAGCCTGAGCGAACATCGATTGTGCATCCGGGTGTATGGAGATTGCCCTAGGCAACGAATGACTTCGACTAGACATATTCAGGGCAGCAAAGAAATTCGACTGTGATCGAATAGAGGAGGATGGTGAAGAAGAAGATGCGGCATACTATGGTAACATTGGGCTCCTTTGTGATGACCCAATGTCTCATTCGTCTACACTATCAGGGTTCTTAGACCTTGATCCACATGGGACTAAAACCACTGCATTACACATATCTCCCCAAGGATCTGACTGTTTAGGGTGTGCTCCTAACCATAGCACCCTTGAATCCAGCTATCTTGATCCATATATTACTAAGTCGCCCCTGTTATTGCAGGAAGACTTGACTAGATCTAATGGGTTTTCCGTTAGCGCAGTCACAACTGATTTCACAGGGAGTGACTCAGCAGGAATTCACGTGCACATGGATCAGCTAATTCCTACCCTCTATTCTACTCCTCCCACTCTCAGTTCTGATTCTGACCCACCCGTGATTGAATTGAAGCCCTTACCTGACTCACTCAAGTACGTGTTCTTGGGCGAAAGTGAGACATATCCAGTCATTATCAATGCCCACTTAACCCAAGAACAGGATCATCGATTCATTTCTACGCTTCAAGACCGTAGGGCTGCTATCGGGTGGAGTATTGCTGATCTCCGTGGAATTTGCCCCTCGTATTGCACTCATCACATTTACACGGATGAGGGGGTGAAACCTTTGAGACAACCTCAAAGATGGCTTAACCTGAAGATGCTCGAGGTTGTTAAGAAGGAGATCATCAAATGGCTGGATGCAGGCATTGTATATCCAATCTCAGACAGCTAGTGGGTGGGTCAAATTTAGATAGTGCCCAAGAAAGCAGGGCTCATCGTCATGAAGAATGATAAGGGCGAATCCATCCCGACCCACACTGCGACATCTTGGTGGGTCTGCATCAACTACAGGAAACTGAACATGGCTACCTAGAAGGATCACTTTCCTTTGCCGTTCATTGACCAGATCTTGGAATGGTTAGCCGGACGTAGTTTCTTCTACTTTCTGGATGGATGCTCCAGGTACAATCAAGTAGCTACTAGCCTGAAAGATCAAGACAAGACCACATTCAGATGCCCCTTTGGAACACTCGCCTTCAAGCGGATGCCCTTTGGCCTTTGCAACTCACCAGCAACATTTCAGCGTTGTATGATGACCATCTTCTCTGACATGATTGGGGATTATGTGGAGGTATTCATGGATGACTTCTCCATTTTTGGATATGATTACAAATCTTGTCTTGATAACCTCACCAAAATCCTAAAATGGTGTATTGAGGTAAACCTAGTACTATCCTGGGAGAAAAGCCATTTCATAGTGAGGGATGGCATAGTACTAGGGCACAGGATCTCTAAAAATGGACTCGAGGTCGACCGAGTTAAATCAGAGATTATCTCCCACTTACCGCCACATAGCTTGGTCAAGCAGATTAGATCATTCTTGGGTCACGTCGGCTTCTATCGGAGAATTATCCCCGATTTCTCAAAAATTGCACGACCCTTGACAAATCTCCTAGTTACCGATGTCCCATTTGAATTTGATACCTCGTGTCTCAGCGCCTTCGAGATTTTACGAAGTGCTATTTCTGACTCCCCGATTCTCCAAACACCCTACTAGTCACTTGATTTCGAAATGATGTGCGACGCTTCTGATTTTGCCGTTGGTGCTGTTTTAGGTCAGTGTCAGGAGAAACAACCCTTCGTCATATACTATGCTAGCAAGATGTTGAATGAGGCTCAGCGCAATTATACTGTCACCAAAAAGGAACTGCTAGTGGTAGTATTCTGGTTGGAGAAATTCAGATCATATTTACTAGGGTCCAAGGTCATCATTTTCACTGACCACTCCACCCTCCGGCATTTGTTGGCAAAGAAGGATGCCAAACCACAGCTCATTGGATGGATCCTTCTATTGCGTGAATTTGATATCAAAATCCGCGACAAAGCCGAAAAATAAAAAGTTGTGGCAAATCACCTATCCAGTTTGGACCCAGATCACATTCCTTATTCCCTCCCTATCCAAGAACAATTTTCAGATGAATCTCTTTTGGCTATTCATTCTGTTGAGTTCCCCTGGTATGCAGATTTCGCAAACTACCTTGCCGCAGGCAAAATTCCCATGAACCTATCCAAGGACCAGAAACTCAAATTCATTGCAGAGGCCAAATATTACCTCTGGGATGACCCACTACTCTTCCGCATTGGAGCAGATCAGATTATTCGTAGATGCATCCCAGACTCTAAGATCCCCAGTGTGTTATCTATCTACCATAATGATGCCTGTGGTGACCATTTCACGGGACAGCAAACCGCTGCAAAAATTTTGCAGTCGGGATTTTTCTGGCCAACCATCTTCGGAGATACACACGATTATGCCCAACACTGCAAACGATGTCAGTCGGTCGGTTCTATGACCTGGAGAGACATGATGCCACTCCAACCCATTATGGTCGTAGAAGTGTTTGACGTCTGGGGCATCGATTTTATGGGCCCATTTTCAAACTCACATGGCTTTGAGTACATATTGCTAGCCATTGATTATGTCTCAAAGTGGGTCGAGGCCATCCCGGCGAGACGAGCTGATGATAAACAACAGTTTATCATCATTCTTATGCATTAAAACAAACCTAGCTCTTAGAGTTTTACTCCGCAAGTGGGTTTTTGGGTTGCATTTTGGCATTAATTAGGTTGGGTATGCATTGCATTTTTTATTGTCTTTTTGATATGTTTTTGTGAGTGTTAGGGATAAACATATATACAGATCCATAAAACCCTAGCACTCAAGAAGGCAAATGGTGAAGGAGGAGCTCAGACAAACTGGAACTCAGCTTGATCCAGCTCACCACAGCTGGAACCAAGCTCACTTGGACTAGGGTTAGCTCATTCCATCTCCATTCAGCTAATTTCAGCTGAATGACAGCTCAAGAGAGCTCATCTTAGCTCACCCTAGCTCAGGTCAGCTCAGATCCAGCTCAACTTAGTTGAGCCTAGCTCATCTCAGCTCCCACTAATCCATAAGGAGCTCTAGCTAGCTCAAATGAGTTGATTGAAGTTCACTCTAGCTCAGATCCAGCTACATCCAGCTCCATTCAACTCCAACCAGCTGAAGATGAATTCATCCCAGCTCAGAAAGCTCAAGTCCAGCTCCCAGGGACTCAGCTTAGCTCAACTCAGTTGAGTTAAGCTACCTTAGCTGCCTCAACTAGCTTGATCCTCTCCAGGAGTAGAAGACCCAGCTCACCTCAGCTCATTATGGTAGAAGCCAGCTCACTTTAGCTTGGCTTAGCAGCTAGCAAAGAGCTAGCAAGCTAAGCCAGCTAGAGTGGCTCCATGCCAGCCTCTTCAGCAGCTGCTAGCTCCAGTTCAAGCTCCCAACTTCTCCTCCTCAGCTCCTCTCTTCAAATCTTAGATCACATTACCTACTCCTCTACTCCATAGCTAGCTTAGCTTAGCTTAGCTTAGCTAGCATCCAACTCCTTGGCCATCCACCACCTTCAACTCAACCCTAGCTAGCTCCATCAACTAAGCTCACCTAAGCTAGCTATCCTACTCCAAGTTGGTGCCACCACCATCACACCCCTTCACCCCATCACCACTACCAAAAGCCACCCATTTTCCCTCCAAAATAACCTTCTAGAACCCTTCCCTTTTGCCGCCAACTTTCCCTCCAAAATTCCCTTCATCTCCACCATACACCTCTCCTTAAATCCATCTCCACCATCCACCTAACCCCCATTCTAGAAGACCCTAGGTTGGCGCCAAAATGGTGGTGTCTCTCCACCACCAAAAGCCACCAACACCACCATAATCACCCCCTTAAGACCCTTTAAGGTGGCGCCAACTAACCCTAGCCCTAGGATCATTCTAACCACCCATAACCACCACCAAACTCCATCCTTGCCCTCCACCTATTCATGCCAACTACCCCCTCTCCACCTCTATATAAACCCACCATATCACCACATAAAAATCATCCTCCATTAGTGTTTACTTCCACTTACATCCACCTATACCTACGGCCAAGAAGGAGTAGAGAAGAAGATTAAAGGGGCACATCACCAGCCCCTTTGGTGCCTTCTTCTCCCCACTCTCTTCAACATAGGCCACGCCAAGGAGGAGGAGCTTTCCACTTCAAGGAGAATGGCCAGGCAAAGGAGAAGAACCTAGGGTGGACGTCCACCCTTGGAGGAAGAGAATTAAAGGTGGTAGATACCACCTTAGAGGACACCACTTTCAAGGAAGGAGAAGGAGGAGCCCTTTTCACGCCTAGAAGCCACTAAGCTTGGAGCAAGGAGCTTCCCCTCTTCACCAACAATTCAGGAAGATTTGTGTTTTATTTTCTTTGTTGCAATTATCTAGTAGTAGAAGCATTCATCTACTAGGGTCTTTTGTAAAACACTCTCTCTTTTAATCAAAGTTGCCTTCTTTAATCTTGTTGTTGCATAGTCTTGTAGAATTCTTGTTTAACCATTTTCACTCCCTCTCCCTAATTACTCTAGGCCTCCACGTGCCTAGAGTGAACTTAGGGAGAGGTTCTACTTGTCACTATAATAGTAGTGTAGTGGATTAGTATAGAGAATTTTCTTGCTATCAACAAACTCGCCCTGTTCTCGTTATTTCAAAACAAAAAAAAAAGTCATATATGTAAAACACCAAAAAGAATGTTGAGTTCCATCTTTAAGCAAGGGATTTTAATTTTGCAAACATTTAGCCTCCTTGGAAGACCCTAGATACTCACCTATCTAGGAATATAAATTTAAAAGGGAATCAATTTTTGTGTGTTGCAACGACTTAAAACCCTAAATTAACAAACAACGCAAAAATGCAATCACTTTTTGGCGTCGTTGCCGAGGAGGCATGGCTTTGCTTAGTCATTTTTCCTCTTGCTTGAAGTGGATCTCATCCCCTTCTCTTTCTTTTCTCTAGTGTGTGCAGGAACTACAGCGGGAAAGTGGGAATTTGGAAGCAAAAGCTCAAAGTTCCTTTTCTTGCTACGAATTTTTAGGTTGGTTCCCTTTTCTGGTCTCATAATTAATTAAAACTACCAAAAAATATTAAACTTGGCTTTTAGGATCTCAAACATCTTAATTAAGTGGAGTGGTGTCCATTAAAATTCATTGTTTGCTTGAATGTTTCGTTAACACCACTCCATTTCAAGTATTGATGTTCTATTTTTTGGGTCCAGATTTCTGTCTGGAATTGAAAAATTAATTCCCAACACCACAGGCATCCTAAAATCATAAAATTTTATATGGTGATTCAAAATTAAATTAGAAACATCTGTCCCAAATTTCAGATAAATTTTCTTTGCATTTAATTTTTAAAAATTCATGGACTGCAGAGGGGTCACACCCTCTAATCTTCCTATTTTGCTACTATCCGTGAATTTTTAGAATTTTTATACTCATCCAATTTTTGTGAAATTTAGTCTTCTGTAATTCTTGTGAAATTTTACACATCATATAAAATCATCAAAATTTTCTGAGGTCGATGGTAATACTGAAAAGTCCAAAATACCCATGGGTATCATTTCTGAACTTTAACACCAGTTCAAATAAAAATTAAAAATAATTATCAAATAAATTCCTAAAATCTCACAAAAATATTTTTTAGAATCCTTGTTTGATTTTTTTCAAAGTAGTGATGTTGTTTGAATTGTTTAGACCACTACTTAATACAGAAAGCCTAAAAATAACTCATTGGTAATAAAATTTCTATCCTAGGACCAATTGGATTAAGGTTTCTTTTTTCATTTCTAGAAACAAACAACAAAAGGAAACATATCTTCACCCATACAACTTAATTTCCTCTTGTTTGTGGAATCTCAAACTTGTTTGAAAACTTAAAAAGAAAACCTTAAAAATACACTAAGTTAAATCCAATCCTAAAAGACAGAAATACAATAATTGTGTGACAACTTCCTTTTCATTGGAGACACTTTCCAATTTCTGCATACACACAAAAAAATTTGAAATAACAGGGCAACAACCCAAACAACGCCCTCCACATTCGGTGTGCACACTAGTATCCTAGCCCTAACTAAAATTTGTAGCAATTTGACCCCTAAGGTTTCATCAATTTAGGCGTGCTATATAGGACTTAAGCTTTCTCTAGTTAATACCAATTCTGTCATCTATATCTTGTGTTCAGGCTTAGGGGCCGTGTCAAACGACCAGGCGCGGGTTTATACAAGCACCTGGGGATTTTCCTAGGAAACACTAGGGCCCAAACCTCCCCTTAAGCAACTTGGATAGATTTGTTGATAGAACGGGTATTCACTGTTGATTACTTATTTCCTAGGTAGACCAAGTCTTAGGTTAAATTCTAAGGAGTCACAATTAAGTTAGGTCTAGAATTTGATTGCTTGTGTGCACACTTCTCTCACCTCCATCACTTCTCCTCCCCTACCATTTCTTCCATTTTGCATGGGCGGCGGTCCAAAACTCCACACTTGGAGGGACTACTTGATTTTGCCTCCCCAAAAAGACTTTCCTGCATTCTTCCTCTTCTTTAAAAATGGAAAATAGAAGTTGGTCCTCTAACTTGCATGCTAATTATTGTTTCCCCAATCTTTCCACCCAAGAGCTTCTTAATCAAGCCCCTCTACCTAATCTCTACTCTATCATGGCTCAGCTACAAGTTAAGCAATAACAGTTGCATATGGATTTAACAAACCTAGCCAACCAAGGGAGTCCTGCCACACCTGCCCAAGCTCCACACATTCCACATCTCACCCCTTTTAACACCCACAAGAGAGAAAATCTGCATAAATCCCATGCTAAGTATAATTATTATTCTGAGTCTTTCTATGGTTCAATAGGGAATTATGTTTATCCCAATCATCACCCCACCCAAAATGACCCTACCTTCCAGGAGAAATTGAAAAATTCCTCTAATGGGGGGAATTATCCAGCACACTTCTGGACCAATCCGGTTCCACAGCAATAACAGAACCCGTTTGGAGGGTATGGTTCAAATCAGACTTATCAATCTGGGAAATCTCAGGAAGACATTAATGCCCAGATGATGAAAAATTTGCAGGAGTTACAAAGAAAAACAAAGGAAACAACCTGTCTTATTAACAATCTCAATGATCAAATTGGGGATATTTCGACTCAAAGACCTGCAGGACACTCACCATCCCAACCCACACCAAACTTTATTAATCACAGGAACCAACACCCGGGTGGATACCAACATCAAAACCACACGGTTCAGCCTCCTATTAACCCAATATCGTAGCACCAACCCAATTTCTATCAACATCGGGCCCCCCCACCTCCCCCCAGTGATCACCAAGTTGCATATGCAGAGACTTTGAGGGGTGAGGAAACCACCATGGATTTAAGGCCTTCACATTTAAATGATGAAACTAATTCTCAACCAATACAGATGACTCCCCTAACCTCAATACGGAAGAAGAAAAAGAAATCCCAAAAACACCTGATTCAAACCCTATTTCCCACTCTCAAAAACTGCAATCCAACAATTCAAAATCAGAGCCCTCTGACCACAATCCTTTGGACTTATTAGAGCAAGTCAAGAGGAATATTCCATTCCTAGATTCTCCCCATGCCTCTAAAAAATTTACTGCAAAATGGCATGATCAGAATCTGGAAAGGTTGGTCCTTTCAAAGACAGCTAGCTCAGTTTTTCAGAGTAAGCTGCCTTTCACAAAAAAGGACTAGGGCACATCACTCATCTCAGTTGTCATAACTGACACCATTTTTTTTTGCGCCCCTCTCGACTTAGGTACCTCTAGTAATCTCATCCCCCTTGTCTTATTTGAGGAATTTTGATTCAGTGATTTAAAACCTACTAAGGTTCAATTTAAATTGGAAGACCGATCTGCCATTCAACCGCAGGGAGTTATTGAGGATAGTATTATCAAGGTTCGGAATTGTCTATTTCCAGTAAATTTTCTGGTCCTTGACATAGAGGTACCTAAGGCTCTCATTAATGCCATCCTTGGAAGACTTTTCTGATTATGGCAGCAGCTAATATCAATTCTCATTCTGGGAAAATGAATATAAGTTGCAGTAACCAGACATTCTCATTAGTTTTATTTGAAGCTTCCAAGAGGTCCATCGATCACAAAATTTTTGAGGACACTGATAATAAAATGGAAGTAGTATTTGTGACGTCTATGTTGATCCAATCTCATTCATCTTTGACCACTATTGATCTAGATTTTATTGATTCTTATTCTAAGGATAATTATGTGGTCCAAGACTTTCGAGATCAACTAGGGTTTGACTTTCCCCCTTTTCATCTTCTTGATTTTTCACCAAAAATATCCACACTAACTTCACCCATCCTGCATCTCACTAACTCCTTTCCCCTCCCTTTTCTATTGGACCTACCACCTGATCCACCTAAGTTTGGCTTTCATCATAAATTCGAACCATGGCCAAACCGGGGTCCTTTTTCCATTTCTCTATTTTATTTTGATCCCTTTATCTTTACCACTCATCTTTTTAGGGATCTTGAGGAAGACACTTTTATTAAAGACATTCAAGTGTCCAATTTTTTACATGATTTTCCGTCTTCCATGCACACTTCACCCGGCTTAGCACTGGATGGGAGGTAACCCATCATTTTTCCTACTTGCCTTTTTCCTTCTTCTTTTAGGTTTTGACCATCCTAGAATCGACCGCCCTTCACTATGGTGATCCCTTTTCCCTCTTAATGCATGAGGACATTGCATATCTTAAGCATGGGGGGGTGTTTTTAAAATTTGACGATCGATTTAGGATTTTCAAAATCGAAAAACATGCATTTTTCTTTAGTTATTTTCCTGCTTGCATACCCAAGAAAATAAAAATGTTGAAAACTTTTTGAGGAAAAATTTTGAAATCGGGACTAAGGTTGAAAAATTCACTTCTGGGTATAATGGGATTTAATCTTTAACAAACTTGGGATGAGGATGTGGATCTGATGATTAGAATTTCAAGGTCTATTTTTAGACTAGATCAGATATCCTTCTCTAAAATTTCACCTGAACTCATGATAGTTCAAGTGACTTGATCCTATTTTATAATATGGAAAGTATTTGACTTAGTTTCTGATTCAAAAACTTGCATTTCTTGAGGAACTTCTTGTGTCAATTTTCACACACAAGCCAACACTTAAAAGCAACTAAAAATTTGAAAAACTCCCTTGTTTGGACTCAATAAAAGGCTGAAGCAGATCATTGGTTTGAGTTCCCACCGTCGAGAAAGAGGAAAATGCCTCCTTTGAGGATGTGATGTCAACATGTTACCGCCTCGGCGCTGCTCCATATCTATATTTCATATCATTAGATGGAGCATTAAAGCACATTTTAGCAGCTCAAGTGTCTTGGACGGTGCTCTACCTATAGTGTCGGAGCAAGAGCTTGAGTTTGCTTGGAGCACCCCTTTACACCGCATTGTGTTTTGGGGTTGTAAGCTCCGGGGAGGTGTCATGGATAGTGCTATCCTGAAGTACTGGCACCAGAGCCCCCTTGAGGATTGGTAATGGGAATGATGATCCCAACACATCTGTTGTAAGAGTAAGCTAAAAATAAGCACGAGGGAGAGAAATAATAATAATAATAAATTAATTAACACGCCCATATAAATGTTGGCTTTTCACAAGCACGGACACAAGGTTTTCATGGATTTTGCAAGTTGCGAATTAGATTCATGAGCCAGAAAAATCCTACAAACAAAAATTTCAAGTCATTTGAATTAACAAGGGGTTAATTAGTGAATTTTTTGGAGGATATATTGATCCCGTTTTGTCTAATGATTGGATCCAAAAAACAATCCTGATGCTTATCCTTAACAAATCCTGTGCCTCCGGTGTTTAGATCAACCAAGGTCCCTTAATATTTTTTCTCCTCAAAAGTCAAAAAAATTAGATTTCCCAGAAATTTCATTTTCAAAAAAAATAATTAAAGTTATGCTAAGAGACTAGCAACAGATAAGCATGGGGATGTGATAAACAACAGTTTATCATCATTCTTATGCATTAAAACAAACCTAGCTCTTAGAGTTTTGCTTCGCAAATGGGTTTTTGGATTTCATTTAGGCATTAATTAGGTTAGGCATGCATTGCATTTTTTATTGTCTTTTCGATATGTTTTTGTGAGTGTTAGGGATGAACAAATATACAGATCCCTAAAACCCTAGCACTCAAGAAGGCAAATGGTGAAGGAGGAGCTCAGACTAACTGGAACTCAGCTTGATCCAGCTCACCACAGCTGGAACCTAGCTCACTTGGACTAGGGTTAGCTCATCGCAGCTCCATTCAGCTAATTTCAGCTGAATGACTACTCAAGAGAGCTCATCTTAGCTCACCCTAGCTCAGGTAAGCTCAGATTCAGCTCAACTTAGTTTATTCTAGCTCGTCTCATCTCCCACTAATCCACAAGGAGCTCTAGCTAGCTCAGATGAGTTGACAGGAGTTCACTCCAGCTCAGATCCAGCTACATCTAGCTCCATTCAACTCTAGCCAGCTAAAGATGAATTCATCCTAGCACAGGAAGCACAAGTCCAGCTCCCGGGGACCTTAGCTGCCTCAACCAGCTTGATCCTCTCTGGGAGCAGCAGACCTAGCTCACCTCAACTCATTATGATAGAAGCCAGCTCACTTTAGCTTGGCTTAGCAGCTAGCAAAGAACTAACAAGCTAAGCCAGCTAGAGTGGCTCCATGCCAGCCTCTTCAGCAACTGCCAGCTCCAGTTCAAGCTCCAGACTTCTCCTTCTCAGCTCCTCTCTTCAAACCTTAGCTCACATTACCTACACCCCTACTACATAGCTAGCTAAGCTAGCTTAGCTTAGCTTAGCTTAGCTATCATCCAACTCCTTGGCCATCCACCACCTTCAACTCAACCCTAGCTAATTCCATCAACTAAGCTCACCTAAGCTAGCTATCCTACTACAAGTTGGCGCCACCACCATCACACCCCTTCACCCAATCACCACTACCAAAAGCCACCTGTTTTCCCTCCAAAATAACCTTCTAGAACCCTTCCCTTTTGGCGCCAACTTTCCCTCCAAAATTCCCTTCATCTCCACCATACACCTCTCCTTAAATCCATCTCCACCATCCACCTAACCCCCCTTCTAGAAGACCCTAGGTTGATCCCAAAATGGTGGTGTCTCTCCACCACCAAAAGCCACCAACACCACCATAACCACCCCCTTAACACCCTTTAAGGTGGCTCCAACTAACCCTAGCCCTAGGATCATTCTAACCACCCATAACCACCACCAAACTCCATCCTAGTCCTCCACCTATTCACGCCAACTACCCCCCTCTCCACCTCTATATAAACCCACCATATCACCACATAAAAATCATCCTCCATTAGTGTTTACTTCCACCTACATCCACCTATACCTACAGCCAAAAAGGAGTAGAGAAGAAGATTAAAGGGGCACACCACCAGCCCCTTTGGTGCCTTCTTCTCCCCACTCTCTTCAACTTGGGCCACGCCAAGGAGGAGGAGCTTTCCACTTCAAGGAGGATGGCTAGGCAAAGGAGAAGAACCTAGGGTGGATGTCCACCCTTGGAGGAGGAGAATTAAAGGTGGTAGCTACCACCTTGGAGGACACTGCTTTCAAGGAAGGAGAAGGAGGAGCCCTTTTCACTCCTAGAAGCCACTAAGCTTGGAGCAAGGAGCTTCCCCTCTTCACCAACAATTCAGGAAGATTTGTGTTTTATTTTCTTTGTTGCAATTATCTAGTAGTAGAAGCATTCATCTACTAGGATTTTTTGTAAAACACTCTTTTTTAATCAAAGTTGCCTTCTTTAATCTTGTTGTTGCATAGTCTAGTAGAATTCTTGTTTAACCTTTTTCACTCCCTCTCCCTAATTACTCTAGGCCTCCACGTGCCTAGAGTGAACTTAGGGAGAGGTTCTACTTGTCACTATAATAGTAGTGTAGTGGATTAGTATAGAGAATTTTCTTGCTATCAACAAACTCACCCTGTTCTCGTTATTTCAAAACAAAAAAAAGAGTCATATATATAAAACACCAAAAAGAATGTTGAGTTCCATCTTTAAGAAAGGGATTTTAATTTTGCAAACATTTGGCCTCCTTGGATGACCCTAGATACTCCCCTATCTAGGAATATAAATTTAAAAGGGAATCCATTTTTGTGCATTGCAACGACTTAAAACCCTAAATTAACAAACCACGCAAAAATGCGATCAGCTGACCACAGGATCGTCATTTGTTTTGTACAGCAGAATATTTTTGCGAGATTCAAAATAACATGTGCTCTGATTAGCGATGAGGGAAGCCACTTCATCCACACCCATTTCAGGTCGTTATTAAAGAAATACGGGCTACATCACCTCATAGCCACCCCGTATCACCTGTAGACCAATGGGCTGGCTGAAGTGTCTAACCGTCAGATCAAACTAATTCTCTAGAAGATGGTTAGACCAGATAGGAAGGACTGGTCTGACAAATTAATCGATGCACTCTGGGCATATCGGACCACATACAAGGCCCCACTCGAAATGTCACCATATCACATGGTATATGGCAAGGCCTGTCACCTTCCTGTAGAGCTAGAACACCGCGCCTTTTGGGAGGTGTGAAAATGCAACCTTGACCTTGATGCAGGAGGTCGAGAATGGAAACTCCTCAACGAATTAGAAGAGATTCGGAGGGAGGCCTATGAGAATTGATTAATATACAAGGACAAGATCAAGGCCTTTCATGACCGTCACATCTAAATGAAAGCATTCACGCCCAACCAGCGAGTCTGGTTATTTGCTTCGCAGCTAAAACTATTCGCAGGGAAGCTCAAGTCCAAATGGACTGGCCCGTATGTTGTGATCTATCCATATCTTAATGGGGCCGTCCAGATCAAGGGCCTAAAATCTGGGCATATATTCACAGTAAATGGCCAGCACCTCAAGCCATTTTTGGCCCAGGAACCTCCTCCACCTGATGAGACTATTCATCTTAGTGAGGACGTGTGATTGAGTGCTCGCCCAGCTGGAGGCGTTAAACTCAGCACGTATAGATACCATTCTTCCCACATTCCACCATCAGTTATATATAACCATCATTATACAAAGCATATTTTTGTTTTAGCATATTTCCCTTTTGTATATTGCATACTGATAGGTTGGCCGCTGCTGAATTTCAGGAGTAATTACAGGTGATTTCTACCCATTCTCTCCCTGCAGTATTTATTTTCTTTTATATTCTTGCATGAGGATATGCAAGAACTTAGGCATGGGGGGGTAGATAAAGAAAAAACTGAAAAATTTTTTGCCAACACTTAGGAAAACCTCGGAGCTCCATGTAAAATGTAATTTAGGACCCTAAATAGAAGAACAATCGACTCCACCTCCAATGCTCGCATTGGAGCTAGAAATCATTTCGCAACAGCCACCTTCGACTCACCCACTCACCTTTTGTTCTAAAGTTAGGGTCAAGCTGATTGTTACCCGATACGGGAAATTTACGAAGTACAAATTATACGAGGTTAATTGTTTATAGCATATATACATATTGCATTCATGAATAAGATTATTTTATTAAGAGAATGCATTAGGGACTTTATCCTCTAGTTGATTCCTGTAATCTAGAATCCAGTACAACTTTTCACACACATGTAGAATTTGCAATGGATTCATGGTGAAGGCTGATAAACGTCTTCAGTCTGTCGAGAAGAAGCAGTGCTTCTTTTCTTGAACCCCTGGACAGTGTTTTGGGAGTCAGGCAGATTTTCTTCCAAAAATCCACTAAATAGTGTGAGATGAGAGTAGAGTGTATTGGTGCTCTAAGATTAGTGCAAGGAATCTGGAATCCTAGATAATTAGGTGATGATGCTCTGAGATTAGACATAGTTTTCGCTCTTGGTTCCTACGTATGCATTTTGTGCAAAATTTTGAGAGCAACCAAATAAGGCAAATACGCGGAGAGCGAGTTTTCATAAAACTAGAGCTAAGGTGGATGGTTACGACCACTCTATGGAATCCTCAGCTGAAGAAGGGTATTGATGTCAAGGTCAGACATACACTATCCTATCCGTCTCTCTCAGTGCCGTGAGTAGGAACTTCCACCAAATAAGCCACCCAATGTCTCTTGAGTACCACCAATCCCTAATAATGCCTCCTCAATAAAGTTCATGGATGTATGCTAGTTGTGTTATGTTGAAAAAAAAATGATGAAAAGAAAGAAAAGCTGAAAAAATTAGAAAAAGAAGAAAAAGCAAAGAAAAGAATGAATATTTAGTGTTTATTTCATTGAGGCAATACCACCAAATATGGCCTTAACCTATCTTTCTTGTGTTTCTGATCGCCCAAATACTGGCTGAGGAAGCTCGACTTAGTTTTAGAGTTATGAGAACTCAATTAAAGTGTTAACACCTAGTGAGAACACCAAATACAGGTCATATACGTCAATCTGGTAAAGTTGTGAGCTTTAAGAAGAAAAGAAAAGAAAAAGGAAAAGAGTAGGAGAGAATGAATACAAAGGAATCAAAAGAGAGCATAGTTTTTCTCATCTTTCTCTGAGTTGAGTTACTTAGTAATCTGGGAATCTAGATTCTATAGTACTAGTCTCTATGTAGCACCAGTGAGAGTAAGCCACCAAATATATAATAATTTCCCTCAGAGATTACCTAAGCCTAAAGCTAGGGTGGAATTCATAGAATATTTTGAATACCTCGAGGGAAGAAGTTCGCCTATCCTGCTAGAATTTTTACTAGGGGTCAAGTACAGGCTTTAAAGGTATATTAGTTTTCACTCGAATCTATTGCAAAAGCTACATAGCCGCACTTTCACGATTGTTTGGATTTCTAGAGCATAGGATAAAAACAAAAAGGAGAAAAATCCCTACACATACACTTGATAAAAAAATCAGTCCTATAGGGACCCTTTCTATAAATAAATTAGTCTTGCATTTGCTAGGGACTAGCAAGATTTAGGCATGGGGGTATGATTGCGCAGCAATCATAGGTCTTAACTGACATAGATTAGGCTAGAACTTAGCATAAGTTAGGAAAATTCATGCACGCATAAGCATTATTTGCATCTTTACTGCTTTTCGTTAGCTATGCATAAAATAATGTTATAATGTGCTGATTAAGTGCATTATGTCGATTGCAGGAAATAAGCTGATCAGGAGCTGGATCTGGAGCTGGATCTAAAGCTAGATCAGGAATAACGGAAGTTGTAGTAGAGCAAAAGGCTTAGTTTAGATATAGAAACAATAATGTAAGGGGATTAAAGGTTTGCTATTCTATTAAGTATGAATAAAGCAGTAAAATGTGAAGAGCTTAGGTCCATCCTAGCCCAAGGATAGCCTAGAGACTTCCCCAAGCCTTACCCACCCTTAGATTAGGTCACAACACCCTAGGAAACCCTAAAACCCTAGTTCCAACCCTTATCTGGACGTCCAGATAAGTTATAGGATGTCCAGGACCATTAGCCATCTCCGGCACACCTCAAACCCACTTCAGCAATGTTATTAGACGTCCAAACACTTTATCAGACGTCCAATTTCTGCAGAGTACCCAAAACAAAACCTTGATTTCTCCCTGACTCAAATTGGATGTCCAGAACTAAAGTCTGGACTTCTGATTTTTGAGTATAAGTCGTCTAATCCTATTATTGGACATCTGATACTGGTCTCCAGTCCCTTTTTTGAGATTCAAGTCTTGATCTTGGATCTCTAGCTCCCTAGACCTAATCCCAACCCCATAGGAACCTAAATTGAGGTGCCCTAACCCTAGTACATCACCTCTAGACCTACCTAAGGACCTAATTAGGTCCTCACCAAACCCAATTGACTTAGATCAAAGTCAATTATCTTCACCTAAGTCAATTGGACTCATTGAGTCCAATTGAGCTTAGATCTCAACCCACACAAGTTCAATTGGACTTAGTGAGAGTCCAATTGACCTAAACCCAACCTAATTGAGTTATTTCACCCTCAATTAGGTTCACACTCATTCAATTAAATGTAGGTTAAGTTTAATTGCATTTTCACCTTAGCAATTAGGGCTTGAAACCCTAATTCAAGACCTACACCTACCCAAACCCCTTAGGACCTAACCTAAGCCACCTAGCCACATAAAGCACGACCACACACACACACACACCCATTCACACACACACACTTATCTAGAGTTCTCTAGAGCTCTATTGAGATGGTGCCACCTCTTGGTTGCCAAATTTAGCAACCAAGAGGCATTCAAATTAAGATCCACAATTTTTGGATCTCAAAGACCACCTCCACCCCCATGTGGTCGGCCACTCCTTGACTCTATCTAGAGAGTTCCACACCTCACTAGAGAGAATCCATTGGGTCTATAAAAAGACCCCATGGGTGGCCAAGTGCACCCATTCACATCCCTTGGCTTCCATTGGCACCACTCACCTCATTACCTCCATACATGCCCACCTTCACTTAGGTTAGCTACTCCACCTCCACAAGCTCACCACCATCATGGAGGACATCATGCTGGGATGCTGGATCAACCCAACCTCTCTCCAAGGGTCGGCCTAAGCTACATTGGCCGCCCCTCATTCTCCTCCCGACCACTCCAAGGCCATCAGGGACCACCCCTGAATGCCCTTTATTCTACTAGATTTAGTTTATGCTCTTCATGATTTTTACTTCTTTTATTACTGCTTAGTAGCGTGGTCTTAACTTCTCCCTCAATGATGCATGCGAAATCCCCCCATCGATTCTTGTATGCAATCATTTTTTGGTAGCTAGATTTCCATTTCAAGCATTTATGTACAAGCTTTCCTCTAGATTTCTTGTGCAAACAACTCCCCAACAAATGAATGAAAATGCATTTATATATTCTATATATATATATCTCTTTATGTGTTTGAAATCACCACAAGCTTAATAATTATCATATTTGCGTAATTTAAATGCCTGCTCTTTAACTGCCTATCCATTACGCACCAGCATGTCATTTCCCGAGGATATTGAAAATCTAACAATAGATGCTTCCTCCATAACTAGTCACCACCTCACCAGAATCATGCGCATAGAAACTAACATGTTCACTTTCATAATTTATTTGACACACGTGCATGTAGTCCGAGTTAATAATAGAAGTGGTGAAGTTTTAGTTAGGAGACTGGAAACTAGCATGCATCTTTAAACGAAGTAGAGCGAAAAAAAAAGATCGATTTCAAAGGTAAAAGCAACGCCTCCTAGAGACGAATGACTAGGACTCAAGTCTCGTAATTTTTGGAAAATAATATCTTTGTTGGATCGTACTTCCCGACTACACTACGACGCTTCTTTTCCTTCCAATAAAAAATGTGACTTACGCATCCCAACATTGGGCTCGTTGGAGTCCAAGTTAGTCTATGTGGTCCTATTGGCTCATCACTTCTAAGTTCTTTTTCAAATTGAAGACCATAATTTAAATGTATACTCTAAGGCAAGATGGAATCCAAATGATTTGAAACTTGGCAAGAAGATTCCCTTTTCAATAAGCTTTTCAGAGAGTATTTTTCCAAAATTTTTTCTTTATTTCCAACAATTAGTTATGAATTTTTAACTAACCAGGGGTCAAATCTGGGATTTAGACCCTATGTTGGTTTTCTTATTGGAAACTATATCAAATATGCTCCAATAATATTGTAAAAATATGATATTGAAAGCTAATTTGATTATCTTTCACACTCCGCAAATTCTGGATAAATCAGATTTGCATGTTAGTTAGACTTGATTTCTAAATTCATAAAAGTTCTATTTTCAATCAATCTGACCAGTATATACTCCATGAATTTTTAAAAATTCCATGGAAGGAATTTCTTTTGGGAAAGATAGCATTGGAAAGATAATTTGAAGATCTAGTTCTAGTTCAAATTTTTAGGAATTTTGGAGCATTAGAAACATGGCTATTGAATTTTAAAGATTGACACTTTCTCGCTAAATTTCTAATAAGAATGTGTGCACCTAATTTTTGCAGCACCCGCTTTTCCTCGTTCGCCGCTTCGTGTCATTATTCCTACACACAAAAATACTGTATTAGAGATAAAATCAAAAGTCACCTTGCCTCCTTGGCAACGGCGTTAATTTGTTCACGGCGTAGATCGCGTAGAAAATTAACACATTGTGGTATAGCGCGAAATACGACTCGAGCAAATAAATTAACGGAACTTGGTGAGTCTCGATAGATCACAGGGAGGTAGAAAGCACTTTTGATTTCATACGCTTGTTTTCAACATGATTACCAAAGAATAGAAATAATCAATCACAATATTCACATTACAAAGAGATTGAATTTGATATATGTAATAGGATGAAGACATGAAAGTAAACAACTACTAATGTAACAGAATGAGGGCACCATGGGTAGTTCATGATGGCCTTCTGGAGAGGTTGAGAAGAGTAGTAACAATCCATCGAGGTGGCCCAATGGATGCTTCAGACGGAGGTGTAGAGACGGATGCAAAGAAGATAGGAAGAAGAAGTGAGAAAGGTTGAAGGAGGAAGAAGAAAAATGAGATGTACCTTCAAAGGGGGGCCCTTTCGCCTCTTTTTATAGGTTTAGTGGAGGGCAAAGAAGGTATTTGGCCCCTTAAATCCATGAAAATGCCTTAGATTAATCAGATTCGTTGATTGGGAGATCAATGGCCCTGATTAATCCTTCCAAATCCTTCTTTTATCCCTGATTGAATCTGGTGCTGCCACGTGGCAGCTTGTACGCCATTGGATGAAGATCGCATGGCTGCAGATCACCTATGCTCGTGCCTTTGCTTCCTCTCCTTCGCCACTTGCCTCTTCTCAGCTCCCAGTCCATATGATCGAATGGCTTAAACGCGTGCCCAATCATGCACGCATCATCGCACGCATTTTTGATAAAGCGCCTCCAGACCAGGCACGCGTCCATGCCTCCTCTGCTCGATGCTGATCTGACGGTTCAATTTCTTCTACAAGCACACTTCTCCTGATTTCACGCTTGGTGTCACTCGAACGTGCGCCTAATGCCTCTCAGAGAGAATGCTAACCAATGCGTTACTCCCACGCATTTGTTGTGTTTACGTTTTGTTGGCGCGCATTCTTAGTCGTTGGATGGGAATCCAAAGGTTGAGATCTCATCCACATCTAATGATGCGGCTGAGGTCTGGTGGCGTGGCTGCATCGCGAACGTTTGATGATGATCCAACAGCCCACGGTTGTCCTTCCAAATTGGGGCACAGTGAGGGGTGGCTGTGATGGCACCACATGGTGCCATCGTAGTCGTCCATCTTCTTCTTGTATATGATGACGTAGGCCTCCGATTAAGTTGACTTTTGCACCGTTGGACTGCCAACATCAATTCAAATCCATCCATGTAGTTAGATTTGTCATCTAAGGTCTGGATTACCTGCAATTAATAATACCTATGCAATAGCACATTATTATGTATAAAACATATAAATCATCTAAGATGCAAAGTACGATGTGTATGCATTTAAAATGCCTGTGTTAAGCTAGGTTCTACCTTAATTCAGGCGAATTAGGGTTTATGATTGCTGCACAATCAGTGTGATAGGTGTTTTTGCCTTAAAACACTTGACTTACATAACTCAAACTTCTTAACATAACACTTTTTCTTTTCACATCTACTGGTACAATGTCGTTACCAACATAACATAACGCCACAATGCAACACAACATATGTACTTTTATTCATGAGGCATTATTTGGGATTTTTGGGGATGACCAAGAGGATCTCGGGTGGCTTATTTGGTGGAAGTGCCTACTCTCGACACCGGGTAGGGAATGAATAGGACGACGTATTTCTGACCTTGACATCAATACCCTCCTTCAGCCAAGGATTTCACAGAGGACAGTCATGACCATCCACCTTAGTCCTAGTTTTATCAGAATCCGCTCTCTGTGTTTCTACCTTATTTGGTAGCTCTCGTGCAGAATTTCTCAAAGAAATAGTACGCAAGAACTAAGAGCGAAAACTATGCCCAACTTCGATTATTATTCAATTATCCAAAATTAAAGATTCCTTACACTAACCATAGAGCACCAGTAGACTCTCTACTCTCATCTCACACATGTTTTGGTGGATCTGCTAGAAGATGGTTCACCTGACTCCTTGATTGTTGTCCAAGGGTTCTGGAGAAGAGGCAATGCTTCTTCTCGACAAACTAGAGATGTCTATCAGTTTTCACAGTGGATCCATTGCAAATTCTACATGCAGGAGTGAGCTTATACTGGATTCTAGGCTTAGGAATCTACTAAAGAATAAATCTTTAATAAAAACTCTTGACAAAATGATCTAATCCCCTAATTGTTGGTAGAACGTTTTCAGCTTTATGGACTACCCCCCCATGCCTAAGTGTTTGCATGTCCTCATGCATGAATAAAAGAAATTGGAATAAGGCAGGGTGTATGTGGATAGAAATCACCTGGAACTACTTTTGAGTTGTCGTTTAGCTCATGCCATCACTGCAATGCCATACACAATATGCAAAATAATATGCAAAAATGAAATATGCTATGTATATATGTATACGTGCTAAGTTTAACGCCTCCAACTGGGTAACTCGTCAGTCACATGTCCTCGAGAAGATGTATTGTTTCGTCAGTAGGAGGAGGTTCTTAGGCAAAAAATGGTTTGAAGCGCTGGCCATTAACAGTAAAAACATGCCCAAATTTCGTGTCTCTAATTCGGATCTCCCTATTAGGATATGGGTGGACCACCAAAAATGACCCAGTCCACTTGGACTTGATCTTTCCCGTAAAGAATTTGAGTCGGGAGTCAAACAAGCAGACCTGCTGGTTAGGTGCGAACTCCTTCCTTCGGATGTGTCGATCATTAAAAGCCTTTCTCTTGTCTTTGTATATTTTTGCATTCTCGTAAGCTTCCAGCCTAATCTCCTCTAACTCACTTAGCTGGAGCTTCATTTCATAACCTCCAACCTCGAGGTTAAAATTACACTTCTGCACTGCCCAAAAGGCACGGTGCTCCAGCTCTATAGGAAGGTGGCAGGACTTTCCATACAGCATGCGGTATGGCAACATTCCAAGTGGGGCATTGTATGCAGTCCGATATGCCCATATTGCACCAATCAACCAATCAGACCAATCCTTCCTATCAAATCTAACCATCTTTTGAAGGGTAAGCTTGATTTGATGATTAGATACTTCAGCCTGCCCATTGGTCTATGGGTGATATGGGGTAGTAATGCGGTGCTGCACCCTGTATTTCTTCAATAATGACTTGAAATGGTCATGGATGAAGTGACTACCCCCATTGCTTATCAAGACGTGGGGAACTCCAAATCTCGCAAAAATGAATTCCCGGACGAAGGATATAACAGCCTTATGATCAGCACGTCTTGTCAAGATAGCTTCTACCCACTTTGAGACATAGTCTACTGCGAAGAGTATGTACTCAAAGCCATGCAAGTTTGGGAAGGGGCCCATAAAGTCAATGCCCCAAACGTTGAACACTTCTATGACGAGAATAGATTGGAGAGGCATCATGTCTCTCCTGGTCGTAGAATCGACCGACTAGCATCGCTTACAGTACTTGGCAAACTCGTGTGTATCTCTAAAAATGGTTGGCCAGAAAAATCCTGACTACAAAATCTTTGCAGCGATTTTTTGACCCAAGAAATGACCCCCACAAGCATCACTGTGGTAGAAAGATAGCACACTAGAGACTTCCGAATCAGGGACGGATCTACGGATGATCTGATCAGCCACAATGCGAAAGAGCAGTGGGTCATCCCAAAAATAGAATTTAGCCTCTGATATAAATTTGAGTTTTTGATCCTTGGATATTCCCGTTGGTAGCCTGCCTGCGATGAGATAGCTCACTATATCAGCATACCAAGGAAACTCAATAGAGTTGATGGACAGTAGAGACTCATCCGGAAATCAATCTGATATCTGTGGGGAGTACGGAATATAATCTAGGTCTAGCCGAGACAAGTGATCTACCACAACATTATGGGCTTTGGCTTTGTCGTGGATCTTTACATCAAACTCCTGCAAAAGAAGGATCCATCTGATATGGTGGGGTTTGGCGTCCTTCTTTGCCAATAAATGTCGGAGGGCGGAATGGGTAGTGTAGATAATAACTCTGGACCTGAGTAAGTATGACCTGAATTTCTCCAACCCAAATACCACAGCTAGAAATTCTTTCTCAGTGACTGTACAATTACGCTAAGCCTTGTTTAGCATTTTTTTAGCATAGTATATTAAGAATGGATGGCTCTCTTGATGCTGGCCAAGAATGACTACGACAGCGAAGTCAGAGGCATCACACATCATCTTAAAGTCAAGAGACTAGTCGAGAGGTTGGAGAATAGGTGCACTTGAAATAGCACTTTGCAAGGTCTCGAAAGTGCCGAGACACGAGGAGTCAAAATCAAAGGAAGTGTCGGTTACTAGAAGATTCGTTAATTGACGAGCAATTTTCAAGAAATATCGAATGAATCTTTAATAAAATCCGACATGCCCTAAGAATGATCTGATTTTCCTGACCGAGCTAGGAGGAGGTAATCGTGAAATGATTTCAGACTTAGCTTGGTCGACCTCAAGTCCATTAGAGGAGATCCTGTCACCTAATATGATGCCATCCCTCACCATAAAATGGCTTTTTTCCCATGAAAGTACTAGGTTAACTTCTATACACCTCTTCAGGATCTTTGTGAGGTTATCAAAACAAGACAAAAAATTGCCTCCAAACATGGAGAAGTCATCCATGAATACTTCTACGCAGTCCCCGATCATGTCTGAAAAGATGGCCATCATGTATCGTTGAAAAGTAGCTAGTGCGTTATAGAGGCTGAAAGGTATCCGCTTAAAAGCGAATGTTCCAAAGGGACATGTAAAATTCATCTTGTCTTGATCCTCCGGGTTGATCGCTACCTGATTCTACCTGGAGTATCCATCCAAAAAGCAGAAGAAACTACTCCCTGTTAACCATTCTAAAATATGATCAATAAAGGGTAAATGAAACTGATCCTTTTTGGTAGCTGAGTTTAGCTTCCTGTAATCAATGCATACCCACCAAGAAGTTGTGGTGTAGGTCGGGATGGATTCACCCATTTCATTTTTTATCACGGTGAGTCCCACCTTTTTGGGAACAATCTAAATGGGACTCACCCACTGGTTGTCGGAAATTGGATAGATAATGCCCGCGTCCAACCATTTAATAATCTTCTTGACAACCTCCAACATATTTGGATTTAGGCGCTTCTAAGGTTGTCTCGATGGTCTCACCCCTTCATCAGTGTAGATATGGTGAGTGCAATATGAGGGGCGAATCCCATGGAGATCAGCAATGCCCCACCCGATAGCAGCCCTATGTGCTTGCAGAACGGAGATCAATTGGTGTTCCTGGTTTGGAGTCAAGTGATCATTGATAATCACGGGATACGTCTCACTTTCTCCCAGAAACACGTACTTGATTGAATCAGGTAAGGGTTGTAACTCTAGTAGCAGAGGGTGGGGAGAGGGTTTATGCAGGGGAGGAGAGGAAGCAATAGCGGAATATGCTGATCTTGACTAATGGAGAATCCATCTGCAGTGGTCATGTAATCCTGTCTTAAGATATTAGTGCTAGACAAGACAGGATAGTCAGGATCAGGACTATTGGGAGCAGATGAACACCCATGACAACCAAATCCATGGGATGAAATGTGTATGTCATTAGTCTCAGTCCCATGTGGATTACGATTTAAGACCCCTTATAGTGAAGATGAATGTGCCATTGGGTCGCTGCAAAGGAACCCAATGTTCCTATAGAAAGCTGAATCTTCATCTTCAACATCCTCCTCGATTAGATCACAATCAAAGTTCTTTGATGCCCTGAAAATGTCCAGTCTAAGCATTTCATTCCCTAGGGCAATCTCCATGCACCTCGATGCACAGTCGATGTTCGTGTAGGTGGTTGCCAAGAACGGGCGACCTAGAATAATCGGCGCATCACGGAGATTAGGTGGAACCTCCATACCAAGAACAAAAAAGTCCACTGGAAAGCAGAATCCTTGGACTTTCACAATCACATGTTCAACCACCCCCCTCGACATTTTCACCGATCGGTCAGCCAACTATATGGTTACTGAGGTGGGCTTTAACTCCCTGAATCAAATTTGATCAAATAGTGTGGTGGGAGTTAGGTTGATGGATGACACCAAATCAAGAAGGGCCCTATCAAAAGGGGAACCCTACAAAATGCAAGAAATCAGTGGTGTGCCTGGGTCCTTTGTGGGTGGTAAGTTGGCTAAGATAACAGCGTTGGCTTCCTCAGATAATACTGCCTGTTGTCCGATTTTCTGTTGTTGCTTCCGAGTACACTAGTCCTTGAAGAACCTAGCAATAGCAGGATGTTATCTATTTCTTTGAGGAGAGAGACCTGAATGTGAAATTCCTTAAACATAGATTTCAGGTCCTCAAAATTCCACGTATCCTTTTTCCGTGCTAAATCTTGAATTAAAGCCACGGGAAAAGGGACAGGAACCTCAAGGTCTTGGGGATTCTTTCCTTTATCTAATGAAGATGGATTGTGAGAGGAAGAGGGCTATGAGCCATCTTGCGATAGAGAGCAGGAAAAATCATTACCTACTTGCCTAGGTAGCATGTCCTATGTAGTCTTTCCACTCCTTAAAGTGACAGCTTTTGCATCATCGTGCTATCCATGAAGAGGCAGAGGAGCAGGTTGGTCTGCATACATAAGGTTTGGCAAAAGAGGTGGCTGATCGAGCCCATAACCAGGTGGTGTGGGAGGTACTTGCAAAACAGCATGTGCCTGCTACTGTGGTGCTTGGAATCTAGGTGGGGCACCCTGATTCTACACATATCTTGGGTTTGGGATAGTTTGGGAGGGCAAAGCTCCCTGTGACCTATGCTCCTACATCATTTGGTTTTGCGTGTTTTGTATGCTCTGAATTTGGTCAGCCATTGCCTTCATTATTTGTAGGTTGTCATGAGTAGATTTCTGAATTGATGCCTGCAATTCCTCCTTCAAAGACTCCAAAGGGTCGCCCGCTTTGGAGGATAGTTGGCAACTTGGTGCAGCGACTGATAGATAGAGTGTGTCTGTTGCTGCAACGGGAATGGCTACTACCTTGGGTATGTGTTCTGCTCATTCCCGTATTACCTGGTCTAGTAGTATGGAGCTTAACATGGTCTTTGTGGGTTACCAGAGATGTTGGTGCCAACTAGGGTTATGCGTCTCAGAACACAAGTTGTTACGCCCGTAACCCTGAATAGCATTAACATCTTCGTAGGCCGAAGACGTCTTAGATGTAAATTCATAAAAGGAATATGCACTCGCATCGTCATGTTGTTCATAGGTTTCTGGTACGCAGGATTTTGCGGAGATGGAGAGAAAACATCCTGAGTGAGCAGATATGTACGAGCAGAGGGGGCTTGGGATGCTTGAGAGGAGTAAGATGGAGCAATGTTTCCATAAGATCCAGATCTCATTTGCATTAATTCATCGAGTTTCTTATTGAGCAAATCCACCTTTCAGCCTTTTGGTGATAATGTCCATGTCGGCTTAGGCAAACTCGGCTTAAGCTTCATGGACACTGAATCATTGTTGTCCAGGTCACTGAAACTGGTTTATTGAGGAAACATTCATCGAGTTCTTTGCTAGGGACTTGAATAGTTCAAATGCATTGTTCTTGTCCTTCACAAGGAAATTCCCATCGCTAGATGCATCGGCCAGGTACCGATGTGTGTCATCCAACCCATGGTAAAAGACTTGAGTGAGGTGCCATTTGGGTACACCATGGTGTGGGCACTTCCAGAGAAGATCGTGGAATCTATCCCAGGTGTCATGTAGCTTCTCTCCAGGGCCTTGGGCAAAGGTCGTGATCACGCTCCTCGTGGCATTTGTTCCACTAATCAGGAAGAACTTTCGGTACAATTCTCAACGTAATTCGAGTTTCCACGGAAATGAGTCCAAATCAAACTTATGACATTCGTCTTCAACTCGAATGCATCTTCGCCTGCAGGAATCCTGACCTGAGGTGCTATAATTGTTGCTACCAAATCGTAAAAGTCCCGTAGTTATTCTTGTCATGGTGGATGCTACATCATGTCAAGTGTTGTGAGAATCCTGCCGATGCTATGCTCATATTTCTATTCAGTTTCCTTGACCCTGGCTTCCAGATGAGCCATTGGGTCCTAATTCTCAGGGTCCTAACCAACTTGAGGACCAAGATTAGCCATCTCAACTAATCAAGTGGAAGAAGGTTGGGAAGAAAGGTTGGGCGAGAATCACCTTTGCTGCCTTGAGTTCGGCTCCTAAGGTCCCACAAGTTTAGGCCTTAACGACCTTCTTCCTTGCATACACCAACTCAAAGGGTTAGTGTAGTCAAGAAGAACAAGGCTAAGGCCTTGTTAATCAGAGTGGTCCTTTAGATCAGATGATCGGGTTTTTCTTTCAAGTTTGTGATATTGAAATAAATTCGACAAGAGATTGACTGCAAGGAATTCCCGCCTCTCAATCTAACCTGGCAAGGCTAGTTACGAGGGGACTATGAGAAAGGTTCTTCCTCGACTTTCGCCTCCGATTCCATTACCCTATAGCCACTATCGTTTGACGCTACCCCACAGGCTTAGACACTAGGTTTTGCAGGAGACGTTGGAAGTACCCAATAGTTTCAAGCCAAATGCAGGTTATTTGATATATTTTCGTGAATTTTAACATGTTTCTTCAATTTAGTAAATGATGGGTGGTCCACAAGGTGACTTCTACGTTTTATTTCAAAGTGAAGACCACAATTCAAATGTATACTCTTAAGTAACATGGAAACCAAATTATTTGAAACATGGTAAGAAGATTCCTTTTACAATAAGGTTTTCAAAGAGTATTTTTTCAAAATTTTTACTATTTCCAACAAGTAGTTATGAATTTTTAACAAACTAGGGGTCAAATTTGCGATTTAGACCCCCCGTTTGTTTTTATGTTGGAAATGATATCAAATATACTTCAAAATTTTTTTAAAAACATGATAACAAAAGCTGATTTGATTATCTTTCAAACCCCACAAATTGTAAGTAAATCCAATTTATATGTTGGTCAGAATTGATTTCTAAAGTTCACAAAAGTTCTGCTTTCAAGCCATCTGACCCGTATGTACTCCATGAATTTTTCCAAATTTCACAAAAGGAATTTCTTTTGGGAAAGCTGGTGTTGGAAAGATAATTTGAAAATATAGTTCCAGTACAAATTTAAAAATTTTTGGAGCATTAGAAACACAATTATTGAATTTTAAAGATGGCACTTAATTTCAGGCTGAGTTTCTAACAAGAATGTGTGCACCTGATTTTCACAGCACCTGCTTTGCCTCATTCACCACTTCGTGTCATTGTACCTGCACAAAAAAATATTATGTTAGAGATGAAATCAAAAGTCTCTGTGCCTTTCTGGCAACGGCACCAATTTGTTCGAGGCGTAGACCGCATAAAAGATAACTGCATTGTAGTATAGTGGGAAATATGTCTCGACAAATAAATTAATGAAACTAGTGAGTCCCAATCGATCACAAGGTGGCAGAAAGTGCTTTTGATTTCTTGCATTTATTTCAAATATAAAGACTAATTAGAAGGAACAATCAATCACAATATTTATATCACAAGGAGGGATTGAACATGAATTGGATACATGCATTTGAATAAAACAAAAAATAAGCAAACTACTATTGTAACAGAACAAGGGCACCACAGGTGGTCTGTGGTGGCCATCTGGAGAGATTGAGGACAGCAGCAACGATCTGCCAAGGTGGTTCAACAGACTCTTCGAGCGAAGATGCAAAGACGGAGGTAGAGAAGATGGGAAGAAGAAGGTAGAGGAGTTGTAGAAAGAGGAAGAAGGAAAATAGTTGAATGCCTTGAAAGGGGACCCTTAGTTCTCTTTTTATAGCTTTTGTGAAGGGTATCTAGGGCATTGGAGCCCTTAATTTCCTGCAAAAGCTTTACGTTGATCCGATCCATTGATTGGGAGATCAATGATCCTGATTAAGCCTTCCAAAAGCTGGTACTGACACGTGACGCAACGTGCACCCTTTGATCTTCATCACACGGTCTTCGCTCACCCATGCTCGCTCTTCCGCCTTCGCGCACACCACACAGCCTTCAAACGTGCCTCAACTCCTTATGCCATCTCAGCAGTCTGATCTCTCCATCGGACGACTTAAAACCTCATGCGCCGCATCCTCTCGAATCCTAAGCGTGCATCATCATGCATGTCTTCATCTAACATCCTCGTGCCCTCCACACCTCCACACCTCCACCGCCTGATGAAGATCTTGCGGTCAATCGCTCTTGCGCTCAACGCCCTCCCTGATTTCATGCTGGGCACACCTCGAACCTGCATCAGTTTCTTAGGCGTGAAGGCGCTAACCAACATGTTGTGGATGCATTTGTGTCGAGTTTCCAAATCTCCACATGGTCATTCTCAACCATTGGATGGATATCCAACGGTCGAGATATCATCCTCGCTCGTTGAAGCGGCTAGAGGCGGTTGATGTGGATGCATCACGTCCGTTGGATGATGATCCAATGACCTATATCTTTCCTTCCAAGATTGGGGTGTAGTGAGGGGGGCTCCAATGGTGCCATGTGGTGCCATCGTGGCCATCCATCTTCTTCTCCTTGTATCTGATGATGTAGGCCTCCGATTAAGTTGATTTTTGCACCGTTGGACTGTGAGCATGGATCCGGATCCATCCATGTGATTAGATTTGTCATCTGAGGTCTGGATATTCTTCAATTTACCCCTTGGCTCTTTCTTCTTTTGTTGACTCTCAAGGGTGCTACGGAAGTCTAATTGATGTTATCTTGGAAGCATTGGACTCCCTTTGTTCTAAATAGATCCATAAGGTTGGACCAGTCATCTGCAGCGCTGAATTACCTAGAATTATTAATACCTCTCAAATAGCACATTATTATGTGTAAAACATATAAATCATCTAGGATGCAAAGTATGATGCATGTACATGCCGAATGCCCATGTTAAGCTAGGTTCTACCTTAATTCAGGCAAATTAGGGCCTATGATTACTGCGCAAGCAGTCTTCGGGCTATCAAAATTTTGCTCTTACCTTCTAGGCTCGCATGTTACTGTATTCACTGACCATGTGGTTCTTCGTCATCTCATGCATAAGAAGGATGCCAAGCCTAGACTGATTCGTTGGATCCTTCTGCTCCAAGATTTGACCTTGAGATACGCGATAAGGTTGAAGCTCAAAATGTTGTTCCTGATCATCTCTGAAGACTGGACCCTAACCACATTGGACTTACCCTACTGATTAATGTGGCTTTTCCCGATGAGCACCTACTGACGATTAATGTGGCAAGTGGACCTTGGTATGCTGACATTGCCAATTACCTTGCTTCTGGCTCCCTTCCACATGGCTAGCCTAAAAACCAGCATGAGAGTCTCATCGCAGAAGCAAAGTATTATTTTTAGGATAATCCACTACTTTTTCGAGTAGGTGCTGATTAGATCATCCATCGCTGTATTCCTGACAGCGAGTTCCCCACTGTACTATCCTTCTATCACGATCAGGCCTGTGGAGGCCATTTCTCTGGGAGGAAAACTGTAGCCAAGGTGTTGCAATGCGGTTTCTTTTGGCCCTCCCTTCACCAGGATGCACACAATTATGCTAAATAGTGCACTAGGTGCCAATTGCTAGGGTCAGTGTCATGTCGTGACATGATGCCCTTGCAACCCATCCTAGCTGTTGAAATCTTCGATATTTGGGGAATCGATTTCATGGGTCCCTTTCCTCCTTCCAACGGCTTCAAGTACATCCTCGTTGCTATTGATTATGTTTTGAAATGGATCGAGGCTATTTCCACATGCCATGCTGACCATGTCATATCTACTTGACTTTTTAAAGACCACATTTTTGTGTGCTTTGGGATCCCTTGAGCCATTATCTCTGATGGAGGAAGTCATTTTACCAATGCATCATTTCAGGAACTTATGAGGAAATACAAAATCCACCACTGTATCACATCTCCATATCATCCTCAGATGAATGACCAAGCTGAGGTGTCGAACTGGCAAATCAAGCAAATTCTCTAAGAAACGGTTCGGCCTGACCGTAAGGATTGGTCCGACAAGCTGATTGACGCACTTTAGGCGTATCAGACTGTCTCCTTATAGAATTGTTTACAAAAAGCCTTGTCATTTGCCCATGGAGCTGGAGCATCGTGCTTAATGAGTTGTTCGCCAATGTAACCTTGACCCAGGCCTGTGTGGTCAAGAAATGAAACTCCAACTCCAGGAGCTGGAAGAGCTCTGTCGTGAGGCCTATGATTCTGCCTTAACTTTCAAATAATGCACCAAGGCCTTTCACGATAGTTGCATTCGGTGGAAGGAATTTGAGCCATCACAGCATGTTTGGCTTTACAATGCCCAACTCAAATTCTTTCCAGGGAAACTGAAGTCCAAATGGACTGGTCCCTACTTAGTCTCGAGACGATTTCCCAATGGGGCCATTGAAATTGAAGATCCCAGATCTGGGCTTAAATTTATGGTTAATGGGTAGCAATTAAAACCCTATCTTACTCATGAACCTGGCCCCATTGGTGAAACTGTTACCCTACTGGAGGGTAACTGACTTCGTGCCTCACTTTGAGTCTACCTGACGACGTTAAATTCAACGCTCGTTGGAAGACACCCCAGCAACACTCCTCTTTCACTTTCTCCTTCACATTTCATTTCACTTCACTTCACTTTGCACTTCTTCACTTTTCACTTCACCACCCACCATCCACCTGCCCTGCCACCCTGTTGTATACCTTGCACCTCAGCTCTCGTGCCAAGACCCTTGGACCTTACTTAACCCTGCATGCATATGAGGACGTAGCATCATTTGGCATGGGGGTGTGGATAGGCATCCATAGAATCTGGGTATTATATGGTATCATGCAGCTTCTGCATCCATTATACATATCCATCTATAAATATGTACATAGCCTATTTGTTTCAAAAAATTACAAAACCCAAAAAGCCAAAAAAAATGTAAAGTGTTTAGCTATGATCCGAAAGCTGAAACAAAAATACAATAAGTGTTTATGGATATTCAACCACTACTTTGAAGACTTTTCAGGCCACAAAAGCTTGATTCGCTCAGTGATGAGCCCATATTTGTGGGCTAATTAGTTACTTAAGTGCCTAGGCATTAGATTAATATTAGTGTATACATAGCATGTATTAAGAAATAAATAATTTAGTTTATATATATTTTCTTTTATGCCTTACATTCATATATAAATTATTTAGCATGCATTAGAATAACATGCATTAGTCTTTAGGTTGCATTATATACATGTATTAGAATTAACATTTTTGTGAGGGTTTGAAGATAAATAAATCATCATTTCATTTCTTATTTTATTAATCTATTTTTCTTCTTCAACGGCTATTGCAGTTGCATGCAACTCATGAAATGATGGTCGTAGTGAATACAAGGGGAGAATGTGGATCTTGATGCTCTAAATTCAAGTTGTTGCAAATATAAAAGAGACTGGGAGACAGTCGTGCTAGGGGAGACTTCGCCCTGACTCCACTACTGTGAAGAGCTTCGAGCTCACCGCCATCACCACTACCGTGTGTGTCCAAGGCCAAGCTCCACCACATCGTGGGCTGATGAGGTGACAGCTCACCACGCCAAGCTGGTGGACTCGTGCCAACACCGTGCGCATGTGTCTCCGACGGCCACGCAATCATCACTGAGCTTCACCACTGTGCACCTTCTCCTGTCCACCATCAACACCACCGCAACCACGCACCAGCAGCCATCCACGTGCACTTAAGACGTCTAGTAATGTTCCCAGATGTCTGAAACCCCAACAACATCACCTCATCTTCACCTCCCTCAATATCACCCACTCCACGCACACTATTCATCTTCTTCCCCATTCCTTCTTCCTCCCCTGTTTCTCTTCAACCCACCGAACCCAAACATAAACCCACCACCACCATCACTGCAGGTTACCCTCTCCTTGTTAGCATGCCACACCTCTCTACGCATACAGCAGCAACAAGCAGCCCCGGCCAGCCATCAGCACACACCCTCCATCTCCATACTCACACAGTAGCTGCAGCAACACTCGCATGCCCACGAGTCCTTCGCCAGCTCCACGTGTACCCACGTGTCCTCCATGCGCATGCGGCACTTCAGTAGTGTCACACCTTCGCGGGCAGAAGCAGTAGCGACAGCCACCGCTGCCGCTTCTCTCCATACCACCACCTCCGGCCATCGTTGACCCCACTATCACCACCGTCAGATGCGCGCTGGCCTCGCCAATCTTCGGTGAGCTCCTCCCCTCCAGCCATCCTCTCCTCCATGTGTGGAAGCCATCCAAAGTAAGTCCCCTATTTTTGCACAGTAAACTTGCCATTTGTTTTTACAAATAATGCCATTGCCAAAGAGTTATTTTTTTGGTTTATTAATTAAATATTATGGTGAGTTTATGCAAAGGACCTCCTTCTTTCTCATAAATACTATTTCAACATTAGCTCTTGTTATTCACTTAATCTGAAAGCGATTTTGACTCGGTTTCTTGATGAAATTTATCGCGAACATCTATTTTTAACCTGTACAAGTTTAAATAGGCCATTTCCTCCCTGTGGATATGACCTACTCTTCTGTGAGTGGTTTAATTTTAATTCAATATTTTATTAGTCGATTTTCCACCACTTAGAATACAACGACAAATCATCTTAATTATCATCTTCGAAAGCGAAAATCGACTCATCAAATGCCGTCATTGCCGTGGAAGCAACGAGCCTGTTAAACTTGCATTCATTTATTTATTGGTTCACACATTATTTTTGAGGCGTATTTAACTTCAATCTTTTTGGTGCGAGGTACTCATATCTGATTGACGAGTTGTTGCATCAACCTCAGCTACACCTAGGTGGACCTTATTTCCATCGATTAGAGGACACGAGGAGCTCCATTTCTGAAGGTAGGAGCTTGACATGCTGTGGTGGACCTTGTCTCCACAACCGAAAGAGGACATCTGGAGTGATCATCTTCATCTTCATCTCTGTCAAGTTTTTTTTTAATAGATAGAATTTAGGTTTTAGAACTTTACTTTTCTTTATTTTCTTGCACACACATTCAGTTTGAGACCCTTATTCTGGGGTACATTTTTATGGGTTTGTTCCCCAACTTTCTTTTAGACCCGTGTTGGGTAATTTTTCGGGAGCATGTTCCATTTTCTTTAGATCTAGATTTTTGTTTAATTTTGTGATTGTTTATCCTTTTCTTTGTTTGTGCATAAGTAGATATATATATCTCGAACTACCTGCTAGAAGTTGCATGCCCCTAGGTCGAACCATATAGGTGTGTATGACAGCATCTAGATTTCATTTTGCATTGCATGTATCTTGCATTGCTGATTGCTAGAGGGAAGGTACGTCCTCTTTCTTTGCATTCTATATTGTTCACACATGTGCATCTGGATTTAATTGCAAGACCACCTAATTGAATCGAAAAGATCTAACAAGTAGTCACATATTTTTCCTAAAAAAGGACTAAGTAAAGGAGGAATACCATGAAAACCAAGGTGTTGATTTGAGACATTATGCTGCGGTTCAAAAATTCAAACTCAAAATTTTATGGTGAATGCACACATGCATGACTGCACACTAAAGCATGCATTTAGACACTCCTAGGTTTTTTGAGCTGTTAGGAAAGAACTCTCCTACCATTGGATACCAAAGTGCTTGAAACTTAAGTTCAAAAGTTTTGTAACTCCAAGGAAGGGGATACCCTGTCACGGATTTTTGATGGTAGTTAAGAAGCACCATGAAAGCACTGCTTCAAAGGAAGGCTTAGGCCTACATGCATCCCTTGATCTTTCGCCCTTAGAGTAATTTACCATTTGAACTTTAAGGCAGAGCAGCTAAGTTCCAATTAGGTCTTTATTAATGCATTTCATAGGTCGACAATAGGCACGTAATTGATTGGGCAATTTGTATTATCACCTACAACTGGACTAAAATCTCAAAGGCCTTAATTGATTAAAGACCTAAAAAGTTCTTTCGAATTGTGTTTTCTTGGGAAGAATCTGATTGTGGTGTAAGTTAGAATGGACCACATTGACTTTCATCCTTTCACATCTTGCCCACACCCTTATCCCCATTCTGCAATCTTCGATCCCATATGTCGAGATGGTCCATTTTTTGATGGACAAAAGGGCAACCAGTGGAACCCTTTTTACTCCTATTATAGGAGTATTGGTATGGTTAAGCCCCAAATCAATGAGCAAAATCTAGGAGAGGGATTTGCCTTGCCCAATATCCACACACCAAAGAAATACCCAACCCACCCTCCGTGAATAATAATAATGGTTGGACAGAAACTCCTAGGAACTATAAGCCTGAGCCTGACTTCTCTCCTAATAGTAATGATAACCTCTCCTCTTTGAAGATGGAAATATAGAAAATGCAAGATGAAATGATTGAATTGTTAGGAGAATCTTCGAGAGCAAGCCAGCAAGAAAAAGAAGAAATTAGCCACCAAATCTACCCATTGAAGATGAAATGCACCCCTCTATGCTAGATGCATCTCCTGTGGGAGAGCCACACCCAAAGTTGAGGAATTTTGGGGATTATGTAAGGGAGAATAGCTACTTTTCGAGGATTGATTTTGAAACCTCCCTGCTAGATGACACTTCCTTGAGAGGTCCACACCTTAAGTGGGAGGAGGATATGTATGAAAGTAGTTGTACATTGGATGAAGAAAGGTGGCAACTCGAGGAAGATGATGATCAGGTTGAGTATCCACCTAAATTATATTGGAGTCAAAAGAAGGGAATGATGGTACCATTGGAAGACCTCGACCCAAATGATAGTATTTTCGTCACATTTAATGAAGTGGGCCGAAGTCAAGTTGTTAATCCTGCCCTCCCTTATGATTACAAGAGGGAACTCAAGCCCATACATAGGGAACCTAACCCTGAATAAATTCACCTATCTGACGAGTTTGATGATATAATTAGGAACATTTTACCCTAGATAGAGTGCCCCAAGGGATCTGAGGAAATGTTAGATGAATTTAAACCTCGGGTGAATAATGAATTGATGGTTGACGAGGATGAATTATGTAAGGAACCTAAACTTAGGATTTGGAGTGACATTAAGGGTGATTATGTCTTATTTGAAGAATTAGCTCCTGAAGATGTCACGAAGTTGATCAAATCAGGTTTCATTAGTACACCCATTGATATTACTTTTCCTCATGAAGATCAAATAATGGAAAATGTGGAAGCAACTTCTAAGATTTATGTGGATTCACATTTAGACTCTGAGGAGGATTTTAGTAAAGAACAAGAACCCGGAGATGACGTTAATAGGATAATCCCAAGATTTGTTACTTCCAACCTACCTTCATTTGATTCAGAGTCACCCTCTGATTCGCCTATGTCTGAAGGCAAAATGTTGACTCCATACGTTGAAATTATCACTGATGAAGTGTAGGAGGATACTTGTGTTAGTAGAAGGGATGCTAGGGATGCAATTGAGGAATTGGAAAGATTGTTAGGGATGGACACCGAGCCAACTAAACCCAACCAAGATCTTATGACCATCCTGCAACCTCGAAACTTGGACACCCTAGACGATCCTTGGCTTAAAGACAAGCTCACAACTGTTTTGACCAAGGGGCTTAATAGACCAATATTTCCTATAATGTGGTACCGGGTATGGATTGATACTTTCTATGGTCAGTCAATCACCCTGGGGGTTTATTTCTGCATCATTCCTTCCCCATTTCTTTTGAAGGATCCTTGTCATCCTCCCCTTACCCATATGGAGGTTGTTATTCCCGCCTATCCTTTAGAACCTCCTCTGGTGTCCTGGGACGATTTCATTCCCATCCTGGTTGGGTGAGCATTTGCTATCGGGATTCATCATCAACTCGCCAACATCCTAAGTTACCTATTTTCTAGGCCAGCATCTCTTTGCTCATTTTTAGGGCCTATTTCTTTGGTTTTAGAATATGACTTGCAGGTTCTTTGGCTACTTGGCTGCTAACAAAATAATGGCAACCCATCTCTGACCCAAGTAATATCCTTCTATGCAATGGGGACATTGCGGATTTTAGGCATGGGGGGGTGTACATGGGGATATACATAGCATTTATACATAGTGCATTCATGCATTTAGTTAAAACATTCTGCATAGCATACATTTGCATTGATTTAAAAAGAGAGAGAGAGAGAGAGATAAAAAATTTAGTATTGAGCTTAACTGGCTAGGCCCTACATTCTTAGGCATAAGACCAGAACTTTAGGTTAGACTAAGTTGACTCTAGGTGTCTGACTTTAGAAGCTAAGTTGACCTACTAGCTTTAGACCCTTAGGGTCCTTTGTGGACTCAAAAACTTAAGTAGGAGTTAAGTTGAGGATCATTCCTCAATAGGTTAAGGAAGGAAAGCTAGGGATTGAGTTATAGGTTGCGTAGTACCTGATGTCTTTTTCTACCTTTTGGTCTATGGGTCCTCATAACCTAAGCATCCACATTTCACACACACTTGGTCTTATGTAAATAATGATCACCTTAATTCCTTTCTGGAAGAAAATTTGGTTCTCTTAGTTCTGACATAGGAGAAGCTTGATAACACAATTTGACTGGAAGAGTTCCTGTCGCAGGAGAGGTGGAATATATACTCACCTTGAGGATGTCATGATAACATGTCACCTCCTCAGCGCTTATCTCTTAGGATGACCATGCTACTCAGGGGGATATAAGAGCATTGTCCGGTTCAGGTACCATGGGTAGCCCTATCTCGAAGTGCCGATTGCCACAGGCCTGAATTCGCTTAAGAAATCCATGGGTGATACTATCACGAAGTGTCGATTGCCAGGAGTTCTTCAGGTCTCTATGGGCGGTGCTATCTCAAAGCATCAAAAGCTAGGCAGCCATCGAGGTTTGGTGATGGGGACAATGAATCCGACACAGACCGTGTTGATAGTTGATCCAAGGTTAGACTTAGAGGAATCAAACAAAAAAATATATATTACAAAAAAAAAAATTCCTTCTTACTCTCTTTCTAGGTTGGAAATCATACCAACCTCAAATAACTTAGACCAATGCACATGCACGAATGCTTTAATCTCTGGGATCAATAAACCCTAGGGTAGAGTTAGAAATCAGGGAAACCTGTGCCTGCAACTCATCTTTAATTGACCGAGTCTGTAACATAGCAACTACTTGGGAACCTTAAGTCTAAAGTCTTAACTTAACATGCTTCTAAAGGAAGACCGATTTGGTTGGCTAGTCCACTTGAAGAGCTAGGTTACTGCTTGAATTTACTAAGGATTAGCAAAATCTAAGCATGGGGGCATTTGATGAGCCCATATTTGTGGGCTAATTAGTTACTGAAGTGCCTAGGCATTAGATTAATATTAGTGTATACATAGCATGTGTTAAGAAATAAATAATTTAGTTCATATAAATTTGCTTGTACGCATTAAATTCATATACAAATTATTTAGCATGCATTAAAATAACTTGCATTAGTCTTTTGGTTGCATTATATGCATGTACTAGAATTAACATTTTATGTGAGGGTTTGAAGATACATAAGTCATCATTTCATTTCTTATTTTATTAATCTATTTTTCTTCTTAAACGTTTGTTGTAGCTGCGTGCAACGCATGAAATGATGGTCATAGTGAAGACTAGCGAAGAATGTGGATCTTGACGCTCCAAATTCAAGCTATTGAAAATGCAAAAGAGAGTGGGAGACAGTCGGGCTGGGGGAGACTCCGCCTCGACTCCACCACTATGAAGAGCTTCAATCACCTCCATTACCACCACCATGGGCTGGTGAGGTGATAACTCACCGCACCAAGCTAGTGGACTAGTGCCAACACTGTGCACGTGTGTCTCCGACGACCACGCAATCATCACTGTGCTTCACCAATGTACACCCTACCTTGTCCACCGTCAACACCACCGTAACCTGATGATAACATCATCATCAGCCATATCTAGCTTTAATTAGTCATAATCAATGAATAAATGCTCCTACATAACCGAAGAGGACCATAATTCATTGCATAATCATTCTGAGAGAATAACAAGAAAATAAGGGTAAAACTACAGTTTTAATAGCATATCTTAATTGCAGAACAGTCACAGGATTTTTCAAGTGTTAATCAAAGGTCAAATGGTCTTAAATGTCTAATAAGAGGGTTCGCGTAGACAGAAATGGGTTTTCACGCGTTTCGAGAATTAAATGACATCTGAAACCCTAAAAATAGACCCGCTTGATTCATTGAGGTTATGGTTAGGATAAAATTCATCTAAACCCTCTAAAAAGCATATAAAATATTCTCTAGGGTTTGGCATCATCAATTTGACCATCAAAACCCATTGTGACCTAAAACTGAGCCTCAGACAGACTTTTGCCCTAATTTGGGTTTTTCCATAAATTACCCAATAAAACAAGATCAAAACCAAAATCTGACTTCACCAACAGATTCATTGGCTCCATATTAGGTTTTTACTAAAATTTGGGCCCAATCTGAGATCATTTTGACCTAGTTTGCATTTTAGTCCAAGTCTGATTCTTAATCTCCCAAATAACCCCTCAGCTTTTGAATTTATTACAAAAAGCACCCTATCTTTGCCATCTTCTTCAAATAGGTCCCTCCAGCCCTAGAATCCTAATCCTACAACTCTGGCAAGCTTCATTTGGCAAGATCTCTCTGATTTCTTGACGAATCCTTCTCAGATTTGAAAGGGGAATTCGTCAAGAAATTAGCTTCCTTTTTTGCCAGATCCAAAGTTCTAGAAATTGCCCAAATCCTCATGCGAATCCTTCAAAGGAGTGGGTTTCCAACTCTAGAAAGCATTCCAAGCTTGAGAAGCTTGCTTCACAAGCTCTAACTACTCCCTGAGGCCTATAAAAGAAACCCCAGGGCCTACCCATTCTCCTCAGCAAGGTTTGGGGCCAAACCCTCTTCAAAACTCCACCTCCAGCCCTGCTCCGCCTTATCCCCGACGAGCCCCTTCCTCCATCGTCTCCAGCCTCCTAACAGCCAAGTTGGGAGCACCAATATCTTTGTCTCCTTCATCTGCTCCTCGGCGACCAAATCAAGGGTGTCTCTACCTCATTCTTCATCACCACTACCTCACAGTGTAGTTCCCTTCTCCAGCATCGATCTACCAACACCGGAGTTGTTCTCCCTCCTGTCGTCCACTTAGAATAGGTAGTTAGTTTCCTTAGTTCTCTTAGCTTAGTTTTACATCCCAAAAATAGAAAAAAAAACCCAAAAAAAAAACCCCTCAACACAATCGCAAGCCACCTTCGTATCCATCTTCGGCGACAACTCCAGCAAAGTCATCTGCTCACTCCACTACTCCAAACACTTTGCCGACAAGCCTACGACCTCCACCTCGCCTTCCCGCACAAAACCCCCATATTTAATCCACCATTCGCCCACTCGCAACCACCACCGAACAACGCACCTTCGCATGGCCATCTCCATCACCATCTGGCCACCTTACACACTATCACACCACGCTACACCCAACACCATGTTCACTGTGCTACGGCGAAGCTACTGAACCATCTGACGAGGCCTCAAGGCCATGTTCTTCATTTCAGCTTCACCGCCACCACCGCCATTGTTGGATCTTCTTTGCGAAGCTTCAAACCTTATTATTAAGATCCCCGCTCCAAGTGTTGGCTTTAGCCACTGCGGAATCACCAAGGCACTGGCCCAGGTGGTCAATTGGAGGCCTTGACCACGTGACCTATGGCAATTGTAGGAAGGAGCCTGCAGCTATACACGAAGTGGGTGTAGGACTTTAGTCCCACAAAGTTTGCTGAAGAGCATCCATAGTGCAATAAATTGATTTTGTGTCAGCGGCTGTTTGCCTCGACACACAGGGGAGTGAGGTCCCTCGCACACACCTATCACACAAGCCTTGCCCGTGACTCTATCCACGCGGGCCTGGTCTGACCCGTATACCCGCCTAACCCTGTACTCACACCTTGATTACTACCCCATGCCGGCAGCCCTGGTCCAAGGTGCGCTCTAAACCGATTTCCCCAACTACCCGGTACTGTGCATGGCCTTATGAAGGCAAGAAAGAGGAGAACCTAGAGAGACGAAAGAAGAGAGCGCGCGGGGTTAAGGGGGTTTTTCTTTGTTCTGTATTGGCTAACACTTAGCCGAATTTGAAGAAGCCTTCCCCCCCTTGTGCATTAGAAGGGCCAGAGAAGAGAACAGGTAGAAGAGGAGGACCATAGAAGAAGGAAAGAAGAGGAAAGGCAAAAGAAGAAGTAGAGGAGGAGAAGTGATAGAAAGTTGAAGAAGAAGAGGCACGCAAATAAAGAAGAGAAGGCTGAAGAAGAAGTACAGTGCGCTCTTAGCACCGTAGCAAGGTTGACTTAAGCCATTTGGTTAAGGACTCTGTCATCTGATGGAGTGCACTATGCACATAGTTTGAATAGTTGATATTATTTGAGTATTTATTCTATATGTTAGATTAACAATTGGTGATCCAAATCACCATTATTGTCTAGACTTCTTTTGACTCATCATATACTCATGCCACATTAGTTTTTGAGAAATTAATTATGCTCATTTATATTATTTGTTGAGATTAACAATTGAATTTCATATTTTCTCCTAGCGAATGACCTCGGACTTTCATTCGAGTTATAAATATTATCTGTTTTGAGAGATTTTATCCTATACTACAATGCATCTCTTAAACAACGATGAATTCTTACTTAAACATTTTGGCGCCGTTGCCGGGGAGCAATGCGTAATTCACCACTATTCTCTTGCTATATTTTGATTATATTTGAGCATAAACTTGCCCTATTTGTTTATTGTGATTTTGTGAGGAACTTCATGAGAAGATCTTCCATGCAAATCAACCACTCCAGGGCAGGTAACTTCTCTATTCTTCCCTAATCAACCTCTTAATCTTGGGAAGACAAAAAAGGAAACAATCAAGTAGGAATCACCTGCCTTATTTTTCATAGTAATTATCATTTAAAAGGCAAGTTTCCTGATTGGCGAAAATTTTTTTCAAATCTGATTGAAGATTGAGATGATTCTGTTTAGAATTTCCTACCCCAAAGTTCTTATGCCTATTAGGGATCACACTTAATTTCTGATCATCTTGGATTACTCACCTTCTTGTACGAAGTCCAAGGAGAACATTTTGAAGATCAAATTGGATGCAGAATAGAGCCAATTAGGGTTTGACATTAGGTTTTGGTGCGAGTACACATTTTTGCCTGAATTAAAGGAAAGTTACCCTCCTGCATTTGTGTGCTACCCAAGCCCTTTATTGAAAATATTTAATTAGAAAAGCCCTAAAATCAGGCTCTAGTCTCACTTGAACCCTAAAGCCCTTGGACCTAATAACTTGAGAGTCAAATTAGGGTGATTTCTAGGTCTTGACCTAGATTTCATTCTGCCATATTTAGGGCAGGTCCGGTGAAGTTGGTCTACATTGTAGGCCAACCAACCTCAAAATTAGGTCACAAGTTGAATTAACTTCTAATCAAGTGAAATCAAAGGCACAAATTATGGCATAAAATTGGTAGACTAAAGGTCTTAAGTTTGTACATTCTGATTCACCTGGAACCTTAGTGACAAGGAAGGTCGGGTGGGGGAAACCTTGTGACCCATGGGGACGCTCTACCATGTAGGGGTCTTTGCAAGGCTCTCCCTTCCTGGCTGTCGAGGTACTTCTTGAGTGTACGAATTTCTGATTTAGAGGTATCATCCACCTCGAAACTGCCTTAGTCATCCAAAAATCTTTGGGCGCCTTGATTGGGTCAATTTCACATCCAGTTTGTCATCCCTTCTATTTAAAGCACATGCACAAATCATCTTAGGGATTTCTTTCAGATCTAATCAGCTTCCAATCTAATCTTGAGTTTTGATTCTACATCTTGATTCCACCATTTAATTCAAAAATGCAACTTGGCTATATAAGGAGACTGTTTAAGAAACCCTAGTCCCAAATAAGCATAAAAGAAAAGATACTTGAGAATGCTTATAGAAACATGAAGAATATTATAAAAGGGACATTCAAGAAAAATTTCTGAAAACAACAAACATCATCACAAACCGTGTAGGGATAATATGGACACAAATGAACCACTGTTCAACCCGGGATAATCTACTAGCAGAACACAGTGAATTGGTGAAATTACACAACAATGCGTGTCTGCAATGTTGGTCAAGCCCTTCATTTCCGAAAAAACTCCAAGAATTTTTAGAAATACGGGGAGAATTGTTGAATAAGTTATATAGAACCATTGATCAAAAATACCCATCAAAAGTTAACAAAACATCTTGGAGTAAGTCTAATGATCAACACAATTTCCCAAATCCCGGGTTCAATGATAATAGTTATTGTGGATCCCCAACCCAAATGAATTCAGATTCAAATTTCATAGCAATTGACATTCCTAATCTTGAGACGAGTTAGGAGGATCTGATTGCAGGTGATCACGATTTTGAGCAGCCCTAGAAATACAAAAACTTGGTTTGCCTAGCTTTGAAGTTCCAGACACCTATAGTGATGAGATTGAGTCAGAACTCCTCGAGGACGTAAATTCCACTCCTTATTCTGATAAGGTGGTCCTCGAGGAAAAGTCTGACATCCATGTAGAGCCCAACCTAGATTCTAGTGATCTAACCCACACCCTTAACCTAGAATCTGGATCTAAGCCTTGTTGGGATGATTAGAAGGCCCCGTGTGATGGAAATCGGATTTTGAATTTGGATTATGATTCTGGGCCTGTATTTGACGAGTGCATCTCTCCAACCTCCTCAGAGATACAAATTGATTTTTCGAAAGTCACGCCAATCTACGATACAAAAATCGAGGAGCTGGAAGAGTTGGGTTTTAATTGGGTCTTCCCTACAAGCTAAGAACTGAGCCCATTCCTAATAGGGACACCTTTTTGAGCTCGGAATCTGAGAATAGGCTAGACCCAAGTCAGGTTGCTGATTATCCACATCTTGATTTACTCTGTGGTGGAACCTTTGATCCTGAATCAGATTCAGAACATGATTCTCGCAAGTTCTCCGATGATTTCGAATCTTACTCTGATTTTGGAGAACCCTTGTTTCCTGATGATTACGAGCCAATCTACGACCTCAGCATCCATGACCCATTCTTCGACTCTGACTCTGAGGTCCTTGATCCCAAGATCATTGATTCAAAATCAAGTTCCATTGAAATGGAATCATTTCTTTTTGATCCTCAAGAATTAGAAATAGTAATTGCTAAGAGTGTCTACAATCTAGAGTTTTAATCTCTTCTTGACTCAGATTTTCTTGATCCTATAAGCACTCTCTAGGCATTTACATTTGATTTTGATGGGTTCTATGAGGACTCTCTAGGTACACCTACCTTTGAACATTTTCTAGAGGAGCCCTCACATACAGTTATTCTTGATGCCACCTCTTCTGCACACACAGAGCCTTCCAAAACCCATTTTCAACCCCGACCCGCAACCGAACTCAATTTCTATTCTGACTCTCCTCTCGATGATCCGGTAGCATATGATTCCTCGCCACATTTTGATTGGGTTTTAGACTTTGATCAGACTACTAATCACACCCCATCCTTCTCTTATCACTCCTGTAGGGTTCCTACATCCTCCACTGACCCTTTTTCAATTGAGGATCCCTACTCTGACCAGGCTGATCCGATTCAACCAAACCCCAGCTTCACACTTCCCCATCTCTTTGAGTCACAGAGTATATGGTGGGTTCCGCATCTATTGATTCGCATCTGTCAACCCACCAGATTGATTGGGTTTGGGCTACATCATCAACCTGCTGATCTGAACAAGCACCTGGTTGGACCAACCAGGCTATTGATCAAAGTGCTTGTTCTACAAACCTCGTCTGATTTGACCACTCCTCCATGATTATTTTCTACTCGGTTGATGGCATTGAATTTAGCGCTTAACGGGAGGCAACTCGTTATTCCAAAAACCTGAGATCCTTTTGATTATCCTTTTGTACTTCATGTCTACTGCACTTCGAGTTCAATTTTGGAATAGTTGACTCCACCTCTAGTACTCATGCCAGAGCTTGAAATCATCCAAATAGTCATCTCGACCCGTTCGCCCACCTGATGAACCTGTTCTATTCCCTGAAGTCTAACTGCTTCATACCTTCCATTTACAATGAGGACATAGCAAAACTTAGGCATGGGGGGTGTTAAAGTGCAAACACACAAAAATTCAAAGTTTTGAAGGGTTCTCACAAAAAAATAAATATTCCAAAAAAGAAAAAAAATTAAAAATTAAAAAAGAACAAAAAGTTAAAGAAGGAAGGAAATTTTGAGAATTAAGTGCACATCATTCTTGAGGAGGAAGAGAGGAGGTGATTTTAAATGTCAAAAAGGAGCACCAATTTGAAGGAAAAGAGTTAGTCACTAGTAAAGGATTAAGGAATCCACTTAGTTCTAGACCAAATCAAAAGAAAGAAATAAAAGTCAAAAAGTGCTAAGAGACAAAGAGATTAGTATGAACGCTGATCTTAGGCCTCTTAGGCTTGTTTTAAGCTTAAAAATTCAAGTATCCAATAAGATCTAGATAGTCATCAAGAGGTTAAGGAAAATGCAAAGCTTAAGTATTAGGTCTAAGGCTTAGGGATTATTCAGCCTCATTAACTGACCTTTGGTTTGCAGGACTAGGTAACCTAAGCACCTTAATCCACACACAGTCTGGTTCAGTGCGCTTAATTATCAAAATCACACAAAGTGTTAATTCTATTATGAAAAGCTACCTAGATTAGGAGTGGCTTATCAACACAAGTTGATTTGGAAGAGTTCCTGACACGGAGAGGTGGGAAATTCCCCTTGAAGATGAGCAATAACATACCATCTCCTCGGTGCTTATCTCCTAAGATATCTAAATATCCTACCGAGGGCATGTAAGCACTTTGTGCTGATTTAGATGCCATGGACAGGATTATCCCAAAATGTCAATTGCCAGGGCCTGAATTTAGCCATAGAATGCCATGGGCGGCACAATATCGAAGTGTCGAAAGCCAGGGTTCTAAGGGTTGCCATGGCCAGTGCTACCTCGAAGCATCGATTACCAAGGACCTTACGAGGATTGATGGTGGGAGCTAAGAATCTGATGCAGACCATGTTGTAAAGCTAATCTGAAGCTAGAAATAAAGAAGAAAAAGAGAGATAAAACTCTCTAAAAATGCAAAAAATTCTTCTATCTCTCTCTTACAAAAACACACTGCAAACTGAACCTGGACTAACCATGTTTTAAGCACGGGTGCTTTAACCGTGGAGTTCAATGAACCTTAGGTTAGTTCCTGTGGGCCTTAGAAGCCTTCATGGCAGTGTGAGGCTAAAGCTGGTCAGGTATGGATCTTGGTTGGTACTTGAGTACCTCTAGGCCTACTATTGGCATTCTGACCTAATCTACAAAAGAATGCACACATCAGAAATTTAAGCATAAAAAGGCATGGTCTAGAAAATGAGTTAATTCCATGTGATTTTGCTAAGGGACTAGCAAAAGTTAGGCATGGGGGTATGATGATAATGTCATCATCGGCCATATCTAACTTTAATTAGTCATAATAATAAATGCTCCTACATAATCGCCCGAGGACCATAATTCATTGCATAATCATTCTGAGAGAATAACAAGTAGGGGTAAAACTGCAATTTTAACAGCATATCTTAATTGCATAACAATCACGGGGTTTCTAGGGGTTAATCAAAGGCCAAATGGTTCTAAATGTCTAAGAAGAGCGTTCGTGCAGACAGAAATGGGTTTTCACATGTTTCAAGAATTAAATGACATCTGAAACCCTAAAAATAGACTTGCTTGATTCACTGAGGTTCTGGTCAGGATAAAATTCACATAAACCTTCTAAAGATCATAGAAAATATTCTCTAGGGTTTGGCATCTTCAATTTGACCATCAGAACCCATTTTGACCTAAAACTAAGCCTCAAGTAGACTTTTGCCCTAATTTGGGTTTTTGCTAAATTACCTAATCAAATGAGGTCAAAATCAAAATCTAACTTTGCCATCAGATTCATTGGATCCAAATTAGATTTTTACCAAACTTTGGGCCCAATCTTAGATCATTTTGACCTAGTTTGCATTTTAGCCCAAGTCTAATTCTTAATCTCCCAAATAACCTCTCAGATTTTGAATTTATTACAAAAAGCCCCCTATCTTTATCATCTTCTTCTTCAAATAGGTCCCTGCTGCCATAGAATCCTAAACCTACAACTTCGGCGAGCTTCATTTGGCAAGATCTCTTTGATTTCTTGACGAATCTTTAAATTTGAAAGGGGAATTCGTCAAGAAATTAAATTCCTTTCTAGCCAGATCCGATTCCCAAAAACTGCCCAAATCCTCACGTGAATCCTTCAAAGGAGTGGGTTTCCAACTCCAATGAGCCTTTCAACTTGGGAAGCTTTCTTCCCAAGCTCTAACTACTCCCTGAGGCCTAAAAATGAAACCCCAGGGCCTGTCCATTCTTCTTAGTGAGGTTTGGGGCCAAAACCCTCTTCAAAACTCCACCTCAGCCCCGCTTCGCCTTAGCTTCGGTGAGCCTCTTCCTCTGTCATCTCCGGCCTCCCAACTGCCAACTTGGGAGTGCCAATATCTTCATCTCCTTCGTCCGCTCCTCGACAGCCAAATCAGGGGTGTCTCTACCTGGTTCTTCGTCGTCGCTACCTCACGGAGTAGTCCTTCTCCGGCACCGACCTACCAATGCCAGCATCGTTCTCCCTCCTTTCTTCCACTTAGAATAGGTAGTTAATTTCCTTAGTTCTCTTAGGTTAGTTTTACATCCCAAAAACCAAGAAAAGCAACCCCTCGACATAATCGCAAGCCACCTTCGTCTCCATCTCCGGCAACCACTCCGGCAAAATCATTTGCTCACCCCACTGCTCCAAACACTTCGCCGACAAGCCTACAACCTCCGCCTCGCCTTCCCACACAAAACCCCTATATTTATCCCACCTTTTTTCCACTCACAACCACCACCAAGCAACACACCTTCGCACGGCCATCTCCGCCACTGTCTGGCCACTTCACACACTCTCACGCCACACTGCACCCACCACCACGTTCGCCGTGATACAGTGAAGCTGCTGAACTATTTGACGAGGCGACAAGGCTGTGTTCTTCATTCAGGTTCACTACCACCACTGGCATTGTTGGAGCTTCTTCGTGAAGCTTCACACCCTGTTTTTGAGGTCCCCTCTCTAGGTGTTGGTTTCAGCAACTACGGAATCACCTAAGGCACTTCCCTAGGTGGTCAATTGGAGGCCTTGACCTCGTGAGCTGTGGCAATTGAAGGAAGGAGCCCTGCAGTTGTACATGAAGAGGGTGTAGGACTTTAGTCCCACATTGTTTGTTGAAGAGCATCCGTAGTGCAATAAATTGATTTTGTGCCAGCGGCTATTTGCCTCAACACACAGGGGGGTGAGGTGCCCCACACATGCCTTGCCCGTAAGACTTTCCATGAGTGCCTGGTCCGACCCATATACCCACCTAACCCTTTACTCACACCTCGACTGCTACCCCACACTGGCAGCCTTGGTCCCGGGTGTGCTCTAGACCGATTATTCGACTACCCAATACTGTGCATGGCCTTGTGAAGGCGAGAAAGAAGAGAACCCAGAGAGAGGAAAGCAGAGTGTGCATGGGGTTAAGGGGGGTTTTGCTCTATTCTGTATTGGCTAACACTTAGCCGAATTTGAAGAAGCCTTCCCCCCCTTGTGCATCGAAGGGCCAGAGAAGAGAACAGGCAGAAGATGAGGACCATAGAAGAAGGAAAGAAGAGGAAAGGAAAAAGAAGAAGTAGAGGAGGAGAAGAGATAGAAGGATAAAGAAGCGGAGGCATGTAGAGAAAGAAGAGAAGGCTGAAGAAGTATAATACCCTCTTAGCACTGTAGCAAGGCTGACTTAAGCCATCTAGTTAGATTAATAATTGGTGATCCAAATCACCATTATTTTGTCTAGACTTCTTTTGATTCATCATATACTCATGCCACATTATTTTTTGAGTAATTAATTGTGGTCATTTACATTATTTATTGACATTAGCGATTGAATTCCATATTTTCTCCCAACGAACGACCTCGGACTTTCATTCGAGTTATCAATATTATTTGTTTTGAGTGATTGTGTCCTATATTACAACTCATCTCTTAAACACAGCCATGCAATAGTAGCCATCCACGGGCGTTTAAGATGTCTGGGAATGTTCCCAAACATTTGAATCCCCTACAGCACCACTTCATCTTCACCTCCCTCCTTATCACCCACTCCATGCACACTATTCATCTTCTTCCCCATGTGTTCTTCCTCCCTTGTTTCTCTTCAACCGATCGAACCCAAACATAAACCCACCACCACCATCACTGCATGTCATCCTCTCCTTGCGCACGTGCCATGCCTCTCTGCACGCATAGCAGCAAAGAGAAACCCTGGCCAGCCATCAGTGTACACCCCCCATCTCCTTGCTCACGTAGAAGCTGCAATTGTAGCAACACACGCACGACCACGCGTCCTCCAACAGCTCTGCCCGCACGCGTCCTCGAGTCCTCTGCCAACTCTGCCAGCACCTGCATGTCCTTTGCGTGCGTGCGGACCTTTAATAGTGCCATCCCTCCGCGCTTAGAAGTAGCAGCGACAGCCACCGCCACTGCTTCTCTCCTCCATACCGCCACCTCTAGCCACCGTTGACCCCACTAACACTACCACCGAATGCGTGCCGGCCTTGCCGACCTCCGGCAAGCTCCTCCCTCTGACCATCCTCTCCTCCATGAGTGGAAGCCATCCAAAGCAAGTCCCCTATTTTTGCACAATAAACTTGCCATTTGTTTTTACCGAGAATGCCATCACCATAGAGTTATTTTTTTAGTTTATTAATTAAATATTATTGTGAGTTTATGCATAGGACCTCCCTCTTTCTCATAAATACTATTTCAGCATTAGCTCTTATTATTCACTTAATTTGAAAGCAATTTTGACTCGGTTTCTTGACAAAAATTATTCTGAACATCTATTTTTAACCCATACGAGTTTTAATAGCCCATTGCCTCCCTGTGGATATGACCCACTCTTCTGCGAGTGGTTTAATTTTAATTCAATATTTTGATTAGTCGATTTTCCACCACTTAGAAATACAATGACAAATCATCTTAATTATCAACTTCGAAAGCGAAAATCAACTTGTCACTCAGGCTTTGGCTTAATTCACTTGAACATTGATAAGATAGATCAGAATCTCTCCTAACTTAGGGCATATTCTTGTACCTGGGTCACCAGTACAGGATTCGTTGGTTTGCTTCTACTTGAGGGCCTAATTTATCTTGGTTCACACTATACATATCGAAAAAGACCTGGTGAACATAAGATCCAACCCTAGTGTTCATTGGGGAAGGTGGAGTTGATGCGCATACATCTGATTAACCTAAAATGTCTATTAATGCATGTTCTTAGTGTCACATTAGCATCATACATTGTAAATAGTGCATAACATGCATAATCATGCATTTAGATCAAGTTGTATAAATTGTATAGTAATTGTCTCCTTTTTATGGTCAGGGATAGGGCGACTTTTCATCATGACCTCGGATCAAAGATCCAACCATACGAATCTGATCAGGGCAACGATTGGAGTTCAACGACTCCAAGATCATCCAAATAAGACATCCGTAGCACCAGATAGAGATCGAGGAACCCTAAAGAGCAAGGGCCAAGATGTTGTTAATCTGCACCTCAAATGACAAATCTGACCACATGGATGGGTTCGAATCGACAATCGCAGCCTAACGACGCAAAAATTGATCCAATCTGACACCCGTGGCACCATCTACATCACTCAGAAGATGGACAACCTAGATGGTGCCATGTGGCACCATCATAGTTGCCCAACACCGGCTGCAGCTCTCCTTCTTCACCCACTCGACGAATCTCAGCCGTTGGATGCCCATCTAATGGTCAAGATCACGCCACGCCACCGCTCATCCAATGCCATCCTCTTCTGAAGGCGCAGGCGACGTTTGATCTCGACCATTGGATGAAGATCCAACAGCTGAGATCAGCCATGTGCAAAACACGCTGCGTGACATAAAAGCCTGCTCAGCGCAGCAGTCGACCGCACTACGCGAGCATGCGACACGCGTTCGAGCCTGCATTCACTGTGAGCGGGCGCATAATGAAGGTCTAGCGGCGAGAAGTGAGCGATAACACCCACGTGCGATTAAACGTGCGGTGCTTATGTGTGATCGCACACAGGCGCGCGGCGCGGGCGTAGCCACTTTAAGCCGTCTGATCTGTTGATCGAACGGTTGAGAGCGCGCGATCGTGCGTGCGTGTTGAAGGGTACGGAGGCAAGGGGGTGTGCGAGCGGCACGCATGTCGGCCACATTCAAGCCTTTAGTGACGGATAAATCCGTCACTAAAGGTCCTAAATTAATGTTTTTCAAGTTGTAATGTCCAAAATGCCCCCACTCCTTGCAACTATAAAAGGAGACACCCTCCATACGGATTTCTCATCCCTTCCTTCTCTTCTCTCCCTCTCCAAAGCTCAAGAGAAGCTTGTCCCACACCCAAGATGCTCCTCAAGAGCTAAAATCAAGTTTTCGCCTACATTCCGGAAATGGATCCCACGACGACGACAACGTGTTGCCTCTTTCCTATTCCTCCGACCTTGACCTCCATCCCACTCTGTTCCTCATCTTCTAGGTGTTGTCTCATCTGGCTCGTCCTCCAAGCAATCGTCAAGGAAGATAACTCTCTCTCCCATTCCTTTTTCCTACTTTCTAGAGTAGAATTTTCCTACTTTCTAGTTGTAATAATTTCTCGCTTTCTAGTGTAATCTTTTCTCACTTTCTTAGTTGTAAGAACATTTTGCAATATCAAGTGAATGTTTTCCCTCTCTTTCTCTTATTGTCCATATTGATTCCATTTCATTGTGACTATTCTGCACTTTAAACAAAAACACAAAAGAAATATAATAGCGAATTTTGATCGACGTAGCCTCCTTGAGTTCAACCTAGGATTTCTTTATAGATTTTCCGATATAAATTTTATTTATTGAACGGATTTCTTCACTACTCGAACTACAACGACAGGTTTTCAAAACCAACTCTGATAGCGTAGTCGTCCAACATTCAACATTTTGGCACCGTTGCCGGGGAGGCAACAATTTTCCGATCTTCTTTTTGCATTTCAAGCACTTTACTATCTTCTAACTTGCTTTCTCTCCTGTCTATTGTTTTGTAGATGCCTCTATCAGGGAATCATCAAGTGGTAGATCGAAGTAAAGTGCAATTGAAGATGACTGTAAGTGCTCCCCATTCTTTACCCATTAGATTTCATTCCACCACAAAATAACACAAACATAAATCAGCTTAGGTGTTCTTATAAACCCTAAGGTTAGTTTTGATTGTTTGTTTGACACCAACATTCGCTTTACCCAATGATTTTAAAAAGAAAAAAATATAAAAAAATCTCACAGAGGTACATAACCTTATCTGATTTTCAAACTCAATCAGTAAATCGATCTTTGGAACCGGTACACACACCCAAACACATAATCAAGTAGAAATCTGATTAGGTAATCACTTGTGTGCCTAATTAAGTGGTGCAATAAGCCAATTGTTTGAGTTGATTGGGCCACACCATTTCAACTAAAATCAACTCATTAAGTAGCTGCTACGTAGGTTCAACTCTTCAGGATTTACAAGGCACTCCACATTCTTTTAAGCTTCAAAGGAAAACATCTTCACCTATGCTTTCAAAACCTAGTGTGCCAACAAAACTTGTTTGAAAATACCTAAAGTTGAATCCTAAAAGCTACTAAGCAAGATTTGAATTCTAAAATTCACTGCATCAAAAATAATCTTGCTTGAAAACCATTGGTTGTGCATGCAAACACACATCAATCAATTATTAAGGTCACAATCCAGATAAAGGGCCCATCACATTCCAAAGCACATTCAAACCTAACCCTAAATAAAATAGAGTAGACGTTGTCCTTAAGGATTTGACTCGCTCTTCGAAGCCTAGAATGAGATTATTTTCGATTAGTCTATTTCTATTGTTCAATCTGATGTCTAGCTAGGGGAGTAGAATCAAACGATCGTAGCTGGGGGTTACACTAGGAATCGAAGGTGCAAGCCAAAGGAAGAACCTTCTCCCTAGTCCCTCCCTCTAACTGGTTGGATTGAATGGACAAAAGTAGATCAAATCGTTTCTTTATCTCAAGACGAGTTCTGGGAGTCTGTAGGTCTCTAGGCTAGCCCACTTAAGGACAGGTTTGATTGTTTGTATTGTAGGGTGCCGTTCTTCCTCCCTTCTTCCATGAATCTTTCCACGTTTCATACGCATTCTAGCTCTTTTCCTCCAGTTATGACTTATCCTCAACATGACAATTATCTCGACTCGTACTGTAATCAACCATCTGTTACTTGGGATAACTCAGATTGGGGATACAGTTCTGGACCTCCGTGTTTGGGGTCAAACCTTAAATACCATAATCATGATTTCTATCCTTCTTCGAGCCATATCGATTTTAGATCACCACCTTTTCATGAACAACTTAATATGATCTACAACCAAGAAGGATACACTAATCCTTACCCATCTTCTAAATACACTGCCTATAAGTCGTCACCACCTTTTGAACAATCCGAAATGACCTATTATCAGGAAGGTATCTCGAATCTCAATTTGTTAAGTCCTCTACATTGATCCCAAACCCACCCAACCCTGAACCAAGTCATTTGGTTTAGGGTAACCAGGTTCAAGATAAGGTTTTGGCTAACTTGGTTATCAATCTTTAGAAGTTCAGCCAATACCTTGTACTGAAGAATTGGAGCGCTTGATTGAAATGATTGATGATCTTAACAAGTATTTGTTGGATTGGCTACAGGATGTTAAGGATAAGAACCCGGGTGAATTTCTACTTGGGAAGTTAGCAAAATTAAGAATGAGATTTGTGGCTGCTTTAATTCAATCATGGGATGATTCCCAGGATGAACCCCCTTCAGGAGAGCCAAATTTAGAACCCACTTAGGCACCTGTTGGGGGGGACATGTGTTATGAGGCTGACCAGATTGATTTAGAGCAACCAATTAAGGATGATTTGATTTCTTCACCCGAGATCCCTGAGTAGGGGTACGAGGAAACTTATGTCTCCATGGACCAGAAAGTGATGGATGATTTCGGAATGTACATCAATACGGATTTAGATTTGTTTGAGCTAAGGGTGAAGAATCAAATTGTGAGGTCTCATGTGAGTTTACAGAACATGATTTCTATGAGATGATTGGGCTTGCAAAATCGGTTAAATCATTTGATAGCCCAAAAACTGAAGAAATTGATCCTATTGAGGCTTACATGACGGATTCAAAATCGCATTTTCTGACGGATTCAATTCAATGCCCCAATTGTCAATTACACCCATTGAGCTTACTGACAATTCTATTTTTGAGATAACTAGACCCGAGTCAATTGTGATTCAGTCACATCTTTTACACTTGGATGGGGTGATTAATATGCATGAGGTCCCGAAATTTGACATTCTGAATGATGAGGATAGAAGCTGGGAAATTTTGATTTGGGAAGTAAACTCCGGAGGAAGTAGAAGATCAAGTCTAAGGGTTCCAACTAGGCTGAAACCATCAAACCAGGACCCTTACGACATTTGTACTGAGGATGACAAACCCAAGCACACATTCTTTGATTGTCCTTTGGAGCTTGATTTCTCTGTAACTTGACTTTTTGATCTTGGATTGCATCCTCATAAATCGTAGGCCCGACCCTACTTGCATACTAATTTTAGGTTTTGGGTAATTTTTATCCAGAACCTTAAATATTTTTGACCATGGGGTATGGGTTTACATCACAATTTGGTCCACATCTGTGGACATCTGCTGGTAAGTCTTAGGTTTCATCTTTTTATTATGATTCTAACCTGCACATGTGAATTATTTATTTCTCTTCTTTGTATAGTGTGCCTAGCTGGAGGCACTAAATTCAGCACTTATACCGTTTCTGTTTATCTCAGAGTGGACCCGTTATTTACGTAATTCAGGTGTTTTCTACTCTACTCCACTCTGTTTCATGTCTTTTTAATACAATGAGAACAATGCATTAGATAGGCATGAGGGGGTGGATATTCATCTCTGAATCACTTTGTTAGCTCCGTAGATTCATTTTATTTTCTTTTATATATATATATACATAATTTAGGAAGGAATACTTGGACATTAGGACTTTTCAATCTTACGAAACATTATAATCGGATCTGAACACTTAGACCCTTCAGGTCTTTGGGCTTAATCAGCCTGGGTATCCATTAAAATGTGGATTTGCTTTTCGAGTCCTCGCCATCCTGAATTCTACTTTAACTTGATTAAATAAGTTTGGGTGATAAGTACATGACTTATCAACCCACCCTCTGATTTGAGGGAACTTTAAGTCTAAGCATCTACACACTATCTTGTCACTAACTCATTGTTTGGCGATTTTAATGGAAATTGGGTAGCTAATGAACCTACTAGGGTGATATGGCTGGCAAGTTATTGTGGGTAACATCCCATAGGTAGGTTGTCCATAGCCCAGTCACTGGACCATTCTCTTCTTGCTGCCTTTAGGTAAATCTTAAACCAGGGAAGCCACCTACTTAAAAAGAAAAAGAAAGTCAAAAAGAAAAGAAAAAGAAAAAGAAAAGGGAGAAAAGAAAGACAAAAAGAAAACGAAAGAAACAAGCCACACTTCACCACACGAGTATGGCTGGCAAGTTATCGGTGGTAACAACTCATCGACCGATTGTCCAAAACCCAGCTCAAGAATTGCATTAAAAATTCCCAAAACACTTAGGAAGAAGCGGAGAAGTAGAATAAGCTAGGGAGATATACACTGGACTCACCCTTGTGTTAACCCCATAAAAATAAAAGTAGAGAGAAAGCTACCGGTCGTAAAGATACACTTTTAGGCAGAACTCTCTTTCTAACGACACCTATAGGTGTAGAAACCCGAAGTCCGTTCTACTTGCTAATCAACGAGTCTATCACATTCACAATAAGATGCTTAGAACTTAGGGTTCTCATCAAATCTTGAGTGGGTTGAGTGGCCGTAGAAAGCCACTCTTTAACTCTAAACTCAAAAATCCAAAAAAAATTAGAAAAGGAGAAAAAAGAGAAAAGGAGATTTTTCTTTGCATATGGTGAGGGCTTGAGGTGGTCTGCATTTTGGTAGATACCCGAGCGCTGTTGTGTCTTTGAAAGTTTAGATCCTGAGTAAAAATTTCTTAATGTTGAAAATAACTTATGCCCAAGTAATTCAGCCTAATTCTTTTATAAATAGCATGTAGTTTTCGCTAGGGAATAGCAAAAGATAGGCATGGGGGTGTGATGTGCATACATTTGATTAACCTAAAATGTCAATTAATGCATGTTCTTAGTGTCACAATAGCATCATACATTGTAAATAGTGCACAACATGCATAGTAATGCATTTAGATCAAGTTGTATAAATTGTATAATAATTGTCTACTTTTTATGGTTAGGCACAAGGCGACTTTTTATCGGGACCTCAGATCGAAGATCCAACCATACAGATCTGATCAGGGAGATGATTGGAGTTCAACGGCTCCAAGATTGCCCTAATCGGACATCCATAGCACCAGATAGAGATCGAGGAACCCTAAAGAGCAAGGGCCAAGATAGTGTTAATCTGCACCTCAGACGACAAATTCGACTGCATGGATGGGTTCGGATGGACAATCGCAGCCTAACGACGTGAGAATCAATCCAATCCGACACTCGTGGCACCATCTACATCACTCAGAAGATGGACGGCCTAGATGGCACCACGTGGCGCCATCATAGCCACCCAACACCACTTGCAGCTCTCCTTCTTCACCTGCTCGACAAATCTCAGCCTTTGGATGCCCATACAACGGCCGAGATCGCGCCACACCACCGTTCATCCAATGCCATCCTCTTTTGAAGGCGCAGGCTATGTTTATGTCGACCATTGGATGAAGATCCAACAGCTGAGGTCAGCCGTGCGCAAAACATGCCACGGGACACAAACACCCGCTTAGCGCAGCTGTCAAGCACCCGACTTGCGTTCAAGCCCGCATTCGCTACGAGTGGGCACGCAATTAGAGCCGCGTGATGAAGAACTAGCGGCGGGAAGTGAGCGATAGTGCCCATGCGCGATCAGACGTGTGGCACTTACACATGATCGCACATGGGTGCGCGGCGCAGGCGTAGCCACTTTAAGCCATCCGATCTCTTGATCGGACGGTTGAGAGCGCGTGATCGTGTGTGTGCATTGAAGGGCATGGACGCAAGGGGGCACGCGAGCGATGCGCTTGTCGGCCACATTTAGGCCTTTAGTGATGATAAATCTGTCACTAAAGGTCCTAAATTAATGTTTTTCAAGTTGCAATGTCCAAAATGCCCCCACTCGTTGCAACTATAAAAGGAGACCTCCTCCATATGGATTTCTCATCCCTTCCTTCTCTTCTCTCCCTCTCCAAAGCTCAAGAGAAGCTTGTCCCACACCTGGGATGCTCCTCAAGAGCTAAAATCAAGTTTTCACCCCCATTCCGGAAACGGATCCCGCGGCAACGACGACGTGCTGCCTCATTCCCATTCCTCCAACTTCGACCTCCTTCCAGCTTTGTTCCTCGTCTTCTAGGCATTGTGTTGTCCGACTCATCCTCCAAGCAATCGTCGAGGAGGATAACTTCTCTTTCCCTTTCCTTTTTCCTACTTTTTAGTGTAGAATTTTCCTGCTTTCTAGTTGTAATAATTTTTCGCTTTCTAATGTAATCTTTTCTCGCTTTCTTAGTTGTAAGAACATTTTGCAATATCAAGTGAATGTTTTCCCTCTCTCTCTCTTTTATTGTCTATATTAATTCCATTTCATTGTGATTATTTTTCCCTTTAAAAAAAAACACAAAAGAAATATAATTGCGAATTTTGATCGATGTAGCCTCCCTGAGTTCAACCTGGGATTTCTTTACAGATTTTCTAATATAAATTTTATTTGTTGAACAGATTTCTTCGCTACTCGAACTATAATGGCAAGTTTTCAAAACCAACTCCGATAGCGTAGTCGTCCGATGTTCAATAGGAGTCCTTACCTGTGCGCACAGGTAGACATTTTATCCCAATCATTAGTCTTGTGTTTAGGAAAAACTCTTTCCACGAAAAATTACTCACCCACCAAATAAGTGTGCTCTTCCAAATAAAGTTGTAGGAGACATACTAACACCTTTTTAAAAAAAAAAAAAATCTTGCGAATAAGTTTGTATATGTTCCAAAAGTCTGTAAATTCTTCTCCCCAAAAGCTTTTCAGCATACGTTACAAATACCCTGTTTCTACTGTATATTCTTTAAGCCACAAAAACAATAAAAGTGGGGTTGAGTTTTTCCATCATTTTTTGATGGTTAATCCGAAGACATGAACTAAAGCTGAGACCAAAATGGACTAAAAAATTTATGAAATCCTGGGCTTGAGCCTTAATGTTCATTTGGTCGATCTTGATCCATCACTATGCACAAACCATAACCTCTTAGCTCTCTTGTACGGTGAAACCCTCTGAGCCTGGAAATTACACTTAAGCTTTAAATATCAAGAGTCCAGGTTAGTCGAGAGATGATCTATATCATGTAAGACTTGAATATTGGTAGTCTTCTCTGCAATTGGTTCTCAAAATGTCCAACAGATCAACACATTAATGGCTTCAGGAAAAATCTTTAGCTTAAGATCATTTCTAAACATGATACAAATAAATGTTTTGCTAGGGACTAGCAAAAGATAGGCATGGGGGTACGATTGCATAGCAAGCTACGCCTATAAATATGTCATCTTATGTTATTTCTTAACATTATCCATGCATTTTAGGTAGCCATACTTGCATTTGTAAATATTCACTTGCATGCATTTTCAAAGAGGGGAAGATAGTGGGAGCAAATGACCATTCAATCCACTTCAATTTCATAGCAATTCATCTCATCTCGAACACATAATAATTAACATCTTCATTATGTGCATGCATTGCAAATTCACCACCCTTATTTTATTTTCCACCAACCGGCTGCATTTGGCATGGAGCTGTGCACACCCATCTTATCGCTGCCCTTCTCCCTCGTACCATTTGCATGGGGAGAGGCGCGTGCTCTCTCTATAATGGAGCATGCACCCCTCCCCTGCGAGGGGGAACCTATCTCCACCCCACACTCTGCCATTTCCATCCCCTTTCACTCCACGGCAGGCCCTCACACAACACACCCACCGGCTCTAACACTCCCTCTCTTCCCCTCCTACTTTCTAGCCCTCTCAATAGAGAGGTACGCAAAGCACAAGGAAATCTTCTCCATGGGCTTAACCCCACGGCGAGGACCACTGACGTCTGGTTCTGCACGAACAGGTAGATACTGATGGGTTCCCCTCTTTATTTTGATTTTTTCTAGTTTTGTTTAGAAGGGCCCATTGCGTAATTCGAACCCGAGTGTCTCGGGTGAGAATCATCCATCCTCACCACTTAACCACAAGTGATATATTAATATAATAATAGATCTATTTAGATCTATTGATATATATATACATATTTACATATATATATATATTTCTAATATATCAGCATCTATATATATATATTACTCATTATATAGAGCCGTAGGCTCATACTTATATATATATATACATATCTATATATATATATATAGTTATACTTATATCTATCTATCTATCTAGCTATCCATCTATCTATATCCACTCCATCTATATACTTATCAACTATTCACCCATATATATATTCCATCTATGCACATTACCCTCACCATTCACACCCACGCACTACACCCCACCGTGCCTTGTGTTGTAGGGATGTTTGCACAAGTTCCATTTGTCCCTACAACTCCCACTCAAAGCAAGCGCTTCCACCCACACTCACACACATCCGCTCCACACTCTACGTAGAACTTAGTCGTGTTGGTTGTGTCTTGCTAGACATGGACCAACTTGACACCGTGCTACATCCCATCCCCATTTCCATCTCCACCCCTATTTATATGGTATCTATATGTCAATATCTATTCTATATCCACTTACATATCTACTATATATATATACATGTACTAAGCTAAGTATCTCTTTTCATCTCTTTCCTTGCATTTTATTTTACTTTCATTTGTCTTTTATTCTAGCTATTAAAAAGACCAAAAGGAAACCATAAAATAGAAAAGATAATTCTTGTCTTGCAGGTACCCAATCTTGTGAGTGACAAGATCAATTTGGAACCCTAAATTGTCTTCAAGCCAAAGATCATTTGGCTCAAGGCCAAGGACTTCATTTTCTGAGGGTGTGCCTCAGGGATAACATTATCACAAAAATCTTAAAAGTAGAAAAAACGAAAACATAATAAATGCAAGGAAGAGATACATTCTAGGAAAGTCATAGAAACTTCTAAATCTCCTAATTCCCGCCTCCCTAAGATCGACCCTGAGCCCAAAAGTAACCAAGATAAAATCAAGTAGGCCAGGTTAAAATTTTTTTTTGTGAAGCTGGTGTAGACTCGATTTAGGTTAACTCACTATACTAATTTCGATGATAATATCACAATATCAAATAAGCCTATTTGAGTCCGCACCACCTACTTAGCTCCACCAAGCAAGCCACCTACATTAACCCATTCCTACTTCAACATGGCACCATCAAGGAAGCACCTCCTCAACCCATTTCTACCTCCAAAAGACACCTCCATTTTGGCACCATCTCATCTTTTAACCACCCTCCAATTGGCGCCAAAACACCAAGCCATCTCCACCCTACACATCACCTCCCAATTAATCCCAACCATCCCTTTGCCCTCCAAAACCAATTGTAACGACCCGGTTCTCGAGTCCCTACGAGACATGAGAACCAGACCAACTCAACTAATCCCAAGACCTAGTCGTCTAACGAGGAAGTAACCAAAAGAGCAGCAAAATAAACCACATTTAGCATGAATATAACTAACAATAAAAAAGTACAGCAGTAAGGAAAGAAACTACCACCGTATATACCACCACAACAGTAGAAAAACATTCATAATATAATTTGAACTGCAGGTAAAGAAAGTACAGCGGAAACAAGAACTACTCACTACAACGTAACGAAAAGAGGTACAAGAGACAGTGGTAACTCTACTGGACCCTACTCGGCCCAGCGTCCTCTGCAGCCGCTGACCCTGGCTGCTCAACACCTGGTCCTGAAAAAGGTAACGAGTGTAACACGTCAGCAAAACGCTGAGTAGAGTGGCAACTAAACTAAAGACAATAGTAGAGTGTACAGTAGCTGTTATGTTCGATTACTTTCTTTATTCACATCTTTCAATTGTCTCACTATTTCATTTATTCCTCAGATCTTTTTCTTGATCTCGAATGTTCCTTGTGGGAACGATCTTGATTTCAGTCTTTTCCAAAAAGTAGAAGTAGCACGTGGTGCTCCCCTGGCCGGGAGAGTTCCCCGTGGTGATCCTACCCTCAGTCAACCACCCCAAGGTCAATGACAGACGTAACGGTGACTACGGCATGCGTGATAAATGCATAGGTAGCTAACCCGTACTGGCACGCGGTTAGTCATTTTCGTTAACGGGTGCGCCCAAAGCACAGCATGGAACCAGTCCAGGGCAGAGCCCTCTCAGTAACAGGGGTCCAACCCCTCCACAGTAACCAAACCGGGGCCTTGCCCTTCCACAGTCGACGCACCCTCGCCTGACTACCCTGGTTTGCCCCAGTGGGCCTAAACAAGTCGGTGTAGGAGGCTAGCGGAACCCTGGGGCCCGTGGGGTAGCTAGTACCTCCCTACACTAGTAGCTCTCCTCGGTACTACGTACGCGAGGGCCAGCAAGTCGGTACAGAGTGGCCAGTCCTAACCCCGGGTCCCTGGGGCAGCTGGCTCCTCTCTGCACTAAACAGGGGGACAGTCGCTCTCCTTGGTACTCCGTACTCAAGGGCCAGCTCACTTCCCCAATACTATTCCTTTCACTTTCCAGGAGTTCTACTCCTACTTCCCCGTAGGGTTCCATCCTTTTTACTCAAACATCCAGGTTTCACTTTCCAGTTTCACATTCTTACAATCCATGTTCTCAACCACATTATTTATTCACAACAGGCAGCTGTTAATTCAAATTACAGGCAGCTTTATATCTCTTTCCATTTTCCAAGACTGCTGTATTATACATTCCACTAGTTTTCCCATTCTAGGATTCATGCCATATCCTAGGATCTATCATACAATCTAGTTTTCCAGCCCTAGGATTCATGCAACACCTAGGAGCTATCATTCCATCTATTTCTCATTCCTAGGATTCATGCAATGTCCTAGGTTCTATTTATGGTTCCATAATTTAACATATTTTATTGATAACCTAAAGCCACTCTACCAGGTACAACAGGAGTAATGGGGGCGTGATCGGGAATCCCACGTGCCTCTGCGACCCCCGAGACTACAACGGAACGGGGTCCTATCACAAGGATCAAACACAAGGAGTATCTCAAAACAGTGTATAGCTACTGTAGACGGGTAGAGGAATTAATTCCGAAAAGAACGCAACTCGAATCGCGGAAAACGGAACCCGAACGGGCCCTAAACGGGCCAAAAATGATGACACTGTGCAAAATAAGACGTCTGGAATTCTTCCAGACGTCTTGAAAAGTGGATCAGAGAATTACCTTGTTCTGCGTGGTTTCTCAAATGTCCAGAAGCCTACGGGGACGTTTGTCCTAGTTCCCAGACGTCCGATGGTCACCCCGGACGTCTGGAGGTCGCTCCCGCCGTCTGGTACTACAGCCAGACGTCTGATCCGCGGTGGATGGCGAATCACCGAGCCTGCGCACACCCATCTCTCTCCCTCAGTACGGTCAGTCGACAGGAAGGAAGAAGAAGACGGAAAACTCACCTTTCAGACGTCTGGACAGTATTCCAGAAGTCGACCCCACCGTCTGGCTATCAGCACAGACGTCTGATTCTGGAAATTTTTCCAGAACCAGGGCGTGACTCGCCCTCCGCTCGCGACGCCGTGCCTCGTCTCAGCTCGTGCGCCTGCTGCTCGAGCCGCAGCAGGCCTCCCATGTCATTCCGTGCCCACTGCGCTTCCCACTGGCCGGCCCTGGCAGCCCCGGCGAGCTCGCCCTTACGGCTCAGCGCCGCTCTCGCATGCAGCACCCCCTCAGCGCTCACTGCGGCCGTCGCCGCCGCAGCCGCAGCAACCCCACGCCTGCTCTCGCGCTCGCTCATTGGAAGAAGAAGAGGAAAGGGGTGGAGGCGACGAAAACGAGGGGAGGCACGGTCTTTTTAAGGCCGTGCGAGGAGGAGAGAGAGGGAGCACAGCAGCGGCGTCTGCAGCCGCAGAGAGAAGAATAAGCGAATATGCGATCTGCGCACTCAGGCGCGCAGACGACCCGCGCGTGTCGAAAATAACTGATTTCAAGACGTCTGGAAACGATCCCAGACGTCTTATCAGACGTCTGTATGTGATCCCAGATGTTTGGTTCGACGTCTGGGCCACCTCCCAGACATCTTAAAAGACGTCTGGGGCACGCGTTCGTAACAATATAACAAACTCAAAGGAAGTTTCGTCCCCGAAACTTGCGCCAACTAAGGTGTGGGAAAAGATGTCCAATTAACCATAACAAACTCAAAGAGGACCAAAGCCAGTCCGAAAAGACGTACCCGCGAAAAGCTCCGGGTACCGCTCTCGCATTGCCGCCTCAGGCTCCTAGGTAGCCTCCTCGTACCGCTAGCTCCTCCACAAAACCTTTACCAGGGGTACTTGCTTTCGTCTCAAACTGCGGATGGCTCGGTCTAGGATCTGCACTGGCCGCTCGGGGTAGGTCAGGTCGTCGCCCACCTCGACGCTCTCATGACTCAGTACGTGACTGGAATCGGCTACATACTTCCTGATGTTGGACACGTGGAACACGTCGTGCACACCAGAAAGATGCGGGGGAAGGGCAAGTCTGTAAGCAATGGGTCCAACCCACTCCAGGACCTCAAAGGGCCCCACGAACCTCAGTGCGAGCTTCCCTCTCACCCCAAACTGCTGTAAGCCCTTCATGGGTGAGACATGAAGGAAGACATGGTCCCTAACCTCAAACTGCACCTCTCTGCATCTCCGATCCGCGTAGCTCTTCTGTCTGCTCCTGACAGAGCGGAGTCGTCTGTGGATCTGCTCAACTACCTCTTGACTCTGCCGGATCAACCTGGGGCCAACCTCCCACTTGGTCCCCACCTCAACCCAACTCAAGGGTGCCGTACACCTCCGTCCGTACAGAGCCTCGTAGGGAGCCATGCCCATACTCGAGTGATAACTGTTGTTGTATGCAAACTCCGCCAGGGGCAGGTGCTCCTCCCAAGAGCCCCTCCAGTCCAGTACACAGGCACGCAAAAGGTCCTCAAGTGTCTGTATCGTGCGCTCAGATTGTCCGTCTGTCTGGGGGTGGTAAGCCGTGCTAAACCTCAACCTCGTCCCCAAGGCCTGCTGAAATTTAGCCCAAACGTGGGACGTAAAGCGGGTATCCCGGTCGGATACGATATCTCGCTGAACTCCGTGTAGTCGTACCACATCACGGATATACCTCTCTGCCAACTGTGCTGGTCCCAAAGTGACTCGGATCGGCAAGAATCGCGCCGTCTTCATCAGTCTATCCACTATTACCCAGACTGCGTCGTGTCCCCACTGGGTAACAGGTAAGCCCACCACCAAGTCCATGGTGATGCTCTCCCACTTCCACTCTGGCACTGGAAGCGGCTGGAGTGGCCCTGCAGGCCTCCGATGCTCAGCTTTCACCTGCTGGCACACTAAGCACTGCTGCACGAACTCACCCACATCCCGCTTCATCCCTCTCCACCAAAACTCGCGTCTCAAGTCGTGGTACATTTTCGTGTTTCCGGGATGTATGGAGAATCTGGAATCGTGTGCCTCAGTCAGGAGCTCTCTCAACAGCTCCTCGTCTCTGGGAACGCACAACCGTCCCCTCAAGCGTAGCACCTGGTCTGTGAAAGAGAAATCCCCTAGGTCTCCTAACAGTACTCTGTCGCGCAAAGACTGCAAGTACGGATCAGCCATATGTCCTGTGATGATGCGGTCTATCAGCTCTGGCCCAGTCTGCCGTGTCACCTCACTGCCCCACAGTACCCTCGTAACTCTAGAGGTCGCCAACTACCCACCTCCTCCAAAAGGCTCCAACTCTGTAACTGTAGACTGGCCAAGCGTGCGGGTGCCTTACGGTTCAAGGCGTCAGCCACCACATTGGCCTTTCCCAGGTGGTAGGAGATGCTGCAGTCGTAGTCCTTCAGGAGCTCCAACCAACGTCTCTGTCTCATGTTGAGCTCCTTCTGGTCAAAAAGATATCTGAGGCTCTTGTGATCAGTAAAAATTTTGAAGGTCTCACCGTACAAGTAGTGCCTCCAGGTCTTTAGCGCGAAGACAACAGCTGCCAACTCTAGGTCGTGGGTAGGGTAGGTATGCTCATGGGGCTTCAGTTGCCGCGAAGCATAAGCGACAACGTGACCCCTCTGCATGAGCACACCTCCTACCCCTGCAAGGAGGCATCCGTGTACACAACGAACCCGCCACTACTGTCAGGGATGGTGAGCACGGGAGCCGAGGTCAACCTCTCCTTCAGCTCCAGAAAACACGCCTCACAGGCGTCTATCCAAGCGAAAGGCACGTCCTTCCGGGTCAACTGTGTCATAGGATGCGTAATCTGCGAAAATCCTCTGATGAATCATCTGTAGTAGCCTGCCAGTCCTAGAAAACTGTGAATCTTAGTGACTGAACGTGGTCTCTCCCACCTGAGCACTGCCTCGACCTTGGCTGGGTCCACCGCCAAGTCATCTCCAGAGATCACATGACCTAGGAAGGTCACCTCCCTCAACCAGAACTCGCACTTGCAATATTTGGCATACAGCTGGCATCGTCTTAGAGTATCCAGAACCATCCGCAAGTGCTGTTCGTGCTACGTCCAATCTCTAGAATAGATGAGTACATCATCTATGAAAACCACCATGAACTGGTCCAAGTACGGTCTAAACACCCGGTTCATCAGGTCCATGAAAGCAGTGGGGGCATTGGTCAGCCCAAACGCCATGACCAAAAACTCGTAGTATCCGTACCGGGTGCGGAAAGCTGTCTTGGAGACGTCGGTCTCCATGATCCTCAACTGGTGGTATCCAGACCTCAAGTCGATCTTGGAAAACACCGTGGCACCCCGCAACTGGTCGAACAAATCGTCGATCCTCGGCAGCGGATATCTGTTCTTGATGGCGACCCTATTCAGCTGTCGGTAGTCCACACAAAGGCGTAAGGTCCCATCCTTCTTCTTCACAAACAGTACCGGGGCACCCCAGGGAGACGCACTGGGCCTCACGAAACCCTTCTCCAGAAGGTCCTGCAACTGAGACTTGAGCTCTCGCAGGTCAAGCGGTGCCATCCTGTATGGCTCGATGGAGATGGGGCTGGTCCCTGGTACTAGTGAGATCTCAAACTCGATCTCACGCTTGGGCGGTAGTCCTGGTAACTGGTCTGGAAACACGTCAGGGTACTCTCTGACCACCGGGATGCTCTGGAAGTCTGCCATAGGGCTGGGCTTTGCCACCACACAAGCTAGGAAGCCCTCACACCCCTGGCTCAAAAGTCTCGCCGCCCGAAGTGCCGAAAAGCACCTGAAACCTTCGTCCACTGGCTGTCCGTGAAACTCGAAAGAAGGCAACTCTGGAATGGAGAAGACGATCTTCCTCTCAAAACAGTCCACCAAGGCGTGGTAAGCGGACAACCAAACCATCCCCAGAATCACTCCAAAGTCCTCCATCTGTATCATAATCAGGTCAGCCGGCAGGCTATATCCCCCGACGCTGACCTCGCAATCCGTGTACACCTCCTCAGCTACAAACAGTTGACCACTCAGACCTCTGATTACGAAAGGATTCTCTAACAGTGTATAATCCCGATCCAAACTAACTGTGAAACTGGCTGCGACAAACGAGTGCGTAGTGTCAGAATCGAAAAGCGTGTAAACGAGTCTGCTGGAAACTGAAACCATACCTACTACCACCGATTCCGAAGCTCTGGCGTCCCTGTGTGTCAAGGCGTTGATATGCCCTTCAGCTCTAGGTGCGGACGAAGCAGCCACACTCTGCGTCGGACGGGTAGGTGTTGGCCGGTACCCTCCTCGCGATGGCTGTCCTCCTCCTCGTGCCTGGGAACCGTGGCCTCCTGCGCGCCCTCCAGTTCTCTGCGCGGGGAGTATCTGCTGACCTCCTGCCCTAGACGGGTAGTCCCTCCTGATGTGGCCCGGCTGGCCACACTGGTAGTAGAGGGGAACCCGACTCCCGCCCTCAGTGGGTCCCTGCTGTCGGCTAGGCGAGGGTCCGATGCTGGCGACTGGCCCCTGTCGAGGGCCCCAAAGGCCACTGATGGCCCTGCACAACATGACGACTCTCCTGCGGACGCCACGTGTCTCCGTTCTCACCGGCCCTGTGAAAAGTCTGGCTGGAAGGGCCTCTTCCGCCCGCCGTCGGTGTCTCGTGCGGACGGATTGGTCTCCTCGTAAGTCATAGCTGCCTCTACCATCCTCGAAAACGTAGGCAGCTTCAGGGGTTTGACATACCCCCGAATCGCAGGCCGGAGCCCCTTGGTGAACCTCCAAAGGCACTCCTCCTCAGTGGCTACCACTGTCGCTGCAAAGTAGGCAGCTCCAAGAAACGCGTGCGGTACGCGCTCACAGTCATCGTCCCTTGGCGGAGAGTGTGGAACTCCCGCCTCCTCTGGTCCTGCCACGTCTGGGGAAAGTACTGCTCGCAGAGGAGGGTGACGAACTGGTCCCACGTCGGCTCGTCCCTCTCCTGTCGCCGAACCACCCTCCACCACCGGTGTGCCGCACTCTCCAGCTGGTACGTGGCAAAGGCCACGCGGCACTCCACTGGGGGGCGAAGGGTGTCGAAGATCTTCTCCAGCTGCTCAAGCCAGTCCTCTGCCTCGGTCGGGTCCTCATCCCCCTTGAAGGAGGGGGGCTTCAGCTTCCGGAACTGTCTGAAAAGCTCGAAGTGGCGCTGTAGGGGAGGTGCTGGTGCACCTCCAGGTGAAGGTGCCTCGTGTACAGAAGTGTCAGAGGAAGTTGGGGGCGGCAGTGGCCCATCCCCTCCCTCGTGTCCAGCGCCGTGTCCGTCACGTGGTCCCACAGAGGACTCCCCCTCTGCAGCCCCAGGAGGAGGTGCTCGGGGTGGTGGGTGGAGCTCCTCTCGTACAATGTCTCGTATCAGTCTGGCGAGGTCCTAGGCCTGGATGCCCGGGAGTGGTGGCTGGTCCCCCGAGATGTCAACAACGGCACATCCACCTCATCCTCGGCCGCGCCCACGGCCAGTCTCGCCAGTCCCGCGACGAGGCATCTCCTGTAAGGAGACGCGAAACAAAACGGAAAAACGTCAAAACAAACGGTACCTAACGAAACTTCTAAGAGCTCATGTCAAGAGATATGTTGTGGTGGCTACTCTAGTTATAAACATGTGAATTGGTTATTCTACAGTCAGTTGATTCACTTCTCGGGACGACCTTGCTCTGATACCATCTTGTAACGACTCGGTTCCCGAGTCCTTACGAGACACGAGAACCGGACCGACTCAACTAATCCCAAGACCTAGTCGTCCAACGAGGAAGTAACCAAAAGAGCTGTAAAATAAACCACATTCAGCATGAATATAACTAACAGAAAGAAAGTACAGCAGTAAGGAAAGAAACTACCACAGTATGTACCACCACAACAGTAGAACAACATTCATAATATAATTTGAACTGCAGGTAAAGAAAGTACAGCGGAAACAAGAACTACTCACTACAACGTAACAAAAAGAGGTACAAGAGACAGTGGTAACTCTACTGGACCCTACTCGGCCCAGTGTCCTCTGCAGCTGCTGACCCTGGCTGCTCAACACCTGGTCTTGAAAAAGGTAACGAGTGTAATACGTCAGCAAAACGCTGAGTAGAGTGGCAACTAAACTAAAGACAATAGTAGAGTGTACAGTATTTGTTATGTTCGATTACTTTCTTTTTTCACATCTTTCAATTGTCTCACTATTTCATTTATTCCTCAGATCTTTTCCTTGATCTCGAATGTTCCTCATGGGAACGATCTTGATTTCAGTCTTTTCCAAAAAGTAGAAGTAGCACGTGGTGCTCTCCTGGCCGGGAGAGTCCCCTGTGGTGATCCTACCCTTAGTCAACCACCCCAAGGTCACTGACAGACGTAACGGTGACTACGGCACGCACGATAAACGCACAGGTAGCTAACCAGTACTGGCACGCGGTCAGTCGTTTCCCTTAACGGGTGCGCCCAAAGCACAGCACGGAACCAGTCTAGGGCAGAGCCCTCTCAGTAACAGGGGTCCAACCCCTCCACAGTAACCAAACCGGGGCCCTGCCCCTCCACAGTCCGCGCACCCTCGCCTCACTAGCCTGGTTTGCCCCAGTGGGCCTAAACAAGTCGGTGTAGGAGGCTAGCAGAACCTCGGGGTCCGTGGGGTAGCTAATACCTCCCTACACTAGTAGCTCTCCTCGGTACTACGTACGCGAGGGCCAGCAAGTCGGTACAGAGTGGCCAGTCCTAACCCCGGGTCCCTGGGGCGGCTGGCTCCACTCTGCACTAAACAAGGGGACAGTCGCTCTCCTTGGTACTCCGTACTCAAGGGCCAGCTCACTTCCCCAATACTATTCGATTCACTTTCCAGGAGTTCTACTCCTACTTCCCCATAGGGTTCCATCCTTTTTACTCAAACATCCAGGTTTCACTTTCCAGTTCCACATTCTTACAATCCATGTTCTCAACCACTTTATTTATTCACAACAGGCAGCTGTTAATTCAAATTACAGACAGCTTTATATCTCTTTCCATTTTCCAAGACTGCAGTATTATACATTCCACTAGTTTTCCCATCGTAGGATTCATGCCATATCCTAGGATCTATCATACAATCTAGTTTTCCAGCCCTAGGATTCATGCAACACCTAGGAGCTATCATTCCATCTATTTCTCATTCCTAGGATTCATGCAATGTCCTAGGTTCTATTTATGGTTCCATAATTTAACATATTTTATGGATAACTTAAAGCCACTCTACCAGGTACAATGGGAGTAATGGGGGCGTGATCGGGAATCCCGCGTGCCTCCGTGACCCCCGAGACTACAACGGAACAGGGTCCTATCACAAGGATCAAACACAAGGAGTGTCTCAAAACAGTGTATAGCTACTGTAGACGGGTAGAGGAATTAATTCCGAAAAGAACGCAACTCGAATCGTGGAAAACGGAACCCGAACAGGCCCTAAACGGGTCGAATACGACGACACTGTGCAAAATAAGACATTTGGAACTTCTTCCAGATGTCTTAAAAAGTGGATCAGAGAATTACCTTGTTCTGCGTGGTTTCTCAGATGTCCAGAAGCCTGCGGGGACGTCTGTCCTAGTTCCCAGACGTCCGATGGTCACCCCGGACACCTGGAGGTCGCTCCCGCCGTCTGGTACTACAGCCAAACGTCTGATCCGCGTTGGATGGAGAATCACCGAGCCTACGCACACCCATCTCTCTCCCTCAGTACGGTCAGTCGACAGGAAGGAAGAAGAAGACGGAAAACTCACCTTTCAGACGTCTGGACAGTATTCCAGAAGTCGACCCCGCCGTCTGGCTATCAGCACAGACGTCTGATTCTGGAAATTTTTCCAGAACCAGGGCGTGACTCGCCCTCCGCTCGCGACGCCGTGCCTCGTCTCAGCTCGTGCGCCTGCTGCTCGAGCCGCAGCAGGCCTCCCATGTCATTCCGTGCCCACTGCGCTTCCCACTGGCCGGCCCTGGCAGCCCCGGCGAGCTCGCCCTTACGGCTCAGCGCCGCTCTCGCACGCAGCACCCCCTCCGCGCTCACTGCAGCCGTCGCCGCCACAGCAACCCCGTGCCCACTCTCGTTCTCGCTCACTGGAAGAAGAAGAGGAAAGGGGTGGAGGCGACGGAAACGAGGGGAGGCGTGGTCTTTTTAAGGCTGCACGAGGAGGAGAGAGAGGGAGCACGGCAGCGACGTCTGCAGCTGCAGAGAGAAGAATAATCGAATATGCAGTCTACGCGCTCAGGTGCGCAGACGACCCGCGCGTGTCGAAAATAACTGATTTCCAGACGTCTGGAAACGATCCCAGACGTCTAGTCAGACGTCTGTATGTGATCCTAGACGTCTGGTCCGACGTCTGGGCCACCTCCCAGACGTCTTAAAAGACATCTGGGGCACGCATTCGTAACACCAATCCTTCTAGAACCCACTCCCCTTTGGCACCAAATGAACACATCCCTACACTGATGGACGTCCACCAAAGGTAGCCTCCATCCCATTTCCACCAACCCTAACATCCCTTTAGGTGGTGCCACCTAAATCTAGCCATTCATCCCATAACCACCTACTTAAAGTTAATCCCAACCCTCCATCAATCCGTGACAACCAACCCCCTCTCCATTCCTATTAATACCCTATCTAACCACCACCATATTCACATCTTCTCCATTAGTTAGGTTCTACCTTTAACCACCGTACATCCACTTCCATTCATGCCAAGGAAGAAGAGAAGAAGAACAAGGGGGCAACCTACCCACCCCTTGGTGCCTTCTTTCTCTACCTTCTTCTCCCTTGTGCCATGCCAAGGAGGAGGTCCACATTTGAAGGGATGACCAGGTAGAGGAGGAACCTTGAAGGTGGTTGACGCCCACCTTGAGGAGAGAGCTTCGAGGAGGATTACATCAAGAAGAAGCTAAGGAGAACCCTTTTCAAGTGCGGGGCAACTTCACTTGGAGCAAGGGCCATCCAAACTTCAAACTGAGGATCCCCCCTTCTTCTTCTTTATCTCTATATCTTTTATTAGCTTGTTTATTTTTGGCTATTTTTATGTAACAAGCTTTCCGCTACATTTTCTATAGTTGCTAGTAATACAAGTTGCAATTTGACTTCCAATTTCTATTTTTATTTAGTGTGTTTTCCATGCTTTTAGCAACTTAGTGCACTACACCCTCTTCTTCTAATTACCCTAGGCGCACTCACCTAGGGTGAGCTTAGAAGAGAGGGCTTCATTCTTGTCACTTAGGCGTAGGTTTTAGCGTAGTTCATCATTGCTTTCCAAATACCCAATTGTTTTGAAAACCATAAAAACAACAAAACGAAAATCACAAAAATATGTGTTGATTTGAGAGGAAAGAGAGAGAAGCATTTCATGTGAATAACAAATTGTCCTCCTTAGATGACCCTAGGTACTCATCCTATCTAGGTTTTATAAATTTAAGAGTTGATCGAATTTACGAGTACAACACTATTTCGCATTATTAACAAAATGTGTAAAATCCATATCACCATACCTATCTTTTGCTAGTCCTTAGCAAAACAAAAAATAATGCTATTTATAAAAATAGAATTAGAATTTGATAGCTAAGGCACAAGTTGTTAATCCACAGAAGAAAATTACACTAAGGACCTAAACTACCGATAGTCAACAGCACCCAGGGTGCCTACCAAAATGCAAACCACCCAAGTCCTCGCCTTATTATAAACATAAAAGTGAAGATTTATTTTTTTCTTTTTCTTCTTTTCTCATTTTTTGGACTGTTGGAGTATAGAGTTTTGAGGCAGCTTTCTACGACTACCCAACCCACCCAAGACCTGAGAGGATCATAGGTATTAAGCATCTTATTGGACAAAAGTGATTTACTCGTTAAACAAGCAACCCAGGCAAACCTTAGGCATCTACAATCCCTAGGTGACCCTAAGTGAAAGATTTCTACCTAATGGCTATCTTTATAATCGGTGGCTTTCTCCCTACTCTTATTTTTGGTGGGGTCAACACAAGGGAGCATCCAGTGTATATCTCCCTAGGTTTATTCTACTTCCTTGTTTCTCCTAACTTTAGGGATTTATTCATGCATTTTTGTGGCCAGCTCACTAGACAAACGACAATGGCGGATTACCCACAGCAACTTACCAACCATACCCGTGCGATGAAGTGTGGCTTTTTTTTTTGCTTTTCTATATTTTCCATTTTTTATTTTCTTTTTGGGTGTTTTTCTATTTTTTTCTTTTTCTAAGCAGGTGGCTTCCCTGATCTAAGATGTACCTAAAGGCAATAGCCAAATAGATTAGGTTGAGTGGTTGGGTTCTGGACATCCGACTATGAGGGGTTACTCAAAGCAATGTACCAGCCACACCACCCTAGTACGTTTATTAGCTACCTAATTCCCATTAAGATAGCTCAAAAATCGGTCAATGCAAAAAGTGTAGATGCATACACTTTAAGTCTCCTCAAATCAGAGGGCGAGTTGATAAGTCGAGTACTTATCACCCCAACTTATTTAACATGAATTCTAAATAGGAAAGCACTCGAGAAACAGGTCCACATTTTAGTGGACACCCAGATCAATTAAGCCCATAGACCTGAGGAGTCTTAGTGTTCAAATTCTACTTGTTTTATTTTCTAAAGTTGAAAAACCTCTAATGCCTAAGTCCTTTTTCTGTAATTCTCTGTATTTTTTAAAATAAATGAAAAACAAATGGAGAAAAATTCTATGAGGCTGATGAACTAATTTAAAAATGAGTAAATCCTAAGGGTTGTCTGTGGATTGAAATAGTACACCAGAGGGGAGGGGTGAATAGTGTCGCTCTAAAAGAAATTTGAATAAAAAATAAATCTACAAAAGAATTAAGCACAGATTACACCTAGAATTATAATGGAAACCCAAACCGAGTGAAAATCACTATTTATGTCTCTCAGCTTAGGATTTTCCCAATTAGGAAAAGCTAGCCAATCCACTAACATACCACTTAAATGAGGGTGGCACAACCATTTTACAAACCACTTCTTTTTACAACTTGAAGAGAAGCACAACAACAACAACAACAACGAATCTTTCCCAACAAATTGGGATCAGTTAATCAAAAGTAATAATGTAAAAGAACAATGAAGAACTTGTGGAACCTTAATAAAAGTCAAACTAGAATTTCAGCAGAGGTTTGAATCATTGTACTTTGAAAGGCGTGAAAATAGAATGCAGAATGCACTTGAAGAAGTACAAGAAGCTCTTTACTTTTTGATAGGATTTTTCTACTTAAGAGTGTATGTAAAAAGAGCAGCGTGCAACCTTTATTTACACTAGGAAATTGACCTGAAAAGGAAATCAAATTGGTCAATCAATTAAGGTAAATTAGTCGATCAAAAGAATGTTTGGTCGATCATTCTAGTTATTTGATTAGTCAATTATTGGTCGATTAATTAGCCTGAATGGTCGATCAAAATTGTATTAATCAATTTACAAAAATGGGCTCGTTTGATCTTTTAATTAAGCTGGTTGGTGGATCAATTAATCTTATTTGGTTGATCAATATCCCTAAAAACTTGATTTTAGCAAGAGACGCGAAAATCCATTTGAGACTTATTTTGAGATTCCTTACAAAAATATTCTAGACTCAATAAAGATAAAATACACTTAGACACAGATTAGCATTCTTCTAGCTTTGATCCATGGGAGATGCTTTGATCCAAGAGGAGTCCTGAAATATTAGTCTTGCAAAAAGCATAATTTTGGTACATTAAAACAGAGGTACTTACATTCTCCCTATTTTTGATGACAATAAAATTATAATTATGAATTGAAATAGTTATGCATAATATCTCCTCCTTTTTGTTTCGGCAAAAAGTAAAACATGCTGCTATCAATTTCAATTATCTCCCCCTTAAGCATGTACATGAAGTAGTAATAATTTCAGCATGCAATTTAAAGAGAGTAAAATGTAGCTGAGAGTGATAATAACCATGCATATAACAATAATATAAAAGAGTCTAGATATGCATAACAAAATAAAAGTAGTCCATAGAAATTTAAAGTTTTACAATCCATGAAGCTAATCAAAACTAAAACTAAAACTAATCCTCTAAAGATGCCATGAAAGCATCCATCGTACTCTGAAGGTCAGTGTCGAACCCTAGGTCCATCGAGTTAGATCTATCTGAGAAGCAGGCTATCCAAGACATAGGCATCTCTGGGCTGATGATCTAGGTGTCGGCTACCTAGATGTCTGACGTCAAACAATGCATTAGGTTAAAACGTTCATTGTAGTGTGTTTATGACATCAATTTTAAATAAAGAATCGGATATGAGTTCAAGTGTCGAACACAAGGAGGTAATAATAGAAATCACTTAGTCACTTTCATGTCACAAAATATGTCGTTTGTTCACTTCAAAGCTGATTTGAAAAAGAGAGAGGGAGAGAGATAAAGGGAGAGAGAGAGAGAAAGTTAGAAATCAATGATCAAGATAAGAATAACGTATCAAAAGTATATCATCAAATGTTGTAATCAATATAATATAGATGAATGCTTAACAAAATAAAATACATGAATGACAAGAACCGTTCTCGGGCATTTGAAAGTCATCGAAATCGTAGTATAGTCGTGCAAAAGTGTTCGTCAAAAATTAAGTTTGTAAAAATAATGAGACTTTGAGTCCCGGTCGTTCGTCTCTGGGAGGCATTTTTTTACTTCTGAAATCGATCTTCTATTGCTCTACTTCGTTTAAAGACGCACGCTAGTTTCCAATCTCCTAACTGAGACTTCACCGCTTCTGTTATTAACTCGGATCACATGTGCATGCGTCAAGTAAATTACGAAAGTGAACATGTGAGTCTCTGTGTGCACGATTGTAATGAGATGGTGACTAGTTATGGAGAAAGCATCTATTTTTAGATTTTCAATATCCTCAGGAAACTACATGCTGGTGGGTAATAGATAGACAGTTAAAGAGTAGGCACTTAAATCGTGCAAATACGATAATTATTAAGCTTGCGGTGATTTCAAACACATAAAGAGACATATATATATAAAAATGCAATTTCATTCATTCATTGGGGAGTTGTTTGCACAAGGAAATATAGAGGAAAGCTTATACATAAATGCTTGAAAATTAAACCTAGCTACCAGAAAACGATTGCATACAAGAATCAACGGGGGGATTGCGCATGCATCATTGGGGGAGAAGTAAGATTACACTACTAAGTAGTAAATGAAAGCAATAAAAATTATCAAGAGCATGAATTAAAGCTAGAAGAATAGAGGGCATTTAGGCGTGGTCCCCGATGGCCTTGGAGTGGTCGGGAGAAGAATGAGGGGCGGCCAATGTAGCTTTGGCTAACCGTTGGAGAGAGGTAGGGTTGATCGAGCATCTCGACATGGTGTCCTTCATGATGGTGGTGAGCTCGTGGAGGTGGAGTAGCTAACCTAAGTGAAGGTGGGTGTGTATGGAGCTATGGAGGTGAGTGGTGCCAATGAAGCCAAGGGATGTGAATGGGTGCAAATGGCCACCCCTTAGGTCTTTTTATAGACCTAAGGGAAGCTCTCTAGAGAATTATGGAATTCTCTAGAGAGGCCTATGGTGAGAGCTCATGGGAGAGTGAGAGAGAGAGGATGGATGGTCGTTTCTAGATCCACCAAATGTGGATCTAAAAAATGAATGACTCTTGATTGTTAATTTTGGCAACCAAGGCAACCACACATGGTAGAGAGTTCTAGAGAACTCTAGGCTAGGTATTTTGGTGTGGATGGTGTGTGTGGGTGTGTGTGGGTCGAAACTTAGGTGGCTAGGTTGATTAGGTTAGGTTCTAGTGGGTTTAGGTCAAGGTATGTCTCAAATTAGGGTTATAAACCCTAATTCACCAAGGTAAAGTGCAATTAAACTTAATACAAGTTTAATTGGGTGTGTGAAAACTTAATTGAGAATGAAACAACTCAATTAATTTAGGTCTAGGTCAATTGGACTCTCACTAAGTCTAATTGGACAGTGTGTGCTGAGATCAGGGCTCAATTGGACTCAATGAGTCCAATTGAATAGGCTAATGGAATTGACTAAGATCCAAGTCAATTAGGCTTAGTGAGGACCTAATTAGGTCCTTAGGGAGGTCTAGAGGTGATTTACTAGGGTTAGGGCACCTTAATTTAGGCTCCTATGGGGTTGGAATTAGGTTTAGGGACCTAGAGATCCAAGATCAACGCTTAAATCTCAAAATAGGAATTGGAGAGCAGTATGAGACATCTAATAATAGGGTCAGATGTCTTATACTCAAAAATCAGAAGTCCAGACTTGTTGTCTGGACGTCCAATCGAAGTCAGGAGGGATTTTGGGTTCTGTTTTGGGTATTCTGCAGAAATTGGACGTCTGACAAAGTGTCTAGACATCCAATAACACTACAGAAGTGGGTTTGAGGTGTGCGGGAGATGACTGAGGGTCCTGGATGTCCTATAACTTATTTGGATGTCTAGATAAGGGTTGGAACTAGGGTTTTAGGGCTTCCTAGGATGTTGTGACCTAACCTAAGGGTGGCAAATGCTTGGGGAAGTCTCTAGGCTATCCTAAGGCTAGGATGGACCTAAGCTCTTCACATTTTACTGCTTTATTCCTACTTAATAGCATAGCAAACCTTTAACTCCCTTACATTATTGTTCCTATATCTAAAGTAAGCCTTCTGCTCCCGCTCTACTGCAACTCCCGTTATTCCTGATCCAGCTTTAGATCTAACTCTAGATCCAGCTCCAGATCTGCTTATTGCCTGCAATTGACATAAGGCACTTAATCAACACATTATAACATTATTTCATGCATAGCCAAGGAAGAGTAGTAAAGATGCAGATAATGCATATGTATGCATGAATAACCCTAACTTATGCTGAGTCCTAGCTTAATCTAGGTCAATTAAGACCTAAGATTGCTGCGCAATCATACCCTCATGCCTAAGTCTTGCTAGTCCCTAGCAAATGCAAGACTAAATTATTTACAGCAGAGGTCCTTAAGGGACTTATTATTTTATCAAGTGCATGCTTAGAGATTTTTCTCCTTTTTGTTTTCATCCTATGCTCTAGAAATCCAGACAATCGTGAATGTGCAGCTATGTAGCTTTTGCAATGGATTCGAGTGAAAAACTGATTCACCTCTAAACCCTGTACTTGACCTCTAGTAAAAATTCTAGTGGGATAGGTGGACTTCTTCCCTCAGGTATTCAAGATATTCTATAAATTCCACCCAGGCTTTAGGCTTAGGTAGAGAATCATTGAGCGAAAAGATTATATATTTGGTGGCTCACTCTCACTTGGTGCTAGATAGAGTCTAGTACTACAGAATCTAGATTCCTAGATCACTAAGTGACTCAACTCAGAGAAGGATGAGAAAAACTATGCTTTCTTTGATTCCTTTGTATTCATTCTCTCTTTTTCTTTTTCTTAGAGCTCACTATCTCACCAGATTTACACATATGATCTGTATTTGGTGGTCTCACTAGGCATTAACACTTTAATTGAGTTCTCATAACCCTAACACTAAGTCAGGATTCCTCAACTAGTATTCGAGTGGTCAGAAACACAAGAAAAATAGGTTAAGGCCATATTTGATGGAGCTCAATTTTATTTGGTGGTATTGCCTTGATGAAATAAACACTAAATATTCATTCTTTCTTTTGCTTTTTCTTCTTTTTCTAATTTTTTTTCAGTTTTTCTTTCTTTTCATTTGTTTGTTTAACATAGCACAACTAACATACATCCATGAACTTTATTGAGGATGCATTATTAGGGATTGGTGGTACTAAAGAGACATTGGGTGGCATATTTGGTGGAAGTGCCTACTCATGGCACCGGGAAAGATGGATAGGACAGTGTATTTCTGACCTTGACATCAATACCCTCCTTCAGCTGAGGATTCCGTAGAGAATGGTTGTAACCATCCACTTTAGCCCTAGTTTTATTAAAACTCGCTCTCCACGTATTTGCCTTATTTGGTGGCTCTCAAAATTTTGCACAAAAATGTATTCACGGGAACCGAGAGTGAAAACAATGTCTAATCTCAGAGTATCATCACCTAATTATCTAGGATTCCAGATTCCTCACACTAATCTTAGAACACCAGTACACTCAACTCTCATCTCACACTATTTGGTGGATTTTTGGAGGAAAACCTGCCTGACTCCCAAAACACTGTCCAGGGGTTCGGGAAAAGAAGCACTGCTTGTTCACGACAGACTGAAGACATTTATCAGCTTTCACCATGAATCCATTGTAAATTCTACGTGTGTGTGAAAAGTTGTACTAGATTCCAGATTACAGGGATCAACTAGTGGATAAAATGCCTAATGCATTCTCTTAATAAAATAATCTTATTCATTAATGCAATATGTATATATGCTATGAACAATTAACCTCGTATAATTTGTACTTTATGAATTTCCCGTATCGGGTTACAATCAGCTTGACCCTAAATTTCGAACAAAAGGTGAGAGAGTGAGTCAGGAGTTGTTGTTGCGAATGATTTCTAGCTCCAATGCGAGCATTGGAGGTGGAGTCGGTTGTTCTTTTATTTGGGGTCCTAAAGTATGTTTTACATGTAACTCTGAGGTTTTCCTAACTGTTGGCATAAAAATTTTTTTAGTTTCTGCCGTATCTACCCCCCCATGCCTAAGTTATTGCATGTCCTCATGCATGAATATAAAAGAAAATAAATTTGACAGAGGATGAGTGGATAGAAGTCACCTGTAATTGCTCCTGAAATTATATTCAGCACCGGCCAACCTGTTAACATGCACTATAAAAAAGGGACATATGCTAAAATGAAATATGCTATGTATAAAAATGGTTATGTATAGATGATGGTGAAATGTGGAGTGAATGGTATTTATACGTGTTGAGTTTAACGCCTCCAGTTGGGCGAGCACTCAATCACACGTCCTCATTAAGACGAACAATCTTGTCAGGTGGAGGAGGTTCCTGGGCCAAAAATCGCTTGAGGCGATGGCCATTTACCGTGAATATATGCCTAGATTTTAGGTCCTTGATCTGGACTGCCCCATTAGGATATGGTTGCATCACAACATATGGGCTAGTCCACTTGGACTTAAGCTTCCCCGCAAACAGTTTCAGCCGTGAATCAAATAACCAGACTCGCTGGTTGGGTGTGAATACTTTCCTCCGGATGTGGCAGTCATGAAAGGCCTTAGTCTTGTCCTTGTATATTAATGCATTCTCATAGGCCTCCCGCCGGATTTCTTATAATTCGTTGAGCTGGAGTTTCCGTTCTTGACCTCCTGCATCGAGGTCAAGGTTGCATTTTCGCACCGCCCAAAAGGCGCGGTGTTCCAACTCTATAGGAAGTTGACAGGCCTTGCCATATACCATGCAATATGGTGACATTCCAAGTGGGGCCTTGTATGCGGTCCGATATGCCCAGAGTGCATCGATTAATTTGTCGGACCAATCCTTCCTATCTGGTCTAACCGTCTTCTGGAGAATCAGCTTGATTTGACAGTTAGACACTTCAGCCTGCCCATTGGTCTGCGAGTGATATGGGGTGGCTATACGGTCATGTACCCCGTATTTCTTTAATAATGACCTGAAATGGGCATGGATGAAGTGGCTTCCCCCATTGTTAATCAGAGAGCAAGGTATTCCAAATCTCGCGAAAATATTTTGTCGTACGAAAGAAATGATGGTCTTGTGGTCAGCCCGTCTCGCCGGGATGGCCTTGACCCACTTCGAGACATAATCAACGGCTAGCAATATGTACTCGAAGCCATGCGAGTTTGGAAAAGGGCACATAAAATCGATGCCCCAGACATCGAACACTTCTACGACCATGATGGGTTGGAGTGGCATCATGTCTCTCCTGGTCAGAGAATCGACCGACTGACATCGTTTGCAGTGTTGGGCATAATCGTGTTTATATCTAAAGATGGTTGGCCAGAAAAATCCCGACTGCAAAATTTTTGCAAAGGTTTTCCATCCTGAGAAATGGCCACCACACGCACTATTGTAGCAGAAAGATAACACACTGGGGATTTCAGAGTCTGGGATGCATCTGCGAATAATCTGATCCGCTCCAATGCGGAAGAGCAGTGGATCATCCTAGAGGTAGTATTTGGCCTCTGCAATGAATTTGAGTTTCTGGTCCTTGGATAGGTTTGCAGGAATTTTGCCTGCAGCAAGGTAGTTCGCAAAATGCACATACCAGGGGAACTCAATAAAATGAATTGCCAAAAGAGATTTGAAAGGGATGGTGATCGGACCCAGATAGGTTGTGTTAATATGGTGATTTTATCGTTGAAGTGTGTACAGTGGTTAACCTAAATCGAGCCTAACCATCTCTTTACAAAATATATTTTTACCTGGCCTATTTGAATTTATCTTGGTCACTTTTAGGCCCAGGGTTGAACTCAGGGAAGTGGGATTAGAAGTGAAGTTTCTATGCCTTTCCTACAACGAATCTCTTCCGTTCATTTATTGTGTTTTTGGTGTTTTTCTATTTATATATATATTTTTTTTGATAATTCTTGTCCTTGAGGCACACCCACAAAATTAGGTTCTTGGCTTTGAGACAAATCAGGGTTCCACAATGGGTCTTGCTATTTAAAAGACGGAGTACCTACAAGTCAAGGATTATCTTTTCTCTTTTATATATATATTTTTTCTTTTTATTGGTAGGAAAGAGAAGCAGAAATAAAGTAAATATAGTATATATATGTATAAAGGGGTGGGGGTGGAGGCGGAGATGGAGTGTAGCATGGTATCTAGTCAGTCATCGTCTAGAAAGATGCAACCAACAGGATGAGGTGCTGCATGGAGTGTAAGGTGGATTGATGGAAGATGAGTGTGACCACGCTTTTTGTACGCATATATCAGGGAATATCAGCAACTGGTGCAGATATTCCCGCGATACAACGTATGGTAAGTAATGTGAAAATATATATATATATATATATATGTATATATGTAAATATATCTATATGTATATATGTATATATATATAGATATGTAAATATATGTACAGATAGATATATGTATAGATGTATATATATATATGTATATGTATGTATATATAACTATATAGATGTATATATATGCATATAAATATATATTGTAATATATCTATATAGATATATGTAGATAGATATGTGTATATATATATATGTATATATGTATGTATATTTGTATATATATATATATATATACAAATATACATACATATATACATATATATTTATATAAATATATATATATATGTATGTATGTATGTATGTATAAGTAGGTGTGTATATATGTATATATATATATATGTATCTATACTTATACTTAGTTATATAGGCAATAATATATATAGATATATGTATATATATATGTATATAAATATATGTATATATGTAAGTATATATGTGTATATAAATATATATAAGTATATAGATATATATATGTAGGTATGTATGTATATGACTAATACATAGTTATATAAGTACTAATATATGTATAGATATATATATATGTACAAAGTAGAGTATAAGTGTGTGTGTGTATGAGAGTGTGAGTGTGTGTGTGTAAGTGTCGGCAGAGAGAGAGAGAGAGAGAAGGAGGGAGAGCTTCCTGCTGGAGTGAAGGAGGCGTTTAAGCCGTCTGCAGCAATGGGGCAACGTCTGATGGCGCACCACACGCGCAGGTGCGCAGGCACCTGAGGACGTGCGTGCTGGGAGGGAGTGAGCACGAGGAAGAGAGGCCGCAGCGCATCGCGCTGCATGAAGATTGAGCGCTGAAGTGGGCGGGCGTAGGCGAAGGGAGACGCGAACGCAGATGCTGAAGCAGGAGGATATGCAGGCGGGTGCGGGTGCTGGTAGAGGCACAGGCAGGCGCTGGAGCAGGATGCGGGGTGGGACGTGCATGCAGGCTGCGGCGCACCGGGTGACCGGATAAGTGAGAAACTTACCGGTCACAGCACTATAGCCACAATGTTCCCGCTGAAACGCGTGAATAGTGGCTATAGTTCCGAGGCGAGCCGCATGACCGGGTGCGCCCGGTGCTATGAGTGCAGGAGGCTTGCGACTAGCGCGCGCGAGCTGGCACGTGCGTGGAAGGGTTGCGCCAGCTGGTTGCAGGCGGAAAGAGTGCGACAGGGCATGCGGAGAGGGAGGCAAGGGCACCTGCAAGCGCACGTTGGAGGAGAGGGTGGCCTGCAGGCATGCGCTGGAGGGCCATGCGGCTGCTGCTGCGTGCGGGCTTTGAGCTTCAAAGCTTAAAGCTCCTACTCCAATGGCTAAAGTGGCTTGGACGTTGAAATAGGGAAAGAACCACCACGCCCACCGGCTCTTTGATAATCTGGGTGGTGGTGGACTCACGGTGGTGGTTGTGCACCATCGTGAGGTACTCCTGCCCGTAGAGTGTCTTCTCAGAGGAGGAGGGCCTGCATATGGAGGGAGAGGGGAGGAGGATGCCTGGAAGGAGAAGCTGCTGTGTGTTGGGTTTTTGGCGTGGACCAGGCTCTCCTCAAAGAAGGTAGTCGCACCTATTTTATAGAGGAAGAAAGCATGCACAGCCACGCCCTAGCTATGCATGGCTTGGCAGGGCATGCGGCTACAAGGCAAGCCTACTGCAAAGCATGGCGCGAAGAGGAAGAAGAGGCCATGCCTTGCAGCCACAGGAAGAATTCAAAGTCAAGTAAAATTAAAAATAAAAAGATGGTGAATTTTGCAAAGATGCACTTGAGGAAAAATGTTAATTGCAAGTCCATTTATTTCACTCTCCTCACCTCTCAATTAAATGCATGCACGGGTGTACTTTTACAATGCGACTATGTCTACATAATATGCACTGGTAATGCTAGGAAATAGCACAAGATGGCACAATTGCAGGTGTATTTTTGCAGTGCAATCATACCCCCTTTCCTATCTTTTGCTAGTCCCTAGCAAAACATTTTTTTGTGTTGTATTTAATAATGATCTTTAAGCTGAAGATTTTCTTCTGAGGCAACATAGGTGTGTCTATTGTTGGATATTGTGAGAACCAATTGTAGAGAAGACTACTAGTTCTTTAAGTCTCACATGACAAAGATCATCTCTCAACTAACCTGGGCTCTTGATATTTAAACCTTAAGTACGATTTCCAGTACCCAGGAGGTTTTTGCCGTACTCGAGAGCTCAAGAGGTTATGGCTTGTGCTTAGTGAAGGAACAAGATTGACCAGATGAACATTAAGACTCAAGCCCAGGGTTTCACAAATTTTTAAGTACAGGTTGGTCCCAGTTTCAGCTCGTGTCTTCGGATTGACCCTTAAAAAGATGATGGAAAACTCAACTCCCATTTTCTGACATTTGTGGCTCATAGGAAAACAGGGTATTTGCCTTGGAGAACCTTTTTTGTAGGAAGATTTTACAGATATTTGTGAGATATACTGACTTATTTGTATCTTTTTTTTTTTGAAACACGTGTCAGTATATCTCTTACAACATTATTTGTAGGAGCACACTTTTCTTTTTGGTGGGAGCGTTCCTTTTTGGTGGAAAGAGTCTCTCCTAAACACAAGACTAAAACCTGGGATAAAAAGTCTACCTACGTGCACAGGTAAGGACTCCACCTTCCCTAATGAACACTAGGGTTGGATCTTATGTTCCCCTGGTCTTTCTTGACATGTGTAGTGTGAACCAAGATTACTTAGGCTCTCGAGTAGAAGCAAACCAACGGATCCTGTACTGGTGTCTTAGGTACAAGAATATGTCCTTAGTTAGGAGAGATTCTGATCTATCTTGTCAATGCTCAAGTGAATTAAGCCGAGCCTGAGAGAATCAAGCTTCTGTGGCCTAGAAAGTCTTCAAAACAGAGGTTGAATATCCATAAACACTTATTGTATTTTTGTTTCAGCCTTCAGATCATTACTAAACACCTTTTTTTTTTCTTTATATATATATATATAGGTGGAAACTGCATGATACCATAAAATACCCAGATCCTATGGATGCCTATCCACCCCCCCATGCCAAATGATGCTATGTCCTCATATGCATGCAAGGTAGGGTAGAGGAAGGATGAAAGATCGGGTAACGAGAGTTGAGGTGTAGGGTAAACAGCAGGGTGCTAGGGTGGGTGGATGGTGGGTGGTGAAGTGAAAAGTGAAGTGATCGTGATAGTGGCGTGAAAAGTGATGGCGGATGGTGAAAGATCTGGCATTTCTTGGGACGAGAGTGTCCCAGGTGGATTGGTGAACAAGTCAGGAGGAAGAAGTTGGCCCTCAGATTGGCCAAGAAGAGGAGCTTCTAGGATAGATGGATCCAAAAGGAATAGCCCCAGTGAGTAGTATATGGGCTCAAGGTCCCAGTGTGGATTTGCAACTCCTCCTGATTTGGCGGGAAAGAAAGGGCAATCCGGTCTTCAAGAGCGTGGACCGACGATGAGTAGCCCGGATATGACTCAGACCATGAGGTATGGGAAGCGGAGAAAACCTCGTCAGAAGTCTGGTCAAGAGAAGGTACGGGAATAGGGAGGGATGGGGGAACGTCATAATGTGTGTTGGTCAGGCAATCGTCAATGTTTACAGGTAATTCGCAGCAGTCAAAATAGGTCACAATTAGTCTGATATAGGCACTGACGGCCATGTCCTCGTCAGACGTGTCATCCTCGATGCAATCCCAATCAAAGTTCTTGGCTACCTTGAAGATGTTAAGCTTGAGCTTTTCAGATCCAACGGCAATCTCAATACAGCCCGACTCGCAGTGGATATGGGCGCGGGCCATGGCCAAGAAAGGTCGACCAAGGATGATCGGACGATTAGAAAGTGAGCTAGGAACTTCCATATCTAGAACAAGAAAGTCAACAGGAAAATAGAGATTGTTGACCTTAACCACAACGTCTTCCACCACACCCATTGGGATTTTGATAGAACGATCTGCCAACTATAACCTGACAGGAGTGGGTTTCAGATTTCCTAAGGAAAATTTTTTGAGCATGATGGTCGGTATAAGATTGATGGAAGATTCTAGATCCAGCAAGGCACGGTTAAAATTGCAGCCTTGAATGCTACAGGAAATAAGTGGTGTGCCCAGATCTTTCTCCTTCGGTGGTAGATTTGACAGTATAGCACAACTCGCATGAGGCGAGCGAACCACCAAATTTTTAGTTTTCTTTGACTGTTGCCTGGGTATTGTGTAGTCTTTGAAAAATCGTGCGACAGTAGGTATGTGATCGATAGCCTCGAGCAGGGGTACCTTGATTTCTACATCCCTGAATAAATTACGTAGGTTATCAAAGGCCTGTGTATCTTTCTTCTTTCCTTTTGGTTCCCTCAGTAGAGCCTCAGGGAATGGAACTGATTCTGGCACCAATTTGGGTCTATCTTCCTCTCGCGAATGCGGTGCGCATCCCAAATGAGAGGGCGATGAAGAAGATGGGCCAGGATCAGGTCGAGGCGGATTGACGGTCTGCTTACCGCTCCTCGTAGTGATAGCATTGGATGATGCAGGTCCACTGGGATCATAAGGTGGAGGAGGGTTTGCAATAGGGACATAAGAGTGCGATACAACAGCGGGATTAGCCTGAAATCCCGGTGGAATGCTCGGAGCTTCCAGAATCTGATGAACCTGCCCCTGAGGAGGTCGTACATGTGGTTACAGACCACGGGGTATAAAATTTTGCAGGTTTGGAACAGGTTGGGCGAGAAGAGTGCCCTGAGATCGAGTCGCCATGCGTAGTTGACTAATCTCAGCATTCTACTGTGCCAATTAGTGCTGAAGAGAGGTCATGTTCCCTTCATGGCGCTTTGACATTTTCGTCATCATTCACATCAATTTATCAAGAGGACTTGATGCGTGTTCTGCTTGCGGTACGCAAGGGCTTGATGGCGGATTCGCCATAGGTTTAGACTGGGCCCTTGGGATGACGGGTGCGGATGGTCGCATGGGTCCACCTACGGGGTTTTGGTGCTGCGGGTTGTTGGACCATGCAAAGTTCGGATGATTTCGCCACCTTAGGTTATAAGTGGCAGAGAACGGGCTGTTCCCTAGGACGCAAGCGTCTTCTATGCCAGAAGATGCGTTTGCATGTAAATATGCATCCGAGCACATGGAGGCTTGGTCCACCATGTCGAAATACTGGCTCACAGAAGCCAGATCCACATGACTTAGCGAGTCGCTCGGCACAACACTCGGTAAGGAAGGTCTTACGGGGTTTCTAGGGATAAGCCTGGTATTGGAAGAATTGGGATTGTGACGAAGTGGTGAGGTGGAGGTGTTTGCCATAGAATGGGCGGGGTTGGCCAGAAGCTCGTCCAGCTTCTTGTGCATGACGGAGACTTCATCCAATTTCTGTGCGATAAGGCTAAGATCAGTGGATGAATGGGAGGGTCCCGTGTCAACTTCATGGACATTACGGGGCAGACTAGTACGATTAAAGGCGACAATGGAGGCATTGTTCATTGAGCTTTCACTCATATTTTCAAATAATTCGAATGCTCCATTCTCGTCTTTATTCATAAAATTCCCTCCGCAGGAAGCATCTGCAATCTGCTTCAAAGTCTCATTTAGCCCATAGTAGAAAATTTGGGCTATATGCCACTTAGGCAGACCGTGGTGCAGACACTTTTTGAGGAGGTCATTATACCTCTCTCATGCCTCATGAAATTGTTCGCCGTTTTGTTGCATAAATTAAGTGATAGCTCGGCGAAGTGCATTGGTTCGCCCAATTGGGAAGAACTTCTTGAGAAACGCTGTTCGCATCTCTTCCTAAGAGTGGATGGTTCTCCTAAGGGTGTGTAACCACTGTGACGCTTTATCCCGCAATGAAAATGGGAACATTTTCATGAGGACTATAGGTAACCCGATATTTCTAGGTTCAACAGTTTCAGCCAATCGGGTTTGGTCTTCCAAGTGGAGAAAAGGATCTTCACTTGCAAGATCATGGAAGTGAAAATTTATTAGGCCAATTATGTTAGGCTTCAATTCAAAGTCATCCCTGCCCATGGGGACCCAAATTTGTCCTATGGTCTCTATAGCAGCGGGGTTCTGATAAGAGATAATAGACCTAGGCTCCTCCCATTCGGGAGGGTTCTGCATTTCCTCCAATGCTTCTCTAATGGCCTCAATTTGTTCATTATACATTTCCATTTGGGCTTGGAGTCGGGTTATGGGATCTAAGGCTCCACCACCTGGTGGGTTTTGAGGGCGGTTTCCTCCCTCAGGATTTGGGGGTGGGCGTGCAGCCATGTTTGTGGAGGAGGAGGATGATTCGGCTTCTTTTCTAAATTTATCAGGCAATTCACACAGTTCAGGGTTTTGTGACCTCCTCCCAAACATGCACTACCGCAGGAAGAATTGGGGGGATAAGAAGGGAAAAGGAGATGAGAGAAATGATGCCGCAAAGGTACACTTTATGACAAATCAATTCAATCAAATTCCTAACCTCTATAGTGTCCCCTTAGACCTAAAGATCTAAGTTACCTACTATCAGGAACTACGGAATCGAATGCGAGCACCGCGGAAACACTGGGCCAGATTGAAAGGTCATTTGCCCTAGTCTTAGACACCAGATAGCATGCGGGAACCCTCACCAGCATGTAGGTGCTACACGTAGGTAGTTAGACCTCCAATCCTTAATAAGGGTCAAGTTGCTACCAATTTTTGTTAGAGGCTTAGGATCAAGTGCTTTTGGAATGTGAAGGGCGTTATTTACAGGTAATGCCCAAGTGATTGATTTTTCAAAGTGTGTAAACCAAGCATGCAACGGGGAAATCTCCCCAAATTGAAGTTTTAATTAGTGAATGGTTTGTAGAGTTCAGCCTTAAGTAGTATGGTTCTTAGGATTTCGCTGAATTACCAATTCAACCAATCTCCAGGTTTTGAGAGAATACAAGTTTTCTTCTAAGCCCAACAAACCCTTCTTCAATGTCAGTTGGTTAATGCATGCTAAAATGCAATGGGCTTCCTTAATGGAGATTTCTATGTGTGGATGCACGAATCAGTTTTAGATTAGTGTGAAAGGGAGCCAAAGCACTTCAATTCAAGTGCTCCCAATCACCAGAATGATTTCCACACAAGGCTCAACCAAAAGATAAAGAGAAGCAAATTGTTGGGGTTGAAGTATTTGGGATCGAATCTTAGGCAAGTGAAAAGTCGTGGTGGGGTTGGAATCAACTCAATTCCAAGTCTCCCCACCAAAAAGGTGATCTCGAATTTGCAGATAAATGAGGCAAAGAGGGGTAGCAATCAATCTTTTTATTTGCCTCAAAGAATACTTCACACGGCGAAAAATTCAAGAATCAAGATTCCTGTATTTTCGCTATGTGAAGTTGTGCGGGAAATCCTGGGGCGGTGGGAGTGAAGGCAAATAATCAAACAAGTGAATTTTAATTCACTTGCCCCAGGAGATCCCAAGAAGTTTTTCTAGTTTTATTTTTTATTTTTTCTTATTAAGGTGACAAGTTGACCTAAGTTGCTAAGAAAGGAAGACCTACTTGTTCAGCAACATGTGCGGAGCTCCAGTGCGGTGCCGGCGTCTTCACACTCTCATCCCCGCCTTGTATCTGCCCCATTTCCGACTTCATCTACCTACCTTCTCCTTGCAACAGGTTCCCCTGCACAGCAATAAACAAAAACACCCGTGAAGAGAGACGAGAAAAAATGAAAGGAATGGAATAGAAACTTACTTGAATATGCACTTCCCCTGCAACGGCGCCATGAAAGGGATGGTGGTCGGACCCGGATAGGTTGTATTAATATGGTGATTTTATCATTGAAGTGTGTATAGTGGTTAACCTAAATCGAGCCTAACCATATCTTTACAAAATATTTTTTTACTTGGCCTACTTGATTTTATCTTGGTCACTTTTAGGCCCAGGGTCGAACTCAGGGAAGTGGGATTAGAAGTGAAGTTTCTACGCCTTTCCTACAATGAATCTCTTCCATTCGTTTATTGTGTTTTTGGTGTTTTTCTATTTAGATTTTTTTTTTTTATAATTCTTGTCCTTGAGGCACACCCTCAAAATTAGGTTCTTGGCTTTGAGCCAAATCAGGGTTCCACAATGGGTCTTGCTATTCGCAAGACGGAGTACCTGCAAGTCAAGGATTATCTTTTCTCTTTTATATATATAATACTTTTTCTTTTTATTGGCAGGAAAGAGAAGCAGAAATAAAGTAAATATAGTATCTATATATATATATTATATATGTATAAAGGGGTGGGGGTGGAGAAGGAGATGGAGTGTAGCACGGTATCGAGTCGGTCGTTGTCTAGAAAGATGCAACAAACAGGACGAGGTGCTGCATGGAGTATAAGGTGAATTGATGGAAGATGAGTGTGACCACGCTTTTTGTACGCGTGTATCGGGGAATATCAGCAACTGGTGCAGATATTCCCGCGATACAACGTATGGTAAGTAATGTGAAAATATATATATATGTATATATATATGTATATATCGATATAAATATATAGGTATATATGTACTTATATATGTATATATGTATATATATATAGATATGTAAATATATGTATAGATAGATATATGTATATGTATGTATATATAATTATATAGATGCATATATATGTATATATATATATATGTATCTATACTTATACTTAGTTATATAGGTAATAATATATATATATAGATATATGTATATATATGTATATATGTAAATATATATGTGTGTGTATATATATATATAAGTATATATATATATATATATATATATATGTATATATGTATATAGACTAATACATAGTTATATAAGTACTAATATATGTATAGATATATGTATGTATATATATATATATATGTATATAAGTACATATATATATATAAATATATATATGGATAAAGTAGAGTATAGGTGTGTGTGTGTATGAGAGTGAGTGTGTGTGTGTAAGTGTCAGTGGAGAGAGAGTGAGAGAGTGCTGTGAGAGAGAGAGAGAGAAAGGGAGAGCTTCCTGCTGGAGTGAAGGAGGCGTTTAACCCGTCTGCAGCAGTGGGGCAATGTCTGATGCGCACGCACACGCGTAGGCATGCAGGCGCGTGAGGACGTGCGTGCTGGGAGGGAGTGAGTGCGGGGAAGAGAAGCCGCAGCGCACCGTGCTGCTTGAAGATCGAGCGCTGAAGCGGGCGAGCGCGGGCGAAGGGAGACGCGAATGTAAACGCTGAAGCAGGTGGATACGTAGGCGGGTGCGGGTGCTGGCTGACGCGCGGGCGGATGCTGGAGCGGGATGCGGGGCGGGACGCGCATGCGAGCTACGGCTGGTTGCCGCACGTTGAGTGACCGGATAAGTGAGAAACCTACCGGTCACCACACTGTAGCCACAGTATTCTGCTGAAACACGTGAACAGTGGCTATAGTGTCGGGGCGAGCCGTGTGATCGGGTGCACCCAGTGTTGTCAGTGCGGGAGGCTTGCGGCTGGCACGCACGTGGAAGGGTTGCGTCGGCTGGTTGCGGGTGGAAAGAGCACGACAGGGCGCGTGGAGTGGGAGGCAAGGGAGCCTGCAGGCACGCGCTGTAGGTGAGAGTGGCCTGCAGGCGTGCGTTGGAGGGCCTTGCGGCAGCTGCCGCCTTGCTGCTGCTGCTGCGTGCGGAGCTTTGAGCTCAAAGCTTGAAGCTCCTACTCCAATGGATAAAGTGGCTTGGACATTGAAACAGGGAAAGAACCACCACGCCCACTGGCTCTTTGATGAGCTGGGTGGTGGTGGACTCACAGTGGTGGTTGTGCACCACCGTGAGGTACTCCTGCCTGCAGAGTGTCTCCTCAAAGGAGGAGGGCCTGCGTATGTCGGGAGAGGGGAGGATGCGGCCTAAAAGGAGAAGCTGCTGTGTGTTGGGTTTTTGGCGTGGACTAGGCTCTCCTCAAAGAAGGTAGCCGCGCCTGTTTTATAGAGGAAGAAAGCATGCACAGCCATGCCCTGGCTGTGCATGCGGCTGTGCATGGCTTGGCAGGGCATGCGGCTGCAGGGCAAGCCTGCTGCAAAGCATGGCGTGAAGAGGAAGAAGAGACCATGCCTTGCAGCCATGGGAAGAATTCAAAGTCAAGTAAAATTAAAAATAAAAAGATGGTGAATTTTGTAAAGATGCACTTGAGGAAAAATGTTAATTGCAAGGCCATTTATTTCACTCTCCTCCCCTCTCAATTAAATGCATGCATACGTGTATTTTTACAATGCGACTTAGTCTACCTAATATGCACTGGTAATGCTAGGAAATAGCACAAGACGGCACAATTGCAGGTATATTTTTGCGGTGCAATCAAGATTCATCCGGAAATTGTTCATGGATAGGGAGGGAATAAGGAATGTGGCCGGGGTCCAATCTGGATAGGTGATCTGCCACAACATTTTGTTTTTCGTCTTTGTCATGGATTTCGATATGAAATTCCTGCAATAGAAGGATCCATCTAATGAGCCATGGTTTGGCATCCTTCTTTGCCAACAAATGCCAGAGGGCAGAGTGGTCAGTGAAGATGATGACCTTGGACCGTAATAAGTATGATATGAATTTCTCCAACTTGAATACTACTGCTAGCAATTCTTTTTCGGTGACAGTGTAATTGCGCTGAGCCTCGTTCAGTGTCTTGCTAGCGTAGTATATGACAAAGGATTCTTTCCCCCGACGCTGGCCTAAAATAGCATCGACGGCAAAATCAGAAGCGTAGCACATCATTTTGAAATCAAGCGACCAGTCAGGTGGTTGGAGAATCGAGGAGTCAGAAATAGTGCTTCGCAAAGTCTCGAAGGCGCTGAGACATGAGGTATGGAATTCAAATGGGGCATCGGTAACCAAGAGATTAGTCAAAGGCTGCGCAATTTTTGAGAAATCGCATATAAATCTTCGATAGAAGCCGACGTGACCCAAGAATGATCTAATCTGCTTGACCGAGCTAGGTGGCGGTAAGTGGGAGATAATCTCTGATTTAGCCCGGTCGACCTCGAGTCCATTTTTGGAGATCCTATGCCCTAGTACTATGCCATCCCTCACCATGAAATGGCTTTTCTCCCAGGATAGTACTAGGTTTACCTCAATACACCATTTCAGGATCTTGGTGAGGTTATCAAGACAAGACACGAAATCATCTCCGAAAATAGAGAAGTCATCCACGAATACCACCACATAATCCCCAATCATGTCAGAGAAGATAGCCATCATACAACGCTGAAATGTCACAGGTGCATTGCAGAGGCCAAAGGGCATCCACTTGAAGGCGAATGTTCCAAAGGGGCATGTGAATGTGGTCTTGTCTTGATCTTTCGGGCTTATCTCTACTTGATTATACCCGGAGTATCCATCTAGAAAGCAGAAGAAACTGCGTCCGGCTAACCGTTCCAAGATCTGATCAATGAATGGCAAAGGAAAGTGATCCTTCTATGTAGCCGTGTTCAGTTTCCTGTAGTCAATGCAGACCCGCCAAGATGTCGTAGTGCGGGTCAAGATGGATTTGCCCTTATCATTTTTCATGACGGTGAGTCCTACTTTCTTGGGCACTATCTGAATCGGACTCACCCACTGGCTGTCTAAGATTGGATATACAATGCCTGCATCTAGCCATTTGATGATCTCCTTAACAACCTCTAGCATATTCGGGTTAAGCCATCTTTGAGGCTATCTCGAAGGTTTCACCCCCTCATCCGTGTAAATGTGATGAGTGCAATACAAGGGGCGAATACCGTGGAGATCAGCAATACTCCACTCGATAGCAGCCCTATGATCTTGAAGCGTAGAAATCAATTGATGCTCTTGTTCTTGGGTTAAGTGGGCATTGATAATGACTGGATATGTCTCACTTTCACCCAAGAACACGTACTTGAGTGAGTCAGGTAAGGGCTTCAATTAAATCACGGGTGGGTCGGAATCAGATATGAGAGTGGGAGGAGCAGAATCGAAGGTGGGAATCTGCTGATCCATGTGCACGTGAATTCCTGCTAATTTGCTACCTGTAAAATCAGTTGAGACTACGCTAACGGGAAACCCGTTACCTGTAGTCACGTCTTTCAATAACAGGGGCGATTTAGTAATATATGGATCAAGATAGCTGGATTCAGGGGTGCTATGGTCAGAAGCACACCCTAAACAGTCAGATCCTCGGGGAGATATGTGTAATGCAGTGGTTTCAATCAGTGTCGATAGAGGTTCGAGAACCATGATAGTGTAGACGAATGAGACATTGGGTCATCACAAAGGAGCCCAACGTTACCACAGTAAGTTGAATCTTCGTCTTCACCATCCTCCTCTATTCAATCACAGTCGAAGTTCTTTACTGCCCTGAATATGTCTAGTCGAAGTCGCTCATTGCCTAGGGCAATCTCCATACACCCGGATGCACAATCGAAGTTCTCTCAAGCTATCGCCAGAAATGGGTGACCCAAAATAATTGGTGCATCTCAGAGATTAGGAGGAACTTCCATATCGAGAATGAAAAAATCTATGAGAAAGTATAACCCACGGACTTTCACGATCACGTTCTCAACCACCCCCCTCGATGTTTTGACTGATCTGTCAGCCAGCTGAATCGTAATCGAGGTGGGTTTCAACTCCCCAAATCGAAATCGATCAAATACGGCAGTGGGAGTTAAGTTGATGGATGAACCCAAATCTAGAAGGGCTCGATCAAATGGAGAATCCTGCAAGAAGCAAGATATGAGTGGGCTACCAAGGTCTTTCTTCTTCGGCGGTTGGTCAACTAGAACCACAGCGCTAGCTTCTCTCGACAGTACTGCCTGTTGTCCAATTCTCGACTGTCACTTCGGGGTACAGTAGTCCTTGAAGAACCTAGCGACAGTTGAAATGTGATCGATAGCCTCGAGGATGGGGACCTGAATATGTACTTCCTTAGACATCGATTTTAGGTCCTCGAAATTCTGCGTGTCCTTTTTCTGTACTACATTTCGTGTTAGAGCCTCAGGAAAAGGGATGGGAATCTCAAGGTTAAATGGCCTCTTACCCTTATCTACCGCAGGTGGCTCCTGAGATGAATGAAGACGGAGTCGAACTCACCTGCGGCGAAGGGTGGGAAAAATCAGGATCCGCCTGCCTAGGTGGTGGGTCGAATGTCTTCCTTCCACTTCGCAAGGAAATAACGTGTGCATCGGCTTGTTGTCCATGAGGTGGTGGGGGAGCAGAAGGGGCAGAATACGCGAGATTCTGTAAGGGCGGCTTGACTTGCGCGTAACCAGGTGGTACAGGAGGTGCCTGTAGTATGGCGTGTGCCTGAAACCTGGGCAGGGCACCCTAGTTCTACACATATCGAGGATTCAGGATAGGTTGGGAGGTCAAGGCTCCCTGAGTCCTATGCTCCTGCAACAGCTGGTTCTGCATGTTCTATATGGTCTGAATCTGATCAGCCATCGCCTTCATAATCTACAAGCTATCTTGTGTAGACTTCTTCATCGATTCTTGCAGCTCCTCTTTTAGCGCCTCCAAAGGGTTAGCCTGCCTTGAAGGGTGGCCGGCAACTTGGTGCAGCGGCTGGTATAACGAGTGGGGTTGTTGTTGCTAAGGTGGGAATGGCTACTGCCTAGGGTACGTGTTTTGCGCATTCCCGTATTGCCTGGTCTGTTAGTGTGGATCTTGATGTGGTCTCTATGAATTACCAGACTATGAGAAGTTCAGATGCTGGTGCCAACCAGGGTTATACATCTTTGAGTACAGGTTATTACTCCCGTATCCTTGGATAGCACTGATGTCCTCGTAGGCCGAAGATGTCTGAGACGTATATCCGTCAAGGGGATACGCATTATATCTGCAGGTGGTGCATAACCCTGGTCGAAAGGTGCCAGATCTGGATTATTCACAGGATCCTGATATGCGGGATCTCATAAATACGGAGAAGATGCATCCTGAGTGAGTAAATTAACTCGAGCAGGTGGGGCTCGGGGTGCATAGGAGGATCTTGCAGTAGCAGAGCTCGAGTCGGGTTGACCTTGACCGAACTGGTCAATCTTCTTCTCAATGAGGTTTATTCTATCTAGCTGGTTGATGATGATATCCATGTTGGCTCGAATAGATTCAATGTGAGCCTTGTGGACACCAACCTGCTGCTAACCAGGCCACTGGAACTGGTTCATAGATGCAGCATTCATCGAGTTCTTCGCTAATGATTCGAACAGCTCAAATGTGCTGTTCTCGTCTTTTGCGAGAAAATTCCCGCTGCTAGATGCATCGGCCAGACAACAATGTGTGTCATCTAGCCCATGGTAAAAAATCTGAGCTAAGTGCCATCTGGGTATACCATGATGCAGGCATTTTTGGTGAAGGTCATGAAATCTATCCCATGCTTCATGTAATTTCTCCCCAGCTCCCTGGGAGAAAGTAGTGATTGCATGTCGCATTACGTTTGTTCAACCGATTGGGAAGAACTTTTGTAGGAATTCATGTCGTAATTTCGGCCAGGTTCCAATTGGCTTCCCAATAGTCTTCAACCAGTATGAAGCTTTGTCCCTCAGCGAGAACGGGAAAAGCTTCACCAGAACAATCCCAAGATCGACATTCCTGGGTTGAATTGTTTCAGCGAGTTGACTCAGGTCCTCAAGGTGCTGGAATGGATCTTCGCTTGAGTTCCTATAAAAATGAGTGCTGATCAACCCAATTACATTGGGCTTGAGCTCAAACGCGTCTTTGCCTGCAGGAATTCTGACAAGAGGTGCGACGATTTATGTGGCTGGGTCGTAGAAATCCTGCAGTTGTTCTCCTCGCGGCGGATGCTGCATCCTGTCAAGTGTCGTAAGACTGCGATCCATGCTCTGTTGATGCCGCTTCTCAGATTCGGCCACCCGGGCTTCCAGACGAGCCATCGGGTCCAAATTCTCGATGTCCTGACCCAGTCTAGGTCCAGGTCTAGGATTTGCCATGGTGGCTCTTGGAGTAGAAGAAATGGGGGGAGAAGATGGTCCGGGCAAGGTGACTCACCTCCTTGGGAGTGGCTCCCAAGGTCCAACCAAGTGAGGTCGAAGTGACCTCCTTCCGTGCATACACCGCCCAACCCCTAGGTTGGTGTAGCCACGTAGAACAAGGCTAAGGCCCTGTCAATCAAATGGTCCTTATAGATCAGGTGACCAGATTTTTCGTTAGGGATTTGAATTCCTGAAGATAACTTCGTCGTACAACCGACTGAAAGTATATCCCGCCTCTCAAGCTAACCCAACCAGTCTGGTTATGAGGGGACTAAGGGGAAGGTTCTTACTTTGGCTTACACCTCCGGTTCCATTGACCCTCGAGCCACAGTCGTTTGACACTACCCTGCAGACTTAGTCACCAGGTTTGGCAAGAGAGGTTAAAAGCACCTAGTAGTACGACAACGAACTTGGGTTGATTTCGTGTTTTAAAATTAATTTTAACCCATTTTCTTCAGTGGGATTTGTGGTGAGTGGCCCACAAGGTGAGCAAGCTCATCGGCTAACTAGACTTCATTAAGTCTAGGTTAGCCCAAGGTGTGGTCTCTAGTTGTAACCCTAAAGATTCAACCTAAGTTGCTTACACTTCTAGGGTTTTTTTTTTTGTTTCAGCAGACCACAAAAGTAAAGTTGGTTCTCTGATGATAATTGGAATCAAATTAATTTGAAATTTTGTGAGCAGCAGATTCCTTTTCCAATTAGTTTTTCAGAGACTATTTTTTTGGAATTTTTACTATTTCAACCAAATTTTTAGGGAAGTTTTAATATCAGGGGGTCAGATCTGGAATTTTGACCTCTGGTCGATTTTTTACTTTGAAACAATACAAATGACCTTCAAAAATTCAGTAAAAATATCAAAAATAAAGCCAATGAGATCAGCTTTCAAACCCCACCATTTTTAGTCAAAACAAATTTGCAGATTGCTCGGAATCGCTTTTTGAAATTTGAAAAATTTTGAATCTGGATCAGTCTGACCCCCGTGCACTTCGTGAATTTTTAAAAATTGTATACTTGTAATTTTTTCAAAATAACGGTGGCATTTGAAAGATGGTTTAAAAATGAAAGTTTATCCCGAATTTCAGAATTTTTCACTTACCAGTTTTTCGGTAATCGAATTTTTAAATTAAGCTTGAAATATGGCCAAAAATCAGGAGATGGTGGAAAAGCTTTTATAAAGAGGTTTGAATTTGAAATTTAAGCCTTCCACCAAAAAGATTTTTTTTTTCAAAACTTTTGCATGTTTTTTTTCAAAAAGAATTTTTCAGAAGATTTAGTGAAAATATATATTTTTTTCTTTTTCAAACTAACCTAGATTCGAAAGGAAACCTAATCTAGATTTTTTTCAAAATTTTTCATTTTTTTTATTCTTTTTCACGAAAATGAGAAAAATCTTTCTTTTTTTTTTCACAAAAGAAATTGCAGGAAGTAGATCTAGTCCTAAGGTTCAGAAAATAAACCTAATCTAAGAGAATGTGATGTGCACCTGATTTCTTTTCCGCACTCGTGTGCGCAGATCTCGTTTTTCTTCCGTTTTTCCTGCACATCAAAAACAAAGTAGAGAGAAATTTGTCAGTGATAGTCTAAAAGATCAAAATCATATAAAATGACGTTGCCTCCCCTACAATGGTGCCATTTGATAGGAACCGTTCTCGCGCATTTGAAAGTCGTCGAAATCGTAGTATAGTCGTGCAAAAGTGTTCGTCAAAAATTAAGTTTGTAAAAATAATGAGACTTTGAGTCCCGGTCGTTCGTCTCTAGGAGGCATTTGTTTACTTCTAAAATCGATCTTCTATTGCTCTACTTCGTTTAAAGATGCACGCCAATTTCCAATCTCCTAACTATGACTTCACCGCTTCTGTTATTAACTCGGATCACATGCGCATGCGTCAAGTAAATTACGAAAGTGAACATGTGAGTTTCTGTGCGCATGATTGTAATGAGGTGGTGACTAGTTATGGAGAAAGCATCTATTGTTAGATTTTCAATATCCTCAGGAAACGACATGCTGGTGCGTAATAGATAGGCGGTTAAAGAGCAGGCACTTAAATTGCGCAAATACGATAATTATTACGCTCGCGATGATTTCAAACACATAAACAGACATATATATATATAAATGCAATATCATTCATTCATTGGGGAGTTTTTTGCACAAGGAAATCTAGAGGAAAGCTTATACATAAATGCTTGAAAATTAAACCTAGCTACCAGAAAACGATTGCATATAAGAATCAACAGGGGGATTGTGCATGCATCATTGGGGGAGAAGTAAGATTACACTACTAAGTAGTAAATGAAAGCAATAAAAATTATCAAGAGCATGAATTAAAGCTAGAAGAATATAGGGCATTCAGGCATGGTCCCCGATGGCCTTGTAGTGGTCGGGAGAAGAATGAGGGGTGGCCAATGTAGCTTAGGCTAACCCTTGGAGAAAGGTAGGGTTGATCCAGCATCTCGACATGGTGTCCTCCATGATGGTGGTGAGCTCGTGGAGGTGGAGTAGCTAACCTAAGTGAAGGTGGGTGTGTATGGAGCTATGGAGGTGAGTGGTGCCAATGAAGCCAAGGGATGTGAATGGGTGCAAATGGCCACCTCTTAGGTCTTTTTATAGACCTAAGGGAAGATCTCTAGAGAATTATGGAATTCTCTGGAGAGGCCTATGGTGGGAGCTCGTGGGAGAGTGAGAGAGGGAGAGGATGGATGGTGGTTTTTAGATCCACCAAATGTGGATCTAAAGACTGAATGGCTCTCGGTTGCTAATTTTGGCAGCCAAGGCAACCACACATGGTAGAGAGTTCTCTAGGCTAGGTATTTTGGTGTGGATGGTGTGTGTTGGTGTGTGTGAGTCGAAACTTAGGTGGCTAGGTTGATTAGGTTAGGCTCTAATGGGTTTAGGTCAAGGTATGTCTCAAATTAGGGTTATAAACACTAATTCACTAAGGTAAACTTCAATTAAACTTAATACAAGTTTATTTGGGTTTGTGGAAACTTAATTGAGAGTGAAACAACTCAATTAATTTAGGTCTAGGTCAATTGGACTCTCACTGAGTCTAATTGGACAGTGTGTGCTGAGATCAGGGCTCAATTGGACTCAATGAGTCCAATTGAATAGGCTGATGGAATTGACTAAGATCCAAGTCAATTAGGTTTAGTGAGAACCTAATTAGGTCCTTAGGGAGGTCTAGAGGTGATGTGCTAGGGTTAGGGCACCTTAATTTAGGTTCCTATGGGGTTGGAATTGGGTTTAGGGACCTAGAGATCTAAGATCAAGGCTTAAATCTCAAAACAGGAATTGGAGAGCAATATCAGACGTGTAATAATAGTGTCAGACATCTTATACTCAAAAATCAGATGTCCAGACTTGTTGTCTTGACGTCCAATCAGAGTCAGGAGGGATTTTGGGTTCTATTTTGGGTATTCTATAGAAATTGGACGTTTGACAAAGTGTGGATGTCCAATAACACTACGGAAGTGGGTTTGAGGTGTGCGGGAGATGGCTAAGGGTCCTAGACATCCTATAACTTTTTTGGACATCCGGATAAGAGTTGGAACTAGGGTTTTAGGGCTTCCTAGGGTGTTGTGACCTAATTTAAGGGTAGCTAAGGCTTGGGGAAGTCTCTAGGCTATCCTAGGGCTAGGATGGACCTAAGCTCTTCACATTTTACTGCTTTATTCCTACTTAATAGAATAACAAACCTTTAACTCCCTTACATTATTGTTCCTATATCTAAACTAAGCCTTCCACTCCCGCTTTGCTACAACACCCGTTATTCCTAATCCAGCTTTAGATCTTGCTCCAGATCCATCTCCAGATCCAGCTCCAGATCTGCTTATTGCCTGCAATCTACACAAGGCACTTAATTGGCACATTATAACATTATTTTATGCATAGCTAAGGAAGAGCAGTAAAGATGCAGATAATGCATATGTATGCATGAATAACCCTAACTTATGTTGAGTCCTAGCTTAATCTAGGTCAATTAAGACCTATGATTGCTGCGCAATCAATGAACAACACTATAAAATAAAATAAAACTAAGAACAAGGATGAAGACGGCGTCGAGGTAGCCATGGCGATGGAGGAGCTTCCTTCGGTGGCTTAGCAACTTCAAGACCTTGCATAGAGCTCTAGAAGGTGGTGGTATCTCTTAGGTAGATGATTGGCAAAAGTGGAGGGGGGTAGGCCCTTTTATATTGGATGGGGAAGGCCATAAATCATTGTCGGGTCAATAGCGACATTCAAAGCATCATTGAAGACCTGCCGCATGCATCGCCGTAGCCCCCACCATCACATCTTCAACTCACATGCTGGCCCGCACACCCCGCACCTCACCGCATGCACCGTGCTGCATGCACGTGTTGACAATATGCTATGCATCACTGCTCTCCGCACACGCGCATGCACATGCTTGCTGCTGCTGCGGTGCCACTGCTTTAATTGAGAATGAGGGGGGTCGCTAGGATTTGAACCCGCGTGCTCTCCTTGAGATCTCTTCTTAGGACCACCATGCCATGCTCTTGACATGGTCGTGAGGAGGATCCAAAGGCATACGGTGCAGGTGGCTTCTCGGCCGTTGGATCTTGATCCAACGGTCAAGATTTGATGATGAGGATGAAGAGGAGCCGGTGCAGGTTTTTGCATGCTAAATCAGTGTTTTAAAATTATCGCATTGTAGTATAGCCAAAATAGCACTCAAACAAATAAATTTATTACTCGAAAAAGTTTCGAGGTCGAACACAGGGAGCAATACGGAATTCAGTTCTCAAAATTGCAATTTAAGGCAAGAAAGCTATGAAATTGTAAACAAAAACTATTTCAGAATAAAGTAGCACTAGGATCAAGTGTCTGACTACAAAAATAATGGAGTAAAATGGTGATTTAGATCACCAAGAACTCCTTACAATGATAGCTAATGAACTCAATGTATATTTGTATGAAATGCAATCAAACTAATCGTCTGATTTACTAATCAGACAGCTTAAATTGCTCAAGCCTTTCTCTGTTCTTCTTCTTCTTTTCTCTTTCTCCTCTCTGCCTCTCTTCTTCTTTCAGCTACGACCCTTCCTCTTCTTTATGTTCTTTTCTTACTTTCCTTCTCTGTCTCTGCAACTCTTCTTCCTTCAGCCCTTCTTCTTTCTCTAGCTTTCTTCACATAGCAAGGGAAAAGCTTCTGAATTCGGCTGTGTTAGCTGGTTCTCACCAAGAGCAAAACCCTCCCCCTACCTGTGTAGGCTCTTCTCTCTTTCTCGCTTTAGGATCCGCTCTCCCATAGCCACAAGGGTAATTGGGTTATTGGACCTAGCATACCCAGGCCTAGGCTCATCGGCAATCGGTGATGAGTGAGGAGTGAGGCTTAGGCGGGTTAGTGGGTCAGGCCAGGTCCATGGGCAGAGGTCACGGATGAGATGCAGGTGCACGGGTGAGAGGGACCTCACCCCATGTTATGAGGCGATAAGGCTATAGCACTTTTACAATTTATGTGCCACGAGGCACTCTTCAGCTGATGATGTGGGACTAAACCAAGTCCCTTCTTCGCATGCGTCTGCAGTAAGGAGATTCCTCTGATTGGCATAGCCACTAAGGTCCCAGTGTCTAATTGACTGCCTGGGTAGTACTTGAGGCAAGTCTACACAACCTAGGACTTCCACCTGGGGCAGACGAGACCTAAAGCAAGCTTGAAGCTCCTTTGAATTTCTTCGTCAATGGTGGCTAGGGGACACACCCGAAATCAAACAAATGGCCTCTCAGCCCTATCAGAAGGTTTAGAGAGTATCACTATAGCACGATGAGTTCGTTGAGGAGGTCAACATGGCGGATTGATGTGGATGGTGGCTGGACAGTCATGGGTTAGGTTGGAGATAATGGGTCCGTTCGGGGCGGTGTTCGGGTGGATGATGGATCGAAATGAGAGAGGGGAGATGAGCGGAGAGGTGTGGTGGAGGTTTTGAGGTAGTCGACGAGGGGTTTGGTGGTGTGTGGAGCGAGATGTACGTTGCCGGAGGTGTAGCCAGAACGGTGGAAGACGATGGAGTCGCAAAGGTGTGGTCGAGGTCGAAACGGCATGTCAAAAGTGTTGGTGTAATAAGGAAGAGTTTAGGGAGCAATTGAATGTAGTAACGGAAAAGTGGGTAGGAGAAGGTGCCGGTTGTGGTGTTGCCGGCGTCGGAGAAGAGAATAGCTCTAGAGAGAGAAACGGCGAGGAAGGAGATTAGGGCGCTGGCTAGTATGACTTGTCGTGGGAAGAAATGAGGAAGATAACTCCGCTGCTGGCATTGCGAACGGGGGACAAAGAAGGATAGAGAAGCTCTCTAGATGTCAAGGAACTTTTGGCCGAGAGAGAGAGAGGAATTGGGGGGGATCTTGACCGATTTCGAGCGTAGGGAGAATGGTCTGATCAGGGGGTTCTTTTATAGACCACAGGAAGAAGTTTTGAGCTTGGGAAGCAAGCTTCCCAAGCTTGGAAAGCTTGCCGAAGTTGGAAAATTCATTGATACCAAAATTTCTCATGCGTTTGCATGAGAGATTGAGAAGGTTTTGGGGCATGGGATTTGGCTCAAAAGGAATGGAATTTCTTGTCGAACTTCCCTTCCAAATTTGAAAGGGATTCATCAAGAAATCAAGGGGTTCTTTCCAAATCAAGGTCATCGGAGCAAGTAGGAATAGGTTTAATGGTGGCAGGGACCTTTTTGTGAGAACGACAATAAAGTTAGGGGTCGGTTTGAAAAGATTTTGAAAGTTAAGGGCATATGTAATCAGACAGGACCAAGTTGCAAACTAGGTCAAGACAAACTCATCTTGGGTCCAAATTTTGGAACAAACTTAATTTGGACCTAAGGAATCCAATGGTGAAGTTGGATATTGGTTCTGACTATATTTGATTGGGTAATTTATGCAAAAACCCAAATTAGGGTAAATGTCCATCTGAGACTCTATTCTGGGTAAAAATGGATTCTGATGGTCAAATTGAAAGTTATAAACCCTAGAGAATATTTTTATATGAATTTTAAAAGGTTTAGGTGAATTTTATATTGACTATAACCTTATTTAATTAAGCGAGTCTACTTTTAGGGTTTCAAAAGTCATTTAATTCTCAGAACACGTGCAAACCCTTTTCTGATTGTTCTAACCCACTTGTTAGCCTTTTAGGACCATTTGACCCTTAATTAACCCCTAGGAAAACCCTTGGTTGTATTGAATTCATGATATGATGGTAAAATTACAGTTTTAACCCTAGTTTCTTATTTTTCCCTCAGAATGATTATGTAGTGGCTTATGGATCTCTTGCAGTTATGTAGGAGCATTTACTGAATTAATTGGATCAAAATGGGCTAGCTATGGCTCATGATGGTGTTCCCATTATGCCCCCATGCCTAGCTTTTGCTAGTCCCTTAGCAAAATTTCAAGGTATTAACTGTGATTCTAGACCATATGCCCTTTTATGCTTAAAACTTTGATGTGTGCTTTCTTTTGTTGATTAGGTTAGAATGCCGATAGTAGGCCTAGAGGTGCTCAAGTACCAACCAAGATCTGGATCTGACCAGCTCTAGCCTCAGTCCACCACGAATGTTTCTAAGGTCTGCAGGAACTAACCTAAGGTTCGTTAAACTCCGTAGTTAAAGCACCGTGCTTGTAACATATTTTAGCCTAGGTTCAGTTTGCAGTGAGTTTTTGTAAGAGAGAGATAGAAGAACTTTTCTTTATTTTTGGAGAGTTTTCTCTCTCTTTGCTTTTTATTTCTAGCCTCAAATTAGCTTTACAACACGATCTGTATCGGATTCCTAGTTCCCACCATTAATCCTCGCAGGGTCCCTGGCAATCGATGCTTCGAGATAGCACTACCCATGGCAACCCCCAGAACCCTGGCTTTCAAGATTTCGGGATAATCTCGCCCATGGCATTCTATAGCTAAATTCAAACCTTGGCAATCGACATTTCCTGATAATGCCGCCCATGGTATCTGAACCAACACAAGGTGCTTACATGCACCTGGTAGGATATTTAGATATCCTAAGAGACAAGCATCGAAGAGATGATATGTTATTTGCACATCTTTGAGAGGAATTTCCCACCTCTCCACGTCAAGAACTCATCCAAATCAACTTTTATTGATCAACCACTCCTAATTTAGGTAACATTTTCAGAATAGATTTAACGTATTTGCGTGATTTTGATACTTAGGCGCACTGAATTAGAATGTGTGTGGATTGGAGTACTTAGGTTACCGATTCCCACAAACCAGAGGTCAATTAAGGAGGCCGAATAATCCCTAAGCCTTAAACCTAATACTTAAGCTTCTCATTTTCCCCAACCTCTTGAGGACTATCTAGATCTTAGTGGATACTTGAATTTTTAAGCGTAGGATTGTAGGCCAAGAGGCCTAAGATCAGCGTTCCTACTAATATCTTTTTGTTTCTTTAGCACTTTTGTCTTTCATTTTCTTTCTTTTAATTTGGTCTAGAACTAAGTCAATTCCTTAATCTTTTACTAATGACTATCTTTTTTTTGTTTCAAATTATGTTCCTTTCTGACATTTATAGCACCTCCCTTTTTCTCTTTACAAATGATATTAATTCACTCAAAATTTCCTCCCTTCTCCATTGTTTTTGTTTTTTTTTCAATTTTCTATTTTTTTGGTTTTTTTTTGGAATATGTGATTTTTTTGATGAAACCCTTTCTTATGAAGTGATTTTCACAGCGTTTTGTACTTTAATACCCCCCGTGACTAGGATTTGCAAAGCCCTCATTGTAAAATAGGTAGGTTCGAGTTCAGCTTAGATCATTCATTAGAAAAGGTGTTGGGTGGGTGGATGAGTTGGGGTGACTGTTGCAGACGATTTCAAGCTCGGGTATGGGTACTAGAGGTGGTATCAACTATTCTAATGGATGAACCCTAAAGTTCAATATGAGTTCAGCATAAGATGTGTTAGGAAGGGTTTCAGGTTTTTCAAAATGATGAGTTACCTCTCGTTAAGCGATGAGTTTAACGCCATCAGCCGAGAGGAAAATGGTATCGAGGAGTGGTCAAATTAGACGAGTTTTGTAGAACAAGCACCTTGATCAATAGCCTGGTTGGTCCAACTAGGTGCTTGTTCAGATCAACAGGCTGATGATGCAACCCAAACCCAATCAATTTGGCGGGTTGATAGATGTAGATCAAAAGATGCAGAACCCACCAGGTGTTTTGGAGCTCAGAAAGATATGGAAGTGAAAAGCTAGGGTTTGGCTGAGTCGAATAAGCCTGGTCAGAGTAGGGATCCTCAAATGAGAAAGAATATGTGGAGCATGTGAGAACCCTACGAGAGTGATCAGAGAAGGATGGGTTGTGATTTGTAGTCTGATCAAAGTCCGAAACCCGATTTGAATGTGGAGGAGAATCAGAGTAGAAATTAAGTCATGTTGCGAGTTGGGGTTGAAAACAGTTTGGGAAGGTTCTACATGTGTAGAAGAGGTGGCATCAATAATAATTGTATATGAGGGTTCTTATAGTAAGGATTTAAAGGTAAGTTCATTTAGAGAGTCCTCATAGTAGCCATCAAACTCAAAGGTAAATTCCTGAAGAGTGTCTATAGGATGAAGAAAGTCTGAGTTAAGAAAAGATTCGAACTCTGGGTTGTAGTCACTCTCGGCACTTTTTGTTTCTAATTTCTAAGGATCAAAAAGAAATGATTCTGTCTCAGTGGAACCTGATTTTGAATCAGTGATCTCGAGATTAGGGACCCAGAGTTAGAGTCAAAGAATGGATCATGTATGCTGTGGTCATAGATTAGTTCATAGTCGTTAGGAAACAATGGTTGTCCAAAATCATCGTAAGATTCGAAATCTTCGAAGAACTTTCAAGAATCAAGTTCTAAATTTGATTCAGGATCAGAGATTCCACCACAGAATAAATCACAAGATGTAGACTCAGCAACCTAACTTGGATCTAGCCTATTCTCATATTTTGAGCATAAAAAGGTGTTCTTATTAGGCATGGGCTCAGTTTCTTGGGTTGTAGGGAAGACCCAATCAAAACCCAATTCCTCCAACTCCTCGATTTCTGTATCATAGATAGGTGTGACTTCTGAAAAATCAATATGTATCTATGAGGATGTTGGAGGGGTGCATTCATCAAATAAAGGCCCAGAATCATAATCCAAATTTAAATTCTGATTTTCATCATACAGGGCCTTATAATTATCTCAATAAGGCTTAGATCCAGATTCTTTGTTAAGGGTGTGGGTTCGATCATTAGAATCTTGGTTGGGCTCTATAGGGATGTCAGAATCGCCTTTGGGGGTCACCTTATCAGAGTAAGGAGCGAAATTTACACCCTCGAGAGGTTCTGATTCAATCTCATTATCACAGGAGTCTAGGAATTCTATGCTTGGTGAACCAGGGTTTTGTGCCTCTAGGGCTGGCTCGAAATCATATTCTTCTGCAATTGGATCCTCCCAACCCGTCTTAAGATCTTGCATATCAATCTGTATATTAGGTTGATCATATTCCATTTGGGATGGAGGTCCTCAATAACCTTAATTCTCGAACCCAGGATTTGGAAAATCAGATAGATCCTTAGTATTGTTCTAAGATGCTTTGCTAAATGCTTTGGGAATGTACGGGTATTTTTGATCGATAATCTGCTTTAGTAATTTTATCATCTCTTCCCATTTTTCAAGATCATCTTGGTGTCTTTCCCAAAGTACAGGATTTGTCACTGATGATGTAATGGTGTAATGTGTGCAAATAACACAATGGTTGTATGATGATGAATGATTATTGTTATGATCATGTCGTTGTAGTATAGGGTGTATAATATAGCATTAAGAATGTCGTATAGTGGTGAGTATGGGTGAGTACCAGTCATTACAACCATTATTATCATTTGCTTATTTATCTAATTTTTACTGATTTTGTTCCAGGTCGTTCTCTGGGAGGCAATTTATTGAATTTAATTCGGTCACTTTTTTATCTCAAAATTATCTTCTTATTCAAAAAGAAACTTTACACTTAAAGAATGAATGAATGTTTTATTTACCTAGTTACTAAGAAGTGCTTGCAAAAATACTATCTATGAACAAGCATCAAACAATCTATTATTCTACTCTAAACTAAGTATTTACAAGTTATCCTATTAGTACTAACATAATAGTATATAATACATTAGAATGCAATGGTGTAGAGGCTTAACTTATCAGTTTGTTATTTATAGTAACAGATACAGCAGTTTCAGTGACAGATATAAGCGTCGCTAAATCTCAGAAAACACTATACACAACCTAAAGAAGCAAATTGAGGTCTTCAGCGACGTTTATAGTGTCATTTTATTCTGTTAGTAATTATGTGGGTTTACTTATACGTATGTATATTACTTATTCTACTACTGTATGTACAGTAAGTCTTTCTGTTCTTGTTATCTCTTGTGTTCTCTCCTTTTCTTCTCTTTGTGTTAACTCGTCTGTTCTTTTCTTCTGTCTTAAGATACTTCAGAGGCTGCAGTGTGGAGGGGGTTAGGCTAATGTCATTAGTTTAAAACGTGCTTAGTTTGCGGGCGTGCTTTTCGAGGGATACGCTGCACCCAGAGGACGGGACGAGACCTCTACTAAGCGCGCCCTAATCTCGGATTAGGTGGCTTAATTACGTTTTCATATCAGCGCAAGGCCTCAGCCAAACGCCACATGCTCGCACGATCGGGCCCCCGGCCCCACACACACATCACAAATCAGATAGAGAACATTGGGTCGAATGGAATAGGATGCCATTTCGTGCGCCTTGCGCCATAACGATTGCTTTGCTGATGCACAATTAACATATAAAGCGCTACGCTTGACTTGCAGCACACGATGTGGCGCTATTCCAATGGCACATCGTGCGCTGGAAGTCAACCGCAGCTGCTTCTGTGCGTGCTTTTGGCCCTCGATTTGGGGGCCATAAATTATTAAAAAAAATAAAATAAAATATGGTAAATAAAATATTTACATAATACTACATAATTGATTTATTAATTTTGAATTTAAATATGTTTACTGTACAAATAAATTAGTTAAACTAGGCTGATTATACAAGTTTATTTAAGTGATTAAATAGTTAATTACTTATGAAATAATTAATAAATGGTCTAATTGACCTTAAACAGTTTCAATTTACATACTTAAGTATTTAATACATATTTTTATTGTATTTTTACGAATTTATTCATGTTTTATTTAAGCTAAAATAGCAATTCTGTGTAGTTTATAATTAAAACTAAGTTACAGTAAGCTGTACTAGGTATAAATACACTTTAATTCGCTTAAATTACTTACTATATATATTATCCTAAGTTTATAGATTTATTTAATTTAATTATAGCTCTAAATTATTAATTTAGCTAAGTTAATCTATAATCTAGCTACTAAATATGTAAATAGGGATCTGTTTATATATATATACATTATTAAGTAGATACATACATAATAGTTTAGTATATATACATATATTTACATAGATTACATATGTACATAGATATATATATATAAGTTTGTACAGTAATTACAGTATATCTACGTATTTATACTTACACAATTAGTCTGTATATTATAGTTAGAATGATATAGATAGGTATATTTACAGTTTTAAAATAAGTATGTATAATTAGGTTTTAGTAGGAAGTTAGGAAATGAGGGAAGAAGGGTTAATTAAGTTTTGATTTCAATTTAAACAGCAGCTAAGCTACTGTCAGAGAAGATGGAGAGGGAGGAGAAGGTGTGCTGTTCCGGGTGTTTTGTTTAGCATCAGCAGTGGCTTAAGCCACTGTCAAATGGGCTAACTGCTGCTGCAGTTAGTCCATTTGAAGAGGGGGATGTATTCAACAGATGAGAGGAAAATTTAGAGAAGAGGAGAATTTAGAGATGGAGGGAAATGTAGCTGCTAGATGCAGCATGTTGCTGTGTAACTGGGAATAAGAGAAAATTCAAACCAAACTAAAAATTTTGAGAGTTGAAATCCAAATCTGATAAGGGTTTACATCTCACGAAAATCTCATGTAAATTCAGCTCAAATACTCATTAGGAAAAACCTTATCAGAAGCATCATTTTAGATCAAAACAGCAAATGGCATTGAGTTAGTCTTCCTAATGCCATAGACAGCATGAAGGAAGGCTTAGCTCAATCAATTAAAACCAACAACATACAATCCCAGTTTCTTGCTACCTTAAGGAGTATGGAAAACTCCTTAGGTTAGAGAATCACCATACAGAAATGATCATCAACACAAATACTGTATGGCAGTTCTGAAATAGCAAAAAGAGACTAAGAATGCATTAAGGAAATTTAATGGAAGCTGGCGAATGCATTCAAAACAAAGTATAAACAGAATCATGAAAGGCTCTTCTGATTGGTTCTCTGTCACCAGAGAACTTCTCAGAGTCCTTGCCCACAATGAAAACCAAAAATCCCTTCAATTTGTCAGATCTATCAAAACATTTCAGAGAGTAAAAATCCTTTAAAATCCAAATCAAAAGTGCTCTGACAAACTGTGGCAATCCATTTAAAACAGAGGGGCTTTTGTGAAACAAATGGAGTGAGTGAGAAGCCCCAAATGGTGCTTGTGACGCCACTTTCAGATCTGAGGCAGTGCACCATCAGATCTGAAATTGGGTCTGGATGTGTGGGTGATTGATGAAAAATTCGTCATTAAAAGGAAAAACAAGAATCAGAATTTGGATGATGGAAAAACAAAACATGAAGAGGGAGATAAATTGAACAATGAACAGATGATTCTTCCCCTCCGATCTGGACTGATCAGAGGAGGTGAGGGAGGGGATCTAATACTAATTCTACTCCTAAGACTAATCTAACTACAGCTAACATTAAACACTAACAATTAAAACTAAATGTATTCTAAACTACTGCAAACTAAATCTAACACTACTTGTGCAGAATTAAAAACCTAAACTTAAAGGAAGAATGGGACCTATGGGTCCTTAGCCGGCGGCTAAGGAGGAAGAAAGGATGAGGGTGACTCCAGCGGAGGGAAGAGTCTGCTAGTGAGACTCCAGGGTCGTCCTCAGGTGCTACGAGGTCCTTAGCGACGAGGAGGGTCGAGAGCAGGCGATGATTCCACAGCCGGTGGCTGTGAAATCAGGGTCTAGATGAGGAGGAGAGACTGGAGTGGACGAACTGATTGCTAAGAGATGTAGGAGAGAGCGATCCTTTTCGCACGACACCACTGAGGTGCTTAAGTAGCAGCTCAGTGATTGGAATCACCGCAAGGGTGAGGTTAATCAAAATTAAGCCGGCGGTGAGGATGAGATGGGTAGAGTGCGCGGCGAGTCAAGAGAGAGATCTGACCGTCAGATGAGATCTGGGAAGAGAGGTGAACGCACGCACCGAATCGTGCGAAGGTTCCATTTGATTCCAGCCGCAGATCGAGATCAAAAGTGCGATGGACGATCGAGAATGGCTATGTTCTTCGCGTGCTACAGTGCGCGTGAAGAACACAAGCTTCTCTCTGAAATGAGGGAAAACTTGCACTAAGACCCTTGAACGAAGGGGTAGAAGAATAGCGTGCAGGTCCAAAACTGAAAAGAACTATAACTTGAAGGGCCTTGCAGTCATACAGAAGGGTCCCTGCAGCTTGCAAAAAGGTCCAAGAAGGAGTTTTGAAGGGTAGAAATGTAATGCATGAAGGACCTAATTGTAATCTATTTATTTCTAAGCCTAAATGATGTCCAATTGCTTTTAAATTTTACATGTACTTAATTGAGCATTTAAGACATTGATTTTACTTCTGGTTTGTCTTTTAAAACTTGTTTATGTGTTCAATTGATGCATGGATCATCATTTGTTCTTTAGTTTTCAGAATATCTCATTTTTGTGACCTAATTAGGAGGTTTTAACACACATTAAAAGTTTTAGGTCTTTTCTTTAATTCCCACACTTAACCCTTTTTATATGTTAATTTGATATTGTTTTGCTTAGTGTCTATCTAAATTTCGGCCTTTTAGCTATGATGAGTAGCCACTCATCATACCCCCATGCTTACGTTTTGCTAGTCCCTTAGCAAACAATCTGTTGAAGTGTAAGCAATTTAAGTATGAAAAAGGTAAGTGTGTAAAGATATCTTTTTCTTCTTTCAAAAATTTTTAAGTGTTTATGATGATGATCTTCAAGCTGAAAAATTTTCTAATACCAATTGTGTTTTTGGACATTGTGAGAACCTGGTTACTGAGGATAACCTACCAGAACTCGAGGCTTAAATGACATAGACCATCTCTCAACCAACAAGGACTCTTGATATTTAAACCTTAAGTCAAATTCCAGGATTCAGGGGGTTTTACAAAGACTCAGAATGCTATGAAGTTATGGCTGTGCTTTGTGATAAGTCAGGACTAACCAGGTGAATTCTAAGGCTCAATCCCGGGGTTTCACTTCTTTTTAAGTCCAGGTTGGTCCTAACTTCAGCTCATGCTTTCGGATGACTCTCAAAAATTGATGGTATTCAATCCCAACCCTTATTATATTTGTGGCTCAGAGAAGAATTTTTTTGGTGGACAAACAGGGTATTGTTTTGAACCCTAAAAACATTTTTGGTGGAAGAGTTATTTTTCTGAGGTTTTTGGAGAACATACTTGACTTTCTTTTATTTTTTATTTTTTTATTTTTTTTTGAACAGTATGTCTCCGGAACTTATTTGGTAGAGCGCACTGTATTTGGTGGGTGGATTTCCTTTTTTTTTTTTTTTTGTGGAAAGAGCTTCTCCTAGACACAAAACTAAAGATTAGGACAAAGAGTCTACCTGCACGCACAGGTAAGGACTCCACCTTCCCTAATGAACACTAGGGTTGAGGTCTAGGTTCAAGTGGTCTTTCCTGACACTGTGTAGTGTAATCCAAGGTTACTTAGACTCCTAAGTCAAAGCAAACCAACGAATCCTGTACTGGTGACTCAGGTACAAGAATTATCCTAAAGTTAGGAGAGACTGTAGTCTATCTTGTCAAGGCTCGAAGTGTATTAAGCCTAAGCTTGTTTCAAGCTCCTATGGCCCGGCAGGTCAAACCAGTAACGGTTGAATGTCCATAGACACTTATTCTATATATATATATATTTTTTTTTCAGCTATAAGATCATATTTAAACACTTATCTTTTCTTTTTCTCCCTCCCTTCTTGAAATGAATGTCCTCCTTCAAATAAAGTACATGTCCCTTATTGTGTTTTTGGAATTTTTCTGATTTGTTATTTTTTTGTATTTTTAGCTTTGTAATTTTTTTTTCAAAAAATTTTCAATTTTTTTTGAAGTATATAATTTTTTGATAATACTATATATACTATAGTTGTGTCTACAATTGCATTTTGGTTTAAATGGTTTACCATTTATACCCCCCCATGCTTAAATGTTTCAATGTCCTCATTGAATGAAAGGGTGGATGCAAATGCATGCTCTGCTTTTCACTATCCTAGACTGGGTGATGGAAGAAAGTCGGAATGAGGAGATAAAATCTCTATGCGGATGATTTTAAGTCTGATCTAGGATTAAAGTGAATAGTCGGGCTAGGAAGTGAAATGCATGACATGTGTGTCAATGAATGTATGCTCAGAATGCAAGGGTAGACACTATATGCAAATAAAGGCAAGAGTAAGAAAGGTGTAAAACAGTTATATACAAGGGTAGGTGTTTTTTCAGCTACGCGAAAACTTAGTTGGTAGCTCAAAATGTAGGAGCGAAATGGTGGAATTGACAAGTCTGAGATCATGCAGCTCAATGAAAGGTTTTAGTCTTTGTCCATTAACAATAAAGGGTTCAGATTTGTCAAGTTCAGTGATCTCAACGGCTCCATTATCAAAAAATCTCAAGATCATGTCGATTCAGTGGTATGTAGCAGAGGTGGTTGTGTTTGTGCAAGAGAAGAATTTGAATCAGTGAAGAATTCAGTGTTGTGCACTGGTTGTGAAATGTCATGTGTTTGGTCTTGCAGTGCTGGTCTAGGTTGGACATACCTTTGAGCAGGTATGTGTTTGCACCTCAAAACACGCCTATAAGAATGCCTTCTTATGCTATTTTCTAGCATTAACTATGTATATTATAATCCTGTAGTTGCATTTGTAAAAACGCTTGCATGCATGCATTTAATTGAGAGGAGAAGAGAATGGAATAAATGGCTTGCATTTTTACATTTTTCTTCAAGTGTCTCTTTGCAAAAGTCCCCTCTCCATATTTTATTTTCATCTTTCTTTCTTCTTCCCACGGCTTTTCTCTCCTTCCCGCGGCTGCGTCCTTCCCGTGGCTGCACTCTTCCCGCAGCTGCATGCAGCAGCCACGCAGCACCTCTTCCCGTCACGTCTCCCTGCCAACGCCGCTCCCTACAGCTGCAACTCGCACGCCCTCTCCCTGCTGCAGCCAACACGCCCCTCTCCCCTCCTCTATAAGTAGCTGCAGCTTCATCCTCGCGAGGGGGCGGCTGCAGCTGCTGAAAAAAACCCGCAGCCACCTTCCTCTCCCGTTCTCCCCTCCCATACGCCGGCCCTCCGTCGAGGAGGCACCCGACGAGCAGGAGAACCCACTGTGGTGCTCACCACCATAGTGGGAACACCACCGCCCAGCTCTTCAACGAGCAGGTGGGCGTGGTGTTTTCTTTTCTCTTCGTTTTCATCTCCACGCCATTGCTGCCGCTTCAAGCTCCGAAGCTTGAAGCAGCAGCAGCAGCAGCTAAACTGCGGCGACAGCAGCAGCAGCAGCACCCCCCGCCTCCTCCGTGACCTTCCCCGCAGGCGCGCAACCCTCTGCGCGCGTCTGCAAGCCCGTTCTCCGCCTCCGTCTCCGTTCTGTCCGCCTCGCAGTTGCACCCGTAACCCGCCGCCGCGCGCACTGCAGCGGCCGGCTACGGCCTCACGCCGACCCCTACCCCCCTCCGCGACCCTCCGCGACCACCTGCAGACCTCCTCCACGCTCGCTCCTCCGCGCCATCGCCCGCTCGTCGACTTCGCGCAGGCCTGCAGAACCCTGCGCGAAGGCGCGCCCGCACCCGCCGTCTTCAGACGTCCGCCTCCGCCTTCAGACGACGCGGCGTCAGACGTCCGCCGCCGCGAGCAGACGACTTAACTCTCTGCCATTGTCCGCGCTCGCGATCTCTCCCGCCCGCTCTTTCTCTCTCTGGCGCTCTCTATCTCTCTCTCTCTACTGATCTCTCTCTCCCGCTCTCTCTCTCTCACGTATTCTCTCTCTTTTTCACTCACTCACAGACACACACTACACCAACACACACACATCTTCACCGACACACACACACACCCACACACACACTTACACTATACGTATAGTTATATATAGTAACATATATATACTTATATACATCTATATATAATATATACATACATACATATATATATATATTTATATATACACTTATATACATAGTAATATCTATAGTTATGTATACATACATATATATATAATATATATACATATATACATAATATATATATATATATATCTACTTATATATATCTATATACTTATACATATACTTATATATATATATATATATATACTTATATACATAGTATATCTATATATTTATGTATACGCACACATATATATAATATATCCATATATATATATATATACACGTATATATATATCTATATACTTATACATATACTTATATATATATACATATATACTCATATACATATATATATATATACATATCTATATACTTATATATATACACACATATATATATATATCTAGATACATATATACTTATATACATATATATATATATACATCTATATAGTATTATATATATATACTTATATACATATATACATAGCTATATACATATATACATACATATATATATATACATATACACCTATATATATATATATATATAATACATATATATCTATATATATCTATACATATATACTTATACATTTATATACATATAGATATATTTACTCATATACATACATATGTACATATATTTTCACGTTATTTACTATACGCTGTATCACGGGGATATCTGCACCAGTTGCTGATATTCCCTGATACACGCGTACAAAAGAAGCGTGGTCCCATACATCATCCATCCTCCATCCACACTCTACGCGGCACATAGTCGTGTTGGTTGCGTCTCTCTAGACGTCAACTGACTCGACATAGTGCTACACTCCATCGTCACCTCCACCCCCACCCCTTTATATATATACTACATATAAATATATATCTATAGCTACTATATTTACTTTCTATCTGTTAGCTTCCTTCTTAGTAAAAAGATAAAAAAAGGTATAAAAGTGAAAAGATAATCTTTGATTTGCAGGTACCCCGTCTTGCAAGTAGCAAGACGTGTTTTGGAACTCTGTTTTGGCTAAAAGCCAAGGACACAATTTTGAGGGTGTGCCTCAAGAACAAGGATTACCAAAAAAAAAACCTAAATAAGAAAAATGCCAAAAACACAATAAACGAACGGAAGAGACGCGTTTTAAGGAAAACGTAGAAACTCGACTTTAACCCCACTTCCCTGTGTTCGACCCTGGGCGTAAAAGTGATAAGATAAAATCAATTAGGCCAGGTTAAAAATTTTGTAAAGAGATGGTTAGGTCTGAATTAGGTTAACCACTATACATATTTTAACGATAAAAACATCATATTAACAACCTATCCGGGCCGACCCATCATGACTTTTCTGGCGCCGTTGCCGGGGAAGTGCGCTTTCGAGTAAGTTTCTATCCAATTCCTTTAAATTTGTCTCTTCTCTCTTCACGGGTATTGTTGTTTTTTGGTGTGCAGGTGAACTTGGTGGAAGGAGAAGGAAAGCAGACGAAGTCGGGAACGAGAGCAGATCCAAGGCAGGAAGGAGAGCGTGAAGACGCCGACATCGCATTGGAGCTTAGCACACATTGCCAAACAAGTAGGTTTTCTTTTCTCATCAAATTAGGGTTAACTTGCCACCACAATAAAAAAAAAAAAAAAAAAAAATTTAAAAACTAAAAACTAGAAAAACTTCTTGGGATTTCTTGAGGGCAAGTGGATTAAAATTAACTTGATTGATTGGTTGTCTTCACTCCCACTGCCCCGGGATTTCCCGCCTTACTTCGCATAGCGAAAATCCGAGAATCTTGATTCTTAGATTTTTCGCCGTGGGAAGTATTCTTTGAGGCAAAGAAAAAGATTGCTTGTATCCCTCTTTTGCCTCACTTATCTTTAATTCAGGATCACATTTTTGGTGGGGATACTTGGAATTGAGTTGATTCCAACCCCACCACGACTTTTCAAATTTGCCTGTGATTCGATCCTGAATACTTCAACCCCAAAAATTTTATTTTCTTTATCTTTTGGTTGAAGCCTTGTGTGTGGAAATCATTTCTGGTGATTGGGAGCACTTGAATTGAAGTGCTTTGGCTCCCTGTCACATTGATATAAAACTGATTCGTGCATCCACACTTAGAAATCTCCATTTAGGGTAGCCCATTGCATTTTAGCATGCATTAACTAACTGATAATTGAAGAAGGGTTTCTTGGGTTTTAGAAGGAAAACCTGTATTTTTGCAAAAACCCGGAGATTGGTTGAATTGGTAATTCAGCAAAACCCTAAAATTCATACTACTTAAGGCTGAACTCTAAAAACCATTCGCCAATAAAAACTTCAATTCGGGGAGATTTCCCCGTTGCATGCTTGTTCTTACACACTCTTAAAATCAATCACTTGGGCATTACCCGTAAACAACGCCCTTCACATTCCAAAAGCACTTGACCCTAAGCCTCTAATTAAAACTGGTAGTAACTTGACCCTTACTAAGGATTGGAGGTCTAACTACCTGTGTGTAGCGACTACGTGCTGGTGAGAGTTCCCGCGTGCTATCGGGTGTCTAAGACTGGGGCAAACGGCCTTTCAATCTGGCCCGGTGGTTCCGCGGTGCTCGCATTCGGTTCCGTAGTTCGTGATAGTAGGTAACTTAGATCTTTAGGTCTAAGGGCACACTGTAGAGGTTAGGAACTTGACTGTATTGATTTGTAATCAAGTGTACCTTTGCGGCGTCATTTCTCTCATCCCTTTTCCCTTCTCATCTCCCCAATTCTTCCTGCGGTAGTGCATGTTTGGGAGGAGGTCACAAAACCCTGAATTGCTTGTATTGACTGATAAATCTAGAAAAAGAGCCGAATCATCCTCCTCCTCCACAAACATGGCACACACCCCCACCTCACCACTTCGTCACAATTTCAATTCTTTCAACACCAGGCTTATCCCGGGAAACCCTGTAAGACCTTCCTTATCGAGTGTCGCGCCAAGCGACTCGGTAAGTCATGTGGAACTGGCTTCTGTGAGCCAGTATTTCAACAAGGAGGACCAAGCCTCCGTGTACTCGGACACATATGCGGACACGTCTTCTGGCATAGAAGATGCCTGCACCCTGGGGAATAACCTGTTTTCTGCCACGTATAACCCAGGGTGGCACAATCATCCCAATTTTGCATGGTCCAACAACCCGCAGCGTCGAAACCCCGCTGGTGGACCAATGCGATCGTCCGCACCCGTCATCCCAAGGGCCCAGTCTAATCCTATGGCAAATCTTCCATCAGGCCCTTGTGTGCAGAAAACCAAACACGCATCAAAACCTCTTGATAAATTGATGTGAATGATGACGGAAATGTCAAAGCGCCATAAAGAAAACATGACCTCTCTTCAGCATTTGGCGCAGCAGAATGCTGAGATCAGTCAACTAAGCATGGTGACTCGATCTCAGGGCACTTTTCCCGCCCAACCTATTCCACACCCGCAAAACTTTGTACCCTGTGGTCCGCAACCACAGGTACAACCTTCTCAGGAACAGGTTCATCAAATTCTGCAAGCTCCGAGTATTCCTTCGGGATTTCAGGTTAATCCCGCTGCAGCACCGCACTCTTATGATGATAGTGATCACATCAAGGATGACACGTCTGACGAGGACGTGACTGTCAGTACGTGTATCGAACTAATTGGAGCCGATTCAGACTGCTGCAAATTGCCTGACGACTGCCTGACCAACACAAACTGTGACGTTCCCCAATCCCTCCCTATTCCTGTACCTTCTCCTGACCAGACTTCTGACGAGGTTTTCTCCGCTTCCCATACCTCGTGGTCTGAGTCATCGCCGGGCTGCTCACCGCCGGTCCACATTATGGAAGACCGGATTGCCCTTTCCTTCCCGCTAAATCAGGCGGATTTGCAAATCCACACTGGGACCTTGAGCCCACATCTTACTCACCGGGGCTATTCCCTTTTGGATTCATCTATCCAAAAAGCCCCCCTTCTTGGCCAATCTAAGGGCCAACTTCCTCTTCCTGATCTGTTTCTGATCCGCCTGGGACACTCTCGTCCCAGAAAACGCCAAATCTCTCACCATCCACCATTACTTTTCACGCCTCTATCGCGATTACTTCGCTTTTCTCTTCACCACCCACCATCCACCCACCCTTCCACCCTGATTTATACCCTGAACCTCAGCTCCTATTACCCGATCTGTCGTCCGTTCTCTGCCTTTCCCTGCATGCATATGAGGACATAGCATTGTTTGGCATGGGGGGGTGGATAGGCATCCATAGGATCCGGGTATTTTATGGTATCAGACAATTACCACCTATTTATAAATATGCAAGAAAAAGAAAAAAGAAAAGAAAAAAAAAATAAATATATATATATATATATATATATTAGTAATAAATGGTGTTTAGTAATGATCTAAAAGATGAAACAAAAAAATACAATAAGTGTTTATGGATATTCAACCTCTGTTTTGAAGAATTTCCAGGCCACAGAAGCTTGATTCGCTCAGGCTCGGCTTAATTCACTTAAAGCATTGACGAAGTAAGATCAAAATCTCTCCTAACTAAGAACGTTTCTTGTACCTGAGACACCAGTACAGGATTCGTTGGTTTGCTTTTTCTTGAGAGCTTAAGTAAACTTGGTTCACACTACACATATCAGGAAAGATCAGGTGAACATAAGATCCAACCCTAGTGTTCATTAGGAAAGGTGGAGTCCTTACCTGTGCGTGCAGGTAGACTTTTTATCCCAAGCTTTAGTCTTGTGTTTAGGAGTGGCTCTTTCCACCAAAAAGAAACTCTCCCACCAAAAAGAAAAAAAAAAAAAAAAAAAAAAAGTGTGCTCTTTCAAAATGTGTTGTAAGAGATATACTGACATATGTTTCAAAAAAAAAAGAAAAAAAAAAAAAAAAAAAAGTGTGCTCTTTCAAAATGTGTTGTAAGAGATATACTGACATATGTATATATATATATGTATGTATATATGTATATAGCTATGTATATATGTATATAAGTATATATATATAATACTATATAGATGTATATATATATATATGTATATAAGTATATATGTATCTAGATATATATATATATGTGTGTATATATATAAGTATATAGATATGTATATATATATATATGTATATGAGTATATATGTATATATATATAAGTATATGTATAAGTATATAGATATATATATACGTGTATATATATATATATATGGATATATTATATATATGTGTGCGTATACATAAATATATAGATATACTATGTATATAAGTATATATATATATATATATATATATATATATAAGTATATGTATAAGTATATAGATATATATAAGTAGATATATATATATATATATTATGTATATATGTATATATATTATATATATATGTATGTATACATAACTATAGATATTACTGTGTATATAAGTGTATATATATATATATATATATATATATGTATGTATGTATATATTATATATAGATGTATATAAGTATATATATGTTACTATATATAACTATACGTATAGTGTAAGTGTGTGTGTGGGTGTGTGTGTGTGTCGGTGAAGATGTGTGTGTGTTGGTGTAGTGTGTGTCTGTGAGTGAGTGAAAAAGAGAGAGAATACGTGAGAGAGAGAGAGCGGGAGAGAGAGATCAGCAGAGAGAGAGAGATAGAGAGCGCCAGAGAGAGAAAGAGCGGGCGGGAGAGATCGCGAGCGCGGACAATGGCAGAGAGTTAAGTCGTCTGCTCACGGCGGCGGACGTCTGACGCCGCGTCGTCTGAAGGCGGAGGCGGACGTCTGAAGACGGCGGGTGCGGGCGCGCCTTCGCGCAGGGTTCTTCAGGCCTGCGCGAAGTCGACGAGCGGGCGATGGCGCGGAGGAGCGAGCGTGGAGGAGGTCTGCAGGTGGTCGCGGAGGGTCGCGGAGGGGGGCAGGGGTCGGCGTGAGGCCGTAGCCGGCCGCTGCAGTGCGCGCGGCGGCGGGTTACGGGTGCAACTGCGAGGTGGACAGAACGGAGACGGAGGCGGAGAACGGGCCTGCAGACGCGCGCAGAGGGTTGCGCGCCTGCGGGGAAGGTCGCGGAGGAGGCGGGGGGTGCTGCTGCTGCTGCTGTCGCCGCAGTTTAGCTGCTGCTGCTGCTGCTTCAAGCTTCGGAGCTTGAAGCGGCAGCAATGGCATGGAGATGAAAACGAAGAGAAAAGAAAACACCACGCCCACCTGCTCGTTGAAGAGCTGGGCGGTGGTGTTCCCACTGTGGTGGTGAGCACCACAGTGGGTTCTCCTGCTCGTCGGGTGCCTCCTCGACGGAGGGCCGGCGTATGGGAGGGGAGAACGGGCGAGGAAGGTGGCTGCGGGTTTTTTTCAGTAGCTGTAACCGCCCCCTCGCGAGGATGAAGCTGCAGCTACTTATAGAGGAGGGGAGAGGGGCGTGTTGGCTGTAGCAGGGAGAGGGCGTGCGAGTTGCAGCTGTAGGGAGCGGCGTTGGTAGGGAGACGTGACAGGAAGAGGTGCTCCGTGGCTGCTGCATGCAGCTGCGGGAAGAGTGCAGCCGCGGGAAGGACGCAGCTGCGGGAAGGAGAGAAAAGCCGTGGGAAGAAGAAAGAAAGATGAAAATAAAATATGGAGAGGGGACTTTTGCAAAGAGACACTTGAAGAAAAATGTAAAAATGCAAGCCATTTATTCCATTCTCTTCTCCTCTCAATTAAATGCATGCATGCAAGCGTTTTTACAAATGCAACTACAGGATTATAATATACATAGTTAATGCTAGAAAATAGCATAAGAAGGCGTTCTTATAGGCGTGTTTTGAGGTGCAAACAGTATGTTCCTAGGGTTGGGTTGTGCTTGTGATGGGAGTGAATGTGGTTGACGGGACTCCGTCAAGTGTGATAGCTGGGCTCTCATCTCAGCTAAGGCCGCGTCCTGTCTCTGCTGCATAGCAATATTCTGTTATTGCATATCAGCAAGAGCTTTCATGATAGACCCCAACTGGTCATCTCGTGTAGGCCCAGATTGAGAGTATTGGGTGGGCCGGGGTTGGGGTTGTTGGTAGGTACACGGTGGATATCCGTTTGATTGTGGAGGTGGTGATCGGATCGGGTTGTGCAGTGGTGGTGTAGAAGGTTGTTGAAAAGGAGGTCTCTTTGAATTTCCCGACCACGAGAAATTTGGATGATTACGCCATCCAGGGTTATAGGTTTGTGTGAAAGGATCATTGTGAATGGCATGAAGCTCCTCCGAAGCTCCAGAAGGTGCAGGGAAGTCAGTGAAGGGAGGAACAAAGGTTCCTCCAACCGGTGAAGGATATAGAAATGGAAAATCCGGTAATGCAGTTTGTGTCACAGAAAGGTTATTCACAGTTTCCCTCCCTGTGGGAAACTGAGAAGAAGTGTTTTGTGCTAGTGACTGAGAAGAAGAAGATGGGTGTTGTAGCTTGGGTAACAGTACCCAAGGGGAGTACAAGTTCTGGGTTTTGGGATCTCCTACCTTCCATTAAGTTGGTTTTTGAAATCACATTTACTACAATTCGATCCAACTCAATGGGAAAATTTTAATAACGTTCATAATAAAAATAGAAGAATCCCAATAAAATCTCAATTCAAGAAAGACCAATCAATCGAAACAAATCGGAGAAATTTTTCCTAGAGGCTACTGCGCAAAATTATGTTGTACGCAAGCAATTGTTTCAAACAATTGTACGCATCCTAAGATAAACCTAGCGATGTGCAGACCTCTAAAATCCACTGGGAATCTGGATAAGACTGAGCGTGCGAATCCAGATCCTGTGGTTGTAGAAAGATGAGGTAGAAACCCGTTTATTGTGGCCTTAAGTGACCGTGCTGTGTGCACGATAACATTCAACACAAGGCGATTAAAATCTCAAACATGGTTTCACCCAATTTTGAATATCTCCTTTTGATTTGATTGAAGTGATTAAAATGTGTTTTCTATGCTGCTCGTTTCACTTTTTAATAAATTCAGAACAAGTAGTGGTCTTCTTAACTTTAAGTCAAATGCAAATATGGCAGGAGTTAGAGTTAGGTAAGAAATGCGTACTTGACTCTAGCAATCTTCTAATGCAGATTTGACTTGAATTAAAATCTAGCAGGAAAGATATGCAATCCTAAAAATGGATGCCTAAGGTTCTGCTGCTGCTAGATAAGTATGAGGACTTTTTGATCTTTTGATTTTTTTGATTTTTTTGAAAAATATTTTTATATGCAATTCAAAAGTAAGGAAAGAAATTAAGAAGATAAAGAAATAAAGTCCAGACAGTCCAAAATTATTACAGAAATTGTGTGAGAACAAGCTCTCACAACTTATGACTAACAATTGTTCCTAATTAATAAGCCTAAAACTATCTACACTAAAACTAATACTAAAATCCTACAGCTACTTCGAGGCAAAACTCCACCAGGAAGACAGATCTGGAGCGCAGCGACTCCACCAGGAAGACGACACTCCTCCTCAAGTGCTGTGGAAGAATAAATGATTAGTAAAAGAATAAAGGAATGTATACACAAATAAATCAATGGAAGAAAGCAATTACAATCAATGAATGAAATGAAATGAAGAATTTCTATATACAAATGAATTAAAGGGTAATTTTGGCGTAAAGAGCGTTGCCTCCCCGGCAACGGCGCCAGAAAAATGACGATGTATGTGTGTAATGTGTGTAAATAACACAATGGTTGTATGATGATGAATGATTATTGTTATGATCATGTCGTTGTAGTATAGGGTGTATAATATAACATTAAGAATGTCGTATAGTGGTGAGTATGGGTGAGTACCAATCATTACAACCATTATTATCATTTGCTTATTTATCTAATTTTTACTGGTTTTGTTCCAGGTCGTTCTCTGGGAGGCAATTTATTGAATTTAATTCAGTCACTCTTTTATCTCAAAATTATCTTATTCAAAAAGAAACTTTACACTTAAAGAATGAATGAATGTTTTATTTACCTAGTTACTAAGAAGTGCTTGCAAAAATACTATCTATGAACAAGCATCAAACAATCTATTATTCTACTCTAAACTAAGTATTTACAAGTTATCCTATTAGTACTAACATAATAGTATATAATACATTAGAATGCAATGGTGTAGAGGCTTAACTTATCAGTTTGTTATTTATAGTAACATATACAGCAGTTTCAGTGACAGATATAAGCGTCGCTAAATCTCAGAAAACACTATACACAACCTAAAGAAGCAAATTGAGGTCTTCAGCGACGTTTATAGTGTCATTTTATTCTGTTAGTAATTATGTGGGTTTACTTATACGTATGTATATTACTTATTCTACTACTGTATGTACAGTAAGTCTTTCTGTTCTTGTTATCTCTTGTGTTCTCTCCTTTTCTTCTCTTTGTGTTAACTCGTCTGTTCTTTTCTTCTGTCTTAAGATACTTCAGAGGCTGCAGTGTGGAGGGGGTTAGGCTAATGTCATTAGTTTAAAACGTGCTTAGTTTGCGGGCGTGCTTTTCGAGGGATACGCTGCACCCAGAGGACGGGACGAGACCTCTACTAAGCGCGCCCTAATCTCGGATTAGGTGGCTTAATTACGTTTTCATATCAGCGCAAGGCCTCAGCCAAACGCCACATGCTCGCACGATCGGGCCCCCGGCCCCACACACACATCACAAATCAGACAGAGAACATTGGGTAGAATGGAATAGGATGCCATTTCGGGTGCCTTGCGCCGTGACGACTGCTTTGCTGATGCACAATTAACATATAAAGCGCTACGCTTGACTTGCAGCACACGATGTGGCGCTATTCCAATGCCACATCGTGCGCTGGAAGTCAGCCGCAGCTGCTTCTGTGCGTGCCTTTGGCCCTCGATTTGGGGGCCATAAATTATTAAAAAAAATAAAATATTTACATAATACTACATAATTGATTTATTAATTTTAAATTTTAAATATGTTTACTGTACAAATAAATTAGTTAAACTATGCTGATTATACAAGTTTATTTAAGTGATTAAATAGTTAATTACTTATGAAATAATTAATAAATGGTCTAATTGACCTTAAAAAGTTTCAATTTACATACTTATGTATTTAATACATATTTTTATTGTATTTTTACGAATTTATTCATGTTTTATTTAGGCTAAAATAGCAATTCTGTGTAGTTTATAATTAAAACTAAGTTACAGTAAGCTTACTAGGTATAAATACACTTTAATTCGCTTAAATTACTTACTATATATATTATCCTAAGTTTATAGATTTATTTAATTTAATTATAGCTCTAAATTATTAATTTAGCTAAGTTAATCTATAATCTAGCTACTAAATATGTAAATAGGGATCTGTTTATATATATATATACATTATTAAGTAGATACATACATAATAGTTTAGTATATATACATATATTTACATAGATTACATATGTACATAGATATATATATATATAAGTTTGTATAGTAATTATAATATATCTATGTATTTATACTTTCATAATTAGTCTGTATATTATAGTTAGAATGATATAGATAGGTATATTTACAGTTTTAAAATAAGTATGTCTAATTAGGTTTTAGTAGGAAGTTAGGAAATGAGGGAAGAAGGGTTAATTAAGTTTTGATTTCTATTTAAGCAGCAGCTAAGCTACTGTCAGAGAAGATGGAGAGGGATGAGAAGGTGTGCTGTTCCGGGTGTTTTGTTTAGCATCAGCAGTGGCTTAAGCCACTATCAAATGGGCTAACTGCTGCTGCTGTTAGTCCATTTGAAGAGGGGGATGTATTCAACAGATGAGAGGAAAACTTAGAGAAGAGGAGAATTTAGAGATGGAGGGAAATGTAGCTACTAGATGCAGCATGCTGCTGTGTAACTGGGAATAAGAGAAAATTAAAACCAAACTAAAAATTTTGAGAGTTGAAATCCAAATCTGATAAGGGTTTAAATCTCACGAAAATCTCATGTAAATTCAACTCAAATACTCGTTAGGAAAAACCTTATCAGAAGCATCATTTTAGATCAAAACAGCAAATGGCATTGAGTTAGTCTTCCTAATGCCATAGACAGCATGAAGGAAGACTTAGCTCAATCAATTAACACCAACAACATACAATCCCAGTTTCTTGCAACCTTAAGGAGTATGGAAAACTCCTTAGGTTATAGAATCACCATACAGAAATGATCATCAACACAAATAGTGTATGGCAGTTCTGAAATAGCAAAAGAGACTAAGAATGCATTAAGGAAATTTAATGGAAGCTGGTGAATGCATTCAAAACAAAGTATAAACAGAATCATGAAAGGCACTTTTGATTGGTTCTATATCACCAGAGAACTTCTCAGAGTCCTTGCCCACAATGAAAACCAAAAATCCCTTCAATTTGTCAGATCTATCAAAACATTTCAGAGAGTAAAAATCCTTTAAAATCCAAATCAAAAGTGCTCTGACAAACTGAGGCAATCCATTTAAAACAGAGGGGCTTTTGTGAAACAAATGGAGTGAGTGAGAAGCCCCAAATGGTGCTTGTGATGCCACTTTCAGATCTGAGGCAGTGCACCATCAGATCTGAAATTGGGTCAGGATGTGTGGGTGATTGATGAAAAATTCGTCGTTAAAAGGAAAAACAAGAATCAGAATTTGGATGATGGAAAAACAAAACATGAAGAGGGAGATAAATTGAACAATGAACAGATGATTCTTACCCTCTGATCTGGACTGATCAGAGGAGGTGAGGGAGGGGATCTAATACTAATTCTACTCCTAAGACTAATCTAACTACAGCTAACATTAAACACTAACAATTAAAACTAAATGTATTCTAAACTACTTCAAACTAAATCTAACACTACTTGTGCAGAATTAAAAACCTAAACTAAAAGGAAGAATGGGACCTATGGGTCCTTAGCCGGCGGCTAAGGAGGAAGAAAGGAGGAGGGTGACTCCAGCGGAGGGAAGAGTCTGCTAGTGAGACTCCAGGGCCGTCCTCAGGTGCTACGAGGTCCTTAGCGACGAGGAGGGTCGAGAGCAGGCAATGATTCCATAGTCGGTGGCTGTGAAATCAGGGTCTAGATGAGGAGGAGAGACTGGAGTGGACGAACTGATCGCTAAGAGATGCAGGAGGGAGCGATCCTTTGCGCACGACACCACTGAGGTGCTTAAGTAGCAGCTCAGTGATTGGAATCACCGTAAGGGTGAGGTTAATCAAAATTAAGCTGGTGGTGAGGATGAGATGGGTAGAGTGCGCGGCGAGTCAAGAGAGAGATCTGACCGTCAGATGAGATTTGGGAAGAGAGGTGAACGCACGCACCGAATCGCGCGAAGGTTCCATTTGATTCCAGCCGCAGATCGAGATCAAAAGTGCGATGGACGGTCGAGAATGGCTGTGTTCTTCGCGTGCTACAGTGCGCGTGAAGAACACAGGCTTCTCTCTGAAATGAGGGAAAACTTGCTGGAAGACCCTTGAACGAAGGGGTAGAAGAATAGCGTGCAGGTCCAAAAGTGAAAAGAACTATAACTGGAAGGGCCTTGCAGTCATATAGAAGGGTCCCTGCGGCTTGCAAAAAGGTCCAAGAAGGAGTTTTGAAGGGTAGAAATGTAATGCATGAAGGACCTAATTGTAATCTATTTATTTCTAAGCCTAAATGATGTCCAATTGCTTTTAAATTTTTACATGTACTTAATTGAACATTTAAGACATTGATTTTACTTCTGATTTATCTTTTAAAACTTGTTTATGTGTTCAATTGATGCATGGATCATCATTTGTTCTTTAGTTTTCAGAATATCTCATTTTTGTGACCTAATTAGGAGGTTTTAACACACATTAAAAGTTTTAGGTCTTTTCTTTAATTCCCACACTTAACCTTTTTATATGTTAATTTGATATTGTTTTGCTTAGTGTCTAGCTTAATTTCGGCCTTTTAGCTATGATGAGTAGCCACTCATCAGTCATGCATTAGAGATATTCAAAGTTATGTAATTTCTCTAACTCAATGTATCCTGTCATGAGAACATCGTGGGTAGATCCATTTGTTACTTGTGTTATAATTACTTGGGCATAGTTTATGATGAAGGTTGTTGTTATTGATACATTAACCTAAATTTCTTCAATTGGTTTTGAGGTTTTGCCATCAATCTCATAAAATCTAAGGGCATCCTCAGCCATTCTATCTTTCATGGATATTTGAGATTCAAGTTTCTTCAATGGTTTTCCTAAATAGCCAGGCTGCATTTCTTGAATCAAAAGGTGGAATCAAGATGTAGAATCAAAATTCAAGATTAGATTGAAATTGATCAGATTTGAAAGGAGATTCCCAAGAAAATCTGTGTGTGTGCACTAAATAGAAGTGATGAGGGACTAGATGTGAGATTGACCAATCAAGGCACCCAAAGATTTTTGGATGACTAAGGCAATTTCGAGGCGAATGATACCTCTGACTCAGAAATTCGCACACCCAAGAAGTACTTGGGCAGCCAGGAAGGGAGAGCCCAGCAAAGACCCCTACATGGTAGAGTGTCCCAACAGGTTATAGGGTTTCCCCCACCCGACCTTCCATGTCACTGAGGGTCTTGGTAGACCAAAATGTATGAATTTTAAGTCTATCACTTTTATGTCCTAATTTGTGCCTTGAGTTTCACTTGATTAAAAATTCATTCAACTTGTGACCTAAATTGGAGGTTGGTTGGCCAACAATATAGACCAACTTCACCTGACTTGCCTTGAAGATGGTAGAATGAGATCTAGGTCAAGACCTAGAAATCACCCTGATTTGATTCCCAGTTTATTAGGTCCAAGTATTTTAGTGTTCAAGTGAGATTAGAGCCTGATTTTATGGTTTTTTTTCTGATTAGATCTTTTCAACCAAGGGCTTGGGTAACACAAAAAAGTTAGGTGGGTTTGTTTTCTTTTATGCAGGCAAGTGTGAAGTAACACTCTAAAGCCCTAAAAATTGAAACCCTAATTAGCTCTATTTCCAAGTCCAATTGATCTTTAAAATGTTCTCCATGGACTTCAAACAAGAAGTACGTAGTCCAAGAGGCTTTAGAAATTAAGCATAGTCCCTAATAGGCACATGCAATTTGGGGTAGGATCTCTAAACAGAATCGCTTCAACTCAATGAGATTTGAAAAATTTTGCAAATCAGGAAACTTGCCCTTTTAAATGATAATCACTATGAAATAAGGCAGGTGATTCCTAATTAATTATTTCTTTTTTTCTTTTGTCTTCCCAATATTAGGAGGTTGATTAGGGAAGAATGGAGAAGTTACCTGCCCTGGTGTGGTTGTTTTACGTGGAAGATCTCTTTGTGAAGTACCTCACAAAATCACAAGAAAGCAATCAGGGCAAGTCAGTGCTCAAATATAATCAAATAATGCAGAGAATAGTGGTGAATTGTCCATTGCTCCTTGGCAATGGTGCCAAAATGTTTGTATGCTAAATCGGTGTTTTAAAATTATCGCATTGTAGTATAGCCAATAATAGCACTCAAACAAATAAATTTATTACTTGAAAAAGTTCCGAGATCGAACATAGGGAGCAATATGGAATTCAGTTCTCAAAATTATAATTTAAGATAAGAAAGCTATGAAATTGTAAACAAAAACTGTTTCAAAATAAAGTAGCACTAGGATCAAGTGTTAGACTACAAAAATAATGCAGTAAAATGGTGATTTAGATCACCAAGTACTCCTTACAATGATAGCTAATGAACTCAATGTATATATGTATGAAATGCAATCGAACCAATCCTCTGACTTACTAATCAGACGGCTTAAACTGCTCAAGCCTTTCTCTGTTCTTCTTCATCTTTTCTCTTTCTCTTCTTTGCCTCTCTTCTTCTTTCAGCTACCACCCTTCCTCTTCTTTATGTTCTCTTACTTTCCTTCTCTGTCTCTGCAACTCTTCTTCTTCCTTTAGCCATTCTTCTTTCTCTAGCTTTCTTCACACAGCAGGGGAAAAGATTTTGAATTCGGCTAAGTGTCAACCGATTCTCACCAAGAGCAAAACCCTCCCCCTACCTGCACAGGCTCTTCTTCTCTCTTTCTCTCTTTAGGATCCTCTCTCCCAGAGCCACAGGGGTAATCGGGTTATCGAATCTAGCGTACCTGGGTCCAGGCTCACCGGCAATGGGTGATGAGTGAGGCTTAGGTGGGTTAACGGGTCAGTCCAGGTCCGTGGGTAGAGGTCACGGATGAGGCGTAGGTGCACGGGTGAGAGGGACCTCACCCCGTGTTCTTAGGCGATAAGGCTATAACACATTTACAATTTATGCACCGTGGGGCACTCTTCAACTGATGATGTGGGACTATACCATGTCCCTTCTTCGCGTGCGTCAGCAGCAAGGAGATTCCTCTGATTGGCGTAGCTGCTATGATCCCAGCATCTAATTGACCACCTGGGGCAATACTTAAAGCAAGTCCGCATGACCTGGGACTTCCACCTGGGGCAGATGAGACCAGAAGCGAGCTTGAAGCTCCTTTGAAGTTATTCGCCAATGGCGGCTAGGGGACACACCTGAAATCAAGCAAACAGCCTCTTAGCCCTGTCAGAAGGTTCAGAGAGTGTTGCCATTGCACGACGAGTTCGTTGAGGAGGTTGGCGTGGCGGATGGGTGTGGATGGTGGCCGGATGGTCATGGGTTAGGTTAGAGATCATGGGTCTGTTCAGTGCAGTGTTCGGGTGGATGATGGATCGAAATGAGAGAGGGGAAATGTGTGGAGAGGTGTGGTAGAGGTTTTGAGGTAGTCGGCGAGGGGTTTGGTGGTGTGTGGAGAGAGATGTACGTTACCGAAGCTGTGGCCAGAACAATGGAAGACGATGGAGTTGTAGAGGCGTGGTTGAGGTTGAAACGGCATGTCGAAAGTGTTGGTGTAATGAGGAAGAGTTTAGGGAGCAATTGAGTGTAGTAACGAATGAAGTGGGAAGGAGAAGGTGCTACTTGTGGTGTTGCCGACGCTAGGGAAGAGAATAACTCCGGAGAGAGGGAAATGACGAGGAAGGAGATTAGGGCAATGGCTGGTACGGCTTGACACAGGAAGAAACAAGGAAGATAACTACACTCCTTGTATTGCGAACGAAGGGTGAAGAAGGATGTAGTAGCTCGTCGGACATCGAGGCTGATTTCGAGTGCAGGGAGAATGGTCTGATCAGGAGGTTCATTTATAGACCTTAGGAAGAAGTTTTGAGCTTGGGAAGCAAGTTTCCCATGCTTGGAAAGCTTGCCAAAGTTGGAAAATTCTTTGATACCCAAATTTCTCATGCGTTTTCATGAGAGATTGGGAAGGTTTTAGGGCATGGGATTTGACTTAAAAGAAAGGGAATTTCTTGACGAACTTTCCTTTCAAATTTGAAAGGGATTCATCAAGAAATCAAGGGGTTCTTTTCAAATCAAGGTCACCGGAGCAAGTAGGAATAGTTTTATTGGAAGTAGGGACCTTTTTGTGAGAACGATGACAAAGTTAGTGGTCTGTTTGAAAATATTTTGAAAGTTAAGGGCATAAATGTAATCAGATAGGGCCAAGTTGCAAACTAAGGCAAGACAAACTCATATTGGGTCCAAATTTTGGTAAAAACCTAATTTGGACCTAAGGAATCCAATGGTGAAGTTGGATTTTAGTTTTGACCACTTTTGCTTGGGTAATTTATGCAAAAACCTAATTTAGGGCAAATGTCTGTCTGAGACTCTATTTTGGGTCAAAATGGGTTCTGATGGTCAAATTGAAGGTTCTAAACCATAGAGAATATTTTTCTATGAATTTTAGAAGGTTTAGGTGAATTTTATCTTGACTAGGATCTCATTTAATTAAGCAGTCTACTTTTAGGGTTTCAAAAGTCATTTAATTCTCAGAACACGTGTAAACCCTTTTCTGATTGTTCTAACCCACTTGTTGGCCTTTTAGGACCATTTGACCCCTAATTTACCCCTAGGAAAACTCATGGTTGTACTGCATTCATGATATGATAGTACAATTATAGTTTTAACCCTAGTTTCTTATTTTTCCCTCAGAATGATTATGTAGTGACTTATGGCTCTCTGCAGTTATGTAGGAGCATTTACTGATTTAATTGGGTCAAAGTGAGCTAGTTATGGCTCATGATGGTGTTCCCATCAGCTGGGTGTTCTTGACCATCGTTGGGCAGCCTAGATGGCACCACGTGGCACCATCTGGGTTGTCCATGTTCTTTCTATTGTAGGAGATGCCATGATGCTCGGATCGCGATGATTCCCACATTGTTGGACTGCGATCGTTACTCTGGATCCATCCATATGGTTGGATTTTTCATCCAAAGCTTGTAAGGATGTCGCATTACCCCCTATTCATTGATCTTTCTCAGGCCTGTTGTGGGAGCTACGAGGGTCGGATAGAAGTGATTTCGAGTCCGTTGGATTTCGTTCGTCGATCCAGATCCATCCATATGGTCCAATTACTCATATGAGACCTGTTTCAAAGTGGACTTGTGTACATGGTCATTAAACATTGATTCTAAGTGATTAAAATGTAAAGATCACGCAATATGCATGCAATTCTCCCAGGCCCATTATAATATGTCATTATCGCACAAGTACCCTTGAAATTGACTATAATTGATGTTATTAACACTAATAATTGCAGAGTCATCATACCCCATGCTCACCTCTTGCTAGTCCTTAGCAAGGTTTAACCTAACTACTATTTACAAAATAAAACTAGGAATTGATTACTTAGGAAGAAGTTGCTTGTCAACAGGAGGAAGTTTCTACTAAGAATCTAACTTATAGAGACTCAATAGTGCCTGGGTTGCCTGCCAAAATGCTGGCCGCTCGAGTCCTCGCCTTATTCTATATAGAAGCAAATACATATTTTTTTATTTTTGATCTTTTCTAATTTTTTTTGGATTTTTGGTGTTGAGGATTTCAGGGTAACTATTTATAGCTACCTAATCCACCCAAAACTAGAAAAAGATTCTTAATACTAAGCATCTTATTATGAAGTGATAGACTCACTCAACAGCAATTAAAATGGACTTTGGGTTTTTACGCCCCTAGGTGACCAGAAAGAAAAAATGTTGCCTAAAGGTATATCTATCTGATCGGTAGCTTTCTCCCTACTTTTTATTTTTGTGGAGTCAATACAAGGGTGAACCCAATGTATATCTCCCCGGATTATGCTACTGCCCCACTTCTTCCTTAAGTGTTTTGGAATTCTTGTGCATTTTATGAGTTGGGATCTGGACAAACATCCAATGGGCTGTTACTCACAACAACTTGCCAGCCATACACATGTGGTGAAGTGCAGCTTATTTCTTTTTTATTTTCACCTTTTCTATTTTCCCTTTTCTTTTTTTAAGTAGGTGACTTTCCTAATCTAAGATTTACCTAAAGGCAGTAGTGAAAGAGAATGGTCCTGTGGCTGGGCACTAGACATCCTACCGATGGGCTATTACCCATGATAACTTGCTAGTCAAACCACCCTAGAAGGTTCATTAGCTACACAATTTCCATTAAAATTGCGATGAGTGAGTCAGTGCAAAAGGTGTATAGATGCTTAGACTAAAAATCCCCCCAAATTAGAGGGCAGGTTAATGAGTAGTATACTTATCACCCTACTTTATTGACCAGATTAATATACATTAAGATGGCAAGGACTTGAGACCAAGTCCACATTTTAGTGGACACCCGAACTGATTAAGTCTAAAGACCTGAAGGGTTTAAGTAATTAGGCCCCTAACTTATCATTTCCTAAAGTTAACAAGCTTCTAATACCTAAATTTTCTTTTCCTAATTTTATTATTATTATTATTTAATAAAAAGAAATAAAATTAGTTCAAGCAAAGAATTTGTACTCAGATCTTGAGAATTACCACCCCCCATGCCTAAGTTGGACAATGTCCTCATTAGAAAATAAATGTATGTAAGGGAGTAAGGAAAGAAATCACCTGAGTAGTCACCATGTATCCAATCAGCTTGAAACCTTTGGGTTGCCTCCCAGGAAGCTTTGAGTTTAGTGCCTTCAGCTGAACATAATGCTTAAACAACAATGGATAAATTAGTTGAATGGTCTAGGTCAAGAAGGTGCATACAAAATCAGCTAGACTCAAAATCAGAAGTTCGTTGATGTAGACTAGGTTGTGGTGGAGTCCCATCCCTAAGGGACTGGAACTCTACAGCTAGTGTAACATGCATGCCCATGTCCATTTCTTCTCTTAGTCTACGGGCATGTAGAGAAGTTGATTTGGGTGAGTGCAACCCGAATCTAAAATGCCAGACACTAAAGACGTAGGTTTCGTAATCAACTTGTGTCCCTTTAAAGTTGTAATCCCCCAGAGGTATAACAATTCTAGTGCATTTAGATTGCAGGATTTCAATTCTGATAGGGCACATAACAAAATCAAGAGTTTCATAATAGGCCCTAAGCATGAGGTCGCTCTCCAAAGAAAAATCCATCCCTTCTTCAATTAGAGTTTCATTGCTTATTCCCTCCAATTCTGTGACCCCAAGAATATTATCTTCAAGCTCTTTCATATCAGACTCAATTTTCGAGTTTGTATTAGAGGTAGGGCTAATTTCATCCTCTAGCTCAGATTCTTTCCCTTGGCCCTCCTCTAAACTTGTGATGGGGGTTTCAAATGATTCGAAATAGATTATTTTGGAATTGTAATCCTAGTCCCCATCTTCAATTTTGGATGTCTCTTCCACCAAATCACTTTCCTTGGAAAGATTAGATTTAGATTCAAAGACATCGTCCCCCAAATTCTCTGTTTCCTCCTAATGTTTGTCCTCAACTCTCTCCAAATCATATTTCGAGGAATCCTTAATGGCATTTTCTATTGAGTTGTCTAACTCCTGGGGAGTATCAATGGTGGATTGAAGCAATTTTGGGTAAATAGGTGTAGTCCAATCAATCACTATAGGGCCTTGCTTCATGAATTCCGTAAATAGAGTTTCTTGCAAAAGTTTTCTTTGGCCCTCATCCTCCACTTGTTGGAACATATCAATTATGGCTTGTTGCCCCTCAATCAATTCTTGATTCTATCTATGTAACTCCAACTAAAGGTTATCAAGAATTGACAGTGTCATTAGGTTTCCCTTGGATTTCCTCCTTAGCATTCAAATCAAGGTTAGGAGGGTGTGGTTGAGGATGTGTACTATAATCTGTACTAGGGTTTAAGTTCTTGGGTGGATCCTCTATTCTATCATTTTCAGGGTCCAATTCTTCAAGAGGAACCATTTTCTGTTTAGTCCTACTCCAGAATAATTGAGGTTCTAAGTCCTCCGAGTCGATTCTTCATTAGGGGTCCAAAGTAAAGTTTGATCATTCTTGATTTGCCTAGGTTTATGATCATCCTTTGATTTCCACTTTTCTAGAATCCCTTCCAAACCATAGGTCAAGTAGGAGAGATCCTTGAATTCGGAAGACCTATCATGGTTAGGGTCTTGGGAAGGGTAGGGGCCTTGGTGTTCTCCTAAAGTGTAGGTCCTATCAGATTGGTTAGTGGGTGGGTGGGACCTAACAGAGGAGTTATCATGAGGAGAATAAAGATAAGGATCCCTAAGGTTTGGATCATACCCTTGAGTGGGTGGGTTGGAAGTATCCCAATAGGAGGTTGATGCGTATTGGTTAAAATTCGGGTAGTTGGGACAAGAGGGCTATTATGGGTACCTAGGTCCTGGATTAAATCCCCAACTAGGTGGTTGGTTATCCCAAGTAAATCATCGATACAGTCTACTTGGGTTAGAATACAAATCATGCTGGGGATAGTTTGGGAAGGAAGGATAAGCATGGAAATCCATTGTTTGGAAGAAGTGGAGGGATGAGAGAAGAACAGATGAGAGAATGGTGTGTGCACAACCAAGCAAACAAATCTAAAGCCTATAGTGTAGACTTAGGTGACTTACACCTCAGAAGTAGATTCCAACCACACAATGAATTCGATGTTGTCCTTACTCCCGAAGGTGGTAAAGTTGGGAAGGCGAAGCAGGGGGAGCATGTCCCAAAGGTTGCTAATTATGCCAAACCCTGGATTGCTTAAGTCATTTGACAATCGGGCCTCCCAGCTTAGCACCTTTTGGAGCAAGCAGATGTCACTAATTCACTATGCGTTCAAGAAAATACCTTGAAACGAACTCAATCAGTCCTCGAGCCAACGTCTACTTAATTTCTAGGGCTAGGTCAGTGCTTGTGCTCAAGGATTAGGTGAAGGGTGTTAGGGGGCTTAATGCCCTTAAAATTCTAGTTGAAATAGTGTTTACAATTGGGTGCAAGGACCCAATGTCAAAACAAGTGTTCCATAGCAAGTAAGATTGAGATGTGTGATTTCTAGGATTTAAATCTTCCTTTAATGGCTTTTAAAGTTTTCACATGTTTACACCTTCAAACATGGCACAAATGTATAGGCACACGGTTCGTAAAGATTGATTTTCTTTAAGGCCTTCTGTGTGTCTATAAATTCAAAAACTCCCTAGCGTGGAAGATCCTAGGGTGTTGTTGAACGTTGGATGACTATGCTATCAGAGTTGGTTTTGAAAGCCTGTTGTTGTATTTCAAGTAGTGAAGAAATTTGTTCAACAAATAAAATTTATACCAAAAATTCTATGAAGAAATCTCGGGTCAAACTCAGGGAGGCTACGTTGATCAAAATTCGGAATTACATTTTTTTGTGTTTTTATTTAAAGGGCGAAATAATCACATTGAAATGGAATCAATATAAATAATAAGAGAGAGAGAGGAAAAACATTCACTTGATATTGCAAAATATTTTTACAACTAAGAAAGTGAGAAAAGATTACACTAGAAAGCAAGAAATTATTACAACTAGAAAGCAGGAAAATTCTACTCTAGAAAGTAGGAAAAATAATGGGAGAGAGAAGTTATCCTCCTCGACGATCGCTTAGAGGAAGAGCTGGATGAGACAATGCCTAGATGACAAGGAACAGAGCAGGAAGAAGGAGGTCGAAGTAGGAGGAATGGGAATGAGGCAACATGTCGTCGTCATCACGGGATCTGCTTCCGGAATGAGGGCAAAAACTTGATTTTAGCTCTTGAGGAGCATCCCGGGTGTGGGACAAGCTTCTCTTGAGCTTTGGAGAGAGAGAGAAGAGAAGGAAGGGATGAAAATTCCCTATGGAGGGGGTCTCCTTTTATAGTTGCAAGGAGTGGGGGCATTTTGGACATTACACCTTGAAAAACATTAATTCAGGACCTTTGGTGACGGATTTATCCATCATTAAAGGCCTAAAAGTGGTTGACGTGCACGCCGCTCACGCACCCCCTCACCTCCATGCCCTTCAACGCACGCACACGTTTGGGCGCTCTCAGCCGTCCGATTAAGAGATCAGACGGCTTAGAGTGGCTACGCTTGCGCCATGCGCCCACGTGTGATCATGTGTAAGCACCGTGCGTCTGATCGTCCGTGGGCTCTATCGCTTGCTTCCCGTCACTGGATCTACATCGTGTGGCTCTAATCGTGTGCCCACTCTAAGCTCATGCCTTGATTTGAGGCACCGCAGGGATCGATCCCATGACCTCTGCCTTGCTCATGGGTGTGCAACCGTTGCGCTAAGCCGTGGATGGTCGCGATTTTGACATAGGCTCAAGCGCGCTCAGCCGTTAGATCTTCATCCAATGATCGAGATCAAATGTAGCATGCGCCTTCAAAAGAGGAGGCAGTTGGATGAGTAGTGGCGTGGTGCGATCTCGGTCGTGGGATGGGCATCCAACGGCTGAGATTTATCGAGCGGGTGAAGAAGGAGTGCTGCGGCCGATGTTCGGCGGCTATGATGGCACCACGTGGTGCCATCTAGGTCGTCCATCCTCTGAGTGATGTAGATGGTGCCACGAGTGTCAGATTGGACCAATTTTCATGCCGTTAGGCTGTGATCGTCGATCCGAACCCATCCGTGTGGTCTGATTTGTTGTTTGAGGTGCGAATTAACACCATCTTGGCCCTTGCTCTTTAAGGTTCCTCGGTCTCTATCTGGTGCTACGGATGTCCGGTCAGGGCAATGTTGGAGTCGTTGAAATCCAATCGTCACCCTGATCAGATGCGTACAGTTGGATCTTCAATCCGAGGCCCTGATAAAAAGTTGCCATGTCCCTAACCATAAAAAGGAGATAATTACTATACAATTTATACAACTTGATCTAAATGCATGATTATGCATGTTATGCACTATTTACAATGCATGATGCTAATGTGACACTAAGAACATGCATTAATAGACATTTTAAGTTAATCAAATGTATGCACATCACACCCCCATGCCTATCTTTTTCTAGTCCCTAACAAAAACTACATTCTATTTATAAAAGAATTAGGTTGGATTACTTGGGCATAAGTCATTTTCAAGATTAAGAAATTTTTACTCAAGATCTGAACTTTCAAAGACACAACAGCACCCGAGTATCTGCCAAAATGCAGATCGCCTCGAGCCCTCGCCTTATTCAAAGAAAATCTCTTTTTCTCTTTTTCTTCTTTTCTTTTTTTTTTTTTGGATTTTTGAGTTTAGGGTTAAAGAGTGGCTTTCTACGACCATTCAACCCACCCAAGATTTGATGAGAACCCTAAGTTCTAAGCATCTTATTGTGAATGTGATAGACTCGTTGATCGGCAATTAGAATGGACTTCAGGTTTCTATTCCTCTAGGTGATCTTAAAAAGAGAGTTCTGCCTAAAGGTGTATCTTTACGACCAGTAGCTTTCTCCCAACTTTTATTTTTATGGGGTTTACACAAGGGTGAGTCTAGTGTATATCTCCCCGACTTATTCTACTTCTTCACTTCTTCCTAAGTGTTTTAGGAATTTTTAGTGCAATTCTTCAGCTGGGTTCTGAACAACTGGTCGATGAGCTGTTACCACCGACAACTTGCCAGCCATACTCATGCAGCGAAGTGTGGCTTATTTCTTTTGTTTTATTTTTTTTCTTTCTTTTCTCCTTTTTCTTTTTCTTTTTCTTTTCTTTTTGACTTTCTTTTTCTTTTTAAGTAGGTGGTTTCGTTGGTCTAAGATTTACCTGAAGGCAACAGAAGAGAATGGTCCAGTGACTGGGCTTTGGACAACCTACCTATGGGCTGTTACCCATAATAACTTGTCAGTCATATCACCCTAGAAGTTTCATTAGCTACCCAATTTTGTTAAAACCGTTGAACAACGGGTCAGTGACAAGATAGTGTGTAGATGCTTAGACTTAAAGTTCCCTCAAATCAGAGGGCGGGTTGATAAGTCGTGTACTTATCACCTAAACTTATTTAATCAAATTAAAATAGAATTCAGGATAGCGAGGACTCGAAAAATAAATCCACATTTTAGTGGATACCTGGGCTGATTAAGCTCAAAGACCTAAAGGGTCTTAGTGTTCAGATCCTATTGTAATATTTCCTAAGATTGAAAAGTCCTAATGTCCAAGTATTCCTTCCTAATTCAATTTATATATATATATATAAGAATAGAATTTACAAGTTACAAGAATTTCACAGAACTAACAAAATGATTCAGAAATGAATCCACCCCCCCATGCCTAGCAAATGTAATGTCCTCATTGAGAATAAAAGGCATGAAAGGAAGGGTAGAGTACAGAAGGTATCACCTGAATATGAAGCTTAGGTCAGCTCTGAGTCAGACTATACAACTGCTGAGTTTAATGTCATCAGCTAGGCGAAGTCCAGCCAAAGAAGTCACAACATGGCTAGAGCAACCGTGTCTGGAATGGGTTCTGGAATAGTATGGTCAATAATAGGCTTCAGATGTTGACCGTTTACTTTGAATGAATTACCCGCCTTCGGGTCAAAAGATCTGAACAGCTTCGTTTAGAAATATCTAGTCGATAATGAACGAGCCGTTCCATTTCAACCTAAGTTTGTCGGGAAAGAGCTTAAGTCGAGAAATGAATAGCCAGACCTTTTGGTTCGGCTCAAAGCTCTTGCAGGAAATCAATTTTTCATGTAGAGCTTTGGTTCGAGCCTTGTAGATCTTGGCATTCTCATATGCATCATTTCTAAGCTCCTCCAACTCAGATAGTTGAAGTTTCCTGGTCTTCCCGGCTAAACTCAGATCTAGATTGCACTGCTTGATTGCCCAGAATGCCCTACGTTCCATTTCTATGGGTAAATGGCACGGCTTTCCATACACCATACGAAATAGAGACATTTCGATGGGCATTTTACATGCTGTACGATAGGCCCAAAGAGCGTCCTCAAGCTTTTGAGTTCAGTCTTTGCAATCAAGCCTAACCATTTTCTGCAGAATATTCTTGATCTCCCAGTTGAAGATCTCAGCCTGTCCATTAGTCTGGGGATGGTAAGGTGTGGAGATTCTGTGATTAACCTCGTATTTTGCCAGCAAATTACAGAATTGGGCATTAGCGAAATGAGTGCCACCATCACTGATGATGGCCCTCGAAATCCCGAACTTTCTAAAGATATTCTTCTTGACAAAATCGATGACCACCTTGTGGTCATTGGTTCCGGTGGGAATCGCCTCAATCCATTTGGACAGGTAATCAACAGTGACGAGAATGTACTGATGTCCAAATGAAGGGAGGAAGGGTTCCATGAAATCGATGCCCTAAACGTCGAAGATTTCGACAGGAAGAATCGTCTTTAGGGGCATCATATCTCTCTTAGTTATGCTCCCGAGTGCCTAGCATCGGGAACACGATATCGAGAATTCCTAGGCATCCTTGAATAAAGACCGCCAATAGAATCCAAATTGCAAAATTTTTGCAGCCGTCTTTTTCCCGGAGAAGTGTCCACCACACGCAGATGCATGGTAGAACTCGAGTATGCTATTGAATTTATTCTTTGGAACACATCGATGAATAATCTGATCAGAGCTAATGCGGTACAGTTCAGGGTCCTCCCAGAAGTAATATTTGGCCTCAGATTTGAGTTTATCTCATTGTTGCTTGGTCCAATCCTGAGGGATTTGACCAACAGCCAAATAATTAACAATGTCAGCAAACCACAGGGTTTGGATGCCTAAAACTGTAAGGATGGTTTCGTCCAGAAAAGTATCAACAATTGGAATGTCCAGACAAGAAGAATCACTCAGAAGTCTCGGCAGATGATCCACCACCACATTTTGTACCTCGAATTTATCCTTGATTTCAAGATCAAATTCTTGAAGTAGAAGAATCTACGAATAAGCCAGAGTTTGGCATCCTTTTTCGCCAAGAGATGTCTCAAGGCCGAGTGGTCGGTATATATAATGACGTGAGACCCTAAGAGATAAGTCCTGAATTTCTCCAAAGCAAATACTACGGCTAGTAATTCCTTCTCAGTAACAGTGTTATTCCTCTAGGACTCGTCCAGAGTTTTACTAGCATAGTAGATGACAGAGGACTTCCTATCAACTTTCTGACCAACAATAGCCCCGACCGCATAATAAGAAGCGTCGGTGATGATCTCAAAAGGGGTTGTCTAGACCGATCGTTGCAACACTAGAGTACAAGTGACTGCCATTTTTAGAAAATCAAATGCCTTACGGCATGATTCATCGAAATCAAATGGCGTTTCTTTGGTGAGAAGATTTCTTAGAGGACGAGCAACCTTCGAAAAGTCCTTGATGAATCTCCTGTAGAATCCTACATGACCAAGAAATGATCGAATTTGTTTAACAGATGTGGGAGGAGGAAGTTTAGTGATAGCATCAACCTTAGCTTTATCCACTTCGATTCCCCACTCAGAGATTACATGACCCAAGACGATGCCTTCTTGTGTCATGAAATGACTCTTTTCCCAGCTAAGGACCAGTCTTGTTTTGATGCATCATTTAAGAATCATTTCAAGATTAGCTAGACAAGAGTCAAACGATTTTCCAAAAATAGAGAAATCGTCCATGAAGACTTCGATAAACTCTCCCACCATGTCTGAGAATATGGCCAGCATACACCTTTGAAAAGTTGCAAGTGCATTGCATAAGCCGAATGCCATCCTACAGAAAGCAAAGGTTCCGTAAAGATAGGTGAAAGTATCTTTCTCCTGATCCTCGGGATGGATAGGAACTTGGTTGTATCCTGAGTAGCCATCAAGAAAATAGAAGTACTTCTGCCTGGCTAATCTTTCTAAGATTTGATCAATGAAAGGTAGAGGGAAATGATCCTTTTTCGTGGTCATGTTCAACTTCCTGTAATCGATACAAACCCTCCAAGAGGAAGCTGAACTAGTTGTGACATATTCTCCTTTCTAATTAGTCGCAATAGTAATCTTGGCTTTCTTAGGAACAATCTGCATGGGACTTACCTAAGGACTATCAAAGATCGGATAAATGATTCCTGCATCGAGCCACTTAATAATCTCCTTCTTGACCACTTCTCGCATATTTTGATTTAATCTCCTCTGCATCTGGCGAGAAGGGCAGGATCCATCTTCCAAAAATATTCTATGATTGCAATAAGATGGCTCGATCCCCCTAAGGTCATGAATGGTCCAACCAATTGCCTCCTTGTGTTCCTTCAGGACCTTGATCAGTTTAATCTCCTGCTCGTTTGTTAATTTAGCACTGATAATCACAGGGAGCATCTTATGTGGTCCTAAAAACTGATATTTCAGATTCTCAGGCAATGGTTTCAATTTAAGCTGGGGCGGGTTGATGATTGAAGGTAAGGAAGATGCTAATGAAGACTCATCAAGAGGAAGAGGTTGAGAGTTAACAAAATCAATAACCTCTTCAGAAGATGGTGGGTCTGCCATAGAGGGTTGCAGGTCCAATTCATCATCAGAGGAGGAACTTTCAAATGCAGAAACCATCATACAAGTCTCAATATTCATATTATCATCCTCAAGTTTCTCAATAAATCCACAATCCTTGAATTTATTAATCGCTTTAAAAATATCCAATTTCATTCTTTGATTCCCAAAGGCAATTTCCATGCTACAACTTTCACAGTTAATGTTGGCCTTAGCGATAGCCAGGAACGGACGCCCCAGAATGATGGGCGTGTTCCTCAGATTTTCAGGTACATCCATGTCAAGGACAAGGAAATCTATAGGAAAATAGAAATCCTTAACCTTAACAATAACATCTTCAATAATGCCTCGTGGATTTGTGACCAAATGGTCCGCTAACTGCAGCATTGCTGAAGTCGGCTGAAGTTCACCTAATCCAAACTTCTCGTAAAGAAAAGTTGGAATTAGGTTGATGGATGCACCCAGATCCAGCAATGCTATATCAAAAGTGTAATCTCTAATGACACAAGAAATCAAAGGAGCACCTGGATCTCTCTTTTTCTGAGGGAGGTGATGTAGGATAATAGAACTATCCTACTCGGAGAGTACCACCTTGGAATAGATTCTTTCGGCTTACGCTTCTATATACATAAATCCTTTAAAAATTTCGCATAAGCCAGTATATGTTTGATAGCGTCAAGAAGGATATTGATCTCGACATTCTTGAAAATATTCAGAAGCTCCTCATTACTATCAACAGACTTCTTGCTTGATCTGATCAAGGCCTCAGGGAAAGGAACATGAGTCGGATCTTCGAAATCAGGTTCTTGAGCCTTGATTTCTTCTCCAAAATTCTCCTTTCTCTCCTCAGGTTCTTTAGGATTCGGTAAATCAAAACAGTGTGGTTGTGGATCCTGAGTTTGTTTACCACTCCTCAAGGTAACAGAATTTGCGGATGCATATGAGTTCGGGTCTTGGGGAGGGTTAGGAAAGATTAGAGGGGCTTCATTAGCCAAGAATCATTGATTTGCAGAAGAAAAAGAAGAGGAAGGACCCTACTCAACCACCTAAGCATGTGCGTGTGGGTCCCACTGATTTCCATACCCATGTGCTTGATTGCCCAAATTCAGGATATTTCGTGGGTTGGGTATAGGTTGAGATGGTAGAGATCCTGGTTGACGAGAATTAGCTATGAGCCTAGTTTGCAAGTTGTCCAGCGAAGTTTTCATTTGCTGCATGAGCTGGAGCATAGATCCTTGCATCTCTACCATCTGTTGATTCAAATCAGCCTGCCCTACGGGTTGACGGGCGTTCCAAGCTAGCTAATTGACCTGATTCATGGGCAACTGAGTATAAACATGACCCTGACCCATTGGTCATTGCGAAGCATAGTTGCTGGGTCGGAATTGGGTCTGCCTCCCTTGGTTTTTCCAGGAGAAGTTAGGGTGGTTTCTCCAACCTGGATTATAAGCATTAGAGTAAGGGTTGGATCTAACATTCTCTTGTATAGCACAAACATCCTCATAGAGTGAGGATGGAGAGAAAGAAAGGGAAGGATCAAAGAAACTGGGATCAAAGGCCCCAGTTAGAACCCGTGGGGTTCCGAATAATGCTGACTTATAGGTTGAGCCTCATCAAGTTGATTCACAAAGTCCCGTCTAGAAGGAGCTTGTGATGAATGGAATCCCGAATTCTGGGATTGAGTGGATTGAGAGTTGTTCATTGAGTTTCCAGCCATCCATTCCTCCATTCTCTTAGTAGCCAAGTCCACCTTATCAAGTTTATTACAAATCAATTCCATATCGAATAAATGAGAGTCGTGGACTTCATTAACATTAGATCTGGGCTGCTAAGATCAGTTAAAAGTATTCATGGAGGCATGATTAATTGAATTCTCGCTCATTTCCTCAAACAAATCATGCGTGCTATCTGCATCTTTGTTGAGGAAATTGCCTCCGCAAGAAGCATCCATGTGATTTCTGAGTTGCTTCGTCAACTCATGGTAGAAGATCTGCACGAGTTGCCATTTCAGCACCTTGTGGTGTGCACACCTCCTTAAAAGGTCCTGGAATTGCTCCCAGGCAACACGGAACTGCTCCCGCGGCCACTGGGTAAAGGTAGTAATTGCCCGTCTCAAAGCATTGGTACATCCGACAGGGAAGAATTTCTTTAGAAAGGCTGATTTCAACTCATTCCAAGTTGCGATTGGTCTTCCTATAGTGTTGACCAATGAGCGGCTTTATCCCTAAGAGAGTGGGGGAAGAGCCTCATGATCATTTGCCCCTCATTCACGTTTCGCACCTTGGTGGTCTGGACCAAAGTGGTCAAGTCCTCCAAGTGCTGAAACAGGTTTTCAAAGCCAAGCCTATGGAAATGTTTGATCAGGCTTAACACTTGGGGCTTGATTTCTACGTCTCCAGCAGGAATCTGGACATCGAGACGTTCCCCGTAATTTGAAGGATCATAAAAATTCTTTAAGGGCTGAGCACTCTGCATTCTCTGGAACCATTCTTTCATTCTCTGAATTTGTTCCAGCTACCTTCGAAATACCTCCTATGGATCCTGAGGCAGAGGAGGTTGTTGATCAGCCATGGGATCAATTTGGCCAAAACCCAATCTATGCCTCCTAGAATACTCTAATGGTCCTTCCAATCAGGGATTCAATGACCTTCTTCCCAGCATAAACTAGGAAAAGGTCGGAAGGATTGGGGATAAGAACCCTGCAACACAACAAAACAAGCTTGTCCTTAAGTGGGGTAGCTTAAGGATCTACAGACTCTCAAAACCTGCTTAAGATTATAAATGATTTACTCTACTTGTGTCTGCTCAATCCAACCAGTTAGAAGGAGGGACTGGGGAGAAGGTTCTTCCTTCGGCTTACGCCTCCAGTTCCTAGTGTACCCCTCAACCGCGGTCATTTGATGCTACTCCCCTAGCTAGACATCAGATTGATCAGTACAAGCATGTTAGTCATAAATAATCTCAGACTAGGCCCTGAAGAGCGAATCGGTCCTTAAGGCCAACATCTACTAGATTTTATTGAGGCTTGGGATTATAGTGCTTATGGAATGTGGTGGGCCCTTAAAATGGATTGTTCCCTTAATGATCAATTCAGTATGTGTAAGTGCATGCACAACCAGGGTTTTCAAGCAAGATTATTTGTGATGAGTAGATGTTAATGTTCAAATCTTGCTTAAGTAGCTTTTAGGGTTTAGAATTAGGTTGATTTCAATCAAGTTTGAGGCAAACCAGGTTTTCAAGCACGGGTGAAGATTGCTTTCCTTTTAAAATCAGAAATAAAGTTGAGTGCCTAGTATGAACCTAGATTGAAAACCCTAAGAGGAAGCTACTTGGTGAGTTGGTTTTAGATTGAGTGGTGCAGCCCAAACAACTCAAACAATTGGCCACAATTGCATCACTGAGTTAGGCACACAGGAATGATTAACCTAGAATGATTTCTACTCTTTTATGTGTTGATTTGTGTGTACTGGTTCCATAGATTAGAATTCGGTTGAGAAGAGGAAAATCAATTAGGTTAAGTGCCTTGAATGTGGGTGTATGTTGTGTGTATGTTGAATTACCCCACAAAAATATCTTTTTGTTTTTTTTATATGCGAGGGTGAAATGAATGTGAGTGGAAATCCAAACAACCAAACTAATCTTAGGATTTATGCAAACACCTAGGTTAATTGGAATTTGAATTTAATGTGATAAAATAAAATCTATGGAGGGGGAAAGAATGGGGAGCACTTACAATCGTCTTCAACTACACTTTACTCCAATCTACTGCTTGATAATTCCCTGATAGAGGTATTTCCAAAACAATAGACATGAGAGAAAGCAAGTTAGAAGGCAGTAAAGTGCGTGAAATGCAAAAAGAAGATCAGAAAATCGTTGCCTCCCCAGCAACGGTGCCAAAATGTTGAACATTAGATGACTACGCTATTGGAGTTGATTTTGAAAACCTATCATTGTAGTTCGAGTAGTGAAGAAATCCATTCAACAAGTAAAATTTATACCAAAAAATTCTATAAAGAAATCCCGGGTTGAACTCAAGGAGGCTACATCAATCAAAATTTGCAATTATATATTTTTGCTCTTTTGTTTAAAGGGCGAAATAATCATAATGAAATGAAATCAATATAAACAATAAGAGAGAAAGAGAAGTAAAACATTCACTTGATATTGCAAAATATTTTTACAACTAAGAAAGTGAGAAAAGATTACACTAGAAAGCAATAAATTATTCAACTAGAAAGCAGGAAAATTCTACTCTAGAAAGTAGGAAAAAGAATGGGAGAGAGAAGTTATCCTCGTCGACGTTCGCTTGGAGGATGAGCTGAACGAGACAATGCCTGGAAGATGAGGAATGGAGCGTGAAGAAGGAGGTCGAAGCAGGAGGAACAGGAATGAGGTAGCACATCGTCGTCATCATCGTCGTGGGATCCGCTTCCAGAACGGGGGCAAAAACTTGATTTTAGCACTTGAGGAGCATCCTCGGTGTAGGACAAGCTTCTCTTGAGCTTTGGAGAGGGAGAGAAGAGAAGGAAGGATGAGAAATCCATATGGAGCGGGTCTCTTTTTATAGTTGCAAGGAGTGGGGGCATTTTGGACATTATAACTTGAAAAACACTAATTAAGGACCTTTAGTGACGGATAATTAAGAACCTTTAGTGACAAATTTATCCGTCACTAAAGGCCTGACGTGGCCATCGTGCGCACCGCTCGTGCGCCCCCTCGCCACCGCACCCTTCAATGCACGTGCACGTTCTCACATTCTCAGTCGTTCGATCAAGAGATCGGATGACTTAAAGTGGCTATGCCCGCGCCGCATGCCCACGTGTGATCACGCGTAAGCGCCACGCGTTTGATCGCTCGTGGGCGCTATTGCTCGCTTCCTACCGCTAGATCTTCAGCGCGCGACTCTAATCGCGTGCCCGCTCCATGCTCACGCCTTGATTTAAGCCATCGCGGGGATCTATCTCACGACCTCTACATTGCCCATGGGCGTGCAACTGCTGCGCTAAGCCAGTGGATGGTCACGGTTTTGACATAGGCTCAAGTGCGCTCAGCCATTGGATCTTCATCTAACGATTGAGATCAAACATAGCATGAGCCTTCAGAAGAGGAAGCCGTTGGATGAGCGGTGGCATGGTGTGATCTCGACCATTGGATGGGCATCCAACGGCTGAGATTTATTGAGTGGGTAAAGGAGGGCTACGACCGGTGTTGGGTAGCTATAATGGTGCCATGTGGTGCCATCTAGGTTGTCCATCTTCTGAGTGATGTAGATGGTGCCACAGGTGTCGGATTGGACAGATTTTCACACCATTGGTGATTAGCCCATATTTGTGAGCTATTTAAGTATTTAAGTGCCTAGACATTAGGTTAATTCTAACATTTATTTAGCATAAATTAGATGTAAATAGATTAATTCATGTTTCTAATTCAATTACATAATTCATGCATCTTATTCATATTTAAATGCATTTAGAATTAACTTAGAATTGCATTAGTTAACTAATTAGGTACATTGCATGCATTAATTTAGGTTAACATAAAAGTTGAGGGTTTGTATATAAATAATCATAATATTTTATCATTATTTTTTATTCTTCTTCTACGTGCAACGGCTGCATTTCTTCCTCTAGCTGCTGCAGTGAAGAACCCAATCAAGGAGGAGCGGATGTGTTGGATCTGGTCGGGCAGCTGATTTCAAAAGAGAGGAGGAGGTAGCCGAGCTCACGAGGCCTCCACCACCGACCCACCACTGTGTAGAGAGTTCTTCTCTCTTCCATTCCACACTGTCGGCCTCAACCGTGGCGACGAGTCTCCTCCACCATGGGCGTGTGGTGTGACAGGCCACGTGGCCATCCGGAGCTCATCCGCATTACCGTGAGCACCTCAGCGTGCATCTCCCTCGCCGTCGTCACCAACAACCACCGCCGCAGCCACTGCATTTTCATCTTCTCGGTCAGTTAAGACGTCCGGGAAATTTCCTGGATGTCTAAAACTTCGACCCATACTCCAACAGCAACCGGTCGCTCCCTCCACGCCCGCACCCCTCCGGTTGCACACTTGCATCATCTCCAGCCTGCAGCCGCACCCGCTCCTTCTGCTCCTCACCGCTCACGCCCGCATCACACCACCCGCGCACACAGCAGCAAGACCGGCTGCTCCTACACACCCTGCTGCGTCCCAGCTGCATATGACCGCACACCGCCTGTAGCAGCACCACCTCCAGTGCACCACTCACACATGCAGCAGGCGCGCGCTCCTCCCTACGCGCGCATCTGGCTACACAACTGTGCCTGCACAGCCTGCATCATTCCTCCAATGCGCTCACGCCTACCGCCTGCTACAGCGCTCCCCGCTCATCTGCAGCACGCCCGCGCCTTCCAGCAGCAGCTACAACCTTCCCACGCCTACGCACGCTTACTTCACCTCCAGTAGCTGCAGCACCATTGCAGCCATCTTCCCCGGAGCTCCGTTTGGCCGACTCAGGCCACCGCTCGACGTGCGGCTGCCACCACCGCAATGGCCTCGCTTCAAGCACCCGCCTGTGCGAACCTCTCCTCGATTGAACCTCTCTCCCGATCATGAGGAGGAGAGAGGTAAAATGCTCTGATATGGAGTTAATTAGTTATTACATTTCATGCCATTTCCAGGAAAAAGAATTATGGTTTATGAATATTTTATTGTGGTAAAATTTACAACTTCATACTCAAGTTCTCTTACAATTGCATGGCTTTTGTAATTAACATTGTTTGACATTGGTTTGGAATTTAAATGTGCATAAATTTTCTTTAATACATGTCAATGGAAAATTGCATAAAATCATCACATATTTATTGAATATTTCAGTGAGGAAAAATTGCACATCTAGCCTTATGTTTTCAAGATATTGTGCATCTTCTTTCCGTCGCATTTCATGTCAGATTTGACTACGGATTTCTCACGAGATTGAACGAATTCGAATTAATTGAGATATTATTGCATCATTTCCTCCCTATGGATACGACCGGCTCTTCTGTGAGTGGTTATTTCTTTTTAAATATTGATTTGTCAATTTTTCCACCACATAAAACTATAAACGACTTTAAAGCGAATAATCGACTCGTCAGTTGGCTGCGATCGTCGATCCGAACCCATCCATGTGGTTAGATTTGTCGTCTGAGGTGCGGATTAACACAATCTTGGCCCTTGCTCTTTAAGGTTCCTCGATCTCTATCTGATACTATGAATGTCCGATTAGGGCAATCTTGGAGTCGTTGAACTCCAATCGTCGCCCTGATCAAATCCATAAGGTTGGATCTTCGATTTGAGGCCCTGATAAAAAGTTGCTCTATCCCTAACCATAAAAGGGAGAATATTACTATACAATTTATACAACTTGATCTAAATGCATGATTATGTATGTTATGCACTATTTACAATGTATGATGATAATGTGACACTAAGAATATGCATTAATAGACATTTTAGATTAATCAGATGTATGCACATCAGGTGTGTGGCTTCTATTCAATGAATCCTTTTTAATATTTTTTTCAAGAAGGGTCCAATCAAAACAAGCAAAGAACCTATCCTAACCAAAATCGAATGAGCTTTTCAACAAAATTAACTTCAAATTTTATTTTGGGGATGATAGACCACCCAAATTCATGTTTTTCCAAGAGGGGATCAATCTGTCCAGAACCTCTAGATTAGTGTGCAAGTTCAATATCTTGTTTAGAACAAGCACTAATCAATTTCATATGCAAAGCTATTCTTCAAATGAAGTGTAGAGAATTTCAATATCTTTCTAGAAATATAAATTTCTTATAAATCCGTGTTGCATGGAGTTCATAGTAGTAAGAACACCCTACAGATCTCTAAAACTTAGGACAACCTTGCGCACTTCCAGTAGAGAATTTCTCATGGCCAAACCACAAGGAGTTCGCCTACTGGAAGGAGCACCTCTAAGATTTTTCTCAAAATTTTTGGAGGTGTTTATGGTCCTTGAATCGTGTCCTCAACCCGAGTACAGAAAATAAATTTTCAAAGTTAACGTGTTGAAGACTTAGTGGAGGTGTATTTCTTTGACAAACAAAAGAGAGTTTTTTTTAGAACACCACCATTTTTCTTGGTCTAAGGATGAGAAGTTACCTTTGGATCATGGGAAGAGCAGATCAACCCTTCAGGTCGATGGCAGTCATCTTCTTGAGCTTCCTTTGATCCAACCCGACTCTTTCTCTTCCCATTGTCAATGCACGAGGCCCTGCAATCACAAGAAGAGGGAGAATAGCAAGTTAGATAACACAAATATGAATAATGACCAAGAAAATGAAAGTGAATAAGAGATCTGTTGCCTCCCCAGCAACGGTGCCAAAAATTGACGTCGAACAATGCGTTTAGGTTAAAACGTTCATTGTAGCGTGTTTACGATGTCAATATTAAATAAAGAATTGGATGTGAGTCCGAATATCGAATAGAAGGAGGAAATAATAGGAATCACTTAATCGCTTTCGTGTCACAAAATATGTCATTTGTTAGCTTGAAAATCGATTTGAAAAAGAGAGAGGGAGAGAGATAAAGGGAGAGAGAGAGAAAGAGAAAGTTAGAAATCCATGATCAAGATAAGAATAATTACCAAAAATATATCATCAAATGTTGTATTAAATACAATATAGATGAATGCTTAACAAAATAAAAGACATGAACTACACTATAAAATAAATTAAAAAAAAGAACAAGGATGAAGACGACGTTGAGCTAGCCACAGCGGTGGAGGACGTTTCATCAGTGGCTCGACTGCTTCAAGACCTTGCTTGGAGCTCTAGAAGGTGTTGGTATCTCTTAGGTAGATGATTGGCAAAAGTGGAGGGGGGAAAACCCTTTCATAATAGATGGAGAAGGCCAAAAATTATCCTCGGGTCAACAGCGACATTCAAAGCATCGCTAAAGACCCGCCGCATACATCGCCGTAGCCCCCACCCTCACACCTTCAATGCACACGCTTGCCCGTGCACCCCGTGCCGCACCACACTCATTGTGCCGTGCGCAGGCGCTGGTGCTGCACTGTGATTATTGCTCACCACGCATGCACGCATGTGCGCATGCTGCTGCTGCACTGTCGTTGCTTCAATTGAGCTTGAGAGGGGGTCGCAGGGATTTGAGCCTGCACCCTCTTCTTGAGATCTCTTCTCAGGACCACCACGCCATGCCCTTGACATGATCGCGAGGATGATCCAAAGGCATACGGTAGAGGTGGCTTCTCGGATGTTGGATCCTTCTCCAACGGTCGAGATTTGATAATGAGGATGAAGAGGATCTGGTGCTAGGCGTTCATGGCTGGCATTGGGCGGCCTAGATGGTGCCACATGGTGCCATCTGGGTCATCCATCTTCTTTCTGTTGTAGGAGTGCCACGATTCTCGGATTGTGATAATTCCCTCGCATTGCCGGACTGCGATCGTCGCTCCGGATCCATTCGTATGGTTGGATTTTTCATCCGAAGCCTGTAAGGATGTCTCATTGCCCCCTAGCCATTGATCATTCTCGATCTTGTTGTGGGAGCTATAGGGTCAAATCAAAGTGATTTCGAGTCTGTTGGACTCCGTTAGTCGATCTGGATCCATCTATACGATCTGATTGCTCATATGAGACCTATTTCAAAATGGACTTGTGCACATGGTCATTAAACATTGATTCTAAGCAATTAAAATGTAAAGATCACGCAATATGCATGCAATGCTCTCAAGCCCATTATAATATGTCATTATCGCACAAGTACCCTTGAAATTGACTCTAATTGATGTTATTAACACTAATAATTGTAGTGTCATCAATGTTCGGTGAGGAGGTGTGACCTGCTGGTCTGCTGGTGCTGCTGTAGTGGGAGGAGGAAGAGGAGCTACTAATGATGGAGGCATGCCAGTAGATCGGCGAGGATGAGGAGGCCTGTGAAGCTGCAGCTGAATCCCGTGAATAGACTCTCCAAGTCTATCCAAAATTGGCCTTGAGCATTCAGGTATTCTAATATCTGATGCCCATGTCTCATCATCACCATGTCTGTCTGTCTCTGATGATGCATCATCAACAAAATACCATCTGCCACATCCTGTATGCTAACAAAATCCCTGCCTGTAAGAGGTCTGTCCAAAAGGCCCCACTTTTGCTCATAGAAGGACGGAGAGGGTCGCACTGGAGGAGGACGAGTTGTAGTGAAATGCTCATATGGTAGGAAAGGAGGAGGGACTGTTGATAGCTCCTACTACTCCTGGGTTGCATCCTCACTAGGGCTCCCTGAGCTTGCTCCATCTTTGTATAAGTAATCTTATCAAATATGAAGACACTCGTAATAAATTATTTATGATTAATATCGATGGGAACACTAAAATGTAGGAAGATATGTGAAAGAAGTGTCCCAAACTGAAAGGAGTCGGTGAGCTGCTTGCTCATCAAATATAGAATCAAGTGCTTCCAGTTGAACTGCTTGTTCTTAAGAAAAGCATAAAGGGTAATGAGAATAATGCCAGGGTAGTTCTCAAATGAAGTTTATTTCGACATAAAATTCTAAATAAATATGCGATTAAGAAATCATGGAAGATGACGAAAATAAGGAGACTTGGCAGGAAAGCCTAAGTCATAGTGTGAGGGAGTGAGCAGGGTCTCCCTAATGGTATCCATCTGTGTCTGCTGGTGAAGCTCCAGAAAAGTAGGACCAACAAACAGACAACCAAGAATCTCAAAAATCACATCCGCATTGACCAGAACCTCAATGCCATAGATGTTCGAGGATAACTCGATGTTGAAGCCCTCACCTATGTTCTTCAAATTGGCATAAAATAGGTGACAAGCCATTGGGTCAACACTGGGGATGTGGTTATTCTTGGAACTTGCATAAAAGTTCCGCTAAAAAGGATGCAAAGTCTAGTGATATGCAATTTTTTTGCAGATTCCAGGAAATATAGACTGGAAATAAACAAAATCAACGAACCTGCCAACATGCGAGCAAAGTTTGGCTAAGAGTGAAAAATGATCACCAGTGGCCTCTGTGATGAAAAGCAGTCAAAAGTATCATCACAATGAGAAGAAGAGTAGGCACGTGCACGTTTGGGAACCATAACAAAACTGAAAAAACATGTTGGTTGATCAAATAAGATTGACTGGTCGATCAAAATCAAGTCCTACAATGTTCTAGTAAAACCAACTTTTGGTCGATCAACCAAGAATTTTGGTTGACCAAAAGCGATCGGATGCAAAAAAAATGGGTGTTTCCATAAGTTATATGCTCACAAATACTACAAGATTTCACAAGTTAAGCAACAATATTGTCGAATCTACTCTTAACACATCTAAAACTTTAAGGAAATCCAAATGAAAATGGATTTAATCTTAGTTTAGAGTGTACCATGATTGATCAAATATTGGTTGATCAAGGGAGCTCGGCGTGGGTGTAGATGGCGACAAGCATGGCCGGTTGAGCGAGGGGTGTGCATGGGTGGAAGGATGGCATGCGTGAAGCTCGAGGACATGTGGAGATGTCGATGTGAAGGAGTGCTCAATCACAACGCTTGCACGCCCTGATAGCAGCAGTGGTCAGTGGCACTGGGGAGGTTGGTCGATCAGGGTGACTAGAGGAGGAGAGGTGGGGTTGGGTGGTTTGAAGTTTGTTTGGTGGAGAGATAGAAGTGGGACCTTTTGTGGGGTATGGGTAGTAAAAAAATAGTTTTTGGTGTAAAACTGGTAGTGGTTTAAACAAACTTGGGTTAGCAAAATAGGTAAAAACATTTTGGGTAGCTAATTGGATAGATTAGGTTCATTAAGTAGACTAGGGGCAAGATTCAAGGTGAAAAAGGATCACAATCTCGAAAAGTGAATCCACCCAGTTTTGGACAATCAAAATAGAAAATGATCGATCAATGTGGTTAATTGATCCATCAAGGTTTAAATGATTGGATGGAAATTTCCTACCCAACTGGATTGGTCGATGAAATAACTAAGTTGATTGATCGAAACTCAAATTTTTGGAGGGAAATTTCCTGCCAAAGAATTTGGTTGATCAATCAAGGATTTTGATTGATTAATAATTTTGGTTGATCAATTTGAAAAGATTAATCGATCAAAGATTGAAAATAAAACAATCAAAAGGATCAATTAAGCTCTTTTAACCTAGATAAACCTAGTGAATGGCAAATTAGTTAAATGTTTCCTTTAGCAAAAGTTTGGTAAAGATATTAGCTAATTGATTTTCTATATTAACAAATTCTTAGTTGATTTCTCCTTTTAAGACAAAATCACTTAGAAAATTATGTCTAACATCAATATGTTTAGTCCTAGAGTATTAAAGAAAATTTTTAGATAATTTTTTGGCACTAGTATTGTCACAATGTCACAAAGTATTTTGTTATCCTTGTAGGATAGGCCAAAATCTTGCAAGGTTTGTTTTGTCCACAATAGTTGTGAACAAGCTAAACATGCTGCTACATATTTAGCTTCTGTTGTTGAAAGTGAAATAAAGTGTTGTTTTCTAGAGAACCAAGAGACTAGGGAATTTTTGAGAAATTGACACGTTCCACTATTACTCTTTCAATCTGTAAAGCTACTCGCATAATCAACATCACAGAAGGAATAAAGTTCTAATGTGTCTCACCTTGGATAGAAAAGTCCTAGGTCTTGTGTGTGGTTTAAGTATCTAAGTATTGTTTTAACAACATTTAGATGTACTTTAGGGTTTACTTGAAAGCTAGCATACATGCAAGTGCAAAATAGAATATAAGGTCTACTAGCAGTCAAGTTTAATAAAGATACTATCGTGCTTATATACAATTTTTGATCTACAGACTTACCTATGTCATATTTTAGCTGTATAGAAGCCACCATAGGTGTTTCTTTTCCTTTGACTTTGTCCATGGAGAATTTCTTCAAGATCTCCATGGTGTATTTGGTTTGAGATATGAAAATCCCAGAGGATAGCTAGTCAGTTTAAAGTTCTAGAAAGAATCGAAGTTCTCCCATCATTCTCATCCCAAAATGATCCTACATTGCCTTTGAAAATTCTTAGCATAATAGATCATTAATAACACTGATATCGTCTACATAAATTTGTATTATTAAGAGATCATTTTCTTTTCTTTTTTTGAATAAGGTTGGATCTATTTTACCAATTTTAAAATCATTTTCAATTAGATAAGTTTTTAATCTGCCATACCAAGCTCATGGAGCTTGTTTTAGACCATATATTGCTTTATTTAATTTGTATACGTATTTTGGATGTTTAGCATCTTCAATTCCGGGAGGTTGTTTAACATAGACTCCCTCCTTGATAAATCTGTTTAGAAAGGCACTTTTGATGTCCATATGAAAGAGTTTAAACTCCATATGGGCGGCAAAAGCTAGAAACATTCTAATTGATTCTAGGCGAGCTACAGGCACATATGTTTCATCAAAATCTATTCCTTCTTCTTGATTATATCCTTGGGCCACAAGTCTAGCTTTATTTCTAACTACTTCTCCTGATTCGTTAAGTTTATTCCTAAAGACCCATTTGGTTCCTGTAATGGTTTGAGAATTAGGTTTTGGAACAAGTTCCTATACTTGGTTTCTTTTAAATTGATTCAACTCATCTTCCATTGCAATAATCTAACAGTTGTTAGAAAAAGCATCATTAATATTTTTAGGTTCTAATTGAGAAACAAAGGCTCTGAATGCTAAAGTGTTGATGGAAGACCTGGTCTGCACTCCTTTGGATAGTTCTCCTATCACCAATTGTTTTGGATGATCCTTCATATAGGAGATATCTTTGGGTAGTTCATCCAAAATGTTATCTTCTGGTATGTTTGACGGCTCATCTATTAGGTCATCATCATCATTTGCAGAAGATTGAGGGTGAACTAGTGTTTCATTGGATGACACATGCATAGTCTTTTCAAAAATAGAATTCTTCTTGTTAAAAACTCTATAGGCTTTACCTAGGGTTGAATAACCTAAGAAGATTCCCTCTAAGCTCTTAGCTTCAAATTTATTAGGATTATCCTTGGAGATGAGTATAAAACATCTACAACCAAACATCTTGAAGTAGGAAATCCTAGGTGTTCTTCCATGGTAGAGTTCAAAAGGTGTTTTGTTTAGGATCGGTCTAATCAAGGATTTATTTTGGATATAGCAAGCAGTATTTACAGCCTATTGAAGTGAAGAATCATGGCAAAAAGAGTTGAGTTTTGAAAACTCATCGTCCTAGCATAATTTGCAAGAAAAATCCATCAATAGATAATTTTACCAAAACTCAAAAGGAATTCCGGGTCATACACAAGGAGGCAGATGTTTGATTAAAAATCACGTGTGAATTGTTGTCACAAAGTAGATTAGCTGGTTAAATTAAATCTAAAGTAGCTATCTACTTAAAGAATAATTAATATAAGAGAGAGAGAATAATACAAATAAAGATAAAATAGACATATAATAAACATGGATTTCATAACCACAAAGTAATGTTCATTACAACTAATCACTACACTAGAAAGCTGGAATTATTACAACTAGAAAGCTGTAAATCTACTCTAGAAAGTAGTAAAGAGAAGGGAGGTGAGAAATTAACCTCCTCGACAGCTGCTTGGAGGATGAGTCGCATTGACGGAGTGCCTGGAATAATGTGGTGAGATGTGGTATGAAGGAGAAAGATGATGGATGATGGAGAATGAGACAGGGTGACAATGTAGGGGGATTTGCTTCCCGAACGATGGTGAGAAGACAACCGCAGGATGCTCCACGAAGGAGGTGAGAAGGTGGAAAAATTCTAACTTTAACTCTAATGGAGCATCTCAGGTTTGGGACAAGCTCATAGAGACTTTGAGGGGGTGAGAGAAGAGAGGAAGGGATGAAGAATTCGAGTGGTAGGGGTCTCCTTTTATAGTTCTAGGGATTGAGGGCAATTTGGTCATTTTATGGTTAAAAACATTAAGCCAGGGTCTTTAGTGACAGATTTAAGTGTCACTAAAGACCCCAAACGTAAGCTTAGATTAGTGCACGTGCTACCCTCTCCTCACCCTGCACACTCAATGCATAAGCCACGATTAGATGATCTCCACAATCGGATGACTGAGGGATGCCTGCACCTGCTTCCATTTCAGCACCTCTAATGCCTGCGCATTTGATTGCGCATGCAATCACGTGTCTGACCACGTGTGGGTGATCCACGTGCTCTGGTGATGCCCCGTCACACTCCATCTAAATGTTCACTTTCCATCCAACTTCTCAACTAAGCCGATTCGATGCATCTACTTGATTTCAAGCAAGGCACGCTTCGAACTCATGCATGTTGGTTGCGAGTACCGTGGCTGACCAATGCACCACTCCTCTGGTTTGTCACGTAGAAGAAATGTTGACTCCGGATCTCGACCGTTGGATGGACATCCAATGGTCAAGATTGAGCGAGGCTGTGCTTCTTCGAGGCTACGGAGAGAGAGAGTGGGTGTTCTTGGGCTAGTTTGGCCGGTTAGGATGGTGCCACGTGGCACCATCCTGGCCATCCATCTTCCTATGCTCATATGTAGTGCCATAAATGTTGGATTGGATCGATTTTTACGCTGTTGGGCTACGATCATCGATCCGAACCCATCTATGCGTTAGATTTGTCATGTAAAGTATGAATTTGCACCACCAGACCCGTTGACCTCTAATCTTCCTCAAACTGCATCTGACGCTATGGAAGTTTGATCGAGGTGATCTTGGAGTCATTGAACTCCTTGTTGGTGCTAGAGCACCACGATCATTTGTTTTGATGATAACAAAACACGTGTTATTTAACATTTGCAACTTGAGTCCTAGATTTCAGGTCAATTGCAAATGTGGACGTGTTTAGACAGAACTCGAGCTCTCATCCAGGATGGATTGGAGGAGCTTAATGAAGAACAGAGGAGGTTCGCGTGGAGCGACAGATTGAAGATAGAAGACAAGAAGAATAGGATAGATTCTTTTTAATCCTTTCTTGTATCTCTTGTCTTTATTTTCTTGCTCTTATTTTCCTTGGAATATTATGCTAAAGAGCCTCAAAGAACCCTAAAAGTAGTCCTAGGAACACCCGCACAACCCTAGGATACTTAGGTTTTCTGTAGAACACTTAGAAAACCAATATAGGGTTCAAATAGAGTTTCTAGACGTCTAATTCCCAAATCAGACATCTAATAAAGTATTTTAAGACGTCTGACTGTTGTTTCAGACGTCTGATAACTATTAGGCTGGAATAGTTACTTCTGTCTGATGAAATCAGACGTCCAGACCTTAGACCAGACGTCTTAGGAGACGTCTGATGGATTTGCCAGACATCCAATTAGTGGACCGTTGGCTGGCTTAGCATACACTCAAGAATATGACCGTTAGAGCCTTATCAGACGTCCATAGGACTGTCCAGATGTCTGATAATTGACCGTTTTGCCTCGACTGACTAGAAAATCTCTTATCAAAGATTTTCTAGCCATTGCAAATCCATTCCGTAGAAAAAGTTGGTTTCCAGACGTCCGGACATAGTGCCAGACATCCTGTATGTCGTCTAATCAACTTGAACAAAAACCCTGTTTAGATCTGATTCAAGTCAGGAGGAAACCCGCATAGAATCAGACGTCTGACCTTGAAATCAGACGTCTTAAAGTGGCCTTCCAGACGTCTGATGCCAGAATTAGACGTCTGATCACCCTGTCAAGTGTAATCATTGTCCTGATTTCGGCTTGATTCTCTTGGGCTTTGCACCCAATGGCTATGGAAGCATTTCCAAGCCTTCCAAAGCCTTCCTAAGGCCTCTATAAATAGAGGGGAACCTTTGCAACACAGATACACACTTGGATACACTTAGCTACACACTTTCACACTCTTTTGTGTCGAAAAAAAGACTCTCTTGCTCTCCAAGCCCTAGCTCCATTCTCTTGAGAGCATCAAGCCTTTGCGCACTCGCTCTCCCGCCGTTGTTCACGAGAGCGACATTGCACCATCGCGTGGCACACGCACCGCGTCATCAACTCGACGCACTCCTTGCAAAGGGGAGCTTCCTATTTCCTATAGAAGCTAGGTTTAAATTACTTTGTTGGCTCTATAGGATTACTTGTTTTATTTTATCTTTGTCTTTTGGTTGGGTATTCGCTTTGCGAATTCCCGTCTCCTTCATGGGACAAAATCCTTCTTGTGGAGAGAAGGGGTTGAAGAACGCTACCCTCGTACTTGTTGCGTGGTTGTATTGAGGTTGAATCACCCTCGTTTTAAGTGATTCGGTTTAGTGGATTTTGATCAACCTGGTTGATCGGAAAATCCTAACTCGAGAGGGTTAGGTGGTGGTTTTCACCCGGTTTGGGTTTCCACCTAAAAACAATTGTGTACATTGTGTGATTGGTTTTCTTTGGTGAGATTGCTTTATATTTTATTTCCGCATTTTTTACGTCACACTGATCTCACCCCCTCCTAGGGACGAATCTACACTCCTTTCGTCACCCTAATCAGATTTGTATGGTTGGATCTTCAATCCGAGGCCCTGATTAAATGTTTCCCTATCACCTGACCATAAAAAGGAGAAATTAACCTAAAATTTATACAACCTAATCTAATGCATGATGATGCATGTTATGAAATATTTATAATATATGATGCAACTTTCAGTCTAAGAACACGCAAAAATAGATGGGTTATGTGATATAAACATGTTTACATCACACCCCATTCATATCTTTTGCTAGTCCATAGTAAAACTGCATGCCTTTTATAAGAGAATTAGAATCAGGCTTCTCAGGTAAAAGTTCTTTTTCAACACTTAGGGATTTCAACTAAAACCTAAACTATAGAGACATAATAGCGCACGGGTGTTTGCCAAAATGTAAACTGATGAGAACCTCATCATGAGCCATAACTAGCTCATTTTGACCTAATACAAAGGATAAAAGCTCCTACATATCTCAAGGAACGGCTTAACTCAGAGAATTCTGAGTTTGAGAAGAAAACAAGTCATAAGGGGTAAAAGTGCAATTTTACCAGTATAATCTGCATACAGGGTAATTCAGGGCCCAAACATAGGTCAAAGCAGCTTAATAAGAATAAAAGTGGGATGAGATGATCTAGCAAGGGCTACAGCACTTCCAAGAAACCAAATGATAATCTGTAACCCTAAAACAACCCACTTCAATTCACAAGGTTCGAGGCAAAGTAAAAATAGAATAAACCCTCTAAAATTCATAGAAAAATAATCTCTAGGGTTTAGAACCTTCAATTTGGCCTTTAGAACCCATTTTGACCTACATTGAGAACCATGCCCAATTAATAACTTAATTTGGGTTTTTGCGCAAATTGACCGGTCAAACAAGGTTTAATATGAAAATGAAATTCACCATCAGATTCCTTAGGTCCTACTTAGTCATGTATAAAAACTTGAGCCTAAGAAGAAACCTCCTTGACCGACTTTACACTCTGGTCCTCATATATTTATTCTTTGGCCCTCAACTTTTGAACCCTCGCATTTTGGCCCCTAACTCTCCTTCGTTCTTTGCAATCAGGTCCCTCCTGCAAAACCTGCCAGCACCATGCTCCGGCGACCTTGCGCGGAGCATGGCGCCGCGCAGGGTGAGGTGGGGGACCTGGCAAGTAAACCGGGGGTGCCCTGCGTCGTCAGCCGTCGCAGGGACACCCCCCTGGTCGTTGTAACCCACCATACCGGCCGTGCGAACGCACGGACGGTATGGGTTCTTGTTTCCGACCATCCTCCGGCGAGGGAGACACGTCGTCTCCCTCCGCCTTCCTCCCTGTTTGATCCCTATAAATACCCCCCGTTGCTCCACCGACCAGGGCAGCCTGGATCTGACGGAGAAAATCCCCAACTTTCTTCTCTTCTTCCTCCGGCAGACGCTCACCAGCTCCGGCGGTTTCCTCCCCCTCCACCTCTTCGCTCTGCCGCAATACCAGCAGCAGAGACTTCCTCCCCTGCTCTTCCTGCGCCACGCCGCACCCAGCTGGCGCCTCTCCGGCTCTCTGCTCGCCGCCGCCCCTTTCCCTGGGCATCGTCTTCTCCGGCGACAGTCGATACGACTGTCGCCCTGTTTCCCCCCCCTTCGTCCCTGCAAGTAAGCTAGAGCTACTCCCCTTCTCCTCCTCTTTCTTTCCCCGCTTTCAATTTATTCAATTAAGCCCTCTACCGACCCTGACCACCTTCACCCCCTTCGCCTCCGACCACCCTCCGGCGAGCCGCTCCCATCACCTCAGCAACCCACACGGCTCGCCGACCCTCACCGAACCTCCGCCTCATCACACTGAGCACCCCCCACCCCTCCACTGCCACTCCACACCTCCGTAACACTCCCCCGAACAAACCCATTCCTCCGGTTGCAGTCCGACCCAGGGCTGCCGCCAGACACCTCCTTGCGGCCTGCCGCGCAGCTCCTCACCTTCGCCGTGCCACGGCGAAGGTTCCCCAGTGGTTTGATCAGGCCGAGAGGCCATATTCATGTCCGACAGGTTTTGAGGTTCGACCGCCATTGACGCACATTGAAGCAGCTTCTCCCGCGCTCCAGGCTTGAGGACTCCAGGTCTCCAGCTGCTGCGGAGTACGGGGAGTCTTGCGAAGGCAGCCAGCCAGCAACCTATGCAAATCGAAGCCGCAGCTGCAGAAGCCAGGCCGCGGTCTCCCAGCAGGCGCACGCGAGGAACGGTCTGCGTTTAGTCCCACATCGGTAAGCCTCACACACGTTCCACTGTTTAAATTGATTTCGTGCACTAGCCTTATTGCCTCAGTACACGGGGTGAGGTCCCCTTACACCCGCCCGGTTACCCGGTCTCGTCCGCGCTCACGCCCCGCGGACCTGACCCGACCCGACTTAGACTGACCTGCACTCCTCGCCCACCACGCACGCCGGTGGGCCTGGACCCGGGCGTGACCCGAACCCGATTACCCGGTAGCTCTGGGAGAGCTTTCCTAAGAGTGGTTTCAGAGAGAAAGAGAGACGTGGGGGGGAGGGTAGAGTAGGTTTTGCCTCTGACGAAAAACTCTGAAGTGTGCAGGCACAGGCGAAGAAGAAGACCCGCGGAAGAAGAAGGAGCTGCACTGTAGCAAATGCATAGTTAAGTCGTCTAAGCACCGGGTCAGACGACGGAAGGTCAGCAGCCAGAGCAGGAAAGAAGGCAGGCTGAAGAAGAAGGAAGAGCAACGGCCAAAGCAGAAGAAGAAGAAAGGAAGACTTAGTAGCTGAAGGCAGAAGCTCTGCAGCCATAAAGAAGAAAAGGGAAAAGAGAAAGGGTCACCACAATTGCAGAAAAAGAAGAAGAGAGGTCAAGGCAGAAACCAAGGAAGAAGAAGAAAGAGATCTGAAGAGGAGCATCACCTCTGCAGAACGAAGAAGAAGAACAAGGAGCTCTGAAGAAAGAAGAACATCACCAAAGCAGGAACAGCAGGAAGAAGAAGAAGAGCATCACCTTTGCAGAAGAAGAACATCACCTCTGCAGAACAGAGAGAAAGAAGGAGATCTAAAGAAAGAGAGAAAGAAGAGCATCCCCTCTGCAGAACAAAGAGAAAACAACAAATTCTTTCCCTCTCTCTTTCTTTTTGTAAAAGAAACATGTATATCTCTAGAATACAACTTGCTCCCTGAGTTCGACCTCGGGAACTCTTTTATTTTCCGAGTAAAAAAATTTATATTTGAAGTGTTGGTAATAACCGGCTTTACTACAACGTTATAACAAACTAAAACCCGGTTGAAACCAAGCGATTTCATTTTGGCGCCGTTGCCGGGGAGCAACGGCTATTCTAGAGGTAAACATTCCTGTTTCTTTTAATTTCTGATAATCTCCTCTTTTGTGCAGCTACAGGAACTCAAGAAGACAAGCAACCACACGACAACCACTCCGAAGACAGGTAAATCTTTCCTCTCACTATTAACCCCTAAACTCTAAAGAGGAAGAAAAGAAAAGAACAAGCAATATAGGGCTAACCTGTCTTCCATACTTAGTAACCATAAAGAGTTGCATGTTTTCAACTCATCACTCCTGCACACTATTAAGGGTATTTAAGGGCTAACACATTCTTGCTTGAGCCCTAATTGCCCAACAAAGAGTTAAATGGACCAAGTAGAGCCAACATAAGGTTAAACAATAGGATTTCAGTTGAGACACACCCCTTAATCAAGAATTGAGGAAATCCAAAAGAGGTGTGCCCAAACCATTGATTGAAAATAATTAACAAGAAAAATCCTAAACAATTGGCTCTCTCTAAACACTTGAACCCTAAAAGAAAGGACCCAAAAAGCTCTCAAAGAAAACAAGAGGTAAAGTTGACCCCTTTGGGTTAACCAACCTTAAATTAGGTCACTCTTTGCACTTAAAAAGACTAAAGTTCAAGTGAAACCTTAAGCACCCTGATCTTAAAATTGGTAGACTTAAGAGGTCAAGATCCCCATTCTGGTCTACCTGGAACCGCAGTGACAAGAGAGGTCGGGTGGGGGAAACCCTGTAACCCGTGGGGACGCTCTACCGTGTAGGGGTCTTCGCGGGACTCTCCCTCTCTGGCTGCCCAGGTAATTCTCAGGTGGACGATCTTTCTGATCAAGGGGTCCATCTGCCCCGCACCTCTATAGTCACCCAACACATTTTTGGGTGTCTTGATTGGGTCCAGCACCTTCTAAACTTACCTCTTCCAAACAGTGCATGTACGGAAGGAGGTCCCTAAGACCACCCTTAAGACCTCCTTTAGAAATTCGCTCTCGTCAAGGCCAAGCCTCGACGCCCGTGTTTGTGCAGCAACACCCTCACATTATTCTCTCTTCTGATTCAGAACCAAGTTCTTCTTCTTCCCCCATCATGGCTCAGCCAGTTGAGGAAGAAAATAATCTGGAACACCAGCTCCAGCGGCTCAATGACCTCTTCCAAAACTTCGTGCACCCACCACAGCGTCCTATGATGCGGGACCACTACAATCCTGCTGCGGTGGCCATTGAGCCTCGAGTCAGAATCCCGACTGGAGGACCTAATTCCGAACTAAAGCCCAACATGATTCATGCTATACCTAAATTCCATGGGCTTAATTCTGAAGATCCCTTCCAGCACATCAAACAGCTAAAGCATCTGGCCCACACTTTTGGATCAGATGCGCAAAATCGGGATATTCTTCTCATGAAGATGTTCTCCTTTTCTCTTATGGACAAGGCCGCCCATTGGTATCAAACTCAGACCCGGCCGATCAACACTTGGGAAGAACTTCAATCCGAATTTTTGAAAAAGTTTTTTCCCGTTGGTCGGACCAACGCCTTGCGCCATCAGATTACACACTTCACTCAACAATCAGGAGAACCTCTCCATGAGGCATGGGATCGTTTTCAGGATCTCATGAGAAAGTGCCCCCATCACGGAGTTCCTAAATGGGAACAAGTCCAATCTTTTTACCAGGGACTCCGTGAGGACATCCGCCTTTTCGTCAATGCAACTTGCGGAGGAAACATCATGGGTCAACATGAAGACACCGTATGGGAGATTCTCGAAAATATGTGCGAGAACTCCATCAACAATGACTCCATGGGATTATTCGACAGGACGAATACCCGCGCAGCGACGAATCTTAAGGGGGCACATGAGACGCAGGGCCTGTCCGCATCAGTCGACCTGGAATTAATGGCCAGTCGATTGGACAAGGTCTCAATCATTGAAAAGAAGGTGGATGAGCTGACTCAGCACTTGCAGCGAGCCACCTCTGCGCGTAACTCCTTTGCACAACCTCCTTCCACACAGGAGACTGTGCAAAACATCCTCCACCGATCCTTCCCTGGGATGGATCCATATCCATCCCCATCTGATTCTTGGACTGGAAGATCATCCGATCCTTTCTACACCAGCCGGGGAAACTCCATTCCTCCTTCCCCTGACTCTCAGGAGGTTCCTCAGATCTGCGAGGACCTCAACGCCATCCAGAACGACCCATTCTCCAACACTTACAACCCTGGATGGCGAAACCATCCAAATTTTCAGTGGGCGGGAAATTCCCAAACCCAAAGACCACCTTTTCAGTCCCGCCCACAGCCCTCTCGTCACTACCAGCCGCCTCAGCCTCGGCCCAACCCTACTTATCCATCAGGGCCAAATCAAGATCAAATGTCCTTAATCCTCCAGACTCTGGCTGACATTCAAAAATCGAATGCGGCTATTCAAAAACAGCACAAGGACGAGCTTACTGAAGTTAAAACTCAACTGGCCCAGTTGGCAAATTCTCGCCAACCAGGCACACTCCCTTCCCAACCTCTTCCTAACCCAAATAACGTGCCAACCCAGAAGCGCGTTATGAATCCAAATTTAGGCCACGCTCAATGGATTTATCAGGCCCCTACTACTCCATCTCCAGACGAGATGGAAGCCTCAACTTCTCGTGCGGGATTTCAGCAGCAGCCACCCCTCCTACCAAACCCAAACCAAAATCAGGCCGGATTAAATTCTGTAACAACACGTAGTGGTAAGACAACTCAAGACCCGCATTACCCAAACCACTCCCAGCCTGATAACCATGACCCTAGGATAGTTATCCAAGGTACCGCTGTTCCAGATCCACAACCTGAACCTATCCTAGAAGAACCAACCAAGATCCCGTTTCCCGAGGCCCTGACCAAGGGAAAGAAGACCACAAAACCCGTGGCCCCTGAGGAGGACCTGGTCAAGCTCTTTGAGCAGGTCCACATAAACATCCCCTTGATGGATGCAATCCACCACGTACCAGCTTACGCACGATTTCTAAAGAATATATGTACACCCCAGCGTAAGCCGCGAACCAAGGGAGGGAGCCCAATTGTTCTGTCAGAGCAAGCCAGCTCTGTAATCCTTAGTAGACTCCCACCCAAGGCAAAAGATCCTGGAACTCCCCTGATCTCCTGTAAGATAGGTGGTACCCAATTTGATAGAGCATTGTTAGACTTAGGTGCATCTATAAATCTGATACCCACATCCTTACTTGACCATTTAGAAGAATCTGAGCTGAAACCAACCGAGGTGACATTACAATTAGCAGATCGATCTATAAAGTCACCAAAAGGGATTCTCGAGGATGTTATCGTGAGAGTGCGGGATTTCTATTTTCCAGTGGACTTTATAGTCTTAGACATGGATGCACCTGAGAACCCTAGGGATACACCAATCATTCTAGGGAGACCTTTCTTGGCTACTGCTAGAGCCAACATCAGCTGTGAGGAGGGCCAAATAGAGCTTAAGTTTGGAGATCAAACACTGAAAATTGATATATTTAAGGCCCAACAAGGAATTAATTGCGGCGTCATCGAGCAAATTTGTGACATCAAGACTTTGGTTGATGAATCACACCTCCAGAAGGACTTGAGTATGCCTCATCAACCACAAAAGGATCTTGACCCGCAAACAGAGGAGTCAAATCCAGATGTGAACAACCCAGTAACTTCCACCCTTGAACCTCCCATCTATACTGAACCACCCGCTGCTGCTGAAAACCCCATCCTCGAACTGAAACCCCTTCCTGCTCACTTAAAATACGTCTTTTTGGGTTCTAATCAGACCCTTCCTGTGATCATCAATTCCAACCTCAGTCCTGAACAGGAATCCCGTCTGATTGTTGTCCTCCAGCAACATCGCAGAGCCATCGGATGGACTCTCGATGATTTGACTGGAATAAGTCCCTCTTATTGTACTCATCATATCTATTCAGAAGAGGGCACACGACCTTCTCGTGAAATGCAGAGACGCTTAAACCCCAATCTGCAGGAGGTCGTGAAAAAGGAGATCATCAAGTGGTTAGATGCCGGAATCATCTACCCAATCTCCGATAGTCGTTGGGTGAGCCCAATTCAGGTCGTGCCCAAGAAGGCAGGACTCACCACTATAACAACTGAGACCGGAGAAATCATTCCTACCCGATTAGCCAACTCGTGGAGAGTCTGTATAGATTACCGTCGACTCAATTCCTCCACGAAGAAGGATCATTTCCCACTACCCTTCATTGATCAAATTCTCGAAAAACTAGCGGGAAATAGGTTCTTCTGCTTTCTTGACGGGTACTCCGGTTATAACCAAGTGGCAATCCATCCTGAGGACCAAGAAAAGACCACGTTCACCTGCCCCTTCGGAACATACGCTTTCCGAAGGATGCCTTTCGGTCTTTGCAATGCACCCGCTACTTTTCAGCGATGCATGCTTGCCATATTCTCAGATATGGTAGGTGATTATCTGGAAGTCTTCATGGATGACTTTTCAGTTTTCGGAGCATCATTCGACGATTGCCTCCAACACTTGGTCCAGATACTCAGGCGGTGCATCGATGTGAATTTGGTTCTTTCCTGGGAAAAGAGCCATTTCATGGTACCTGAGGGAATTGTCCTGGGACACTCAATTTCGGAGAAAGGTATCCAAGTGGATCGAGCTAAGGTTAATCTGATTTCTCACCTTCCTATGCCTAGCTCGATCAGGGACATCCGATCCTTTTTAGGGCATGTCGGTTTTTATCGACGATTTATCCCTGATTTTTCAAAAATCGCACGCCCCCTGACCACTCTTCTCTCCAAGGATGTTCCCTTCGAAATCTCCAAGGAATGCACTCAAGCATTTGAAATCTTGCATGACCGAGTCACCCAAGCACCGATCCTACAGTCCCCTGATTGGTCTCAACCCTTTGAGATCATGTGTGATGCATCCGACTTCGCTGTAGGAGCGGTTTTGGGGCAGAAAAATGACAAGAAACCTGTGGTCATTTACTATGCCAGCAAAACACTCGATGAGGCTCAGCGTAACTATACAGTTACTGAGAAAGAGCTGCTAGCTGTAGTATTTTCCCTAGAGAAGTTCAGATCGTACCTTCTGGGTTCCCATGTCATCATATACTCGGATCACACGGCTGTGAGGCATCTCCTTGCAAAGAAGGACGCGAAACCTCGATTGATCCGATGGATCTTGCTATTGCAAGAATTTGACCTTGAGATTCGCGATAAAGCGGGAAAACAAAACGTGGTAGCTGATCACTTGTCCCGTCTTCCTTCTGAAATAATTGACCCCTCCGGACCCATCACGGAGCATTTTCCCGATGAGCACCTGCTGACTATTGGTACTAGCCTTCCATGGTTCGCTAATATTGTAAATTACTTGGCATCTCATCAGACCCCGTCCGATTGGCCGAAGGCCAAGAAAGACAAATTACGCTCCGATGCCAAGTATTACATTTGGGAAGACCCATACCTCTTCCGCATAGGTGCCGATCAGATCATCCTGAGATGTGTCCCGGAAGGGGAAGTCAACAACATCCTCTCTTTCTGCCATGACCAGGCATGCGGTGGCCATTTTGCCGGGCATAAAACCGCAGCAAAAGTCCTCCAGTGCGGCTTTTACTGGCCCACACTGTTCAAAGACGCACACAGTCATTGCAAGGCATGCAGTCGTTGCCATACTTTGGGCAACATGAGCCATCGCGACATGATGCCTATGCAACCGATTCTAGTATGCGAAATCTTTGATGTTTGGGGGATTGATTTTATGGGCCCCTTTCCTGTTTCGGATGGTTTCAAATACATTCTGTTGGCTGTGGACTACGTGTCCAAATGGATCGAAGCCATACCGACCCGAACCTGTGATCACAAAATCGTCCTCAAATTCATTCATCAACACATTTTCTCAAGGTTCGGGATTCCTCGTGCAATAATCTCTGATGGGGGGACCCATTTCACAAATGCTCAGTTTAGGTCACTGATGACCAAATACGGGGTGTCTCACCGAATCTCTACTCCTTACCACCCCCAAACTAATGGTCTAGCTAAGCTGTCTAATCGGGAGATCAAGAAAATCCTGCAAGTCACTGTTCGACCTGACAGGAAGGACTGGTCGTCCCGACTTCCGGAAGCATTGTGGGCCTATAGGACCGCCCACAAGACCCAATTGGGCATGTCTCCCTTTAGATTGGTGTATGGAAAGGCATGCCACCTTCCCGTCGAACTGGAGCATAAAGCCTATTGGGCAGTACGGAACTGTAATCTGGATCTTTCTAAGGCTGGGACCCACAGAAAACTCCAAATCAGCGAGATCGATGAATTACGCATAGACGCGTACGAGAACTTGCAAATCTACAAGGAGCGGGTTAAAGCCTTCCACGACAAACACATCTCGAGAAAGATCTTTCATCCTGGTCAAAAGGTCCTACTCTTTGATGCCCGACTCAAACTCTTCCCAGGAAAACTGAGATCTAAGTGGGTCGGACCATATTTGGTCTGACAGGTTTTTGGAAATGGAGCAATCGAAATCAGTCCACTCAGCCACGATTCTGAACCTTTCATCGTGAACGGTCAGAGACTCAAGCCGTTCATTGATGTAACTTCTACTGATTTGGCTGAGGCATCTTATATCCTCCTTTCCCCTTGAGCTTATTGCGCCCAGCCGATGGCGTAAAACTCAGCGCTTAACGGGAGGCAGCCCGTCATTCTCTTTGAAAACCTGAAACTTGTTCTGACACCTTTCAGCACTCGAAGTTCACCCTTATAGACAGCCGACCCCAACTCAGATGTTCGCATCTGAGATTTGAAATCGTCCGCAAAAATTCAACCCGACCCATCCACTCACCCAAATTTCTGTCTTAAGGAATGAACTAAGACCCCCTAGGTTACAATGAGGACATTGCAAATCTTAGGCATAGGGGGGTATGAAAGTACAAAAACTTGTAAGAAGAGGTTTCAAACAAAAAAATTCACATATGCCAAAAACACCATAAAAAAAAAAAAAAAAAAATTTCGAAAAAGAATAAGAGGAAAAGAGGAGAAGAAAATTTTGTGAAGGAGAAAAGAAAAAAAAAAAAAAAGGAGCACAAAATTATAAGAAAAGGTGATAGTCATTAGTAAGGAACTAAGGAATTAACCTAAGTTCTAGACCTCATTCAAGAAAATAACTGAAAAGTGCACAATGAGATTAGTAAGAATGCAGACCTTAGGCATTCTTGAATAGACTCTTAGTACCCATTAAGATCTGGACACTCCTCAAGAGGTTGAGGAAAATGAAAAGATGAAGTATTAGGTCTAAGGCTTAGGGAGTATTCGGCCTCGTTAACTAATTTTTGGTTTACGGGACTCAGTAACCTAAGCACCCTAATCTCACACACAGCCTGGTTCAGTAAGCGTAAAAATCAGAATCACGTAGAAGCGTCGCAAAAATCTGAAAAGAATACCTAGAATAGGAGCGGCCGATCAACACAAGTTGATTTGGACGAGTTCCCAGCGCAGAGAGGCGGGAAATCCCCTCGAAGATGCGTAACAAAATATCATCTCCTCGGTGCTTGTCTCTTAGGATATTTAGATATCCTACTGGGGGCATGTAAGCACTCTGCTGGTTCAGATTCCATGGATGGCATTATCTCGAAGTGTCAATTGCCAGGGTCTGGATTCGGCCACGGAATGCCATGGATGGGATTATCTCGAAATCTCAATAGCCAGGGTTCCTGGGGTTGCCATGGGCGGTGCTATCTCGAAGCATCGATCGCCAGGAACCCTTGAGGATTGATGATGGGAGCAAGGAATCTGATACAGACCGTGTTGAAAAGCCAATCCTAGGCTAGAACTAAAAAGAAAAAGAGAGAGAAAACTCTCCAAACAGAAAAACTTTCTATCTCTCTCTTACAAAACGCACTGCGAACTGAGCCAGGGCTAAAATCATTTCAAGCACGGGTGCTTTAACCACGAAGTCCAATAAACCTTAGGTTAGTTCTTGTGGGCCTTAAAAACCTTTGCTAAAAGACTGAGGCTAAGGCTAGACAGATTTGGATCTTGATTGGTACTAGAGTACCTTTTAGGCCTATGGTCAGCATTCTAACCTAATCTATGCTCAAATAAAAAAGGCACTTATCTAAAACTATTAAAAACTTCATGGTCTAGAACAAGGGTTGAAACCTTAAGTTTTTGCTAAGGGACTAGCAAATGCTAGGCATGGGGGTATGATGAGAACCTCATCATGAGCCATAACTAGCTCATTTTGACCTAATACAAAGGATAAAAGCTCCTACATATCTCAAGGAAAGGCTTAACTCAGAGAATTCTGAGTTTGAGAAGAAAATAAGTCATAAGGGGTAAAAGTGCAATTTTACCAGTATAATCTGCATACAGGGTAATTCAGGGCCCAAACATAGGTCAAAGTAGCTTAATAAGAATAAAAGTGGGATGAGATGATCTAGCAAGGGCTATAGCACTTCCAAGAAACCAAATGATAATCTGTAACCCTAAAACAACCCACTTCAATTCACAAGGTTCGAGGCAAATTAAAAATAGAATAAACCCTCTAAAATTCATAGAAAAATAATCTCTAGGGTTTATAACCTTCAATTTGGCCTTTAGAACCCATTTTGACCTACATTGAGAACCATGCCCAATTAATAACTTAATTTGGGTTTTTGCGCAAATTGACCGGTCAAACAAGGTTTAATATGAAAATGAAATTCACCATCAGATTCCTTAGGTCCTACTTAGTCATGTATAAAAACTTGAGCCTAAGAAGAAACCTCCTTGACCGACTTTACACTCTGGTCCTCATATATTTATTCTTTGGCCCTCAACTTTTGAACCCTCGCATTTTGGCCCCTAACTCTCCTTCGTTCTTTGCAATCAGGTCCCTCCTGCAAAACCTGCCAGCACCATGCTCCGGCGACCTTGCGCGGAGCATGGCGCCGCGCAGGGTGAGGTGGGGGACCTGGCAAGTAAACCGGGGGTGCCCTGCGTCGTCAGCCGTCGCAGGGACACCCCCCTGGTCGTTGTAACCCACCATACCGGCCGTGCGAACGCACGGACGGTATGGGTTCTTGTTTCCGACCATCCTCCGGCGAGGGAGACACGTCGTCTCCCTCCGCCTTCCTCCCTGTTTGATCCCTATAAATACCCCCCGTTGCTCCACCGACCAGGGCAGCCTGGATCTGACGGAGAAAATCCCCAACTTTCTTCTCTTCTTCCTCCGGCAGACGCTCACCAGCTCCGGCGGTTTCCTCCCCCTCCACCTCTTCGCTCTGCCGCAATACCAGCAGCAGAGACTTCCTCCCCTGCTCTTCCTGCGCCACGCCGCACCCAGCTGGCGCCTCTCCGGCTCTCTGCTCGCCGCCGCCCCTTTCCCTGGGCATCGTCTTCTCCGACGACAGTCGATACGACTGTCGCCCTGTTTCCCCCCCCCTTCGTCCCTGCAAGTAAGCTAGAGCTACTCCCCTTCTCCTCCTCTTTCTTTCCCCGCTTTCAATTTATTCAATTAAGCCCTCTACCGACCCTGACCACCTTCACCCCCTTCGCCTCCGACCACCCTCCGGCGAGCCGCTCCCATCACCTCAGCAACCCACACGGCTCGCCGACCCTCACCGAACCTCCGCCTCATCACACTGAGCACCCCCCACCCCTCCACTGCCACTCCACACCTCCGTAACACTCCCCCGAACAAACCCATTCCTCCGGTTGCAGTCCGACCCAGGGCTGCCGCCAGACACCTCCTTGCGGCCTGCCGCGCAGCTCCTCACCTTCGCCGTGCCACGGCGAAGGTTCCCCAGTGGTTTGATCAGGCCGAGAGGCCATATTCGTGTCCGACAGGTTTTGAGGTTCGACCGCCATTGACGCACATTGAAGCAGCTTCTCCCGCGCTCCAGGCTTGAGGACTCCAGGTCTCCAGCTGCTGCGGAGTACGGGGAGTCTTGCGAAGGCAGCCAGCCAGCAACCTATGCAAATCGAAGCCGTAGCTGCAGAAGCCAGGCCGCGGTCTCCCAGCAGGCGCACGCGAGGAACGGTCTGCGTTTAGTCCCACATCGGTAAGCCTCACACACGTTCCACTGTTTAAATTGATTTCGTGCACTAGCCTTATTGCCTCAGTACACGGGGTGAGGTCCCCTTACACCCGCCCGGTTACCCGGTCTCGTCCGCGCTCACGCCTCGCGGACCTGACCCGACCCAACTTAGACTGACCTGCACTCCTCGCCCACCACGCACGCCGGTGGGCCTGGACCCAGGCGTGACCCGAACCCGATTACCCGGTAGCTCTGGGAGAGCTTTCCTAAGAGTGGTTTCAGAGAGAAAGAGAGACGCGGGGGGGGAGGGTAGAGTAGGTTTTGCCTCTGACGAAAAACTCTGAAGTGTGCAGGCACAGGCGAAGAAGAAGACCCGCGGAAGAAGAAGGAGCTGCACTGTAGCAAATGCATAGTTAAGTCGTCTAAGCACCGGGTCAGACGACGGAAGGTCAGCAGCCAGAGCAGGAAAGAAGGTAGGCTGAAGAAGAAGGAAGAGCAACGGCCAAAGCAGAAGAAGAAGAAAGGAAGACTTAGTAGCTGAAGGCAGAAGCTCTGCAGCCATAAAGAAGAAAAGGGAAAAGAGAAAGGGTCACCACAATTGCAGAAAAAGAAGAAGAGAGGTTGTTGTCAACGTTTCTGTGCGGATTTAAAGCGTATTATGTTGTAGTATAACCGACAAAACGTTCGAACAGATACAAAGTTTTTATTACTCGAAGACCGGAGTATCCGAGGTCGAACACAGGGAGCAAATGGAACTTACCACTAAATCAAAATGTAATTGAACACTCTAATTTACTCAAAATATCAATTCAGGTATGAATGTATGCGATTAAAAGGAGTTAGGGCAAAAAAAAAATATGAAATTGGACGTCTGATCTTGTGATCAGACGTCTTAAAAGCATCTCTCCTTTTCTTCTTGATTATTCTTCTTCTTCTTCTGCTGCAGTCTTTGCTCTGTCTTTTCTTCTTCTGATCTCTGCAAAGTTCTTCACTTGGCTTCTCTGTGCCTTTGCTTCTGGCTTGCTCTTTTCTTTCTTCCCCTGCGAAGGCTTCTTTCTTGCTGCTTCTTCTCTGCCTTGTTTCTTCCTCTTCTATTCTTCTCTGCCGTTCCTTCTTCTTTCTTTCTTTTCCTTCTCGCGGCCAAGTCCTTCTCCTGCGATCAGCTTGCCTGCACAGGAGCAAAACCTAACCCTTCTCCCTCTACCCGCGCATCTCTCTCTCTCAAGCAATTCACTCGAACCGCTCTCCCAGAGCCACGGTCTTAATCGGGTCGGATCGTACCCGGGACCAGGCGCACCTGCAGGTGTGTGATGCGCGAGGAGTGCGTAGGTCTAGGTCGGGTCGGATCCGCCAGGTCCGCGTGGTCAGGCCGCGGACGAGGCGGGTGGGGTCAGTGAGGGACCTCACCCCGGTGCTTACTGAGGCGATAAGAGTAAAACACAAAAACAACTTATATGGTCCCTGAAGGTTGTAATCCCACGATGTGGGACTATCTGGTCTCACCTTCACGCGTGCCTGCAGAAGCCTCGTCGTGCGATTGCCCCGCAGCTGCTGGCTCTGCTAGCGCTCCTTGGCTGGACTCGTTCACCTCGCGACACTCGCGCTAGTATGCAGCACCTGTAGCCTGGAAGACCGGGTGCCTGGAGCTTCGTGGGAGCTTCATCAGAGGTCGTCCATGGCGGCAGCAGCTCGAACCCTGTCATACACAAAACGTGCCTCTCGGCCAAATCAGAATAGCTAGAGACCTTCGCCGTGGCACGGCGAAGGCGGTGGGCAGTGCTGCAGGCCGCAGGTCGGCCTAGGCGTGCGTGCCGAGGTCAACCTGTGGCCGGAGATGGTGGGTTGGTCGGGGGGTGATTGTGGAGGGCTGGAGTGGCAGTGGTAGGGTGGAGTGTGTTCCTAGAGGTGAGGCGGAGCTTTCGAGGTGGTTGGCGAGCCGTGTGGAGGGCTGGAGTGGTGTGGGCGGCTCGCCGGAGTGCGGTCGGAGGCGAAGACAATGGAGGTGGTTAGCGTCTGTCGAGGGTCGATCAAGGGAGATAACAGGGGGAAAAGAGAGAGGAGAGGATGGAGAGGAGTTCTAACCTAACTGTAAGGATGAAAGGGGACGGAGGGCGAACAGCAGTACCTACTGTCGCCGGAGAAGATGACGCCCAGTGGGGGAGGACGACGGCGACGACGGGGCTGAGGCGGCGTGCGCTGGTACTGCGCGACGCGGAGGAAGGTCAGGAAGTTAACTCTGCCACTGGTTTTGTGGCAGAGCGAAGAGGGAGGGGAGGGGGCCTCGCCGGAGCCTGCTGGGAGTTTGGCCGGGTAGGAGGAGAGGAATTGGGGGTGGAACCTCGGCCAAACCAAGCTCCCCTCTTCGGCCGGAGTTGTGGGTTCTTATATAGGCGCTGGACTTGGTGTGCAGGGCGTGAAGGGAACGTAATTGCCTGAGGTTGGTCGCCGGAGATGGAAAGGAGTTAGGATACCCAAATCTCTCGTGCGTTCGCACGAGAGATTGGGTTCACACCAGGGATCGATATCGGTCTTAAATGGAAGGCAATTCTTCAGAGAATTCTCCTTCCATTTCTGGGAGGGAATCTCTGAGGGATTAGAGAGAAATCCCTCTCCGAACCTCGCCGGAGCTCGGTTCTGCCCTAGCAATGGCGGCAGGACCGGTTTGCAAAGGAGGCGAAGAACCTAGGGGGTTCTCTGCAACGGTATTCAAAAGATAGGGACCAATTTGTGATTTGGGTGTACTAAATTGCAAAGTAGGTCAAGATGACCTCTCCTTAGGTCCAAATTTTGGTATAAACCTAATTTGGACCTAAGGAATCCAATGGAGAAGTTAGATTTCAGGTTTGACCTCGTTTGACTGGATATTTTGCGTAAAAACCCAAATTAGGTTAATTGAAGAGCTAGGACCCTAATCTAGGTCAAACTAGGTTCCAAAGGCCAAATTAAGTGTTCTAATCCCTAGAGTATGTTTTTCCATGATTTGTAGAGGGTTTACTTGCTTTTTGTTCTGATCGGAACCTTGTTAATTTAAGCGGGTCTGTTTTAGGGTTACCAAGTGTCTTTTAGTTCTTAGATTGCATACGAACCCATTTCTGATTGACTCAACCTACTTTTTATCTCATTTAGACCATTTGACCTATGTTTTTCCTCTGAGAAATCCCGTTTATCTACTGCAATGGTAAAATTGCAGTTTTAACCTTTATTTCATGTTTTCTTCTCAGAGCACTTGTTCCTTCAGTTAGGCCTTCTTCTAGGTTATGTAGGAGCTTTTATCTTCTTTATTGGGTTAAAATGAGCTAGTTATGGCTCATGATGAGGCTCTCATCATACCCCCATGCCTAGCTTTTGCTAGTCCCTTAGCAAAATTTCAAAGTTTTAACTTCCGTTCTAGACCCTGAATGTTGTCAACAATGATAAGTGCTTCTCCTTTTTCTTTTGTGATTAGGTGGGAATGCCGACAATAGGCCTAGAGGTACTCAAGTACCAACCAAAATCCGGACCTGTTCCGCTTTAGCCTCAGTCTTCTGCAAAGGTTTCTACGGCCCACAGAACCTAACCTAGGGTTTGTTGGACTCCACGGTTAAAGCACCCGTGCTTGAGATATTTTTAGCCTAAGTTCAGTTTGCAGTGCATTTTTTTGTAAGAGAGAGATAGAAGATTTATTTGTTTGGAGAGCTTTTCTCTCTCTTTTCTTTTTTATTTCTAGCTTCGGATTAGCTTCTCAACACGGTCTGTATCGGATTCCTCGTCCCCATCATCAATCCTCAAAGGTCCCTGGCTTTCGAGATTTCGAGATAATCCCGCCCATGGCAACCCCCGGAACCCTGGCTTTCGAGATTTCGAGATAATCCCGCCCATTGCGTTCCGTGGCCGAATTCAGACCCTGGCGATCGACATTTCGTGATAATGCCACCCATGGTATCTGAACCAGCAGAGTGCTTACATGCCCCCAGTAGGATATTTAAATATCCTAAGAGACAAGCACCGAGGAGATGATATGTTGTTACGCATCTTCGAGGGGAATTTCCCGCCTCTCCGCGCTGGGAACTCATCCAAATCAACTTGTGTTGATTGGCCGCTCCTAATCTAGGTGACTTTTTCAGAATATTAAACGCTCTTGCGTCTTTTGGATGTTTTATGCGTACTGAACCAGACTGTGTGTGAATTTGGGGTGCTTAGGTTACCGAATCTCGCAAACCGGAGGTCAGTTAACGAGGCTGAATACTTCCTAAGCCTTAGACCTAATACTCAAGCTTCGCATTTTCCTCAACCTCTTGCGGATTATCCAGATTTTAACGGATACGTGAATTTTTAAGCTAAAGATACTAGCCCAAAAGGCCTAAGACCAGCGTTCCCGCTAATCTCTTGTTATGTTTCCTTAGCACTTTTTCTTTTCTTTTTCTTGACTCGGTCTAGAACTTCAGTTAACCCCTTAATCTTTTACTAATGCCTTTTTCTTTTTCTTTTCCTTTTGTGCTCCTTTCTTCATTTTTGCTCTTTTTCTCCTCCTTATGATTATATGGCTCACAACATTTCCTCCCTCCCCTTTTTTTTTTTTTTTTTTTTTTGTAATTTTTCAATTTTTTGTGTTTTTGACATATGCGAATTTTTTGTGAGAATCCTTCTGATTTTTTCTTGGTTTTGTATGTATGCACTTTATCACTCCCCCCATGCCTAAGTTTTGCAATGTCCTCATTGCAAACAGAGGGTGGGAATTAGTGTTGAGGTCAGGGGCTTAGAACAGGATATATCGGGTGGGTGAATGGGTCGGGAATGAGTGATGCGAATGATTTTAAGCTCTGATACGTGTACCAGAGGTGGGATCAACTGTCTAAGGCTGAACTCAAGTGCAATAGACATGGAGTACAGACAGATAATCAGACGGGTCTCTATTTTTGAGATGACGGGTTGCCTCCCGTTAAGAGCTAAATTTAATGCCTTCAGCCGAGCGAAAAATGGGGTGGAGAGGGAGTGGTCAAATCAATGGAGTTTTGGAAAACAAGCACCTTGATTAAGAGCCTGGTTGGTCCAACCAGGTACTTGTTCAAATCAGTGGGCTGATGATGCAGCCCAAACCCAATAAGTCTGGTGGGTTGATAGATGTAGATTAGCAGATGTGGGACCCACCAAATGCAGTGATGTTCTAATAGATATGGAAGTGAAAACTCGAGTTCGGGCTCAGTCGAATCAGCCTGGTGGGGGTAGGGTTCCGAAAAATAATCACTGTAAGGTGTGGAATCCCTACAGGGACGGTCAAAGGATAGAGGCTCCTGATTTGTGGTCTGATCAGTGTCCGATACCCGGTATAGATATGGAGTTGAATCATCTGCAATCGGCTCAGTGAGAGGTGAATCAGAATAGAAATTGAGTCCGGTTGCGGGTCGGGGTGGGGAACGGGTTTTGATTGGTTCTGTATCTGTGGAGCAGGTGGCTTCAAAGAAGATTGACATGTTATAATCAGGAGGTAGATTTTCTCCGATGTTATGGTCAGATTCGAGATCGTTGGAGAGTTTGCGAAAATCAAAGTTTGAATGAGATTCTAGATCATGAGTTCCACCATAGAATAAATCATATGTTGTATATTCAGCAGCCTGACTGGGATCTAGCCTAAATGTTAATTCTGAGCTTACAAAGGTGTCCCTATCTGGTAGAGGCTCAGGTTCAAGGCTAGTAGGGCAGAGCCAATCGAAACCCCGCTCGTCCAAGTCCTCGGTTTCTGTATCGTAGATTGGCATGACTTCCAAAAACTCGATTAGTTCTTCTGAGGAGGTTGACGAGGGATATTCATCAAATCGAGGCCCAGAATCATATTCTTCATTAAGAGATTGATTTTCTTCATATGGGGCCTTGAAATCTTCAATATAGGTTTCAGATCTAGGTTCTAGGCGTAGGATGTGGGTGGAATTACTAGAATCTAGGTCTGAATAACCTTCGAGGGCCACCTTATCAGAATAAGGGATGGAATTTACACCCTCGAGAGGTTCAGTTCTACTCTCATACTTGTAGGAGTCTTGGGATTCTAAAATGGGTTCATCATGGTCTTTTCCTGCATTTGGAGCTTCCCAACCTTCTTCAATATTAGGTGCATTATACTCCATCTGGGTTGGGAATCCACAACCATTTTGTGCCCCAAACCCGAGATCAGATTTATCCTCGATGTTGTCCCAAGATAGTTCATCCTCTGTTGGCAGTATGTACGGGTATTTCTGATCAATCACTTGTTTTATTAATCTCATTATCTCTTCCCGTTTTTCAAGACTATTTTGGTGTTGCTTCCAAAGTCGAGGATTTGTCATACATTGAAGGTATTCACTATTGTGCAGTTTTTCTATCTCAATGTATGCAGTAATGAGCAAGTCACGGGTTGATCCTTTGTTGGCTTCTGCTAATAGTACTTGGACACAAGTTATGACAAAGGTTGTGGTTGTTGGGACATCAACCTGAATGTTTCCTACTGTTGTTGAGGTTTCTTCATTTTCATAAAATCTCATGGCATCCTCAATCATTTTATCTCTCATGGATCGCCGGTATTCAGGTTTCTCGACTGGTAGTCCTAGGTGGTTCGGCTGCATATTTGGATCAGGTGGTGGAATCACGATCAGAGTTTGACTCAAGATGTGTTATGAAGCGATCAGATCTGAATAACGAGTCCCACTGAAAATGAGTGTGTGTGCTCTATAGAGAAAAGATGCAGGACTGGAGATGTTCTTGACCCAATCAAGACACCCAAAAGATGTTTGGATGACTATGGAGGTTTGGGGCGGATGAACCCCTGGATCCGAAGATCGTCCACCTGAGAATTACTTGGGCAGCCAGAGAGGGAGAGTCCCGCAAAGACCCCTACACGGTAGAGCGTCCCTACGGGTTACAGGGTTTCCCCCACCCGACCTCTCTTGTCACTGAGATTCCAGGTAAACCAGAATGGGGACCTTGACCTCTTAAGTCTATCACTTTTTATTTCAAAGGTGCTTTTAGGGTTCTCACTTGAACTTTAGATGTTTTTGGTATTGTGACCTAATTTAGAGGTTGGTTGACCCAAGGGGTCAACTTCACCTGACCTGTCCTATAGATGGCAGAATGATTCTAAGCTCGGGGCCTAGAGATCACCCTGATTTGACTCCCAGGTTATTAGGTCAAAAGAAAATTTTAAGATTCAAGTGATTTTAGAGCTCAATTTTAGGATTTGTCTTATTTAACTTTCTTCAATCAAGGGCTTGGGTAGCACACTGATGCGGGAGGGTTTATTTCCTTTTACACAAGCATGTGTGACTAGCGCTTCAAGACCCTAATGTGGAAACCCTAATTTGGTTCTATTTCCAATCCTCTTTTTCTTTTTCAAAAGTTCTCTTTGGACTTATAAACAAGAAGTGTGTGGTCCGCCGAGATTAAGCGTTTATTTTCAATTAGGCACAAGAATTTGTGAGATGGAAAAAGAAATCACTCCAACTTCAAGAATATTTGCAGAAATTTTCGCAAAATCAAGAAATGTTTTGCCTTAGAGATGGTGATTACTATATAAAGAAGGCAATTGATTCCTAACTTGATTTTCTTCCTTTTGTCTTTCAAAGATTAGGGGATGATTAAGGAAGAAAAGAAATTACCTGCCCTGGAGTGGTTGACTTGCGGGAGAGATTTTCTCATGAAGTACCTTCAAGATCACATCAAAGAAAAGTAGGGCAAGTTAGTGTTCAATATGATAAAAAGAATGTAGAGACTAGTGGTAAATTGTGCAGTGCTCCCCGGCAACGGCGCCAAAATGTTGTCAACATTTCTGTGTGGATTTAAAGCGTATTATGTTGTAGTATAACCGACAAAACGTTCGAACAGATACAAAGTTTTTATTACTCGAAGACCGGAGTATCCGAGGTCGAACACAGGGAGCAAATGGAACTTACCACTAAATCAAAATGTAATTGAACACTCTAATTTACTCAAAATATCAATTCAGGTATGAATGTATGCGATTAAAAGGAGTTAGGGCAAAAAAAAAAAATGAAATTGGACGTCTGATCTTGTGATCAGACGTCTTAAAAGCATCTCTCCTTTTCTTCTTGATTATTCTTCTTCTTCTTCTGCTGCAGTCTTTGCTCTGTCTTTTCTTCTTCTGATCTCTGCAAAGTTCTTCACTTGGCTTCTCTGTGCCTTTGCTTCTAGCTTGCTCTTTTCTTTCTTCCCCTGCGAAGGCTTCTTTCTTGCTGCTTCTTCTCTGCCTTGTTTCTTCCTCTTCTATTCTTCTCTGCCATTCCTTCTTCTTTCTTTCTTTTCCTTCTCGTGGCCAAGTCCTTCTCCTGCGATCAGCTTGCCTGCACAGGAGCAAAACCTAACCCTTCTCCCTCTACCCGCGCATCTCTCTCTCTCAAGCAATTCACTCGAACCGCTCTCCCAGAGCCACGGTCTTAATCGGGTCGGATCGTACCCGGGACCAGGCGCACCTGCAGGTGTGTGATGCGCGAGGAGTGCGTAGGTCTAGGTCGGGTCGGATCCGCCAGGTCCGCGTGGTCAGGCCGCGGACGAGGCGGGTGGGGTCAGTGAGGGACCTCACCCCGGTGCTTACTGAGGCGATAAGAGTAAAACACAAAAACAACTTATATGGTCCCTGAAGGTTGTAATCCCACGATGTGGGACTATCTGGTCTCACCTTCACGCGCGCCTGCAGAAGCCTCGTCGTGCGATTGCCCCGCAGCTGCTGGCTCTGCTAGCTCTCCTTGGCTGGACTCGTTCACCTCGCGACACTCGCGCTAGTATGCAGCACCTGTAGCCTGGAAGACCGGGTGCCTGGAGCTTCGTGGGAGCTTCATCAGAGGTCGTCCATGGCGGCAGCGGCTCGAACCCTGTCATACACAAAACGCGCCTCTCGGCCAAATCAGAATAGCTAGAGACCTTCGCCGTGGCACGGCGAAGGCGGTGGGCAGTGCTGCAGGCCGCAGGTCGGCCTAGGCGTGCGTGCCGAGGTCAACCTGTGGCCGGAGATGGTGGGTTGGTCGGGGGGTGATTGTGGAGGGCTGGAGTGGCAGTGGTAGGGTGGAGTGTGTTACTAGAGGTGAGGCGGAGCTTTCGAGGTGGTTGGCGAGCCGTGTGGAGGGCTGGAGTGGTGTGGGCGGCTCGCCGGAGTGCGGTCGGAGGCGAAGACGATGGAGGTGGTTAGCGTCTGTCGAGGGTCGATCAAGGGAGATAACAGGGGGAAAAGAGAGAGGAGAGGATGGAGAGGAGTTCTAACCTAACTGTAAGGATGAAAGGGGACGGAGGGCGAACAGCAGTACCTGCTGTCACCGGAGAAGATGACGCCCAGTGGGGGAGGACGACGGCGACGACGGGGCTGAGGCGGCGTGCGCTGGTACTGCGCGACGCGGAGGAAGGTTAGGAAGTTAACTCTGCCACTGGTTTTGTGGCAGAGCGAAGAGGGAGGGGAGGGGGCCTCGCCGGAGCCTGCTGGGAGTTTGGCCGGGTAGGAGGAGAGGAATTGGGGGTGGAACCTCGGCCAAACCAAGCTCCCCTCTTCGGCCGGAGTTGTGGGTTCTTATATAGGCGCTGGACTTGGTGTGCAGGGCGTGAAGGGAACGTAATTGCCTGAGGTTGGTCGCTGGAGATGGAAAGGAGTTAGGATACCCAAATCTCTCGTGCGTTCGCACGAGAGATTGGGTTCACACCAGGGATCGATATCGGTCTTAAATGGAAGGCAATTCTTCAGAGAATTCTCCTTCCATTTCTGGGAGGGAATCTCTGAGGGATTAGAGAGAAATCCCTCTCCGAACCTCGTCGGAGCTCGGTTCTGCCCTAGCAATGGCGGCAGGACCGGTTTGCAAAGGAGGCGAAGAACCTAGGGGGTTCTCTGCAACGGTATTCAAAAGATAGGGACCAATTTGTGATTTGGGTGTACTAAATTGCAAAGTAGGTCAAGATGACCTCTCCTTAGGTCCAAATTTTGGTATAAACCTAATTTGGACCTAAGGAATCCAATGGAGAAGTTAGATTTCAGGTTTGACCTCGTTTGACTGGATATTTTGCGTAAAAACCCAAATTAGGTTAATTGAAGAGCTAGGACCCTAATCTAGGTCAAACTAGGTTCCAAAGGCCAAATTAAGTGTTCTAATCCCTAGAGTATGTTTTTCCATGATTTGTAGAGGGTTTACTTGCTTTTTGTTCTGACCGGAACCTTGTTAATTTAAGCGGGTCTGTTTTAGGGTTACCAAGTGTCTTTTAGTTCTTAGATTGCATACGAACCCATTTCTGATTGACTCAACCCACTTTTTATCTCATTTAGACCATTTGACCTATGTTTTGCCTCTGAGAAATCCCGTTTATCTACTGCAATGGTAAAATTGCAGTTTTAACCTTTATTTCATGTTTTCTTCTCAGAGCACTTGTTCCTTCAGTTAGGCCTTCTTCTAGGTTATGTAGGAGCTTTTATCTTCTTTATTGGGTTAAAATGAGCTAGTTATGGCTCATGATGAGGCTCTCATCAGAGGTCAAGGCAGAAACCAAGGAAGAAGAAGAAAGAGATCTGAAGAGGAGCATCACCTCTGCAGAACGAAGAAGAAGAACAAGGAGCTCTGAAGAAAGAAGAACATCACCAAAGCAGGAACAGCAGGAAGAAGAAGAAGAGCATCACCATTGCAGAAGAAGAACATCACCTCTGCAGAACAGAGAGAAAGAAGGAGATCTAAAGAAAGAGAGAAAGAAGAGCATCCCCTCTGCAGAACAAAGAGAAAACAACAAATTCTTTCCCTCTCTCTTTCTTTTTGTAAAAGAAACATGTATATCTCTAGAATACAACTTGCTCCCTGAGTTCGACCTCGGGAACTCTTTTATTTTCCGAGTAAAAAAATTTATATTTGAAGTGTTGGTAATAACCGGCTTTACTACAACGTTATAACAAACTAAAACCCGGTTGAAACCAAGCGATTTCATAGACCGCCTCAAGCCCTCGCCTTATTCAAAGAAAGATCTTTTTCTTTTTCTTCTTTTCTATTTTTTTTGGATTTTTGAGTTTAGGGTTTCGGAGTAGCTTTCTACGGCCACTCAACCCACCCAAGACTCGATGAGAACTCTAAATTCTAAGCATCTTTATGTGTGAAATGTGATAGACTCACTGATCGACAATTAAAACGGACTTTGGGTTTCTACACCCCTAGGTGACCTTAAAAGAAAAAAGTCTACCTAAAGGTGTATCTATTCGATCGGTAGCTTTCACCCTACTTTTATTTTAATGGGGTCAACACAAGGGCGAACCCTATGTATATCTCCCTGGCTTATTCTTCTTCTCCACTTCTTCCTAAGTGTTTAGGAATTATACATGCATTACTTGAATTGGATCTCGACAACCTACCAATGGGCTGTTACCCACGATAACTTGCCAGCCATACTCGTGCGGTGAAGTGTGGCTTATTTCATTTTTTCTTTTCTTCTTTTCTATTTTTCTTTTTGTCTTTTTGGATATTTGTCTTTTTTTGTTTAAGTAGGTGGCTTCCTTGATCTTGGATTTACTTAAAGGCAGCAAGAAAAGAATGGTCATGTGGCTGGGCTCTAGACAACCGACCGATGGACTATTACCACTGATAACTTGCTAGCCATACCACCCTAGAAGGTTCATTAGCTACCCAATTTTTATAAAAACTATCGAAAAGCAAGTTAGTATAAATAGTCTGTAGATGCTTAGAATAAAAGTTCTCTCAAATCAGAGGGTAGGTTGATAAGTCGTATACTTATCACTTCAAATTATTTAATCAAATTAGAAATATATTCAGATTGGAGAGGACTCGAAAAACAAATCCACATTTTAGTGGACACCCAGGCTGATTAAGCTCGAAGACCTAAAGGGTCTTAATGTTCAAGTCATATAAGTTTGTTCTCTAGGATTGAAAATTTTCTAAAGCTCAAGTTCTTCTTAATTCAATTTTTTTTTCAAAAATAAAGATAAAATAAAAGGAATCTACGGAGCTAACAAGATGATTCAGATAATAATATCCACCCTCCCATGCATATCTAATGCAATGTCCTCATTGTATTAAAAAGACATAAAATAGAGTAGAGTAAAGAAGAAAGCACATGAATTTCATGATTAACAGGTCAGCTCCGAGATAAAAAAGAGATTGTATATGTGTTGAATTTAGTGCCTTCAGCTAGGCACACTATACAAAGATGAAGAAATAAAGAATTCACAGGTGCAGGTCAGAATCAGGATAAAAAGATTCATCTCAAGACCTGCCAGTGGATGTCCACAGATGTTGACCAGATTGTGGTGTAGACGAATACCCCATGGTTGAGTATATCTAATGTTTTGGATAAAAACTATCCAGAACTTGAGATCAGTATGCAAGCGAGGTCGGGCCTACAATTTGTAAGGATGCAACCCAAGTCCAAAAAGTCGGATAACAGAGAAATCAATCCCAAAAGGATAATCAATGAATTTATGCTTGGGTTGGACATCCTCTGAGTCAAAAATGTCATAAGGGTCCAAGTAGAAGGTTGGTGGTTTCAGACAAATAGGCACCCACAGACTCAATCTTCTGCTTCCTTCGGAATTGGCTTCCCAAATCTTCATTTCCCAACTCCTATCTTCCACAATTAGGACTTCAAATTCTGGGACCTCTTGCATGATAATCACCCCATTTAAAATTTCCAAGTCCAAGATTGATGGCTGAATCAAAATTGACTTGGGTCTAGTGATCTTAAAATCAAAATCATCAATATGCTCAATGGGGTGTGATTGAGGAATGGGGCTTTGAATTGGATCTGAATCTGCCATGAAAGCCCCAATAGGATCAAATTCCTCAATTTCAGGGCCATCAAATGATTCATCAAATTCCTCAGGCCCAGTCATCTCACTGAAATCGAGTGCAGTAAACTCAGGTGAGACTTCGTATAATGATTATTCACCTTCAGAATCAAAGAATTCTAAATCCGCATTAATGTATGTCTCAAAATCATCAATCACTTTTTGTTCCATGGAGACATACATTTTCTCATTCCCCAGCTTAGGGATCTCAGGTGAAGAAATCAATTCATCCTTATTTGATTGCTCTAGAACAACTTGGTCAACCCTGGTATTGTAAAATGTGTCCCCCTAAAGGTGCCTGAGTGGATTCTAACATCGGCTCTCCTGTCAGGGGTTCATCCTGGGAATCATCCCAAGATTGGACTAGAGCAATCACAAATCTCATCCTTAATTTCGATAACTTCCCAAGTAAAAACTCACCCGAGTCCTTATCCTTAACATCCTGGAGCCAATCCAACAAATACTTGTTAAGATCATCAATCATTTTAATCAGAGGCTCCAATTCTTTAGTGCAAGGTGTTGACTGAGCTTCTAAAGATTGTATGGTATTTCTTAAGTTAGCCAACACCTCATCTTGGACCTAGTTAACCTGAACCAAACCATTTGGTTCAGGTTAACTAGGTCCAAGATAAAGTGTTGGCTAACTTAAGAAATACCTTTGGTTCAGGGTTGGGCGGGTTTGGGTTCAGCCCAGGGGAGTTAACGAATTGAGGTCCTTGATACCCTCCCTGATAGTAGGTGATTTTAGGTTGTCCATAAGGTGATGACCTATATGTGGTGTAATCTGGGGAAGGGTAAGGATTAGCATATCCTTATTGATTGTAGATCATATTAGGTTGCCCAAATGAGGGCGGTGATCTATAATTGATGTAGCTTGGAGAAGGATAAGAATCAAGATCATGGTGTCCAAGGTTAGACCCTGAACACGAAGGTCCGAAACTGTATCCCCAATCAGGAATATCCCAACTAGAAGATGAATGAGAATAAGTCTGGTTGGAATAATAATCATTTTGCAAATAAGTAGTGGTAGGAGGGTAGAAGTTGAAGTGTAAATAGGATGTAAAGGATCCATGATAGAACGGGAGGAAGAAAGGTGCCCTGCAATACAAAAAATTAAATCTATCCTTAAGTGGGCTGGCCAAATGACCTACAAACTCCCAGAACCCATCTTGAGATGAAGAAATGATTTGATCTACTTCTTTCCTATCAATCCAACCAGTTAGAGGGAAGGGCTAGGGAGAAGGTTCTCCCTTGGCTTTCGCCTCAGGTTCCTTTGATACCCCCCAACCGCGATCGTTTGATTCAGCTCCCCTAGTAGATATCAAATTGAACGATAGAAATAGACTAATTGAAAATAATCTCGATTTGGGCTCCGAAGAGCGAGTGCAATCCTTAAGGCCAACGTCTACTCTATTTTAATTAGGGTTAGGTTTGAATGTAGTTTGGAATGTGACGGGCCCTTTATCTGGGTTGTGCCCTTAATGATTGATTGATATGTGTGTGCATGTACAAAAAGTGGTTTTCAAGCAAGAATAATTATTGATTTTTCTTGCTTATTAGCATTTAGAGTTTAGAATTAGGTGAGATCAAACAGAGGCAAACTAGATCTTTCAAACATGGGTGAGGATGCTTTCCTTTAAACTCAAAAATAAAGTAGAGTGCCTGGTATTAACCTAAATTGTAAACCCTTAGAGGAAGCTACTTGATGAGTTGTTTTTAATTGAAGTGGTGTGTGGCCCAAACAACTCAAATAATTGGCCTTGATGCACCATTGAATTAGGCACACAAGTGATTACCGAATCTGATTTCTACTTAATTATGTGTTGATGAGTGTACTGGTCCCAAAGATAGGATTATCAGTTGAGTATGAAGAATCAGAATAGGTTGTGTACCTCTGTGGGATTTAAAATTTTTTTTTTTCTTTTATATGCAGAGGGTGAGGTGGGTGGAAGTGTCAAACAAACAATCAAAACTAACCTTAGAGTTTATGCAAGCTCCTAGGTTAACTAGGGTTTGTGTTATTAGGTGGTGGAATGAAATCTAGTGGGTGGGGAGGTAGGGTTACTTATAGACCCTTCAATAGCACTTTCCTTCAATCTATAGCTTTTGCCCGCCTTGTGAGAGTACTTTCAATCACAATAACAAAGGGGAGAAGTGAGGCAAAAGATCAGTAAGTCAGAAAACGTGAAAACTCAAAGTGTTGCTCCCCGACAACGGCGCCAAAATGTTGAAGTGAAGAATCATCGCAAAAAGTGTTGAGTTTTGAAAACCCATCGTCGTAGCATAATTTGCAAGAAAAATCTGTCAATAGATAATTTTACCGAAACTCAAAAGGAATTCCAGGTCGAACATAGGAAGGCAGACGTTCGATTAAAAATCGTGTTTGATTTGTTGTCACAAAGCAGATTAGCTGGTCAAATTAAATCTAAACTAGCTATCTACTTAAAGAATAATTAATAGAAGAGATAGAGAGAATAATACAAATAAAGACAAAATAGACATAGAATAAACAAGGATTTCATAACCACAGAGTAATGTTCATTACAACTAATCACTGCACTAGAAAGCTGAAAATATTACAACTAGAAAGCGGTAAATCTACTTTAGAAAGCAGTAAAGAGAAGGGAGGTGAGAAATTATCCTCCTCGACGACTGCTTGGAGGATGAGTTATGTTGACGGGGTGCCTGAAAGAATGTGGTGAGATGTGGGACGAAGGAGAACAACAAACGATGGAGAATGGGACAGGGCAACTTCACAATGGGATATGCTTCCCGAACAGCGGTGAGAAGACAACCGTGGGATGCTCCACGAAGGAGGTAAGAAGGTGGAAAAATTATAATTTTAACTCTAATGTATCATCCCGGGTTTGGGACAAGCTCGTAGAGCCTTTGAGGGGGTGAGAGAAGAAAGGAAGGGATGAAGAATTTGAGTGGTAGGGGCCTTCTTTTATAGTTGTATGGATTGAGGGTAATTTGGTCATTTATGTTTTAAAACATTAATTCAGGATCTTTAGTGACGGATTTAAGTATTACTAAAGACACCAAACGTCGGCTTAAATCTGCGCACGTTCCGCCTTCACTCCCCGCACGCTCAACGCATAAGACGCATGCATCCGCTTCCACTTCAGCGCCTCTAATGCCTACGCGTTTGATCACGCGTGTGATTACACGTCTGATCACTCATGTGTGATCCGTGCACTTTGGTGATGCCATGTCGCACTCCATCTAAATGTCCACTTGCCATCCAATCGCTTAATTGAGCCAGTTTTGCGCATTTGCTCGATTTGAAGCAAGGCATGCTTTGAACTTGCACTTGTTAGTTGGGAGTAACGTAGCCGACCAATGCACCACTCCTCTAGTTTGTTGCATGGAAGAAATGTTGACTCTGGATCTCGACCGTTGGATTGACATCCAACGGTTGAGATTGAGCAAGGCTATGCTTCTTCAAGGTTAAGGAGAGAGAGAGCGAGTGTTCTTGGGCAGGTTTGGGTGGTTAGGATGGTGCCACGTGGCACCATCCTGGCCATCCTTCTTCTTATGCTCGTTGCTAGTGCCACAGATGTTGGATTGGATCGATTTTCACGCTATTGGGCTGCGATCTTCGATCCGAACCCATCTCTGCTGTCAGATTTGTCATTTGAAGTACGGATTTGCACCACCTGGTCCCTTGACCTCTGATCTTCCTTGGACTGCATCTGATGCTATGGATGTCCAATTAGGTCGATCTTGGAGTCGTTCAACTCTTCTCGTCTACCTGATTAAATCCATATGGTTGGATCATTAATTCAAGGCTCTAATTAAATGTCACTTTGTCACCTAATCATAAAATGGAGAAATTAACCTAAAATTTATACAACCTAATCTAAATACATGATGATGCATGCTATGCAATATTTATAATGTATGATACAACTTTATGTCTAAGAACACACAAAATAGACGATTTATGTGATATAAACATGTTTACATCATAGCCTTTCCCTAAAAATATTGAGACAACTTTGACCCGCACAGCATTGTACGAGCACACTCTTGCAAGGTCCTATTTTTCCTGTCAACTACACCATTCTGAGGTGTGGCTCTAGGGAAAGCAAATTCATATTTTATCCCATATTGATCACAGAAATTGGAAAAAGATTCATTCTCAAATTCTCCACTGTGATCACTTCTAATCCTAATCACTTCAAATCCTTTCTCATTCTGTAGCCTTCTTACAAGCTTACTAAAGACATCAATAATTAGATCCTTACTTTTTAAGAAACATACCTAGGTAAATCTACAAAATTCATCGATTATGACTAAACAATATTTGCATCAACTTAAGCTTTTGGATTTTGTTGGTTCGAATAAGTCTAACTAAATTACCTCCAGGGTCGGGAGGTGCTAACCATCCTTTTTGGTTTAAAAGGAGTTTTGGTTTGCTTGCTAACTTGACAAGAATCACGAACTTTGCTTTTCTTAAAGTTGATCTTTGGCAGACCTTTGACAAGCTCATGTTTCACAAGTCTACTGATGTTTCTCATATGAACATGACCTAGTTCACTGTGCCAAAGTATTGCCTCTTCGTCAGATGCAACAAGACATTCAAGATTGTCACATTTGTTGAAGTTGACAGTATAGATATCTTTATGTTTGTTTCCTTTAAGGAGAGTTTCTTTTGTTTCCTTATCCCCTATTTTAAAACCATTTGATGTAAAAGTGATTTTATATCCTTTATCACAGATTTGACTTACACTAAAAAGATTATGTTTTAATCCACTAACTAGATGCACATTATCAAAAGATGTGGAGTTACCAATTTGGCCGTAGCAACAATACAACCCTTGTGGTTGTTCCCAAATGTGACCATACCACCTTCCTGGTAATAGAGTTGCAGGGATAGGTCTTCCTCTCCGTTCATATGCTTGGAACATCCATTGTCCATGATCCACCTCTCTTCTCGATCTTGTTATTGGTTTGCATTTGTGAAGTATTGGTTTGATTGATCTATAGAGTGGCTTCAAATTTCCATTTGTTTCTTGATATGCCCACCTTTTATAGTCTACTTGACCTACAAAATAGGATTGCAAAAGTGCTTTTGGTAACCATTTTTGTTTGGGTCCACGGTTGTTAGTTGGTGTTGCCTATTTAGGCAAGCTACTTTTCTCCTTCCTTTGGCTAGAACTAGATGCTTCATGATACTTTTTAGGTATATAGCCTAACCCAAATTTTATGGTGCTTCGGGTTTATGTTCCTAAGAGTTTATGCAGATTTTGACTTCCTCTAGCAAATTTAGCTAGATCATTTAAGGGAATGGAAGAGCTTTTCTTTAGTTTGTCTATGTCTATTTTGAGATATTTATTTGTATTTTTAGTGAATTAATTTTAGCAGATAATTCATTATTTTGTAAGCAAGCATATCTTTTTGTGCCTTTTCTTCCTCTAAGGCTTTTGCTAAGTCTTTATTTTCTACTTTTAGTGATTTAGCTATGTCATGCATCTCAAAAAATGCTTCTAATAAGTCATCCTGTGAAAAAGAGGTTACCTCATCCTCTAGAGCCATAAGTCCTAGAAGAGCTTCTTCTCCGGAGGTTTCTTCTTCTTCTGAACTCGAGTCCGATTTGTCCCATGTTGTTGTAAAGGCTCTTTTCTTCCCATGTTTTCTGGGAAATCTCTTCTTTTCTGATTCCTTCTTGAGAAGTGGATAATCCTTCTTGATGTGTCGTTTTCTCTCGCAACTGTAGAAGATAATGGTGTCTGCTTTAGATTCTTCTCTCTTCTTTCTCCAGCTTCTCTTGCTTTCGAGGAACTTTTTGAACTTTCTAAAGAGGAGAGCTATGTCTTCCTCTTCGTCTTCTCTTCAGGAATCTTTAGATTGATGGATGGCTTCAAGGGCCATGATCTTCTTCTTGACTCCATCTTCATGCTCCTTTATGTATTGGAGCTGGACCTCGTAGGCCATTAGGCTTCCAATAAGATCGTCTAGTTTCAAAGTAGACAGATCTTTTGACTCTTGTATGGTTGTACTCTTAGTCTCCCAATAACTGGAGATCGGAGGATCTTCCTCACCAAGGCTTCATTCTTGATTTCTTGGTCTAGATTCCTTAGAGAGTTTATAATGTCCATGTATCTTATGAACATTTCTTTGACTGACTCTCCCTTCTTCATCCTGAAAAGCTCATAATTTTGTGTCAATAAATTGACTCTAGTTTCTTTTACCTTAGATGCCCCTCGTGGGTGACTTCCAAGATGCTCCAAATCTCGTAGGCTATCTTCCAGGCTGAGATGCAATTGAATTCTGCTCTAGAAAGGTCGCAGAAGATTGCGTTCATTGACTTTACATTATGCATTGCCATTTTCTTCTGATCTAGAGTTGCTGCCACTCCCTCCTTAATCACGGGGCATGTGTATTTGGAGGCAATGACACCCCACACCTTGAAATCCATCAAATCCACCAAGATTTGCATACTGGTGTTCTAGTAACCATAGTTCATTCCATCGAATAATGTAGGTCAAACTGCCAATTGTTCCTCTGCATATTTGTCAACAGATGACTTTGACATCTTCTGGGCAACCTTGCCTTGATACTAAATGAGTAAATTCTGAGGGTTGTCTATGGATTGAAATAGTATATTAGAGGGGAGGGATGAATAGTATCACTCTAAAAGAAATTTGAATCAAAAATAAATTCACAAAAAAATCAAGCATAGATTACAACCTGAATTTATAGTGGAAAACCAAACTGGGTGAAAACCACTACCTAAGCCTCTCAGCTTAGGATTTTCCTGAATTGGCGAAACTAGTCAATCCACTAACGTACCACTTGAATGAGAGTGGCACAACCTCTTTACAAACCATTCTCTTTACAACTTGAATAGAAGCACAACAACAACAACGAATCTTTCCAAACAACTTGGGATCCATTAATAGAAAATAGCAATGTAAAAGAACAATAAGAACTTATGAAACCTCAATAAAAGTCAAACCAAAATTTTAGCGGAGGTTTGAATCATCGTGCTTTGAAAGGTGTGAAAACAGAAGCGTAGAATGCACTTGAAGAGGCACGAGAAGGTCTTTACTTTTTTAGATGATTTTTCTACTTAAGAGTGTGTGTAAAAAGGGCTATGTACGACATCTATTTATATTAGCCAATCGACCTGAAAAGGAAATCAAATTGGCCAATCAATTAAGGTAGATTGGTCGATCAAAAGATGGTTCGGTCGATCATTCTAGTTATTTGATCAATCAATTATTGGTCAATTAATTAGCCTAAATGGTCAATCAAAATTGCATTAATCAATTTCCTAAAATAGGCTAGTTTGATCAATTAATTATGTTGGTCGGTCGATCAATTAATCTTATTTGGTAGATCAATATCCCTAAAAACTTGATTTAAGGAAGAGGCGTGAAAATCAATTTGAGACTTATTTTGAGGCTCCTTACAAAAATATTCAAGACTCAATAAAGATAAAAGACACTAAGACACAGATCAAAATTCTTCTAGCTTTGATCCATTGGAGATGCTTTGATCCAAGAGTAAGAATCCTAAAATATTAGTCTTGAAAAAAGCATAATTTTGGTGCATCAAAATAGAGGTACTTACTAATCATCCCCCTTCCCTAGCTTATGCAATGTCCTCATTGTAAATAAAGGCATGAAAAAGGGTGGAATAAAGAAGATATCACCTGAATTCCTTGTAGATCAGGTTAGCTCTGAGTAAAAATAGACTATACAATATGCTATGTTTAGTGTCATCAGCTACGCACAGTCCACAGATATGCATTATAGAAGTTGTGGCTACTCAAGTTGAGTTTTCAGGTCCCAAGATATAAGTCCCAGAGGATAGAAGTAGGCTTGCCAAAGAGATAATCAAGAAAAGTGGCAAGCGGATGATGCAGGGAGAGCCCAAATGTTCTCCAATAGGTGTTTTTCTAGATGTAAACATAGGAAGTTTCGGTGGGTGCAAGAATTGTGTAATGGTTTGGAGGGGAAGGATTATGAAGTTTCTGGAAGGTATCGGGGGCCCATAAGGGTAGAATACCTGTACACTCTAGGATGCTCAAGCTAATTTCCAGGTTAGGTTAGGCTTCCTAAGAGTTCCTCCCCAAGTAAGAAATTCCATCTTAGTTGCAGGATGTGAGTACCTCATCCAAGCATGTTTATCTTCATGTTTTTCACCCACTAATTGGACCTCAAACTCTAGTAATTCAGGACAAGGGTCTTGTTGGGTTTTTTATTGATCAAGTAAATCCTCCAACAAGCTTGCAAGTTCAAGAATATCTTCCTTGTAAGTAGAATCCTCATCTCAATTTTGCAAAATTGGTTGCAAATTGTTACTATCCTCAATCATGCCTGCAACCTCGTGATTTTCTTCCTAAGTTTGGGTTGAGTTGGGCATTAGGGGGTTTTCTATGGTGTGTACGGCCATAACCTCCTCTATTATGCCTAGCTCCTCAACCAAACCACACTTAATTTGAATTTTCTTTGATGCCTCAAAAATATTAAGGTGATCTATTTGATTCCCAGAGGCAATCTCTATATCTCCTGATTCATAATTAATCCTTGCCTTGGCTGTGGCCAGGAAAGGTCTTCCTAAAATGATCAAGGTGTGGTTGAGCTATCTCGATGCTTTTATGTTAAGGATCATGAAATCCACAAGGTAAAAAAAATTATTGACCTTGACCAAAACATCTTCCAAAAGACCCCTAGGTGTTGTAATTGATTAGTCAGTTAATTATAAAGTTGTCAATGGGTTTCAGGTGGCCTAGACTAAGTGTTATCAAGCTTTCATCGAGTTTTAAGGAAAATGTGTTGTAGTACAGTCGACAAATAGCTCTCAAATAGATAAAATTTATAAACTCAGAATCAAGAAATGAAGTCCAAGGTGGAACACAAGGAGCAAATGTGGAATTCATAACATTAATCACACTTAGAATCAATGAGCACAATTAATTGAACATTCAAGTAGATATTCAATGAATAATAACCTGTTACATTAGTTATTCAATGAAAAACATGAGTATCTCAATAGTTCACAATGATAAAAGAAGTTTAAGACAGAATAATGGTGATTTGAATCACCAATTATTAGCCCTAATTAGGCATGCATATTAGATCTCAAATATATCAAATAAATAAACAGTAGCTTGAATGCTACAATGATCAGACGACAGAGATAAGCTATCAAACAGCTTAAATGTTCATCAGTGAGCACAAAGCCTTCTCAAAGGCTTTCTCATCTTCAGCTCTTCTGCTTCAGGTTCTCTCTCTCTTCTTCTGCTTCTTTCCTTCTTCAGCTACTCTTCTTCTTCAGACCTTCTCCTTCATAGAGCCTAAGTGTTAGGTGATTGATGTGTTTCGCTTGTTTGAAATTAGGGGTTAAGAGTAACCCATCATTGTAGTCGCAAAACTTGTTATCAAATAAATTTTTACCGAAACTCTAAGGGAGTCTCAGGTCAAACACAGGGAGGCGACGTTTACTTTAATTGAAAACCGTGCTTCGTTTTGTTTGTTTTTGGTATTTTGAATTTTATTTTTTTTTGTGTTTTTGAAATAAGAAGACAAGTAACCTAGATGGAACAAATATGATATATATATTACTCAAATGTTAATTACAATGATCTATGAAATCATGAAAAACAAAGAAGTGAGAAGGAATCTCCTAAATCGGCTGTTCGGTGAGATGACGGCACCAGGCAGAAGTTTGGACAAAGGAGTTGAGAAGCAGGACGACAAAGGTGAGATGCAGGAGGACGTCAGTTAGAGGAAAGCTTCAGCGTGGCTCTGGAATGGACGTGAGGAGGCAAAGATGATCTACTACCGGAATGAAGGTGAGAGGATAGCTCCAAGTTGACCTATGAATGGTGATGGGAAAAAGGAGGAATATTTGGTGAGGCAGAGGTTCACTACACTAATAGGAGCCTTGGGAGTTTGAGAGTAAGCTCTAATGGAGCGTTGGTAAGCTTGCTAGAGCTTAGGAGTGGTGGGAGTAGAGTAGGTAGAGATGAGGAATGGGGGGTGTAGGGGTGTTTATATAGTTATGGGAGGAGAAGCATCCCGCGCATAGACATTCAGCGATAGCTACAAGCATCACTAAAGGCCACTCAAGCTGTCACCAAAAGATCCACGCCTCTTCAATGCCTTGGCTAGCACACGCACTGCGCAGGCCATTTAGTGACAGCTGCAAGTGTCACTAAAGGCTCGCTCTTCTATCGCTACAAATCCTGTGCCTGCCGCTCACGCTCTCCTGCTGTCGTTGAGGTTGGATGCACCACAGCCATTGGATTCAAATGTTAACGGTTGAGATGATGCGAAGATCGCGCCTCTTGATCGCACGTGAGATGGTGCATTCTCGAGGAGTGTCGACTGTCACATGCAGCATCTGCGCTCATCCAACTATGCCATGTGGTGATGCCTTCATCGCTTGATTGAACCCGTGCTCATCCAACGGGCGTAATTCGATTGCGCCTACTCTTTGCGAAATAGCCTCCCCTATCGTGGCTCGAACTCGCACTCGCAGTTTGCGAGCGCGTGTCTTCACCAATGCACCAAGGCCATGATTTGTCGAGTGGAGGGAGAGGTGTAGTCATGCATCTCAACCATTGATGAAGATCCAATGGCTGAGATGAGGCCATCCTTGAGCTGCCTGAGGCTGGGTGAGGAGTTCATCCATGGAGCGTACATCTCAGCCATTGGATTGAGATCCAATGGCTGGGATCTCATCTTGCGGTGGACTCGGAGATGCCTTGGCTCAGGTGGGGTAGCCTGGATGGCACCACGTGGCATCATCTAGGTTGTCCGTCTTCTTCTTCTTACGGACGGTGCTACAGAGCTCTGATCAGGGTGATTCTTGCGTTGACGAACTGCGATCGTCGCTCTGAATCCATTCGTACAGTCGGATTCTTCATCCAAAGCCCATAAAGATGTCACACTACCTCCTGGCAATGTAAAATGATGGAATTAATGTACATAATATACAGCTATCCTAAATGCAATGCAATGGATGTTTGTGCAATATTTATATCATGATATGTAATGTTAGGCCTAGGAAATATCATAAATAAGCATTTTACAATGAATTTATACATGTTTATCATACCCCCATTCTTACTTTTTGTTAGTCCCTAGCAAAATTAACCTAAATGCTATGTATAAAAGTAGAGTCATTATTCGATTATTTAGGCAAAATTCATCGATTACTTTAGAAAATCTCAACCACAGGACCTAATTACAAAAACTCAACAGTGCTTGGGTGTCTACCAGAATGCCGACCGTCCAAGCCCTCACCTTATTTGAAAAGGGAAGATATAATTTTTTTATTTTTTTCTTATTTTTTTAGACTTTTTGGAGTTTGAGAATGTCGAGATAACTTTTTACGGCTATCCAACCCATCCAAGACTCGAAAAGGACTCTAAGTGCTAAGCATTTAGTGAAAAGAGTGAAAGACTCACTAGGTGGCCGTTAAGATGGACTTCAGGTTTCTATGACCCTAGGTGACCTTGCTTAGAGGTTTATCTTTTTGAACGGTAGCTTTCTCCCTACTTCTTATATTTATGGGGTCAACACAAGGGTGAACCCAGTATATATCTCCCAAGTTTATTCTACTTCCCTGCTTGTTCCCTTAGTGTTTTGGGAATTATTTTGCATTTTTGTGAGCTGGGCTCTAGACAACCGGCCAATGGGCTATTACCCACGGTAACTTGCGAGCTATACTCGTGTGGTGCAGTGTGATTTTATTTGTTTATTTTTTTTTATTTTCTCCTTTTTCTATATCTTTTTCTTTTTCTTTTTTTTTCTTAAGTAGGTGGCTTCCCTGATCTAAGATTTACCTAAAGGCAGTACGACAAAAATGGTCCTGTGGCTGGGATCAAGACAATCGGCCGATGAGCTATTACCACCGACAACTTGCCAGCCATACCACCCTAGATAGTTCATTAGCTACCCAATTTCCGAGAAAATCGTCGAAAAATGAGTCAGTACAAAAGGTGTGTAGATGCTTAAACTTAAAACCCCCTCAAATCAGAGGGCGGGTTGATAAGTCGCAAGCTTATCATCCCAAATTATTTACTGAATTAAAATAAGATTAATATAGCGAGGACTTGAGACTAAGTCCACATTCGAATGGACACCTGGGCTAATTAAGCCTGAAGACCTGAAGAGTCTAAGTATTTAGGTCTCAAAGTATCATTTCCTAAAGTTAATAACCTCCAAATGCCTAAGTTCTCTTCTCCTAATTCTTTTTTTTTTTTAATTTTCAAATTTTTTTTTAAAAGAAACTAAAAGAAATTCTACAGAGTTAACAAAATAATTTCAGGATAAAGTATCCACCCCCCATGCCTAAATGATGCAATGTCCTCATTGTACAAATAAAGACATAAACAGGCGGAGTAAATAGAATATCACCTAAACATCATGAGAATTCCGATCAGCTCTGTAGGGAACGTGAGATATAAACACGTACTAAATTTAATGCCTTTAGCTAGGCATAACATACATGCAAGGAAGAAATTGTGAATTCACAAGTGTGGTCAGAACCAAAATAAAAATATTGATCCTCCAACCCACTAACAGAAGATGTCCACAGATGTGGACCAAGTTATGATGTAGACCCAAGCCCTAGGGTCGAGTTGTTCTATGGTTCTGGATGAAAATCACCCAAAACATAAGATTATTGTATTTGCGAGGTTGGGCCTATGATTTTGTGGTGTGCAACCCAAGACCAAAGTGTCAGACAACGGGTAATGATGGTTCAATAGGTGCGGATGTCTACTTAATGTTCAGCTTAGAAAGATAATCAGTTATTTTGAGCTTGGTTTGCACATGAAAGATATCATAAGGGTCCTGGTGAAAAGTAGGTGGTTTTAGGTCAACAGGAACCCTTAAATCCAAACTCATAGTTCCCTCTGAAGTAGCTTCCCAGATTTTTATTTCCCACTTCCTATCCTCTAAAATCAATGTTTTTGGGACCTCCAAATTATTGTACACCCCATCTAAAGTACCCAAGTCAAACATTTGTCGCTAAATTAGGATTGACTTAGGTTTGGTGATCTCAAAAATATCATCATTCAATTTTTTAGGGTATGGTTGAGGAATGGGGCTACTGATTGAATCCTCAGGGTTCAAATCGTCCAAGTTAGCCCCAACATGATCATAATTTTCAATGATCGGGCTATCAAATAGGTCGTCATGCTCCTCAAACCCGATTGTCTCACTAAAATCCTCTTTCTTAAGTTCAAGTGAGACCTCACCAAATGATTCTTCACCCTTAGAGTCAAAGAATTCATGATCCTCATTTATATATGTCTCAAAATCGATTGTCATTTCTTAGTTCAAAGAGACATAATTTTCCTCTCTCCCTGGCTCAGGGATCTTGGGTGAATCAATTGGTTCATCCTCAATGGGTTGCTCTAGCCCAACCTGGTCATCCCTGGTTTTAGAAAATGTATCCCCCTTGACAGACGCTTGAGTGGGTACTGACATTGGCTCTCCTAAAGGGGTTCATCTTGAGAATCATCCCAAGATTTAACTAGGGAAACCATAAATTTCATCCTCAACCTCAATAATTTCCCAACAAGAAACTCACCTAGGTCTTTATCCCTAACATTTTGGAACAAATCCAATAAAGAACTATTAAGTTCATCAATCATTTTGATCATAGGCTCCAATGCTTCAGTGCATTGTGTTGGCTGAGCTTCTAAAGATTGTATAGTGTTCCTCAAATTAGCCAACACCCTACCTTGGATCTAGTTCACCTGAATATAATGGTTCGGTTCAAGTTTGGGTGGGTTTGAGTTAGATCTAAGGGAGTCAAGTTATCGAGGTTCTCGGGTCCCTCCCTGATAGTAGGTCATTTCAGGTTGTTTAAAGGATGGTGGCGACCTATATTAAATGGAATACTAGGGAGGGTAGGTACTATAATCATTATCTCCTTCCTAATTATAGATCGAGTTAGGTTGATCATCAAAAGGTGGAGATCCATAATCATTATAGCTCTGGGAAGGATAGTAGTCATAGTCTTATTGTCCAGAGTTAGGCCCTGGATGCTGAGGTCTGGATTCATATTCCTAATCAAAGTTATCCTGGCTAGTGGGTGGGTAATTACAAGTCAAGTCAAAATAGTAATCATCTTGGGGATAAGTGATGGTAGGAGGATAGGATTGGAAATGTGTGAAAGATGTGGAAGGATACATTGTGGAGTCAAGAGGTGTTGAACCGTTTTTGCGAATCACTACGCTTACGTGTTTGGTTTTGGAAAACCTGTCGTTGTAGTTCGAAAGCGAAGAATTCGTGTTCAACAAATAAAATTTATACCGAAAAGAATTCCGGGTCGAACACAGGGAGGCTACGTTGATCTATATTCGCAATTATATTTGTTTTAGGATTTTTGATAAGCAAGGCGATATAATTACAATGGAGCTATCATACTAAGGGAGAGAGCGAGAGGGAGAGAGAGAGAAAGAGAGAGAGAGAGAGAGAGAAAGAGAATATGCATTCAATATTTCAATTGTTTATATAATCAAACTAAATAAAAGTTACAATAGAAAGAGGAAAATCAATTACACTATAAAGCAGAAAAATTCTACACTAGAAAAGCTGTAAATAAGAATGTGAGAGAGAAGTTATCCTCCTCGACGATTGCTTGGAGGACGAGCCGAACGAGACGTCGTCTAGACGAAGGAGAACGAAGCAGGACGAAGGAGGACGAAGCAGAAGAACGGGAACGAAGCTGCACGCCGTCGTCGTCGCGGGATCCACTTCCGAAGGGAACGAAAATTGGACTTTATCTCGTGAGAAGCATCCCGGGTGTGGGACAAGCTTCTCTTGAGCTTTAGAGGGGTAGAAAGGAGAAGGAAGGGATGAGAATTTCGTATGGAGGGGGTCTCCTTTTATAGTTGCAAGGAGTGGGGGCAAAATGGACATTACAACTTCAAAATAATAAAAGAGGGGTCTTTAGTGACGGATAAATCCGTCACTAAAGCCCTCAACGTGGGCGTCATGGGCGGCTCACGCTCGCCTCCTTGCCTGCTCGCGCGCTCAACGGCTTACACACGTTCGCCGCTTTTCAGCCGTCCGATTGCGAGATCAGACGGCTTAAGATGCGTCTGCGCCTGCTACGTTGCGAGCTCGCCCACGCATCTGATTGCACGTCCGATCGCGCGTCCAATCGCGCGTCGACGCTATTGGGTGCGCGCGGCCGTCCGATCTCCATCTAACGCTCCACCCGCACCGAATCGCCACGCCTTCCAGCCCCTCTCCACGGCTCGAACCCACGCCCGGTGCTCGCGAAAGCGCGCTCGACCACTGCGCTATAGGGCGCAGATGGTCGAGCGGACGCTTTTAAGTGCGAGCACCCACAGCCGTTGGATTAAGATCCAACGGCGGAGAGCGATCGGGCGCAGGGCCTTCACAAGACACAAGCGACCGTTTGGGTAACTGAGATGGCGCCACATGGCGCTATCTTGGCCGTCCATCTTCTGGAAGTTGTAGATGGTGCCACGGATGTCGGATTGACTCGATTTTTGTGTCGTTGGGTTGCGATCGTCGATCCGAATTCATCCGTGCAGTCGGATTTATCATCTGAAGTGCGGATTTATACCATCCTGGCCCTTGATCTTCTAGGGTTCCCGGGTCACTATCTGATGCTACGGATGCCTGATTAGGGCGATCTTGGAGTCGTTGAACTCCAATCATCACCCTGATCACATCCATACGGTTAGATCTCTGATCCGAGGCCCCGATAAAATGTTTTCCCTGTCCAAGCACATAAAAGGAGACAATTAACCTCCATTTTATTCAAACTACTCTAAATACAAGATGATGCATGTAATGCAATATTTATATCATGAAATGCAATCCTGTGCTTAAGAACATGTAGAAATAGACATTTTAAGAAGTGTAAATGTGTTTACATCATACCCCTATGCCTATCTTTTGCTACTCCCTAGCAAAAACTATATGCTATTTATAAAAGAATTAGGTTGGATTATTTGGTCTTGAGTTATTTTTCAATCATTAAGAAATTGTCTACTTAGGAATTGAACTTTCAAAGACACAACAGTGCCCGGCTATCAGCCAAAATGCAGACCGCCTCAAGCCCTCGCCTTATTAAAAGAAAATTTTCTTTTTCTCTTTTTCTCTTTTCTAATTTTTTTGGATTTTCAAATTTTCGGGTTTAAGAGTGGCTTTCTACGGCCATTCAACTCACCCAAAATTTGATGAGAACCCTAAGCTTTAAGCATCTTATTGTGATTGTGATGGACTTGTTGATCGGCAATTAAAACGGATTTCGGATTTCTATGCTTCTAGGTGACCTAACCAGAATTCTACCTAAAAGTGTATCTTTACAACCGGCGGCTTTCTCCCTACTTTTATTTTTTCTATGGGGTCAACACAAGGGTGAATCCAGTGTATATCTCCCCGGTTTATTCTACTTCTCCTCTTCTTCCTAAGTGTTTTGGGAATTTTTTTAGTGCATTTACTGAGCTGGGTTCTGGACAACCGGTCGATGAGCTGTTACCACCGACAACTTGCCAGCCACACTCGTGCGGCGAAGTGTGGCTTATTTCTTTTTGTTCTTTTCTCCTTTTTTTTCTTTTTTTTTTAAGTAGGTGGCTTCCCTAGTCCAAGATTTACCTAAAAGCAGCAAACTAAGAAAGGTCCAGTGACTGGGCTCTGGACAACCTACCTATGGGCTATTACCCATGATAACTTGCCAGCCATATCACCCTAGAAGGTTCATTAGCTACCCAATTTCCGTTAGAATCTCCGAACAATGAGTCAGTGCAAAGAAAGTGTGTAGATGCTTAAAACTCAAAATTCCCTCAAATCAGAGGGCAGGTTGATAAGTCGTGTACTTATCACCCAAACTTATTTATTCCAATTATAATAGAATTAAGATGGCGAGGACTCAAAAACAAATCCACATTTTAGTGGATACACAGGCTAATTAAGTCCAAAGACCTAAGGGGTCTTTGTGTTCAGATCCTAATGTAAAATTTCTTAGGATTGAAAAGTCCTAATGTCCAACTAATCCTTCCTTTTTTTTTTAAAATAAGAAGAGAAACAATTTATATGGATTTCACAAAGCTGACCAAATAATTCAAGAATGAATCCACCCCCCCATGCCTAGCTGATGCAATGTCCTCATTGAAAAAGAGACATGAAAGAAAGGGTAGAATACGAAAGATGTCACCTGGATATGAAGCTCGTTTCAGCCTTGTGTCATATGTACAACTGCTGAGTTTAATGATGTCAGCTAGGTGAAGTCCAGCCAAAGAAGTCACAGAATGGCTAGAGCAACAGAGTCTGAGATGGGTTCTGGAAGATTACGGTCAACAATAGGCTTCAAACATTGACCGTTGACTTTAAAGGTATTACCTGTCTTTGGGTCAAAAATCTAAACGGCACCATTAGGAAAAATCTGATCAATTATGAATGGGCCATTCCATTTAGATCTAAGTTTACTACGAAAGAGCTTAAGTTTAGAATCAAATAACCAGACCTTCTAGTTTGGCTCAAAGCTCTTGCAGGAAATCAATTGATCATGTAGAGCTTTGGTCCGAGCCTTGTAGATCTTGGCATTCTCATAAGCATCATTTCTAAGCTCCTCCAACTCAGATAGTTGGAGTTTCCTGGTCTTTCCAGCTAGATTCAGATCTAAATTGCATTGTTTGATTGCCTAGAATGCCCTGTGTTCAATCTCTACGGGTAGATGGCATGCCTTTCCATACACCAAATGGAATGGAGACATGCCGATGGGCGTTTTATACGCCGTATGGTAGGCCCAAAGAGCGTCCTCAAGCTTTTGAGTCCAATCCTTGCGATCAGGCCTAACCGTTTTTTGCATAATGTTCTTGATCTCTCGATTGGAGATCTCGGCTTGTCCATTCAATTGGGGATGGTAAGGTGTGGAAATTCGATGGTTAACCCCGTATTTGGCCAATAAATTCCGGAATTGGGCATTAGTAAAATGAGTGCCACCATCACTGATGATAGCCCTCGGAATCCCGAACCTACTGAAGATATTTTTTTGACAAAATTGATGACCACCTTGTGGTCATTGGTTCGGGTGGGAATTGCCTCAATCCATTTGGACACATAATCAACAGCAACAAGAATGTACTGATGTCCAAATGAAGGGATAAAGGGTCCCATGAAATCGATGCCCCAAACATAAAAAATTTCTACAGGAAGAATAGGGTTTAGGGGCATCATGTCTCTCTTAGTTATGTTCCCGAGTGACTGACATCGAGAACATGACCTTGAGAAGTCCTGGGCATCCTTGAATAAAGACGGCCAATAGAAGCCAGATTGCAAGATTTTTGCAGCCGTCTTTCTCCCAGAGAAATGTCCACCACACCCAGATGCATGGTAGAACTCGAGTATATTGTTAAATTCATTCTCTGGTATGCATCGGTGAATAATCTGATCAGAGCCGATGCGATACAGTTCAGGGTCCTCTCAAAAGTAGTATTTGTCCTCAGATTTGAGTCTATCCCATTTTTGCTTGGTCCAATCCTGGGGGATTTGACCAACGGCCAAATAGTTAACAATATCAGCAAACCATGGGTGTGGACACCTAAAACTGTAAGAATGGTTTTGTCCGAAAAAGTGTCAGCAATCGGAATGTCCGGACAAGAAGAATCATCTAGGAGTCTCGACAAATGATCCGCTACCACATTTTGCACCCCGACTTTATCCTTGATTTCAAGATCAAATTCTTGAAGAAGAAGAATCCAACGAATAAGTCGGGGTTTAGCATCCTTTTTAGCCAAGAGATGTCTCAAGGCCGAGTGGTCGGTATAAACAATAACATGAGACCCCAACAGATAAGCCCTGAATTTTTCCAATGCAAATACTACAGCTAGTAATTCCTTTTCAGTAACAGTGTAATTCCTCTGGGCTTCATCCAAATTTTACTAGCATAGTAAATGACAGAGGGATTTCGGTCAATTTTCTGACCTAGGATAGCCCCGACCGCGTAATCAGAAGCGTCGATCATGATCTCAAAAGGGGCTGTCCAAATTGGTGGTTGCAAAATTGGAGCACAGGTGACTGCCGTTTTCAGAAAATCAAATGCCTTTCGGCATGATTCATCAAAAACAAACGGCGTTTCTTTGGTAAGAAGATTGCTCAAAGGATGAGCAACCTTCGAGAAATCCTTGATGAATCTTCTATAAAATCCCACATGGCCAAGAAATGATCTGATTTGTTTAACAGATGTGGGAGGAGGAAGTTTAGCGATAGCATCAACCTTAGCTTTGTCTACTTCAATTCCCCGTTCAGAGATTACATGACCCAAAACGATGCCTTCTTGGGTCATGAAATGACTCTTTTCCCAGCTAAGGACCAGTCGTGTCTTGATACATCGCTTAAGAATCATTTCCAAATAAGCCAAACAAGAGTCAAATGATTCTCCGAAAATAGAGAAATCATCCATGAAGACTTCCATAAACTCTCCTACCATGTCGGAAAATATGGCTAGCATACACCTTTGAAAAGTCGCAGGTGCATTGCATAACCCAAAAGGCATCCTACGAAAAGCAAAGGTTCCGTAGGGACAGGTGAAAGTAGTTTTTTCCTGATCCTCGAGATGGATAGGAACTTGGTTGTATCCCGAGTAGCCATCAAGAAAACAGAAGTACTTCTGCCCAGCTAATTTTTCCAAGATTTGATCAATGAAGGTCAAGGGAAAATGATCCTTTTTAGTGGCTGTGTTCAGCTTCCTGTAATCAATACAAACTCTCAAGAGGAAACTGAACGAGTTGTGACAGATTCACCTCTCTTATTAGTCACAACAGTAATCCCAACTTTCTTTGGAACAATCTAAACGGGACATACCCAGGGACTGTCAGAGATTGGATAAATAATTCCTACATCGAGCCACTTGATGATTTCCTTTTTGACCACTTCTCGCATATTTGGATTCAATCTCCTCTGCATTTGGCGAGAAGGGTGGGATCCATCTTCCAAAAATATTCTATGATTACAGTAAGATGGCTCGATCCCCCTGAGGTCATGAATGGTCCAACCAATTGCCTCCTTATGTTCCTTTAGGACCTTAATTAATTTAATCTCTTGCTCCTTTGTCAATTTAGCACTAATAATCACAGGGAGCGTATTCTGCGATCCTAAAAATTGATATTTTAAATTCTCAGGCAATGGTTTCAATTCAAGCTGGGGTGGGGTAATGATTGATGGTAGGGTAGATGCTGAAGATTCAACAAGTGGAAGAGGTTTTGAGCGAACAAAATCAGTAATCGCTTCCGAAGATGTCTGGTCAGAGGGTTGCAGGTCAAACTCATCAACCAAAGAGGAACTTTCAATTGAAGAAACTGTCAAACAAGTTTCAATATTAACATTATCCTCATCAAGTTCCTCAATAAATCCACAATCCTCAAATTTGTTGATCGCCTTAAAAATATCCAATTTCATTCGTTGATCCCCAAAGGCGATTTCCATGCTACCACTTTCACAATTAATGTTGGCCTTTGCGGTAGCCAGGAACGGATGCCCCAAAATGATGGGCGTGTTCCTCAGATTATCTGGTACATCCATGTCAAGGACAAGGAAATCTACAGGAAAATAGAAATCCTTGACCTTAACTATAACATCTTCAATAATGCCTCACGGGTTTGTGACCGAACGGTCCACTAACTGTAGCGTTACTGAAGTTGGCCGAAGTTCACCTAACCCAAACTTCTCGTAGAGAGAAGTCAGAATTAGGTTGATGGATGCACTGAGATCCAAAAGTGCTCTATCAAATGTGTAATCTCCGATAATGCAAGAAATCAAAGGAGCACCAGGATCTCTCTTTTTCTAAGGGAGGTAGTGTAGGATAACAGAGCTAGCCTGCTCGGAGAGTACCACCTTCCTCGAAACAAATTCTCTCGACTTACGCTTTTGTGTACATAATTCCTTTAAAAATTTTGCATAAGCCGGTATGTGCTTGATAGCATCAAGGAGCAGAATATTGATCTCAACATTCTTAAATAAATTCAAAAGCTCCTCATTGCTATCAACAGACATCTTCTTCTTTGCTTTGGCTAAGGCTTCAGGAAAAGGAACATGAGTCAGATCTTTGGAATCAGGTTCCTGAGCCTTGATTTATCCTCTAGAATTCCTCTCTCTCTCCTCAAATTCTTCAGGATTCAAAAGATCAGAATAGTGTGGTTGTGGATCCTGAGTCTTCTTACCACTCCTCAAAGTGATAGAATTTACAGAAGCATAAGAATTTGGGTCTTGGGGAGGGTTAGGAAAGATTGAAGGGGCTTGATTGACCATGAATTGTTGATTAGCAGAAGAATACAAGGAACCCTGCTCAACCACCTGAGCATGTGCGTGCGGGTCCCTCTGATTTTCGTACCCTTGGGCTTGATTGCCCAAATTTATAATGTTTCGCGGGTTGGGTACGAGTTGGGATGGTAGAGATCCGGGTTGACGAGAGTTAGTAATGAGCCCGGATTGCAAGTTGTCCAGCGAGTTTTTCATTTGCTGCATGAGCTGGAGGATAGATCCTTGCATCTCTACCATTTGACGGTTCAAATCAGCCTGCCCTGCGGGTTGATGGGCATTCCAAGCTGGCTGATTGACCTGATTCGGAGGCAACTGAGTACATACTTGACCCTGACCCATTGGTCGTTGCAGAGCATAGTTGCTGGGTTGGAATTGGGTCAGTTGCCCCAGATTTTTCCAAGAGAAGTTAGGGTGGTTTCTCCAACTTAGATTATAAGCATTCGAGTAGGGATTGGATCTAACATTCTCTTCTACAGCACAGACATCCTCATAGGGTGAGGATGGAGAGAAAGAAAGGGAAGGATCAGAAAAACTGGGATCAAAGGCCCCAGTTGGGAACCCATGGGGTTCCGAAAAATGCTGACTCATAGGTTGAGTCGCATCAAGTTGATTCACGAACTCCTGTCCAGAAGGAGCTCGTGAGAAATGGAATCCCAAAGAGTTGTTCATAGAATTGCCAGCTATCCACTCTTCCATTCTTTTAGCAACCAAGTCCACCTTATCAAGTTTATTACAAATCAATTCCATATCAAATGAATGAGAGTCATGGACTTCATTGACATTTGATCTAGGTTGCTGGGACCAGTTAAAAGTATCCATGGAGGCATGATTAATTGAATTCTCACTCATTTCCTCAAATAAATCATGTGCACTATCTGCATCTTTATTGAGGAAATTGCCTCTGCAAGAAGCATCCACATGGTTTCTGAGTTGCTCATTCAACCCATGACAGAAGATCTGCACGAGTTGCCATTTCAGCACCTCGTGGTGTGGACACCTCCGCAATAAGTCCTGGAATCGCTCCCAGGCCACATGAAACTGCTCCCCTGGCCGCTGGGTAAAGGTAGTGATTGCCCGTCTCAAAGCATTGGTACGACCGACTGGGAAGAATTTCTTCAGAAAGGCCAATTTCAACTCATTCCAAGTTGTAATTGGTCTTCCTATTGTCCTAAGAGAGTGGGGGAAGAGCCTCATGATCATTTGCTCCTCGTTAACATTTCGAGCCTTGGTGGTCTAGACCAAAGTGGTCAAATCTTCCAAGTGCTGAAACGGATCTTCGGAGCCAAGCCCATGATAATGTTTAATCAGGCTTAACACCTGGGGCTTGATTTCTACGTCACCGGCTGGAATCTGGACGCCAGGACGTTCCCCGTAATTTGAAGGATCATAAAAATCCTTCAAGGTCTGAGCGCCCTGCATTCTATGGAACCATTCCTGCATTCTTTGCATTTGTTCCAGCTGCCTTCAAAATTCTTCCTGTGGATTTTCAAGCAGAGGAGGCTGTTGTTCGGCCATGGGATCAAATTGACCAAAATCTAACTTGCGCCTCCTAGAATGTTCTAACGGTCCTTCCAATCGGGGATTCAATGACCGTCTTTCCAGCATAAACTAGAAGGTCGGAAGGACTGGGGATAGGGACCATGCAGCACAACAAAACAAGGCTGTCCTTAAGTGGGGTAGCCTAAGGATCTACTGACTCCCAAAACCAGCCTTAAGACTGTAAGTGATTTACTCTACTTGCATCTGTTTAATCTAACCAGTTAGAAGGAGAGACTGGGGAGAAGGTTCTTCCTTTGGTTTTTGCCTCTGGTTCCTAGTGTACCCCCCAGCCACGATCGTTTGACTCTGCTCCCCTAGATAGACATCAGATTAATCAGTACAAGTAGGTTAACCAAAAATAATCTCAGACTAGGCCCTGAAGAGCGAATCAAACCTTAAGGCCAACGTCTACTCAATTGTGTTAAGGCCTGGGATTGTGGTGCTTATGGAATGTGATGGGCCCTTACAATGGGTTGTGCCCTTAATGATTGATTGAGATTTGTGTACGTGCGTGCACAACCAGGGTTTTCAAGCAAGATTATTGATAATGTGTGAATTTTAGTGTTCAAATCTTGCTTAAGTAGCTTTTAGGGTTTCAAATTAGGTGAATTGCAATCAAGTTTCTAGGCAAACCAAGTTGTAAAACACGGGTGAAGATTGTTTTCCTTTAAAATCAGAAAGAAAGTGGAGTGCCTAGAATATACCTAGATTGAAAACCCTAAGGAGGAGCTACTTGATGAGTTGGTTTTAAAATAAAGTGCTGCGGCCCAAACAACTCAAACAACTGGCCACAAATGCACCACTAAGTTAGTCACTCAAAGATGATTAACCTAGAATGATTTCTACTTTGTTATGTGTTGCTTTGTGTGTACCGATTCCACAGATCAGAACCCGGTTGAGTAGAAAACAAATCAAGTTGATCAAGTGCCTTGAATGTGGGGTGTGTTGTGTGTTTGTTGAAAATTACCCCACAAGATTATCTTTTTGTTATTTTTTTTTTATGGATGAGGGTGGAATGAATGTGAGTGAAAATCCAAATAACCAAACTATTCCTAGGATTTATGCAAACACCTAGGTTTATTGGGATTTGGATTTAATGTGGCGAATGGAATCTATGGAGGGGGAAAGAATGGGGAAGCACTTACAGTTGTCTTCAACTACACTTTACTCCAGTCTACCGCTTGTTGATTCCTTGATGGTGGTCTCTGCAAAATAATAGAAACAAGAGAAAGCTAGTTAGAAAATAAATAAAGTGCAAGAAATGCAAAGGAAAGATCGGAAATCGTTGCCTCCCCGGCAACGATGCCAAAATGTTGAACCGTTTTTGCGAATCGCTACGCGTACGTGTTTGGTTTTGGAAAACCTATTGTTGTAGTTCGAAAGCGAACAATTCGTGTTCAACAAATAAAATTTATACCGAAAAGAATTCCGGGTCGAACACAGGGAGGCTACGTTGATATATATATTCTCAATTATATTTTTTTTAGGATTTTTGATAAGGAAGGCGATATAATTACAATGGAGCTATCAGACTAAGGGAGAGAGAGAGAGAGGGAGATAGAGAGAAAGAGAGAGAGAGAGAGAAAGAGAACATGCATTCAATATTTCAATTGTTTATATAATCAAACTAAATAAAAGTTACACTAGAAAGCGAAAAATCAATTACACTATAAAGCAGAAAAATTCTACATTAGAAAAGCTGTAAATAAGAATGGGAGAGAGAAGTTATCCTCCTCGACGATTGCTTGGAGGACGAGCCGGACGGGACATCGTCTGGACGAAGGAGAACAAAGCAGGATGAAGGAGGACAAAGCAGAAGAACGGGAACGAAGCAGCACACCATCGTCGTCGCGGGATCCACTTTCGAAGGGGAAGGAAAATTGGACTTTATCTCGTGAGAAGCATCCCGGGTGTGGGACAAGCTTCTCTTGAGCTTTGGAGTGGTAGAGAGGAGAAGGGATGAGAATTTCGTATGGAGGGGGTCTCCTTTTATAGTTGCAAGGAGTGGGGGCAAAATGGACATTACAACTTCAAGATAATAAAAGAGGGGTCTTTAGTGACGAATAAATCCGTCACTAAAGCCCTCAACGTGGGCGTCGTGGCCGGCTCGCGCGCGCCTCCTCACCTTCTTGCGCACTCAATGGCTTGCACACGTTCGCCGCTTTTCAGCTGTCCGATTGCGAGATCGGACGGCTTAAGATGCGTCCGCACCCGCTGCGTTGCGCGCCCGCCCGCACGTCTGATTGCGCATCCGATTGCACGTCCAATCGCGCGTCGACGCTATCGAGCACACGTGGCCGTCCGATCTACATCTGACGCTCCACTCGCGCCCAATCGCCGGGCCTTCCAGCCCCTCTCCACGGCTCGAACCAGTGCCCAGTGCTCGCGAAAGCGCGCTCGACCACTGTGCTATGGGGCGCGGATGGTCGAGCGGACGCTTTTAAGTGCGAGCGCCCATGGCCGTTGGATTAAGATCCAATGGCGGAGAGCGATCGGGCGTGGGGCCTTCACATGACGCAAGCGACCGTTTGGGCGGCTGAGATGGCACCACATGGCGTTATCTTGGCTGTCCATCTTCTGGAAGTTGTAGATGGTGCCACAGATGTCGGATTGACTTGATTTTTGTGTCGTTGGGCTGCGATCGTCGATCCAAATTCATCCGTACGGTTGGATTTATCATCTGAAGTGTGGATTTATACCATCCTGGCCCTTGATCTTCTGGGGTTCCCAGGTCACTATCTGATGCTACGAATGCCTGATTAGGGCGATCTTGGAGTCGTTGAACTCCAATCGTCGCCCTGATCACATCCATATGGTTGGATCTTTGATCTGAGGCCCCGATAAAATGTTTGCCCTGTCCAAGCACATAAAAGGAGACAATTAGCCTCCATTTTATTCAAACTACTCTAAATGCAAGATGATGCATGTAATGCAATATTTATATCATGAAATGCAATCCTATGCTTAAGAACATGCATAAATAGACATTTTAAGAAGTGTAAATGTGTTTGCATCAGGAGGGAAATCAGAAGAGAAAGAAGGAGCCCTGCAATGCAAAAATACAAGCCTGTCCTTAGGTTGGGTAGCCTAAAGGTCTATAGATTCTCAGAATCTATCATAAGATTATGGATGATTTACTCTACTTATGTCCAAGCAATCCAACCAGTTAGAAGGAGGGACTAGGGAGAAGGTTCTTCCTTTGATTTGGGCCTCCGGTTCTTAGTGTACCCTAGCCACGGTCGTTTGATGCTACTCCCCTAGCTAGACATCAGATTGACTATTATAAGTAGGTTAATCGTAAACAATCTCAATCTGGATCCCGATGAGCAAACCAGTCCTTAGGGCCAACATCTAACCAATTTTAGTTAGGCTTGGGAAATTAGTGCTTCTGGAATGTGATGGGCCCTTAATGGGTTGTGCCCTTAATGATCTGTTTGAGAATGTGTGTATGTGCACAACCAAAATGTTTTCAAGCAAGATTATTGAGGATGAGGTGAATTTTAGGGTTCGAATCTTACTTAGTAGCTTTTAGGATTCAAAATATTAGGTATATTCAACCAAGTTTTGTGAGGCAAACCAAGTTTTGAAAGCACGAATTCAAGTGTTTTTCCGTTATAAATCAAGAAAATATGGAGTGCCTAGCTTGACCTAAATATTGAATCCTATGGGGCAGCTAGAAAATGAACTTCTTTTAAATTAGGTGGTGCGGCCCAAACAATTCAATCAATCGGCCTAAATGCACCACTGATTAAGGCACACAAAAAGATTATTAAGCTAATATGATTCTACTCTTTTTTGTGTTGAATTAGTGTACCAGGTCCACAGGTCGGAATCCCAGTTGAGTAGATGAAAATCAAGTCAGGTTATGTGCCTTCGATGTGGGTGTATAAAGTGTGTAAATTGATTCATCCCACAGAAAGTATCTTTTTGTTTTTTTTATATAAATGCGGAGGTGAGTTGAGTGGAGGTGGCAAACATGACAAACAATTCTATCCTAGGGTTTATGCAAGTACCTAAGTAGATTTGGTCATGGTTATGAGTATGGCGAAATGAAACTAGTGGGGGGGAATGTGGGGGACACTTACAAAGTACTCTACCCGTACTTTACTCTGATCTACGCACTTGGATCTCCATGCTAGGATACTTGCAAGACAATAGAATAGAGATAAGTGGAGTTAGTAATATGTAAATGCAAAGAAGCGCAGAAAACAAGAAAGTAAATTTTGTTGCCTCCCCAGCAACGACGCCAAAATGATGTAGGTGTGCTTCGCGAATTAAAATCAGGGTTTGAAGGACCCATCGTCGTAGCTCACAAAATGCTTTTATCAGATAAAATTTATAACCAAAACTCGAAAAGTGAGTCCCAGGTCGAACACACGGAGGCGACATTTACTTTAATTTAAAACTGTGCTTCATTTTATTTATTTTTGGTATTTTGAAGTTTTGTTCTTTTTTGTGTTTTTGAAATAAGAAGACAGGCAGAATAGATGGAGCAAATATGATATATATATTACTCCAATGTCAACTACAATGATCTATGAAGGCATGAGAAAGAAAGAGGTGAGAAGGAATCTCCCGGATCAACTGTTATGTGAGATGACGGTGCCTGGCGGAAGCTTGGACAAAGGAGTTGAGAAGCGGGATGACGGAGGTGAGATGCAGGAGGACATTGACTAGAGGAAAGCTTCAGTGTGGCTCCAGAATGGAGGTGAGGAGGCAGAGATGATCTGCTACCGGAATGGAGGTGAGAGGATAGCTCCAAGGTGACCTATGAATGGTGATGGGAAGAGGGAGGAATATTTGGTGAGGTAGAGGTTCGCTACACTAATAGGAGCCTTGAGAGCTTGAGAGTAAGCTCTAACAGAGCATTGGTAGGCTTGCTAGAGCTTAGGAGTAGGTGGGAGTTGAGTAGGTAGAGATGAAGAGGAATGGGGGGTGTAGAGGTGTTTATATAGTGATGGGAGGAGAAGCATCTGACGCATAGACATTCAGGGATAGCTACAAGCGTCACTAAAGGTCGCTCAAGCTGTCGCCAAAAGATCCGTACCTCTTCAATGCCTTTGCTGGCGCACGCACTGTGCAAGCCATTTAGTGACGGTTGTAAGCATCACTAAAGGCCCACTCTTCTATTGCAGAAAATCCTGCAACTGCCGCTCACGCTCGCCTATTGTAGCTGAGGTTGGATGCACTGTAGGCGTTGGATACAGATGTGAACAGTTGAGATGGTGCGAAGATCTCATCTTTTGATCGCACGTGAGATGGCGCATTCTCAAGGAGCATCGATGGCCGTGTGCAGCATCCGTGCTCATCCAACGGTGCCACGTGGTGATGCCTCTGCCACTTGATTGTGCCCACGCTCATCCAACGGGTGCAATTCAATTGCACTTGCTCTTCGCGAAATAGCCTCCCCCCATAGCGACTCAAACTTGTACTAGCAGTTTGCAAGCGTGTGTCTTCACCAATGTGCCAAGGCTATGGTTTGTTGAGTGGAGGGAGTGGTGCAGTCGTGCATCTCAATCATTGGATGAAGATTCGACGGCCGAGATGAGGCCATCCTTAAGCTGCCTGAGGCTGGGTGAAGAGTTCATCCATGGTGTGCACATCTCAGCCATTGGATTGAGATCCAACGGCTGGGATCTCATCTTGCGGTAGCCTCAGAGATGCCTTGGCTATGGTGGGTGGCCTAGGTGGCACCACGTGGTGCCATTCGGGCCATCTGTCTTCTTCTTCTAATGGAGGGTGCTACAGAGCTCTGATCAGGGTGATTCTCACGTTGAAGAATTGTGACCGTCGCTCTTAATCCATCTGTATGGTCGGATTCTTCATCCAAAGCCTGTAGAGATTTCCCACTGCCTCCTGGCCATATAAAATGATGGAATTAATGTACATAGTATACAACTATCCTAAATGCAATGCAATGGATGTTTGTGCAATATTTATATCATGATATGCAATGCTAGGCCTAAGAACTATCGTAAATAAGCATTTTACGATGAATTTATATGTGTTTATCATTAGGCTTTTGAAATCGTCTTGGACAACCAGGTTTTAGTTTGTTATAACGTTGTAGTATAGCCGGTTATTACCAACATTTCAAATATATAAATTTTTTACTCGAAAAATAAAAGAGTTCCCGAGGTCGAACTCAGGGAGCAAGTTGTATTCTAGAGATATACATGTTTCTTTTACAAAATAAAGAAAGAGAGAGGGAAAGAATTTGTTGTTCTCTTTGTTGTCTCCTCGTGATGTTCTTCTTTCTTTCTTTCTTCAGATCTCCTTCTTCTTCTTCCTTGGTTTCTGTCTTGGCCTCTCTTCTTCTTTTTCTGCAGTCTCTTCTGTGAAGGTTTCTTCTTCCTTGGCTCTGCTGTAATTCTTCTCTGCAGCCTTTCCTCTTCTGTAGAGTTTCTTCTTGTTTCTCCTCCCTGCGGCTAAGTGTCAGCTTCTTCTTTTCTTTTTCAGCCAGGGACGTCACCCTTCCTTTCTTCTTTTCCCTTCAGGTCGTCGTCTGATTTCCAAATCAGACGACTTAACTACCTGTTGCTACAGTCAGCTTCCTTCTTCCGCGGGTCTTCTTCTTCGCCTGTGCCTGCACACTTCAGAGTTTTTCGTCAGAGGCAAAACCTACTCTACCCCCCCCCCCCCCGCGTCTCTCTCCCTCTCTGAAACCACTCTTGGGAAAGCTCTCCCAGAGCTGCCGGGTAACCGGGTTCGGGTCAGGCCCGGGTCCAGGCCCACCGGCGTGCGTGGTGGGCGAGGAGTGCAGGTCAGTCTTAAGTCGGGTCGGGTCAGGTCAGGTCAGGTCTGCGGGGCGTGAGCGCGGACGAGACCGGGTAACCGGGCGGGTGAAGGGGACCTCACCCCGTGTGCTGAGGCAGTAAGCCTTCAGCACTTTTGCATCTTATGTCGCTGCGACTCTTCAGGCGTTTCCGAGGTGGGACTAAATGTCCCGCCTCAATTGCGCGCCCGCAGCGGGGAAGTCAGCAGGAGATTGCGGCGTCACGCGAAGCTTTCTTCCTTAGCTGCGAACCTGGTGTTTTGCCAAGACTCCTCGCAAGGCCTGGGAGTTGAATCTGGGCTTGGCGCTGAGCGTGGCGCGCCTGTAGCTGCAGGCGGAAGCAGTTCCTCCTGCGCGTCAATGGCGGCGGAGGTCGGGTGGCCTGTTCACAAGAAAACGGCCTCTCGACCTAATCAGAAAGTGCCAGGAGCTTCGCCAGGGTGCGGCGAAGCTCGTGTGGGTGGTGGCGAGGCGCGGGGCGGCGTGCGAGAGCTGCCCTAGGTCGGACTGTGGGTCGGAGGATGGGTCTGTTCGGTGGGGTTGCAGAGGGTGATGTGGGGGGAGTGGCAGGGCGGAGGTTGATCAGGGTGAGGAGGCGGAGGTCCTGCGGTGGTCGGCGAGCCGTGTGGGTCGCTGAGGTGATGGGAGCGGCTCGCCGGAGGGTGGTCGGAGACGAAGGGGGTGAAGGTGGTCAGGGTCGGTCGAGGGCTTAATTGAATAAATTGAAAGCGGGGAAAGAAAGAGGAGAAGAAGGGGAGTAGCTCTAGCTTACTTGCAGGGACGAAGGGGGAGGAACAGGGCGACAATCGTATCGACTGTCGCCGGAGAAGACGATGCTCAGGGAAAGGGGCGGCGGCGAGCAGAGAGCCAGAGAGGCGCCAGCTGGGTGCGGCGTGGCGCGGGAAGAACAGGGGAGGAAGTCTCTGCTGCTGGTATTGCGGCAGAGCGAAGAGGTGGAGGGGGAGGAAACCGCCGGAGCTGGTGAGCGTCTGCCGGAGGAAGAAGAGAAGAAAGTTGGGGATTTTCTCCGTCAGATCCAGGCTGCCCCGGTCGGTGGAGCAACGGGGGGTATTTATAGGGATCAAACAGGGAGGAAGGCGGAGGGAGACGACGTGTCTACCTCGCCGGAGGATGGTCGGAAGCAAGAACCCATACCGTCCGTGCGTTCGCACGGCCGGTATGGTGGGTTACAACGACCAGGGGGGTGTCCCTGCGACGGCTGACGACGCAGGGCACCCCCGGTTTACTTGCCAGGTCCCCCACCTCACCCTGCGCGACGCCATGCTCCGCACAAGGTCGCCGGAGCATGGTGCTGGCAGGTTTTGCAGGAGGGACCTGATTGCAAAGAACGAAGGAGAGTTAGGGGCCAAAATGCGAGGGTTCAAAAGTTGAGGGCCAAAGAGTAAATATATGAGGACCAAAGTGTAAAGTCGGTCAAGGAGGTTTCTTCTTAGGCTCAAGTTTTTATACATGACTAATTAGGACCTAAGGAATCTGATGGTGAATTTCATTTCCATATTAAACCTTGTTTGACTGGTCAATTTGCGCAAAAACCCAAATTAAGTTATTAATTGGGCATGGTTCTCAATGTAGGTCAAAAAGGGTTCTGAAGGCCAAATTCAAGGTTCTAAACCCTGGAGATTATTTTTCTATGAATTTTAGAGGGTTTATTCTATTTTTACTTTGCCTCGAACCTTGTGAATTGAAGTGGGTTGTTTTAGGGTTACAGATTATCATTTAGTTTCTTGGAATTGCTGTAGCCCTTGCTAGATCATTTCATCCCACTCTTATTCTTATTAAGCTGCTTTGACCTATGTTTGGGCCCTGAATTACCCTGTATGCAGATTATACTGGTAAAATTGCATTTTTACCCCTTATGACTTATTTTCTTCTCAAACTCAGGATTCTCTGAGTTAAGCCTTTCCTTGAGATATGTAGGAGCTTTTATCCTTTGTATTAGGTCAAAATGAGCTAGTTATGGCTCATGATGAGGTTATCATCATACCCCCATGCCTAGCTTTTGCTAGTCCCTTAGCAAAACTTAAGGTTTCAACCCTTGTTCTAGACCATGAAGTTTTTAATAGTTTTAGATAAGTGCCTTTTTTATTTGAGCATAGATTAGGTTAGAATGCTGACCATAGGCCTAAAAGGTACTCTAGTACTAATCAAGATCCAAATCTGTCTAGCCTTAGCCTCAGTCTTTTAGCAAAGGTTTTTAAGGCCCACAAGAACTAACCTAAGGTTTATTGGACTTCGTGGTTAAAGCACCCGTGCTTGAAATGATTTTAGCCCTGGCTCAGTTCGCAGTGCGTTTTGTAAGAGAGAGATAGAAAGTTTTTCTGTTTGGAGAGTTTTCTCTCTCTTCTTCCTTTTAGTTCTAGCCTAGGATTGGCTTTTCAACACGGTCTATATCAGATTCCTTGCTCCCATCATCAATCCTCAAGGGTTCTTGGCGATCGATGCTTCGAGATAGCACCGCCCATGGCAACCCCCGGAACCCTGGCTATTGAGATTTCGAGATAATCCCATCCATGGTATTCCGTGGCCGAATCCAGACCCTGGCAATTGACACTTCGAGATAATGCCATCCATGGAATCTGAACCAGCAGAGTGCTTACATGCCCCCAGTAGGATATGTAAATATCCTAAGAGACAAGCACCGAGGAGATGATATTTTGTTACGCATCTTCGAGGGGATTTCCCGCCTCTCCGCGCTGGGAACTCGTCCAAATCAATCTTGTGTTGATCGGCCGCTCCTATTCTAGGTGATCTTTTCAGATTTTTGCGACCCTTCTGCGTGATTCTGATTTTTACGCTTACTGAACCAGGCTGTGTATGAGGTTAGGGTGCTTAGGTTACTGAGTCCCGTAAACCAAAAATTAGTTAACGAGGCCGAATACTCCCTAAGCCTTAGACCTAATACTTCAGCTTTTCATTTTCCTCAACCTCTTGAGGAGTGTCCAGATCTTAATGGGTACTAAGAGTCTATTCAAGAATGCCTAAGGTTTGCATTCTTTACTAATCTCATTGTGCACTTTTCTTGAATGAGGTCTAGAACTTAAGTTAATTCCTTAGTTCCTTACTAATGACTATCACTTTTTCTTATAATTTTGTGCTCCTTTTTCATTTTGTTTTTCTTCTCCTTCACAAAATTTCCTTCTCCTCTTTTCCTCTTATTCTTTTTCAAAAATTTTTTAATTTTTATGGTGTTTTTGGCATATGTGAATTTTTTTGTTTGAAACCTTTTCTTACAAGTTTTTTTGTACTTTCCTACCCCCCCATGCCTAAGATTTGCAATGTCCTCATTGTAACCTAGGGGTTTTTATTCAACTAAGTTCATACATTAGGATAGCTGTTTTGATGAGTCTCAGATGTAAGCACCTGAGGTGGAGTTGGCTGCCCTAAAGTGTGAACTTCAAGTGCAAAAAAGCTGTCAGAACAAGTTTCAGGTTTTCAAAGAGAATGACGGGCTGCCTCCCGTTAAGCGCTGAGTTTTACGCCATCGGCTAGGCGCAATAAGCTCAAGGGGAAAGGAGGGTATAAGATGCCTCAGCCAAATTAGTAGAAGTTACATCAATGAACGGCTTGAGTCTCTGACCGTTCACGATGAAATGTTCAGAATCGTGGCTGAGTGGACTGATTTCGATTGCTCCATTTCCAAAAACCTGTCGGACCAAATATGGTCCGACCCACTTAGATCTCAGTTTTCCTGGGAAGAGTTTGAGTCGGGCATCAAAGAGTAGGACCTTTTGACCAGGATGAAAGATCTTTCTCGAGATGTGTTTGTCGTGGAAGGCTTTAACCCGCTCCTTGTAGATTTGCGAGTTCTCGTACGCGTCTATGCGTAGTTCATCGATCTCGCTGATTTGGAGTTTTCTGTGGGTCCCAGCCTTGGAAAGATCTAGATTACAGTTCCGTACTGCCCAATAGGCTTTATGCTCCAGTTCGACGGGAAGGTGGCATGCCTTTCCGTACACCAGTCTAAAGGGAGACATGCCTAATTGGGTCTTGTGGGCGGTCCTATAGGCCCACAATGCTTCCGGAAGTCAGGACGACCAGTCCTTCCCGTCAGGTCGAACAGTGACTTGCAGGATTTTCTTGATCTCCCGATTAGACAGCTCAGCTAGACCATTAGTTTGGGGGTGGTAAGGAGTAGAGATTCGGTGAGACACCCCGTATTTGGTCATCAGTGACCTAAACTGAGCATTTGTGAAATGGGTCCCCCCATCAGAGATTATTGCACGAGGAATCCCGAACCTTGAGAAAATGTGTTGATGAATGAATTTGAGAACGATTTTGTGATCACAGGTTCGGGTCGGTATGGCTTCGATCCATTTGGACACGTAGTCCACAGCCAACAGAATGTATTCGAAACCATCCGAAACAGGAAAGGGGCCCATAAAATCAATCCCCCAAACATCAAAGATTTCGCATACTAGAATCGGTTGCATAGGCATCATGTCGCGATGGCTCATGTTGCCCAAAGTCTGGCAACGACTGCATGCCTTGCAATGACTGTATGCGTCTTTGAACAGTGTGGGCCAGTAAAAGCCGCACTGGAGGACTTTTGATGCGGTTTTATGCCCGGCAAAATGGCCACCGCATGCCTGGTCATGGCAGAAAAAGAGGATATTGTTGACTTCCCCTTCCGGGACACATCTCCGGATGATCTGATCGGCACCTATGCGGAAGAGGTACGGGTCTTCCCAAATGTAATACTTGGCATCGGAGCGTAATTTGTCTTTCTTGGCCTTCGGCCAATCGGACGGGGTCTGATGAGATGCCAAGTAATTTACAATATTAGCAAACCATGGAAGGCTAGTACCAATAGTCAGCAGGTGCTCATCGGGAAAATGCTCAGTGATGGGTCCGGAAGGGTCAATTATTTCAGAAGGAAGACGGGACAAGTGATCAGCTACCACGTTTTGTTTTCCCGCTTTGTCGCGAATCTCAAGGTCAAATTCTTGCAACAGCAAGATCCATCGGATCAATCTAGGTTTCGCGTCCTTCTTTGCAAGGAGATGCCTCACAGCCGTGTGATCCGAGTATATGATGACATGGGAACCCAGAAGGTACGATCTGAACTTCTCTAGGGCAAATACTACAGCTAGCAGCTCTTTCTCAGTAACCGTATAGTTACGCTGAGCCTCATCGAGTGTTTTGCTGGCGTAGTAAATGACCACAGGTTTCTTGTCATTTTTCTGCCCCAAAACCGCTCCTACAGCGAAGTCGGATGCATCACACATGATCTCAAAGGGTTGAGACCAATCAGGGGACTGTAGGATCGGGGCTTGGGTGACTCGGTCACGCAGGATTTCAAATGCTTGAGTGCATTCCTTGGAGATTTCGAAGGGAACATCCTTGGAGAGAAGAGTGTCAGGGGGCGTGCGATTTTTGAAAAATCAGGGATAAATCGTCGATAAAAACCGACATGCCCTAAAAAGGATCGGATGTCCCTGATCGAGCTAGGCATAGGAAGGTGAGAAATCAGATTAACCTTAGCTCGATCCACTTGGATACCTTTCTCCGAAATTGAGTGTCCCAGGACAATTCCCTCAGGTACCATGAAATGGCTCTTTTCCCAGGAAAGAACCAAATTCACATCGATGCACCGCCTGAGTATCTGGACCAAGTGTTGGAGGCAATCGTCGAATGATGCTCCGAAAACTGAAAAGTCATCCATGAAGACTTCCAGATAATCACCTACCATATCTGAGAATATGGCAAGCATGCATCGCTGAAAAGTAGCGGGTGCATTGCAAAGACCAAAAGGCATCCTTCGGAAAGCGTATGTTCCGAAGGGGCAAGTGAACGTGGTCTTTTCTTGGTCCTCAGGATGGATTGCCACCTGGTTATAACCGGAGTACCCGTCAAGAAAGCAGAAGAACCTATTTCCCGCTAGTTTTTCGAGAATTTGATCAATGAAGGGTAGTGGGAAATGATCCTTCTTCGTGGAGGAATTGAGTCGACGGTAATCTATACAGACTCTCCACGAGTTGGCTAATCGGGTAGGAATGATTTCTCCGGTCTCAGTCGTTATAGTGGTGAGTCCTGCCTTCTTGGGCACGACCTGAATTGGGCTCACCCAACGACTATCGGAGATCGGGTAGATGATTCCGGCATCTAACCACTTGATGATCTCCTTTTTCACGACCTCCTGCAGATTGGGGTTTAAGCGTCTCTGCATTTCACGAGAAGGTCGTGTGCCCTCTTCTGAATAGATATGATGAGTACAATAAGAGGGACTTATTCCAGTCAAATCATCGAGAGTCCATCCGATGGCTCTGCGATGTTGCTGGAGGACAACAATCAGACGGGATTCCTGTTCAGGACTGAGGTTGGAATTGATGATCACAGGAAGGGTCTGATTAGAACCCAAAAAGACGTATTTTAAGTGAGCAGGAAGGGGTTTCAGTTCGAGGATGGGGTTTTCAGCAGCAGCGGGTGGTTCAGTATAGATGTGAGGTTCAAGGGTGGGAGTTACTGGGTTGTTCACATCTGGATTTGACTCCTCTGTTTGCGGGTCAAGATCCTTTTGTGGTTGATGAGGCATACTCAAGTCATTCTGGAGGTGTGATTCATCAACCAAAGTCTTGATGTCACAAATTTGCTCGATGACGCCGCAATTAATTCCTTGTTGGGCCTTAAATATATCAATTTTCAGTGTTTGATCTCCAAACTTAAGCTCTATTTGGCCCTCCTCACAGCTGATGTTGGCTCTAGCAGTAGCCAAGAAAGGTCTCCCTAGAATGATTGGTGTATCCCTAGGGTTCTCAGGTGCATCCATGTCTATGACTATAAAGTCCACTGGAAAATAGAAATCCCGCACTCTCACGATAACATCCTCGAGAATCCCTTTTGGAGACTTTATAGATCGATCTGCTAATTGTAATGTCACCTCGGTTGGTTTCAGCTCAGATTCTTCTAGATGGTCAAGTAAGGATGTGGGTATCAGATTTATAGATGCACCCAAGTCTAACAATGCTCTATCAAATTGGGTACCACCTATCTTACAGGAGATCAGGGGAGTTCCAGGATCTTTTGCCTTGGGTGGGAGTCTACTAAGGATTACAGAGCTGGCTTGCTCTGACAGAACAATTGGGCTCCCTCCCTTGGTTTGCGGCTTACGCTGGGGTGTACATATATTCTTTAGAAATCGTGCGTAAGCTGGTACGTGGCGGATTGCATCCATCAAGGGGATGTTTATGTGGACCTGCTCAAAGAGCTTGACCAGGTCCTCCTCAGGGGCCACGGGTTTGGTGGTCTTCTTTCCCTTGGTCAGGGCCTCGGGAAACGGGATCTTGGTTGGTTCTTCTAGGATAGGTCCAGGTTGTGGATCTGGAACAGCGGTACCTTGGATAACTATCCTAGGGTCATGGTTATCAGGCTTGGAGTGGTTTGGACAATGCGGGTCTTGAGTTGTCTTACCACTACGTGTTGTTACAGAATTTAATCCGGCCTGATTTTGGTTTGGGTTTGGTAGGAGGGGTGGCTGCTGCTGAAATCCCGCACGAGAAGTTGAGGCTTCCATCTCGTCTGGAGATGGAGCAGTAGGGGCCTGATAAATCCATTGAGCGTGGCCCAAATTTGGATTCATAACGCGCTTCTGGGTTGGCACGTTATTTGGGTTAGGAAGGGGTTGGGAAGGGAGTGTGCCTGGCTGGCGAGAATTTGCCAACTGGGCCAGTTGAGTTTTAACTTCAGTAAGCTCGTCCTTGTGCTGCTTTTGAATAGCCGCATTTGATTTTTGAATGTCAGCCAGAGTCTGAAGGATTAAGGACATTTGATCTTGATTTGGCCCTGATGGATAAGTAGAGTTGGGCCGAGGCTGAGGTGGCTGGTAGTGATGAGAGGGCTGTGGGCGGGACTGAAAAGGTGGTCTTTGGGTTTGGGAATTTCCTGCCCACTGAAAATTGGGATGGTTTCGCCATCCAGGGTTGTAAGTGTTGGAGAATGGGTCGTTCTGGATGGCGTTGAGGTCCTCGCAGGTCTGAGGAACCTCCTGAGAATCAGGGAAAGGAGGAATGGAGTTCCCCCGGCTGGTGTAGAAAGGATCGGATGATCTTCCAGTCCAAGAATCAGATGGGGATGGATATGGATCCATCCCAGGGGAGGATCGGTGGAGGATGTTTTGCACAGTCTCCTGTGTGGAAGGAGGTTGTGCAAAGGAGTTACGCGCAGAGGTGGCTCGCTGCAAGTGCTGAGTCAGCTCATCCACCTTCTTTTCAATGATTGAGACCTTGTCCAATCGACTGGCCATTAATTCCAGGTCGACTGATGCGGACAGGCCCTGCGTCTCATGTGCTCCCTTAAGATTCGTCGCTGCGCGGGTATTCGTCCTGTCGAATAATCCCATGGAGTCATTGTTGATGGAGTTCTCGCACATGTTTTCGAGAATCTCCCATACGGTGTCTTCATGTTGACCCATGATGTTTCCTCCGCAAGTTGCATTGACGAAAAGGCGGATGTCCTCACGGAGTCCCTGGTAAAAAGATTGGACTTGTTCCCATTTAGGAACTCCGTGATGGGGGCACTTTCTCATGAGATCCTGAAAACGATCCCATGCCTCATGGAGAGGTTCTCTTGATTGTTGAGTGAAGTGTGTAATCTGATGGCGCAAGGCGTTGGTCCGACCAACGGGAAAAAACTTTTTCAAAAATTCGGATTGAAGTTCTTCCCAAGTGTTGATCGGCCGGGTCTGAGTTTGATACCAATGGGCGGCCTTGTCCATAAGAGAAAAGGAGAACATCTTCATGAGAAGAATATCCCGATTTTGCGCATCTGATCCAAAAGTGTGGGCCAGATGCTTTAGCTGTTTGATGTGCTGGAAGGGATCTTCAGAATTAAGCCCATGGAATTTAGGTATAGCATGAATCATGTTGGGCTTTAGTTCGGAATCAGGTCCTCCAGTCGGGATTCTGACTCGAGGCTCAATGGCCACCGCAGCAGGATTGTAGTGGTCCCGCATCATAGGACGCTGTGGTGGGTGCACGAAGTTTTGGAAGAGGTCATTGAGTCGCTGGAGCTGGTGTTCCAGATTATTTTCTTCCTCAACTGGCTGAGCCATGATGGGGGAAGAAGAAGAACTTGGTTCTGAATCAGAAGAGAGAATAATGTGAGGGTGTTGCTGCACAAACACGGGCGTCGAGGCTTGGCCTGGACGAGAGTGAATTTCTAATGGAGGTCTTAAGGGTGGTCCTAGGGACCTCCTTCCGTACATGCACTGTTTGGAAGAGGTAAGTTTAGAAGGTGCTGGACCCAATCAAGACACCCAAAAATGTGTTGGGTGACTATAGAGGTGCGGGGCAGATGGACCCCTTGATCAGAAAGATCGTCCACCTGAGAATTACCTGGGCAGCCAGAGAGGGAGAGTCCCGCGAAGACCCCTACACGGTAGAGCGCCCCACGGGTTGCAGGGTTTCCCCCACCCGACCTCTCTTGTCACTGCGGTTCCAGGTAGACCAGAATGGGGATCTTGACCTCTTAAGTCTACCAATTTTAAGATCAGGGTGATTAAGGTTTTCACTTGAACTTTAGTCTTTTAAGTGCAAAGAGTGACCTAATTTAAGGTTGGTTGACCCAAGGGGTCAACTTTACCTCTTGTTTTCTTTAAGAGCTTTTAGGTCCTGTCTTTTAGGGTTCAAGTGTTTAGAGAGAGCCAATTGTTTAGGATTTTTCTTGTTAATTATTTTCAATCAATGGCTTGGGCACACCTCTTTTGGATTTCCTCAATTCTTGATTAAGGGGTGTGTCTCTATTGAAATCCTAATGTTTGACCTTATGTTGGCTCTACTTGGTCCATTTAACTCTTTGTTGGGCAATTAGGGCCCAAGCAAGAATGTGTTAGCCCTTAAATACCCTTAATAGTGTGCAGGAGTGATGAGTTGAAAACATGCAACTCTTTATGGTTACTAAGTATGGAAGACAGGTTAGCCCTATATTGCTTGTTCTTTTCTTTTCTTCCTCTTTAGAGTTTAGGGGTTAATAGTGAGAGGAAAAATTTACCTGTCTTCGGAGTGGTTGTCGTGTGGTTGCTTGTCTTCTTGAGTTCCTGTAGCTGCACAAAAGAGAGGAGATTATCAGAAATTGAAAGAAACAGGAATGTTTACCTCTAGAATAGCCGTTGCTCCCCGGCAACGGCGCCAAAATGAAATCGTCTTGGACAACCAGGTTTTAGTTTGTTATAGCGTTGTAGTATAGCCGGTTATTACCAACATTTCAAATATATAAATTTTTTACTCGGAAAATAAAAGAGTTCCCGAGGTCGAACTCAGGGAGCAAGTTGTATTCTAGAGATATACATGTTTCTTTTACAAAATAAAGAAAGAGAGAGGGAAAGAATTTGTTGTTCTCTTTGTTGTCTCCTCGTGATGTTCTTCTTTCTTTCTTTCTTCAGATCTCCTTCTTCTTCTTCCTTGGTTTCTGTCTTGGCCTCTCTTCTTCTTTTTCTGCAGTCTCTTCTGTGAAGGTTTCTTCTTCCTTGGCTCTGCTGTAATTCTTCTCTGCAGCCTTTCCTCTTCTGTAGAGTTTCTTCTTGTTTCTCCTCCCTGCGGCTAAGTGTCAGCTTCTTTTCTTTTTCAGCCAGGGACGTCACCCTTCCTTTCTTCTTTTCCCTTCAGGCCGTCGTCTGATTTCCAAATCAGACGACTTAACTACCTGTTGCTACAGTCAGCTTCCTTCTTCCGCGGGTCTTCTTCTTCACCTGTGCCTGCACATTTCAGAGTTTTTCGTCAGAGGAAAAACCTACTCTACCCCCCCCCCGCGTCTCTCTCCCTCTCTGAAAACACTCTTGGGAAAGCTCTCCCAGAGCTGCCGGGTAACCGGGTTCGGGTCAGGCCCGGGTCCAGGCCCACCGGCGTGCGTGGTGGGCGAGGAGTGCAGGTCAGTCTTAAGTCGGGTCGGGTCGGGTCAGGTCAGGTCAGGTCCGCGGGGCGTGAGCGCGGACGAGACCGGGTAACCGGGCGGGTGAAGGGGACCTCACCCCGTGTGCTGAGGCAGTAAGCCTTCAGCACTTTTGCATCTTATGTCACTGCGACTCTTCAGGCGTTTCCGAGGTGGGACTAAATGTCCCGCCTCAATTGCACGCCCGCAGCGGGGAAGTCAGCAGGAGATTGCGGCGTCACGCGAAGCTTTCTTCCTTAGCTGCGAACCTGGTGTTTTGCCAAGACTCCTCGCAAGGCCTGGGAGTTGAATCTGGGCTTGGCGCTGAGCGTGGCGCGCCTGTAGCTGCAGGCGGAAGCAGTTCCTCCTGCGCGTCAATGGCGGCGGAGGTCGGGTGGCCTGTTCACAAGAAAACGGCCTCTCGGCCTAATCAGAAAGTGCCAGGAGCTTCGCCAGGGTGCGGCGAAGCTCGTGTGGGTGGTGGCGAGGCGCGGGGCGGCGTGCGAGAGCTGCCCTAGGTCGGACTGTGGGTCGGAGGATGGGTCTGTTCGGTGGGGTTGCAGAGGGTGATGTGGGGGGAGTGGCAGTGCGGAGGTTGATCAGGGTGAGGAGGCGGAGGTCCTGCGGTGGTCGGCGAGCCATGTGGGTCGCTGAGGTGATGGGAGCGGCTCGCCGGAGGGTGGTCGGAGACGAAGGGGGTGAAGGTGGTCAGGGTCGGTCGAGGGCTTAATTGAATAAATTGAAAGCGGGGAAAGAAAGAGGAGAAGAAGGGGAGTAGCTCTAGCTTACTTGCAGGGACGAAGGGGGAGGAACAGGGCGACAGTCGTATCGACTGTCGCCGGAGAAGACGATGCTCAGGGAAAGGGGCGGCGGCGAGCAGAGAGCCAGAGAGGCGCCAGCTGGGTGCGGCGTGGCGCGGGAAGAACAGGGGAGGAAGTCTCTGCTGCTGGTATTGCGGCAGAGCGAAGAGGTGGAGGGGGAGGAAACCGCCGGAGCTGGTGAGCGTCTGCCGGAGGAAGAAGAGAAGAAAGTTGGGGATTTTCTCCGTCAGATCCAGGCTGCCCCGGTCGGTGGAGCAACGGGGGGTATTTATAGGGATCAAACAGGGAGGAAGGCGGAGGGAGACGACGTGTCTCCCTCGTCGGAGGATGGTCGGAAGCAAGAACCCATACCGTCCGTGCGTTCGCACGGCCGATATGGTGGGTTACAACGACCAGGGGGTGTCCCTGCGACGGCTGACGACTCAGGGCACCCCCGGTTTACTTGCCAGGTCCCCCACCTCACCCTGCGCGGCACCATGCTCCGCGCAAGGTCGCCGGAGCATGGTGCTGGCAGGTTTTGCAGGAGGGACCTGATTGCAAAGAACGAAGGAGAGTTAGGGGCCAAAATGCGAGGGTTCAAAAGTTGAGGGCCAAAGAGTAAATATATGAGGACCAAAGTGTAAAGTCGGTCAAGGAGGTTTCTTCTTAGGCTCAAGTTTTTATACATGACTAATTAGGACCTAAGGAATCTGATGTTGAATTTCATTTCCATATTAAACCTTGTTTGACCGGTCAATTTGCGCAAAAACCCAAATTAAGTTATTAATTGGGCATAGTTCTCAATGTAGGTCAAAAAGGGTTCTGAAGGCCAAATTCAAGGTTCTAAACCCTGGAGATTATTTTTCTATGAATTTTAGAGGGTTTATTCTATTTTTACTTTGCCTCGAACCTTGTGAATTGAAGTGGGTTGTTTTAGGGTTACAGATTATCATTTAGTTTCTTGGAATTGCTGTAGCCCTTGCTAGATCATTTCATCCCACTCTTATTCTTATTAAGCTGCTTTGACCTATGTTTGGGCCCTGAATTACCCTGTATGCAGATTATACTGGTAAAATTGCATTTTTACCCCTTATGACTTATTTTCTTCTCAAACTCAGGATTCTCTGAGTTAAGCCTTTCCTTGAGATATGTAGGAGCTTTTATCCTTTGTATTAGGTCAAAATGAGCTAGTTATGGCTCATGATGAGGTTCTCATCAGCTTTTCAGCACAAGGCACACACCTAGAGTAGAACCACAGAGAGAAAAACCCTCCCCCCTCTCTCTCACAATTTCTCCTCTTCTCCCGCATAGACTTAGATCATATTCAGATCCAAGTACGGGTATACGGGTCTCGAACAGTGTCCATGGTCACTAGCGTGTGCAATGACCATGGAGTGAATAGGCAGGTTATCGGGTGAAAGGGGTAGGATGGACCCAACCCCTCGTGTTACTAGGAGATAAGCATAGAACACAAAAATAATTTATGCATGCTCATGCGCTCTTCCGCAACCGATGTGGGACTAATCCCATTGCATCTTTGCTTGCATGCAGCTGAGGTGAAGCTTCATCTAATTAGGGATGCTGCTATTGCTGGGATCCTCAATTGAGGACCTCGAGGTCTTCCTAGGATGCATCCACGTCACGTGGAGCATGTCTTGGGGAAGAACATGGCTACAACTTGAAGAACAAAGCCGGAGATGATGGCAACGGCAGAGGATGATGACAAACACCTGAAACTCAAAATATAGCCTCACAACAACATTAAAACACCTTAGGAGAATCACCATGTGTTGGCGAAGGTGGTGGTGGCGGTTCCGTGGCGTGAGAGTGTGGTAGTGGTCGGACGAGGTTAAGAACGGAGTGTGGCAATGGGTGTGTTCGGGGGGTCGTGTGAATGGATAATCCCCTCAATTTCTTGAAGGGGTTTTGTGCAAGTGGATGAGGCAAACATTATGAAGGTGTTGGTGAGGTGTGTGGTGTGGTGGGGCATTGAGGGAACCTCGTCGGAGGTGTGGTCGAAAATGAAGATGATGGGTGGACGGCGGCGTCGAGGGTTAAATTGAGGGATAAAGGGAGGAAAAGACAATAAAGGGAGAGAGAACCCTAACTAACCTAATCTAACGAACGAAAGGGGGAGGGAGGCATTGGTTATCGTATGGCAGACGTCGGAGAAGGGAATACCTTCGGTGGGGGAGAACGACGAGGATGAATGTGCAAGGAGGCCCTCATTGGTATTGCGAGCGGCGAAAGAGCTTGAGGAAGAAGAATCGGCCTACTATGTTTTGCAGTAGTTGACGAAGAGGGTAGATGAAGGAGCTCGCCGAAGCTGGTGGAGGAGGCTGGAGGGAGAGGGTGTTTGATGAATAAATGCAACCAAAACCAAGCTAAGGATGTAAGGCAGTCCCTGAGGGTCTTTTATAGGGCATTAAACGAGCTTCCAAGCTTGGAAACAAGCTTAAAAGATCAAAAGTTAGGGATTAGAACTCTTGATTTCATGGAGTTCACATGGATTCTAAGGCAAGATTCGGTCCAAGACTGGGTTCAGATTGAAGGGAATCTCTTCAGGAATCTCCCTTCCAATTTTGGAAGGGTTTAGGTGTGAAATCAGGGAGAAATCCCAAATGGAAGGTCAATGCTTGATGGGTTCACACAGCCATGGCAGTAGGGACCTAAATACGAAGAAGATGACAAAGTTAGGGGGCTATTTGCAAGGATTTCAAAAGTAGGGGTTTATGTGACAGAAAAAGGGTCTGATTGGATTGAAATGCAAACTAGCTCAATATGATCTTTGATTGGGCCCAAATTTTGGTAAAAACCTAATTTGGACCTAAGGAATCTGATGGTGAAGTTGGATTTTGATTTTGACCAAGTTTGACTAGGCAATGTACATAGAAACCTAAATTAGGGCAACTTGCTGTCTGAGACTTTGTTTTAGGTCAAAATAGGTTCAGATGGTCAAATCAAGGATACCAAACCTTATAGAATATTTTTATATGATTTTTAGGAGGTTTAGATGGAAATTATCCTAACTAGAACCTCTGTTAGTTAAGCAGATTTGAAATTAGAGTTTTAGATGCTGTTTTGACTCTCAAAATTCGTGACAACCCATTTCTGTCTACATGGACCCTGATGTGAACATGTTTACACTACTTAAGATGTCTATTTATGCATGTTCTTAAGCATAGGATTGCATTGCATGCTATAAATATTGCATAACATGCATCATCTTACATTTAGTGTAGTTTGAATAAAATAGAGGTTAATTGTCTCTTTTATGTTCATGGACAGGGCAATTTTTTTATCGAGGCCTCGGATCGAAGATCCAACCATACAGATGTGATCAAGGCGATGATTGGAGTTCAACGACTCCAAGATCGCCCTAATCAGACATCTGTAGCATCAGATAAAGATCAGGGAACCCTAGAAGATCAAGGGCCAAGATGGTGTGAATCCAAACTTCAAATGACAAATCTGACTAAACGGATTGATTCAGATCAATGATTGTAGCCTAACGACGCAAAAATCGAGTCAATCCGACACCCGTGGCACCATCTACATCATCTAGAAGATGGACGACCAAGATGGTGCCACGTGGTGCCATCTCGGTCGCCCAATCGTCCGCACGCACCCGCTGAAGGCCTCCGCATCCTCCCATCCCCGTCGTTGGATCAATATCCAATGGCTGCGACACGCCCGCGTTGAAGTTAGGTGCTCGACACAAATGCACCCATAGAACATTGGTTGAGCACTTTAACATGAAGCGTAGGCGCACGTTCGATCCGCACCGCGCTGAAATCGGAGCGGAAGCTCGTGCTCGATCGATTGCACGATGGCAATTCAATGGTCGCGCGCACTCAATCAAGATGACGCGCCCACACACGCCCGCGCGTAACGCTGGATCGCACGGGGGAGGGCGCGCAACGTGAGCGGGCAAGGTCGCTATCTAAGCCGTCCGATCTCGCGATCGGACGGCTGAGATCATTTGGACGTGCACGTGCATTGAATGTGTGGGCAAGCGAGTGGGTGCACGCGCGCCGCCCACTATGCCCGCATTCAGACCTTTAGCGACGATTTTATCCATCACTAAAGGTCTTGAATTACTATTTTTAAAATTGGAATGACCAAAATGCCCCCACTCCTTGCAACTATAAAAGGAGACCCCCTCCATGCGAAATTCTCATCCCTTCTCTTCTCTACCTCTCCAAAGCTCAAGAGAAGCTTGTCCCACACCCAGGATGCTTCTCGTAAGATAAAGTCAATTTTTCGTCCCCCTTTTGGAAGCGGATCCCACGACGACGATGACGTACTGCCTCGTTCCGATTCTTCCTACTTCGCCCTCCTTCGTCCTACTTCGTCCTCCTTCATCTAGGAATCGTCTCATCCGGCTCGTCCTCCAAGAGACCGTCGAGGAAGATATTTCTCTCCCCATTCTTTTTACTGCTTTCTAGAATAGATTTACTGCTTTCTAGTGTAATCATTTTCCCGCTTTTTAGTGTAATGAACAATCGTTCTGATGATGAAATTCTATGTTTATTCGACATCTCATTTTGGTTTTTGTTTGTAATATTCTTTCTCTCTCTTATTCTCTCTCTCTTTTCTATTTATTGTAAATAGTTAGATAGTTTTAATCAATTGAATTATTTCATGACAAATAAAAACAAACACGTAGTTTTTAAATCAAACGTCCGCCTCCCTATGTTTGACCCGGAATTTCCATTTCGGTATAAATTTTATTTGTTGAACATGAGTTCCTCACTTTCATACTATGACGATAGGTTTTCAAAACCGAACAAGTTAACGTAGCAACCCAACGTTCAACATTTTAGCACCGTTGTCGGTGATAGAACCTGGGTCGCTCGCATGACAGGTGGGAATACTCACAACATTTTGGGGAATGGGTCTGCACCACAATTTGGTCCACATCTGTGGACCTCTGTTGACAGGTCAGAGGATTCTTATGTTTATTTTGATTTTGACCTGCACCTGTGAATTCTTCATTTCTCTTCTTTGTATAGTGTGCCTAGCTAGAGGCACTAAATTCAACACATATACAGTTCTTTTTAGTTTTCATCTCGGAACAGACCTGACATCCACTCAATTCAGGTACTTTCTATTCTATTCCACTCTATTTTATGTCTTTCTAATACAATGAGGACATTGCATTAGATAGGCATGGGGGGTGGATATTCATCTCTGAATTTATTTGTCAGCTCCGTAGATTTGTTTTATTTTAATAAAAAAAATAATAATAATTTGTGGAATTAGGAAAGAGAACTTGGGTTTAAGAAAATTTTCAATCTTAGGAAATACTATATTATGATTTGAACACAAAGACCCTTTTGGTCTTTGGACTTAATCAGCCTGTGTATCCACTAAAATGTGGATTTATCTTTCGAGTCCTCGCCATCTTAATTCTATCGTAATTGGAGTAAATAAGTTTAGGTGATAAATACACGACTTATCAACCCGCCATCAGATTTGAGGGAACTTTGAGTTTCTAGCATCTACACACTTTCGTTGCACTGACTCGCTGTTCGGCGATTTTAACGAAAATTGGGTAGCTAATGAACTTCTTAGGTGATATGGCTGGCAAGTTATCGTGGGTAACAGCCCATAAGTAGGTTGTCCAGAGCCTAGTCACTGGATCTTTCTCTTTTTGCTGCCTTAGGTAAATCTTAGACCAAGGAAGCCACATACATAAAAAAAAATCAAAAAGAAAACGAGAAAAGAAAAAAAAATAAACCACACTTCGCCGCACGAGTATGGCTGGCAAGTTGTCGGTGGTAACATCTCATCGACCGATTATCCGGAACCCAGCTCAATGAATGTACTGAAAAATCCCAAAATACTTTGGAAGAAGCGGAGAAGAAGAATAAACCGAGGAGATATACACTGGATTCACCCTTGTGTTGACCCCATAAAAAATTAAAAGTAGGGAGAAAGCTACTGGTTGTAAAGATACACCTTTAGGTAGAATTCTTTTTTAGGTCACCTAAAGGCATAGAAATCCGAAGTCCGTTTTAATTGCCGGTCAACGAGTCTATCACATTCACAATAGATGCTTAGAATTTAGTGTTCTCATCAAATCTTGGGTGAGTTGAATGGCCATAGAAAGCCACTCTTAAACTCTAAAACTTGAAACTCCAAGAAAAAATTAGAAAAGAAGAAAAAGGGAAAAAGAAAATTTTCTTTGAATAAGGCGCGGGCTTGAGGTGGTCTGCATTTTGGTAGATACTTGGGCACTATTGTGTCTTTGGAAGTTCAGATCCTAAGTAGACATTTTCTTAATGATTGAAAATAACTCATGCCCAAATAATCCAACCTGATTCTTTTATAAATAGCTTATAGTTTTTGCTAGGGACTAGCAAAAGATAGGCATGATGGTATGATGTGAACATGTTTACATTACTTAAGATGTCGATTTATGCATGTCCTTGAGAAAAGGATTGCATTGCATGCTATAAATATTGCATAACATGCATCATCTTGCATTTAGAGTAGTTTGAATAAAATGGAGGTTAATTGTCTCCTTTTATGTTCATGGATAGGGCAATTTTTTATCGAGGCCTCGGATCGAAGATCCAACCGTTTAGATGTAATCAGGGCGACGGTTGGAGTTGAACGACTCCAAGATCGCCCTAATCAGACATCTGTAGCATCAGATAAAGACTAGGGAAGCCTAGAAGATCAAGGGCCAAGATGGTGTGAATCCAAACTTCAAATGACAAATCCGACCGCACGGATGGATTTGGATCGACGATCGCAGCCTAACGACACAAAAATCAAGTCAATCCGACACCCATGGCACCATCTACATCATCCAGAAGATGGACGGCCAAGATGGTGCCACGTGGTGCCATCTCGACCGCCCAATCATCTGCACGCACCCACTGAAGGCCTCTGCATCCGCCCTTCCCCACCGTTGGATCAAGATCCAACTACTGCGACGCAGCCGTGCTGAAGTTAGGCGCTCGACACAAACGCGCCCTTAGTGCGTTGGTCAAGCGCTTTAACACGAAGCGCAGGCACGCGTTCGATCCGCGTCGCATTGAAATTGGAGCGGAAGCACGCGCCCGATCGACCACACGATGGCAATCCAATGGCCACATGTGCTAAATCAAGATGACGTGCCTACGCACGCCTGCGCGTAACGTGGGATCGCACGTGGGTGGGTGCGTAGCGTAGGCGGGCAAAGGCGCGATCTAAGCCGTCCGATCTTGCAATCGGACGGCTGAGATCGTTTGGACGTGTGCGTGCGTTGAACGTGTGGGCAAGCGAGCGGGCGCGCATGCGCTGCCCACTACACCCACGTTCTGACCTTTAGCGACGGTTTTATCCGTCACTAAGGGTCCTGAATTAATGTTTTTAAAATTGGAATGACCAAAATGCCCCCACTCCTTGCAACTATAAAAGGAGATCCCTCCATGCGAAAGTCTCATCCCTTCTCTTCTCTACCTCTCCAAAGCTCAAGAGAAGCTTGTCCCACACCTGGGATGCTTCTCATGAGATAAAGTCGATTTTTCGTCCCCCTTTTGGAAGCGGATCCCACGACGACGATGACGTGCTGCCTCGTTCCCGTTCTTCCTACTTCACCCTCCTTCGTCCTGCTTCGTCCTCCTTCATCCAGGCATCGTCTCATCCGGCTCGTCCTCCAAGAGATCGTCGAGGAAGATATTTCTCTCCCCATTCTTTTTACTGCTTTCTATAATAGATTTACTGCTTTCTAGTGTAATCATTTTCCCGCTTTTTAGTGTAATGAACAATCGTTCTGATGATGAAATTCTATGTTTATTCTACGCCTCATTTTGGTTTTTGTTTGTAATATTCTTTCTCTCTCTTATTCTCTCTCTCTCTTTTCTATTTATTGTAAATAGTTAGATAGTTTTAATCAATTGAATTATTTCGTGACAAATAAAAACAAACACAGTTTTTAAATCAAATGTCCGCCTCCTTGTGTGACCCGGAATTTCCATTTCAGTATAAATTTTATTTGTTGAATACAAGTTCTTCGCTTTCATACTATGATGATAGGTTTTCAAACCGAACAAGTTAACGTAGCAACCCAACGTTCAACATTTTAGCACCGTTGCGGGTGATCGAACCTGGGTCGCTCGCATGACAGGCAGAATACTCACAACATTTTGGGGTATGGGTCTGCACCACAATTTGGTCCACATCTATGGACCTCTGTTGACAGGTCAGAGGATTCTTATGTTTATTTTGATTTTGACCTGCACCTGTGAATTCTTCATTTCTCTCTTTGTATAGTGTGCCTAGCTAAAGGCACTAAATTCAACACATATACAGTTCTTTTTAGTTTTCATTTTGGAACAGACCTGACATTCACGCAATTCAGGTGCTTTCTACTCTATTCCACTCTATTTTATGTCTTTCTAATACAATGAGGACATTGCATTAGATAGGCATATGGGGTGGATATTCATCTCTGAATTTATTCGTCAGCTCCGTAGATTTGTTTTATTTTATTAAAAAAAAAATAATAATTTGTGGAATTTGGAAAGAGAACTTGGGTTTAAGAAAATTTTTAATCTTAGGAAATACTACATTATGATTTGAACACAAAGAACCTTTTGGTCTTTGGACTTAATCAGCTAGTGTATCCACTAAAATGTGGATTTGTCTTTCAAGTCCTCGCCATCTTAATTCTATTGTAATTGGAGTAAATAAGTTTAGGTGATAAGTACACGACTTATCAACCCGCCATCAGATTTGAGGGAACTTTGAGTTTCTAGCATCTACACACTTTCGTTGCACTAACTCGTTGTTCGGCAATTTTAACGGAAATTGGGTAGCTAATAAACCTTCTTAGGTGATGTGGCTGGCAAGTTATCGTGGGTAACAGCCATAAGTAGGTTGTCCAGAGCCCAATCACTGGATCTTTCTCTTTTTGCTGCCTTTAGGTAAATCTTAGACCAGGGAAGCCACGTACATAAAAAAAAAATCAAAAAGAAAAGGAGAAAAGAAAAAAAAATAAACCACACTTCGCCGCACGAGTATGGCTGGCAAGTTGTCGGTGGTAACATCTCATCGACCGATTGTCCAGAACCCAGCTCAATGAATGTACTGAAAAATCTCAAACTAATTAGGAAGAAGCGGAGAAGAAGAATAAACCGAGGAGATATACACTGGATTCACCCTTGTGTTGACCCCATAAAAAATTAAAAGTAGGGAGAAAGCTACTGGTTGTAAAGATACACCTTTAGGCAGAATTCTTTTTTAGGTCACCTAAAGGCGTAGAAATCCGAAGTCCGTTTTAATTGCCGGTCAACAAGTCTATCACATTCACAATAGATGCTTAGAATTTAGGGTTCTCATCAAATCTTGGGTGAGTTGAATGGCCGTAGAAAGCCACTCTTAAACTCTAAAACTTGAAACTCCAAGAAAAAATTAGAAAAGAAGAAAAAGGGAAAAAGAAAATTTTCTTTGAATAAGGCATGGGCTTGAGGTGGTCAGCATTTTGGTAGATACTCAGGCACTGTTGTGTCTTTGAAAGTTCATATCTTAAGTAGACATTTTCTTAATGATTGAAAATAACTCATGCCCAAATAATCCAACCTGATTCTTTTATAAATGGCATATAGTTTTTGCTAGGGACTAGCAAAAGATAGGCATGAGGGTATGATGTGAACATGTTTACACTACTTAAGATGTCTATTTATGCATGTCCTTGAGCAAAGGATTGCATTGCATGCTATAAATATTGCATAACATGCATCATCTTGCATTTAGAGTAGTTTGAATAAAATGGAGGTTAATTGTCTCCTTTTATGTTCATGGATAGGGCAATTTTTTATCGAGGCCTCGGATCGAAGATCCAATCATATAGATGTGATCAGGGCAACGATTGGAGTTCAACGACTCCAAGATCGCCTTAATCAGACATCTGTAGCATCAGATAAAGACTAGGGAAGCATAGAAGATCAAGGGCCAAGATGGTGTGAATCTGCACTTCAAATGACAAATCCGACCGCACGGATGGATTTGCATCGAGGATCGCAGCCTAACGACACAAAAATTGAGTCAATCCGACACCCATGGCACCATCTACATCATCTAGAAGATGGACGGCCAAGATGGCGCCACGTGGTGCCATCTCGACCGCCCAATCATCTGCACGCACCCACTGAAGACCTCTGCATCCGCCCTTCCCCACCGTTGGATCAAGATCCAACTACTGCGACGCAGCCGCGTTGAAGTTAGGCGCTCGACACAAACACGCCCATAGCGCATTGGTCAATCGCTCTAACACGAAGTGCAGGCACGCGTTCGATCCGCATCGCGCTGAAATTGGAGCGGAAGCACTCGCCTGATCGACCGCACGATGGCAATCAAATGGCCACACGTGCTCAATCAAGATGACGTGCCTACGCACGCCCGTGCGTAACATGGGATCGCACGTGGGTGGGTGCGTAGCGCAGGCGGGCAAAGGCGCGATCTAAGCCATCCGATCTCGCGATCGGATGGCTGAGATCGTTTGGACGTGTGCGTGCGTTGAACGTGTGGACAAGTGAGCGGGCATGCATGTGCTGGCCACTACACCCACGTTCTGACCTTTAGCGACGGTTTTATCCGTCACTAAGGGTCCTGAATTAATGTTTTTAAAATTGGAATGACCAAAATGCCCCCACTCCTTGCAACTATAAAAGGAGACCCCCTCCATACGAAATTCTCATCCCTTCCTTCTCTTCTCTACCTATCCAAAGCTCAAGAGAAGCTTGTCCCACACCCGGGATGCATCTCGTGAGATAAAGTCAATTTTTCGTCCCCCTTTCGGAAGCAGATCCCGCGACGATGACGACGTGCTACCTCATTCCTGTTCTTCCTACTTCGCCCTCCTTCGTCCTACTTCATCCTCCATCTAGGCGTCGTCCCATCCGGCTCGTCCTTAAAGTGACCGTCGAGGAGCATATTTCTCTCCCCATTCTTTTTACTAGTTTCTAGAATAGATTTACTGCTTTTTAAAGTAGATTTACTACTTTCTAGTGTAATCATTTTCCCGCTTTCTTGTGTAATGAGCAATCGCTCTGATGGTGAAATTCTATGTTTATTCTACATCTCATTTTGGTTTTTGTTTGTAATATTCTTTCTCCCTCTTATTCTCTCTCTCTTTTCTATTTATTGTAAATAGTTAGATAATTCTAATCAATTGAATTTTTTAATGACAAATAAAAACAAATGCGTAGTTTTTAAATGAAACGTTTGCCTCCCTGTGTTCGACCCGAAATTTCCATTTCGGTATAAATTTTATTTTTTGAACACGAGTTCTTCGCTTTCATACTACGACGATAGGTTTTCAAAATCGAATACATTAGCATAGTAACCCGACGTCCAACCGACCCTCTTATTAGTAATTATTGAACATATGACCTTTAATTAACCCCTGGAAAACCCCATGGTTACTCTGTGTTTATGATTCTATTAAAACTACATATTTAACCCTATTTTAATGCATGTCTCTCAAAATGGATGTTTAGTGAATTATGACTCTCCGGCGATTATGTAGAAGTAGTTGTCTCTTTATTGTGACTAATTAAAGCTAGTTATGGCTGATGATGACATTATCATCATATCCCGATGCCTAACTTTTGCTAGTCCCATAGCAAAATCTTATGAAAGGAATTAGAGTTCTAGACCACGCATTGATATTCAGAGTAGTGATTCTTATTACTTTTTAGAAATTAGGTCAGAATGCTAATAATAGGCCTAGAGGTACTTAACTATCAATCAAGATCCAGACCTAACCAGCTTCAGCCTTAGTCTGCCACGAAGGTTTCTAAGGCCCGCAAAAACTACTCGGAGGTTCTTTGAACCCAATGGATAAAGCACCCATGAATAAACATAACATGTCCAAGTTCAATTTACTAGTGCATTTTTGTAAGAGAGAGGGATAGAAGCAGATTTTTCATTTGGAGAGTTTTCTCTCTCTTTTCTTTTTAGATTTCCCTAGATCCAACCTCAAATTAGCCCCCAAAAAGGTTTGTATCGGATTTCTTGTCCCCACCATCAATCTTTGAAGTGTCCCTGCAATCGATGCTTTAAGATAGCACTGCCCATGGCAACCTCCAAAACCTTTGCTTTCGACACTTTGAGATAGTGCTGCCCATGGCATTATGTAGCCAAATTTAGGCCCTAGCAATCAACATTTCAGGATAATCCCAATGATGTAAACATGTTTACATTGCATAAGATGTCTATTTATGCATGTTCTTAAGCATAGAATTGCATTGCATACTATAAATATTGTATAACATGCATCATCTTGCATTTAGATTAGTTTGAATAAAATGGAGGTTAATTGTCTCCTCTTATGTTCAGGGACAGGGCAAAATTTTTATTGGGGCCTCGGATCAAAGATCCAACCATACAGATGTGATCAGGGTGACAATTGGAGTTCAACGACTCCACGATTACCCTAATCAGACATCTATAGCATCAGATAGAGACCGGGGAATCCTAGAAGATCAAGGGCGAAGATGGTGTGAATCCTCACTTCAAACGACAAATCTGACTGCACGGATGGATTTGGATCGATGATCGCAACCTAACGACGTGAAAATTGACTTAATCCGACACCCGTGGCACCATCTACATCATCCAGAAGATGGATGGCCAAGATGGCACCACGTGGCATCATCTATCTCGGCCGCCCAATCGACCGCCCTCAACCGCTGAAGCTTCTAGTGCCCACGCATCTCAGCCGTTGGATCAAGATCCAATGACTGAGATAGGAGCTCAACCAGTGCTTGAAGACTCTGAAGAATCGCTGGAAGGAGCTATCTCGACCGTTGGATCTCAATCCAACTGTCCTGATAGTGTGCTCAGAGATCGGCTTGCTCGCCCATCCACGCACATAGCGTAGTGGATAGAGTGCTCGCTCGCGGTTGGGCGCGGGTTTGAGCCACAAGGAGAAGGTGAGGGGCGTGTAGGCAAGCAAGCATGAGGAGCGCTCGATAGATCTCACGTGCAATTAGACGCGCGGTAAAGATGTTGGATCACACGCGCGAGCATGTGCTGAGGAGCGGGCGTGAGGAGTGCTCTCAACCGTTCGATCTCACGATCGAACGGTCGAGATTTGATGAACATGGAAAGGCTTTCCACGTGCGGAAGATGGGTAGGTGCCCCACTACGCCCACAATGGGGCTTTAGGGATGGTTTTATCCGTCACTAAAGACCCCTGATTTAATGTTTTTCAAATTAAAATGACCAAATTGCCCTCACTCCTTGCAACTATAAAAGGAGACCCCCTCCACACGAAATTATCATCCCTTCCTTCTCTTCTCTCCCTCTCCAAAGCTCAAGAGAAGCTTATCCCACACCCAGGATGCATCTCAAGAGACAAAGTCAAATTTTCATCCACCTTTCTGAAGCGGATCCCGCGACAACGACGACGTGCTGCCCCATTCCCGTTCTTCCTGCTTCGTCCTCCTTCATCCTGTTCCGTTCCCCGTCTTCCAGGCGTCGTCTCGTCTGGCTTGTCCTCCAAGCGACCATCAAGGAGGATAATTCTCTCTCCATTCTTTTTAATGCTTTCTAGAATAGATTTATTGCTTTCTAGTGTAATTATTTTCTGCTTTCTAGTTGTAATGTTTAATGTAACGAACAATCTTTTTGATAATGAATTCCATGTTCATTCTACATCGCTTTTTGGTTTTTGTTTGTAATATTCTCTCACTTTTTTGATTCTCTCTCTCTCTTCTATTAAGTGTAAATAGATAGTTTCTAATCAATTAATTTACTTCGTGATAAATAAAACAAATGTTTGTTTTTAAATCAAACGTCTGCCTCCCTAAGTTTGACCTGAGATTTCTATTACGGTATAAATTTTATTTGTCGAACATGAGTCCTTCGCTTTCAAACTACAACCACAGGTTTTTCAAAATTAAACACATTAGCGTAGCAACTCATAGCTTCAACATTTTGGCGCCGTTGCCGGGGAGGCAATGCTCTTTGATTTTTTTTTTACGTTTTATAACTTACAAATCATTTACCTCACTTCTCTCCTTTCTTATTGTGATAGCAGGTACTTTTTCGAGATGAGCAAATACTGTAGATCGGAGCAAAGTGCTGTTGAAGGTTCTGTGAGTTATCCCCCACCTCCCACCCATTAGATTTCATTTTACCATATAATAACACAAACATCAATCAACCTAGGTGTTCTTATAAACTCTAAGGTTAGTTTTGTTTGTTTCTTTGACACCCACACCTGCCTCAACCTCCACAACTAAAAGGAAAAATAAAAAAATCTCACAGAGGTACACAATCTCATCTGATTTTCAAACTCAACCAGTAAATAGATCTTTGGAGCCGGTATACACATCCAAGCACATAATTGAGTAGAAATCAGATTAGGTAATCACTTGTGTGCCTAATTAAGTGGTGCAACAAGCCAATTGTTTGAGATGATTGAGCCGCACCACTTCAATTAAAATCAACTCATCAAGTAGCTACTGATTCGGTTCAACTCTTAGGAATTTACCAGGCACTCCACATTCTTTTAAATTTCAAAGGAAAACAACTTCACCTATGCTTTCAAAACCTGGTGTGCCAACAAAACTTGTTTGAAAATACCTAAAGTTGAATCCTAAAAGCTACTAAGCGAGATTTGAACCCTAAAATTCACTGCATCAAAAATAATCTTGCTTGAAAACCACTGGTTGTGCATGCACACACATCAATCAGTCATTAAGGGCACAACCCAGATAAAGGGCCGATCACATTCCAAAGCACATTCAAGCCTAGCCCTAAATAAAACAGAGTAGATGTTGGCCTTAAGGATTTAACTCGCTCTTCGGAGACTAAAACAAGATTATTTTCGATTAGTCTGTTTCTACTGTTCAATCTAATGTCTAGCTAGGGGAGCAGAATCAAACAATCGCAACTGGGGGTACACTATGAACTGGAGGCACAAGCCGAAGGAAGAACCTTCTCCGCAGTCCCTCCTTCTAACTAGTTGGATTGAACAAACAGAAGTAGATCAAATCGTTTCGTCATCTCAAGACAGGTTCTGGGAGTCTGTAGGCCTTTAGGCTAGCCCACTTAAGGACAGGTTTGATTATTTGTATTGCAGGCCGTCTTTCTTCCGCTTGTTTATCATGAATCCTTCCACATTTTATACGCATTCCCGCTCTTTCCCTCCTGCTATGAGTTATCCTCAACATGACGATTATCCCGACTCATACTATAATCAACCATCAGTTAGTTGGGATAACTCAGATAGGGGATATAGTTCTGGACCTCTGTGTTTAGTGTCTAGCCCTGAACACTGTGATTGTGATTTCTATCCTTCTCAGAGCCACATCGATTATAGATCGTCAACCTTTCATGGACAACCTAATACGATCTACAATCAAGATGGATACACTAATCCTTACCCATCCTCTGATTACACTGCCTTTAGGTCATCACCACCATTTGAACAATCTAAAATGACTTATTATCAGGAAGGGTATAACGAATCTCAATTCAGTAACTCCTCTGCACTGATCCCAAACCCGCCCAACCCTGAACCAACACATTTGGTTCAGGGTAACCAGGTTCAAGATAAGGTTCTGGCTAACTTGAGGAATATCATACAAACTTTAGAAGTTCAGCCAACACCTTGCATTAAAAAGTTGGAGCTCCTGATTGAAATGATTGATGATTTGAACAAGTATTTGTTGGATTGGCTCTAGGATGTTAAGGATAAGAACTCGGGTGAGTTTTTACTTGGGAAGTTAGTGAAATTGAGAATGAGATTTGTGGTTGCTTTAGTTCAATCGTGGGATGATTCCCAGAATGAAGTCCCTTGAGGAGAGCCAATGTCAGAACTCGCTTAGGCACCTGTTGGGAGGGACGCGTGTTACGAGGCTGACCAGATTGAATTAGAGTAACCAATTAAGGATGATCTGATTTCTTCACCTGAGATCCCTCAGCCAGGGTACGAGGAAATGTATGTCTCCATGGATCAGAAAGTGACAGATGATTTTGGGACATACATTAATACGGATCTTAATTTCTTTGATTCTGATGGTGAAGATTCAAGTTGCGAAGTCTCACGCAAGTTTACAGAACATGATTTATGTGAGATGATTGGGCCTGAGGAATCTGATGGATCATTTAATAGTCGAATAATTGAGGAAACTGATCTTATCAGGGCTCACCTTACAGATCCAAACTCGCATTTTCTGGAGGATTCAATCAAATGCCCTGATTGTCAATTACACCTCATTGAGCTTATCAATGATTTTATTTTTGAGATAACTAGACCCAAGTCAATTCTGATTCAGCAAAATCTTTTAGACTTGGTAATTTCAGACGGGGTGATTAATATGCAAGAGGTCTCGGAATTTAACATTCTGATTGAGGAGGATAGGAGTTGGGAAGTTCTAATTTGGGAAGCTAACTCCAGAGGAAGTAGAAGACTGCGTCTAAGGGTTCCATTTCATCTAAAACCATCAAACCAAAACCCTTATGACATTTGCTCTGAGGATGTTCAACCTAAGCATATATTCATTGATTATCCTTTCGATATCGAACTCTCTGTAACCTAACTTTTTGGTCTTGGGTTGCATCCTCATAAATTGCAGGCCTGACCCCACTTGCATACTGATTTTAGGTTTTGGGTAATTTTTATCCAAAACCTGAGATATTCTCGATTATGGGGTATGGGTCTATACCACAATCTGGTCCACATCTGTGGACATCTGCTGGTAGGTCAAAGGTTTCATCTTTTTATTCTAATTCTGACCTGCACCTGTGAATTCTTTATTTCTCTTCTTTGTATAGTGTGCCCAGCTGAAGGCACTAAATTCAGCATGTATACAGTTCCTTTTACTTTTTATCTCGGAGCGGACCTGACATTCACGCAATTCAGGTGCTTTCTACTCTATTCCACTCTGTTTTATGTCTTTTTAATACAATGAGGACATTACATTAGATAGGCATGGGGGGGTGGATATTCATCTCTGAATTTATTCGTCAGCTCCGTAGATTTGTTTTATTTTCTTTTATTCATATTAAAAAAATTTGGAATTAGGAAAGAGAACTTGGGTTTAAGAAAATTTTTAATCTTAGGAAATACTACATTATGATATGAACACAAAGACCCTTTAGGTCTTCAGACTTAATCAGCCTGTGTATCCATTAAAATGTTGATTTGTTTTTCGAGTCCTCACCATCTTAATTCTATTGTAATTGGAGTAAATAAGTTTGGGTGATAAGTACACGACTTATCAACCAGCCCTCTGAATTTAGGGAATTTTGAGTTTTAAGCATCTACACACTATCATGTCACTGACTCATTGTTCGACGATTTTAATGGAAATTGGGTAGCTAAAGAACCTTCTAGGGTGATATGGCTGGCAAGTTATCGTGGGTAATAGCCCGTAGATAGGTTGTCCAGAGCCCAGTCACTGGAACCTTGTCTTTTTGCTGCCTTTAGGTAAATCTTAGACCAGGGAAGCCACCTACTCAAAAAAATGGAGTCAAAAAGAAAAGAAAAAGAAAAGGAGAACAAAAAATAAAAAAAAGAAATAAGCCACACTTCTCCGCATGAGTATGGCTAGCAAGTTGTATGTGGTAACAACTCATCGACCAATTGTCTAGAACCTAACTCAATAAATGCACTGAAAATTTCCAAAACACTTAGGAAGAAGCAGAGTAGAATAAACCAGGGAGATATACACTGGATTCACCTTTGTGTTGACCTCGTAAAAATAAAAGTAGGGAGAAAGCTACCAGTTGTAAAGATACACCTTTAGGCAGAATTCTCTTTTTAAGGTCACCTAGAGGCATAGAAATCCAAAGTCCATTTTTACTGCCGGACAACAAGTCTATCACATTCACAATAAGATGCTTAAAACTTAGGGTTCTCATCAAATCTTCGGTGAGTTGAATGGCCGTAGAAAGCCACTTCTAAACCCTAAAACTTGAAAATCCAAAAAAATTAGAAAAGAAGAAAAAGGGAAAAAGAAAATTTTCTTTGAATAAGGCGAGGGCTAGAGGCAATCTACATTTTGGCAGATACCCGGGCACTGTTGTGTCTTTGAAAGTTCAGATCCTAAGTAAATATTTTCTTAATAATTGAAAATAACTCATGCCCAAATAATCCAACCTGATTCTTTTATAAAAAGCATATAGTTTTTGCTAGGGACTAGCAAAAGATAGGCATGGGGGTGTGATGTAAACATGTTTACATTGCACAATATGTCTATTTATGCATGTTCTTAAGCATAGAATTGCATTGCATAATATAAATATTACATAACATGCATCATCTTGCATTTAGATTAGTTTGAATAAAATGGAGCTTAATTGTCTCCTTTTATGTTCAGGGACAGGATAAAATTTTTTTCGGGGCCTCGGATCGAAGATCCAACTGTACAGATGTGATCAGGGCAACAATTGGAGTTCAACGACTCCAAGATCGCCCTAATCAGACATCTATACATCAAATAGAGATCGGGGAACCCTAGAAGATCAAGGGCCAAGATGGTGTGAATCCACACTTCAAATGACAAATCAAACTACACAAATGGATTCAGATCGATGATCACAGCCTAACAGTGTGAAAATCTACTTAATCCGACACCTGTGGCACCATCTACATCATCCAGAACATGGATGGCCAGGATGGCGCCACGTGGCACCATCTCGACTGCCCAACCGACTACCCTTAACCGCTGAAGCTTCTAGTGCCCATGCATCTTAGCCGTTGGATCAAGATCTAATGGGCTGAGAGAGGAGCTCAACCGACGCTTAAAGACTCTGAAGAATCGTTGGAAGGATTTATCTCAACCGTTGGATCTCAATCCAACGGTCCTGATAGCGTGCTCAGAGATTGGCCCGCCCGCCCATCCACACGTGTAGCACAATGGATAGAGCACTCGCCTGCGGTTGGGTGCGAGTTCGAGCTGCAAGGAGAAGGCGAGGGGCGTACAGGCGGGCAAGCGTGAGCAACGCTCGATCGCGATCGAGTGGCTGCGCAAGCTCGATAGATCTCATGTGCAATTAGACGCGCGGTGAAGATGTTGGATTACACGCGTGAGAGCACGCTGAGGAGCGAGCGTGAGGAGCGCTCTCAGCCATTCGATCTCACGATCGAACGGTTGAGATTTACTGAACGTTGAAAGGTGTTCCACGCGTGGAAGATGGGCGAACGCCCACCACGCCCATGATGGGGCTTTAGCGACCATTTTACCCGTCACTAAAGACCCCTGATTTAATGTTTTTCAAATTAAAACCCTCACTCCCTGCAATCATAAAAGGAGACCCCCGCCAGAAGAAATTCTCATCCCTTCGTTCTCTTCCCTCCCTCTCCAAAGCTCAAGAGAAGCTTGTCCCATACCCGGGATGCATGTCAAGAGATAAAGTCAAATTTTCGTCCCCCTTTCGAAAGTGGATCCTGCGACGACGACGACATGCTGCCCCATTCCCATTCTTCTTGCTTCATCCTCCTTTGTCCTGTTCCGTTCCCTATCTTCCAGGCATCATCCCATCCAGCTCGTCCTCCAAGTGACCGTCAAGGAGGATAATTCTCTCTCCATTCTTTTTAATGCTTTCTAGAATAGATTTACTACTTTCTAGTGTAATTGTTTTCTGCTTTCTAGTCGTAATGTTTAGTGTAACGAACAATCATTTTGATAATGAATTCCATGTTCATTCTACATCTCTTTTTGGTTTTTGTTTGTAATATTCTCTCTCTTTCCCATTCTCTCTCTCTTCTATTTAGTGTAAATAGATAGATAGTTTCTAATCAATTAATTTACTTCGTGACAAATAAAACAAAAGCGTGTTTTTAAATCAAATGTCCGCCTCCCTGAGTTTGACCCGAGATTTCTATTCCGATATAAATTTTATTTGTTCAACACGAGTTCTTCACTTTCAAACTACAATGACAGGTTTTTCAAAACCAAACACGTTAGCATAGCAACTCGTAGTTTCAACATTTTGGCGTTGTTACCGGGGAGGCAACGCTCTTTGATTTTTTTTTCACATTTTATAACTTGCAAATCATTTACCTTACTTCTCTCCTTTCTTATTGTGATTATGGGTACTTTTTCGAGGTGAGCAAACACGGTAGATCGGAGCAAAGTGTCGTTGAAGGTTCTGTGAGTTATCCCCTACCTCCCACCCATTAGATTTCATTTCACCATATAATAACACAAACATCAATCAACCTAGGTGTTGTTATAAACTCTAAGGTTAGTTTTGTTTGTTTCTTTGACAGCCACACCTGCCTCAACCTCCATAACTAAAAAGAAAAATAAAAAAAAATCTCACAGAGGTACACAACCTCATCTGATTTTCAAACTCAACCGGTAAACAGATCTTTGGAGCCGATACACACATCCAAACACATAATTGAGTATAAATCAGATTAGGTAATCACTTGTGTGCCTAATTAAGTGGTGCAATAGGCCAATTGTTTGAGTTGATTAAGCCTCACCACTTCAATAAAAATCAACTCATCAAGTAGCTACCGATTAGGTTCAACTGTTAGGGATTTACCAGGCACTCCACATAAATTTCAAAGGAAAACATCTTCACCTATGATTTCAAAACTTGGTGTGCCAACAAAACTTGTTTGAAAATACCTAAAGTTGAATCCTAAAAGCTACTAAGCAAGATTTGAATCCAAAAATTCACCACATCAAAAATAATCTTGCTTGAAAACCACTGGTTGTGCACACACACACATCAATCAATCATTAAGGACACAACCTAGATAAAAGACCCATCACATTCCAAAGCACATTCAAACCTAGCCCTTAGTAAAACAGAGTAGACGTTGGCCTTAAGGATTTAACTCGCTCTTCGGAGCCCAGAACAAGATTATTTTTGATTAGTCTATTTCTACTATTCAATCTAATGTCTAGCTAGGGGAACAAAATCAAACGATTGTGGCTGGAGGGTACACTAGGAACCGGAGGAACAAGCCGAAGGAAGAACCTTCTCCCCAGTCCCTCCTTCTAACTGGTTAGATTGGACAGACAGAAGTAGATCAAATTGTTTCTTTATCTCAAGACGGGTTCTGCGAGTCTGTAGGTCTTTAGGCTAGCCCACTTAAGGATAGGCTTGATTGTTTGTATTGCAGGCCGCCTTTCTTCCTCCTATCTATCATGAATCCTTCCACATTTTATACACATTCTTGCTCTTTCCCTCCTGTTATGAGTTATCCTCAACATGATGATTATCCTGACTCGTACTGTAATCAACCATTAGTTAGTTGGGATAACTTGAATTGGGGATACAGTTCCAGACCTCCATGTTTAGGGTCTAACCCTGAACACTATGATTGTGATTTCTATCCTTCTCAGAGCCACATCGATTATAGATCGTCAACCTTTCATGGACAATCTAATACGATCTACAATCAAGAAGGATACACTGATCCTTACCCATCCTCTGATTACACTGCCTTTAGGTCATCATCACCTTTTGAACAATCTGAAATGACCTATTATCAGGAAGGGTATAATGAATCTCAATTCGTTAACTCCTCTGCACTGATCCTAAACCCGCCCAACCATGAACCAACACATTTGATTCAGGGTAACCAGGTTCAAGATAAGGTTCTGGCTAACTTGAGGAATATCATACAAACTTTAGAAGTTCAACCAACACCTTGCATTGAGAAATTAGAGCCCCTGATTGAAATGATTGATGATTTGAACAAGCATTTGTTGGATTGGCTCTAGGATGTTAAGGATAAGAACCCGGGTGAGTTTTTACTTGGGAAGTTAGCGAAATTGGGAATGAGATTTGTGGTTGCTTTAGTTCAATCATGGGATGATTCCTAGGATGAACTCTCTTGAGGAGAGCCAATGTCTGAACTCGCTCAAGCACCTTTTGGGAGGGACACGTGTTACGAGGCTGACCAGATTGAATTAGAGCAACCAATTAAGAATGATCTGATTTTCTCACCTGAGATCCTTGAGCTAGGGTACGAGGAAACGTATGTCTCCATGGATCAGAAAGTGACAAATGATTTTGGGACATACATTAATACGTATTTTAATTTCTTTGATTCTGATGGTGAAGATTCAAGTTGTGAAGTCTCACGTGAGTTTACAGAACATAATTTTTGTGAGACGATTGGGCCTGAGGAATCTGATAGATCATTTGATAGCCCAATAACTAAGGAAACTGATCTTATCAGGGCTCACCTTACGAATCCAAACTCGCATTTTCTGGAGGATTCAATCAAATGCCCTGATTGTCAATTACGCCCCATTGAGCTTATCGATGATTTTATTTTTGGGATAACTTGACTGTTGAACGCTACGAGTTGCTACGCTAACGTGTTTGGTTTTGAAAACCTATCGTCGTAGTATGAAAGTAGAGAACTCGTGTTCAACAAATAAAATAAATATTGGAATAGAAATCCTGGGTCGAACTCAGGGAGGTGGACGTTTGATTTAAAAATACGTGCTTGTTTTATTTGTCATGAAGTAATTTAATTAACTAGAAACTATCTATCTATTTACACTAAATAAAAAAGAGAGAGAATGAGAGAGAGAGGGAGAATATTACAAACAAAAATCAAAAAAAGATGTAGAATGAACATGGAATTCATTATCAGAAGATTGGTCATTACACTAAAAATTACGACTAGAAAGAAAAAAAATGATTACACTAGAAAGTAGTAAATCTACTCTAGAAATCAGTAAAAAGAATGGGGAGAGAGATATCCCCCTCGACGATCGCTTGGAGGACGAGCCAGATGGGACGATGCTTGGATGATGGGGAATGGAGCAAGATGAAGGAGGACAAAGTAGGAAGAACGGGAACGAGGCAGCACGTCGTCATCGTCGCGGGATCCGCTTCCAAAAGGGGGACGAAAAATTGACTTTATCTTGCAAGAAGCATCCCGGGTGTGGACAAGCTTCTCTTAAGCTTTGGAGAGGGAGAGAAGAGAAGGAAGGGATGAGAATTTCGTGTGGAGGGGGTCTCCTTTTATAGTTGCAAGGAACGAGGGCAATTTGGTCATTTAAATCTCAAAACATTAAATAAGGGATCGTTAGTGACGGATAAAACCATCGCTAAAGACCCATCGTGGGCGTAGTGGGGCACCACCCACGCGGCTGCTCGCCTCCTCGCGTGTAACGCACGTTCACGGCCTGCTGATCCTAGCCGTCCAATAATGAGATCGGATGGCTTATCTCGCACCTCCCCGCCCGCTCCTCAGCGCGCTCGCCCCCGTCTGATCTCGCGTGAGGCACGGCGTGTGATATGGCGTGAGCGTAATTGTACGCGCGCGACCGCTCAGTAGCGATCGAGCGGTCAATCGCGCCCACTCTATCGCTAGTCGTGATTCGATCGCGCGTCGCTCACTCGCGTAAACGCTCTCACCCACTACATTGTGGAGGAGAGTTGGTCGCGCGGTTGAGTTGAGGAGCGGCTGTCACCACGATTCGACATGTGGTAGAAGGGTGCAGTCGACTCTGAACTCAGCTAGGCTGGTTTGGGCGACCGAGATGGCACCACATGGCGCCATCTTGGCCATCCATCTTCTAGATGATGTTGATGGTGCCACGATTATCAGATTGAGTCGATTTTCATGCTGTTAGGCTACGATCGTCTATCTGAATCCATCCGTACGGTTGGATTTGTCATTTGAAGTGCGGATTCACACCATCTTGGCCCTTCATCTTCTAGGATTCCTCGATCTCTATCTGATGCTACAGATGTCTGATTTGGACGATCTTAGAGTCGTTGAACTTCAATCATCGCCCTGATCACATCTGTACGGTTGGATCTTCAATCCGAGTCCCCAATAAATTATTTGTCCTGTCCATGAACATAAAAAGAGACAATTAACCTCCATTTTATTCAAATTAATCTAAATGCAAGATGATGCATGTTATGCAATATTTATAGTATGCAATGCAATTCTATGCTTAAGAACATGCATAAATAGACATCTTATGCAATGTAAATATGTTTACATCACACCCCCATGCCTATCTTTTGCTAGTCCCTAGCAAAAACTATATGCTATTTATAAAAGAATTAGGTTGGATTATTTGGGCATGAGTTTATTTTCAATCATTAAGAAAATGTCTGCTTATGATTTGAACTTTTAAAGACACAACAGTGCCCAGGTATCTGCCAAAATATAGACTGTCTCAGGCCCTTGCCTTATTCAAAGAAAATTTTCTTTTTCTCCTTTTCTTCTTTTCTAATTTTTTTGGATTTTCGAGTTTTAGGGTTTAAGAGTGGCTTTCTGCGGCCATTCAACTCACCCAAGATTTGATGAGAACCCTAAGTTCTAAGCATCTTATTGTGAATGTGATAGACTCATTGACCAGCAGTAAAAATGGACTTCGGATTTCTACGTCTCCAGGTGACCTTAAAAGGAGAATTCTACCTAAAGGTGTATCTTTACAATTGGTAGCTTTCTCCCTACTTTTATTTTTACGAGGTCAACACAAGGGTGAATCTAGTATATATCTCCCTGGTTTATTCTACTTCTCTGCTTCTTCCTAAATGTTTTAGGAATTTTCAGTGCATTTATTAAGCTGGGTTCTGGACAACCGGTAGATGAGCTATTACCACCGACAACTTGCCAGCCATACTCGTGCAATGAAGTGTGTCTTATTTCTTTTTCTTTTCTCCTTTTCTTTTCCTTTTTCTTTTTGACTTTCCTTTTTCTCTTTTTAAGTAGGTGGCTTCCCTGGTCTAAAATTTACCTAAAGGCGGTGAAAAGAGAAAGGTCCAGTTACTGGGCTCTAGACAACCTACCTATAGGCTATTACCCACGATAACTTGCCAGCCATATCACCCTAGAAGGTTCATTAGCTACCCAATTTCCATTAGAACCATCGATTAACGAGTTAGTGACAAGATTGTGTGTAGATGCTTTAGGCTTAAAGTTCCCTCAAATCAGAGGGCGGGTTGATAAGTCGTGTACTTATCACCCAAACTTATTTACTCCAATTATAATAGAATTAAGATGGCAAGGACTCAAAAAACAAATCCACATTTTAGTGGATACACGGGCAGATTAAGTGTAAAGACTTGAAGGGTCATTGTGTTCAAATCTTAATGTAGTTTTTCTTAAGATTGAAAATTTTCTTAAACCCAAGTTCTCTTTCCTAATTCCATATTTTTTTAATATAAATAAAAAAAATAAAACAAATCTACGGAGCTGACAAATAAATTCAGAGATGAATATCCACCCCCCATGCCTATCTAATGCAATATCCTCGTTGTATCAAAAGACATAAAACAGAGTGGAATAAAGTAGAAAGCACCTGAATTACGTGAATGTCAGGTCCACTCCGAGATAAAAACTAAAAAGAACTGTATACATCTAAATTTAGTGCCTTCAGCTCGGCACACTATACAAAGAAGAGAAATAAAGAATTCACAAGTGTAGGTCAGAATCAGAATAAAAAGACGAAACCTCGAACCTGCCAGCAGATGTCCACAGATGTGGACCAGATTATGGTGCAGACCCATACCCCATAATCAAGAATATCTCAGGTTCTAGATAAAAATTACCCAAAACCTAAAATCAATATGTAAGTAGGGTCGGGCCTATGATTTATGAGGATGCAACCCAAGACCAAAAAGTCAGGTTACAGAAAATTCCTGCTCCAAAGGATAATCAATGAATGTGTGCTTGGGTTGGACATCCTCAGAACAGATGTCGTAAGGGTCTTGGTTTGATGGTTTCAACTTAATTGGAACCCTTTGACTCAGTCTTCTATTTCCTCCGAAATTTGCTTCCCAAATCAAAATTTCCCAGCTCCTATCCTCCTCAATCAAAATGTTAAATTCCAAGACCTCTTGCATATTAATCACCCCGTCTGAAATTTCCAAGTCTAAAAGATGTGGCTGAATCAGAATTGACTTGGGTCTAGTTATCTCAAAAACAGAATCATCGATAAGCTCAATGGGGTGTAACTGACAATCAGGGCATTTGATTGAATTTTCCAGAAAATACAATTCCGGATCCGTAATGTGAGCCCTAATAAAATCAGTTTCCTCAGTTATTGGGCAATCAAATGATCTTTCAGATTCCTCAGGCCCAATCATCTCACAAAAATCATATTCTGTAAACTCGTGTGAGACTTCACAACTTGAATCTTCACCATCAGAATCAAAGAAATCAAGATCCATATTAATGTATGTCCCAAAATCATTTGTCACTTTCTGATCCATGGAGACATACACTTCCTCGTACCCTGGCTCAAGGATCTCAGGTGAAGAAATTAGATCATCCTTAATTGGTTGCTCTAATTCAATCTGGTCAACCATGTAACTCGTGTCGCCCCCAACAGGTGCTTGAGCGGGTTCTAACATTGGCTCTCCTGAAGGGAGCTCATCCTGGGAATCATCCCACGACTGAACTAAAGCAACCACAAATCTCATCCTCAATTTCGCTAACTTCCCCAGTAGAAACTCACCCAGGTTCTTATCCTTAACATCCTGGAGCCAATCCAACAAATACTTGTTCAAATCATTAATCATTTCAATCAGGGGCTCCAATTTTTCAATGCAAGGTGTTGACTGAACTTCTAAAGTTTGTATGATATTCCTCAAGTTAGCAAGAACCTTATCTTGAACTTGGTTACCCTAAACCAAATGAGTTGGTTCAAGGTTGGGCGGGTTTGGGATCAATGCAGGGGAATTAACGAATTGAGATTTGTTATACCCTTCCTGATAATAGGTCATTTCGGATTGTTCAAAAGGTGGTAATGACCTAAAGGCAGTGTAATCAAAGGATGGGTAAGGATCGGTGTATCCTTCTTGATTGTAGATCGAATTAGGTTGTCCATGAAAGGTTAACGATCTATAATCGATGTGGCTCTGAGAAGGATAGAAATCATAATCATAGTGTTCAAGGTTTGACCCTAAACACGGATGTCTGGAGTTATATCCCCAATCAGAGTTATGCCAACTAACTGATGGTTGATTACAGTACGAGTCGGGATAATCATCATGTTGAGGATAATTCAAAATAGGAGGGAAAGAGCGGGAATGCGTGTAATATGTGGAAGGATTCATGATAAATGGGAGGAAGAATGGCACCCTACAATACAAGCAATCAAACCTGTCCTTAAGTGGGCTAGCCTAAAGACCTACAGACTCCCACAACCTGTCTTGAGATAAAGGAACGATTTGATCTACTTCTGTTTGTTCAATCCTACCAGTTAGAAGGAGGGACTGGGGAGAAGGTTCTTCCTTCGACTTGCACCTCCAGTTCCTAGTGTACCCCCCAGCCGCGATCATTTGATTATGCTCCCCTAGCTAGACATCGATTGAACAATAGAAACAGACTAATCGAAAATAATCTTGTTATGGGCTTTGAAGACCGAGTTGAATCCTTAAGGCCAACATCTACTCTGTTTTCTTTAGGGCTAGGTTTGAATGTGCTTTGGAATGTGATGGGCCCTTTATCTAGGTTGTGCCCTTAATGATTGATTGATTTATGTGTGTGTGAACAACCAGTGGTTTTCAAGCAAGATTACTTTTCATGCGGTGAATTTTATGGTTCAAATCTTGCTTAGTAGCTTTTAGGATTCAACTTTAGGTGTTTTCAAACAAGTTTTGTTGGCACATTAGGTTTTGAAAGCACAGGTGAATATGTTTTCCTTTAAAACTTAAAAAGAATGTGGAGTGCCTGGTAAATCCCTAAGAGTTGAAATTGTGTGGCAGCTACTTGGTGAATTGATTTTAATTGAAGTGGTGCAACCCAATCAACTTAAAAAGAATATGGAGTGCCTGGTAAATCCCTAAGAGTTGCTCCTTTTTGACATTTAACTCTCTCCTCTTTTCCTCCTTATGGATGATATGCAATCAATTCTCAAAATTTTCCTCCCCTTTCCATTTTTTTGTTCTTTTTCAATTTTTTTATTTTTTTGCTTTTTTGAATATGTATTTTTTGTGAGAACCATTCAAAGAATTTGAATTTCCATATGTCTGCACTTTAACACCCCCCCATGCTTAAGTTTTACAATGTCCTCTTTGTAAATCAAAGGGTATGAAATTAGCTTGGTTCAAGGACTAGAATAAGATCAAAGGGTTGGTGAATGGGTCGAGATGACTGTTGCGAATGATTTCAAGCTTTGATACAAGTACCAAAGGTAGAGTTGGCTATTCTAAATCTGAACTCAAAAGTGCAATAGGATTGTAGCACAGAAGATGATCAGAAGGGTCTCGAGTTTTTGGAATGATAGGTTGCCTCCCGTTAAGCACTAAATTCAATGCCTTTAGCCAAGCAGAAGGTGATCAAGGAGAAGGGGATGTCAAATCAGATGAGTGCTATAAAACAAGCACCTTGATCAATAGCCTGGTCGGTCCAACCAGGTGCTTGTTCATATTGACAGGCTGATGATGCAGCCCAAACCCAATCAATCTAGTGTCTTTATAAATGTCAATCAAAATTTGTGGAGCCCACCAGATGCTTTGAGGCTTAGAAAGATATGGCAATGCGAACCGCAAGTTTGGCTGAGACAGTTTAGCCTGGTCAGAGTAGGTGATGGAAACCGTTCTCATGCATTTGAAAGTCATCGGAATCATAGTATAGTCACGCAAAAATGTTCGTCAAAAATTAAGTTTGTAAAAATAACGAGAGTTTGAGTCCCAGTCGTTCGTCTCTGGGAGGTGTTCGTACGCTTTTGTGCGAGTTTTAAAGAGGATATCACGTTGTAGTATAACTGACAAAACGCTCAAACAAATATAGAGAATTTTATTACTCGAAAAATGGGAGTCTCCGAGGTTGAACAAAGGGAGCAATCTCAGTACTTTCGAAACCAAAGAATGCAACTTTTAAATGAAAGTAATTGATTAAAAGAGAGAGTTATATAAAAAGAATTTTTAAAAGAAAATAGAATTGGACGTCTGATTTCTATATCAGACGTCTTAAATGTAATCTTCTTTCTCTCTTCTGCCTTCTTCTTCTTTGTCTTCTCTGCTTCTTTTCTTGCGAAGGCTTCTTCTTCTTGCCTTTGTTCCTCTCTTGTCTTCCTTTTCTTTTTGGGCTTTTTTGTAGTCCTTCCTTCTCTCAGATCTCTGCCTTGCTCAGCTTCCTTTCTTCAGAGTTCCTTCTTCTTCTGCTCCTATTCCTTCTTTGTGCTTTTCCTTCGAAGTTTTCTACTTCCTTGTCTTCTCTACGAGGGCTTCTCCTTCTTTCTCTACTACACTCAGCCTCTTCTTCCTTCTTTTCTTCCCTTGCTGTAGTGGCTAAGTGTTCACTTCTTCCTTTGCTCCTTCTTTCCTACGCAAACCACAGCCAATGCAAAACCTACCCCCGTCCCTCAACCCAAACGTCTCTCTCTTTCTCTGCAAATCTCTCAAGGATGCTCTCCCAGAGCCACACGGGTAATCGGGTCGGATTCGCACCCGGGACCAGGCGCACCTGTAGGTGGGTGATGCACGAGGAGTGTGTAGGTTTGGGTCAGGTCGGATCCCGCCAAATCAGCGAGGTGAAATCGCGGACGAGGCAGGCGTGGGTCAGGTGAGGGACCTCACCCCTGTGCTTTCGGAGGCGGTAAGAATAAAACACAAAAACAGTTTAAACCATACCTGCACATTGCGTTTCCACGATGTGGGACTATCTGATGTGTCCCGATTCCACGCGTTCCCGCAGAGCTCTCTTCGTGCTATGGCCAAGGCTGGGAGCTTCGCAGCGTGCCTTGCAGACCCTGAGGGCTTCGCAACACCCACGTGAACCTGCTACGCCTGGAACCTGGAAGATCTGACACCTGGAGCTGCTGTGAAGCTGCTTGCTGCTTCAACCGTCAATGGCGGTAGGAGCTGCAACCTGTCATACACAAGCATGGCCTATTGTCCCAATCAGACTAGCTGGGAACCTTCGCCGTGGTACGGCGAAGATGATGCGCGGTGCTGCAGGCCGCAGGAGGGCCTAGGCGTGCGTACCTAGGTCAACCTGTGGCCGGAAGTGTGGGGTTGTTCGGGGGACTGTGGTGGAGGTGTAGAAGGATGATGGATGGGCAGAAGTTGCTCCTGGTGGTGAGGCGGAGCTTACGAGAGGGTTGGCGAGCCGTGTGGAGGGGCGGAGTGGTGGGAGCGGCTCGCCGGAGGTCGGTCGGAGGCGAGGGAGATGGAGGTGTTCAGGCACTGTCGGGGGGTAATTAGTTAAAATAGCAGGGGGAAAAGAGAGAGGAGAGGATGGAAAGGGTATCTGGAATGATCTGGAAGGAAGGGAGACAGCGGAGTGGACGACGCATAACTGCCGTCATCGGGGAAGAAGAACCCTGAGGGAGGGAGCGGCGACGAAGACGAGGTCAGGGGCACGCGCGCCTGGTACTGCGCGACGCGGGTGGAAGTGACGAAGTTGACTCTGCTACTGGTATGGCAGCAGAGCGACGAGAAGGAGGGGAGGAGGTCGCCGGATCTTGCGGGTCTCTTGGCCGGAGATGGGAGAGAGGAAAATTTTGGGGAATCTCCGTCAAAATCAAGCTGCGGATCTGCTGCCGGGTCTGGGGAGACTTTTATAGGTGTTGGCCGAACCTTCAAGCGCGTGGAGATCGCGCAATCAATCTCTACCGGCTCACCGGAGATGGAAAGAGGGTGGATACCCAAATCTCTCGTGCATTCGCACGAGAGATTGGGTTCGCACCAAAGATTGTAATTGGCTTTAGAAGGAAGGGAATTCCTCAAAGAATCCCTTCCATTTTTGGGAGGGAATCTCTGAGGGATTGGGGAGGAATCCCTCTCTAAACCTCGCCGGAGCTCAGTTCTGCCCTAACAATGGCGGCAGGACCTGATTGCAAAGGTGGGGAGGAACTTAGGGGGCTTTCTGCAAAGATATTCAAAAGATAGGGACCAAATTGTGATTTGGATGTACTAAATTGCAAAGTAGGTCAAGATGACCGCCCCTTGGGTCCAAATTTTGGTATAAATCTAATTTGGACCTAAGGAATCCAATGGTAAAGTTGGATTTTAGGTTTGACCTCGTTTGACTGGATATTTTACGTAAAAACCCAAATTAGGTCAATTAATGTGCTAGGACCCTAATCTAGTTCAAATTGGGTTCCAAAGGCCAAATTGAGTGTTCTAAACCCTAGAGGATATTTTTCCATGATTTTTAGAGGGTTTACTTTATTTTTATCCTGACCGGACCCTTGTTAATTTAAGTGGATCTGTTTTAGGGTTATCAAGTGTCATTTAATTCCTAGATTGCACATAAACCCATTTCTGATTGACTCAACCCACTTTTTATCTCATTTAGCCCATGTGACCTATGTTTTGCCTCTGAGAAATCCCGTTTATGTACTGCAATGGTAAAATTGCAGTTTTAACCTTTATTTCATGTTTTCTTCTCAAAGCACTTATTCCTTCAGTTAAGCCTTCTTCTCGGTTATGTAGGAGCTTTTATCTTCTTTATTGAGTCAAAATGAGCTAGTTATGGCTCATGATAAGGTTCTCATCATGCCCGCATGCCTAGCTTTTTCTAGTCCCTTAGCAAAATTTCAAAGGTTTAACTTTCGTTCTAGACCCTGAGTGTCTGTCAACAATCATGATAAGTGCTTCTCCTTTTCTTTTGTGATTAGGTAGGACTGCCGATAATAGGCCTAGAGGTACTCACGTACCAACCAAAATCCGGACCTGACCCGCTCTAGCCTCAGTCCTCCGCAAAGGTTTCTACGGCCCACAGAAACTAACCTAGGGTTTGTTGGACTCCGTGGTTAAAGCACCTGTGCTTGAGACATTTTTTTAGCCTAGGTTCAATTTTTCATTGCATTTTTTGTAAGAGAGAGATAGACGATTATTTATTTGGGGAGCTTTTCTCTCTCTTTTCTTTTTTATTTCTAGCTTCGGATTAGCTTCTCAACACGGTCTGTATCGGATTCCTCATCCACATCATCAATCCTCAAGGATCCCTGGCTTTCAAGATTTTGAGATAATCCCGCCCATGGCAACCCCCAGAACACTGGCTTTCGAGATTTCGAGATAATCCCGCCCATGGCGTTCCGTGGCCGAATTCAGACCCTGGCGATAGACATTTCGTGATAATGCCGCCCATGATATCTGAACCAGCAGAGTGCTTACATGCCCCCAGTAGGATATTTAAATATCCTAAGAGACAAGCACCGAGGAGACGATATGTTGTTACGCATCTTCGAGGGGAATTTCCTGCCTCTCCGCGTTGGGAACTCGTCCAAATCAATTTGTGTTGATTGGCTGCTCCTAATCTAGGTGACTTTTTTAGAACATTAAATGCTTTTCACGTGATTTGGATGTTTATGCGCACTGAACCAGACTGTGTGTGGATTTGCGGTGCTTAGGTTACCGAATCCCGCAAACCGGAAGTCAGTTAACGAGGCCGAATACTTCCTAAGCCTTAGACCTAATACTCAAGCTTTGCATTTTCCTCAACCTCTTGAGGATTATCCAGATTTTAACTGATACGTGAATTTTTAAGCTAAAGATTCTAGCCCAAGAGGCCTAAGACCAGCATTCCCGCTAATCTCTTGTTATGTCTCCTTAGCACTTTTCTTTTTTCTTGATTTGGTCTAGAACTTCAGTTAACCCCTTAATCTTTTACTAATGACTATTTCTTTTCATTTTCATTCTGTGCTCCTTTTTGTCATTTTTCTTTCTTTTCCTCCTCTCATTTGTATAACCCTGAATTGTTCCTCCCCTCTATCAAGTCTTTTTTTTTTTTATGAAACCCTTTCTTTATATGAATGTTCTGACATTTTGTACTTTCATGCCCCCCCATGCCTAAGATTTGCAATGTCCCCATTGTAAATTAGGTGGGTTCGAATTCAACTTGGTTCATGCATTAGGACAGGTGTGTGGTGAGTGAATGGGTCGAAGTGACTTGTTGCGAACGATTTCTAATCTCGGGTAGGTATACCTAAGGTGACGTTGGCTGTTCTAATGGATGAACCCTAAAGTGCAATATGAGTTCCCATAGAGATGTCAGAAAAGGTTTTGGGTTTTTCAAAGAATGACGAGTTGCCTCCTGTTAAGCGTTGAGTTTTACGCCATTGGCTGGGCACAATGAGCTCAAGAGGAATGGAGGGTAAAGGATGACTCAGCCAAATCTATATTGGTCATGTCATTGAACGGCTTGAGTCTCTGACCGTTCACGACAAAGGGTTCAGAATCGTGGCTGAGTGGGCTGATTTCAATGGCTCCATTTCTAAAGATTTGTCGGACTAGGTAGGGTCCGACCCACTTGGATCTTAGCTTCCCTGGGAATAATTTGAGTCGGGCATCAAAGAGTAAAACCTTTTGACCAGGATGAAAGACCTTTCTAGAAATGTGTTTTTCGTGAAAAGCTTTAACCCGTTCCTTGTAAATTTATGAGTTCTCATATGCATCGTGGCGTAATTCATCGATCTCGCTCATTTGAAGTCTTCTGTGGGTTCCAGCCTTAGAAAGGTTTAGATTACAAGTCCGTACTGCCCAATAGGCTTTATGCTCCAACTCGATGGGGAGGTGACATGCCTTCCCGTACACTAGTCTGAAGGGAGACATTCCTAGTTGGGTCTTGTGGGTGGTCCTATAGGCCCACAATGCTTCCGGCAGTCGAGAAGACCAATCTTTTCTATCAGGTCGAATAGTAACCTAAAGGATCTTCTTGATCTCTTGGTTAGATAGCTCAGCTAGACCATTAGTTTGGGGGTGGTAAGGAGTAGAGATTCGGTGTGACACCCCGTATTTGGTCATCAGTGACCTGAACTGAGCGTTTGTAAAATGGGTCCCTCCGTCGGAAATTATAGCCCGTGGAATCCCGAACCTTGAGAAAATGTTTTGATGAAGGAATTTTATAACTTTATGATTGTTGGTTCGGGTCGGAATGGCTTCTATCCACTTGGAAACATAGTCAACTGCAAGTAAGATGTATTCGAAGCTATCCGAGATCGGGAAGGGTCCCATGAAATCAATCCCCCAAATATCAAAAATTTCGCATACCAAGATCGGCTGTAGAGGCATCATGTCTCTATGGCTCATGTTGCCCAGAGTCTGGCAACGAGAACATGCCTTACAGTGATTCTATGCATCCTTGAAAATTGTGGGCCAGTAAAAGCCACACTGGAGGACTTTTGATGCGGTTTTATGTCCTGAAAAATGTCCACCGCATGCCTGGTCATGGCAGAATGAGAGTATGTCTTTGATTTCCACATCCGCGACGCACCGTCGAATTATCTGATCAGCACCAATGCGGAATAGATACGGGTCTTCCCATAGGTAATACTTGGCATCGGAACGCAATTTGTCCTTTCTGGCCTTTGGCCAATCGGGCGGAATCTGATTTGATGCCAGGTAATTAACTATATTAGCGAACCATGGAAGACTTGTGCTGATAGTCAAGAGGTGCTCATCAGGGAAATGTTTTGTAATAGGTCCGGAAGGGTCGATTATTTCAGAAGGAAGGCGGGACAAGTGATTAGCTACCACATTCTGCTTTCCCGCCTTGTCGCGAATCTCGAGGTCAAATTCTTGCAACAGCAAGATCCATCAGATTAATCGAGGTTTTGCATCCTTCTTTGCAAGGAGATGCCTCACAGCTGTGTGATCCGAGTATATGATAACACGGGAACCCAGAAGGTATGATCTGAATATTTCCAGGGAAAATACTACGGCCAGCAGCTCTTTCTCAGTAACCGTATAGTTACGCTGAGCCTCATCTAGTGTTTTACTGGCGTAGTAAATGACCACAGGTTTCCCGTCAATTTTCTGCCCCAGAACCGCTCCTACAGCGAAGTCAGATGCATCGCACATGATCTGAAAGGGTTGAGACCAATCAGGGGACTGTAGGATCGGGGCTTGGGTGACTCGATCACGTAGGATCTCAAATGCTTGAGTGCATTCCTTGGAAATTGTGAAAGGCACATCCTTGGAGAGAAGATTGGTTAGGGGGCACGTGATTTTGGAGAAATCAGGGATAAATCGACGGTAAAAACTGACGTGCCCCAAAAAAGATTGGATGTCCTTAATCAAGCTAGGCATAGGGAGCTTGGAAATCAGGTTAACCTTAGCTCGATCCACTTGGATGCCTTTCTCAGAGATTAAATGTCCCAGGACAATTCCCTCAGGCACCATGAAATGGCTCTTTTCGCAGGAAAGAACCAAATTCACCTCATTGCACCGCCTGAGTATTTGGACCAAGTGTTGGAGGCAATCGTCAAATGATTGTCCAAAAATTGAAAAGTCATCCATGAAGACTTCCAGATAATCACCTACCATATCTGAGAATATGGCAAGCATGCACCATTGAAAAGTTGCGTGTGAATTGCAGAGACCGAATGGCATCCTTCGAAACGCGTACGTCCCGAAGGGGCAGGTGAATGTGGTCTTTTCTTGGTCCTCTAGATGGATTGCCACCTGATTGTAACCGGAGTACCCGTCAAGAAAGCAGAAGAACCTATTTCCTGCTAGTTTTTCGAGGATCTAATCAATGAACGGTAGTGGGAAATGATCCTTCCTCATGGAGGAATTGAGTCTTCTGTAATCAATGCAGACTCTCCATGAGTTAGCTATTCAGGTTGGAATGACTTCTACGATTTCAGTCATGATGATGGTAAGTCCTGCCTTTTTAGGCACCACTTGTATTGGACTCACACAATGACTGTCGGAGATTGGGTAGATGATCCCTGCATCTAACCACTTTATGATCTCCTTTTTCACAACCTCTTGTAGATTAGGGTTTAGGCATCTTTGCATTTCTCTTGAAGGTCATGCGCCTTCTTCTGTGTAGATTCGATGTGTACAGTATGAAGGGCTTATACCAGTCAAATCATCGAGAGTCCATCCAATGGCTCTTCGATGTTGCTGGAGAACAGAAATCAAACGGAGTTCCTGGTCAGGTGTGAGTCGAGAGTTGAGAATCACAGGAAATGTCTGATTTGAATCCAAAAAGACGTACTTTAGATGTTCGGGAAGGGGTTTGAGTTGCATGACAGGGTTGTCAGCAACAGCGGGTGGTTCGGGGTTTGTATCAGGAGTAATGGTAGGAGTCATAGGTGTGTCTAGATCATGTTCGCACTCCTCTACTAGCAGGTTTTGATTCTCCAGTGGTTGATCAGGGGTAATCAGGTTGTCCTCTTTATGCAATTCAACAACCACGGCTCTAACATCACATATTTCCTGTATAACCCCGCAATTAATCCCTTGTTGGGCCTTGAAAATGTCAATCTTCATGTTTTGATTCCCAAATTTTAATTCTATCTGGCCCTCTTCGCAGTTTATGTTGGCCCTAGCAGTGGCCAAGAAGGGTCTCCCTAATATGATTGGTGTGTCCCTTGGGTTCTTAGGTGCATCCATGTCCAGTACTATGAAGTCCACTGGAAAATAAAAATCTCATACCCTAACAATGACATCCTCGAGTATTCCTTTGGGTGACTTGATGGATCGATCGGCTAACTGCAATGTCACTTCAGTGGGTTTAAGTTCATATTCTTCAAGGTGGTCAAGGAGGGATGTAGGTATTAAATTTATGGAGGCACCTAGGTCTAGTAGGGCTCTGTCAAATTTGGTTTCACCAATTTTACAAGAAATCAAGGGAGTTCCTCGGTCTGTAGCCTTGGGTGGGAATTTGCTCAAGATGACAGAGCTGGCTTGCTCTGACAGTACGATTGGATTCCCATCCTTGGTTCGCGGCTTACATTTAGGTGTACATATGTCTTTCAAGAATCTTGCGTAAGCCGGTATGTGGCGAATTGCATCCATCAACGGGATGTTTATCTAGACCTGTTCAAAGAGCTTTACCAGATCCTCCTTGGGAGCCACGGGTTTGATTATTCTTTTTCCTTTGGTCAAGGCCTCAGGAAATGGGATCCTAGTTGGTTCCTCTAGGATAGGTCCAGGTTCTTGATCTGGGACAGTAGTATCTTGGATAACTATCCTAGGGTCTTGGCTATTATCAGACTTGGAGTGGTTCGGATAATGTGGGTCTTGGGTTGTTTTACCACTACGTGTTGTTACAGAGTTCAATCCGGCCTGATTTGGGTTAGGTAGGAGGGGTGGCTACTGTTGAAATCCCGCATACGATGTTGAAGCTTCCATCCCGTCTGGCGATGGAGCAGTAGGGGCCTGATAAATCACATGTGTTTGGCCTGCATTTGGATTCATAACGCGCTTCTGGGTTAGTACGTTATTTGGGTTGGGCAGAGGTTGCGAGGGAAGGGTACCAGGTTGGCGGGAATTTGCCATCTGGGCCAGTTGGTTACGAACCTCTGTGATCTCGTCCTTGTGCTGTTTTTGCATTGCTGCATTCGTCTTTTGAATGTCAACCAGTGCTTGAAGGATAAGAGTCATTTGATCCTAGTTTTGCCCGGATTGGTAGGTGGGATTGGGTTGAGGCTGAGGCAGCTGAAATGGACGAGAGGTGGCTGAAATGGACGAGAGGCTTATGGACGGGGTTGATATGGTGGTCTTTGAGAATTTCTCACCCACTGAAAGTTAGGATGATTTCGCCATCCAGGGTTGTAGGTATTGGAGAATAGGTCATTCTGGATGGCGTTGAGGTCCTCGCAGTTCTGAGGAACCTCGAGAAAATCAGAATACGAGGGTTCAGAGTTCCCCCAACTCGAGTAGAGTGGATCGGAGGTCACTCCGATCCGAGAGGCAGACGGGGGTGGATATGGGTCCATCCCCATGGCAGATTGGTGATATATGTTTTGCACAGTTTCCCTTGCCAGAGGAGGTCGTGCAAAAGAGTTTTGCGCAGAGGTGGCTTGCTGCAAATGTCAAGTTAGCTCGTCCACCTTCTTTTCTATGATAGAAACCTTGTCCAATCGACTGGCCATCAGTTCCAAGTCGACGGAAGTGGACAGGTCCTACATCTCATGTGTCCCTCTTAGATTCGTCGATGCGCGGGCATTCGTCCTGTCGAATAAGCCCATGGAGTCATTATTTATGGAGTTCTCGCACATGTTTTTGAGAATCTACCACACCGTGTCCTCGTGTTGACCCATGATGTTTCCTCTGCATGTTGCATTGACGAATAAGCGAATATCTTCACGGAGTCCCTGGTAAAAAGACTGGACTTGTTCCCACTTAGGAACTCCGTGATGGGGGCACTTTCGCATGAGATCTAGGAACTGATCCCAAGCTTCGTGAAGAGGTTCTCCCGGTTGTTGAGTGAAATGAGTGATCTGGTGGCGTAAGGCATTCGTCCGGCCAACGGGGAAGAATTTTTTCAAAAATTCGGACTGCAATTCCTCCCATGTGTTGATCAGACGGGTCTGAGTCTGATACCAATGTGTGGCCTTGTCCAAGAGGGAGAACGAAAACATTTTCATGAGTAGGATATCCCGGTTTTGTACATCTGACCCGAAGGTCTGGGCCAGATGCTTGAGTTGTTTGATGTGTTGGAATGGATCCTCAGAGTTAAGCCCATGGAACTTTGGTATGGCATGACTCATATTGGGCTTCAGTTCGGAATCAGGACCTCCAATCGAGATTCGTACTCGAGGTTCGATCGCCACCGCAGCGGGATTATAGTGATCTCGCATCATAGGTCGCTGCGGTGGGTTTACAAAGTTCTAAAAGAGATCGTTAAGGTGTTGAAGTTGGTGTTCAAGGTTATTCTCCTCTTCAATGGGTTGTGCCATGATAGACGAAGAAGGAGAACCAGGGTCTAAATCAGATGAAAGATTTATAAAGTGGGGTTGCTGTACAAACAAGGGCGTCAAGGCTTGTCCTCGACGAGAGTGGATTTCTAAAGGAGGTCTTAAGGGTGGCCTTAAGGACCTCCTACCGAACATGCACCGAAGGATGTGATGAAATTTAGAAGGTGCTGGACCCAATCAAGGCACCCAAAAATTGTTGGGTGACTATAGAGGTTCGGGGTAGATGGACCCCTGGATCAGAAGATCGTCCACCTGAGAAATACCTGGGCAGCCAGAGAAGGAGAGTCCCGCAAAGACCCCTACATGGTAGAGCGTCACCACGAGTTATAGGGTTTCCCCCACCCGACCTCTCTTGTCACTGTGGTTCCAGGTAGACTAGAATGGGGACCTTGACCTCTTAAGTCTACCTTTTTTACTTTAAGATCAAGGTGCTTAATGTTCAACTTGAACTTTTAGGTATTTTTAGTGAAAAAGTGACCTAATTTTAAGGTTGGTTGACCCAAGGGATCAACTTCACCTTTTGTTCCTTTGAGAGTTTTTAGGTCCTTTTCTTTTATGGTTCAAATGGATTAACGGCCTGATTTGCTTAGGGTTCCTCTTGTATAGATCTTTTCAAACATGGTCTAGGCACACCTCTTTTTGGAAAATTTGTTTCTTTGTTTCAGAGAAGATGTGTCTCTAAAAACCCTAGCTTTGCAATCCCTAACTTGGCTCTAGTGGGTCCAATTTAGTTGCCTCAAAAACTAGCACCTAGGGCTCAATCAAGAAAGTTTTAGCCCTAGTTGCCTTAGTTGGATGAACAGACAAAAATGTGTTGAAATGAAAATCAGGCAACTTGATGAGTTACTAAATATGAAATAGGTAGCCCTAAGTTGATTTTTTTTCTTTTTTTCCTTTTTAGATTTTGAGAGGGTTAAGATGGAGGGCTTATGGAAATTACCTGTTCCTTGGAGAGTCTGTTGTGAAGTTATTGTTCCTTCCTTTTTGTTTTGCTTTCCCTGCTTGAACACAACAAAAGAGAGAAGTTAGGTCAAATATTGGATAGAAAAGTTGTAATCAAAAGCTTTAAAAGTGCCCGTTGCTCCCCGACAACGGCGGCAAAATGTTCGTACGCTTTTGTGAGGGTTTTAAAGAGAATATCACGTTGTAGTATAACCGATAAAACGTTCAAACAAATATAGAGAATTTTATTACTCGAAAAATGGGAGTCTTCGAGGTCGAACACAGGGAGCAATCTCAGTACTTTCAAAACCAAAGAATGCAACTTTTAAATAATAGTAATTGATTAAAAGAGAGAGTTATATAAAAATAATTTTTAAAAGAAAACAGAATTGGACGTCTGATTTCTATATCAGACGTCTTAAATGTAATCTACTTTCTCTCTTCTACCTTCTTCTTCTTTGTCTTCTCTGCTTCTTTTCTTGCGAAGGCTTCTTCTTCCTGCCTTTGTTCCTCTCTTGTCTTCCTTTTCTTTTTGGGCTTTTCTGCAGTCCTTCCTTCTCTCAGATCTCTACCTCGCTCAGCTTCCTTTCTTCAGAGTTCCTTCTTCTTCTGCTCCTGTTCCTTCTTTGTGCTTTTCCTTCGAAGTTTTCTCCTTCCTTGTCTTCTCTGCGAGGGCTTCTCCTTCTTTCTCTGCTACACTCAGCCTCTTCTTCCTTCTTTTGTTCCCATGCTGCAGTGGCTAAGTGTTCGCTTCTTCCTTTGCTCCTTATTTCCTACGCAAACCACAGCCAATGCAAAACCTACCCCCGTCCCTCTACCCAAACGTCTCTCTCTTTCTCTGCAAATCACTCAAGGACGCTCTACCAGAGCACACGGGTAATCGGGTCGAATTCGCACCCGGGACCAGGCGCACCTGCAGGTGGGTGATGTGCGAGGAGTGCGTAGGTTTGTGTCGGGTCGGATCCCGCCAGATCCGTGAGGTGAAACCGCGAACGAGGCAGGCGTGGGTCAGGTGAGGGACCTCACCCCTGTGCTTTCGGAGGCGGTAAGAATAAAACACAAAAACAATTTAAACCATACCTGCACGTTGCGTTTCAACGATGTGGGACTATCTGATCTGTCCCGATTCCACGTGCGCCCGTAGAGCTCTCTTCGTGCTATGGCCAAGGCTGGGATCTTCGCAGCGTGCCTTGCAGGCCCTAAGGGCTTCGCAACACCTGTGTGAACTTACTACGCATGGAACCTGGAAGATCTGACACCTGGAGCTGCTGCGAAGCTGCTTGCTGCTTCAACCGTCAATGGCAGCAAGAGCTGCAACCTATCATACACAAGCATGGCCTATTGGCCCAATCAGACTAGCTGGGCACCTTCACCGTGGTATGGCGAAGATGATGCGCGGTGCTGCAGGCCGTAGGAGGGCCTAGGAGTGCATGCCTAGGTCAACCTGTGGTCGGAAGTGTGGGGTTGTTCGGGGGACTGTGGTGGAGGTGTAGAAGGATGATGGATGGGCAGAAGTTGCTCCTGGTGGTGAGGCGGAGCTTACGAGAGGGTTGGCGAGCCGTTTGGAGGGGCGGAGTGGTGGGAGCAGCTCACCGGAGGTCGGTCGGAGGTGAGGAAGATGGAGGTGTTCAGGCACTGTCGGTTGGAATTAGATAAAATAGTAGGGGGAAAAGAGAGAGGAGAGGATGGAGAGGGTATCTGGAGTGATCTGGAAGGAAGGGAGACAGCGGAGTGGACAGCGCGTAACTACTGTCGTCGAGGAAGAAGAACCCTGAGGGAGGGAGCGGCGACGAAGACGAGGTCAGGGGCACGCACGCCTGGTACTGCGCGACGCGGGAGGAAGTGGCGAAGTTGACTCTGCTGCTGGTATGGCAGCAGAGCGACGAGAAGGAGGGGAGGAGGTCGTCGGAGCTTGCGGGTCTCTTGGCCGGAGATGGGAGAGAGGGAAATTTGGGGGAATCTCCGTCAAAATCAAGCTGCGGATCTGCGGTCGGGTCTGGGGAGACTTTTATAGGTGTTGGCCGAACCTTCAAGCGCGTGGAGATCGCGCAATCAATCTCTGCCAGCTTGCCGGAGATGGAAAGAGGGTGGATACCCAAATCTCTCGTGCGTTCGCACGAGAGATTGGGTTCACACTAGAGATTGTAATTGGCTTTAGAAGGAAGGGAATTCCTCAGAGAATCCCTTCCATTTCTTGGAGGGAATCTCTGAGGGATTGGGGAGGGATCCCTCTCTAAACCTCGTCGGAGATCGGTTCTGCCCTAACAATGGCAGCAGGACCTGATTGCAAAGGTGGCGAGGAACTTAGGGGCTTTTTGCAAAGATATTCAAAAGATAGGGACCAAATTATGATTTGGGTGTACTAAATTGCAAAGTAGGCCAAGATGACCTCCCCTTGGGTCCAAATTTTGGTATAAATCTAATTTGGACCTAAGGAATCCAATGGTGAAGTTGGATTTTAGATTTGACCTCGTCTGACTGGACATTTTGCATAAAAACCCAAATTAGGTCAATTAATGTGCTAGGACCCTAATCTAGGTCAAACTGGGTTCCAAAGGCCAAATTGAGTGTTCTAAATCCTAAAGGATATTTTTCCATGATTTTTAGAGGGTTTAATTTATTTTTATCCTAACCAGACCCTTGTTAATTTAAGTAGGTCTGTTTTAGGGTTATCAAGTGTCATTTAATTCCTAGATTGTACATAAACACATTTCTGATTGACTCAACCCACTTTCTATCTCATTTAGCCCATTTGACCTATGTTTTGCCTCTGAGAAATCCTGTTTATGTACTGCAATGGTAAAATTACAATTTTAACCTTTATTTCATGTTTTCTTCTCAGAGCACTTATTCCTTCAGTTAAGCCTTCTCCTCGGTTATGTAGGAGCTTTTATCTTCTTTATTGGGTCAAAATGAGCTAGTTATGGCTCATGATGAGGTTCTCATCAGGAGGCGTTTGCATTACTCTAGAAATAGATCTTTTTGATGCTCTACTTTGTTTAAAAATGCACGTCGGTTTCCAATCTCCTAGTTAAGATTTCACCACTTCTATTATGGACTCGGATTATGTGGGCATGCATTAAGTAAATCACAAAGGTGAACGTGTTAGTTTCTGTGCGCACGATTCTAGTGAGGTGGTGACTATTTACGGAGAAAGCGTCTATCGTTAGATTTTCAATATTCTCAGGAAACGACATGCTTGTTGCGTAATGGATAGACAATTGGAAAGCAGGAAACTTAAATCATGCAAATATGATAGCAAACAATAAGCTCATTGTGATTTCAGAACATTGAGACATATGTATATATATAAGCATTTTTCATTCATTTAGAGGGAGAGTTGTTTGCAACAAAAACAATAGAGGAAAGCTTGTACATAAATGCTTGAAATGGAAATCTAGCTACCAGAAAATGACTGCATACAAAAATCAATGGGGGGATTTTGCATGCATCATTGGGGTAGAAGTAAGACTACGCTATTAAGCAGTAATAAAAGCAATAAAATTATGAAGAGCATAAAATAAATCTAGCAGAATGGAAGGACATTCAAGGGTGGTCCCCGATGGCCTTGGAATGGTCGGGAGGAGAATGAGGGACAGCCAATGTAGCTTAGGCCAACCCTTGGAGAGAGGGAGGATTGATCCAGCATCCTAGCATGATGTCCTCCATGGTGGTGATGAGGTCGTGGAGGTGGAGTGGCTAGCTAAGTCGAAGTGGGCATGAATGGAACCAATGGAGCAAAGAGTGTGAATTGCCAAGGAAGTGAATGGGGTCACATGGCCGCCCATGGGGTCTTTTTATTGACTCAAGGGCTTCTCCCTAGAGAGGTGTGGAACTCTCTAGAGAGAGCCCAAGAGTGGCCGGCCACATGAGGGCAGAAGTGGCCTTTGAGATTCAAAAATTGTGGATCTCAATTTGAATGCCTCTTGGTTGCTAAATTTGGCAACCAAGAAGTGGCTCCACTTCAAGAGAGTTCTAGAGAACTCTACAGAAGTGTGTGCGTGAATGGTTGTGTGTGTGTGTGTGTGTGTGGTTGTGCTCTATGTGGCTAGGTGGCTTAGGTTAGGTCCTAAGGGGTTTGGGTAGGTGTAGGTCTTGAATTATGGTTACAAAACCTAATTGTTGAGGGGAAAATGCAATTAAACTTAACCTAAATTTAATTGAATGAGTGTGAATGTAATTCAGAGTGAAATAACTCAATTAGGTTGGGTTTAGGTCAATTGGACTCTCACTATGTCCAATTAAACATGTGTGGTTTGAGATCTAAGTGCAATTGGACTCAATGAGTCCAATTGACTTAAGCGAAGGTAATTGACTTTGATCTAAGTCAATTGGTCTTGGTGAGGACCAAATTCGGTCCTTAGGTAGGTCTAGAGGTGATGTACTCTGGTTAGGATACCTTAATTTAGTTTCCTATGGGGTTGGGATTAGGTCTAAGGAGCTAGAGATCCAAGATCAAGACTTGAATCTCAAAATAGGGACTGGAGACCAGTGTCAGACGTCCAATAATATGATCATACAACTTATACTCAAAAATCAGAAGTCCAGACTTCAGTTCTGGACACCCAATCTGAGTCAAGGAGAAATCAAGGCTCAGTTTTGGGTATTCTGTAGAAATTGGACATCTGACAAAATGTCTGGACGTCCAATAACATTGCAAAAGTGGGTTTGAGGTGTGCGAGAGATGGCTAAGGGTCCTGGATGTCCTATAACTTATTTGGATGTCCAAATAAGGGTTGGAACTAGGGTTTTATGGCTTCCTAAGGTATTGTGACCTAATCTAAGGGTGGCTAAGGCTTGGCGAGGTCTCTAGGCTATCCTAAGGCTAGGATGGACCTAAGCTCTTCACATTTTACTACTTTATTCCTACTTAATAGAATAGAAAACCTTTAACTCCCTTACATTATTATTCCTACATAAAAACTAAGCCTTCTGCTCCAGCTCTGCTGCAACTCCCGTTATTCCTGATCCAGCTTCAAATCCAGCTCTAGAGCCAGCTCCTGATCAGCTTATTACCTGCAATTGACATAATGCACTTAATCAGCACATTATAACATTATTTCATGCATAGCTAAAGAAAAGTAGTAAAGATGCAGATAATGCGTATGCATGCATGAATAACCCTAACTTATGCTAAGTCCTAGCTTAATCTAGGTCAATTAAGACCTATGATTGCTGCGCAATCATACCCCCATGCCTAAATCTTGCTAATTCCTAGCAAATGCAAGACTAACTTATTTACATCAATGGTCCTTAAGGGACTGATTATTTTATCATGTGTATGCATAGAGATTTTTCTCGTTTTTGTTTTCATCCTATGCTCTAGAAATCTAGACAATCGTGAAAGTAAAACTATGTAACTTTTGCAACGGATTCGAGTGAAAAATTGATTCACCTCTAAAGCCTGTACTTGATCCCTAGTAAAAATTCTAGCAGGATAGATAGACTTCTTCCCTCGGGGTATTTAAGATATTCTATGAATTTCACCCTGGCATTCGGCTTAGGTAGAGAATCTCTGAGGGAATAGATTAGATATTTGGTGGCTCACTCTCACTTGGTGCTACATAGAGACTAGTACTACAAAATCTAGATTCCCAGATTACTAGGTAACTCAACTCAGAAAAAGATGAGAAAAACTATGGTCCCTTTTGATTCCTTTCTATCTATTCTCTCTTTCCCTTTTTCTTTTTCCTTTTCTTTTCTTTCTTAGAGCTCACAACTTCACTAGATTCACATATATGACTTGTATTTGGTGGCCTCACTAAGCATTAACACTTTAATTGAGTTCTCATAACCCTAACACTAAGTTGGAATTCCTCAGCCAATATTTGTCAGGACTCGAAGAGGTTGTGTTAATATGATGAAATTATCGTTGAAGTGAGTATAGTGGTTAACCTAAATCGAGCCTAACCATCTTTTTGCAAAATTTTTAACCTAGCCTACTTAATTTTATCTTGGTCACTTTTAGGCCCAGGGTCAAACTCAGGGAGGTGGGGATTAAGGGTGAATAAGTTTCCATGCCTTACCTAAAATGTATCTCTTGCATGCATTTATTGTATTTTTGATTTTTTCTATTTAAGATTTTTTTTGCTGATATTTTTGTCCTTGAGGTAGGGTTCCAAAAATTGGTCTTGCTATTTACAAGATCGAGTATTTGCAAGACAAGGATTATCTTTTCTCTTTTACTTTTTCTTTTTTTATCGTTTTAATAGCAGGAAACAAAAGAGAAATAAAAACTAGATAGGTTTCTTGTAAGGAAATAAATATAGTCTATATATATATAGATATATAAAATATATATATAGGGGTGGGGGTGGGGGTGGAAATGGCATGTAGAACAGTGTCGAGTTGGTCCACGTCTAGGAAGACGCAACCAACAAGATGAAGTGTTGCGTAGAGTGTAGGATGGAGTGTGGGAGTGTGTGTGGAGGCGCTTTCTCTACGCGGGCATCGGGGAATATCAGCAACTGGTGTAGATATTCCCGCAATATAACACGTGGTGGAGTGACTAGTGCGTATGGATACAGGTAGGTGATATGTATGTAACTATATATATATGTATATTTGTATATATATATATATGTATATATATATAGATAGGGTTGTAACTATATAGGTGTATATATAGTTATATATATATATATAGATATGTAAATATATATATATAGGTATATATATATATGTATATATGCATAAATACATGTATATATATATGTATATGTATGTATATATATATATGCATATATACTTATATTTAGTTGTATAGGTATTAATATGTATATATATATGTAAATATATATGTATAAGTATGTATAAGGGTGTAAAAATGAGTGTGAGTGTACAAGTGTGGGTGTGTACGAGTGTGGTGAGTGTCGGTGAGAGAGAGCTGCTGGAGAGGAGTGTGAGAGAGAGAGAGGGTTTAAGGCATCTGGTGGAGGCAGGCGCTGAAATCGCTGGGTTCAACCGGGTTTTAGTTATAACATTGTAGTATAGCCGGTTACTACCAACATTTCAAATAAATAATTTTTTTACTCGGAAAATAAAAGAGTTCCCGAGGTCGAACTCAGGGAGCAAGTTGTATTCTAGAGATATACATATTTCTTTTACAAAAAGAAAGAGAGAGGGAAAGAATTTGTTGTTTTCTCTTTGTTCTGCAGAGGGGATGCTCTTCTTTCTCTCTTTCTTTAGATCTCCTTCTTTCTCTTTGTTCTGCAGAGGTGATGTTCTTCTTCTGCAATGGTGATGCTCTTCTTCTTCTTCCTGCTGTTCCTGCTTTGGTGATGTTCTTCTTTCTTCAGAGCTCCTTCTTCTTCTTCTTCGTTCTGCCTTGACCTCTCTTCTTCTTTTTCTGCAATTGTGGTGACCCTTTCTCTTTTCCCTTTTCTTCTTTATCGCTGCAGAGCTTCTGCCTTCAGCTACTAAGTCTTCCTTTCTTCTTCTTCTGCTTTGGCCGTTGCTCTTCTTTTCTTTCTTTCTCCTTCCTCTTCTTTCTTCTTCAGCCTGCCTTCTTTCCTGCTCTGGCTGCTGACCTTCCGTCGTCTGACCCGGTGCTTAGACGACTTAACTATGCATTTGCTACAGTGCAGCTCCTTCTTCTTCCGCGGGTTTTCTTCTTCTCCTGTGCCTGCATACTTCAGAGTTTTTCGTCAGAGGCAAAACCTACTCTACCCCCCCTTCCCCCGCGTCTCTCTTTCTCTCTGAAACCACTCTTGGGAAAGCTCTCCCAGAGCTACTGGGTAATCGGGTTCGGGTCACGCCCGGGTCCAGGCCCACCGGCGTGCGTGGTGGGCGAGGAGTGCAGGTCAGTCTAAGTCGGGTCGGGTCAGGTCCGCGGGGCGTGAGCGCGGACGAGACCGGGTAACCGGGCGGGTGTAAGGGGACCTCACCCCGTGTACTGAGGCAGTAAGGCTACCGCGCAAAATCAATTTAAACAGTGGAACGGGTGTGAAGCTTACCGATGTGGGACTAAACGCAAACCTTTCCTCGCGTGCGCCTGCTGGGAGACCGCGACCTGGCTTCTGCAGCTGCGGCTTCGATTTGCATAGGTTGCTGGCTGGCTGCCTTCGCAAGACTCCCCGTACTCCGCAGCAGCTGGAGACCTGGAGTCCTCAAGCCTGGAGCGCGGAAGAAGCTGCTTCAATGTGCGTTAATGGCGGTCGAACCTCAAAACCTGTCGGACACGAATATGGCCTCTCGGCCTGATCAAACCACTGGGGAACCTTCGCCGTGGCACGGCGAAGGTGAGGAGCTGCGCGGCAGGCCGCAAGGTGGTGTCTGGCGGCAGCCCTGGGTCGGACTGCAACCGGAGGAATGGGTTTGTTCGGGGGAGTGTTACGGAGGTGTGGAGTGGCAATGGAGGGGTGGGGGATGCTCAGTGTGATGAGGCGGAGGTTCGGTGAGGGTCGGCGAGCCGTGTGGGTTGCTGAGGTGATGGGAGCGGCTCGCCGGAGGGTGGTCGGAGGCGAAGGGGGTGAAGGTGGTCAGGGTCGGTAGAGGGCTTAATTGAATAAATTGAAAGCGGGGAAAGAAAGAGGAGGAGAAGGGGAGTAGCTCTAGCTTACTTGCAGGGACGAAGGGGGAGGAACAGGGCGACAGTCGTATCGACTGTCGCCGGAGAAGACGATGCTCAGGGAAAGGGGCGACGGCGAGCAGAGAGCCGGAGAGGCGCCAGCTGGGTACGGCGTGGCGCGGGAAGAGCGGGGGAGGAAGTATCTGCTGCTGGTATTGCGGCAGAGCGAAGAGGTGGAGGGGGAGGAAACCGCCGGAGCTGGTGAGCGTCTGCCGGAGGAAGAAGAGAAGAAAGTTGGGGATTTTCTCCGTCAGATCCAGGCTGCCCTGGTCGGTGGAGCAACTGGGGGTATTTGTAGGGATCAAACAGGGAGGAAGGCGGAGGGAGACGACGTGTCTCCCTCGCCGGAGAATGGTCGGAAACAAGAACCCATACCGTCCGTGCGTTCGCACGGCCGGTATGGTGGGCTGCAACGACCAGGGGGGTGTCCCTGCGACGGCTGACGACGCAGGGCACCCCCGGTTTACTTGCCAGGTCCCCCACCTCACCCTGCGCGGCGCCATGCTCCGCGCAAGGTCGCCGGAGCATGGTGCTGGCAGGTTTTGCAGGAGGGACCTGATTGCAAAGAACGAAGGAGAGTTAGGGGCCAAAATGCGAGGGTTCAAAAGTTGAGGGCCAAAGAGTAAATATATGAGGACCAAAGTGTAAAGTCGGTCAAGGAGGTTTCTTCTTAGGCTCAAGTTTTTATACATGACTAATTAGGACCTAAGGAATCTGATGGTGAATTTCATTTTCATATTAAACCTTGTTTGACCGGTCAATTTGCGCAAAAACCCAAATTAAGTTATTAATTGGGCATGGTTCTCAATGTAGGTCAAAATGGGTTCTAAAGGCCAAATTGAAGGTTCTAAACCCTAGAGATTATTTTTCTATGAATTTTAGAGGGTTTATTCTATTTTTACTTTGCCTCGAACCTTGTGAATTGAAGTGGGTTGTTTTAGGGTTACAGATTATCATTTGATTTCTTGGAAGTGCTGTAGCCCTTGCTAGATCATCTCATCCCACTTTTATTCTTATTAAGCTGCTTTGACCTATGTTTGGGCCCTGAATTACCCTGTATGCAGATTATACTGGTAAAATTGCACTTTTACCCCTTATGACTTATTTTCTTCTCAAACTCAGAATTCTCTGAGTTAAGCCTTTCCTTGAGATATGTAGGAGCTTTTATCCTTTGTATTAGGTCAAAATGAGCTAGTTATGGCTCATGATGAGGTTCTCATCATACCCCCATGCCTAGCGTTTGCTAGTCCCTTAGCAAAAACTTAAGGTTTCAACCCTTGTTCTAGACCATGAAGTTTTTAATAGTTTTAGATAAGTGCCTTTTTTATTTGAGCATAGATTAGGTTAGAATGCTGACCATAGGCCTAAAAGGTACTCTAGTACCAATCAAGATCCAAATCTGTCTAGCCTTAGCCTCAGTCTTTTAGCAAAGGTTTTTAAGGCCCACAAGAACTAACCTAAGGTTTATTGGACTTCGTGGTTAAAGCACCCGTGCTTGAAATGATTTTAGCCCTGGCTCAGTTCGCAGTGCGTTTTGTAAGAGAGAGATAGAAAGTTTTTCTGTTTGGAGAGTTTTCTCTCTTTTTCTTTTTAGTTCTAGCCTAGGATTGGCTTTTCAACACGGTCTGTATCAGATTCCTTGCTCCCATCATCAATCCTCAAGGGTTCCTGGTGATCGATGCTTCGAGATAGCACCGCCCATGGCAACCCCCGGAACCCTGGCTATTGAGATTTCGAGATAATCTCATCCATGGTATTCCGTGGCCGAATCCAGACCCTGGCAATTGACACTTCGAGATAATGCCATCCATGGAATCTGAACCAGCAGAGTGCTTACATGCCCCCAGTAGGATATGTAAATATCCTAAGAGACAAGCACCGAGGAGATGATATTTTGTTACGCATCTTCGAGGGGATTTCCCCGCCTCTCTGCGCTGGGAACTCGTCCAAATCAACTTGTGTTGATCGGCCGCTCCTATTCTAGGTGTTCTTTTCAGATTTTTGCGACGCTTCTGCGTGATTCTGATTTTTACGCTTACTGAACCAGGCTGTGTGTGAGATTAGGGTGCTTAGGTTACTGAGTCCCGTAAACCAAAAATTAGTTAACGAGGCCGAATACTCCCTAAGCCTTAGACCTAATACTTCAGCTTTTCATTTTCCTCAACCTCTTGAGGAGTGTCCAGATCTTAATGGGTACTAAGAGTCTATTCAAGAATGCCTAAGGTTTGCATTCTTTACTAATCTTATTGTGCACTTTTCTTGAATGAGGTCTAGAACTTAGGTTAATTCCTTAGTTCCTTACTAATGACTATCACTTTTTCTCATAATTTTGTGCTCCTTTTTCCTTTTGTTTCTTTTCTCCTTCGCAAAATTTCCTTCTCCTCTTTTCCTCTTGTTCTTTTTCGAAAAATTTTTTAATTTTTATGGTGTTTTTGGCATATGTGAATTTTTTTGTTTGAAACCTTTTCTTACAAGTTTTTGTACTTTCATAACCCCCCATGCCTAAGATTTGCAATGTCCTCATTGTAACCTAGGGGGTCTTAGTTCATTCCTTAAGACAGAAATTTGGGTGAGTGGATGGGTCGGGTTGAATTTTTGCGGACGATTTCAAATCTCAGATGCGAACATCTGAGTTGGGGTCGGCTGTCTATAAGGGTGAACTTCGAGTGCTGAAAGGTGTCAGAACAAGTTTCAGGTTTTCAAAGAGAATGACGGGCTGCCTCCCGTTAAGCGCTGAGTTTTACGCCATCGGCTGGGCGCAATAAGCTCAAGGGGAAAGGAGGATATAAGATGCCTCAGCCAAATCAGTAGAAGTTACATCAATGAACGGCTTGAGTCTCTGACCGTTCACGATGAAAGGTTCAGAATCGTGGCTGAGTGGACTGATTTCGATTGCTCCATTTCCAAAAACCTGTCGGACCAAATATGGTCCGACCCACTTAGATCTCAGTTTTCCTGGGAAGAGTTTGAGTCGGGCATCAAAGAGTAGGACCTTTTGACCAGGATGAAAGATCTTTCTCGAGATGTGTTTGTCGTGGAAGGCTTTAACCCGCTCCTTGTAGATTTGCGAGTTCTCGTACGCGTCTCTGCGTAATTCATCGATCTCGCTGATTTGGAGTTTTCTGTGGGTCCTAGCCTTGGAAAGATCTAGATTATAGTTCCGTACTGCCCAATAGGCTTTATGCTCCAGTTCGACGGGAGGGTGGCATGCCTTTCCGTACACCAATCTAAAGGGAGACATGCCCAATTGGGTCTTGTGGGCGGTCCTATAGGCCCACAATGCTTCCGGAAGTCGGGACGACCAGTCCTTCCTGTCAGGTCGAACAGTGACTTGCAGGATTTTCTTGATCTCCCGATTAGACAGCTCAGCTAGACCATTAGTTTGGGGGTGGTAAGGAGTAGAGATTCGGTGAGACACCCCGTATTTGGTCATCAGTGACCTAAACTGAGCATTTGTGAAATGGGTCCCCCCATCAGAGATTATTGCACGAGGAATCCCGAACCTTGAGAAAATGTGTTGATGAATGAATTTGAGAACGATTTTGTGATCACAGGTTTGGGTCGGTATGGCTTCGATCAATTTGGACACGTAGTCCACAGCCAACAGAATGTATTCGAAACCATCCGAAACAGGAAAGGGGCCCATAAAATCAATCCCCCAAACATCAAAGATTTCGCATACTAGCATCGGTTGCATAGGCATCATGTCGCGACGGCTCATGTTGCCCAAAGTCTGGCAACGACTGCATGCCTTGCAATGACTGTATGCGTCTTTGAACAGTGTGGGCCAGTAAAAGCCGCACTGGAGGACTTTTGCTGCGGTTTTATGCCCGGCAAAATGGCCACCGCATGCCTGGTCATGGCAGAAAGAGAGGATATTGTTGACTTCCCCTTCCGGGACACATCTCCAGATGATCTGATCGGCACCTATGCGGAAGAGGTACGGGTCTTCCCAAATGTAATACTTGGCATCGGAGAGTAATTTGTCTTTCTTGGCCTTCGGCCAATCGGACGGGGTCTGATGAGATGCCAAGTAATTTACAATATTAGCGAACCATGGAAGGCTAGTACCAATAGTCAGCAGGTGCTCATCGGGAAAATGCTCAGTGATGGGTCCGGAAGGGTCAATTATTTCAGAAGGAAGACGGGACAAGTGATCAGCTACCATGTTTTGTTTTCCCGCTTTGTCGCGAATCTCAAGGTCAAATTCTTGCAACAGCAAGATCCATCGGATTAATCGAGGTTTCGCGTCCTTCTTCGCAAGGAGATGCCTCACAGCTGTGTGATCCGAGTATATGATGAGATGGGAACCCAGAAGGTACGATCTGAACTTCTCTAAGGCAAATACTACAGCTAGCAGCTCTTTCTCAGTAACTGTATAGTTACGCTGAGCCTCATCGAGTGTTTTGCTGGCGTAGTAAATGACCACAGGTTTCTTGTCATTTTTCTGCCCCAAAACCGCTCCTACAGCGAAGTCGGATGCATCACACATGATCTCAAAGGGTTGAGACCAATCGGGGGACTGTAGGATCGGTGCTTGGGTGACTCGGTCACGCAAGATCTCAAATGCTTGAGTGCATTCCTTGGAGATTTCGAAGGGAACATCCTTGGAGAGAAGAGTGGTCAGGGGGCATGCGATTTTTGAAAAATCAGGGATAAATCGTCGATAAAAACCGACATGCCCTAAAAAGGATCGGATGTCCCTGATCGAGCTAGGCATAGGAAGGTGAGAAATCAGATTAACCTTAGCTCGATCCACTTGGATACCTTTCTCCGAAATTGAGTGTCCCAGGACAATTCCCTCAGGCACCATGAAATGGCTCTTTTCCCAGGAAAGAACCAAATTCACATCGATGCACCTCCTGAGTATCTGGACCAAGTGTTGGAGGCAATCGTCGAATGATGCTCCGAAAACTGAAAAGTCATCCATGAAGACTTCCAGATAATCACCTACCATATCTGAGAATATGGCAAGCATGCATCGCTGAAAAGTAGCGGGTGCATTGCAAAGACCGAAAGGCATCCTTCGGAAAGCGTATGTTCCGAAGGGGCAGGTGAACGTGGTCTTTTCTTGGTCCTCAGGATGGATTGCCACCTGGTTATAACCGGAGTACCCGTCAAGAAAGAAGAAGAACCTATTTCCCGCTAGTTTTTCGAGAATTTGATCAATGAAGGGTAGTGGGAAATGATCCTTCTTCGTGGAGGAATTGAGTCGACGGTAATCTATACAGACTCTCCACGAGTTGGCTAATCGGGTAGGAATGATTTCTCCGGTCACAGTCGTTATAGTGGTGAGTCCTGCCTTCTTGGGCACGACCTGAATTGGGCTCACCCAACGACTATCGGAGATCGGGTAGATGATTCCGGCATCTAACCACTTGATGATCTCCTTTTTCACGACCTCCTGCAGATTGGGATTTAAGCGTCTCTGCATTTCACGAGAAGGTCGTGTGCCCTCTTCTGAATAGATATGATGAGTACAATAAGAGGGACTTATTCCAGTCAAATCATCGAGAGTCCATCCGATGGCTCTGCGATGTTGCTGGAGGATAACAATCAGACGGGATTCCTTTTCAGGACTGAGGTTGGAATTGATGATCACAGGAAGGGTCTGATTAGAACCCAAAAAGACGTATTTTAAGTGAGCAGGAAGGGGTTTCAGTTCGAGGATGGGGTTTTCAGCAGCAGCGGGTGGTTCAGTATAGATGTGAGGTTCAAGGGTGGGAGTTACTGGGTTGTTCACATCTGGATTTGACTCCTCTGTTTGCGGGTCAAGATCCTTCTGTGGTTGATGAGGCATACTCAAGTCATTCTGGAGGTGTGATTCATCAACCAAAGTCTTGATGTCACAAATTTGCTCGATGACGCCGCAATTAATTCCTTGTTGGGCCTTAAATATATCAATTTTCAGTGTTTGATCTCCAAACTTAAGCTCTATTTGGCCCTCCTCACAGCTGATGTTGGCTCTAGCAGTAGCCAAGAAAGGTCTCCCTATAATGATTGGTGTATCCCTAGGGTTCTCAGGTGCATCCATGTCTAAGACTATAAAGTCCACTGGAAAATAGAAATCCCGCACTCTCACGATAACATCCTCGAGAATCCCTTTTGGTGACTTTATAGATCGATCTGCTAATTGTAATGTCACCTCGGTTGGTTTCAGCTCAGATTCTTCTAGATGGTCAAGTAAGGATGTGGGTATCAGATTTATAGATGCACCTAAGTCTAACAATGCTCTATCAAATTGGGTACCACCTATCTTACAGGAGATCAGGGGAGTTCCAGGATCTTTTGCCTTGGGTGGGAGTCTACTAAGGATTACAGAGCTGGCTTGCTCTGATAGAACAATTGGGCTCCCTCCCTTGGTTCGCGGCTTACGCTGGGGTGTACATAAATTCTTTAGAAATCGTGCGTAAGCTGGTACGTGGCGGATTGCATCCATCAAGGGGATGTTTATGTGGACCTGCTCAAAGAGCTTGACCAGGTCTTCCTCAGGGGCCACGGGTTTGGTGGTCTTCTTTCCCTTGGTCAGGGCCTCGGGAAACGGGATCTTGGTTGGTTCTTCTAGGATAGGTCCAGGTTGTGGGTCTGGAACAGCGGTACCTTGGACAACTATCCTAGGGTCATGGTTATCAGGCTGGGAGTGGTTTGGATAATGCGGGTCTTGAGTTGTCTTACCACTACGTGTTGTTACAGAATTTAATCCAGCCTGATTTTGGTTTGGGTTTGGTAGGAGGGGTGGCTGCTGCTGAAATCCCGCGCGAGAAGTTGAGGCTTCCATATCGTCTGGAGATGGAGCAGTAGGGGCCTGATAAATCCATTGAGCGTGGCCTAAATTTGGATTCATAACGCGCTTCTGGGTTGGCACGTTATTTGGGTTAGGAAGGGGTTGGGAAGGGAGTGTGCCTGGCTGGCGAGAATTTGCCAACTGGGCCAGTTGAGTTTTAACTTCAGTAAGCTCGTCCTTGTGCTGTTTTTGAATAGCCGCATTCGTTTTTTGAATGTCAGCCAGAGTCTGAAGGATTAAGGACATTTGATCTTGATTTGGCCCTGATGGATAAGTAGGGTTGGGCCGAGGCTGAGGCGGCTGGTAGTGATGAGAGGGCTGTGGGCGGGACTGAAAAGGTGGTCTTTGGGTTTGGGAATTTCCCGCCCACTGAAAATTTGGATGGTTTCGCCATCCAGGGTTGTAAGTGTTGGAGAATGGGTCGTTCTGGATGGCGTTGAGGTCCTCGCAGATCTGAGGAACCTCCTGAGAGTCAGGGAAAGGAGGAATGGAGTTTCCCCGGCTGGTGTAGAAAGGATCGGATGATCTTCCAGTCCAAGAATCAGATGGGGATGGATATGGATCCATCCCAGGGGAGGATCGGTGGAGGATGTTTTGCACAGTCTCCTGTGTGGAAGGAGGTTGTGCAAAGGAGTTACACGCAGAGGTGGCTCGCTGCAAGTGCTGAGTCAGCTCATCCACCTTCTTTTCAATGATTGAGACCTTGTCCAATCGACTGGCCATTAATTCCAGGTCGACTGATGCAGACAGGCCCTGCGTCTCATGTGCTCCCTTAAGATTCGTCGCTGCGCGGGTATTCGTCCTGTCGAATAATCCCATGGAGTCATTGTTGATGGAGTTCTCGCACATATTTTCGAGAATCTCCCATACGGTGTCTTCATGTTGACCCATGATGTTTCCTCCGCAAGTTGCATTGACGAAAAGGCGGATGTCCTCACGGAGTCCCTGGTAAAAAGATTGGACTTGTTCCCATTTAGGAACTCCGTGATGGGGGCACTTTCTCATGAGATCCTGAAAACGATCCCATGCCTCATGGAGAGGTTCTCCTGATTGTTGAGTGAAGTGTGTAATCTGATGGCGCAAGGCGTTGGTCCGACCAACGGGAAAAAACTTTTTCAAAAATTCGGATTGAAGTTCTTCCCAAGTGTTGATCGGCCGGGTCTGAGTTTGATACCAATGGGCGGCCTTGTCCATAAGAGAAAAGGAGAACATCTTCATGAGAAGAATATCCCGATTTTGCGCATCTGATCCAAAAGTGTGGGCCAGATGCTTTAGCTGTTTGATGTGCTGGAAGGGATCTTCAGAATTAAGCCCATGGAATTTAGGTATAGCATGAATCATGTTGGGCTTTAGTTCGGAATCAGGTCCTCCAGTCGGGATTCTGACTCGAGGCTCAATGGCCACCGCAGCAGGATTGTAGTGGTCCCGCATCATAGGACGCTATGGTGGGTGCACAAAGTTTTGGAAGAGGTCATTGAGTCGCTGGAGCTGGTGTTCCAGATTATTTTCTTCCTCAACTGGCTGAGCCATGATGGGGGAAGAAGAAGAACTTGGTTCTGAATCAGAAGAGAGAATAACGTGAGGGTGTTGCTGCAAAAACACGGGCGTCGAGGCTTGGCCTTGACGAGAGTGAATTTCTAAAGGAGGTCTTAAGGGTGGTCCTAGGGACCTCCTTCCGTACATGCACAGTTGGAAGAGGTAAGTTTAGAAGGTGCTGGACCCAATCAAGACACCCAAAAATATGTTGGGTGACTATAGAGGTGCGGGGCAGATGGACCCCTTGATCAGAAAGATCGTCCACCTGAGAATTACCTGGGCAGCCAGAGAGGGAGAGTCCCGCGAAGACCCCTACACGGTAGAGCGTCCCCACGGGTTACAGGGTTTCCCCCACCCGACCTCTCTTGTCACTGCGGTTCCAGGTAGACCAGAATGGGGATCTTGACCTCTTAAGTCTACCAATTTTAAGATCAGGGTGCTTAAGGTTTCACTTGAACTTTAGTCTTTTTAAGTGCAAAGAGTGACCTAATTTAAGGTTGGTTAACCCAAAGGGGTCAACTTTACCTTTTTCTTTGAGAGCTTTTTGGGTCCTTTCTTTTAGGGTCCAAGTGTTTAAAGAGAGAGCCAATTGTTTAGGATTTTTCTTGTTAATTATTTTCAATCAATGGCTTGGGCACACCTCTTTTGGATTTCCTCAATTCTTGATTAAGGGGTGTGTCTCTATTGAAATCCTAATGTTTGACCTTATGTTGGCTCTACTTGGTCCATTTAACTCTTTGTTGGGCAATTAGGGCTCAAGCAAGAATGTGTTAGCCCTTAAATACCCTTAATAGTGTGCAGGAGTGATGAGTTGAAAACATGCAACTCTTTATGGTTACTAAGTATGGAAGACAGGTTAGCCCTATATTGCTTGTTCTTTTCTTTTCTTCCTCTTTAGAGTTTAGGGGTTAATAGTGAGAGGAAAAATTTACCTGTCTTCGGAGTGGTTGTCGTGTGGTTGCTTGTCTTCTTGAGTTCCTGTAGCTGCACAAAAGAGAGGAGATTATCAGAAATTAAAAGAAACAGGAATGTTTACCTCTAGAATAGCCGTTGCTCCCCGGCAACGGCGCCAAAATGAAATCGCTGGGTTCAACCGGGTTTTAGTTATAACATTGTAGTATAGCCGGTTACTACCAACATTTCAAATAAATAATTTTTTTACTCGGAAAATAAAAGAGTTCCCGAGGTCGAACTCAGGGAGCAAGTTGTATTCTAGAGATATACATATTTCTTTTACAAAAAGAAAGAGAGAGGGAAAGAATTTGTTGTTTTCTCTTTGTTCTGCAGAGGGGATGCTCTTCTTTCTCTCTTTCTTTAGATCTCCTTCTTTCTCTTTGTTCTGCAGAGGTGATGTTCTTCTTCTGCAATGGTGATGCTCTTCTTCTTCTTCCTGCTATTCCTGCTTTGGTGATGTTCTTCTTTCTTCAGAGCTCCTTCTTCTTCTTCTTCGTTCTGCCTTGACCTCTCTTCTTCTTTTTCTGCAATTGTGGTGACCCTTTCTCTTTTCCCTTTTCTTCTTTATCGCTGCAGAGCTTCTGCCTTCAGCTACTAAGTCTTCCTTTCTTCTTCTTCTGCTTTGGCCGTTGCTCTTCTTTTCTTTCTTTCTCCTTCCTCTTCTTTCTTCTTCAGCCTGCCTTCTTTCCTGCTCTGGCTGCTGACCTTCCGTCGTCTGACCCGGTGCTTAGACGACTTAACTATGCATTTGCTACAGTGCAGCTCCTTCTTCTTCCGCGGGTTTTCTTCTTCGCCTGTGCCTGCATACTTCAGAGTTTTTCGTCAGAGGCAAAACCTACTCTACCCCCCCTTCCCCCGCGTCTCTCTTTCTCTCTGAAACCACTCTTGGGAAAGCTCTCCCAGAGCTACTGGGTAATCGGGTTCGGGTCACGCCCGGGTCCAGGCCCACCGGCGTGAGTGGTGGGCGAGGAGTGCAGGTCAGTCTAAGTCGGGTCGGGTCAGGTCCGCGGGGCGTGAGCGCGGACGAGACCGGGTAACCGGGCGGGTGTAAGGGGACCTCACCCCGTGTACTGAGGCAGTAAGGCTACCGCGCAAAATCAATTTAAACAGTGGAACGGGTGTGAAGCTTACCGATGTGGGACTAAACGCAAACCTTTCCTCGCGTGCGCCTGCTGGGAGACCGCGACCTGGCTTCTGCAGCTGCGGCTTCGATTTGCATAGGTTGCTGGCTGGCTGCCTTCGCAAGACTCCCCGTACTCCGCAGCAGCTGGAGACCTGGAGTCCTCAAGCCTGGAGCGCGGAAGAAGCTGCTTCAATGTGCGTTAATGGCGGTCGAACCTCAAAACCTGTCGGACACGAATATGGCCTCTCAGCCTGATCAAACCACTGGGGAACCTTCGCCGTGGCACGGCGAAGGTGAGGAGCTGCGCGGCAGGCCGCAAGGTGGTGTCTGGCGGCAGCCCTGGGTCGGACTGCAACCGGAGGAATGGGTTTGTTCGGGGGAGTGTTACGGAGGTGTGGAGTGGCAGTGGAGGGGTGGGGGATGCTCAGTGTGATGAGGCGGAGGTTCGGTGAGGGTCGGCGAGCCGTGTGGGTTGCTGAGGTGATGGGAGCGGCTCGCCGGAGGGTGGTCGGAGGCGAAGGGGGTGAAGGTGGTCAGGGTCGGTAGAGGGCTTAATTGAATAAATTGAAAGCGGGGAAAGAAAGAGGAGGAGAAGGGGAGTAGCTCTAGCTTACTTGCAGGGACGAAGGGGGAGGAACAGGGCGACAGTCGTATCGACTGTCGCCGGAGAAGACGATGCTCAGGGAAAGGGGCGACGGCGAGCAGAGAGCCGGAGAGGCGCCAGCTGGGTACGGCGTGGCGCGGGAAGAGCGGGGGAGGAAGTCTCTGCTGCTGGTATTGCGGCAGAGCGAAGAGGTGGAGGGGGAGGAAACCGCCGGAGCTGGTGAGCGTCTGCCGGAGGAAGAGGAGAAGAAAGTTGGGGATTTTCTCCGTCAGATCCAGGCTGCCCTGGTCGGTGGAGCAACTGGGGGTATTTGTAGGGATCAAACAGGGAGGAAGGCGGAGGGAGACGACGTGTCTCCCTCGCCGGAGAATGGTCGGAAACAAGAACCCATACCGTCCGTGCGTTCGCACGGCCGGTATGGTGGGCTGCAACGACCAGGGGGGTGTCCCTGCGACGGCTGACGACGCAGGGCACCCCCGGTTTACTTGCCAGGTCCCCCACCTCACCCTGCGCGGCGCCATGCTCCGCGCAAGGTCGCCGGAGCATGGTGCTGGCAGGTTTTGCAGGAGGGACCTGATTGCAAAGAACGAAGGAGAGTTAGGGGCCAAAATGCGAGGGTTCAAAAGTTGAGGGCCAAAGAGTAAATATATGAGGACCAAAGTGTAAAGTCGGTCAAGGAGGTTTCTTCTTAGGCTCAAGTTTTTATACATGACTAATTAGGACCTAAGGAATCTGATGGTGAATTTCATTTTCATATTAAACCTTGTTTGACCGGTCAATTTGCGCAAAAACCCAAATTAAGTTATTAATTGGGCATGGTTCTCAATGTAGGTCAAAATGGGTTCTAAAGGCCAAATTGAAGGTTCTAAACCCTAGAGATTATTTTTCTATGAATTTTAGAGGGTTTATTCTATTTTTACTTTGCCTCGAACCTTGTGAATTGAAGTGGGTTGTTTTAGGGTTACAGATTATCATTTGGTTTCTTGGAAGTGCTGTAGCCCTTGCTAGATCATCTCATCCCACTTTTATTCTTATTAAGCTGCTTTGACCTATGTTTGGGCCCTGAATTACCCTGTATGCAGATTATACTGGTAAAATTGCACTTTTACCCCTTATGACTTGTTTTCTTCTCAAACTCAGAATTCTCTGAGTTAAGCCTTTCCTTGAGATATGTAGGAGCTTTTATCCTTTGTATTAGGTCAAAATGAGCTAGTTATGGCTCATGATGAGGTTCTCATCAGGTGCCGTCTGGAAGCGCGGGCACGTGCAAGAGCAGGCGCACAAGGGCTGCGCGGGCGCTGAAGGGAGCGCGCGGTCCTTACGTCGCATGCAGGCTGGTGCGGGAGCGCAACGCAGCACGTTGCGGGCTGGAACAGGTGCGGGTGTAGACGCAGGCACGAGCATTGGAGCGGGCGTTGGTGTTGACGCGGGTGCTGCGCTGACTGGCTGGAGGCGGTAGCGACGAGGAGAGAGAGCACGCGGTGACCGGATAAGTGAGAAACTCTCCGGTCACCGCTCTGTAGCTACAGTGTCGCGCTGAGAGGCGTGAATAGCAGCTACAGTGCCACGTGTGATGGCCAACCGGTTGCGGTCGGTTCTACATGCGTGGGAATGGTGGAAGGCGTGGGAATGGTGGAATGGTGGAAGGTGCGGAAGGAGCCTGCGGAGGTCGCTGGCCTGTGCGCGGGGCTATTGCTGCTGCTGCTGCTGAGCTTCAAACCTTGGCGCATTGACAATGGTGGCGAAGGTGTTGAGTGGTGAAAATAGGGAGTGAAACCACTACGCCCACCTGCTCTTGGATGAGCTGGGTGGTGGTGGAACTCACAGTGGTGGTCGCGGGACCATTGTGAGCTTGCTCCTGCCTGTAGTGTGTCTCTTCAGTGGAAGAGCTACTATGTATGGAGGGGAGAGGGGAGGAAGATGGCCTGGACGAAGGTGGCTGCTGTGTTGTGTGTTTGAGGCTCTCCTCGCAAAGGAGAGGGCAGGGCTTTTTTAAAGAAGGAGAAGCCTGCCACAACCATGCTCTAGCACAACAAGTTTAGCCATGTAGTTGGCAGAGGAAAGGTGCAAAGATGTGCATGCCCATGCCCTGAGCCGCGTGAAGGAGAAGAAATTCAAAGTCAAAATAAAAAAAATGAAGGTGAAATTGCGAGGCAGCACTTGAAGAAGTTGTTATTTACTTGGCTAATTATTTGCATTATCGTCGTCTCTCAAATAAATGCATGCATGTGTCACTTTTACAAATGCAACTATAGCTACCTAATATGCAATGGCAATGCTAGGAAATAACACAAGATGGCATATTTATTGGTGTATTTTTGTTGTGCAATCATACCCCCATGCCTATCTTTTGCTAGTCCCTAGTAAAACATTTTGTTTTGTATTTAGAAATGATCTTAAGCTGAAGATTTTCTTCTGAGGTGACATTGTTGTGTTTATTTGTTGGATATTGTGAAAACCAATTGCAGAGAAGACTACTAGTACTTTAAGTCTTATGTGACGTAGACCATCTCTCGACTAACCTGGACTCTTGGTATTTAAACCTTAAGTATGATTTCCAGGACTCAGAAGGTTTTTGCCGTACTCGAGAGCTCAAGAGATTATGGCTTGTGCATAATGAAGGATCAAGACTGACTAGATGAATATTAAGACTCAAGCTCAGGGTTTCATGAATTTTTAAGTGCAAGTTGGTCCCAGTTTCAACTCATGTCTTCGGATTGACCCTTAAAATGTTGACAAAAAACTCAACCCTCATTTTTTTTTCTTTTGTGGCTCAAAAAATATATGGTAGAAATAGGGTATTTGTAACTTTGCCCTAAAACATTTTGAGGGAGAAGAATTTACAGACATTTACGAGATATACTAACTTATTTGCATAATTTTTTTTTTTTTTTTGAAACAAGTGTCAGTATATCTCTTACAACTTTATTTGAAGGAGCACACTTTTCTTTTGGTGGGAGAGTTCCTTTTTGGTGGAAAGGGTTTCTCCTAAACACAAGACTAAAACCTGGGATAAAAAGTCTACCTGCGTTCACAAGTAAGGACTCCACCTTTCCTAATGAACACTAGGATTGGATCTTATGTTCACCTGGTCTTTCTTGATATGTGTAGTGTGAACCAAGGTTACTTGGGCTCTCGAGTAGAAGCAAACCAACAGATCATGTACTGATGTCTCAGGTACAAGAATACATCCTTAGTTAGGAGAAATTCCGATCTATCTCGTCAATGCTCAAGTGAATTAAGCTAAGCCTGAGCGAATCAAGCTTTTGTGGCCTGGAAAGTCTTCAAAACAGTGGTTGAATATCCATAAAAACTTATTGTATTTTTGTTTCAGCCTTCAGATCATTACTAAACACCCTTTTCTTTTATACTATGTACATATTTATAGATAGATGGAGTCTGCATGATACCATATAATACCCAGATCCTATAGATGCCTATCCACCCCCCCATGCCAAACGATGCTATGTCCTCATATGCACGTAGGGTAAGGTAGAGGAAGGTCCAAAGATCAGGGAATGAGAGCTGAGGTGCAAGGTATATAGCAGGGTGGTAGGGTGGATGGATGGTGGGTGGTGAAGTGTACCAGATAGTGTAGGAGTGTTGCTGGGGTGCCTCCCAACGAGCGCTGAATTTAACATCCCCAGCCAGACTAAGAATGAGGCACGAAATTAGTTACCCTCCAGCAAGGCAACAGTTTCTCCAATGGGGGCAGGTTCATGAGTAAGATAAGGTTTTAAACGCTCCCCATTGACCGCAAATTTATGCCTAGATTTGGGATCTTAAATTTCAAAGGCCCCGTTGGGAAATGGTCTCGAGACCAGGAAGGGTCCAGTCCATTTGGACTTCAATTTCCCTGGAAAGAATTTGAGCCGGGCATTGTAAAGCAAAACGGCTGTCGTGAAAAGCCTTAGTGCGTTGCTTGAAAGTTAAGGCAGAATCATAAGCTTCACGATGAAGCTCTTCCAGCTCTTGGAGTTGGAGTTTCTTTTCTCGACCATATAGGTCTGGGTCGAGGTTACATTGGCGAACCGCCCAATAAGCGCGGTGCCCTAGCTCCACGGGCAAGTGACAAGGCTTCCCGTAAACGATTCTATAAGGAGACATACCTAGGGGAGCCTTGAAGGCGGTCTGATATGCCCAAAGTGCATCAATCAACTTGTCGGACCAATCCTTACGGTCAGGCTAAACCATTTTCTGGAGAATTTGCTTGATTTGCCAGTTCAACACCTCAGCCTAGCCGTTCATCTAAGGATGATACGGAGATGTGATACGATGGTGGACTCCATATTTCCTCAGAAGTGCCCGAAAAAAAGCATGGGTAAAATGGCTTCCTTCATCTAAGATAATGGCTCGAGGGATCCCAAAGCGTGCAAAAATGTGGTCTTTGACAAATCGAGTGGATATGACATGGTCAGCATGGCGCATGGGAATAGCCTCGATCCATTTTGAAACATAATCAACAGCCGCAAGGATGTATTCGAAGCGGTTGGAAGGTGGAAAGGGACCCATGAAATCAATTCCCCAAATGTCGAAGATTGTGGCAGTTAGGATGGGTTGCAAGGGCATCATGTCACGACGTGATATTGACCCTAACGACTGGCACCTAGTGCAATGTTTGGCATAATTGTGTGCATCCTGATGAAGGGAGGGCCAAAAGAAATCGCACTGCAACACCTTGGCTGCAGTTTTCCTCCCAGAGAAATGGGCTCCGCAGGCTTGGTCGTGGCAGAAGGATAGCACACTAGGGAATTCGCTGTCAGGAATATAGCGATGGATGATCTGATCAGCACCTATTCGAAAAAGAAGTCGATTATCCTAGAAATAATACTTTGCTTCTGCAATGAGATGCTCGCGCTAGTTTTTAGGCCAGCCATGTGGAAGGGAACCAGAAGCAAGATAATTAGCAATGTCGACATACCAAGGTCCACTTGCCACATTAATTGCCAATAGGTGCTCATTAGGAAAAATCTCATTGGTTGGCAGGGTTAGTCGAATGTGGTCAGGGTCCAGTCTCGAGAGATGATCAGCAACAACATTCTGGAAACCAGCCTTATCGTGGATCTCAATGTCAAATTCTTGGAGCAGAAGGATCCAATGAATCAGTCTAGGCTTGGCATCCTTCTTGTGCATGAGATGGCGAATGCCCGCGTGGTCAGTGAATACAATAACATGTGAGCCCAGAAGGTAAGAGCGGAATTTCTCCAACCCAAAGACGACTGCCAGTAGTTCTTTCTTAGTGGTATGTCCAACGTCTTACTGGCGTAGTACACCATGAAGGGGTGTCTATCATGTCTTTGTCCCAGGATGGCTCCGACTGCAAGGTCAGAAGCGTCACACATGAGTTCAAAGTTGAGGGACCAATAAGGTGGCTAGAGAACAGGGGCCTTGGTGACAGCCTTACGTAGCTGCGTGAATGCCTATATGCAGTCGGGGCCCATATCAAAGGGTACGTCGGTCGATAGGAGATGAGTTAAAGGTCTAGAAATCTTGGAGAAGTCTTTGATGAATCTCCTATAGAAATCGTTGTGTCCCAAGAAGGAGAGGATTTGTTTGACAGAGCCAGGAATAGGTAAATCAGCAATTACAACAATCTTAGCTCTGTCAACCTCGATACCCCTATCGGAGATGATATGCCCGAGAACATTTCCCTCGTGTACCATAAAATGACTTTTTTCCTAGGAAAGCACAAGGTTCACATCAATACATCTCCTAAGGAAAGCACAAGGTTGGCAAGACAGTCATCAAAAGAGGGTCCAAAGATCGAAAAGTCATCCATGAAAACCTCGAGAAAGTCACCCACCATGTCATGGAATATCGCCAGCATACATCTCTGGAAAGTTGCTAGCGCATTACAAAGTCCGAACGGCATCCTTCTAAATGCAAAGGTGCCGAAGGGGCAGGAAAAGGTGGTTTTCTCTTGGTCCCGGGGGTCAATTGCCACCTGGTTATATCCAGAGAATCCATCCAGGAAATAGAAAATTTTATTTCCCGCTAACCGATCCAGGATTTGATCAATGAAAGGTAGCGGAAAGTGATCTTTCTTAGTTGCAGCATTCAGTTTCCTATAATCTACACACACTCTCCAAGATGTAGGAGTGCGTGTAGGGATGGATTCGCCCCTATTATTGACACGGATGGTGAGTCCCGCCTTTTTGGGCACGACATGAATCGGGCTCACCCAGGGGCTATCGCTGATCGGGTAGATTATACGCACATCCAGCCACTTAATAATTTCCTTTTTAACGACCTCCCACATGTTAGGGTTGAGACGTCGCTACATCTTGCGGGAAGGTCGAGCCTCCTCCTCCGTATATATACGGTGAGTGTAGTAGGAGGGGCTAATGCCAGTTAAGTCTACTAAGTACCATCCAATGGATGCCTTGTGCTCCATAAGGACCTTTGTTAGTTTGCACTCTTGCTCCCTGGTCAATTTTGAACTAATGATTACGGGGAGCATTTCATTTGGTCCCAGGAAAACATACTTAAGCGAATTAGGCAACTCTTTCAGCTCGGGAGTGGATGGTGAAAGATCTGGCATTCCTTGGGATGAGAGTGTCCCAAGCTGATCAGAAGAAAACAAATCAGGAGGAAGAAGTTGGCCCTCAGTTTGGCCAAGAAGAGGGGCATCTTGGATAGATGGATCCAAAAAGGGATAGCCCCAGTGAGTAGTATGTAGGCTCAAGGTCCCAGTGTGGAGTTGCAAATCCACCTGATTTGGCAGAAAAGAAAGGGCAATCCGGTCTTCAAGAGTGTGGACCAGCAATGAGTAGCCCAAATTTGACTCAGACCACAAGGTATGGGATGCAGAGAAAACCTCATCAGAAGTCTAGTTAGGAGAAAGTACAGGAAAAGGGAGGGATGGGGGAATGTCACAATATGTGTCGGTCAGGCAATTGTCTGTGTTTAAAGGCAATCCACCGCAGTCAGAATAGGTCCCAATTAGTCTGATACACGCGCTGACGGCCATGTCCTCGTCAGACGTGTCATCCTCGATGCAATCGCAATCAAAGTTCTTGGCTACCTTGAAGATGTTAAGCTTGAGGTTCTCAGATCCAACGACAATCTCAATAAAGCCCGACTCGCAGTCGATATGGGCACAGGCTGTGGCCAAGAAAGGTCGACCAAGGATGATCGGACAATCAGAAAGTGAGCTAGGAACTTCCATATCCAAAACAAGAAAGTCAACAGGAAAACAGAGACTGTTGACCCTAACCACCACGTCTTCCACCACACCCTTTGGTATTTTGACAGAACGATCTGCCAATTGTAACGTGACAGGGGTGGGTTTCAGATTTTCTAAGGCAAATTTCTCGAGCATGATGGTTGGTATAAGATTGATGGAAGATCCTAGATCAAGCAGGGCATGGTTAAAATTGCAGCCTTGGATGCTACAAGAAATAAGCGGTGTGCCCGAATCTTTCTACTTCGGTGGTAGATTTAACAGTATAGCACAAATCGCACGAGGCGAGAGAACCACCGGATTATTTGTTTCCTTTGACTGTCGCCTGGGTGTAGTGTAGTCTTTGAAAAATCAGGCGACAGTAGGTATGTGGTCGATAGCCTCTAATAGGGGTACCTTGATTTCAACATCCCTGAATAAATTACACTGGTTATCAAAGGCCTACGTATCCTTTTTCTTGCCTTTTGGCTCCCTTAGTAGAGCCTCAGGGAATGGGATCGATTCTGGCACTAGTTTGGGTGTATCGTCCTCTCGCGAAAGCGGTGCGCATCCCAAATGAGAGGGCGATGAAAAAGATGGGCCAAGATCAGGTCGAGGCAGATCGACGATTTGCTTACCGCTCCTCATAGTAATTGCATTGGGTGTTGCGGGTCCAGTGGGATCATAAGGTGGAGGAGGGTTCACAATAGGGACATAAGGGTGAGGTGCTGCAGCGAGATTAGCCTGAAATCCCGGTGGAATGCTCAGAGCCTGCAAAATCTGATGAACCTGTCCCTGAGAAGGTCGTACCTGTGGTTGAGGACCAGGGGTATGAAATTTCACAGGTTGGGAACAGGTTGGGCTAGAAGAGTGCCCTGAGATCGAGTCGCCATGCATAGTTGACTGATCTCAACATTCTACTGCGCCAATTGGTGCCGAAGAGAGGTCATGTTCTCTTCATGGCACTTTGACATTTCCGTCATCATTCGCATCAATTCATCAAGAGGACTTGATGCGTGTTCTGTTTACGGTATGCAAGGACCCGATGGCGGATTTGCCATAGGATTAGACTGGGCCCTTCCGATGACGGGTGCAGATGGTCGCATTGGCCCACCTGTGGGGTTTTGGCATTGCGGGTTGCTGACCATGCGAAATTCGGATGATTTCACCACCCTGGGTTATAAGTGGCAGAGAACGGGTTATTCCCCAGGGCGCAAACATCTTCTAAGCCAGAAGACGAGTCCACATGTAAATATGTATCTGAGCACACGGAGGCTTGGTCCTTCATGTCAAAATACTGGCTTGTAGAAGCCAGATCCACATGACTTACCAAATCGCTCGACGCGACACTCGGTAAGGAAGATCTCACGGGGTTCTTGGGGATAAGCTTGGCGTTGGAAGGATTGGGATTGTGACGAAGTGGTGAGGTGGGGGTGTTTGCCATAGAACGGGTGGGATTGGCCAGAAGCTCGTCCAGCTTCTTGTGCACAACAGAGACTTCATCCAATTTCTGTGCGATAAGGTTAAGATCAGTGGATGAATGGGAGGGTCCTGTGTCAACTTCGTGGACATTACGGGGCAGGCTGGTATGGTTAAAAGAGACAATGGAAGCATTGTTCATTTAGTTTTCGCTCATGTTTTCAAATAATTTAAATGCTCCATTCTCGTCTTTATTCATGAATTCCCTCCGCAGGAAGCATCTGCAATCTACTTCAAAGTCTCATTTAGCCCATAATAGAAAATCTAGGCTATATGCCACTTAGACAGACTGTGGTGCGGACACTTTCGGAGGAGGTCATTATACCTCTCCCAAGCCTCATGAAACTATTCGTCGTTTTGTTGCGTAAAGGAAGTTATAGCACGGCGAAGCACAATGGTTCACCCCATTGGGAAGAACTTCTTGAGAAATGCTATTCGCATCTCTTCCCAAGAATGGATGGTTCTCCCAAGGGTGCGTAACCATTGAGACGCTTTATCCCGCAACGAAAATGAGAACATTTTCATGAGGGCAATAGATAACCCGATGTTTCTTGGTTTAACCGTTTCAGCCAATTGGGTTAGGCCTTCCAAATGGAGAAAAGGGTCTTCACTTGCAAGACCATGGAAGTGGAAATTAATCAGGCCAATTATGTTGGGTTTCAATTCAAAATCGTCCCCGCCCATGGGGACCCGAATTTGTCCTATGGTCTCTGTGGCAGTGGGATTTTGATAAAAGCTAAGAGACGTAGGCTCCTCCCATTCGGGAAGGTTCTGCATTTCCTCCAAGGTTTCCCTAATGGCTATGATCTGTTCATTATACATTTCCATTTGGCCTTGGAGATGGGTTATGGGGTCCATGGCTCCACCACCTGGTGGGTTTTGAGGGCGGTTTCCTCCATCAGGATTTGAGGGTGGGCATGCAGCCATGTTTGTGGAGGAGGATGACGATTCAGCTTCTTTCCTAAAATTATCAGACAATTCAAACAATTCAGGGTGTTGTAACCTCCTCCCAAACATGCACTACCGCAGGAAGAATTGGGGGGATAAGAAGGGAAAAGGGGATGAGAGAAATGACGCCACAAAGGTACACTTTATGATAAATCAAGGCAATCAAAGTCCTAACCTCTATAGTGTGCCCTTAGACCCAAAGATCTAAGTTGCCTACTATCACGACCTACAGAACCAAATGCGAGCACCGCAGAACCACCGGGCCAGATTGAAAGGCCGTTTGCCCCAGTCTTAAACACCCGATAGCACGCGAGAACCCGCACCAGCACGTAGGTGCTACACGTAGGTAGTTAGACCTCCAATCCTTAATAAGGTTCAAGTTGCTACCAGTTTTAATTAGAGGCTTAGGGTCAAGTGCTTCAGGAATGTTAAGGGCGTTGTTTACAGGTAATGCCCAAGTGCGTTGATTTTAGAGAGTGTGTAAACCAAGCATGCAACAGGGAAATCTCCTCAAATTGAAGTTTTAGTTGGTGAATGGTTTTTAGAATTTCAGCTTTAAGTAGTATGGATTTTAAAATTTCACTGAGTTACCAATTCAACCAATCTCCAGGTTTTTGGGAAATCCAAGTTCTTCTATGCCCAACAAACCCTTCTTCAATGTGAGTTGGTTAATGCATGCTAAAAATGCAATGGGCTTCCCTAGGTGGAAATTTCTATGTGTGGATGCACTAGTCAATTTTAGGTTAGTGTGGAAGGGAGCCAAAGCACTTCAATTCAAGTGCTCCCAATCACCAGAATAATGTTCCACACACAAGGCTCAACCACAAGATAATGTAAAGAAAATCAAAATGTTGGGGTTGAAGTATTCGGGGTCAAAACTAAGGCACGTGAAAGGTCGTGGTGGGGTTGGAATCAACTCAATTCCAAGTCTCACAACCAAAAATGTGATCTCGAATTGTGGATAACTAAGGCAAGGAGGGATGGCAATCAATTTGTTTAATCTTGCCTCAAAGAGCACTTCCCATGACAAAAGATTCAAGAATCAAGATTCTTGGATCTTTGTTATGCGAAGTTTGGTGGGAAATCCCGAGGCGGTGGGGGTGATAGCAAACAATCAAACAAGTGGTTTTTAATCCACTTGCCCCAAGAAATCCCAAGAAGTGTTTTTTTTCTTTTTTTTATTAAGGTGACAAGTTGACCAAAGTTGCTAAGAGAGAGACCTACCTTTTCAGCAGTGTGGGCGAACCTCCAGTGCGGCGTCGACGACTTCACACTCTTGTTCCCGCCTTGGATCTACCCACGTCTCCGACTTTGTCTGCTTGCCTCCTCCTTGCAACGGGTTTACCTGCACACTAGCAAACAAAAACACCCGTGAAGAGAAGGGTGTGAGAAGAGAAAATCAAAGGAATGGAGTAGAAACTTACCTTAATGCGTACCTCCCCGGCAACGACGCCAGAAAAAGGTGTGTCAGGACTCGAAGAGGTTGTGTTAATATGGTGAAATTATCGTTCAACTGAGTATAGTGGTTAACCTAAATCGAGACTAACCATCTTTTTACAAAATTTTTAACCTGGCCTACTTAATTTTATCTTGGTCACTTTTAGAACCAGGGTCGAACTCAGGGAAGCGGGGATTAAGGGTGAATAAGTTTATATGCCTTACCTAAAACGTATCTCTTCCATGCATTTATTGTATTTTTGATTTTTTTCTATTTAAGATTTTTTTTGCTGATAATTTTGTCCTTGAGGTACACCCTCAAAATCAGGTCCTTGGCTTTGAGCCAAATTATTCTTGGCTTTGAGCCAAATTAGGGTTCCAAAAACTGGTCTTGCTATTCGCAAGATCGAGTACCTGCAAAACAAGGATTATCTTTTCTCTTTTACTTTTCTTTTTTTTATCTTTTTAATAGCAGGAAACAAAACAGAAATAAAAACTAGATAGGTTGCTTGTCAAGAAATAAATATAGTCATATATATAGATATATATATTATATATATAGGGGTGGGGGTGGAGGTGGAAATGGCTTGTAGCACAGTGTCGAGTTGGTCCACGTCTAGGAAGATGCAACCAACAAGATGAAGTGTTGCGTAGAGTGTACGATGGATGTGTAGGAGTGTGTGTGGAGGCGCTTTCTCTACGCGGGTATCGGGGAATATCAGCAACTGGTGCAGATATTCCTGCGATATAACACGTGGTGGAGTGACTAGTGCGTATGGATACAGGTAGGTGATATGTACATAAATATATATATATGTATGTATGTATATATATATATGTGTATATATATATATATAGATAGGGTTGTAACTATGTAGGTGTATATATAGTTATATATATATATATAGATATGTAAATATATATATAGGTATATATATATATCTATATTTATAACTAGATATAACTATATAGATATAGATATATAGGTATATATAGAAATATATGTATATAGATATATTTGTATAAGTATCTATGTACATGGATATATATAGATATATATATATATATATGTATTTATATCTATAGATATATATGTATATATGTATGTATATATGTATATATGTATAAATATATGTATATATATATGTATATGTATGTATAAATATATGTATATATACTTATATTTAGTTGTATAGGTATTAATGTGTATATATATATATAAATATATATGTATAAGTATGTATAAGGGTGTACAAGTGAGTGTGAGCGTACAAGTGTGGGTGTGTACGAGTGTGGTGAGTGTCTGTGAGAGAGAGCTGCTGGAGAGGAGTGTGAGAGAGAGAGGGTTTAAGGCGTCTGGTGGAGGCAGGCACCGTCTGGATGCGTGAGCATGCGCAGGCACAGGTGCACAAGGGCTGTGCGGGCGCTGAAGGGAGCGCACGGTCCTTGCGTCATGTGCAGGCTGGTGCGGGAGCGCAGCGCAGCGCGCTGTAGGCTGGAGCAGGTGCGGGTGGGGCTGCTGCTGCTGAGCTTCAGACCTTGGCGCATTGACAATGGCGGCGAAGGTGTTGAGTGGTGAAAACAGGGAGTGAAACCACCACGCCCACCTACTCTTGGATGAGTTGGGTGGTGGTGGAACTCATAGTGGTGGTCGTGGGACCACTGTGAGCTTACTCCTGCCCGCAATGTGTCGCTTTAGTGGAAGAGCTACTGTGTATGGAGGGGAGAGGGGAGGAAGATGGCCTGGACGAAGGTGGCTGCTATGTTGTGTGTTCCAGGCTCTCCTCGCAAGGGAGAGGGCAGTGCTTTTTTAAAGAAGGAGAAGCCTGCCACAGCCATGCTCTAGCACAACAAGTTCAGCCATGTAGTTGGCAGAGGAAAGGCACAAAGATGTGCATGCCCATGCCCTGAGCCGCGCGAAGGAGAAGAAATTCAAAGTCAAAATAAAAAAAATGAAGAAGGTGAAATTGCAAGGTAGCACTTGAAGAAGTTGTTATTTATGTGGCTAATTATTTGCATTATCCTCCTCTCTCAAATAAATGCATGCATGTGTCAATTTTACAAATGCAACTATAGCTACCTAATATGCAATGTCAGTGCTAGGAAATAACACAAGATGGCATATTTATTGGTGTATTTTTGCTGTGCAATCAATATTCGGGCAGTTAGAAACACAAGAAAAATAGGTTGGGCCATATTTGGTATTTCTCAATTTTATTTGGTGGTATTGCCTCAATGTGACTGAACTAAATATCCACTCTTTTCTTTGCTTTTTCTTCTTTTTATAGTTTTTTTCTTTTTCTTTTTCTTTTTTTTCAACATAACACAATTAGCACACATCCATGAACTTTATTGAGGAGGCATTGTTTGGGATTGGTGGTACTCAAGAGACATTGGGTGGCTTATTTGGTGGAAGTGCCTACTCACGGCACCAGGGAAGACAGATAGGACGGTGTATTTCTGACCTTGACATCAATACCCTCCTTCAGTCGAAGATTCCGTAAAGAATGGTCGTAACCATCCACCTTAACCCTAGTTTTATGAAAACTCACTCTCCACGTATTTACTTTGTTTGGTGGCTCTCAAAATTTCGCAGAGGCATTGTTAAGGATTGGTGGTACTCAAGAGACATTGGGTGGCTTATTTAGTGGAAGTGCCTACTCACGGCACCGGGGAAGACAAATAGGAGGGTGTATTTCTGACCTTGACATCAATACCCACCTTCAACCAAGGATTCCGTAAAGAATGGTCGTAATCATCCACCTTAGCCCTAGTTTTATGAAAACTCACTCTCTATGTATTTACCTTGTTTGGTGGCTCTCAAAATTTCTCACAAAAATGTATACGTGGGAACAGAGAGTGGGAATTATGCCTAATCTCTGAGTATCATCACTTAATTATATAGGATTCCAGATTCCTTGCACTAATCTTAAAGCACCAGTACACTCTACTCTCATCTCACACTATTTGGTGGATTTTTGGAGGAAAATCTGCCTAACTCCCAAAACATTGTCCAGGGGTTCAGGAAAAGAAGCACTGCTTCTTCTCGATGAACTAAAGACATTTATCAGCCTTCACCGTGAATCCATTGCAAATTCTACATGTGTGTGAAAAGTTGTACTAGATTCCAAATTATAGGAATCAACTAGAGGATAAAATCCCTAATGCATTCTCTTAACAAATAATCTTATTCATGAATGCAATATGTATATATGTTATAAACAAGCAACCTCTTATAATTTGTACTTCATGAAATTCTCGTATCGAGTTACAATCAGCTTGACCCTAAATTTAGAATAATAGGTGAGCGGGTGAGTCGAAAATGGCTGTTGCAGACGATTTCTAGCTCCAATGCGAGCACTGGAGGTGGAGTTGGTTGTTCTTTTATTTAAGGTCCTAAAGTACATTTTACATGCAGCCTCGAGGTTTTCCTAAATGTTGGCATAAAAAATTTTTCAGTTTTGTTGTATCTACCTCCCCATGCCTAAGTTCTTGCATGTCCTCATGCATGAATATAAAATAAATTTGACAGAGGATGAGTGGGTAGAAGTCACCTGGAATTGCTCCTAAAAATATACATTTAGGCCAACCTGTCAGCATGCACTATGTAGAAAGAAAATATGTTAAAAGAAAAGTATGCTATGTATAAAAATGGTTATATATAAATGATGGTGGAATGTGGGGCGAATGGTATCTATATGTGCTGTGTTTAATGCCTCCAGCTGGGAAAGCACTCAATCACACGTCCTTAATAAGATGAACAATCTTGTCAGGTGGAGGAGGTTCCTAGGCCAAAAATGGCTTGAGGCGCTGCCCATTAACCGTGGATATATGCCCAGATTTTGAGTCCTTGATCTGGACTGCCCCATTGGGATATGGATGAATCACAATATACGGGCCAGTCCATTTGGACATGAGCTTCCCTACGAAAAGTTTCAACCGTGAATCAAACAACCAGACTCGCTGGTTGGGCGTGAATACTTTCCTCCGGATGTGGCAGTCATGAAAGGCCTTGGTCTTGTCCTTGTATATTAGTGCGTTCTCATAGGCCTCCAGTTGAATCTCTTCTAATTCGCTGAGCTGGAGTTTCCGTTCTTGACCTCCTACATCGAGGTCAAGGTTGCATTTTCGCAACTTCCAAAAGGCACGGTGTTCCAGCTCTACAGGAAGGTGATAGGCCTTGCCATATACCATGAGATATGGTGACATTCCGAGTGGGGCCTTGTACACGGTCTGATATGCCCAGAGTGCATCGATTAATTTGTCGGACCAATCCTTCCTGTCTGGTCTAACCATCTTCTGGAGAATTAGCTTGATCTGACGATTAGACACTTCAGCCTGCCATTGGTCTGTGGGTGATATGGGGTGGCTATGAGGTGATGTACCCTATATTTCTTTAATAACGAGCTGAAATGGACGTGAATGAAGTGGCTTCCTCATCGCTAATCAGAGCGCGGGGTATTCTGAATCTCACGAAGATGTTCTGCCGTACGAAAGAAATGATGGTCATATGGTCAGCCCATCTCGCCGGGATGGCCTCGACCCACATTGAAACATAATCAATGGCTAGCAGTATGTACTCGAAGCCATGCGAGTTCGGAAAAGGGCCCATAAAATTGATGCCCCAGGCATCGAACACTTCTACGACTATGATGGGTTGGAGTGGCATCATGTCTCTCCTAGTCATAGAACCGACCGACTGACATCGTTTACAGTGTTGGGCGTAATCATGTGTATCTCTGAAGATGGTTGGCCAGAAAAATCCCGACTGCAAAATTTTTGCAGCGATTTTTCGTCCCGAGAAATGGCCACGACACGCATCATTGTGGAAGAAAGATAACACACTGGGGATCTCAGAGTCTGGGATGCATCTGCAAATAATCTAATTTGCTCCAATGTGGAAGAGTAGTGGGTCATCTCGGAGGTAGTATTTGGCCTCTGTAATGAATTTGAGTTTCTGGTCCTTGGATAGGTTCGCGGGAATTTTGCCTGCGGTGAGGTAGTTCGCGAAATCCGCATACTAAGGGAACTCAACAAAATGAACTGCCAAAAGTGATTCAACCAGAAATTGTTTGTGGATAGGCAGGGAATAAGGAATGTGGTCTGGGTCCAATCTGGATAGGTGATCCACCACAACATTCTGTTTTCCGACTTTGTCGCAAATTTCAATATCAAATTCCTGCAATAGAAGGATCCATCTAATGAGCCGTGGTTTGGCATCCTTCTTTGCCAACAAGTGCCGGAGGGCGGAGTGGTCAGTAAAGATGATGACCTTGGACCCTAACAAATACAATCTGAATTTCTCCAACCGGATTACTACCGCTAGCAGTTCCTTTTCGGTGACAGTGTAATTGCGTTGAGCCTCATTCAGCGTCTTGCTAGATAGTATATGACAAAGGGTTGTTTCTCACGACGCTGGCCTAAAATAGCACCAACAGCAAAATTAGAAGCGTCGCACACCATTTCGAAATCAAGCGACCAATTGGGTGGTTGGAGAATCGATGAATCAGAGACAGCGCTTCGTAAAGTCTCAAAGGCACTGAGACACGAGGTGTCGAAATCAAATGGGACATCAGCAACCAGGAGATTCGTCAAAGGCTGTGCAATTTTTGCAAAATCACGTATAAATCTCCGATTGAAGCCAACGTGACCCAAGAATGATCTGATTTGCTTGATCGAGCTAGGTGGCGGTAAGTGGGAGATAATCTCTGATTTAGCTCGGTCAACCTCGAGTCCATTTTTAGAGATCCTGTGCCCTAGTACTATGCCATCCCTCACCATGAAATGGCTTTTCTCCCAGGATAGTACTAGGTTTACCTCAATACACCATTTCAGGATCTTGGTGAGGTTATCAAGACAAGATGCGAAATCATCTCCAAAATTGGAAAAGTCGTCCATGAATGCCTCCACATAATCCCCGATCATGTTAGAAAACATGGCCATCATACAATGCTAAAATGTCACTGGTGCGTTGCAGAGGCCAAAGGGCATCCACTTGAAAGCGAATGTTCCAAAGGGGCATGTGAATGTGGTCATGTCTTGATCTTTCAGGGTAATCGCTACTTGATTATACCCGGAGTATCCATCCAGAAAATAGAAGAAACTGCGTCCGACTAATCGTTCCAAGATCTGATCAATGAACGGCAAAGGAAAGTGATCCTTCTGGGTAGCCGTGTTCAGTTTCCTGTAATCGATGTAGACCTGCCAAGATGTCGCAGTGCAGGTTGGGATGGATTCACCCTTATCATTCTTCATGATGGTGAGTCCCGCTTTCTTGGGCACTATCTGGATCGGACTCACCAACTGGCTGGCTGAGATTGGATATACAATGCCCGCATCCAGCCATTTGATGATCTCCTTCTTAACAACCTCTAGCATATTCGGGTTAAGCCATCTTTGACGTTGTCTTGAAGGTTTCACCCCCTCATCCGTGTAAATGTGATGAGTGTAATACGAAGGGCGAATACCGCGGAGATCAACAATACTCCACCCAATAGTAGCCCTATGGTCTTGAAGCATAGAAATCAATTGATGCTGTTATTTTTGGGTTCAGTGGGCATTGATAATGACTGGGTATGTCTCACTTTCGCCCAAGAACACATACTTGAGTGAGTCAGGTAAGGGCTTCAATTCGATTACGATTGTGTCAGAAATGAGAGTGGGAGGAGCAGAATCAAGGGTGGGAATCTACTAATCCATGTGCACATGAATTCCCACTGAGTCGCTTCCTGTGAAATAATCGGTTGGGACTGCGTTAATGGGAACCCATTAGCTCTAGTCACGTCTTCTTGCAACAACAGGGGCGATTCAGCAATGTGTGGATCAGGATAGCTGGATTTAGGGGTGCGGTGGTCAGAAGCACAACCTAAACAGTCAGATCCTCAGGGAGATATGTGTAGTGCAGTGGTTTCAATCCCGTGTAGATCGAGGTCCGAGAACCCTGATAGTGTAGACGAATGAGACATTGGGTCATCACAAAGGAGCCCAATGTTGCCACAGTATGTCAGATCTTCGTCTTCACCATCCTCCTCTATTCGATCACAGTCAAAGCTCTTTGCTTCCCTAAATATTTCCAATCGAAGTCGCTCGTTGCCTAGGGTAATCTCCATACACTTGGATGCATAATCAATGTTCGCTCGGGCTGTCGCCAGAAGAGGGCGACCCAAAATAATTGGTGCATCTTGGAGATTAGGAGGAACTTCCATATCGAGAATAAAAAAATCTGCGTGAAAGCAGAACCTGTGGACTTTCACGATCATGTTCTCAACCACCCCACTCGGTCTTTTGATTGATTTGTCAGCTAGCTGAATCGTGATCGAGGTGGGCTTCAACTCCCCAAATCGAAATCAATCAAATACGACAGTGGGAGTTAGGTTGATGGGCGAACCCAAAACTAGAAGGGCCCGATTAAATGCAGAATCCTGCAAGAAGTAGGATATAAGTGGGGTACCAGGGTCTTTCTTCTTCGTCGGTAGGTCAACTAGAATCACGGCGCTAGCCTCTTTCAATAGAATCTCCTATCGTCCAATTCTCGACTGTCGCTTCGGGGTACAATAGTCCTTGAAGAACCTAGCGACAGCAGGAATGTGATCAATAGCCTTAAGGAGGGGGACCTGAATATATACTTCCTTAAACATCGATTTCAAATCCTCAAAATTCCGCGTGTCCTTTTTCCATGCTACATTTCATTTCAGAGCCTCAGGAAAAGGGATGGGAATTTCAGGGTTAAGTGGCTTCTTACCCTTATCTACCACAAGTGGCTCCTGAGATGAGGAAGGAGTCGAACCCGCCTGCGGCAAAGGGTGGGAAAAATCAGGACCCGCCTGCCTAAGTGGTGGGTCGAATGTTTTCCTTCCGCTTCTCAGAAAGATGACATGTACATCAGCTTGCTACCCATGAGGTGGTGAGGGAGCGGAAGGGGAAAAATACGAGGGGTTCTGCAAAGGCAGCTGGCCTTGCGCATAATTGGGTGGTGCAGGAGATGCCTGTAGTATGGCATGTGCCTATCCCTGCGGTGCCTGAAACCTAGGCAGGGCACCCTGGTTTTGCACATATCGAGGATTCGGGACAGGTTGGGAGGGCAAGGCTCCCTGAGTTCTATGCTTCTGCAACAGCTGGTTCTGCATGTTTTGTATGGTCTGTATCCGATCAACCATCACCTTCATAATCTGCAAGCTCGCTTATGTAGATTTCCTCATCAATTCTTGTAGCTCCTCTTTCAATGCCTCCAAAGGGTCAGCCCACTTTGGAGGGTGGTTTGCAGCTTGGTGCAGTGGCTGGTATAAAGAGCGGGGTTGCTGCTGTTGAGACAAGAATGGTTGCTGCCTAGGATATGTGTTTTACGCATTCCTGTATTATCTAGTCTGGTAGTGTGGATATTGATGTGGTCTCTATGAATTACCAGACCAAGAGAAGTTTGGATGCTGGCACCAACCAGGGTTATACATCTCTGAATACGGGTTATTACGCCTGTATCCTTGGATAGCGTTGACGTCTTCGTAGGCCGAAGTTCTCTGAGACATATATCCGTCAAGTGGATACGCATTATAATCTGTGGGTGGTGCGTGACCCTGGTCGTAGGGTGCCAAATCTAGATTATTTACGGGATCTTGATATGCGGGATATCATAAATACGGAGAAGACGCATCCCGAGTGAGTAGATTAACTCGAGCAGGTAAGGCTCGGGGTGCGTAGGAGGGTCTTGCAGTGCCAGAGCTCAAGTCAGATTGACCCTGTCTGATTTGGTCAATCTTTTTCTCGATTAAGTTTATTCTATCCAGCTGCTTGACGATGATATCCATGTCGGCTTGAATAGACTCGGTGTGAGCCTCATGGACACCAACCCACTGCTGACTAGGCCACTGGAACTGGTTCATAGATGCGACATTCATCGAGTTCTCTGCTAATGATTCAAATAGCTCAAAGGCATTATTCTCATCTTTTGCAAGAAAATTACTGCCGCTAGATGCATCGGCTAGATACCAATGTGTGTCATTCAGCCCATGGTAAAAAATATGAGCTAAGTGCCATCTAGGTATACCATGATGTGGGCATTTTCGGAGAAGGTCGTGAAATCTGTCCCATGCTTCATGTAACTTCTCCCCAACTCCCTGGGAGAAAGTCGTGATTGCACGTCGCATTGTGTTTGTTCGACTGATTGTGAAGAACTTTTGTAGGAATTCACGTCATAATTTCAGCCAGGTTCCAATTGGCTTCCCAATAGTCTTGAGCCAGTATGAAGCTTTGTCCCACAGAGAGAACGGGAAAAGCTTCATCAGAACAATCCTGAGATCAATATTTCTGGGTCAAATCATTTCAGCGAGTCGACTCAGATCCTCAAGGTGCTAGAACGGATCTTCACTTGAGTTCCCATAGAAATGAGTGCTGATCAACCCAATTACATTGGGCTTGAGAATAAATGCGTCTCCACCTGCAGGAATTCTGACTAGAGGTGCGATGATTTGTGCAGTTGGGTCATAGAAATCCCGCAATTGTTCTCCTCTCGGCGGGTGCTGCATCCTGTCAAGTGTCATCAAATGCGATCCATGCTCTGCTGATGCCGCTCCTTAGATTCGGCAACCTAGGCTTCCAGACGAGCCATTAGGTCTGGATTCTCGATGTCCTAACTCGGTCTGGGTCCAGGTCCAGGATTTGCCATGGCGGCTCTAGGAGTAGAAGAAATGGGGAGAGAAGATGGCCCGGGCGAGGTGACTTGACTCCTTGGGAGTGGCTCCCAAGGTCCAACCAAGTAAGGTCGAAGTGACCTCCTTCCTTGCATACACCACCCAACCCCTAGGTTGGTGTAGCCAAGAAAGACAAGGCTAAGGCCCTGTCAATCAAATGGTCCTTATGGATCAGGTGACCAAATTTTTTGTTAGGAGTTTGAATTCCTGAAGAGAAGTTCGTCGTTCAACCGACTGAAAGTGTTTCCCGCCTCTCAAGCTAACCCAACCAATCTGGTTACGAGGGGACTAAGGGGAAGGTTCTTCCGTTGGCTTACGCCTTCAGTTTTGTTAACCCCCGAGCCACGGTCGTTTGACATTGCCCCACAGACTTAGTCACCAGGTTTGGCAAGAGAGATTAAAAAACACCCAGTAGTATGACAACAAACTTGGGTCGATTTTTTGTTTTACAATTAATTTTAACCCACTTTCTTCAGTGGGGTTTGTGGTGAGTGGCCCACAAGGTAACCAAGCTCACAGGCTAACTAGACTTGATTAATTCTAGGTTAGCCCAAAGTGTGGTCTCTAAGTTGTAACCCTAAAGATTCAACCTAAGTTTCATGCGCTTCTAGGGTTTTTTTTGTTTTTCTGTTTCAGTAGACCACAAAACTAATGTTCATTCTATGATAGTAATTGTAATCCAATTAACTTAAAATTTTGCGAGTAGATTCCTTTTTTAATTATCTTTCTAGAGAATATCTTTTTGGAATTTTTACTATTTCAGCCAAATTTTTAGAGATTTTTGAACATCAAGGGGTCAGATTTGGAATTTTGACCCCTGGTCGATTTTTCATTTCGAAATAGTATCAATTGACCTTCAAAAATTTCAAAAAAATATGGTAAATAAAGCCAATTAGATCAGCTTTCAAACTATACCAATTTTAATCAAAACGGATTCACGAATTGCTCGAAATCGCTTTTTGAAATTTGAAAATTTTTGAATCTGGGTCAATCTAACCCTCTTACACTTTGCGAATTTTTGAAAATTGTATGCTTAAAATTTTTAGAAAGAATGGTGGCATTTGAAAGGTAGTTTGAAAATTAAGGTTTGTCCTAAATTTCAGAAGTTTTTGCTTATTAATTTTTCGGCAATCGAATTTTTAATTCAGACTTGAAATTTGGTTGAAAAAACAGAAGATGGTAGAAAAGCTTTTAAAGAGGTTTGAACTTGAAATCTAAGCTTTCCACCCAAAAGAAATGTTTTTTTTTTTTAACTTTTGCAATTTTTTTCTTTTTTGCAAAGAATTTTTCCAAAAGATTCGAAGAAAATATCTTTTTTTTTTCTTTTTTTTTCAAACTAACCTAGATTCAAAAGGAAACCTAATCTAGATTTTTTTTCAAAATTTTTCTTTCTTCACGAAAATGAGTAAAATATTTTTTTTTCTCAAAGAAATTTTCAAAGGAAATTGCAGAAAGTAAATCTACTACTAGGGTTCAAGAAAAAAAAAACCTAATCTAAGGGGAAATGATGTGCACCTAACTTTTTTCTTTGTCGCACTCAATGTGTGCATAGATCCCATTTTTCTTTCATTTTTCATGCACATCAAAAACAAAGTAGAGAGAAATTTGTAAGTGATAATTTCAAAGATCAAATTCATAGAAAATGACATTTCCTCCCTAGCAATGGTGCCATTTGATGGAAACCGTTCTCGTGCGTTCGAAAGTCATCGAAATCGTAGTATAGTCGCACAAAAATGTTCGTCAAAATTTAAGTTTGTAAAAATAAAGAGACTTTGAGTCCCGATCGTTCGTCTCTGAGAGGCATATGCTTTACTCTAGAAATCAATTTTTTTGCCGCTCTACTTTGTTTAAAAATGCACGTCGATTTCCAATCTCTTAATTATGATTTCACCAATTCTGTTATGTCCTCGGATTATGTGTGCGTGTATTAAGTAAATCACAAAGCTGAACGTGTGAGTTTTTGTGTGCACAATTCTAGTGAGGTGGTGACTATTTACGAAGAAATCATCTATCGTTAGATTTTCAATATTCTTGGGAAATGACATGCTTGTTGCGTAATGGATAGACAATTGGAAAGCAGGCAACTTAAATCACGCAAATATGATAGCAAACAATAAGCTCATTGTGATTTCAGAACATGGAGACATATATATATAATCATTTTTCATTCAATTAGCGGGAGAGTTGTTTGCAACAAAAATGATAGAGGAAAGCTTGTACATAAATGCTTGAAATGGAAATCTAGCTACCAGAAAACAACTGCATACAAGAATCAATGGGGGGATTTTGCATGCATCAGTGGTGGAGAAGTAAGACTATACTATTAAGCAGTAATAAAAACAATAAAATTATAAAGAGCATAAACTAAATCTAGCAGAATGGAAGGGCATTCAGGGGTGGTCCCCGATGGCCTTGGAATGGTCGGGAGAAGAATGAGGGGAAGCCCATGCAGCTTAGGCTAACCCTTGGAGAGAGGGAGGATTGATCTAGCATCCCAGCATGATTTCCTCCATGGTGGTGATGATCTCATGGAGGTGGAGTGGCTAGCTAAGTGGAAGTGGGCGTGAATGGAACCAATGGAGCCAAGAGTGTGAATTGCCAAGGAAGTGAATGGGGTCACTTGGCCGCCCATGGGTCTTTTTATAGACTCAAGGGCTTCTCTCTAGAGAGGTGTGGAACTCTCTAAAGAGAGCCCAAGAGTGGCCAGCCACATGAGGGTAGAAGTGGTCTTTGAGATCCAAAAATTGTGGATCTCAATTTGAATGCCTCTTGGTTGCTAAATTTGGCAACCAAGAGGTGGTGCCACTTCAAGAGAGTTCTAGAGAACTCTACAGAAGTGTGTGCGTGAATGGTTGTGTGTGTGTGTGTGTGGTCGTGCTCCATGTGGCTAGGTGGCTTAGGTTAGGTCCTAAGGGGTTTGGGTAGGTGTAGGTCTTGAATTATGGTTACAAAACTTAAGTGCTAAGGGGAAAATGCAATTAAACTTAACCTAAGTTTAATTGAATGAGTGTGAACCTAAGTGAGAGTGAAATAACTTAATTCGGTTGGGTTTATGTCAATTGGACTCTCACTAAGTCCAATTGAACTTGTGTGGGTTGAGATCTAAGCTCAATTAGACTTAATGAGTCCAATTTACTTAGGCGAAGGCAATTCACTTTGATCTAAGTCAATTGGGTTTGGTGAGGACCTAATTAGGTCCTTAGGTAGGTCTAGAGGTGATGTACTATGGCTAGAATACCTTAATTTAGGTTCCTATGGGGTTGGGATTAGGTCTAAGGAGCTAGAGATCCAAGATCAAGACTTAAATCTCAAAACAGGGACTGGAGACCAGTGTCAGACATCCAATAATGTGATCAGATGACTTATACCAAAAAATTAGAAGGCTGAACCTTAGTTCTGGACATCCAATCTGAGTCAGGGAGAAATCAAGGTTTAGTTTTGGGTATTCTACAGAAATTGGACGTCCGACAAAGTGTTTGGACGTCCAATAACACTGCAGAAGTGGGTTTGAGGTGTGCGGGAGATGGCTAAAGGTTTTGGACGTCCTATAACTTATCTGGACATCTAGATAAGGGTTGGAACTAGGGTTTTAGGGCTTCCTAGGGTATTGTGACCTAATCTAAGGGTGGCTAAGGCTTGGGGAGGTCTCTAGGCTATCCTAAGGCTAGGATGGACCTAAGCTCTTCACATTTTACTGCTTTATTCCTACTTAATAGAATAGAAAACCTTTAACTCCCTTACATTATTATTCCTACATCTAAACTAAGCCTTCTACTCCAGCTCTGCTGCAACTCCTGTTATTCCTAATCCAGCTTCAGATCCAGCTCCTGATCCAGCTCCTGATCAGCTTATTGCCTGCAATTGACATAATACACTTAATCAGCACATTATAACATTATTTCATGCATAGCTAAAGAAAAGCAGTAAAGATGTAGATAATGCATATGCATGCTTGAATAACCCTAACTTATGCTAAGTCCTAGCTTAATCTAGGTCAATTAAGACCTATGATTGCTATGTAATCAGTAGGGACCCTCAAAAGAAAACAGAGTTGTAGAGGATATAGGAACCCTACTTGTAGGATCAGAAAGAGATGGGAAGTGATTATTGATTTGATTAATGTCCGAAACCTGATCAAAAGATGCAGACGAATCATTTGTGACCAGATCAGAGAGAGGTGAATCAGAGTAAAAATTGATCTGTTGTAGTATAGCGCGAAAACATGTCGACAAATAAATTTATAAAACTCTGGTGAGTACCGGGTCATTCGTAGGGAGGCAATCTCGATTTTGCAAATGCTTTTCAATAAAATAGGTATTTATATATGTATACATGTACAAAGAGGCATCAGATATTCATGAGATCAAATTTTATTATATTGATACTAGAAATTGCTATGCTAAATAGAAACAGATAGATAGAAAGAGGGAAAGAGAGATAGAAAGTGGCAGAGGGACGACGTTGCTTGTAGGATGCTTGTGCGAGATGCAGCAGCATCTCAAATCCAGAGCACCGGGATGAAGGTCGAAGCAGAGTTCTAAAGTGACGAAGAGTTACAGAGAAGGTGGAAGATGTCTGGAGTTGACCGATGAGAGAGATGCTTCAACTATGGGGCCCTGGGCCTTCTTTTATAGCTTTTGTGTAGGGCAAAAAGGGTATTTTAGCCCTTAATCTCATGTAACAACTCCTATTTGATCAGATCCATTGATCGGGAGATCAACGGATTAGATCTGGCCTCAAAAAACTTCAAATTCACCTTCATTGCGACAATTTAATCCCTTGCTGACATGTGACGCCTACTACGCCCTTGGATCAAGATTGCATGGCCCCACTTCCTCCTCGCTTGCCCACTGCAACAAGGTTCTTTTCAACGCCTGATCCTCAGTCATTCAATTATGAGATTGGATGGCTCGAGTGTGCTTGCCTTGCCTTCCTGATCTCGCAAAACGTGTGGGACCATGCACCGCCCGCGGAGAGCTCTGATCGTGCCTCATGGTGATGGCTCCGCCCTCTGATCGCGTAATGGAGCCTGCTCCCACGCCTAGTGCCGCTTCAATTTCACGTAAAGCCTCGCTCGAACGTGCATCACGCGCTTCCATGGGAGTGCGTGAGCCAACACGCTGTGCGAGCATTCTGTTATACATACTTGTTTATTTCTATTTATACTTATCCAGCTAGATGGGCGACGTACCGTGCTTGTGTCCATTGAATGACGATCCAATGGCCCACAGCATGCGGTGTGGCCTTCCTAGATGAGGCAGTGGTGAGGGAGCTACTGTGATGGCACCACGTGGCATTATCCTAGCTGTTCATCTTCTTTTGCTTATATCTGGTGATATAGACCTCTGATCGAGTTGATATTTGCGCCGTTGGACTGCAATTGTCGATTTGGATTCATCCATACGGTTATTCTTCATCTGAGGATCGAATCTTTTTCCTTTGGCTTTATGATCTCTATTCTTTTATGGACTGCACAAGGTGCCCTAGTTGTCTAATCGATACGATTTCGGAAGCGTTGGACTCCCGTCGTCATACTGATTAGATCTGTCAAGTCTGATCTAACATCCATGGCTTCGAATCATCTACAATTAAAATCATCTCTCTTTTAGGTCATAAAATGACAATATTATCTATATGACTAATAAACTAGCTATTGTGCAAATTAGGATGCCTATGAATGCATTATACCTAAGTTATTCTATGTTCTAGCTTAATTCAGGTGATTTAGGTTGCATAATTGCTGTGCAATCACACCCCCATATCTAAATCTTGCTAGTCCCTAGTAAATGCATGACTAAATGCAAAGTGGTCCTACATGAGTAATTTTTATCAAGAGTTTGACTGGAGCTTTATGCCTTTTGTTTTCATCCGAAGCTTTAGTAATCTAGAAAATCATGAATGTGTTTTGTTGTGGCCTATGCAACGTATTCAAGTGAAAGCCAATCCTCATCTAAAGCTCGCACTTGACCCTTAGTAAAAATCTATCGGGATAGGCAAACTTCTTCCCTCGGGGTTATAAAGTAACCTATGTATTTAGCCTTGACTTTTGGCTTAGGTAGAAGATTTCTGAGTTAAGTAGATTTGTATTTTGTATCTCACTCATCTGGTGCTACATATAGGCTAGTACTTTAGAACCTAGATTTCCAGATTATGAAATAATTCAACTTAGAGAGAGATGAGAAACTATGCTCTCTTTAGTTCCTTTGTACTCATTCTCTCTCTTTCTTTCTCTTTCTCTTTCTTTTTCTTATTCTTATCTTTTCTTTTCTTTTCATTCTTTTTTAGCTCACAATCTCACCAGATTTATTAATATATTTGGTGGTCTCTGTTGGCATTAACACTTTCATTAGGTTCTGATAACTCTTAGACTAAGTTAGAATTCCTCAGCTCGTATTTAGGCAACCTAAAATACAGAAAAGTAGGTCAAGGCTGTATTTGGTGGATTGTGAGGGTGGTAGGTGATGTTGTCTCATTACACTGGAAATAAATTTTAACTCATAAACTCTTTTGTTTCTAAAATTTTTTCTATGTAAATATATATATTTTTCTTTCTCTTCTCTCTTTTTTTCTTTTTTCTTTTTTTTTGCATCCAAATATCTACTAATGCAATGCAGCATACAAACTTTTATTTACAAGGCATTATTCGGGATTATGGATGTTCAAGAGGATATCGAGTGCCTTATTTGGTGGAAGTGCCTATTCTCGGCACCCGGAAGGGAATGGATAGGCCAGTGTATTTCTGACCTTGACATTAATACCCTTCTTCAGCCGAGGATTCCATAAAGGATGGTCGTGACCATCCACCTCAGTCCTAGTTTTATTAGAACCCGCTCTCTGTGTATTTGCCCTATTTGGTGGCTCTCAAGAGATTCGCACTAAGAACTTGTACGCAGAAACCGAGAGCGAAAACTATGCCTAACTCTAAGTATCATTATCTAATTATCCAGATGTTAAGATTCCTCATACTAGCCTTAGAGCACCAGTAGACTTTCTACTCTCACCTTACACTTGTTTGGTGGATCTGTTAGAAGATAGTTTGCCTGACTCCCTAATTATTGTCCAAGGGTTTAGAAGAAGAAGCACTGCTTCTTCTCAACAAACCAAAGATGTTTATCAGTCTTCACATAGGATCCATTGCAAATTCTACGTGTAAGTGTGAAATTATACCGGATTATAAACTCAGGAATCAACATAAGAATAAATCCCTAATAAAACCTTAATAAAAATTCTTTATGCCTAAATGCAATTTTTTTTTGACGCAAAAATTAGACATGCAATGTCTACCCCCCCATGCCTATTCATTAAATGTCCTCATTGAAATGTATGCATGAAAATCAAAATATAATAAGCAAGAGGAGGGGATATCACCTGACTATGCTTATTAATCTAGGTCAGTATGGATGCAGAGTTACCTGTAATGAATACTGAGTTGCCTCCTAGCCAATGCCAAGTTTAACGTCATTTGTCAGACTTAAACCCAAAAATATGTAGTTCAAATAAATAGGTTGAGTCAAGATTAAAATGAAGATGTGATCATGTAATGCAAGGAACAGTGATCCACAAATGCAAATCAGCTGATGGTGAATACCAAGCCCAAAAGGTCGGAAAAATAAAGTGAATAGGTTTGAAACTATTTGCAGCCAGATGCTACAAAAGAGAGAAATATTAGTGCAGGTGCCATAATGGAAAGTAGATAATGGCAACCTTAAGATGTGATGCATGAGGAAGGTAGATGAAGTGGATAGAGGGTGATTTGTGGGGAATAAATCATATGGGTCCTGAAAGTGATGGAAAATAAAAGGAGAGACCTGAGTGGTGTAGTTTGAGATGGTATAGGAAACCACTTCGCAAGTCAAGTTAGGTATGGATGGATGTCGAGTAGGTGAGTCAAATAAGATCTAGTTGTCCATCTCACTAGTTCTGTACTTATCAAAATCCTCAATCTTATCCCTGGGTAATCAAAAATATTATTTGAGTCACCCAAATCATGATGCAAGTCTTCAAATGTAATGGACAAAAATTCATTATTCCTTAAAATCATAGCCCAAGGGGGAGTAAGATCAGAATCTAGATTAATCAAGATCTTGAATTCTTTTAGTTTTGTGGACTTCTGAATTTGATCCCAATTGTCTTTCTCTTGAATTACATCTTCTAAGGGATTGTTTTTCTATTCCTCATCAATCAAATCAAACTCCTCAAGATTCCATGATTTAGCTAAATTCTTTACTTCTTCAGATAGATCCTCATAAGTCATCCCTAGTAATTCTGCAATTTCTTGAACATCTTTTTCATAAGGGGATTGTTTGTCTTGTTCATTCTCGAGGTGTTGAGGATAAGAGTCAAGGTTTTCCTCAGGACTCTAGTGGATGGGAAGATAAGGGTGTGAATTACCTAAAATAGATGTGAAAGTAGATTCGTCTTCACTATGGGATATCTAAGAATGATTAGTATCACTAAATCCAGATATCAAATCATTTAAGCATATTTGATCATGGTAATCCTCAGACAAGATGACATCAAAGCCATCCAACCGTGCTTAGATGGGAGTGTCACTATCCCTAATCTTTCTATATTCTTGATCTTGCTCTGATTTTCCCAAATCAACCAAGTAGTCCAATTATGTGTCATTAAATATGAAAGACTCATACTCCAGCTCACTATGGATTGGCTCCCCAAAATAGACTAGTTGTAATTCAGGGCCTAAATCAAGATATAATTCCTCAAGTGAGCCTTCCTCCTCAAAGTCAATTTTTGGGATATCAAAAAGGATTTGTTCTGTATAATCACAAGGCTGGTGGGTGGGCTTAATGTATGTAGAGGTTGGGATTGGATAAAATGTCATACTTGAGGTTGGATCCTCAACCTTGAATAGCTTACCACCAACTTGTGGCATACTCAGACCAGTTTTATCACCTTGTGCTTTCTGGATTCTAGTTAGCTATTTTGTCAGATTATCTGTATTTCTTTTATTAGCTTCTCTCATCCCTTAGACTACTTGGAGTAATTGGGTGATCTCAGGATCACCGCCATGGTCAAGGATTTGATCAGGCTGAGGATAATAATTTCCAAGATTTCTTTCCTTAGTTGAATCAGAATATCTATCATCTGAATACCTAGGGTAAGAATCATATCCTTGGTTTGGTGTTGTAGGGTTATCCCAATGAGAAGGTAAAGTTGTTTGGGTGGAATTGAGTTAATTTGTAAAGTGATTTCAAGGATAGGATTGATATTATAGGTATTGGGATTCTGAGGCATATCGTTGATCTGGGGAGAGATGAGTTTGGCTAAACTGGTCAAGATAGTTGGTCATGCCAATCAAGTGCTGGTCCTACATGGAGAGTGTCTTTTAAGGTTGTAGAGATCCTTGATATCCCGCGATTCATGTGGGATTCGAGGTAGGTCTTTTACCCAGGGAATATGAGGTGTAGGAAAGGGAATCAAGTCCCGGGTGTTGAGGAGAGCTCTCCCATCCTAAAGAAGTTGAAGTAAGGGAAGGGTTGGGATAGGGAGAATAGTGTAATGCAAAAGAGTATGGGTCCATGGTTTCCTCCTCAATCAGTTCTTCCTCATGGCAATTAGTCATTGGAATGTATTCAGAGCAATTAGGTCTTCTCGTTAGTTTACTCCCTAAAGGTGGTACCAAATCAGGGTTCAGAGACCTTTTAGCATCCATGTACCAGAAGAAAGTTAATAGATGAGAGAGAGAAGATAGATGAGAGAAAACCCCACCTACTCAATGCAAGTAATCAAACTAGTCCTTAGAGTATCAACTCTAATTAGACTTGATCCTGGCTCCCCAAAACACGACTAGGTTAGATCAGCCCTTGAATTACTTGGCTTGACAGAAGGGTGGGACCCCTTAAGACACCCTGCACGATGGGACACCACTAAAGGTTAACGTGGTTACCGCACCAACCTTTCTTGGCACCAGCGGGTCCAAGTAGACAAGGCCTTGACCTTAGCCCAATCTAATTTCAAGTCTGCAAGTTTATTAGTCCTGCCTAGGGCATGTCTACTCAGTTTGAGGCTTGGGTTTGATGTGCTTTTGGAATATGATGGGCATTAGGGGGGAGTTTGCCCTTAAAAATTGATTTTTGAAATGTGTACTGCGTAGACAAAAAGGGTTCACTAGCAATTTTTCTTGATGAAGTGAATTTTAAGATTCGAATGCTTGTGTTAATGAGTTATAGGGTTCACTTGAGTTAATATTTTCAATCAAGGTTTTGATGAGGTACACAAGAGTTTTGCAAATCCCAATTTGTTTGATAGATTTCCTTTAAATATGGAAATGTAGGTGTACTCTATCCTTAATGTGGAACCCTAAGCACAGATAATTCTAGATGATTCTTTTAAGTTCAAAATCAGATGAATGGTGCAACCCAAGAAATACAATTAATTGGTCTTATTGCACCACTAACTAGGCACTCAGAAAAAATTTTTCAAGAATTTTTAATGCATGTTTTCTATCTTTTTCTAATTTAAAGTGTACTGGGGGCTTTGCAGTCTGTTTTGACCCCCTGTTGGTGATTGGATAATCCATGCAATCAAACATGAAAGAAATAAGTTTTTTCATATTTTTCTTAAATTCTTTATTATCTCAGAAATTCAGTGACATAAATTTCAAGTCCATCGAAGTTGTATAAAAGTTCCTATAATATTTTGAACTCCTAAAAATTAGGAATAATAACCGTATTGATAATAGATCATTGTGTGAATTTTTAAGATTTTTTTATATTTGTACGAAATTTTGATATGTTGTTCCTAACTTTGAAATCTACGTCCAGTAAAATTTTGGAAATTTTTGGATGTACGAATCTCCGGGAATTGAATTTTTAAAATAAAACTTTATTTCAGCCCAAAAATCAAAAAAGATTTTTTTAATAAGAAAACAAATTCTAACTAATCCTAGGGTTCAAGCAAATCCTAAATCTAACTAAACTGCGGGTACTTACCTAAGGTTCGAACTCGTGATTTCTTTGTTGGCATGTCCGGTTCAGATTTCCTTGCCTCCTGAAATTAACGAAAAAATAACAAGTTAAAGATCTCAAATAAGCACCAAAGAAAGCTTCAAAAATTTCTGTTGCCTCCTCTGCAACGATACCGACTTGTTTGGCCCGTAATTCGCATTTTAAAAGTTGATCAATTATAGTATAGCGTGAAAACACGTTGACAAATAAATTTATAAAACTCTGGTGAGTACCGGGTCAATCGCAGGGAGGCAATCTCGATTTTTGCAAAAGCTTTTCAATAAAATAGGTATTTATATATGTATATATGTACAAAGAGGCATCAAATATTCATAAGATCAAATTTATTGTATTTGATAGTAGAAATTGCTATGCTGAATAGAAACAGATAGATATAAAGAGAGAAAGAGAGATAGAGAAAGAGATAGAAAGTGGCTGAGAGACGACGTCGCTTGTAGGATGCATATGCGAGATGCGGCAGCACATCAGATCCAGAGCTCCAGGATGAAGGTTGGAGCAGAGTTCCAGAGGAACGGAGAGTTGCAGAGAAGGTGGAAGATGTCTAGAGTTGATCGAAGAGAGTTGCTTCAATTGGGGGGCCCTGGCCTTCTTTTATAGCTTTTGTGGGGGGCAAAAAGGGTATTTTAGCCCTTAATCTCTTGTAACAACTCCTGTTTGATCAGATCCGTTGATCAGGAGATCAACGAATCAGATCTGGCCCGAAAAAATCTTCAAATTCGCCTCCATTGCATGGATTTAATCCATGGTTGACATGTGGCACCCGCTGCGCCCTTGGATCAAGATCGCATGGCCCTGCTTCCTCCTTGCATGCCTGCTGCAACAATCTATCTCCACGCGTGCACCCGCAAGGCTCTTTTTAGAGCCTGACCCTCAGCCGTTTGATCGTAAGATCGGATAGCTCGAGCGCGCATACCTCGCTTTCCTGATCTTACAAAACGTGTGGGATCGTACATCCACTTGCGATGCACTCTGGTTGCACCACGTGGTCCCACCTTTGCCCTCCGATCGCACAATTGCGCCCACGCCCATGCCCAGCGCCTCTTCAATTTTGCGCAAAGCCCAGCTCAAACGCTCGTCACATGCTTCCGCACGAGCATGTAAGCCAACTCACTACAGGAACATTCTGTTATACATGTTTGTTTCTATTTATACTTATCCAGCTGGACAGGCAATGTTACAGCATGCAGTGCGGCCTTCCTAGATGGGGTGGTGGTGAGGGAGCAGCTGTGATGGTGCCACATGGTGCCATCACGGCTATTCATCTTCTTTTCCTTCTATCTAGTGATAGAGACCTTCGATCGAGTTGATTTTTTGCACCATTGGACTAGAGTCGTCGATCCGAATTCATTCGTGCAGTTAGATTCTTCATCTGAGGCTCAGATCTTTCTCATTTGGCTTTATGATCTCCATTCTTTTATGGACTACACATGGTGCCCTAGTTGTCTGATCGAGATGATTTCGGAAGCATTGAACTCCTATCGTCATACTAATCAGATCTGTCCAGTCTGATCTGACAACCGTGGCTTCGAATCATCTCTCTTTTTGGTCATAAAATGACGATAGTATCTATATGACTAATAAACTAGCTATTGTGCAAATTATGATGCCTAATGCATTATACCTAAGTTATTCTAGGTTCTAGCTTAATTCAGGTAATTTAGGTTGCATGATTGTTGTGCAACCATGGGTCGGGGTTGCGAATGGGTTTCAAAGGCTCTATATGTGGATCAGAAGATGTGGGTTCTCTGAGATCTATATGTGTTGAAGGCTCCTCTAGAATGGATTCAAAGGTAAGTTCATCTAAAGAGTCTTCGTGAAGCACATCAAAATCAAAGGTAAATGCCTGGAGAGTGCTTATAGGATCATGGAAATCTAAGTCGATAAAAGATTTGAATTCTAGATTGCAGACACTCTCGGTACTTACTATTTCTGATTCCTACAGATCAAAAAGGAATGATTCCATCTTAATGGAACCTGATTTTGAATTAATGATCTCAGGATCAGAGATAGCAAAATCAGAGTCAAAGAATGGATCATGGATGCTAAGGTCGTGAATTGGTTCATATTTGTTAGGAAACAAAGGTTCTCCAAAATCAGAGTAAGATTCAAAATCATCAGAGAATTTGCGAAGAATGTGTTTTGAACCTGATTCCAAATTGGAAGCTCCATCACAGAATGAATCAAAATGTGTAGAATCAGCCTCCTAACTTGGATCTAACTTAGTTTCATATTCTAACCTCAAAGTGGTGTCCTTATTAGGCATCGACTCAGGCTCTTGGCTCCTAGGATAGACCCAATCGAGTTCCAACTCTTCCAACCCCTCAATTTTTGTATCATAAATTGGTTTGAGTTTTGAGAAATCAATCTGTATCTTTAAGGCAGTTGGAGAGGTGTAATCATCAAATATAGGCCCACAATCATAATCTAGATTCAAAATCTGATTCTCATCACATTGGGTCTCATGATTATACCGAATAGGCTCAAATCCAGATTCTAGTTTAAGGGTAAGGATTGTATCACTAGAATCTTGGTTGGGCTCTATTGGGATGTCAGAATCATTCTCAAGAATCACCTTATCAGAATAAGGAGCAGAATTTACATTCTCGAGAGGTTCTAACTCAATCTCATCATCATAGGTGTCTGGGATTTCAAGGCTTGGTGAACTAGGTTCATGATTTTCTAGGGCTAGTTCACAATTGGGAACACCTGCAATTGGATCCTCCCAACCCATTTCAAGATCTGGTGTGTCATTCTATATATAATTTTTGTCTAATTCCATTTGGGTTGGGGGTCCACAACATTCTGTGCCTAACACAAGCTCTAAAAAAGCTCTAGAATCACTCCAAGATGTCTCATAAATGGCTTGTCGCAGTAGATTTAGAACATCTGCACGTTGCACAATAATATCTTGGTGTATCTCCCATAGTGATGGATTTGCAAAGCAATGTAAACCTTCCATGCTATGCAATTTGTAAACTTCATTGAATTCTGGTATGAAGGTCTCCTGGGTTGAACCATTTCTTAGTTGAGTAAGCAGTAGACTAGCATGGTTCAAAATGAATTTTGTTGTTTCTGGGACATTAACCTGAATCATGCTGGCTGGATATTCTTCAAAATATTTAAGGGCAACCTCAATCACTTTGTCTTTTATGACCATTTGGGGTTCAGGTTTCCTAATTGGTCTTCCTAAGTTGCCAGGTTGCATTTTCAAATCAGGTGGTAGATCAGGATGTAGAATCAATTTCATGTTTAGATTGAAGTAATCAGATCAGATCAGAATCCCTGTAGAAGATCTAATAAGGCCATTAGGTTAAAAACCTAAGGACCTTCCTATGTATGTGCTCTAGAGAAAGGATGAGGGACTGGATGTGAATTGGATCCAATCAAGGCACCCAAAGAATTTTGGATGACTAAGGTTGTTTTGAGGCGAATGATACCTTTGAATCAGAAGTCCACACACCCGAGAATTACTTGGGTAGCCAGGAAGGGAGAGCCCCACAAAGACCCCTACATGGTAGAGCATCTCCACGGGTTACAGGGTTTCCCCCAGCCGAACTTCCTTATCACTGCGGTTCCAAGTAGATCGATATGTGCAAAGTGAGACTTTAAGTCTAACAATTTTATTCCTGATTTGTGCCTTGGATTTCACTTGATTAGAAATTGATTTAGTTTGTGACCTAATTTGGAGGTTGATTGGCCTATAAAGTAGACCAACGTCACCTGACTTGCCTTAAAAGATGAAGAATGAGCTCTGGATCAAGACCCAAAGATTACCATGAATTGACTCTCAAGTTATTAGGTCCACAATTTTAGGGTTCAAGTGAGATTTAGAACCTGATTTTAGGGTTCTTTCGATTAGATCGTTTCAATCAGGGGCTTGGGTAGCACACAAATGTAGGAGGGCATGTTTCTTTTTAATTCAAGCAAGTGTGAACTAACACTCCAAAAACCCTAAAGTAGAAACCTAATTGGCTCTATTTCAAGTCCAATTTGATCTTTAGGTGTACACCTTGTACTTCAAACAAGAAGGTGAGTAGTCCAAGGTGATTAGAATTTAAACATAAATCCCTAGTAGGTATAGGAAATTAGGGTAGGGATCTCTAAGCAAAATCATCTCAACTTCAATCAGATGTGAATTTTTTCATAAATCAGGAAGCTTACCTTTTAAGTGATATTTACTAGAAAAGTAAGGCAGATGATAACTAATTGATTTGTTTCCTTTTCTTTCTTCCAAGGATTAGGAGATTAGGGAAGAAGAGAGATTACCTGCCTTGGGAGTGGTTGATTTGAGTAGAAGATCTCCTCGTGATGTACCTCACAAAATCACAATCAAATTAAATAGGGCAAGTTAGTGCTCAAATAACAATAGAGAAATATAAGACTAATGTGTCAATTGAGCATTGCTCCTTAGCAACGGCGCCAAAATGTCTCCAAAATGTGTGAATAGTGGTGGTGGAGGACAACGGCGAACACCTGAAACTCAAAATATGGCCTCACAGCCACATTAAAACACCTCAAGAGAATCGCCAAGTGTTGGTGAAGGTGGTGGTGGCAGTTGCGTGGCGTGAGCGTGTGTGTGGTGTTCGGACGAGGTCGAGAACGGAGTGCAGCAATGGGTGTGTTCGAGGTGTCGTGTGAATAGATAATCCCCTCAATTTATTGAGGGGTTTGGTGCAGGTGGATGAGGTGAAGGTTATGAAGGTGTTGGTGAGGCATGTGGTGTGGTGGAGTGTCGGGGGAACCTCGCCGGAGGTGTAGCCAGAGATGGAGAAGATGATAGGTGGACGATAGCGTCGGGGGTTAAATTGAGGGATAAAGGGAGGAAAAGATAATAAAGGGAGAGGGAACCCTAGCTAACCTAATCTAATGGACGAAAGGGGGAGGGAGGCACCAGTTATGGTATGGCCGGTGCTGGAGAAGGGAATACATCCGGTCGGGGAGAATGGCAAGGATGAAGGTAGAAGGAGGCCCTCGCTGGTATTGCGAGCGACTGAAGAGCTTAAGGAAGAAGAATCAGTCCACTATGGTCTGTGGCGGCTGACGAAGAGGGTAGATGGAGGAGCTCGCCGAAGCTGGTGGAGGAGGCTAGAGGGAGAGGGTGTTTGATGAAGAAATGTGACCAAAACCAAGCTAAGGATGTAAGGCAGTCCTTGAGGGTCTTTTATAAAGCATTAGGCGAGCTTCCAAGCTTGGAAACAAGCTTGAAAGCTCGACAAATTATGGATTAGGACTCTTGATTTCAAGGAGTTTGCATGGGTTTAGTGCAAGATTCGCGGTCCAAGACTGGGTTCAGATTGAAGGGAATCTCTTCAGGAGTCTCCCTTCCAATTTTGGAAGGGTTTGGGCATGAAATCAAGCAGATATCCCAAATGGAAGGTTGGTTCTTGATGGGTTCACAGGGCCATGGCAGTAGGGACCTAAATGTAAATAATATAACAAAGTTAGGGGGCTATTCGCAAGGATTTCAAAAGCTAGGTGTTTATGTGAGAGAGAAAGAGTCTGATTGGACTAAAATGTAAACTAGGTCAACATGATCTTTGATTGGGCCCAAATTTTGGTAGAAACCTAATTTTGACCCAAGGAATCTGATGGTGAAGTTAGATTTTGGTTTTGACCAAGTTTGACTGGGCAGTTTATGTAGAAACCCAAATAAGGGCAACTTGCTATCTGAGACTCTAATTTAGGTCAAAATAGGTCTAGATGATCAAATCAAGGATACCAAACCTTATATAATATTTTTATATGATTTTTAGAGGGTTTATATATAATTTATCTTGACCAAAACCTCTGTTAATTAAGCAGGTCTGAAATTAGGGTTTTGAGTGCTGTTTTGACTATCAAAATTCACGAAAACTCATTTCTGTCTGGACGAACCCTCTTGTTAGTCAGCAATGAACATATGACCTTTAATTAACCCTTGTAAAGCCCCATCATTGCTCTGCATTTATGATCTTTTGTGAAAACTACAGATTTAATCCTATTTTAATGCATGTCTCTCAAAATGGATGTTCAGTGAATTACGACTCTCTGACGATTATGTAGGAGCAGTTGTCTCTTGATTGAGACTAATTAAATATAGTTATGGCTAATGATGATGTTATCATCACTAAATTTCCTATAAAGTGAAGTAGGGATCACATTAATGGAAGCACTTAAGTTAAGGAGAGCCCGGTAAGAACTAATGTTTCCTATTATATAGGAAATAAGCAGGGCTCCTGGGACCTATTTTTTAGGAGGTAGCATGTTTAAGATAAAATAACTAGTTTTATCTAACAAAACTACCTTCCTAATATTTTCATATTCTGCCTTACGCTTTTTCTTATATGAACTCATTAAAGATCTAGCATAGGCAAGAATGGATCCAATAGTTACGTGGAGTAGGATGATTACTAATTTAAATCCTTGTATCAAAGATATTCTTTCCTTGAATTTCTTCTCCAACTTTTCCTGTTTTCCTACACATCTTACTCCCGAATCAAATTCAAACTAAAGTTTTCTGTTGATCATATTCTTCATTGGGAGTTTGAATTGCCTATTATGGGCCCTAGGGTTATTCACTTGGGGTTGGGTGGGGCCCTTGGGTTTTCTAACACTCCTCAAGGTGATAGTGTTTGTTCTAGCATAGTGTTGCTGGTTTGTTCCTTCGGGAGGGTTAGACAAAATAAGTGACTCTCAATTAATGACAATAGATATTTGGATAGCTTCGAGAGGGGTTGGGGTAGCATGATATATTACATTGTCCTGAGCTTGTAGCTCCCCACCATTACCAAACCCTTGAGGCCCAATGCCTCGATTTTGCATATTTCCTAAGTTCGGTACTGGTTGGGATGGTAGAGATCTAGGTTGCTGATTGTTTGCACTAAGTCTGGCTTGCAAGGTGTCCTGCGAAGTTTTCATTTTCTACATGAGATGGAGCATTGAACCTTGCATTTATGCCATGTTTAGGTTCAAATCAGCCAGCCCTATGGGTTGTGGAGCATTCTACATGGGCTGATTGACCTGATTCTGGGGCAACTAAGTATATACGTGACCCTGACCCATAGGTGTCAACGGTACAAAGTTGTTGGGTCGAGATTGGGTCTACTGCTATTAAGTTTTTCTAGAGAGCTTAGGGTGATTTCTCCAACTAGAATTATAGGTATTCAAGTATGGGTTGGACCAAACATTCTCCTATATAGCGTGAACATCCTCGTAAGGTGACGATAAAGAGTAAGAAGAATAAGAAAAACTAGGATCAAAGGTGCTATTTTGGAACCCACAGGGTTCCGAGAAGTGCTGCCTCGCAAGTTGATCCCACTGATGGGAACACCATCATGAGCCCTAACTAGCCCAATTTGGTCTGATAAAATTGATAAAAGCTCTTACAAAACCATCAGAGGGTCATATATGCATAATGTTCTGTTTTAAGATAAGAAACTAGGGTTATTTTTGCAATTTTAACTGAATTTCATAAGTACAGCATAACCATGGGGAATTTTAGGGGTTAATTAAAGGTCAAATGGTCATTGATGTCTAATAAGAGGGTCCATGCAGATAGAAATGGGTTTTCACGCATTTCAAGAATTAATGGACATCTAAAAACTAAATTTCAGATCCTCTTAATAAACTGAGGTTATGGTCAATATAAAATTCATCTAAACCTTCTAAAAATCATATAAAAATATTCTATAAGGTTTGGTACCTTTGATTTGACCATTGGAACCTATCTTGACCTAAAATAGAGTCTTAGACAAATAGTTGCCCTAATTTGGGTTTCTACATAAATTACCCAGTCAAACTTAGTCAAAACCAAAATCAAACCTCACCATCAGATTCCTTAGGTCCAAATTAGGTTTATATCAAAATTTGGGTCCAATCAGAGTTCGTCTTGACCTAGTTTGCATTTCAGTCCAATCTGACTCTTTTCTCTCACACACATGCCCCTAACTTTCGAATTCTTTGCAAATAACCACGCAGCTTTGTCATCGTCTTTGCAAATAGGTCCCTCCACCATTATCGCTGTGGAACCTTCTTCACCGGCAAGTTTCAATCAAGGAGTTCTCCCTGATTTCTCGCCCAATCTCTTCCAAAATTGGAAGAACTCCTGAGAGAATCCTCTTCAATCTGAGCCACGCATTGGGCTCTGATTTGCGCCCAAATCTTAATGCGAAACAATTTAACCTAGGATTTCCTACTTCATGAAGGTTACAAGCTTCCAAGCTTGGAATGCCCTTCTAAGCCCTATAAGAGGGCCTAGGGCGCATGGCCAACTTCATTAGCTTGGTTTGGAGGCCAGAATCCCCTTCTTCCCTTCTCCCTGGCCTCCATCTCCACCAACTATAGCGAGCTCCTCCGTCCACCTTCCTTGTCTATCGTCACAGACAATAGTCGACAGATTCCTCTTCTGCATCTCGCAACACCGGTAAATGCCTCCTTCCTCGTCTTCCTCGTAGCTTCTTTACCCCTGGAGCTTCATCTGCTCTGTCACCAACCTGACAAAATTGGCACGAATCCTCCCTTTCATCCATTAGATTAGGTTAGTTAGACTCCCTTTTTCCTCTACAGTCTTTTCCCTCTCCTTATCCCTAGGTTTATCCCCTGACGCTGCCGTTCACCCTCCATCCTCCTCATCTCCGACCACCCTTCAGCGAGGTCTCCCCGTCGCTCCACCACACCATACTCCTTGCCAATACCCTCACAAGCATTGCCTCACCTCCACGCAAACCCCATCTTTATTCGCCATTCCACCCACTCACGCGACCCACCGAACAACCCACTGACACACCACCAAATACACCTTCACCAGCCACCTACGACCACCCTCGCAACACACTGACGAGTTGATTGTTCGCTTTAAAGTCATTTGCAGTTTTATGTGGTGGAAAAATCGACTAATCAATATTTAAAAGTAAATAACAACTCGCATAAGAGCAATTCGTATCCACAGGGAGGCAATGACGGATTTAAATTCACACCAGTTAAAAACGTTTGTTCGTAGTTAGTTTGGACAAGAATCAAGCCAAAATTGCCTTCAGATTAAGGTTGAATCAAGAAATCATGCTGAAATAGCAATTCTGAATAACTAGAGGATATTTGTCGCAATGCAGAATCAATAAAATATTATTAAAAATTGACAATGGCAGAAAATGTAATTTTTAATGGCCATGTTACTGTAGCAAAATAGGGGATTTTTTCCCTTTGCCGTGCACAATGAGGAGTGGACAGCCGAACGCAGGAAGCTCGGAGGAAGTTCCTTGGTCCGAGGGCTTCGAAGCGGTGGTGGCGACGTGTCTTGCGGCGGTCGGAGCCGGCCGGACGGAGCTTCGGCGGAGGTGGCTGCAGCCGGTGCTGCAGCTGCTGTTGGCGGTGAGGACTGCTACGCGCTGGCTGGAGGTATGGGCGTGCGTGCGGCCTGTTGGCGGTGAGGTGCGTGCAGGACTACTGGCGGGGGGGGAGGTGCAGGCGTGGGAGGCGCTGCAGGAGCGGGAGAAGGGCGGCTCTGCCGGCTCTGCTCCTGCGTGCTGGCTGGAGGCATGGGTGCACGCACGGCCTATTGGCAGTGAGCGCGGGTGCGGCTGCAGGCGGAAGGTGAGCAGGCGTGAGCGGTGAGGCGCTGCAGGCTGTGCACGCCTTGCGTGCGGGTGGAGGCGTGCAGGTGGCGTGGAGTGAGCGAGCGAGTGTGGTTGTGCGGGTGCGGCTGCAGGCGGGGGTGCGCAGGCAGGTGGTCGCGATGAGGTTGCAGACGGAAGGTGAGCGGGTGAGGGCTGGAGGCTGTGCACGCCTTGCGTGCAGCTGGAGGGCGTGCACGGCCTGGAGTGGATGCAGGAGTGAGCGGGTGAGGTTGCGGTTGGAGTGGGGGGTGGCTTCAGATGTCTGGGAAATTTCCCGGACATCTTAACTCACCGAGAAGGTGATTGCACAGTGGCTGCGGCGGTGGTTGTTGATGACGATGGTGAGGGCGGTGCACGGCGAGGTGCTCACGGTAATGCGGATGAGCTCCGGATGGCGGTGTGGCCTGTCACACCACACGCCCACGGTGGTGGAGACTTGTCGCCACGGTTGAGGCCGGCGGTGTGGAATGGAAGAGAGAAGATCTCTCTACACAGTGGTGGGTCGGTGGTGGAGGCCTTCCGAGCTCGGCTGCCTCCCTCCTCCTCTTGTAGCCGCTTGCATAGATTTGAACGTAAAGGCGGGAGCAGATCCACATTCTCCGCTCGTCCTTGAATGCAGGCTTCATTGCAGCAGCTGGTGGCGTTGGAGCGGCAGCCGAAGGAAATGCAGTCGTTCCTGCAAGAAGAAGAATAAAGAAACTAAAGTTAAAATATTATGGTTATTTATATATAGACCCTCAACTTTTATGTTAACGAAAACAATGTACCTAATTGGTTAACTAATTAGATGAATGCCATTCTAAGCTAATTCTAAATGCACTTAAAATATGAATGCAGTGCATGGATTATGTAATTAAATTAAAAATATGAATTAATCTATTTACATCCTAATTTATGCTAAATAAATGTTAGAATTAACCTAATGTCTAGGCACTCAAATACTTAAATAGCCCACAACTATGGGCTAATCACACACCACTGCCACCAGCACCCTCGCTGCATCCTTACGATCCATCTAAACATTTTAACAAGGGCTTGTAGCCCATATTTTTTATTTAAGGTCCTACGCCAGAGCTCTACCGCTGCGTCATCCTCCCCGATGTTGTTCTTCAAGTTACGGCCTTGTTCTTCACCAAGAACCATCCCAGGTCATGCGGAATCATCCCAAGTCCATGCCCAAGTCTTCAATTGGAGGAGATAGCCTCTCCTTTGGCTTTAATCAGGACGAGGACCATGTTGTTGCCTCACGTAGAGAAGAACAGTGGAATTAGTCCAACATCGGTGGGAGAAGAGCACCCACACGCCCATATATTGATTTTTTGATCTATCCTTATCTCCTCAAGAACACGGGATGACGTCCCCTCCATGACTCATGCACTCCTCGGTCACCACCCATGCTGGTGACCCTGGTCAGACCCGATTACCCAGATCCATATGCCCAGTTATTGACCCAATTATGACCTAGGTTTGAGAGAAAAGAGAACAAGAATTGTGAGAGCGTAAGTGAGGGTTTTGCTGCATGACTCTCTACCTTTTGCTGAAGAAAAGAGGGCCCTATGCAATACTTAGTCACTGAAGGGATTTAGATCCCTTGTGTTCTGAAGGAAGGAAGAAGAAGAGGGAAAGGAAGAAAAGCATGAGAAGAGAAGAGAAGGCTCGTGAAAGAAGGAAGATCTAAAGGAAAAAAGAAGAGAAGAAACAAAGGAAAAGGCTTTGGAAAGCACTGTAGCAAGGTGACATTTAAGTCATCTGTTGGAATGACCTGACGTCTGATTTGACATTTGAGACTTTGGCCACTTAAGCTTGCATGGCATTTCCAATTGAGGATACTGTAGCATTATTTAAGTAATTGATATATATGTGCTTAGACTAATAATTGGTGATTTAAATCACCATTATTTTATCCTAGGTTTCTTTTTGTCATGTTAAACTCTTGAAGTACTCATGTTTGCCAGTGAATATCATATTTGAGTAGTTACTATGCATTGAATATCTCTTCTGTACTTTAATTATGGTGCTCATTTATATTTTAATTAAGATTAGCATGTGAATTCCATATTTACTCCCTGTGTTCGACCTCAGACTTCAATTTAGATTTCGAGTAATAGATTTTATCTATTGATTGAGCTATTTAGGAGTGTGTGCTACAATGAAATGACTTAAAAACTCCTCTTCAGCTTAATCAACAACCACTCTAGTTGCTTCACAAACTCCTACCTATGGGAGCTTGCGAAGAATGGAATCCAAACTTTGGGATTGAGTGGACCTACAAATGTTTTTAGAGTTTTTAGCCATCCACTTTTCCATTTAGTTTAGGGTTTAGGGTTTTTAACCAGATCCACCTTATCTACTTTATTGAAAATCAATGCCTTATCAAATGTATGAGAATCTTTAACTTCATTGGCATTTGATTTGGGTTGTTTGGATCGGTTGAAGGTTTCCAATTATAACACCATCATTTCTTATAACTAACTTGAACTACTTGAAATTCAGTGATAAGTGCTCCTAAATGATCGTCTGAGGGTTGTAATTTTGTACTGAACTGATCTAAGAAGATAAGAAAATGGGATTAATTTCGCTATTTTAACATCCAATCGCAAATGTAGATTAACCAAGGGGTTGATCAGGGGTTAATTCAAGGTCAAATGAACTTCAATATCGAAGAAGTGGGCTCATATTGACCGAATCAGGGTTTCACACATTTGATATTGAAAACAATATTGAAAACCCTAATTATAAGCCACACTCATTTCAATTAAACCCTTAACTTTCATGTGTCCTTACCAACAAGCCCCTAACGTCATCATCTCCTTCACAAACACACCCCTGCTGCCTGAGCCATATGAACAACACCTTAAACCCAACTGCATGACCATTCAATCACAAATTCCATGCTTAATTCCCAATCAAATCCCTTCAAACGTGGAGGGATTGACTTGGAGAAGATTCCTAACGAGGTGAACTCAATCACAAGGCCTGATTTGGATTCAAGAGCTCCGGCGAGCTCGAGGAAATTTATGAGTTTGAGTTTCTAAATCCATAAGAAAACTTGCGAATTTTAGGAAATTGGAGGCCAAATCTACTCTTATATAAGTTTTAAGATTCTCCAACCAGTTCTTTAGTCGATTCTTGGCCGATTCATACCTTCTTCCCTCCTCTCTAGCTAAGATCGCCATGCTCAGCCTCTTTCGACCACCCAACCACCAAATTGGGTGATCCATCTTCTTCCTTGAAGTCATCTGCTTCTAGTACATGTAGCTAGGAGCTCCTATCTCCAGCGTTGTCACCGCTTCTCACCATCGGAGGCTTTGTCTTCTCCACGCCCGGCAAGGCACTCCAGTGCGAAAATCCTCTCCCCATCGTCCAAAAACCTAGGCCTTCCTCTTCCTTTCCCTCTCTAGAATAGGATTAGCTCCTTAGATTATAGTTTCGATCTCTCCCCCCTCCATTCTCCCTTCTTCTTCACGATTAGTGAAGCTCCAGCAAGCTTGCATGACCACCACACTCCAAACAACTCACTACCACCTCCACAACCTTCGCCTTGATTCCACAATCAAAAGCTCTAACCCTATTGAGGCTATTGACCTCTCTAGCCCACCATCGAACAAACCCATCACCGCCGCTCGTCTCCGACACCGTCCGCCCTTCACACACCACCAATCACCAAAATAACACCTCCACCACCTTCGCCACCTGGTGGTGCTTTGAACCTTTTAATTAGGGCTTTTTGGTCCATGCTCTTGTCTTTTACTTGCAGGTTCATCGTCCCTCTACCGTTCTCCACCTCCACCTACTGTGCTTCGGCCATCAACCACCATAATTCCACCCCTAGGAGCTACGAACCACTCCCTGGAGGCTTCCCAAGCTTCCAATTCAAGAAGAAGCAGTAGCTGCAGCTGCAATTGTGCAAGGGTCTTCAGCATCTTCACGCACGAAGAACATGAACCAACATAGTCCCACATCGTGGGATTACATTTTGGATTTGTGTTTATAACATTTTACATACTCAACCCAATCGCCTCAGTTACATGAAGTGAGGTCCCACCTTTACATGCCCATATGCATGCCCACTATCCACACCTTGCGATCTGAGCCAAACCCTATGCTCTAAACCGAACTGAACTTGAACCGGATTTGAAGAGAGAGAAAGGAGAGAAATTTGTGAGAGATTGAAGGGGTTTTACACTGTGGATATTCGCCCAAAGACCTAGCCAAATTTTGAGAGGTTTCTGCTGAGACATCTTAAGCCGTCTGTGGCTATGGAATGGATTGATTAAGCCCTCCTGTTTTGCATGCATTAACCAATTAATTTAGGTTTGTTGGCTTTGAGATAGTGATTTGAGCTTTAGAGCATAACCTAAGTGTTGAGGGTTATATTGGTGGTTTCAAGCACCATTATTTTTTCTATTTCTCTCTCTATTCTTTTTTTGTCTATTGACTTTGATATACTCTTGGCCTTATTGAATATATTTTATTGAGTTTTTGATTCGATATTGTGGTCATTGTTTTATCATTTAATTAGTTGATTGAATTGCAATATTTGATCCTTGTGAATGACCTCCAAACTCACATTTTTCGAGCACTTATAAATTTAAATGTCAATCCGATTTTCATCACTATACTATAATGTGTGTTTCTAAACTACAATGAATTTCAACTCAACATTTTGGAGCCATGGCCAAGGAGCAACGCACAATTCACCACTACTCATATCTTTATTGAGTTGATTTCTAATTTACCCTATCTACTTTGTTTTGTTGTTGCGAGGTGAATCACAAAGAGATCTTCCACACAATCAGCCACACCAGGGGCAGGTAAAATTTCTTTTCTTCCCCTTATCATCTCCTAATCTTGGGAAGATAAAAAGGAAACAAAACCAATTAGGATGCACTTGCCTTACTTTCCTAGTAATTATCATTTAAAGGCAAAGAGCTTCCTCATTTGCAAAATTGATTGGAATCAAATTAAAGTTGGTACGATTTGATTAGAGATTCCCCATCCTTACTTCCTATACCTATTAAGGATTCACACTAAAAATTCTGAACACCTTGGACTACTCATCTTCTTGTTTAAGTCCAAGGTGTCATATTTGGATTCAAATTAGACTTGGAAATAGACCCAATATGGGTTGCACATTAGGATTTTGAAGTGTTAGTATACACTTGCCTACAATTAATGAAATTGATCTTCCTGCATTTGTGTGCTACCCAAGCCCTTGTTTGAACTGATCTAATCAAGTGAACTGAAAAATCAAGGCTCTAAATTCACTTGAACATTAAAATTTGTGACCTAATAACTTGTGGAGAACCAACTCAATGTGATTTGGGTGCTCTGAACCAAATTTCAACCCCAACCTTAGGACAAGTCAGGTGAAGTTGGTTCACTTTGTGAATCAATCAACCTATAAATTTGGTCACAATTTGAACTAACTTCTAAATCAAGTGAAATTCAAGGCATAATTAGGGCTAAAATTGGTAGACTTAGGTCTCAATTCATACAATCCGATCTACTTAGAATCGCGGTGACAAGGAAGGTTAGGTGGGGGAAACCCTGTAACTCGTGGAGATGCTCTACTGTGTAGGGGTTGTTGTAGAACTCTTCCTTCTTGGCTGCCCAAGTGACTCTTGGGTGTGTGGATTTTTAATCAAGAGGTCCATTTGCCTCAAACAGCCTTAGTCATCCAAAATTTTTGGGTGCCGTGATTGGGTCCAATACTCATCCAGTCCCTCATCTATTCTTTAGTGCACAAACACAGGAAGAGGTCCCTAGGTTTGACCTAGAGGCCGCCAGTAGAGTGATCTTGCGAGTGAAATCTAACCTGATCTGATCAAATTAATCTAGACCTGAATTTAATCCTCCATCCTGATCCACCACCTGATTTGGAGATGCAATCTAACAACATAGGAAAGATGTTCAATAAACCTGAATCCCATATGAGCATAAAAGAGAAAATGATCAAGGCTTCTCTTACACATAGGGAAGAATTCGACTAAACCTCAAATCCCTTTAGCAGAGTTTAGGTTAGTGTACCATAAACAAAAAACCTCATTATGGATCGTGCCAAGATGATGATAACACAAATGACATGTGGTTCAACCACGGATGCTCTTGTAGCAGAGTAAAGTGAATTGTGGAGACTACATAGCACTGAGTACCTACAATGTTTGAAAAATCCACCACTGTTGGAAATACACCAAGATGTCATTGAGAAATGTGGGAATATGCTAAATATGACACAACAAGCCATTGATCAGAAGTCCCCAGATTCCCACCTAGAAACTAATGATGCATCTTGTAGCAATCTTGAGGATCAATACAATTTCCCAAAGCCCGGGTACATAAATGAAGGTTGTTATGGACCCCTAACCTAAATGGAATCAAATTTTGATTTTTTGCAGAATGAAATACCTGGTCAAGGTGTGGGTAGGGCAGATCCAGTTACAAGTGTTCCTGATTATGAGCCAACCATTGGAAGGTGTGAAGCTGGTCCATCATGCGTAGATTTTCCAAACACCTGTGATGAATTAGACTCAGAATCTCTTGAGGATGTAACTCCCACACTTTATCCTATTAACGTATTCCTGGAGAATAATTCTAACATCCCAATAAAACCAAGTCTAGATTCTAGTGACCCAATCCCTACACTTAACCTAGAATCTAAATCTGAGCCTAGGTGGGATGATCATGAGGCCCAATGCAATGAGAGCAAGATTTTAGATTTAAACTATGATCTTGGGCCTACATTTGATGATTATACCGCTCTAAACTCCTCAGAAGAACAAATTGATAAATCGATTTACTATACAGAATTAGAGTTGGAAGAGTTGGGATTTGATTGGATCTACCCTAGTTTCCTTGAACCCGAACATATGCCTAATAAAGACATCCCTCTGAGCTTGGGATTTAAGACTAGGTTAGACCAAAGTTAGGTGATAACTCCATGCATCTTGATTTATCCGGTGGTGGTAATCTTGATATTAAGTCAGGTTCAGAAGATGATTTTCGCAAATTCTCCGATGATTTTGAATCATACTCTGATTTAGGAGAATCTTTGTTTCCAGATGATTACGAGCCGATTTACGACCTCAGTGTCCATACTCCATTTTTTTATTCTGATTCTAAGGCCAATGATTTGGAACTCGAAGCAGCCCTACCACCTACTCTCGAGCCAGAGACATTTAGAAATCGATCCCAAGCCTGACCCACCACCAGAATCAACTTCTATTTTGACTCACCTCTTTCTGATCTGGTTACACATGATTCGCCACCTAGATTCAACAGCAAATGCAACATTGATATGACCGATAATTACCATATATTGTCCCCCTCTGATTCTACCAGTAGGGTTCCTACTTCTTTCACTGATCCATTATCTTTTGAGGACCCCTACTCTAATCCGGCTGAGCTGAAATAGCCAAACCTTCAATTTACATTTCCATACCTCTTTAAGCCATAAAGCATCTGGTGGGCTCCACACCTATTGATTCACATTTCTCAACCCACCAAACTATTTGGGTTTGGTCTGCATCATCAATTGATCTAAATAAGCACCTAGTTGGACCAACCAAGCTAATCATCAAGGTGCTTGTTCTACAAAATTCTTCCAATCTGACCACCCCTTCTTCTTGGCCACCTTCTGCTCGGCTAAAGGCATCGAATTTAGTGCTTAATGAGAGGCAACTCATCATTCAAAAAATTTGAGACCCTTTTAATTCTTTTTAAGCTACATTCCTATTGCACTTTAAGGTTCAAACTTTAGACCACCCGACTCCACCTTTGATACTTATATCAAACCTTGAAATCATCGGCAACAATCATCCTGACCCATTCACCCACCCTTTCACCCTGTTCTAAACTATGAACTAAGCTGAGTCGAACCTACCTGGTTTACAATGAGGATATTGCAAAACTTAGGTATGGGTAGGGTATTAAAGTGCAATACAAATGAGAAATTCAATTATTTGAGGGGTTCTCACAAAATATATATATATATAATAGAGAAAGGGGAGGAAAATTTTGCAAGCTAAATGAAAAATCTTTATTAAGGAAAGAGGAGGAAATACAAAAAAAAATGACAAAGGAGCAAAACAAAAAAAAAATTGATAGTCTAGTAATTGATTATGGACCCTACTTAAGTTCTAGAACAAATCAAAACAAGGATTAACTCCTAAAGTGCTAAAGACAAGGAGATAAGCAAAGAGTACCGACTTTAGGCCTCTTGGCCCTATCTTAGGGCTTAAACACTCACGTAGTTATTAAGATCTAGACTATTCCTTAAGAGTTTGAGGAAGTTGCAAGGTTGATGTATTAAGTCTAAGGCTTAGGGATTATTTGGCCCTATTGCCTGCCCTTTGGCTTGTGGGACTTGGTAACCTAAGCACCCAAAAATCACACACCAGTCTGGTTCAGTGCACTTAATGAAGTATAATACCAAAAGTTTTCTATTCTAAACATGTTTTCCCGAAGATTCGACTTAGGAGCGGCTCAAAGACACAAGTTGATTGGACGAGTTCCTAGCATGGAGAGGCGAAATGAAAAATACTCCCCTCAAAGATGCATTATAACATATCGTATCCTCGGTGCTTGTCTCCTAGGATATCCAAATATCCGACCGGGGGCATATAAGCACCTTGTGCTGGTTCAGGTGCCATGAGTGGGATTATCCCAAAATGTTAATTGCCTGGGCCTGAATTTAGCTACTGAATGCCATAGGTGGCACTATCACGAAGTGTCGAAAGCCAGGGATCTGGTGGTTGCCATGGGTGGTGCTATCCCAAAGCATCGAAAGCCAGGGACCCTCAAGGATTGATGATGGGGATAAGGAATCTGATACATACCATGTTTAGGGCCATTCTGATGTTGGATTTAGGAGAATGTAAAAAGAAAAGAGAGAAAAATCTCAAAATAAAAATCCATCTCTATCTCTCTTATAAAAAATGCACTAGAAAATTGGACTTAGACTTGCTACGAATGCACATGGGTGCTTTAACCACTGGGGTCAACGAACCTCTGGGCAGTTTTTGTGAGCCTTAGAAACCTATTGTGACGAATCCAAGGCTAAGGCTAGTCAAGTCTGGATCTTGGCTAGTACTTGAGTACCTTTAGTCCTATTATTAGTATTCTGATCTAATTTCTATTGAAGAGTCACAAATAGGCATCTAAACAATAGAAATATAGTCTAAAGATCTAATTCTTCCCATAGAATTTTGCTAGGGACTAACAAAAGTTAGGCATGGGGGTATGATGGTAACACCATCATTCATCATAACTAACTTGAATTAGTTGAAATCCAATGATAAATGCTCCTAAATGATTGTCTGAGGATCATAATTCTATACTGAACTGATCTTAGAAGAAGACAAGAAAACAGGATTGATTCTACTATTTTAACATCCAATCACAAATGCAGATTAACCAAGGGGTTGACCAGGGTTAATTCAAGGTTAAATGAACTTAAATATCCAAGAAGGGGTCTTATACTGACTAAATTAGGGATTCATGCATTTCGAGGAAGAAAACAGTACTAAAAACCCTAATTAAAAGCCACACTCAAATTGAAAGGGTTTTGGTCGAGACAAATTCAATCTAAACCTCCTAAAAATCATTGGAAAATATTATAAGAGGTTTGGTAGCTTCACTTTGACCATCTGCACCCATTTTGACCAAAAATAGATATTTAGATGGGAATTTGCCCTGATTTGAGCTTTAATATTTTACCCAGTCAAATGTGGTCAAAACTCAAATCCAAGTTCACCATTAGATTCCTTAGGTCCATATTAGGTTAACACCAAAATTTGGGTCCAATCATAGTCCATCTTGACCTAGTTTACAATTTAGGCCCCAGATCTCTATTCATTTCAATTAAACCCTTAACTTTTAAGTTTCCTTACCAATAGGCCCCTAACTTCATCATCTTCACAAACACACTCTTGCCACGTGAGCCATATGAAAAACACCTTAAACCCAACTGCGTGATCATTCAATTACAAATTCCATGCTAATTTTCCAATCAAATCCCTCCAAACTTGAAGGGATTGATCTGGACAAGATTCCCAACCAGTTGAACTCAATCACAAGACCTAATTTGGATTCAAGAGCTCCTACGAGCTCGGGGAAATTTAGGAGTTTGAGTTTCCAAATCCCCAAGCAAACTTGCGAATTTTAGGAAATTGGTGGCCAAATCTACTCCTATATAAGTCCTATGATTCTCCAACTTGTTTTTAGTCAATTCTAGGCCGGTTCCTACCTTCTTCCCCCTTCTCCAGCCAAGAGCTCCATCAGCTCCAATGATCGCCATGCTCAGCCTCTTCCGACCACCCAATGACTCTAATAAACGTAGGTGGGAGCTCCTATCTCTGTCATCGTCACCGCTTGCCACCCGAGGTTTCGTCTTCTCCACGCCCGGCAAGGCACACCGACATGGAAATCTTCTCCCCTTCATCCAAAAACATAGGTCTTTGTCTTCCTCTCCCTCTCTAGAATAGGATTAGGCCCTTAGATTGTAGTTTCTATCTCTCCCTCCCCTGTTCTTCCCTCTTCTTCTCTACTGTTGGCGAATCTCTGGCGAGCTCGCACGGCCACCACACTCCACCAAATGACTCGCTACCACCTCGACAACCTTCGTGTTGACTCCATGACCAAAAGCCCTAACCCAATTAAGGCTATTGACCTCTTCATCCCACCTCAAACAAACTCATCACCGTCATTCATCTATGACACCATCCACCCTTCACACACCTCGAACCAAAATAACACCGCCGCCACCTTCGTCACCACACGGTGGTGCTTTTGAACCTTTTAATTAGGGCTTTTTTGGCCCATGCTCTTTAATTGCAGGTTCATGTTCGGGCATAGATTGCGTAAAGATGAATACGTCATAGTATAGCGTGAAATACGTCTCGACAAATAAAATTAACGGAACTGGGAGTCTCGGTTGATCACAGGGAGGCAGAAAAATGCTTTTGATTTCATTCACTTATTCTAAATTTAATTACTAAGTAGCAGAGATAATGAATTGCAATATATATCATGCAGAAAGTTTGAACATTAATTGCATATCATACATGTATTTGAATAAAATATAAAGTAAATAAACTACTACTGTAACAGAACAAGGGCACACGGGTGGTTCATGGTGGCCTTTTGGAGAGGTTGAGAGAAGCAACAGTGATCCGACAGGGTGGCCCAATGGATTCTTCAGATGGAGGTAGAGAAGATGGGAAGAAGAAGAAGAGAGAGTTGAGAGTTGAGAGAGTTATTTTCCAAGGGGGGGCCCTTAGGTCCTTTTATAAGCTTTGCAAATCCTTCTTCTTCCCTGGTTCTTTCTTATGCTGCCACGTGGCACATTCTGCACACCCTCGAATGCAGATCGCACGACTCCCCGTATCCCGCACCACTTCTTCGCATTTTCATCTTCAAATCCCGCCTCATCATCCCAGTTGTCCGATCTTGCATCAAATGGCTTAAACATGCACTCATCGCACCATTCAAATCCTACGCGTGGTTCTCGCAACAACCCGTCTGATCACGCCACATGGACGCCTCTGGGCCCTCTAATCGTGCATGCCCGCCTGCCTACACCCTGCCCGCATACACGCACATCAATTTTGCACGTCGGGCTCAAACCCGCACCCCACACATACACTCATGCATGCACGACAGCCAACACGCTGCGCAAAGCCTTTAAGATATATACTTAATTATATTTAAATTAATCTATTCTGGTTGGCGATGTGGCACGTTCGTGGCAGTTGGATGAAGATCCAAGGGCCCACACTACGAGGTGAGACACCTTTATGGGTTGGGGGCATGGCGAGGGGCAGCTGCGATGGTGCCACATGGCACCATCGTGGCCATCCATTCTTCTTCTCTTTATATCTGATGATGTACGCCTCCGATTAAGTTGATTTCTACACTGTTGGACTACGAACGTCGATCCGGATCCATCCGTCTAGTTCGATTTGTCATCTGAGGTCCATATCTTCTTCAATTCACCCCTTGACTCTTGCTCTTCTATGGACTCCCTGGGGTGCTACGGAAGTCTTATTGATGCGACCTTGGATGTGTTGGACTCCCATCATTATTCCGAACAAATCCATAAGGTTGGATTGGTCATCTACAGCCCTGGATTACCTTCCATCATTAATACCTCTCAAATAACATAGTTTAATACATAAAACACATCTATCGACTATGATGCAAAATACGATGCGTATGCATGTAGAATGTTCATGTTAAGCTAAGTTCTAGCTTAATTCAGGCGAGTTAGGGCCTATGATTGTTGTGCAATCAGTTCACCATCACTCCGCCATTCACTACCTCCATCTATAGTGCCTCGGCTATCAACCACCACAATTCCACCACCAGGTACTGCAGACCACTCCCAGGAGGCTTCCCAAGCTTCCAATTCGAGAAGAAGCAGCAGCTACAGCTGCATTTGCATTAGAGTCTTCAGCAGCTTCTTGCTTGAAGAACAGGAACCAACATAGTCCCACACTTTGGGATTACATTTTGGATTTGTGTTTATAACATTTTACATGCTCTATCCAATTGCCTCAATTACATAGGGTGAGGTGCCACCTTTACATGCCCATATGCACTCCTGCTCGCCCACACCATGTGAGCCAGGATGAACCCTATGCTCTGAACCGAATTGAACCTGAATCAAATTTGAGGAGAGAGAAAGGAGAGAAATTTGTGAGAGAGTGGGGGACATTTTGTACTGTGGATATTCGCCCAAAGACTTAGGCAAATTTTGGGAGGTTTGTGCTGAGACACCTTAAGTTGTCTGTGGTTATGCAATTGATTGATTAAGCCTCCTATTTGGCATGCATTAATCGTTTAATTTAGGTTTTTGTTGGCTTTGAGATAGTGATTTGAGCTTGAGAGGATAGCCTAAGTGTTGAGGGTTTTATTGTGGTTTCAAACTCCATTATTTTTTCTATTTCTATCTCTATCCTTTTTTTGTCTATTGACTCTGATATACTCTTGGCCTATATTGAATTTATTTTATTGAGTTTTTGATTGGATATTATGCTCATTGTTATATCATTTGATTAGTTGATTAAATTACAATATTTTCTCCATGCGAACAATCTCGGAACTCATGTTTTTCAAGCACTTATAAATTTAAATGTCGATTCGATTTTTGTAATTATACTACAATGCATTTTTCTGAACTACAATAAATTTTGACTCAACAATTACCCCAGAGGCATGATTTATCAAGTTCTCTTTCATTTCCTTAAACAAATCGTACGTGCTATCTGTGCCTTTATTGAGAAATTTTCCTTTACAAGAAGCATCCACAATATTACTGATAAGCAGGTTTTCGCAAAGAAAAGTTAGGGTTTTGAGAAACTCGTCGTCATAATCTCAAAACTTGCTATCAAATAAAATTTTACTGAAACTCGAAAGGGAGTCCCGGGTCGAACACAGGAGGCGATGTTTGTTTCTTGAATCTGCACTTCAATTTGTTTATTTTTGGTGTTTTTAGGGTTTTGTTATTTTTTTTGTATTTTAGGAGAATGATAAAATCACTTACAATAAAGAGAGTAGAGAGATGAATCAGAACTTGATAGCTTGAAGTGAAATAATGTTTATTACAATAACAATAAACTAAACAAAGTAAAAGAGATGAGGGTGGAGGAAATCTCCCAAAGCAGATGTTTGTTGAGACGATGGCACTTGGCGACAGCTTGGACAGAGGAGGAGAGATGCTGGACGTCCGGGATGAGGCGTAGAACAAACCCAGGTAGAGGAAAACTTCACCAAACTAGGAATGGGGATGACGATGTGGAGGTGATCATCTACCTAAATGGAGGTGAGGGGACAGCTCTAGGTTTCCCTATGAAGGTGGTGAGAGGATGGTTGAGTATTTGGTGGAGGGATAGGACTCTACACTAGTAGGGAGCCTTTGGAGCTTGAGAATAGAGCTCTTGGGAGCGTTGGAGTGGTGGGAGTAGCATAGGTAGAGATGTGGGCAAATGGGGAGGTGTAGGTGGTTTATATAGTGGTGGAGAAGAAGCTTCCACGTATAGACAAATAGTGACATCCGCAATCGTCGCTAAAGATCCTCCCTAGCTATCGGTGAAGATTCTCTTAGCACTGCTGGCGCACGCTATGCACTGCCTTGTCATGCACTCGCGCTCTAGCTGTGCATTACATCATTGTGCATTGCGCTAGCGCGTGCTTCACACACACATGCGCTGGCACGGTGCGCTGTGCTGGCAGTCATGCGTCGCTTCCAATTGAGCTATTAGGCGACTTTGCAGGTTTCAAACCCATGCCCCTCCTTCGGGAGTGGATGCCTCAACCAATGTGCCGCAGTAGCGCATGAGTCAAGAAGAGCAACTACAGGCACATGGTGGAGGAGGCTTCTTAGCCATTGGATTTTCATCTAATGGTTGAGATCACATGTTGGAAGGCCTTTGGTGGGACGTCGGGCGACGTTGGACACTCTGGATGGTGCCACATGGCACCATCTGGATCGTCCACCTTTCTTTGCTTGCAGAAGATGCTATGGTGCTCGAATCAAGATGATTTAAGCATTGCTAGACTATGATCGTCACTCTGGATTCATCCATACGATCGGATTTTGATTTGAAGCTTCGAAATGTCGCACCCTGTCTCTTGGCCATAATAATGCAGGAATTATTGTACAATTTATACACATTACACTAAATGCAGTATCATGAGTGTTATGTAGTATTTATACTATGGAATTCAATGCTAGGCTTAGGAACTATTGTACGTAAGCATTTAATCATGAATGCATGCATATTTATCAGTTACAGAGTTGATGATTCAAGCCCTAAAAGAAAATCTGCATGAGCTACCATTTTGGCACCTCGTGGTTTGGACACTTTTGCAATAGATCAAGGAATCACTCCACAAACCAAATTTCTTATTGTCCTTAATCTGAAAGCCATTAAAGTTGGACTGACATAGCAAGGGGAGCATGTCCCGAAGGGTGCTAATTATGCCAAAACCCTACTCTCTTAAGTCGCTTAACAATCAGGCCACCCAACTTAGTACCTTTCACGAAAAGCAGACGTCACTAATTAGAATCATGGTCTAAATTGCACCCAAAAATGGACTCAATGAATCCTAAGGCCAACATCTACTCAATTTTAGTTAGGCTTGGGGTAGTAGTGCTTTGGAATGTGATGAGCACTTAAATGGGTTGTGCCCTTAATGATTAGTTAATTTGTGTGTATGTGGATAGCCAGGGGTTTTCAAGTAAGATTGTTATGTACGAGGTGTATTTTAGGGTTCAATTTTTGCTCAGTAGCTTTTAGGATTTAAGTTTTTGGTATATTCAATCAAGTTTCAGTGAGGCAGACCAAGTTTTGAAGGCATAGGTGTAAGTATATTCCTTTAAAAATCTAAAGAGAAAATGGAGTGCCTGCCTTAGTCCCTAAAAATTGAACTTTATGGAGCAGCTACTAGATGAATCTTTTTCAAATTTAGTGATGTGACCCAGATAAATCAACAATTGGCCTTGATGAGAACCTCATCATGAGCCATAACTAGCTCATTTTGACCCAATACAAAGGATAAAAGCTCCTACATATCTCAAGGAAAGGCTTAACTCAGAGAATTCTGAGTTTGAGAAGAAAACCAGTCATAAGGGGTAAAAGTGCAATTTTACCAGTATAAACTGCATGCAGGGTAATTCAAGGACCAAACACAGGTCAAAACAGCTTAATAAGAATAAAAGTGGGATGAGATGATCTAGCAAGGGCTACAGCACTTCCAAGGAACCAAATGATAATCTGTAACCCTAAAACAACCCACTTCAATTCACAAGGTTCGAGGAAAATTAAAAATAGAATAAACCCTCTAAAATTCATAGAAAAATAATCTCTAGGGTTTAGAACCTTCAATTTGGCCTCTAGAACCCATTTTGACCTACATTGAGAACCATGCCCAATTAAAAACTTAATTTGGGTTTTTGCGCAAATTGACCGGTCAAACAAGGTTTAATATGAAAATAAAATTCACCATCAGATTCCTTAGGTCCTAATTAGTCATGTATAAAAACTTGAGCCTAAGAAGAAACCTCCTTGACCGACTTCACACTTTGGTCCTCATATATTTACTCTTTGGCCCTCAACTTTTGAACCCTCGCATTTTGGCCCCTAACTCTCCTTCGTTCTTTGCAATCAGGTCCCTCCTGCAAAACCCTGCCAGCACCATGCTCCGGCGACCTTGCGCGGAGCATGGCGCCGCGCAGGGTGAGGTAGGGGACCTGGCAAGTAAACCGGGGGTGCCCTGCGTCGTCAGCCGTCGCAGGGGCACCCCCCTGGTCATTGTAGCCCACCATACCGGCCGTGCGAACGCACGGACGGTATGGGTTCGTGTTCCGACCATTCTCCGGCGAGGGAGACACGTCGTCTCCCTCCGCCTTCCTCCCTGTTTCATCCCTATAAATACCCCCCGCTGCTCCACCGACCAGGGCAGCCTGGATCTGACGGAGAAATCCCCAACTTCCTTCTCTTCTTTCTCCGGCAGACGCTCACCAGCTCCGGCGGTTTCCTCCCCCTCCTCTTCTTCGCTCTGCCGTAATACCAGCAGCAGAGACCTCCTCCCCTGCTCTTCCCGCGCCACGCCGCACCCAGCTGGCGCCTCTCCAGCCCTCTGCTCGCCGCCGCCCCTTCCCCTGGGCATCTTCTTCTCCGGCGACAGTCGATACGACTGTCGCCCTGTCTCGGCCCCTTTCGTCTCCATAGCTAGGTCAGAACTCCTCCCCACCTCCCCCTCTTTCTTTTCCTCACTGTCTTTTATTTGATTAAACCCTCGACCGCTCCAGTTCACCCTCACCCTCTCCGCCTCCGACCATCCTCCGGCGAGCCGCTCCCATCACCTCAGCGACCCACACGGCTCGCCGACCACCGCAGAACCTCCGCCTCCTCACCCTGATCCTCTTCCGCCCCTCCACTTCCCACCAAACGCCCTCTGCAGATCCACCGAACACACCCACTTCTTCGCTCACAGTCTGACCTAGGACGACCTGTTGGCTCCATCACGCCCCCTGCAGACCCCCTGACCACCTTCGCCGTGCCACGGCGAAGGTCCCCCGCCTGTCTGATTTGGCCGAGAGGCCGTTCTTCTGTGACCAGGTGACTCGCCCGCCGTCGCCATTACTGAGCAGGCAGAGCTCCTTCACCTGCAGGTGCAGGCACGCCTTCGCCCAGGTTCGACTCCCAGGTTGCGCGGGGAGTCTCAGCGAAACGTCCCAGGCTCGCAGATGGGGCGAAGGCCGCACGTGAAGCCACGATCGCCCACTGCTCCCTCCGCGACGGGCGCTCAATTGGGGTGGGACATTTAGTCCCACCTCGGAACTTCTCGGAGGCGAGCGGACGCATAAAGGCAAAAAGTGCCTTATGCTGTCTGCCTCCTGACCACGGGGTGAGGTCCCTCTCACCCGACCCGGCCTCGTCCGTGACCACGCTCTGCGGACCTGGCCCGACCCGATTAAACCGACCTGCACTCCTCGCCCACCACCGCACGTCGGTGGGCCTGGACCCGGGCGTGACCCGAACCCGATTACCCGGTAGCTCTGGGAGAGCTTTCCCAAGAGTGGTTTCAGAGAGAAAGAGAGACGCGGGGGAGGGGGGTAGAGTAGGTTTTGCCTCTTGACGAAAAACTCTGAAGTGTGCAGGCCAAAGAAGAAGAAGAAGACCCGCGGAAGAAGAAGCGCAGGTGAAGAAGAAGGAAGAGCAACGGCCAAAGCAGAAGAAGAAGAAGAACGGTCAAGGCAGAAACCGAGGAAGAAGAAGAAAGAGAGATCTGAAGAGGAGCATCACCTCTGCAGAACGAAGAAGAAGAACAAGGAGCTCTGAAGAAAGAAGAACATCACCAAAGCAGGAACAACAGGAAGAAGAAGACGAGCGTCACCACGATTGCAGAAGAAGAAGAAGAGAGGTCAAGGCAGAAAACCAAAGAAGAAGAAGAAAGAAGGAGATCTAAAGAAAGAGAGAAAGAAGAGCATCCCCCTCTGCAGAACAAAGAGAAAACAACAAATTCTTTCCCTCTCTCTTTATTTTCTGTAAAAGAAACATGTATATCTCTAGAATACAACTTGCTCCCTGAGTTCGACCTCGGGAACTCTTTTATTTTCCGAGCAAAAAAATTTTATTTGAAGTGTTGGTCATAACCGGCTTTACTACAACGTTATAACAAACCCGGTAAAACCCACGTTTCATTTTGGCGCCGTTGCCGGGGAGCAACGGCTATTCTAGAGGTAAACATTCCTGTTTCTTTTAAGTTCTGATAATCTCCTCTCTTTTGTGCAGCTACAGGAACTCAAGAAGACAAGCAACCACACGACTCCGAAGACAGGTAAATTTTTCCTCTCACTATTAACCCCTAAACTCTAAAGAGGAAGAAAAGAAAAGAACAAGCAATATAGGGCTAACCTGTCTTCCATACTTAGTAACCATAAAAAGTTGCATGTTTTCAACTCATCACTCCTGCACACTATTAAGGGTATTTAAGGGCTAACACATTCTTGCTTGAGCCCTAATTGCCCAACAAAGAGTTAAATGGACCAAGTAGAGCCAACATAAGGTCAAACATTAGGATTTCAGTAGAGACACACCCCTTAATCAAGAATTGAGGAAATCCAAAAGAGGTGTGCCCAAGCCATTGATTGAAAATAATTAACAAGAAAAATCCTAAAACAATTGGCTCTCTCTAAACACTTGAACCCTAAAAGACAGGACCTAAAAGCTCTTAAAGAAAACAATAGGTAAAGTTGACCCCTTGGGTCAACCAACCTTAAATTAGGTCACTCTTTGCACTTAAAAAGACTAAAGTTCAAGTGAAACCTTAAGCACCCTGATCTTAAAATTGGTAGACTTAAGAGGTCAAGATCCCCATTCTGGTCTACCTGGAACCGCAGTGACAAGAGAAGTCGGGTGGGGGAAACCCTGTAACCCGTGGGGACGCTCTACCGTGTAGGGGTCTTCGCGGGACTCTCCCTCTCTGGCTGCCCAGGTAATTCTCAGGTGGACGATCTTTCTGATCAAGGGGTCCATCTGCCCCGCACCTCTATAGTCACCCAACACATTTTTGGGTGTCTTGATTGGGTCCAGCACCTTCTAAACTTACCTCTCCCAACTGTGCATGTACGGAAGGAGGTCTCTAAGACCACCCTTAAGACCTCCATTAGAAATTCGCTCTCGTCAAGGCCAAGCCTCGACGCCCGTATTTGTGCAGCAACACCCTCACATTATTCTCTCTTCTGATTCAGAACCAAGTTCTTCTTCTTCCCCCATCATGGCTCAGCCAGTTGAGGAAGAAAATAATCTGGAACACCAGCTCCAGCGACTCAATGACCTCTTCCAAAACTTCGTACACCCACCACAGCGTCCTATGATGCGGGACCGCTACAATCCTGCTGCGGTGGCCATTGAGCCTCGAGTTAGAATCCCGATTGGAGGACCTGATTCCGAACTAAAGCCCAACATGATTCATGCTATACCTAAATTCCATGGGCTTAATTCTGAAGATCCCTTCCAGCACATCAAACAGCTAAAGCATCTGGCCCACACTTTTGGATCAGATGCGCAAAATCGGGATATTCTTCTCATGAAGATGTTCTCCTTTTCTCTTATGGACAAGGCCGCCCATTGGTATCAAACTCAGACCCGGCCGATCAACACTTGGGAAGAACTTCAATCCGAGTTTTTGAAAAAGTTCTTTCCCGTTGGTCGGACCAACGCCTTGCGCCATCAGATTACACACTTCACTCAACAATCAGGAGAACCTCTCCATGAGGCATGGGATCGTTTTCAGGATCTCATGAGAAAATGCCCCCATCACGGAGTTCCTAAATGGGAACAAGTCCAATCTTTTTACCAGGGACTCCGTGAGGACATCCGCCTTTTCGTCAATGCAACCTGCGGAGGAAACATCATGGGTCAACATGAAGACACCTATGGGAGATTCTCGAAAACATGTGCGAGAACTCCATCAACAATGACTCCATGGGATTATTCGACAGGACGAATACCCGCGCAGCGACGAATCTTAAGGGAGCACATGAGACGCAGGACCTATCCGCATCAGTCGACCTGGAATTAATGGCCAGTCGATTGGACAAGGTCTCAATCATTGAAAAGAAGGTGGATGAGCTGACTCAGCACTTGCAGCGAGCCACCTCTGCACGTAACTCCTTTGCACAATCTCCTTCCACACAGGAGACTGTGCAAAACATCCTCCACCGATCCTCCCTTGGGATGGATCCATATCCATCCCCATCTGATTCTTGGACTGGAAGATCATCCGATCCTTTCTTCACCAGCCGGGGGAACTCCATTCCTCCTTTCCCTGATTCTCAGGAGGTTCCTCAGACCTGCAAGGACCTCAACGCCATCCAGAACGACCCATTCTCCAACACTTACAACCCTGGATGGCGAAAACATCCCAATTTTCAGTGGGCGGGAAATTCCCAAACCCAAAGACCACCTTTTCAGTCCCGCCCACAGCCCTCTCATCACTACCAGCCGCCTCAGCCTCGGCCCCACCCTACTTATCCATCAGGGCCAAATCAAGATCAAATGTCCTTAATCCTTCAGAATCTGGCTGACATTCAAAAATCGAATGCAGCCATTCAAAAACAGCACAAGGACGAGCTTACTGAAGTTAAAACTCAACTGGCCCAGTTGGCAAATTCTCGCCAGCCAGGCACACTCCCTTCCCAACCTCTTCCTAACCCGAATAACGTGCCAACCCAGAAGCGCGTTATGAATCCAAATTTAGGCCACGCTCAATGGATTTATCAGGCCCCTACTGCCCCATCTCCAGACGAGATGGAAGCCTCAACTTCGCGTGCGAGATTTCAGCAGCAGCCACCCCTCCTACCAAACCCAAACCAAAATCAGGCCGGATTAAATTCTGTAACAACACGTAGTGGTAAGACAACTCAGGACCCGCATTATCCAAACCACTCCCAGCCTGATAACCATGACCCTAGGATAGTTATCCAAGGTACCGCTGTTCCAGACCCACAACCTGGACCTATCCTAGAGGAACCAACCAAGATCCCGTTTCCCGAGGCCCTGACCAAGGGAAAGAAGACCACCAAACCCGTGGCCCCTGAGGAGGACCTGGTCAAGCTCTTTGAGCAGGTCCACATAAACATCCCCTTGATGGATGCAATCCGCCACGTACCAGCTTACGCACGATTTCTAAAGAATATATGTACACCCCAGCGTAAGCCGCGAACCAAGGGAGGGAGCCCAATTGTTCTGTCAGAGCAAGCCAGCTCTGTAATCCTTAGTAGACTCCCACCCAAGGCAAAAGATCCTGGAACTCCCCTGATCTCCTGTAAGATAGGTGGTACCCAATTTGATAGAGCATTGTTAGACTTAGGTGCATCTATAAATCTGATACCCACATCCTTACTTGACCATCTAGAAGAATCTGAGCTGAAACCAACCGAGGTGACATTACAATTAGCAGACCGATCTATAAAGTCACCAAAAGGGATTCTTGAGGATGTTATCGTGAGAGTGCAGGATTTCTATTTTCCAGTGGACTTTATAGTCTTAGACATGGATGCACCTGAGAACCCTAGGGATACACCAATCATTCTAGGGAGACCTTTCTTGGCTACTGCTAGAGCCAACATCAGCTGTGAGGAGGGCCAAATAGAGCTTAAGTTTGGAGATCAAACACTGAAAATTGATATATTTAAGGCCCAACAAGGAATTAATTGCGGCGTCATCGAGCAAATTTGTGACATCAAGACTTTGGTTGATGAATCACACCTCCAGAATGACTTGAGTATGCCTCATCAACCACAGAAGGATCTTGACCCGCAAACAGAGGAGTCGAATCCAGATGTGAACAACCCAGTAACTCCCACCCTTGAACCTCACATCTATACTGAACCACCCGCTGCTGCTGAAAACCCCACCCTTGAACTGAAACCCCTTCCTACTCATTTGAAATACATCTTTTTGGGTTCTAATCAGACCCTTCCTGTGATCATCAATTCCAACCTCAGTCCTGAACAGGAAACCAGTCTGATTGTTGTCCTCCAGCAACATCGAAGAGCCATCGGATGGACTCTCGATGATTTGACTGGAATAAGTCCCTCTTATTGTACTCATCATATCTATTCAGAAGAGGGCACACGACCTTCTCGTGAAATGCAGAGACGCTTAAACCCCAATCTGCAGGAGGTCGTGAAAAAGGAGATCATCAAGTGGTTAGATGCTGGGATCATCTACCCGATCTCCGATAGTCGTTGGGTGAGCCCAATTCAGGTCGTGCCTAAGAAGGCAGGACTCACCACTATAACGACTGAGACCGGAGAAATCATTCCTACCCGATTAGCCAACTCGTGGAGAGTCTGTATAGATTACCGTCGACTCAATTCCTCCACGAAGAAGGATCATTTCCCACTACCCTTCATTGATCAAATTCTCGAAAAACTAGCGGGAAATAGGTTCTTCTGCTTTCTTGACGGGTACTCCGGTTATAACCAGGTGGCAATCCATCCTGAGGACCAAGAAAAGACCACGTTCACCTGCCCCTTCGGAACATACGCTTTCCGAAGGATGCCTTTCGGTCTTTGCAATGCACCCGCTACTTTTCAGCGATGCATGCTTGCCATATTCTCAGATATGGTAGGTGATTATCTGGAAGTCTTCATGGATGACTTTTCAGTTTTCGGAGCATCATTCGACGATTGCCTCCAACACTTGGTCCAGATACTCAGGCGGTGCATCGACGTGAATTTGGTTCTTTCCTGGGAAAAGAGCCATTTCATGGTGCCTGAGGGAATTGTCCTGGGACACTCAATTTCGGAGAAAGGTATCCAAGTGGATCGAGCTAAGGTTAATCTGATTTCTCACCTTCCTATGCCTAGCTCGATCAGGGACATCCGATCCTTCTTAGGGCATGTCGATTTTTATCGACGATTTATCCCTGATTTTTCAAAAATCGCACGCCCCCTGACCACTCTTCTCTCCAAGGATGTTCCCTTCGAAATCTCCAAGGAATGCACTCAAGCATTTGAAATCCTACGTGACCGAGTCACCCAAGCCCCGATCCTACAGTCCCCTGATTGGTCTCAACCCTTTGAGATCATGTGTGATGCATCCGACTTCGCTGTAGGAGCGGTTTTGGGGCAGAAAAATGACAAGAAACCTGTGGTCATTTACTACGCCAGCAAAACACTCGATGAGGCTCAGCGTAACTATACAGTTACTGAGAAAGAGCTGCTAGCTGTAGTATTTGCCCTAGAGAAGTTCAGATCGTACCTTCTGGGTTCCCATGTCATCATATACTCGGATCACACGGCTGTGAGGCATCTCCTTGCAAAGAAGGATGCGAAGCCTCGATTGATCCGATGGATCTTGCTGTTGCAAGAATTTGACCTCGAGATTCGCGATAAAGCGGGAAAACAAAACGTGGTAGCTGATCACTTGTCCCGTCTTCCTTCTGAAATAATAGACCCTTCCGGACCCATCACTGAGCATTTTCCCGATGAGCACCTGCTGACTATTGGTACTAGCCTTCCATGGTTTGCTAATATTGTAAATTACTTGGCATCTCATCAGACCCCGTCCGATTGGCCGAAGGCCAAGAAAGACAAATTACGCTCCGATGCCAAGTATTACATTTGGGAAGACCCGTACCTCTTCCGCATAGGTGCCGATCAGATCATCCGGAGATGTGTCCCGGAAGGGGAAGTCAACAATATCCTCTCTTTCTGCCATGACCAGGCATGCGGTGGCCATTTTGCCGGGCATAAAACCGCATCAAAAGTCCTCCAGTGCGGCTTTTACTGGCCCACACTGTTCAAAGACGCATACAGTCATTGCAAGGCATGCAGTCGTTGCCAGACTTTGGGCAACATGAGCCATCGCGACATGATGCCTATGCAACCGATTCTAGTATGCGAAATCTTTGATGTTTGGGGGATTGATTTTATGGGCCCCTTTCCTGTTTCGGATGGTTTCGAATACATTCTATTGGCTGTGGACTACGTGTCCAAATGGATCGAAGCCATACCGACCCGAACCTGTGATCACAAAATCGTTCTCAAATTCATTCATCAACACATTTTCTCAAGGTTCGGGATTCCTCGTGCAATAATCTCTGATGGGGGAACCCATTTCACAAATGCTCAGTTTAGGTCACTGATGACCAAATATGGGGTGTCTCACCGAATCTCTACTCCTTACCACCCCCAAACTAATGGTCTAGCTGAGCTGTCTAATCGGGAGATCAAGAAAATCCTGCAAGTCACTGTTCGACCTGACAGGAAGGACTGGTCGTCCCGACTTCCGGAAGCATTGTGGGCCTATAGGACTGCCCACAAGACCCAATTGGGCATGTCTCCCTTTAGATTGGTGTACGGAAAGGCATGCCACCTTCCCGTCGAACTGGAGCATAAAGCCTATTGGGCAGTACGGAACTGTAATCTGGATCTTTCTAAGGCTGGGACCCACAGAAAACTCCAAATCAGCGAGATCGATGAATTACGCATAGACGCGTACGAGAACTCGCAAATCTATAAGGAGCGGGTTAAAGCCTTCCACGACAAACACATCTCGAGAAAGATCTTTCATCCTGGTCAAAAGGTCCTACTCTTTGATGCCCGACTCAAACTCTTCCCAGGAAAACTGAGATCTAAGTGGGTCGGACCATATTTGGTCTGACAGGTTTTTGGAAATGGAGCAATCGAAATCAGTCCACTCAGCCACGATTCTGAACCTTTCATCGTGAATGGTCAGAGACTCAAGCCGTTCATTGATGTAACTTCTACTGATTTGGCTGAGGCATCTTATATCCTCCGTTCCCCTTGAGCTTATTGCACCCAGCCGATGGCGTAAAACTCAGCGCTTAACGGGAGGCAGCCCGTCATTCTCTTTGAAAACCTGAAACTTGTTCTGACACCTTTCAGCACTCGAAGTTCACCCTTATAGACAGCCGACCCCAACTCAGATGTTCGCATCTGAGATTTGAAATCGTCCGCAAAAAAAAAAAAAAATTCAACCCGACCCATCCACTCACCCAAATTTCTGTCTTAAGGAATGAACTAAGACCCCCTAGGTTACAATGAGGACATTGCAAATCTTAGGCATGGGGGGGTAGGAAAGTGGCAAAAACTTGTAAGAAAAGGTTTCAAACAAAAAATTCACATATGCCAAAAATACCATAAAAATTAAAAATTTTTTTCGAAAAAGAATAAGAGAAAAAGAGGAGAAGGAAAATTTTGTGAAGGAGAAAAGAAACAAAATGAAAAAGGAGCACAAAATTATGAGAAAAAGTGATAGTCATTAGTAAGGAACTAAGGAATTAACCTAAGTTCTAGACCTCATTCAAGAAAATAACTGAAAAGTGCACAATGAGATTAGTAAGAATGCAAACCTTAGGCATTCTTGAATAGACTCTTAGTACCCATTAAGATCTGGACACTCCTCAAGAGGTTGAGGAAAATGAAAAGCTGAAGTATTAGGTCTAAGGCTTAGGGAGTATTCGGCCTCGTTAACTAATTTTTGGTTTACGGGACTCAGTAACCTAAGCACCCTAATCTCACACACAGCCTGGTTCAGTAAGCGTAAAAATCAGAATCACGCAGAAGCGTCGCAAAAATCTGAAAAGAACACCTAGAATAGGAGCGGCCGATCAACACAAGTTGATTTGGACGAGTTCCCAGCGCAGAGAGGCGGGAAATCCCCTCGAAGATGTGTAACAAAATATCATCTCCTCGGTGCTTGTCTCTTAGGATATTTACATATCCTACGGGGGGCATGTAAGCACTCTGCTGGTTCAGATTCCATGGATGGCATTATCTCGAAGTGTCAATTGCCAGGGTCTGGATTCGGCCACGGAATACCATGGATGGGATTATCTCGAAATCTCAATAGCCAGGGTTCCGGGGGTTGCCATGGGCGGTGCTATCTCGAAGCATCGATCGCCAGGAACCCTTGAGGATTGATGATGGGAGCAAGGAATCTGATACAGACCGTGTTGAAAAGCCAATCCTAGGCTAGAACTAAAAAGAAAAAGAGAGAGAAAATTCTCCAAACAGAAAAACTTTCTATCTCTCTCTTACAAAACGCACTGCGAACTGAGCCAGGGCTAAAATCATTTCAAGCACGGGTGCTTTAACCACGAAATCCAATAAACCTTAGGTTAGTTCTTGCGGGCCTTAAAAACCTTTGCTAAAAGACTGAGGCTAAGGCTAGACAGATTTGGATCTTGATTGATACTAGAGTACCTTTTAGGCCTATGATCAGCATTCTAACCTAATCAATGAAGGCACTTATCTAAAACTATTGAAAACTTCATGGTCTAGAGCAAGGGTTGAAACCTTAAGTTTTTGCTAAGGGACTAGCAAAAGCTAGGCATGGGGGTATGATGAGAACCTCATCATGAGCCATAACTAGCTCATTTTGACCCAATACAAAGGATAAAAGCTCCTACATATCTCAAGGAAAGGCTTAACTCAGAGAATTCTGAGTTTGAGAAGAAAACCAGTCATAAGGGGTAAAAGTGCAATTTTACCAGTATAAACTGCATGCAGGGTAATTCAAGGACCAAACACAGGTCAAAACAGCTTAATAAGAATAAAAGTGGGATGAGATGATCTAGCAAGGGCTACAGCACTTCCAAGGAACCAAATGATAATCTGTAACCCTAAAACAACCCACTTCAATTCACAAGGTTCGAGGCAAAGTAAAAATAGAATAAACCCTCTAAAATTCATAGAAAAATAATCTCTAGGGTTTAGAACCTTCAATTTGGCCTCTAGAACCCATTTTGACCTACATTGAGAACCATGCCCAATTAATAACTTAATTTGGGTTTTTGCGCAAATTGACCGGTCAAACAATGTTTAATATGAAAATAAAATTCACCATCAGATTCCTTAGGTCCTAATTAGTCATGTATAAAAACTTGAGCCTAAGAAGAAACCTCCTTGACCGACTTCACACTTTGGTCCTCATATATTTACTCTTTGGCCCTCAACTTTTGAACCCTCGCATTTTGGCCCCTAACTCTCCTTCGTTCTTTGCAATCAGGTCCCTCCTGCAAAACCCTGCCAGCACCATGCTCCGGCGACCTTGCGCGGAGCATGGCGCCGCGCAGGGTGAGGTAGGGGACCTGGCAAGTAAACCGGGGGTGCCCTGCGTCGTCAGCCGTCGCAGGGGCACCCCCCTGGTCATTGTAGCCCACCATACCGGCCGTGCGAACGCACGGACGGTATGGGTTCGTGTTCCGACCATTCTCCAGCGAGGGAGACACGTCGTCTCCCTCCGCCTTCCTCCCTGTTTCATCCCTATAAATACCCCCCGCTGCTCCACCGACCAGGGCAGCCTGGATCTGACGGAGAAATCCCCAACTTCCTTCTCTTCTTTCTCCGGCAGACGCTCACCACCTCCGGCAGTTTCCTCCCCCTCCTCTTCTTCGCTCTGCCGTAATACCAGCAGCAGAGACCTCCTCCCCTGCTCTTCCCGCGCCACGCCGCACCCAGCTGGCGCCTCTCCAGCCCTCTGCTCGCCGCCGCCCCTTCCCCTGGGCATCTTCTTCTCCGGCGACAGTCGATACGACTGTCGCCCTGTCTCGGACCCTTTCGTCTCCATAGCTAGGTCAGAACTCCTCCCCACCTCCCCCTCTTTCTTTTCCTCACTGTCTTTTATTTGATTAAACCCTCGACCGCTCCAGTTCACCCTCACCCTCTCCGCCTCCGACCATCCTCCGGCGAGCCGCTCCCATCACCTCAGCGACCCACACGGCTCGCCGACCACCGCAGAACCTCCGCCTCCTCACCCTGATCCTCTTCCGCCCCTCCACTTCCCACCAAACGCCCTCTGCAGATCCACCGAACACACCCACTTCTTCGCTCACAGTCTGACCTAGGACGACCTGTTGGCTCCATCACGCCCCCTGCAGACCCCCTGACCACCTTCGCCGTGCCACGGCGAAGGTCCCCCGCCTGTCTGATTTGGCCGAGAGGCCGTTCTTCTGTGACCAGGTGACTCGCCCGCCGTCGCCATTACTGAGCAGGCAGAGCTCCTTCACCTGCAGGTGCAGGCACGCCTTCGCCCAGGTTCGACTCCCAGGTTGCGCGGGGAGTCTCAGCGAAACGTCCCAGGCTCGCAGATGGGGCGAAGGCCGCACGTGAAGCCACGATCGCCCACTGCTCCCTCCGCGACGGGCGCTCAATTGGGGTGGGACATTTAGTCCCACCTCGGAACTTCTCGGAGGCGAGCGGACGCATAAAGGCAAAAAGTGCCTTATGCTGTCTGCCTCCTGACCACGGGGTGAGGTCCCTCTCACCCGACCCGGCCTCGTCCGTGACCACGCTCCGCGGACCTGGCCCGACCCGATTAAACCGACCTGCACTCCTCGCCCACCACCGCACGCCGGTGGGCCTGGACCCGGGCGTGACCCGAACCCGATTACCCGGTAGCTCTGGGAGAGCTTTCCCAAGAGTGGTTTCAGAGAGAAAGAGAGACGCGGGGGAGGGGGGTAGAGTAGGTTTTGCCTCTTGACGAAAAACTCTGAAGTGTGCAGGCCAAAGAAGAAGAAGAAGACCCGCGGAAGAAGAAGCGCAGGTGAAGAAGAAGGAAGAGCAACGGCCAAAGCAGAAGAAGAAGAAGAACGGTCAAGGCAGAAACCGAGGAAGAAGAAGAAAGAGAGATCTGAAGAGGAGCATCACCTCTGCAGAACGAAGAAGAAGAACAAGGAGCTCTGAAGAAAGAAGAACATCACCAAAGCAGGAACAGCAGGAAGAAGAAGACGAGCGTCACCACGATTGCAGAAGAAGAAGAAGAGAGGTCAAGGCAGAAAACCAAAGAAGAAGAAGAAAGAAGGAGATCTAAAGAAAGAGAGAAAGAAGAGCATCCCCCTCTGCAGAACAAAGAGAAAACAACAAATTCTTTCCCTCTCTCTTTATTTTCTGTAAAAGAAACATGTATATCTCTAGAATACAACTTGCTCCCTGAGTTCGACCTCGGGAACTCTTTTATTTTCCGAGCAAAAAATTTTTATTTGAAGTGTTGGTCATAACCGGCTTTACTACAACGTTATAACAAACCCGGTAAAACCCACGTTTCAGGCCTTCACCACTAATCAAGGCACACAGAAAAAACAAATAGCCACTTATATGTGTTGTTGGTTCAAGTGTACTGGGTCCACAGGTCAGAATCTCAGTTACTTGCTAAATCATAAATGATGTGCCTTAAGGTTTATGGGTATTTAAGGTGTGCATAATTTAGTTCAATCCCACAATCAAAGAAGAAGAATCTTTTTTTGTATTTTTTTTAATATGCAGGTGGATGAGGTAAGTGAAAGTGGCAAACAAACACCAAAATATATCATGGGCTTTCTGTGAGCTCCTAGGTTAATTTGTGTTTGAGTTATTTATGTGGCGAATTGGAACCTAAAGGGTTGGGGAGAGGGTAGACTTACAGAACCTTCACCTACACTTTTTTCTAATCTATCGCTTTGGCTCATCTTGGAGTAGTACCTGCAATCGCAGTAAATTAAAGAGGAGTGAGATAAAATTTAAGTGTGGGAAGAACATAGAAAATCAAAGTCTGATGCCTTCTCGGCAACGACACTAAAATGATGAGCAAAAATTCATTTGAAAAAGAATTAGGGTTTTGAGAAAGAGAAACCAGCATCATAGTACTCGCAGAATCTCATTATCAGATAAGATTTATAATCAGGATGGTGAGTCCCAAGTCAAACACAAAGAGGCTACGTTTAACTTTCAAAAATATGTTGATTTATTTGTTTATGGTATTTTTTCCCTATATCTATTTTTTTTGGTATTTTATGCAGGCAGGATATCAAGTCAGAATCTATCTAAGCTAAGCAACACTATAATTAAAGAGAGAGAGAGAGAGAACAAAATATGTATAATGGTGAAATAATGTCTATTACAAATAAATCTATAATACAAAAGTGATAAAAAAGAGATAGTGAGAGAATCCCCCTTGACAGCTGCTTGAAAGATGAGTGACGCCTGGATGAAGATGATGCAAAGATGAAAGAAAGAGGACAAGGCTGGATGAAGAAGATGGGAGGTAAGGCGATGATGTATTGATCTGCTTCCTCGAAAGGGATGAGAAGAGAGCCGATGGGAGCTCCATGAATGGGGGTGACAGGAGGGAAAAATTATTCTTTAAGTGGAGCATCCTAAGAGCTTGGGACACAAGGATTTGAGCATAGAAGGGTATTCCTAGCTCTAGAGGGGGAGAGGATAGCATAGGAAGGGATAAGGATCAAAGGGGAGGGATGGTGGCCTTTTTATAGGTGAAAAGAAGCGGTATACCAAATGATTTGTCATGTAAGGGCACTTAGTGCATGTGCACAACTGCATGTGGTGCAATGCGAGTACCGCTGGCACACAACTACATGTGGTGCAGTGCATGCACGTGCATCATGCCTTACGTGCTGGCACAACGAGGGCAGATCTGATTGCCATTGGATGCTTGATGGATGGTCACGATCATGCACTGATTACTCTTGAGATCGCATCCTTGGCACGTCAAATCACGTATGATCATGCACTAATTAATTCATGGTAACACGTGGAGCCTTCTGCGCTACCTGATGGAGATTGAATAGTGCTGATCATGTGCTTTGTCCGCGTTGAGGAGAAGAATGATGAGCGTATGCGACGTGGCATGATCCGCACCATCCGTGCGTGATCCAATGATCCAATATCATTCTTTTATGCACTGAGAGGGAGGCACTAAGGAGGAATCGAACGCACGTCTGCTGCTTAAGAATGTTCTTGCCCTACCGCTGTGCTTTGTCGAGCAGGGTTAGCAACAATTGAGGATATGTATAGGGGGCCCTATAGAGATGTAAGTGCACATGATGGAATGCATCTCAACCGTTGGATGCAAATCCAAAAGCCGAGATTAATTGCTCGGGGGAGGGGGAAGGGCTGCAGGCGCTATTAGGCAGCTATGGTGGTGCCACCATGTTCATCCATCTTCTTTTGCTTGAAAGAAGTACTACAAGTGTCCGATTGAGGCGATTTCAGAGGTGTTGGACTTCGATCGTTGGCCCAATCGCATCCATATGATCAGATCTATTGTTTGAGGCCTAGATGTATGTTGCCCTATCCCTTGGCCATAAAAATAGATAAATTAATATACAAATTGCACAAATTAATCTAAATGCATGATGATGAATGTTATGTAATATTTATAATGCTAGATGCACTTAACTAGCTTAGGAACATGCGTGAATTGGCAATTTATCATGAAATAATGTATATGTATCACATAATCTTTGTGATGCACCTATTATTCTGGGTCACTTATTTTTGGTGACCACTCACGCCAACATTGACTGTGCATTCAGCGATGTGGTGATTACCTTGGGTAATGAGAAACTCAAGTTGGATATTTTTAGGGAAACTATGAACTTGAACTATGATCTTATCAAGGAGGATTCATAGGATGACAAATCTGAACTTTGTGTGAACATTGGGCTTCCCTATTTCGAGTTGATTGCTCACAAAACCTCAGTTGAGCTCATTGATGTGGTTACCAACAGGGAGATGGTATTGATCTTTGACTTTCCCCACATTAGCACAACTAACTTGGATGTAGTTATTGCCATTGATGTTTCGGACTCGCAAGTGGCACTTCATGGGGCGCTTGATATTGATTTGGACACATGTAGAGTGGAATTTTCCAAAGACCCCATGACAAACCTAGAGAAAAACAAATGCATTGAGGATGTGGTTTTCCAAAAGATTCCATACATACATGGGGTTGAAGTTGAATTGTCCCAAAATCTCATTTTGGTTGAGGAATAAGATTTGGATGAGGAATTCAAACTTGATGTTGATTTCAAAACACCTGAATATAAAGTTTCAAAAAACCCCATTTTAGAATTTGAAGAGAACATCAGAGAGCTTGAAGCATTGATGGATTTTGGGACTGACGAACCTACACCCTTTATCTTTCCTTCTTCATTTTTGGGTTCTGACCCTATTCTTCCTATTGATGTTTTGGAAGTCACTGAAAAGAAAATTAGGGAATTTGAGGCTTTACTAGATTTAAACCCAAAACATATGCACCCTAGGAAAAGTATTTTGATGGCTAATGAAATTCATCCCATTATCTTTAAGGATTTACAACATGAGTTTAGACATTATTTAGGCAATTCTTGCAAGATTTTAGATCACCCCAGGAGAGAACTTGAGGATGATTCTAAACCAGGCATCCAACAAATTTTGGGTGAATCAAGACTGACTGAGAAGGAAAAAAATCTATTTACTGAGACTGATATGGATTAGTGGGTCCCATTCCCCACACCTAATTTACACTTGGACCCATCTACACCTATAATGATTAATGAAGTGGTTCACTATATCAATTTCAACCATAGCACTTGGGTCTCAACTACCATTCCCCATCATTTTCAAGACTTGTATGATTTTCACTCCACTCATCATTCCTCTTTCACCTCATCTACACAATTTCTACATCACCTTTTCGGGATGCCACCATCTTCATTCAACCTTGGCGCCCGTATTCACCTATGTTTCTTCTGCAGTACCTGACTGTAGAATCTTCCAAGCCCCATTTTATTATTATTCTGACTCTTTGGGCTTTGAATTCATGCACAGCTAGTTCATATTTGCTTCCCACTGTAGGCAATTGAACTTAAACTCCTTATCATTTTAATTGCCATTGTCAATACTATTCTAATTAATCTATTTTGAGTTTATGCCTAGCTGAAGGTGTTAAACTTAGTGCTTGTTGGGAGGGACCCCAACATTTAGAAAAAACACTTTTTGTATATAGCATATTTTCATATCATTTTCTGCTTACATAGGTATTGGATATGCTAAATTTCACAAACTCAAAAATTATCCCAGGTAATCTCTACCCTTGTTTCTTTATGTTTATTTTCATGCATGAGGACATGCAAGAATCATGGCTTGGGGGCTAGTATACTTACTGCGTTATATTTTTTTTTTGTACCTAGAAATTTCTTATAATTTTATTTCTGAATTTCTTTTGAAAAATGAAGAAAAATAAAGATTTTTATCCCTGTAAATAGCATAATTGTACGTCTCCAAGTAAGTTGAGTGGAAACATTGTGTTTAGAGTTAATCAAACCAAGAGAATAGTTAGGTATCTTAGATCATGATCCTTACAAGCTATAGTTATGATGTCTTTTAATTATTTTTATGTTTATGTTTATGTTTGGATTAATGGCTGAATGATTAAATTTTGGTAGATCTAAAAAATGAATCATGGATTCATGTATTCTTCTTTTGCTTCATTTTGCTTTCATGTTTTCTTCTTCTCTTTCCCTTTGCTTTCATGCCAAATCTCTTCTTAGATACCCATAGGAATGTCCATCATTGACCTTCATCACATCACATGCTTGACCACCATTTGCAACACTTGACACACCCTCCTTATCCTAGTCGTCCCTTAGGATCACAAAGAAAAAAAGAAAACTTACGAAAATCACAAAAGCTAAAAATGATCAAAATCATGAGGTTAGAATTAGGTTGGAGGGATCCCAATCTAGATACATTTGCTTCTTCAAGTTGCCTCCAAGAGACAAATGACTAGGACTCTCTTAAGTGAAAGATAACATCAATCAAAGTGAGTTTCGTAAAAAAAATTAGTTGTTTGAATTAAGTGTGAAGCTAGACTAAAGTGCAATTTTCTACAATATTTTTTTTTTGCAGTTAACCTTCAAACAGACATTAGAAGAGGTGGTAACTTCTTATTAGTGTCAATTTTGGCTTTGTCCACCTCAATTCCCTTCACAGAGATGATATGCCTAAGAATAATTCCATGTCGAACCATGAAATGGCTCTTTTCCCAACTAAGCACAAGATTGGTCTCCTTTCAATGTTGAACTTTCTTTAAATTTTGGACACATTCATCAAATGAGGTTCCATAAACCCAGAAATCATCCACAGAAACCTCAACAAACTTACCCACCATATCATTGAATATAGCCATTGATGTAGACACAAGTATTTAGCTTAAATTGCCTATTTATGCATGTTTGTAGGCTTATAAAAGCATTCATCATTATAAATAATTGCATAACATGCGCCATTTTGCACTTAGAATAATTTTTGTAAATTATAGATTAATTCACCTATTTTTCTCTCTAGGGGGGAAGGTGATACATTTCTGGGCCTCGAATTGAAGATCGAACCATACAGATCTAATCAGGGCGACGATAGGAGTCCAAGGCCTCCAAAATCATCCTGATCAGACCACGGTAGCATCTTATGCAGTCCGAAGAAGTTCAACAACCAGGAGGTAAGGTGATGTGATTTAGAGTCTCAAACGACAAATCCAACCACAAGGATAGGTTCGAGTCAATGATTGCAGCTCAACAGTGCGAACATCGATCCAATTCAACATCCGTAGCGCCGCCTACGAAGAGAAGATGGATGACCAAAATGGCACCACATGGTGCCTTCTAGATTGTGCAACACCACTCGCTGCCCTCCTTCTTTGGTTGCGCCAACAAGTTTAGGCTGTTGTATCATGATCCAATGGCCACGAACCAACGTGCTACTACTAGTGAACGGTTGTCTTTTAGACAAAAGAACACGTGTAGCTTAGTGGAAATGTGTGCCTCTCTCAATGATGGGGCGCGGGTTCAAGCCCCACTGAGGTAATCCTCCTCAAGCAAGCAATTGAAATAGGATCACACGTTCTTGATCGTGAGACCTTGATCAATCCACACTACGTTTTTAAGAGTGCCTCTTCTCTTCAATGCATGAGCAGGGAGCTACGTGCACCACCTGATGGTGATCCACTGGTGGCAAGTGCGCCACATGGTGCCACGGATGCACCCAAGTGCAATACGTGCATATGGAGAAGATCAAGAGGGTGCGGTCAATGTGCCATTTAAGCAATCCCTTCACGATCGAACAGTCATCCTTCGCCCTCACCTCGTTGGCTGAGTGCCTACCTTGCGTGCGCTCAATGCACGGGCTGGTGCACATGCCCCATGTCCCATGCGTGTGCATTAGCAATAGGTCATGCCAAATGATTTGGCACAACCTCTCCCCTCCACTATATATACCCCGCACTCCCCTTCCTTTCTCGAAATCCCTTCCTAGCTCATTCTCACCCTCTCTAGAGCTCAAGAACCTTCTTGAGCTTGTGTTCGAAGCCCTGGGATGCTCCACTAGAGAAAAATCAAAATAATTTTCTACCTTCTCATCCCCATTCATTTAGCACCCCTGGTCATCCTCTTGCCTCCATTCTGGAAGCGCATCCTCTCTGCGACGCTATCTCGCCTCGTTCTTCTTCCTCCGACTCCGTCCTCCCTCCTCTAGCTCCTCATCATCTTCTTCCAGGTGTCACGTAAATGCAAGTCATCCCTTAAGCAGCCATCGAGGGGGATTCTCTCTCTTCTCCTTTTTATTGCTTTCTAGACTAGAGTTTAATTTCTACATTTAGTTCTAACAAACATTTGAATTATCTATAAAATATCTATTTCTCTCTCTGTCTCGCTTTCTCTTTAACTTTCTATAAGTAGGGTAGAGTAGCATAGAAATTATTCTGATCTGATCTCTTGCTAGAAAAAAAATTACAAAAAAAAATAGAAAAGCAATAAAATACCAAAAATAGATAAAAATGAATTTGAATTTTCTAAATCAAATGTTTCCTTGTTGTGTTTGACCCTAGGCTCATCATGTTTTAGTTATAAATTTTATCTAATAAATGGATTTTCTCGACTGTGATGACTAGGTTTTCAAAAGCTCAATTTTTCCTTGTGCAAAATCTTGTTATCATTTTGGTACCATTGCTGGGGAGGCAATGGTCTTTAATTTTCTTACCATGTTTTCTCAGCACTTATATAATCTCTAACTAATCTCCTCTCTAACCTATTATCTTACAAGTACTCGACCGGTACCATTGCTGGTGAGGCAATGGTCTTTAATTTTCTTCCCATGTTTTCTCAGCACTTATTTAATCTCTAACTAATCTTCTCTCTAACCTATTATCTTACAGGTACTCGACCGAGGTACACGAAAGCAGTAGATCAGAGTAAAGTGTAGGTAGATAATCTGTAAGTGCCCCCACTTTCCCACCCACTAGATTCATTTCCCCATTAAAATAACTTAAACCTAAATCAACCAAGGTGATTTTGTAAACCCTAGGGTAGATCAGGTTGTTTGTTTGTCACTCCACTCATCTCACGCACTTGCATATATTAAAAAAAAATTACAAAAAAATATTTCTATTCTAATTGTGGGACTTAATTAATAGACACACTATATATACCCACAAACTTATGGCACACCACTCTACTTTTATTCTTCCACTCAACTAGAATCTGACCTATGGATCTGGTACACATTGACTTAATACGTACATAAACTCTATGCGAAAAGACCCTATGCGAACTCATAGAAAAATTGCAACATAAACTCTAAGTGTCAGAGATTTATAACAAAAAGGTCCCTGCTGGTTTATATTTAAAGAAGGAATAAGTTTATGAAAAATTCAGACAGAACCTAAATGTGATGCATGGTTTCCAAGGTCAAAATGAAGTTACAATGCAATGAAAATGTTTTGGCATGATATTTGAACTTTTTAGAATATATTCCAACAATTGATTTGTGATTTGGAGTTCAATACAATGTTCAATCATCCTTTTTCCTAAGCCTTTTTTGTTTTCAATATAGAATCTCTTCTTGTGACCTAATTTTGTAATTTTAACACTATTTAGACGTTTAGCTTAATTTCCATTCTGACTGCACTTAATCCCTTTCATTGAGTTAATAATAGGTTTTTGACTTAGTTTCTAGCTTAACTTAGGCTTGTTAGCTATGACGAAGCATACCTCATCATACCCCCATACTTAGGTTTTACTAGTCCCTAGCAAACTATTCTTTTAAGCACAAATCATTCAACATCAACAGAGTAAGTGTGAAGAGAATTCCTGTAAAACAAATTGAATATTTGTGAAGTGTTTAAAATGATCTTAAGCTAAGATTTTCCTGAAATAATTCATAAGTGCTTATATGGTGGACATTATGAGGACCAATGCAAGGGACTACCAATATTTGAGGCTACATTGCATAGAGCATCATTTAACTAACTAGGACTCTTGATATTTAAACATGAGTATAGCTTTGAGGATCCAGTAAGTTTATCCATAGTTTAATGAGTCAAGAGTTTATGGTAGTACATTGTGCAAATGGAATAACCAGATGAACATATGTTTTAAATCCATGGTTTCACTTCTTTTTGTGTTTGGGTTGATCTTAGCTTCAGCCCATGTTTTTGGATCGACTCCAATAACTTTTGATGACTCACTTCCCATACTCATTGGATTTGTGCCTCAAAAATATTTGGTGGAAGACAAAGGCTTTTTGTAATGTACCTCAAAATAACCTTTTTTGGTGGAATTTACACTTTGATTTGGAGAACATACTAACTTTTGTCCCTTTTGTTTAATGTATGAAAAGGTCAGTATGTCTCCCAAAAACTCTTTATTTAGTAGCAGCACACTTGTTGGTGGATGAGTTTTTGGTGGACAGAGTCTCTCTTAGACAAAATAATAAAGACTGAGATAAAAAGTCTACTTGCACGCACAAGTATGGACTCTACCCTCCCCAATGAGTACAAGGTTTGAGAACATAAGTTCAGGAGGTTATTCCTATAATAAGTGAAGTTTGAAACCAAGGTTACTCAACCCTTTAAATTAAGGGCAACTATATGGTTCCCATACTTTTGACTCAGGTACAAGAAAATGTCTAAAGTTACAAAGGATTGTAGTTCTATCTTGTCAATGCTCAAGTGAATTAAGCCTAAGCTTGAGCGAACTAAGATTTGTAGCCAGGAAAGTCTAGAGCATTGCTTGAATGTCCACCAACGCATATTCTCTTTTTTGTTTCAGCTTGAGATCACTCTAAGACACTTATACATTTTCTTCATTTTCTTTTACTTTCTTCCTTCTCCTTTTGTTGTATTGATTCTTACTCTAAAAGTGAGTGATGGTCACACCATCATTCATCATAACTAGCTTAAATTAGTCAAAATCAAGTGATAAATGCTCCTGAATAATTGCCTAAGGAGAGTAATTCCACTCAAATCCATTTTAAGAAGAAAATAATAAAAAGGGCTAATTCTGTCGTTTTAACGTCACATCATAAATGCAGAGTAACCGCAGGGTCACTCAAAGGTTAATTAGAGGTCAACTAAGCATTAAAGTCCAAGAAGTGGGTCAACACAGACAAAAATAGGGTTTCACACGTTTCAAGAACTAAACAATACACAAAACCCTAATTTCAAACCCACTTGAATTGAAGAGGTTATGGTCAAGATAAAATTTATCTAAACCTCTTCAAATTCATATAAAAATATTCTAAGAGTTTTGGTACCCTTGGTTTGACCATTTGAATCCATTTTGACCTAGAATATAGTTTCAGATGGGATTTTGCCCTAATTTGGGCTTCTATGAAAATTTTCTAGTCAAACGTGGTCAAAACTAAAATATAACCTCACCATTAGATTTCTTGGGTCCATATTAGGTTAAGACCAAAATTAGGATCCAATCAGAGTTCATTTTGACCTAGTTTGCATTTTAGTCTCTTAAATATCTATTTCTCTCAATCTGACACCTAGCTTCCAAAATTCCTTGCAGAAAGGCCCCTAGTTTCTCATCATTTTCTTCACTTAGGTCCCTTCCACCATTGGCGGTGGGAACGCACCTTCAGTGAGATTTGAGAGGGGTTTTCTCCCTCGAATCAAAGCCAATCACCTCCAAATTTGGAGGAAAGGACCTAGAGGAAATTCCTAATCTCTTGAACAGCCTCTTGATCTCCAAATCAAGCTCTAGAGCTCAAATGAACTTGAGATTTCAGGGATTTTTCTCCTAAAAACCCAAGCAATCCAAGCTCCATCCAAGCTTAGAGCTCAATCTTGAGCCCTATAAAAGAGCCCCCAACTCCAGACTATCCTCCTTAGCAAGGTTTCAAGGCCAAAACACTTCTTTTCCTCCTTCCCCTACCTGCTCTGACCAAGCTCCGGTGAGCTTCTCGATCTTCCTTCATCTCCCTCTGCCACATACAATAGGCAGAGGGAACATCTTCCTCAAAGTCTTCTGCATCTAGTGCACATCATCTAGCGTCGTCTACTGCTTCATTGTCATCACTTCTCACTACCGAACCATTCACCTTCTCTAGCGTCGGCCAATCATAGCTGGCACCAAGTCCTCATCCCCTTCATCTATAGATAAGCTCTTCTTTCTCTCCATCATTAGGTTAGAATTATCCCATTCCAACTCAATTCAAACGACGAATCACTCTCTCCCTCACCGTCTTCTTTGCCTTCGACCACGCCTCCAGCTTGGTCGCTCAACCACCACACACACCTAAACACCATGCCACCACTCCCAAAAGCTTCTCCATGAATCCACCATCAAAATCCCTCTCCTTATTAGCTCTTCCATCCACCAAAACTCCCCAACGAACAAACCACACTTCTGCCGCCCTAACATCCACCATCAGGGCACACCGTTACACCTTGCACCAAATTTCACCCACCATTACCTTCGCCACACCATGGCAAAGGTCACCGGCTATATAATTGGGGGCAAAGGTTACAGGCTATCTAATTATGCCATAAGCCATACTTCTCTTGTAGGTCAATCTCCAGCACTGCCTTCATCTTCTTCGACACTAACTGCCTGCCTTTGGCTGCCAAACGACCAACCACCAGCAACAGACGGTGTAGTTTCACCTCACGAACCAACCTACACCTCCAATTGAGCCTCCAACAGCTATAGCAGCGTGCATTCAATGACCCTTCAACCTTGCTGCATTCATGAAGAAGACAAAGAGAAAGGTGGGGCATTTAGTCCCACCTCGTGAGTAGAAGACCTGCCATCAGTATATAAAATATTTTTGTGCCTAAGGCTTATCACCTTAGACATAGGCTGAGGTCCCTCTTACTCACGTGCCGCACACCTCGCTCACCTCACACACCCAGTGAGCCTAATCCCCTATGCTCATTATCCGATTACCTACTTACTTGGTTACGAGAGAAGAATGAGGAATTTCTAAGGAGGGTAGGGTAGGTTTTGCACTGTAGCCTCGAAATTCATGCCCATCTATGCTGAACACTTAGTGGGATTTCGAGCAGGTTACTCTGTGTTGGCTCTGTGACATGTGCTGAGCGACTTAAGTCATCTGACCTTAGGGTTGGACGTCTCTTGTACTACTAAGGTTTGTGTTTGGCCTTGTGCTTGGTTTTGAACACTGTAGGAATATTGAGCTTAGTTGTTGTTGTGGCTATTTGCAAATAAGTGGTTAAAGAACCACTGTTGAGAAATTGAATGCATGGGATATGTGCCTAATGTGGGAGATAAGCGGTGATTTAAATCACCATCTTTAGTGTTTCTTTATTCTTTTTATCTCAGCAACTTTTGAGATATAATTTGGTTTATTATTGAATATCATTTTGAGTAGACTGAATATATTCGTGAGCACATTTTATATTCATTGAATATCTCTCTTGTGTTTAATTGATTGTTCTCATTATTTCTAATTGTGATTAGTGCGTAAATTCCACATTTGCTCCCTGCGAATGACCTCGAACTCATTTCTTGATTTTCAAGCACTATAAATTGTCAATGCTATAAAATGATTTTCGTCGACTATGCACAATGTGATACATACTTTAAATGATGACTCTCGTTCCATCAACATTTTGGCATGTTGCTAGGGAGCAACATGCAATTCACCACTAACCTTATATTTTTTGAGCTGATTTCTAACTTACCTATTTGCTTTGCTTTGATTTTGTGAGGTACTTCACAAGAAGATCTTCTGTGCAATCAACCACTCCAGGGGCAGGTAAAATTCCTCTTCTTCCCTAAGCACCTCCTAATCTTGTGAAAGGGAAGAAAAGGAAACAAAATAAATTAGGATCTACTTGCCATAGTTCTTAGTAATATCATTTAAAGGCAAAGTTTCCTAATTACGAAATTGATTTAAATTTGAATGAAGTTGAGATGATTTTGATTAGAGACTCCCATCCTAATTTCCTGTACCTATTAGGGATTTATGCTTAAATTCTCAACATCTTGGACTACTCACATTCTTGTTTGAATCCAAGGTGCCATATTTGATATTAAATTGGACTTGAAAATAGAGCCAATTAAGGTTTCTACATTAGCATTTTGAAGTGTTAGCACACAATTGCCTAAAATAAAAGGAACTAATCATACCGCATTCATGTGCCACCTAGGCCCTTGTTTCAAATGATCTATCCAAGTAAACCCTAAAATCAAGGCTCTAAATTCATTTGAAGCCTAAAATTTGGAACTAATAACCTAAGAGTCAATGTTAGGGTGAATTGGGTCTTGACCCAAATTTCATCCTCAACCTCAGGATAGGTCAGGTGAAGTTGGTTCACCCTGTGGACCAACCAACCTCCAAATTAGGTCAAAAATTGAATCAACTTCTAAATCAAGTGAAATTCAAGGCACAAATTAGGGATAAAATTGGTAGACTTAAGGTCTCAATTCATACATTCCAGTCTACTTGGATCTGCGGTGACAAGGAAGCTCGGGTAGGGGAAACGCTATAACCTATGGGGATGCTCTACCGTGTAGGGGTCTTTGCGGGACTCTCCCTTCTTGGCTGCCCAAGTAATTCTTGGGTGTGTGGATTTCTGATTCATAGGTATCATCCACCCCAAAATAGCCTTAGTCTTCCAAAAATTTTTTAGGTGCCATGATTGGGTCCAATTCACATCCAGCCCCTCATCTATTCTCTAGTACACATACACAGGAAAGGTCCCTAAGTCTGACCTAGAGGCCTTGATGTGCATACATTTGATTAACCTAAAATGTCTATTAATGCATGTTTGAAGTGTCACATTGGCATTATACATTGTAAATAGTGCATAACATGCATAATCATGCATTTAGATCAAGTTGTATAAATTGTATAATAATTGTCTCCTTTTTATGGTCAGAGATAGGGTGACTTTTTATCAGGGCCTCGGATCAAAGATCCAACCATACGGATCTGATCAGGGCGATGATTGGAATTCAACGACTCCAAGATCGCCCTAATCAGATATTTGTAGCTCCAGATAGAGATCGAGGAACCCTAAAGATCAAGGGCTAAGATGGTGTTAATCCGCACATCAGAATATAAATCCGACTGCACGGATGGGTTCGGATTGACGATCGCATCCTAACAGCATAAAAATTGATCCAATCCGACACCCATGGCACCATCTACAACATTCAGAACATGGACGACCAAGATGGCGCCACATGGTGCCATCCCAGCCGCCTAACTGACCCCAAGGACCCACCTCCACTTCTCTTCTTCACTTGCTCGACGAATCCCCACCGTCAGATGCTCATCCAATAGCCACAGTGCTGTGTGCACAAACTCAGTAGTGCGACAAAAAAGAGCACTTGGCGCAGCGGTCGAGCACCCCTTTGCGAGCGAAGGGCATGCGTTCGAGCTGCGCCAAGCACTCCAAATTAGATGGACGTGAGCGTGATTGGACCGTCAGATCGAGATCGGGCGACCAAGGGGAGGCGGGGCTCGTGGAGGTTCATTGATCGCGTACGCGCACGATGACGCACGTTTGCACACCACATTGCACGCTAGCATGCAGCAGTGAAGATTTGAAGGTGCTGGCGAAGGGCATTTTAAGTCGTCCGATCTTTTGACCGAACGGCTGAGTGTGCGTGATCGTGCGCACGCGTTTGAAGTGCGAAGGCGAGGGGCGTGCGTACAACGCACACACGTCGGCCACGTTCAAGCTTTTAGTGACTGATAAATCCGTCACTAAAGGTCCTGAATTAATGTTTTTAATGTTGTAATGTCCAAAATGCCCCTACTCCTTGCAACTATAAAAGGAGACCCCTACCATACGGATTTCTCATCCCTTCCTTCTCCTCTCTCCCTCTCCAAAGCTTAAGAGAAGCTTGTCCCACACTTGGGATGCTCCTCAAGAGCTAAAACCAAGTTCTCGCCCCCATTCCGGAAGTGAATCCCGTGACGACAATGACATGCTGTCTTGTTCCCATTCCTCCTGCTTCATCCTCCTTCCTGCTCCGTTCCTCACCTTCCAGGCGTTGTCCCGTCTGGCTCATCCTCCAAGTGATCGTCGAGGATGATAACTTCACTCTCCCATTCTTTTTACTGCTTTCTAGAGTAGAATTTTCCTGCTTTCTAGTTGTAATAATTTCTCGCTTTCTTAGTTGTAAAAACATTATGCAATATCAAGTGATTGTTCTTTCTCTCTCTCTTATTGTCTATATTGATTCCATTATGATTATTTCGCCCTTTACACAAAAAACACAAAAATATAATTGTAAATTTTGATCGACGTAGCCTCCCTGTGTTCGACCTGGAATTTCTTTACAGATTTTTCGGTATAAATTTTATTTGCTGAACGAATTTCTTCGCTACTCGAACTACAACAATGGCTTTTCAAAACCAATTCCGATAGCGTAGTCATCTACCATTCAACATTTTGGCATTGTTGCCAAGGAGGCAATGATTTTTCGATCTTCTTTTCATATTTCATGCACTTTATTGTTTTCTAACTTGCTCTATCTCGTGTCTATTGTTTTGCAGATACCTCTGTTAGGAAATCAAGTGGTAGACTGGAATAAAGTGCAATTGAAGACGACTGTAAGTGCTCCCCATTCTTCCCCTTCCATAGATTTCATTTCATTACATTAAATTCAAATTCCAATTAACCTAGGTGTTTGCATAAATCCTAGGATTAGTTTGGTTGTTTGGATTTCCACTCACATTCATTTCACCCTCGCATATAAAAAAAAAACAAAAAGATATTTTTGTAGGGTAATTCAACATACACACAGCATACACTCGCATTCAAGGCACTTAAACCTAATTGATCTTCTTCTACTCAACTAGATTTTGATCTGTGGAACCGGTACACACAAATCTACACATAAAAGAGTAGAAATCATTCTAGGTTAATCATTTTTGTGTGCCTAATTCAGTGGTGCAATTATGGCCAATTGTTTGAGTTGTTTGGGTCGCACCACTCAACCTAAAATCAACTCACCAAGTAGCTTCCTCTTAGGGTTTTCAATCTAGGTTCATACCAGACACTCCACTTTATTTTTTATTTTAAAAGGAAAGCGATCATCACCTGTGCTTAAAAACCTGGTTTGCCTCAAACTTGATTGAATTAAACCTAATTCTAAACCCTAAAAGCTACTTAAGCAAGATTTGAACTCTAAAATCTATTCATCCTAAATAATCATGCCTGAAAACCCTAGTTGTGCATGCACTTACAGATACTCAATTGATCATTAAGGGCACAACCCATTCTAAGGACCCACCACATTCCATAATCATTATAATCCCAGGCCTCAATAAAATCGAGTAGACGTTGGCCATAAGGTCTGATTCGCTCTTTGGGGCCTAGTATGAGATTGTTTATGATTAATCTGCTTGTACTGATCAATCTAATGTCTAGCTAGGGGAGTAGTGTCAAACGACTGTGGTTGCGGGGTACACTAGGAACCGAAGGCGCAAGTGGAAGGAAGAACCTTCTCCCCAGTCCCTCCTAACTGGTTGGATTGAGCAGACACAAGTAGAGTAAATCATTTATAATCTTAAGGCGGGTTCTGAGAGTCTGTAGATCCTTAGGCTACCCCACTTAAGGACATGCTTGTTTTGTTGTGCTGCAAGGTTCTTATCCCCAGTCCTTCTAACCTTTTCCTAGTTTATGCTAGGAAGGTCATTGAATCCCCGATTGGAAGGACCACTAGAGTATTCTAGGAGGCGTAGATTGAATTTTGGCCAAATTAATCCCATGGCCGATCAACAGCCTCCTCTACCTCAAGATCCACAGGAGGTATTTCGAAGGCAACTGGAACAAATGCAGAGAATGCAAGAATGGTTGCAGAGAATGCAGGATGCTCAACCCTTGAAGGATTTTTATGATCCTTCAAATTACGGGGAATGTCTTGGCATCCAGGTTCCTGCCAGAGACATAGAAATCAAGCCCTAGGTGTTAAGCTTGGTCAAGTATTTCCATGGGCTTGGCTCTGAAGACTCGTTTCAGCACTTGGAGGACTTGACCACTTTGGTCCTGACCACCAAGGTGCAAAATGTGATTGAGGAGCAAATGATCATGAGGCTCTTCCCCCACTCTCTTAGGGATAAAGCTGCTAATTGGTACAGGACTACAGGAAGACCAATTGCAACATGGAATGAGTTGAAATCGGCCTTCTTGAAGAAATTCTTCCTTGTCGGACTTACCAATGCGTTGAGACGGGCAACTACTAACTTTACCTAGCGGCCAAAGGAGCAGTTTCATGTTGCTTGGGAGCGATTCCAGAACTTATTACGAAGGTGTCCACACCACGAGGTGCCGAAATGGCAACTCATGCTGATTTTCTACCACGAGTCTATTGAGCAACTCAGAAATCATGTGGTTGCTTCTTGCGGAGCCAATTTCCTCAACAACAATGCAGATAGCGTGGACGATTTGTTTGAGGAGATGAGTGAGAATTCAATCAATCATGCCTCCATGGATACTTTTAACCAGTCCCAACAGCCCAAATCGAATGTTAATGAAGTCCACGACTCTCATTCATTCCATATGGAATTGATTTGTAATAAACTTGATAAGGTGGACTTGGTTGCTAAGAGAATGGAGGAGTGGATGTCTGGAAACTCAACGAACAACTCTCGATCCACCCAATCCTAGAATTCAGGATTCCATTCATCGCGAGCTCCTTCTAGACGGGAGTTCGTGAATTAACTTGATGCTACTCAACCTATGAGCCAACATTATTCGAAACCCCACAGGTTCCAAACTGGGGCCTTTGATCCAAGTTTCTCTTATCCTTCCCTTTCATTCTCTCCATCCTCACCCTATGAGGACGTTTATGCTGTACAGGAGAATGTTAGATCCAACCCTTACTCCAATGCTTATAATCTAGGTTGGAGAAACCACCCTAACTTCTCCTAGAAAAACCTGGGGCAGTAGACCCAATTCGGACCCAACAACTATGCTCCATAATGACCAATGTGTCAGGGTCATGTTTATACTCAGTTGCCCCAGAATCAGGTCAATCGGCCAGCTTGGAACGCCTATCAACCCGTAGGGCAGGCTGATTTGAACAGACAAATGGTAGAGATGCAAGGATCTATGCTCCAGCTCATGCAGCAAATGAAAACCTTGCTGGACAACTTGCAAACCGGGCTCATAGCTAATTCTCATCAACCCGGATCTCTACCATCTCAACCCATACCCAACCTGCGTAATATCCTGAATACGGGCAATCAAGCCCATGGGTACGGGAATTAGAGGGACCCACACGCACATGCTTAGGTGGTTGAGCAGGGTCCTTCCTCTTCTTCTTCTTCCTCAAATCAATAGTTCTTGGCTAATGAAGCCCCTCCAATCATTCCTAACCCTCCCCAAGACCCAAACCTATATGCATCTGCTAATTCTGTTACCTTGAGGAGTGGTAAACAAACTTAGGATCCATGACCACACTACTCTAATTTACTGAATCTTGAAGAACCTGAGGAAAGAAAGGAGAACTCTAAAGAAGAAATCAAGGCTCAGGAACCTGATTCCGAAGATCCGACTCATGTTCCTTTTCCTGAGACCTTGATTAGATCAAGGAAGAAGTTTGTTGATAGTAATGAGGAGCTTCTGAATATTTTCAAGAATGTTGAGATCAATATCCCGCTCCTCGATGCTATCAAGCATATACCGGCTTACGCAAAATTTTTAAAGGATTTATGTACACAGAAGCGTAAGTCGAGAGAATCTGTTCCGAGGAAGGTGGTACTCTCTGAGCAGGCTAGTTCTGTTATCCTGCACCACCTCCCTCAAAAAAACAGAGATCCAGGTGCTCCTTTGATTTCTTGTGTCATCGGAGATTACACTTTTGATAGAGCACTGCTAGATCTGGGTGCATCCATCAACCTAATTTTGACTTCTCTTTACGAAAAGTTCGAATTAGTTGAACTTCGGCCAACTTCAGTAACGCTGCAGTTAGCAGAACGTTTGGTCACAAATCCACGAGGCGTTATTGAAGATGTTATTGTTAAGTTTAAGGATTTCTATTTTCCTGTAGATTTCCTTGTTCTTGAATTGATGTACCTGAAAATCTGAGGAACACGCCCATCATTCTGGGGCATCCATTCCTGGCTACCGCCAAGGCCAACATTAACTGTGAAAGCGATAGTATGGAAATCACCTTTGGGGATCAAAGAATCAATTTGGATATTTTTAAGGTGATTAATAAATTCAAGGATTATGGATTTATTGAGGAACTTGAGGATGATAATGTGAATATTGAAACTTGTATGATGGTTTCTGCATTTGAAAGTTCCTCCTCTGATGATGAATTGGACCCGCAACCCTCTATGGCAGACCTGCCATCTTATGAAGAGGTTATTGATTTTGTTCACTCTCAACCTCTTCCTCTTGATGAGTCTTCATCAGCATCTTCCTTACCTTCAATCATCAACCTGCCCCAACTTGAACTGAAACCATTGCCTAAGAATCTGAAATATCAGTTTTTAGGACCACATTTATTAGTGCTAAATTAACAAAGGAGCAGGAGATTAAACTGATTAAGGTCCTGAAGGAACACAAGGAGGCAATTAGTTAGACCATTCATGACCTTAGGGGGATCGAGCTATCTTATTACAATCATAGAATATTTTTGGAAGATGGACCTGCCCTTCTCGCCAGATGCAGAGGAGATTAAACCCGAATATCTGAGAAGTGGTCAAGAAGGAGATTATTAAGTGGCTCGATGCAGGAATCATTTATCTGATCTTTGATCGTCCGTGGGTAAGCCTCGTGCAGATTGTTCCCAAGAAAGTCAGGATTACCGTTGTGACTAACAAGAAAGGAGAATCTGTCACAACTCGTTCAGCTTCCTCTTGGACAGTTTGTATTAATTACAAGAAGTTGAACATAGCCACGAAAAAGGATCATTTCCCTTTGCCCTTTATCGATCAAATCCTTGAAAGACTAGCTGGGCAGAAGTACTTTTGTTTCCTTGATGGTTACTCGGGATACAACCAAGTTCCTATCCATCCTGAGGATCAGGAAAAAACTACTTTCACCTATCCCTACGGAACCTTTGCTTTCCGTAGAATGCCATTCGGCTTATGCAATGCACCTGCGACTTTTCAAAGGCGTTTGCTGGCCATATTCTCTAACATGGTGGGAGAGTTTATGGAAGTCTTCATGGACAATTTTTCTATTTTTGGAGAATTGTTTGACTCTTTTCTAGATAATCTTTAAATGATTCTTAAACGATGCATCAAAACAAGACTGGTCCTTAGTTGGGAAAAGAGTCATTTCATGACACAAGAAGGCATCATCTTGGGTCATGTAATTTTTGAACGAGGAATCAAAGTGGATAAAGCTAAGGTGGATGCTATTGCTAAACTTCCTCCTCCCACATCTGTCAAACAAATTCAATCATTTCTTGGTCATGTGGGATTCTACAGGAGATTCATCAAGGACTTTTCGAAGGTTACTCGTCCTCTGAGAAATCTTCTTGCCAAAGAAATGCCGTTTGATTTCGACGAATCATGCCATAAGGCATTTGATTTTCTTAAAACAACAGTCACTTATGCTCTGGTGTTGCAACCACCGGTTTGGATGACCCCTTTTGAGATCATGACCGACGCTTTTGATTATGCGGTCAGGGCTATTTTGGGTCAAAAAGATGATAGGAAGCCCTCTGTTATCTACTAAGCTAGTAAAACCCTGGACGAGGCCTAGAGGAATTACACTATTACTGAGAAGGAATTACTAGCCGTAGTATTTCCTTTGGAGAAATTCAGGGCTTATCTCTTAAGGTCTCACGACATCATATATACTGACCACTCAACCTTGAGACATCTCTTGGCCAAAAAGGATGCCAAACCTCGGCTTATTCATTGGATTCTTCTGCTTTAAGAATTTGATCTTGAAATCAAGGATAAATTCGGGGTATAGAATGTGGTGGCAGATCATCTATTGAGACTTCTAAGTGATTCTTCTCGTCTGGACATTTCAATTGCTGATACTTTTCCGGACGAAACCATCCTTACAGTTTCAGGTGTCCAAACCCGGTGGTTTGTCGTCATTGTTAATTATTTGGCCGTTGGTCAAATCCCCTAAGATTGGACCAGGCAACAAGGAGATAGACTCAAATTTGAGGCCAAATATTATTTCTGGGAGGACCCTAAACTATATCGCATCGGCTCTGATCAAATTATTCGCCGATTCATTCTGGATAACAAATTCAAGAGCATACTCAAATTCTGCCATGCATCTACGTGTGGTAGACACCTCTCCAGGAAAAAGATGGCTGCAAGAATTTTGCAATCTGGATTCTATTGGCCATCTTTATTCAAGGATGCCCATGAATTCTTGAGGTAGTGTTCCCGATGCCAGTTACTGGGGAGCATGACTAAGAGAGATATGATGCCCCTAAACCCCATTCTTCCCATCGAAATCTTCGACGTTTGGGGCATTGATTTCATGGGACCCTTCCTCCCTTCATTTGAACATCAATACATTCTCGTCATTGTTGATTACATGTCCAAATGGATCAAGGTGATTCCCACCCGAACCAATGACCACAAGGTGGTCATTGATTTTGTCAAGAAGAACATCTTCAGCAGGTTCGAGATTCTGAGGGCCATCATCAGCGATGGTGGCACTCATTTCACTAATGGCCAGTTTCATAATTTACTGGCAAAATATAAGGTTAATTACAGAATCTCCACACCTTACCAACCCCAGACGAATGGACAGACCAAGATCTCCAATCGGCAGATCAAGAATATTCTACAAAAAATAGTTAGGCCTGATCGCAAAGACTAGACTCAAAAGCCTGAGGATGCTCTTTGGGCCTATCGTACTGCATATAAAATGCCCATCGACTTGTCTCTGTTTTGGATGGTGTATGGAAAGGCGTGCCATTTACCGGTAGAAATTGAACATAAGGCATTCTGGGCAATCAAGTAGTGCAACTTAGATCTGAGTTTAGCTGGGAAGACAAGGAAACTCCAACTATCTAAGTTGGAGGAGCTTAGAAATGATGCGTATGAGAATGGCAAGATCTATAAGGCTCAGACCAAAGCTCTTCATGACCAATTGATCTCCCACAAGAGCTTTGAGCCGAACCAGAAGGTCTAGCTATTCGATTCTCAACTTAAGCTCTTTCCTGCCATACTTAGGTCAAAATGGAACATCCCATTCATTATCAATCAAATATTTCCAAACGGAGCTATTCAGATCTCTGACCCAAAGATGGGTAATTCATTCAAAGTCAACAGTCAGTGTTTGAAACCCGTTATTGAATGTACTATTCCAGAACCCATCTCAGACACGGTTGCTCTAGCCATGTTGTGACTTCTTTGTCTAGACTTCGCCTAGCTAACGGCATTAAACTCAGCAGTTGTACAGTCTGACTCAAAGTTGTCCTAAGCACCATATTCAGGTGATATATTCCGCACTCTACCCTTCCTTTCATGTCTTTTATTCTCAATGCAGACATTGCATCAACTAGGCATGGGGGGGTGGTGTAGATTCGGATAGGTGTGCTAATATGGTGATTTTATCGTTATAATGAGTATAATGGTTAAACTAAATCGAGCCTAACCATCTCTTTATAATTTTTTTTTTATCTAGTCTATTTAATTTTATCTTGATTACTTTTAGGCCCAGGGTTGAACTCACGGAAGTGGGATTAGAAGTGAAGTTTCTACGCCTTTCCTACAACGAATCTCTTCCATTCATTTATTGCATTTTTGGTGTTTTTCTATTTATATTTTTTTTCGGATAATTCTTGTCCTTGAGGCACACCCTCAAAATCAGGTTCTTGGCTTTGAGCCAAATCAGGGTTCTAAAACAAGTCTTGCTATTCGCAAGACTGAGTACCTGCAAGTCAAGGATTATCTTTTCTCTTTTATATATTTTTTTGTTTATCTTTATACTGGCATGAAAGAGAAACAGAAATAAAGTAAATATAGTATATATATATATATATGTGTATATATTATATATGTATAAAGGGGTGGGGGTGGAGGCAGAGATGGCATGTAGCACGGTGTCAAGTCGATCATTGTCTAGGAAGACGCAGCCAACAAGACGAAGTGCCACGTGGAATGTAAGATTGATGGGTGGAAGATGAGTGCGAACACGCTTTTTGTATGCGTGTATCGAGGAATATCAGCAACTGGTGCAGATATTCCCACGACACCACGTATGGCGTGTGATATGAAAATATATATGTATATATGTAAATATATATATCTATATGTATATATATATATATGGTTATAACTATATAGGTATATGTGTACTTATATATGTATATATGTATATATATATGTATATATATAGGTATGTAAATATATGTATAGGTAGATATATGTATAGATATATATATATGTATATGGATGTATATAATACTATAGTAATATATGTATATATAGATATATGTAGATAGATATTTATATATATATGTATGTATATATAGTTATAGATATATATGTATATATATGTATACGTATATAAGTATATGTATATATGTAAATATATATATATATATAAGTATATAGATGTATATATATATATATGTATATATGTATAATAATACTTAGTTATATAGGTACTACTATATGTATAGATATAAGTATATATATGTGTATATAAATATATATATGTATGTATATATATATATATAACTATATATTTGTGTGTAGGTGTGTGTACGAGAGTGTGACTGTGTGTGTGTATGTGTGTGCAGAGAGTGTGAGAGAGTGCTGTGAGAGAGAGAGGGAGGGAGGGAGACTGCTGGAGTGAAGGCGCGGGCGTTAAGACGTTTGCATGAAGTAGGGCGTCATCTGATGCCCATAGCGCACGTGCATGCACGTAGGCTCATGGAGAGGCACACGATAGGAGGGAGTGAGCACAAGGGAGAGAGGCCGCAGTGCACCACACTGCGTGAAGAGCAGGCATTGAAGCGAGCAGGTGCGGGCGAAGGGAGACGCGGATGCAGATGCTGAAGCAGGCGGTCACTGGCAGACGTGAGCGCACGCAGACACACGGGCGGGCACTGGAGCGGGCACGGGGCTGGCCGCAGGCGCGGCCTAGCAGCGGTTGCGGCGCGTTGGGTGACTGGTTAAGTGAGAAACTTACCGGTCACCGCACTGTGGCCACAGTATTCCGCTAAAACGCGTGAACAGTGGCTACAGTGCCGGGGCGAGCCCCGTGTCCGGGTGCGCTCGGTGCTGTGAGTGCAGGAGGCGTGGACGGCTCGGCGCGTGCACGGAAGAGGCTACGTCGGCTGGGGTGTGGAGAGGCGGTTCGCGACAGGGCGCGCAGAGATGGCTGGGCCGCGGGCAAAGGAGCACGACAGGGCACGCAGTGGCCTGCGGGTGTTCTGCTGGCATGCACAGTGGAGCTTGGCCAGCTGCTACATGGGCTTGCGGTGGCCGGCTGAGCTTCAAAGCTTGAAGCTTTGTGGCAATGGCGGGGTTGGCTTGAAAGTTGAAACAGGGAAGAGAACCACCACGCCCACCGGCTCTTTGATGAGCTGGGTGGTGGTGGACTCACAGTGGTGGTTGTGCACCACTGGGGGTTGCTCCTGCCCGCAGAGTGGCTCCTCGGAGGATGAGAGGCTACGTATGGAGGAAGAGGGGAGGGGATGGCCTGGAGAAGAAGAGCTGCAGTGTGTTGGATTTTTTTGTGTGGACCAGGCTCCCTTTGCAAGAAGAAGCCATGCCTTTTTTATAGAGGAAGAAGGCATGCACAGCCATGCCCTGGCTGTGCATGCGGCTATGCATGGCTGCCATGGCTTGGCAGGGCATGCGACTGCAGGAAAAGCTTGCTGTTGAGCATGGTGCGAAGTGGAAGAAGAGGCCATGTCTTCCAGCCACGGGAAGAATTCAAAGTCAAATAGAAATAAAAAAATAAAGTTGGTGAATTTTGCATGGCAGCACTTGAGGAATTTGTTAATTGCAAGGCCATTTTATTCACTCTCCTCCCCTCTCAATTAAATGCATGCATGCGTGTATTTTTACAAATGCGACTATGGATACCTAATATGCACTGGTAATGCTAGGAAAAAGCACAAGACGGCATAATTGCAGGTGTATTTTTGCGGTGCAATCATACCCCCATGCTTATCTTTTGCTAGTCCCTAGCAAAACATTTTTTTGTATTGTATTTAGAAATGATCTTAAGCTAGAGATTTTATTCTGAGGCGACATAAGTGTGTTTATTGTTGGATATTGTGAGAACCAATTGTAGAAAAGACTACCAGTACTTTAAGTCTCACACGACATAGAACATCTCTCAACTAACCAGGACTCTTGATATTTAAACCTTAGGTACGATTTCCAGGACTCGGGAGGTTTTCGCCGTACTCGAGAGCTCAAGAGATTATGGCTTGTGCATAGTGAAGGATCAAGACTAACCAGATGAATGTTAAGACTCAAGCCCAGGGTTTCACGAATTTTTAAGTACAGGTTGGTCTTAGTTTCAGCTCATGTCTTCGGATTGACCCTTAAAAAGATGACGGAAAACTCAACTCCCATTTTCTGACATTTATGGCTCAAAGAAAATAGGGTATTTGCGACTTGCCCTGAAGAACTTTTTTAGGGTAGAGACTTTACAGACATTTGCGAGATATACTGACTTATTTGCATCTCTTTCGTTTTTTTTTTAAACACGTGTCAGTATATCTCTTATAACATTATTTGGAGGAGCACACTTTTCTTTTTGGTGGGAGATTTCCTTTTTGGTGGAAAGAGTCTTTCCTAAACACAAGACTAAAGCCTGGGATAAAAAGCTACCTACGCGCACAGGTAAGTACTCCACCTTCCCTAATGAACACTAGGGTTGGATCTTATGTTCACCTGGTCTTTCTTGATATGTGTAGTGTGAACCAAGATTACTTAGGCTCTCAAGTAGAAGCAAACCAACGAATCCTGTATTGGTGTCTTAGGTACAAGAATACATCCTTAGTTAGGAGAGATTCCGATCTATCTTGTCAATGCTCAAGTGAATTAAGTCGAGCCTAAGCGAATCAAGCTTCTGTGGCCTGGAAAGTCTTCAAACCAGAGGTTGAATATCCATAAACACTTATTGTATTTTTGTTTCAGCCTTCAAATCATTACTAAACACCATTTTTTTTATATATTTATATATATATAGAAACTACATGATGCTCTAAAATACCCAGATCCTATGGATGCCTATCCACCCCCCTATGCCAAACAATGCTATGTCCTCATATGCATGTAGGGAAGGGTAGAGGAAGGACGAAAGATCGGGTAACGAGACCTGAGGTGCAGGGTATACAGCAGGGTGGTAGGGTGGGTGGATGGTGGGTGGTGAAGTGAAAAGTGAAGTAATCGTGATAGTGATGTGAAAAGTGATGGTGGATAGTGAGTGTTGTTGGGGTGCCTCCCAACGAGCGTAGAATTTAACGTCCCCAGCTAGACTCAGGATGAGGCACAAAATTAGTTACCCTCCAATAGGGCAATAGATTCTCCAACGGGGGCAGGTTCATGAGTAAGATAGGGTTTCAAACATTGCCCATTGACCGTAAATTTATGCCCAGATTTGGGATCTTCAATCTCAACAGCCCTGTTGGGAAATGGTCTCGAGACCAGGAAAGGACCAGTCCATTTGAACTTCAGTTTCCTAAGAAAGAATTTGAACCGGGCATTATAGAGCCAAACTTGCTGAGATGGCTCAAATTCCTTCCGCCGAATACGGTTGTCATGAAAAGCCTTAGTGCGTTGTTTGAAAGTTAAAGCAGAATCATAGGCTTCACGATGGAGCTCTTCCAGCTCCTGGAGTTGGAGTTTCCTTTCTTGACCACACAGGTCTGGGTCGAGGTTACCTTGGCAAACCGCCCAATAAGGGCGGTGCTCCAACTCCACGGGCAAATGACAAGGCTTCCCGTAAATGATTCTATAAGGAGACATAACAAGGGGAGCCTTAAAGGCGGTCCGATACACCCAAAGTGCATCAATCAGCTTGTCGGACCAATCCTTACGGTCAGGCCGAACCGTTTTCTGGAGAATTTACTTGATTTGCCGGTTCGACACCTCTGCCTGGCCGTTCTTCTGAGGATGATACGGGGATGCGATAAGATGGTTGACTCTGTATTTCCTCAGAAGTGCCCGAAAAGAAGCATGGGTAAAGTGGCTTCCTCCATCCGAGATAATGGCTCAAGGGATCCCAAAGAGTGCAAAGATGTGGTCTTTGACAAATCGAGTGGATATAACATGGTCAGCATGGCGCGTGGGAATAGCCTCGATCCATTTCGAAACATAATCCACAGCCACGAGGATAAATTCAAAGCTGTTGGAAGGAGGAAAGGGACCCATGAAATCAATTCCAAAAATGTCGAAGATTTTCGTAGCTAGAATGGGTTGTAAGGGCATCATGTCACGACATGACATTGACCCTAATGACTAGCACCTAGTGCAATGTTTGGCATAATTGTGTGCATCCTGGTGAAGGGAGGGCCAAAAGAAACCTCACTACAACACCTTGGTTGTAGGTTTCCTCCCAGAGAAATGGCCTCCGCAGGCTTGATCGTGGCAGAAGGATAGCACATTAGGGAATTTGCTGTCAAGAATACAGCGATGGATGATTTGATCAGCACCTATTCGAAAGAGAAGTGGATTATCCCAGAAATAATACTTTGCTTCTACCATGAGACGCTTGCGCTAGATTTTAGGCTAGCCACGTGGAAGGGAGCCAGAAGTAAGGTAATTGGCAATGTCGGCATACCATGGTCCACTTGCCACATTAATTGCCAATAGGTGCTCATCAGGAAAAAATTCATTAATCGGCAGAGTAAGTACAATATGGTCAGGGTCCAATCAGGAAAGATGATCAGCCACAACATTCTGGGCTCTAGCCTTATCACGAATCTCAATGTCAAATTCTTGGAGTAGAAGGATCCAACGAATCGGTCTAGGCTTGGCATCCTTCTTGTGCATGAGATGGCGAATGGCCACGTGATCAGTGAAAACAATAACATGTGAGCCCAGAAGGTAAGAGCGGAATTTCTCCAACCCAAAGACGACCGCCAATAGTTCTTTTTTAGTGGTAGTGTAATTATGCTAAACCTCGTCCAACGTCTTACTGGCATAGTACACCACGAAGGGGTGTCTATCGCGTCTTTGTCCCAGGATGGCTCCGACTGCAAGGTTGGAAGCATCACACATGAGTTCAAATTCGAGGGACCAATTAGGTGGCTGGAGAACAGGGGCCTTGGTGACATCATCACGCAGCTGCGTGAATGCTCGTATGCAGTCGGGGACCATATCGAAGGGTACGTCGGTCGATAGGAGATGACTTAAAGGTCGAGAAATCTTGGAGAAATCTTTGATAAATCTCCTATAGAAACCGACGTGTCCCAGGAAGGAGCGGATTTGTTTGACAGAGCCAGGCACAGGTAAATCAGCAATTACATCAAGCTTAGCTCTGTCAACCTCGATACCCCTATCGGAGATGATATGTCCGAGAATAATTCCCTCGTGTACCATAAAATGACTTTTTTCCCAAGATAGCACGAGGTTTACATCAATACATCTCCTAAGGATACAGGTTAGGTTGGCAAGACATTCATCGAAAGATGGTCCAAAGATCGAAAAGTCATCCATGAAGACCTTAAGAAAGTCACCCACCATGTCATGGAATATCGCCAGCATACATCTCTGGATTTATCCGTCACTAAAGACCCCTCTTTTATTATTTTGAAGTTGTAATGTCCATTTTGCCCCCACTCCTTGCAACTATAAAAGGAGACTTCCTCCATACGAAATTCTCATCCCTTCTTTCTCCTCTCTACCCCTCCAAAGCTCAAGAGAAGCTTGTCCCACACCCGGGATGCTTCTCGCGAGATAAAGTCCAATTTTCGTTCCCCTTCGGAAGTGGATCCCGCGACGACGACGGCATGCTGCTTCGTTCCCGTTCTTCTGCTTCGTCCTCCTTCATCCCGCTTCGTTCTCCTTCGTCCAGGCATCGTCCTGTCCGGCTCGTCCTCCAAGCAACCGTCGAGGAGGATTTCTCTCTCCCTATTCTTTTTACCGCTTTCTAGTATAGATTTACTGCTTTCTAGATTAATCTACTCATCCTCCAAGCGACCGTCGAGGAGGACATTTCTCCCTCCATTCTTTTAATGCTTTCTAGAGTAAATTTATCGCTTTCTAGAGTAATTATTTTATGCTTTCTATTTGTAATGAACAATCTCTTCAATGCAAAAATTCCTTATTTATTCTACATCTCATTTTGATTTCTCTGTGTAATATTCTCTTTCTATCTTACTCTCTCTCTCTTCTATTTATTGTGAATAGTTAAATAGTTCTAAATTGAATTATTCTATAACAAATAAAAAGAAACACGTAGTTTTTAAATCAAACATCCGCCTCCCTGTGTTCGACCCGGAATTTTAATTTCGGTATAAATTTTATTTGTTGAACACGAATTCTTCGCTTTCAAACTACAACGACAGATTTTCCAAAATCGAACACGTTAGCGTAGCGTTCGAAATCGTTCAACATTTTGGCACCGTTACCGGGGAGGCAACGATCTTTGATTTCTCTTCTCGTTTTGTAACTTACAAATCATTTACGTCACTTTTCTCCTTTCTTATTGTAATTGCAGGTACTCTTTTGAGGCAAGCAAAAGTGGTAGATTGGAGTAAAGTGCTGTGGAAGGTTTTGTAAGTTATCCCCCATTCTTTCCCCCTCCATAGATTTCATTCGCCACATTGAATCCAAATTCCAATTAACCTAGGTGTTTGCATAAATCCTAGGAATAGTTTGGTTGTTTGGATTCTCACTCACATTCATTCCACCTTCATTTATATAAAAAAAAAACAAAAAGATAATTTTGTGGGGCAATTTTTAACAAATACACAATGTACACCCACATTTAAAGGCACTTAACCGAATTGATTTGTTTCTACTCAATTGGGTTCTGATCTGTGGAACCGGTGCACATTAAGCAACACATAAAAGAGTAGAAATCATTCTAGGTTAACCATCTTTGTGTGCCTAACTTAGTGGTGCATTTGTGGCCAGTTGTTTGAGTTGTTTAGGCCGCACCACTTCAAATAAAATCAACTCATCAAGTAGCTGCCAATTAGGTTCAACTCTTAGGGATTTACCAGGCACTCCACATTCTTTTTAAGCTTTAAAGGAAAACATCTTCACCTGTGCTTGTAAAACTTGGTGTGCCAACGAAACTTGATTGAAAACACCTAAAGTTGAATCCTAAAAGCTACTAAGCAAGATTTGAATCTTAAAATTCACCACATCAAAAACAATCTTGCTTGAAAATCATTGGTTGTGCACTTACACACAAATCAATCAATCATTAAGGGCACAACCCATTTAAAGGGCCCATCACATTCCAAAGCACATTCAAACCTAGCCCTAAAAAAATAGAGTAGACGTTGGCCTTAAGGATTGAACTCACTCTTCAGAACTCAGAACGAGATTATTTTCGATTAGTCTGTTTCTACTGTTCAATTTGATGTCTAGCTAGGGGAGCAGAGTCAAACGATCGCGGCTGGGGGGTACACTAGGAACCGAAGGCGCAAGCCGAAGGAAGAACCTTCTCCCCAGTCCCTCCTAATTGGTTGGATTGAACAAACAGAAGTAGATTAAATTGTTCCTTTATCTCAAGACGGGTTTTGAGAGTCTGTAGGTCTGTAGGCTAACCCATTTAAGGACAGATTTGATTGTTTGTATTGTAGGGCACCTTTCTTCCTCCCGAGTCTAATGAATCCTTCCACATATTTCACACATTCCCGCTCTTTCCCTCCTGTTGTGAATTATCCTCAACATGACGATTATCCCAACTCGTATTGTAATCAACCATCAGTTAGTTGGGATAATTCGGATTGGGGATACAATTCTGGACCCCCGTGTTTAGGGTCTAACCCTGAACACTTTGATTCTGATTTCTATCCTTCTCAGAGCTACATCGATTATAAATCGTCTTCCTTTCATGCACAACCTAATACGATCTACAATCAAGTAGGATACACTGATCCTTACCCATCCTCTGATTTCACTGCCTTTAGGTCATCACCATCTTTTCAACAATCTGAAATGACCTATTATCAGGAAGGGTATAACGAATCTCAATTCGTTAATTCCTTTGCATTGATGTCAAACCCACCCAACCCTGAACCAACTCATTTGGTTCAGGTTAATCAGGTTCAAGATAAGGTTCTGGCTAACTTGAGGAATATCATTCAATCTTTAGAAGTTCAGCCAATACCTTGCATTGAGAGATTGGAGCCCCTGATTGAACCGATTGATGATTTAAACAAATCTTTGTTGGATTGGCTCCAGGATGTTAAGGATAAGAACCCGGGTGAGTTTCTACTTGGGAAATTAGCAAAATTGAGGATGAGATTCATGGTTGCTTTGATTCAATCTTGGAATAATTCCTAGGATGAACTCTCTTCAGGAAAGCCAATGACAGAACCCGCTCAGGCACCTGTTGGGGGTGACACGTGTTACGAGGCTGACCAGATTGAATTAAAACAACCAATTAAGGATGATCTAATTTCTTCGCCTGAGATCCCTAAGCTGGGTTACGAGGAAACGTATGTCTCCTTGGAACACAAAGTGACAAATGATTTTGGGACATACATTGATACGGATCCTGATGGTGAAGATTCAAGTTGCGAAGTCTCACGCGAGTTTTCTGAACATGATTTCTGTGAGACGATTGGGCCTGAGGAATCTGATAGATCAATTGATAGCCCAATAACTGAGAACACTGATCTTATTAGGGCACACATTATGGATCCAGAATCACATTTTCTAGAGGAATCAATTCAATGCCCTGATTATCAGCTACACCCTGTTGAGCTTATTGATGATTCTAATTCTGAGATAATTAGACCCAAGTCAATTTTGATTCTGCCACATCATTTAGACTTGGAGATTTCAGACGGGGTGATGAATATACAAGAGGTCCTGGAATTTGATATGCTAAATGTGGAGGATAGGAGCTGGGAATTTTGATTTGGGAAGTTAATTCTGGAGGAAATGGAAGATTGAGTCGAAGGGTTCCTTTTAAGTTGAAACCATCAAATCAGAACCCTTACAACATTTGTTTCGAGGATGTTCAACCCAAGCACACATTCAACGATTATCCTTTTGAGCTTCAATTCTCTGTAACCCGAATTTTTGGTCTCGGGTTGCATCCTCAGAAATCGCAGGCCCGATCCCGCTTACATTCTGATTTTAGGTTTTGGGTAATTTTTATCCAGAACCTAAGATATTCTCGATTATGGGGTGTGGGTCTGCACCACAATCTGGTCCACATCTGTGGACCTCTGCTGACAGGTCAGAGGATTCTTCTGTTCATTCTAATTCTGACCTGCACATGTGAATTCTTCATTTCTTTTCTTTGTATAGTGTGACTAGCTGAAGGCACTAAACTCAGCACTTATACAGTTCTTTTTAATTTTTCATCTCGGAGCGGACCTGACATGCACGCAATTCAGGTGCTTTCTTCGCTTTTCCACTCTGTTTTATGTCTTTTAATACAATGAGGACATTGCATTAGATAGGCATGGGGGGGTGGATATTTATCTCTGAATTCATTCGTCAGCTCCGTAGATTAGTTTTATTTTTATTAAAAAAGAATCAAAATTAGGAAAGAGAATTTGGGTTTAAGAAAATTTTCAATCTTAGGAAAAACTACATTAAGATCTGAACACAAAGACCCTTCAGGTCATTGAACTTAATCAGCCCGTGTATCCACTAAAATGTGGATTTGTTTTTCGAGTTCTCTCCAACTTGAATTTTATTTTAATTGGAGTAAATAAGTTTGGGTGAGTACACGACTTATCAACCCGCCCTCTGATTTGAGGGAATTTTGAGTCTTAAGCATCTACACACTTTCTTTGCATTGACTCGTTGTTCGACGATTTTAACGGAAATTGGGTAGCTAATGAACTTGCTAGGGTGATATGGCTGGCAAGTTATCGTGGGTAACAGCTCACAGGTAGGTTGTCCAGAGCCCAGTCACTGGACCTTTCTCTTTTTTCTGCCTTTAGGTAAATCTTAAACCAGGGAAGCCACCTATTTAAAAAAAAAAAAGTGAAAAAAAAAATCAACAAAAAGAAAAGGAGAAAAGAACAAAAAGAAATAAGCCACACTTCGCCGCACGAGTATGGCTGGCAAGTTGTCGATGGTAACAGCTCATCTACCGGTTGTCCAGAACCCAGCTCAGAAAATGCACTAAAAAAATTCCCAAAACACTTAGGAAGAAGCGGAGAAGTAGAATAAACCGGGGAGATATACACTGGATTCACCCTTGTGTTGACCCCGTTAAAAAATAAAAGTAGGGAGAAAGCTACCAGTTGTAAAGATACACCTTTAGGTAGAATTCTTTTTGAGGTCACCTAGAGGCGTAGAAATCTGGAGTCCGTTCTAATTGCCGGTCAACGAGTCTATCACAATCACAATAAGATGCTTAAAGCCTAGGGTTCTCATCAAATTTTGGGTGAGTTGAATGGCCGTAGAAAGCCACTCTTAAACCTGAAAATTTGAAAATAAAAAAAAGAAATTAGAAAAGAGAAAAAGAGAAAAAGAAATATTTCTTTTAATAAGGCGAGGGCTTGAAGCGGTCTGCATTTTGGCTGATACCCGGGCACTGTTGTGTCTTTGAAAGTTCAGTTCCTAAGTAGACAATTTCTTAATGATTGAAAAATAACTCAAGTCCAAATAATCTAACCTAATTCTTTTATAAATAGCATATAGTTTTTGCTAGGGACTAGCAAAAGATAGGCATGGGGGTATGATGTAAACACATTTACACCACTTAAGACGTCTATTTATGCATGTTCTTAAGCATAGGATTGCATTTCATGATATAAATATTGCATTACATGCATCATCTTGCATTTAGAATACTTTGAATAAAATAGAGGTTAATTGTCTCCTTTTATGTGCTTGGATAGGGCAAATATTTTATCAGGGCCTCGGATCAAGGATCCAACCATATGGATGTGATTAGGGCGACGATTGGAGTTCAACAACTCCAAGATCGCCCTAATCAGGGATCCGTAGCATCAGATAGTGACCTAGGAACCCTAGAAGATGAAGGGCCAGGATGGTGTAAATCTGCACTTCAGATGATAAATCCGATCGCATGGATGAATTCGGATCGACGATCGCAGCCCAATGACACAAAAATCGAGTCAATCCGACATCCGTGGCACCATCTACAACTTCCAGAAGATGGACGGCCAAGATAGCGCCACGTGGCACCATCTCAGCCGCCCAAACGGTCGCTTGCGTCTTGTGAAAGCCACGCGCCCAATCGCTCTCCGCCGTTGGATCTTAATCCAACGGCTGTAGGCGCTCGCATTTAAAAACGCCCGCTCGACCATCCGAGCCCCATAGCGCAGCGGTTGAGCGCGCTATCGCGAGCGCAGGGCGTGGGTTTGAGCCGTGGCGAGGAGCGGCGGGCGCGAGAAATTGGAGCTTCGGATGAAGATCGGATGGCCGCGCGCGCCCGATAGCGTCGACGCACAATTGGACTTGCAATCGAACGCGCAATCAGACGCGCGGGGGGCGCGCTACGCAGCGGGCACGGACGGGATTTAAGCCGTCCGATCTCGCGATCGGACGGCTGAAAAGTGGTGAATGTGCGTGGCCGTTGAGTGCGCGAGCAGGTGAGGAGGCGCGTGTGGGCGCGGAGGCGACGGCCACGTCGGGGCTTTAGTGACGGATTTATCTGTCACTAAAGACCCCTCTTTTATTATTTTGAAGTTGTAATGTCCATTTTGCCCCCACTCCTTGCAACTATAAAAGGAGACCCCCTCCATACGAAATTCTCATCCCTTCTTTCTCCTCTCTACCCCTCCAAAGCTCAAGAGAAGCTTGTCCCACACCCGGGATGCTTCTCGCGAGATAAAGTCCAATTTTCGTTCCCCTTCGGAAGTGGATCCCGCGACGACGACGGCGTGCTGCTTCGTTCCCGTTGTTCTGCTTCGTCCTCCTTCATCCCGCTTCGTTCTCCTTCGTCCAAGCATCGTCCCGTCCGGCTCATCCTCCAAGCAACCGTCGAGGAGGATTTCTGTCTCCCTATTCTTTTTATCGCTTTCTAGTATAGATTTACTGCTTTCTAGATTAATCTACTCATCCTCCAAGCGACCGTCGAGGAGGACATTTCTCCCTCCATTCTTTTAATGCTTTCTAGAGTAAATTTATCGCTTTCTAGAGTAATTGTTTTATGCTTTCTAGTTGTAATGAACAATCTCTTCAATGCAAAAATTCCTTGTTTATTCTACATCTCATTTTGATTTCTCTGTGTAATATTCTCTTTCTATCTTACTCTCTCTTTCTTCTATTTATTGTAAATAATTAGATAGTTCTAAATTGAATTATTCTGTAACAAATAAAAAGAAACGTGTAGTTTTTAAATCAAACGTCCGCCTCCCTGTGTTCGACCCGGAATTTTAATTTCGGTATAAATTGTATTTGTTGAACATGCTTAGCAAATCCATTACTCTAGAAGATACACCAAGATATCATTGAGTAATGTGCAGATGTTCTAAGTCTATTACGAGAAGACATTGATGAGACATAATGGAGTGATTCTAAAGCTCTCCAGAGCCTGGGTTTGATGATCAAAGTTGCTATGGACCCCTAACCCAAATGAATTCAGATTCAAACTTTATAACAATTGACATACCTAATCTTGATAAGGGTTGGGAGGATCCAATTGCAGGTGTTCCCGATTCCGAACCAGCCTTAGAAAGCGTTGAAGCTAGTCCTTCAAACTTAGATTTCCCCTACACCTGTGATGATGAGAATAAAATAGACATTCTTGAGAATGTAAATCCTGAGCCTTATCCTATTAAGGTGATTCTTGAGAATGATTCTGACATCCCAATAGAGCCCATCCTAGATTCTACTGATCTAATCCTTACCCTTAACCTAGAATCTGGATTCAAGCCTATTTGGGATAATTATGAGGCCTAATGTGATGAGAATCAAATTTTGAGTCTAGAATAAGATTCTAGGCCTGTATTTAATGAATACACCTCTCCAACCTCCTCAAAGACACAAATTGATTTTTCGAAAGTCACACCAATCTATGATACAAAAATCGAGGAGTTGGAAGAGCTGGGACTCGATTGGGTCTATCCTAGGAGCAAAATACTCGAGCCTATACCTACTAGGGACACCTTTTTGAGATTGGAATCTGAAATTAGGTTAGATCCAAGTCAAGTTGTTGCTTCTACATATCTTTATCCTTTTTGTGGTGGAACTTTTGATCTGGAATCAAATTCAGAACACGATCTTCGCAAGTTCCTCGACGATTTCGAATCTTACTCTGATTTCGAAGAACTGTTGTTTCCTAATTATTCCAAACCTGCTTACGACCTCAGCGACTATGAGCCATCCTTTGATTCTGACACTGAGGTCAATGCTTTGAAAGAAGCCACCTCTTCTATAAAACATACAATCCGATTCCAACCCCAACCCACCACCGAAATCAATTTCTACTCTGATTCACCTCTCTCTAATCTGGTAGCACATGATTCTCCTCCATCTTTTGATCGGGATTCGGACATGGATCAAACTACTAATCACGTCCTATCTTTCTCTGATTACTTTTGTAGGGTTCCTACATCCTCCAAAGACTCCTTTTCATTTAAGAATCCCTACTCTAACCAAGCTGATTGGACTCAACAAAACCCTGGATCTTCATTTCCACATCTTTTTGAATTTAAAAATACCTGGTGGGCTCCGTATCTCTTGATCCACATCCATCAACCCACCAAATTAATTGGGTTTGGGCTGCATCATCAGCCTGTTGATCTAAACAAGAACCTGGTTGGACCAACCAGGCTATTGATCAAGGTGCTTGTTTTACAAAATTCATCAGGACCAACCAGGCTATTGATCAAGGTGCTTGTTTTACAAAATTCATCAGATTTGACCACTCCTCCATGACCACTTTCTGCTCGATTGAAGGCATTGAATTGAGCACTTAACGGAAGGCAACCCATCACTCTAAAAACTCGTGACCCTTCTGGTTATCTTTTTGAGCCACACATCTACTGCACTTTGAGTTTAGTTCTAGAACAGTCGACTCCACCTTTGGTACTCGTACCAGAGCTTGAAATCGTCTGCAACAATCATCCCAACTCGTTCACCCACCCTTTTGACCCTGTTCTAACCCATGAACCCAACTAATTTCATACCCTCCAGTTTACAATGAGGACATTGCAAAACTTAGGCATGGGGGGGTGTTAAAGTGCAAACACATATAAACTCAAGTTTCTGAGGGTTCTCACAAAAAATTTTACATAGTCAAAAAACCAAAAAAATAAAAAAATTGAAAAAGAACAAAAAATTGGAAAGGGGAGGAATTTTTGAGAAATTGATTGTATATCAACCTTTAGGGGGAAAAGAGGAGGTGATTTAAATGTCAAAAAGGAGCTACAATTTGAAACAAAAAAGGGATAGTCATTAGTAAATGATTATGGAATCTACTTAAGTTCTAGACCAAATCAAAAGAAAAAAATTAAGTCCTAGAATAACAAAGAGACATGGAGATTAGTATGAGTGATGATCTTAGGCCTCGTGGGCTTGATTCTAAGGCTTAAAAATTCACGTATCCGTTAAGATCCAGATAGTCCTCAAGAGGTTGAGGAAAATGCGAAGCTTATGAATTAGGTCTAAGGCTTAAGGATTATTCAACCTCGTTCACTGACCTCTAGTTTGCGGGACTCGATAACCTAAGCACCCTAATCCACACACAACTCTAGTTCAGTGCGCTTAATCAATCAAAATCATGCAAAAGTGTTTATTCTATTCTAAAAAAAAGCTACCTAGATTAGGAGCGGCTTATAAACACAAGTTGATTTCGATGAGTTCCTGACGTAGAGAGGCAGGAAATTCCCCTTGAAGATGCACAATAACATATCGTCTCCTCAGTGCTTGTCTCCTAAGATATCTAAATGTCCTACTGGGGGCATATAAGCACCTTATGCTGGTTCAGGTGCCATGGGTCAGATTATCTCGAAATGTCGATTGCCAGGGACTAAATTTAGCTATAGAACGCCATGAGGGGCACTATCTGAAAGTGTCAAAAGTTAGGGTTCTGGGGGTTGCCATGGACGGTGCTAAACCAAAGCATCGATTGCCAAAGACCCTATGAGGATTGATGGTGGGGACTAAGAATCCGATATAGACCGTGTTTTTGAGCCAATCCGAAGCTAGAAATAAAGAAAATAAAAAGTGAAAGAAAACTCTCCAAAAATGCAAAAATTCTTCTATCCCTCTCTCCTACAAAAATGCACTGCAAATTGAACCTGGACTAACCATGTTACAAGCATGGGTGCTTTAACCACTGGGTCAAACGAACCTTAGGATAGTTTCTGTGGGCCTTAGAAACCTTCGCGGCAGACTGTTGGATGTACGAATTGCTACGCTAACGGTTTGGTTTTAAAACCTTGTCGTTGTAGTTTGAAAGCGAAGAATTAATGTTCAACAAATAAAATTTATACCGAAATTGAAATTCCGGGTCGAACACAGGGAGGCTACGTCGATCTATATTCGCAATTATATTTTTTTTAGAATTTTTCTTGAAAAGCGAGAAGATGTAATTACAATGAAGCTATTACAGCAATCTGACTAAAACGAAGAGAGAGAGAGAGAACATGCATTCAATATTTCAAAATGTTTATACAATAAAACCAAATAAGAATTACACTAGAAAGCAGGAAATCAGCTACACTAGAAAGCAGGAATATTCTACACTAGAAAGCTGTAAAAAAAATGGGAGAGAGAAGTTATCCTCCTCGACGATCGCTTGGAGGATGAGCCGGATGGGATGACGCCTGGACGAAGGAGGACGGAGCAGGACGAAGGAGGACGAAGCAGAAGAATCGGAATGGGGCAGCACATCGTCGTCGTCACGGGATCCACTTCCGAACGGGGATGAAAATTTGTACTTTATCTCGCGAGGAGCATCCCGGGTGTGGGACAAGCTTCCTTGAGCTTTGGAGAGGTAGAGAAGAGAAGGAAGGGATGAGAATTTCGTGTGGAGGGGGTCTCTTTTTATAGTTGCAAGGAGTGGGGGCAAATTGGACATTACATCTTTAAAACATTAAAGAAGGGGTCTTTAGTGACGGATAAAATCGTCGCTAAAGCCCCATCGTGGGCGTAGTGGGCGTTGCTCGCACGACTGCTGGCTTCCACACGCACTTAACGCATGCCGCACGTTTGCTGAATCTCAGCCGTCTGATCACGAGACCGGACGGCTTAAGATGCACCTTCCCCGCTCCTCAGCACGCGCCCGCCCACGTTCGCTGCCACGTCCTCGCCTCGCATGTAATAGCACGTAGGCGCTATCAGATGATCTGAGCCGCCCATGGCTGATCGGGCGATCGCCTTTAATCGCATGCGCCCGCAGATCACGAGTCGAACCTGCGTCCTGTGAACGCGCAACACCTCGCGACCGCTGCACTACGCGGAGGAAAGTGTTGCATGGATGATTTAAGGCACGTGCCTCCACAGCCGTTGGATCAAGATCCAACGGTGGAGAAGGGCGGATGCGGGGGCTTTAGCGGTTGCATGCAGGCAATTGGGCGGCCGAGATGGCACCATGTGGCACCATCTTGGCCGTCCATCTTCTAGATGATGTAGATGATGCCACGGGTGTTGGATTGACTCGATTTTTATGTCGTTAGGCTGCGATCGTCGATCCGAATCCATCCGTGCAGTTGGATTTGTCATTTGAAGTGTGGATTTACACCATCTTGGTCCTTGATCTTTTAGGGTTCCCCGGTCACTATCAGATGCTACAGATGCCTGATTAGGGCGATCTTGGAGTCGTTGAACTCCAATCGTCGCCCTGATCACATCTGTACGGTTGGATTTTCGATCCGAGACCCTGATAAAAAGTTTGCCCTATCCAAGCACATAAAAGGAGACAATTAACCTCTATTTTATTCAAACTACTCTAAATGCAAGATGATGCATGTTATGCACTATTTATAGCATGCAATGCAATCCTATGCTTAAGAACATGCATAAATAGACATCTTAAGTATTGTAAATGTGTTTACATCATACCCCCATGCTTATCTTTTGCTAGTCCCTAGCAAAAACTATATGCTATTTATAAAAGAATTAGGTTGGATTATTTGGGCATGAGTTATTTTCAATCATTAAGATATTATCTACTTATGATCTGAACTTTCAAAGACACAACAGTGCCCGAGTATCTGCCAAAATGCAGACCGCCTCAAGCCCTCGCCTTATTCAAAGTAAAATTTCTTTTTCTCTTTTTCTTTTTTTCTAATTTTTTTTAATTTTCAAATTTTAGGGTTTAAGAGTGGCTTTCTACGGCCATTCAACTCACCCAAGATTTGATGAGAACCCTAAGTTTTAAGCATCTTATTGTGAATGTGATAGACTCATTGATCGCCAGTTAAAATGGACTTCGGGTTTCTACGCCTCTAGGTGACCTCAAAAAGAATTCTTCCTTAAGGTGTATCTTTTCAACCGGTAGCTTTCTCACTACTTTTATTTTTTTATGAGGTCAACACAAGGGTGAATCCATTGTATATCTCTCTGATTTATTCTACTTCTCCGCTTCTTCCTAAGTATTTTGGGAATTTTCAGTGCATTTTCTGAGCTAGGTTCTGGACAACTGGTCGATAAGCTGTTACCACCGACAACTTGCCAGCCATACTCGTGTGGGAAGTGTGGTTTATTTTTCTTTTCTCCTTTTCTTTTTGATTTTTTTTTCTTTTTTTCTTTTAAGTAGGTGGCTTCTCTGGTCTAAGATTTACCTAAAGGCAGTAAAAAGAGAAAGGTCCAGTGACTGGGCTCTGGACAACCTACCTATGGGTTGTTACCCACGATAACTTGCCAGCCATATCACCCTAGAAGGTTCATTAGCTACCCAATTTTCGTTAGAATCGCCGAACAACGAGTCAATGCAAAGAAAGTGTGTAGATGCTTAAAACTCAAAAATTCCCTCAAATCAGATGGTGGGTTGATAAGTCGTGTACTTATCACCCAAACTTATTTTTTCCAATTATGATAGAATTAAGATGGCGAGGACTCGAAAGACAAATCCACATTTTAGTAGATACACAGGCTAATTAAGTCCAAAGACTTGAAGGGTCTTTGTGTTCAGATCCTAATGTAAAATTTACTAAGATTGACAAATCCTAATGTCCAACTAACCCTTCCTAATTTTGATTTTTTTTATGTATAAATAAGAAGAGAAAAACAATTTATATGAATTTCACAAAGCTGACCAAATGATTCAAAAATGAATCCACCCCCCCATGCCAAGCTGATGCAATGTCCTCATTGAAAAAGAGACATGAAAGAAAGGGTAGAATATGAAAGATGTCACCTAAATATGAAGCTCATATCAGCCTTGTGTCATATGTACAACTGCTGAGTTTAATGATGTCAGCTAGGCGAAGTCCAGCCAAAGAAGTCACAGAATGGCTAGAGCAACTGTGTCTAAGACAGGTTCTGGAAGAATACGGTTAATAACAGGCTTCAGACGTTGACCGTTGACTTTAAATGTGTTACCCGTCTTTGGGTCAGAAATCTGAACGGCTCCATTTAGAAAAATCTGGTCAATTATGAATGGGCCATTCCATTTAGATCTAAGTTTGCCAGGAAAGAGCTTAAGTTTAGAATTGAATAACCAGACCTTCTAGTTTGGCTCAAAGCTCTTCGGGAAATCAGTTGATCATGTAGAGCTTTGGTCCGAGCCTTGTAGATCTTGGCATTCTCATAAGCATCATTTCTAAGCTCCTCCAACTCAGATAGTTGGAGTTTCCTGGTCTTCCCAGCTAAATTCAGATCTAAATTGCATTGTTTGATCGCTCAGAATGCCCTGTGTTCAATCTCTACAGGTAGATGGCAAGCCTTTCCATACACCAAACGGAATGGAGACATGCCGATGGGCGTTTTATACATCGTACGGTAGGCCCAAAGAGCATCCTCAAGCTTTTGAGCCCAATCCTTTCCATACACCAAACGGAATGGAGACATGCCGATGGGCATTTTATACATCGTACGGTAGGCCCAAAGAGCATCCTCAAGCTTTTGACTCTAATCCTTGTGATCAGGCCTAACCATTTTCTGCAGAATGTTCTTGATCTCTCGATTGGAGATCTCGACTTGTCCATTCGTCTGGGGATGGTAAGGTGTGGAAATTCGATGATTAACCTGGTATTTGGCCAATAAATTCTGGAATTGGGCATTAGTAAAATAAGTGCCACCATCACTAATGATAGCCCTTGGAATCCCGAACCTACTGAAAATATTTTTCTTGACAAAATTGATGACCACCTTGTGGTCATTGGTTCGGGTGGGAATCGCCTCAATCCATTTGGACACATAATCAACAGCAACAAGAATGTACTAATGTCCAAATGAAGGGATAAAGGGTCCCATGAAATCGATGCCCCAAACATCGAAAATTTCAACGGGAAGAATAGGGTTTAGGGGCATCATATCTCATTTAGTTATGCTCCCGAGTGCCTGACATCGAGAACATGACCTTGAGAAATCCTGGGCATCCTTGAATAAAGATAGCCAATAGAAGCCAGATTGCAAGATTTTTGCAGCCGTCTTTTTCCTGAAGAAATGTCCACCACACCTAGATGCATGGTAGAACTCGAGTGTACTGTTGAATTCATTCTCTGGTATATATCGGTGAATAATCTGATCAGAGCCGATGCGATACAGTTCAGGGTCCTCTCAAAAGTAGTATTTGGCCTCAGATTTGAGTCTATCTCGTTGTTGCTTAGTCTAATCCTAGGGGATTTGACTAACGGCCAAATAGTTGACAATGTCAGCAAACCATGGGGTGTGGACACCTAAAACTGTAAGAATAGTTTCGTCCAGAAAAGTGTCAGCAATCGGAATGTCCGGACAAGAAGAATCACCTAGGAGTCTCGACAAATGATCCGCTACCACATTTTGTACCCCGATTTTATCCTTGATTTCAAGATCAAATTCTTAAAGAAGAAGAATCCAACGAATAATCCAGGGTTTAGCATCCTTTATGGCCAAGAGATGTCTCAAGGCTGAGTGGTCGGTATAGATGATAACATGAGACCCTAAGAGATAAGCCCTGAATTTTTCCAAAGCAAACACTATAGGTAGTAATTCCTTTTCAGTAATAGTATAATTCCTCTAGGCTTCATCCAGAGTTTTACTAGCGTAGTAGATGAAAAAGGGCTTTCGATCAATTTTTGGACCCAAGACAGCCCCAACCACGTAATTAGAAGCATCGGTCATGATCTCAAAAGGGGCTATCCAAATTGGCGGTTACAAAACTGGACCATAAGTGACTGCCGTTTTCAGGAAATCAAATGCCTTTTAGCATGATTCGTCAAAAAAAAATGGCATTTCTTTGGCAAGAAGATTGCTCAAAGGACGAGCAACCTTCGAGAAATCCTTGATGAATCTTTGATAAAATCCCACATGACCAAGAAATGATCGGATTTGTTTAACATATGTGGGAGGAGGAATTTTAGCGATAGCATCAACCTTAGCTTTATCCACTTCAATTCCCCATTCAGAGCTTACATGACCCAAAATGATGCCTTCTTGGGTCATGAAATGACTCTTTTCCCAGCTAAGGAACAATCGTGTTTTGATACATCGCTTAAGAATCATTTCCAGATTAGCCAAACAAACGTCAAATGGTCCTCCGAAAATTGAGAAATCATCCATGAAGACTTTCATAAACTCTCCCACCATGTCAGAAAATATGGCTAGCATACACCTTTGAAAAGTCGCAGGTGCATTGCATAACTCGAAAGGCATCCTACAAAAAGTAAAGGTTCCGTAGGGACAGGTGAAAGTAGTTTTTTCCTGATCCTCGGGATGGATAGGAACTTGATTGTATCCCGAGTAGCCATCAAGAAAACAGAAGCACTTCTGCCCGGCTAATTTTTCCAAGATTTGATCGATGAAGGGCAGGGGAAAATGATCCTTTTTAGTGGCTGTGTTCAGCTTCCTATAATCAATACAAACCCTCCAAGAGGAAGTTGAACGAGTTGTGACAGATTCTCCTCGCTCGTTAGTCACAATGGTAATCCTAGCTTTCTTTGGAACAATCTGAATGGGACTTACCCAGGGACTATCAGAGATTGGATAAATAATTCCTGCATCGAGCCACTTGATGATTTCCTTTTTGACTACTTCTCGCATATTTGGATTCAATCTCCTCTGCATCTAGCGAGAAGAGCGGGATCCATCTTCCAAAAATATTCTATGATTACAATAAGATGGCTCGATCCCCCTGAGGTCATGAATGGTCCAACCAATTGCCTCCTTATGTTCCTTCAGGACCTTGATCAATTTATTCTCTTGCTCCTTTGTCAATTTAGCACTGATAATAACAAGGAGCGTCTTCTGAGGTCCTAAAAATTGATATTTCAAATTCTCGGGCAATGGTTTCAATTCAAGCTGGGGCGGTTTGATGATTGATGGTAGGGTAGATGCTGAAGATTTAATAAAAGGAAGAGGTTGTGAGTGAACAAAATCAATAACCTCTTCCGAAGATGTCAGGTCAACCATAGAGGGTTGCGGGTCAAATTCATCATCCAAAGAGGAACTTTCAGTTGAAGAAACCATCAAACAAGTTTCAATGTTATCATTATCCTCATCAAGTTCCTCAATAAATCCACAATCCTCAAATTTGTTGATCGCCTTAAAAATATCCAATTTCATTCGTTGGTCCCCAAAGGTGATTTCCATGCTACCGCTTTCACAATTAATGTTGGCCGTAGCGGTAGCGAGGAACGGATGCCCCAGAATGATGGGTGTGTTCCTCAGATTATCAGGTACATCCATGTCAAGGACAAGGAAATCAACAGGAAAATAGAAATCCTTGACCTTAACTATAACATCTTCAATAACGCCTCGCGGGTTTGTAACCGAGCAGTCCGCTAATTGTAGCGTTACTGAAGTTGGCCGAAGTTCACCTAACCCAAACTTCTCATAAAGAGAAGTCAGAATTAGGTTGATGGATGCACCCAGATCCAAAAGTGCTCTATCAAATGTGTAATCTCTGATAACACAAGAAATCAATGGAGCACCAGGATCTCTCTTTTTCTGAGGGAGGTAGTGCAGGATAACAGAACTAGCCTGCTCGGAGAGTACACCTTCCTCGGAATAGATTCTGTCGACTTACGCTTTTGTGTACATAATTCCTTTAAGAATCTTGCATAAGCCGGTATGTGCTTGATAGCATCAAGGAGCGGAATATTGATCTCAACATTCTTAACTAGATTCAAAAGCTCCTCATTGCTATCAATAGACTTCTTCTTTGATTTGGTTAAGGCTTCAGGAAAAGGAACATAAGTCAGATCTTTGGAATCAGGTTCCTGAGCCTTGATTTCTCCTTCAGGATTCTCCTCTCTCCTCAGGTTCTTCAGGATTCAAAAGATAAGAATAGTGTGGTTGTGGATCCTGAGTCTTCTTACCACTCCTCAAAGTGACAGAATTTGCAGATGCATAAGAATTTGGGTCTTGGGGAGGGTTAGGAAAGATTGGAGGGGCTTGATTAACCATGAATTGTTGATTTGCAGAAGAAGAAGAAGACGAGGAACCCTACTCAACCACCTGAGCATGTGCGTGTTGGTCCCTCTGATTTCCGTACCCATGGGCTTGGTTGCCCGAATTCATAATATTTCGCAGGTTGGGTACGGGTTGGGATGGTAGAGGTCTGGGTTGACGAGAGTTGGCAATGAGCCCAGATTGCAAGTTGTCCAGCGAGTTTTTCATTTGCTGCATGAGCTGGAGCATGGATCCTTGCATCTCTACCATTTGACGATTCAAATCAGCCTACCCTATGGGTTGATGGGTATTCCAAGCTGTCTGATTGACCTGATTCAGAGGCAACTGAGTATATACTTGACCCTGACCCATTAGTCGTTGCGGAGAATAGTTGTCGGGTCGAAATTGGGTCTGTTGCCCCGGATTTTTCCAAGAGAAGTTAGGGTGGTTTCTCCAACCTAGATTATAGGCATTCGAGTAGGGGTTGGATCTAACATTCTCTTGTACAGCACAGACATCCTCATAGGGTGAGGATGGAGAGAGAAAGAGAAGGATCAGAAAAACTGGGATCAAAGGCCCCAGTTTGGAACCTGTGGGGTTCCGAAAAATGCTAACTGACAGGTTGAGCCGCATCGAGTTGATTCACGAACTCCCATCTAGAAGGAGCTCGTGAGGAATGGAATCCCGAATTTTGGGATTGAGTGGATCAAGAGTTGTTCATAGAATTACTAGCCATCCACTCTTCCATTCTCTTAGCAACCATGTCCACCTTATCAAGTTTGTTACAAATCAATTCCATATCAAATGAATGGGAGTCATGGACTTCATTGACATTTGATCTGGGCTGCTGGGATCGGTTAAAAGTATCCATGGAGGCATGATTAATTGAATTCTCACTCATTTCCTCAAATAAATCATGTGCACTATCTGCATCTTTATTGAGGAAATTGCCTCCGCAAGAAGCATCCACATGATTTCTGAGTTGCTCAGTCAACCCATGATAGAAGATCTGCACGAGTTGCCATTTCAGCACCTCGTGGTGTGGACACCTCCGCAATAAGTCCTGGAATCGCTCCCAGGCCACATGAAACTGCTCCCCCAACTATTGGGTAAAGGTAGTGATTGCCCGTCTCAAAGCATTGGTACGTCCGACTGGGAAGAATTTCTTCAGAAAGGTCGATTTCAACTCATTCCAAGTTGTAATTGGTCTTCCTATTATCCTATACCAATGCACGGCCTTATCCCTAAGAGAGTGGGGGAAGAGCCTCATGATCATTTGCTCCTCGTTTACGTTTCGAGCTTTGGTGGTCTGGACCAAAGTGGTCAAGTCCTCCAAGTGCTGAAACGGATCTTCGGAGCCAAGCCCATGATAATGTTTAATCAGGCTTAACACGTAGGGCTTGATTTCTACGTCACCGGCTGGAATCTAGACACCGGGACGTTCCCCGTAATTGAAGGATCATAAAAATCCTTCAAGGGCTGAGCACCCTGCATTCTCTGCATTTGTTCCAGCTGCCTTTAAGATTCTTCCTGTGGATTTCCAAGCAGAGGAGGTTGTTGGTCGGCCATGGGATCAATTTGATCAAAATCCAACTTGCCCCTCTTAGAATGTTCTAATGGTCCTTCCAATCGGGGATTTAATGACCGTCTTCCCAACATAAACTAGGAGAAGGTCGGAAGGACTAGGGATAGGGACCCTGCAGCACAACAAAATAAGGCTATCCTTAAGTGGGGTAGCCTAAGGATCTACTGACTCCCAAAACCTACCTTAAGACTGTAAATGATTTACTCTACTTGTGTCTGTTTAATCCAACCAGTTAGAAGGAGGGACTGGGGAGAAGGTTCTTCCTTCGGCTTTCTCCTCCGGTTCCTAGTGTACCCCCCAGCCACGATCGTTTGATGCTACTCCCCTAGCTAGACATCAGATTAATCAGTACAAGTAGGTTAATCAAAAATAATCTCAGACTAGGCCCTGAAGAGCGAATCAGACCTTAAGGCCAACGTCTACTCAATTTTATTAAGGCCTGGGATTGTGGTGCTTATGGAATGTGATGGGCCCTTAAAATGGGTTGTGCCCTTAATGATTGATTGAGATTTGTGTAAGTGTGTGCACAACTAGGGTTTTCAAGTAAGATTATTTGTGATGCATGAATTTTAATGTTCAAATCTTGCTTAAGTAGCTTTTAGGGTTTCAAATTAGGTGGATTGCAATCAGGTTTCTAGGCAAACCAAGTTGTAAAACACGGGTGAAGATTGTTGTCCTTTAAAACCAGAAAGAAAGTGGAGTGCCTGGAATAAACCTAGATTGAAAACCCTAAGGAGGTGCTACTTGATGAGTTGGTTTTAAATAGAGTGGTGCGGCCCAAACAACTCAAACAATTGGCCACAAATGCACCACTAAGTTAGTCACTCAAAGATAGTTAACCTATAATGATTTCTACTCTTTTATGTGTTGCTTTGTGTGTACCAGTTCCACAGATCAGAACCCAGTTGAGCAGAAACAAATCAATCCAGTTAGGTGCTTTGAATGTGGGTGTACGTTATGTGTGTTTGTTGAAAATTTGCCCCACAAGATTATCTTTTTTTTATATATATATAAATGGGGTGGAATGAATGTGAGTGAGAATCCAAACAACCAAACTATTCCTAGGATTTATGCAAACAACTAGGTTAATTGGAATTTGGATTTAATGTGGCGAATGAAATCTATGGAGGGGGGAAGAATGGGGAACACTTACAGTTATCTTCAACTACACTTTACTCCAGTCTACTACTTGATGATTCCCTAATGGAGGTCTCTGCAAAACAATAGACACAAGAGAAAGCAAGTTAGAAAATAATAAAGTGCAAGAAATGTGAAAACAAGATCGGAAATCGTTGCCTCCCTGGCAACGGCGCCAAAATGTTGGACATATGAATTGCTATGCTAACGTGTTTGGTTTTAAAACCTTGTCGTTGTAGCTTGAAAGCGAATAATTCGTGTTCAACAAATAAAATTTATACCAAAATTGAAATTCCCGATCAAACACAGGGAGGCTACATCGATCTATATTCGCAATTATATTTTTTTTAGAATTTTTCTTGAAAAGCGAGGCGATGTAATTACAATGGAGCTATTACAACAATTAGACTAAAAGGAAGAGAGAGAGAGAGAGAGAACATGCATTCAATATTTCAAAATGTTTATATAATAAAACCAAATAAGAATTACACTAGAAAGCAGGAAACCAGCTACACAAGAAAGCAGGAAAATTCTACACTAGAAAGGTGTAAAAAAAGTGGGAGAGAGAAGTTATCCTCCTCGACGATCGCTTGGAGGAAGAGCCAGATGGGACGACGCCTGGATGAAGGAGGACAGAGTAGGACGAAGGAGGACGAAGCAGAAGAATGGGAATGGGGCAGCACGTCATCGTCGTCGCGGGATCCACTTCCAAACGGGGACGAAAATTTGGACTTTATCTCGCAAGGAGCATCCCGGGTGTGGGAAAAGCTTCTCTTGATCTTTGGAGAGGTAGAGAAGAGAAGGAAGGGATGAGAATTTCGTGTGGATGGGGTCTCCTTTTATAGTTGCAAGGAGTGGGGGCAAATTGGACATTACATCTTTAAAACATTAAATAAGGGGTCTTTAGTGACAGATAAAACCGTCGCTAAAGCCCCATCGTAGGCGTAGTGGGCATTGCCTACACGGCTGATGGCTTCCACACGCGCTTAACGCATGCCGCACGTTCGCTGAATCTCAGCCGTCCGATCGCTTAACGCAGCTGATGGCTTCCTCCTCAATGCGCGCCTGCCCGCGTTCGCTGCCGCGTCCCCTCCTCGCGTGCAATAGTGCGTGGGCGCTATCGGATGATCTGAGCCACCCACAGCCGATCAGGCGGTCGCCTTTAATCATGCGCGCCCGCAGATCGCGAGTCAAACCCGCATCCTGTGAACGCGCAACGCCTCGCGACCGCTGCGCTACGCGGAGGAAAGTGTCACGCGGATGATTTAAGGCGCGTGCGTCCACAATCGTTGGATCAAGATCCAACGGAGGAGAAGGGCGGATGTGGGGGCTTCAGCGGTTGAGTGCGGGTGATTGGGCGGCCGAGATGGGGCCACATGACACCATCTTGGCCGTCCATCTTCTGGATGATGTAGATGGTGCCACGGGTGTCGGATTGACTCGATTATTGTGTTGTTAGGCTGCAATTGTCAATCCAAATCCATCCGTGTGGTCGGATTTGTCGTTTGAAGTGCAGATTTATACCATCTTGGCCCTTGATCTTCTAGGGTTCCCCAGTCACTATCAGATGCTACAGATGCCTGATTAAGACGATCTTAGAGTCATTGAACTTCAATCGTCACCCTGATCACATCTGTACGGTTGGATTTTCGATCTGAGGCCCTGATAAAAAGTTTGCCCTGTCCAAGCACATAAAAGGAGACAATTAACCTCCATTTTATTTAAACTACTCTAAATGCAAGATGATGCATGTTATGCACTATTTAAAGCATGCAATGCAATCCTATGCTTAAGAACATGCATAAATAGACATCTTAAGTATTGTAAATGTGTTTACATCACAGACTGAGACTAAATCTAGTCAGGTCTAGATCTTGGTTGATACTTGAGTACCTCTAGGCCTATTTTTGGCATTCTGACCTAATTTCTAAAAAGAAGAATAAATCAGGACTTTAAGCATCAAAGCATGGTCTAGAATTCAAGTTGATTTCATAAGATTTTGTTAAAGAACTAGCAAAAGTTAGGCATGGGGGTATGATAATAACGTCATCAATAGCCATATCTAGCTTTAATTAGTCAGAATCCATTGATAAATGCTCCTATAAAACCTCCAGGAGACTGTAATTCATTGGATATCCATTCTGAGAGAAATGCATTAAAATAGGAGAAAAACTACATTTTTAACATAATATCTTAATTTCATAACAATCACGAGGTTTCCCAGGAGTTTATTAATGGTCAAATGCTCATAAATGTCTAATAAGTGGGTTTATACAGATAGAAATGGGCTTTCACGCATTTCAAGAATTAATAGACATCTAAACCCCTAAAAATAGACTTGATTAATTAGCTGAGGTTCGTGTCAAAATAAAATTCACCTAAACATTCCAAAAATTATAGAAAAATATTCTATAAGGTTTGGTATGCTTGCTTTGACCATTGGAACCCATTTTGACCAAAAATAGTCTCAGACAGATAGTTGCCCTAATTTAGATTTATGTGCAAATTACCCAATCAAACTTGGTCGAAACCAAAATCTAACTTCACCATCAGATTCCTCAAATTCAAATTAGGTTTTTACTAAAATTTGGATTCAATCAGGGATCATCTTGACTTAGTTTGCATTCTAGACCTGTTTTGACTCTTTTCCTTACACATATGCACCTAGCTTTCAAAACATATTGAAAATACCCCCTAACTTCATCATCTTCTTCAAAAATAGGTCCTCGCCACCTTCAAACTCCTAAACCCATCTCTGGCGACCATCAATCAAGGAGTTTTCCCTAATTTCTCGCCCAATCACTTCCAAAATTGGAAGGGAGACTCCTAAGAGATTTCCCTACAATCTGAGCCGCATCTTGGGCTCTAATTCCTACTCAAAACCTAATTCGAATTATTTGAAGGATTGGCTATTTTATTTCATGAAGCTTCTAAGCTTTCAAGATTGGTTTCCAAGCTTGGAAAGCTCCCTTGAGGCCTATATAAGGATCCCTAAGGACAAACGGTCCTCCTTAGCTCGTTTTGGTTGGTTTCTCCACCTTCTTCTCCTCTCTTCGGCTGAAAGCTCTACGAGCTCCAACGAGCTTCCCCGTCTACATTCCTCGCCAGCTATCACAAACTATAGCAAGTCGGTTACTCTTCCTCAAGCTCCTTCGGTGCTCGCAATACCAGCGATGGTCGCCTTCCCCTCTCTTCCTCGCCGTTCTCCCTCATCGGAGGTGTTCCCTTCTCCAACGTCGGCCATACCCTAACCGGTGCCATCCTACCCCCTTTGACCAATTAGATTAGTTAGTTAGGTTCCCTTAAGTTATTAGTTTAATTTCTACTATCCAAAACCCAAAAATAATCCCTCGACTTCCATGTAGGACACCTTCGTCTTCCTCTCCAACCACATCTCCAGTGAGGCTTTCCCATCACCTCATGCCTCCAAATGCCTCATCGACAAGCCGTACACCTCCACCGTTCCACCACCATCAAAAGGTCTCACCTATTTCGCCATTCCATCCACCCAAACTCCCCATCGAACAAACCTATCTTCATACGCACTTCCCAACTTCGCTACTCTACCACACAACTCAACTGACCATGAGACTGCCTCCACCATCTTCACCAAGCCCAGGCGAAGCTCTTGAGCTTTATAATTAGGGCTTAGCACCCGTATTCTTGATTTTAGGTTTATGATAAGAGCACCACCGCCACCATCACTGCCGCCTTCGTTCTTCGTGTTTTAAGCCATGCAAGCCCTAGGTGCTATCTCCAGGACACGTGCCTTTGTTCCAGGAACTCGCTTAGGTGGTCAATCAAAGATTACATCCTTTGCAGCTGCTTCAATTGGAGACACCTTCACCTATAGGTGCACACGAAAGAGAGCTATGTGATTTAGTCCCATATCGTGGGATTTGGATGCAACGCTGTGACATAAAGTGATTTTGTGATATTGGTTGTTCGCTTTAAGACACATGGGGTGAGGTCCCTTACCCGCACACCAGACCCACCTAGACCTATCACTCCTCGGTTGCGACCCCACGTACGTAGCCCTAGACCTAGTTACCGAGCATACCCAAATGCCCGAATATCCGATTATCTGAGGAAGAAGAAGAGGTAGAGAGAGAGCAGAGGAGGGGAGGGTTTTGCTTTGTAGAGTGAAGCCTCAACACTTAGTCCTTAAGGAGATGTATGAATCCCTTGTGCATGAGAAGAAAAGGAAGAGTTGAGAAGAAGAAGGGGTCGTGCTAGAGAAGAGAAAGGAAAGAAAGAAGAAGAGAACAGAAGAAAAGATCAGAGGAAAAGCATTGTAGCAGGCGACATTTAAGTCGTCTGACTTGATATCCAAATGTCTAATCACTATTCATTTATTTGACATTAATGAGTATTTGATATATATGTGCTTAGAATAATAATTGGTGATCTAAATCACCATTATTTTGACTTAGATATTTTTTTGGTCTCTTAAAGTCTTGAAATACTCATGTTCTCATTGGATATCAGATTTGAGTAGTTATCGTTCATTGAATATCATTATTATGTTTAAATTATTGTGCTCATTTATATTTTAATCAAGATTAACATGTGAATTCCATATTTTCTCCCTATGTTCGACCTCAAACTTCATTTCTAGATATTCAAATTATAAATTTTATTCGTTTGAGAGTGATTTATCAATTGTACTACAATGCATTTCCCTAACATTAACAAAAAGCTTATCAACATGAAGTTAGGGATATTTTTGGACTTTTTAATATTTTTGAATTTTTATGGGATTTTGTGGTTTTGTATTTAAAATTTTTAATGTTTAATTTTTTTCAAAATTTTCAAAATTTTCAATTTTTCAAACTTTTTTGATAAGGTTGTGTCAATAATTGCATTTCAAGTTGAAGATTTCACATATTACACCCCCTCCCCCATGCTTAAGTAATGCAATGTCCTCATTATGTTCTAGGAAAAATGTAGATGCATTCTCTGCTTTTCACACAACTTAGACTAGGGTGACGGAAGGAAGTTGGATAGGTTTAGGCAGATAATTTCTAACTCTAATTAGAATTAGAGGGGTCAGTTGAGCTAAGTGGTGAATAATGCATGAACATGGGTGATAATACAATGCATACTCAGAATGCAAGAGTAGACACAAAGAAATAAAGAAATAGAGAAACAGACTTGGGTTACCACCCAAGAAGCGTTAAGTTTTACACCTTCAGCCAAGCGTAAGCCCAAAAAAGGTAGCTCAAACAATGAGATTCAGGAGTGGAAAGGTGGTACCAACAACTCTCAAATCATTAGGTTCAGTGATAGTCTTTAATCTTTTTCTGTTCATAGTGAAAGACTCAAATTTGTCGACTTCAAAGATTTCTATTCCTCCATTATCAAAAATTCTACTAATGGTGTACGGATCGGTGATACGAAAAATGCGTGATTAGTTAAAATGGTTTTTTAATGTTGTTGTGAAATGCAAATTCAATCAACTTTAAATTTGCAAAACCTAGATAGTGGGAGTATCTAGGGTAGTCCGAGGAGGCCAATTTGTAGTTATCAAAATAGTATTCTATCTTTCGCTCCCTCAAATCTTCTTTTTGCCTTTTTCGAGTTTTGTAGTTTTTTAGGTTTAGAAATATGGGCAACAAAATGAGAACTAAACCTAAGTGAACAAGATGTAATCCTCCTTTTTAAGCTCACCCTAGGCAAGTGCACCTAGGATAATCAGAAAGGTGGAGTGGGTGCACAAAAATTAAATAACTTAAAGCTTGAAAATTAAACACACGAAATAATGAAAGGCACTTGATTTATAAAAGTTGTCTACAGGTACTTAGGGAGCTCAATTGTGGGAGAGGTCCACACAACTAATCCCTAAGTAGAGGAATGCTTCTACAAAATAAAGACAATAGTATGAAGAGTAGAAAATCTCCCAAATAAATTTGAAGGAGAATCTCCTTTCTCCAAGTACAACTGTTCCTGACTTGGAAAAAGGGTTCTCCTTGTTTCTTCCTTGAATGCTCCTCCTCTCTAGCTCCTCCTAGGGTGGTGGACGTCCACCCTAATCCTCCTGCCTGGTCATCCTCTTATGGTGATCCTTGGCTCCTTGCCTTGGAAGATAGAAGTAGAAGTAGGGCACCAGGGGGGGGGGGGTAGAACTTCCCCTTGATCCTACTTCCATCTTCCTCCTCCAAGTATGAATGTAGGTGGATTTAGGTAGAGAAAATGAAGTAGCCAAAGATGGGATTTATGTGGTGGTAGGGTATTGTATTTATAGGATGGGGAGGGGGGTGGCTATGGTTTTTTTTTTTTTTTTGGAGGGAAATGAAGGGGTGTGTGGATGTTTTTGGAGGGAAATGATGGGTGCATGGATAATTTTGGAGGGAAAAATTGGAGGGAAATGAAGAGGTAACTATGGGTGGTAGTTATGTGATTTATAGAAGGAAAAAGATATAGTGGGGAGCTAGGTAGGTGGACTTTGGAGCTAGCTTAGCTAGTTGATAGCCAGACCTAAGAATAGGTAGGAGGAGCTACTTTGAGCTGGTTTGAGCCTACATGGAGCTACGGGGAGTTGATGAAGGCCAATTATGGGAAAAACTTATATCAACCTAGGCCATCCCAGGAAGATATCAACACCCAGGTCATGAAAACTCTACAAGGAATGCAAATGCAAATGACTAAAGTAACCCATATGATTACCAATTTACAACATCAAGTCAAGGTTACTCCTTATCATAGACCTGCTGGCAACTTGCCATCCCAACCCATGCCCAACCCTAACAATCAAAGGAATCAATATCAAGGTGGATATCCCATTCAACCTATCTACCCAGCACCCCAATATCCATCAAGTTTTAATCAAAGTCAGGCCTCCTGTCCTCCTCCTACAAACAACCATACTGCAAATGCAATGACTCTGAGGAACAGGAAAACCACTCACCATCCCCTGCTTGCTCAAGAAACCTACCTAAAAGAAAAGTAGATCAACTCTTCTCCCTCTTCCTCTAACCTTGTTCAGGAACCCGAAAATGCAAAATAAGAAAACCCAGTACCTTTTCCACAATCCATTTACTCTTCACAAACTAAGAAAAAGAAATCCAAGCCCACTGATAAGGAATTGATGGATCTTTTTGGGCAAGTAGAAATAAATATCCCTCTCCTAGATGCCATAAAATACATCCTTACCTATGCCAAATTCTTAAAAGATTTGTGTACCTCCAAAAGGCAACCAAGAAACCTACGAAAGGTGATCCTTCTAGAAATAGTAAGCTCAATTGTGTGGAGCAAACTACCTCTGAAAAGAAAAGATGCAGGCACCCCTTGACTTAAGTGGTCATTAACGACACTTCTTTTGATTACACCTTATTGGATCTCGGTGCCTCAATTAATCTCATCCCCATTGTCATTTTTGAGGAATTTCAGATCGGTGAATTAAAGCCTGTTGAGGTAACACTTCAACTGGCAGACCGATTTACAATCAAACCAAAGGGGATTGTTGAGGATGTCATAGTCCAAGTAAGAAACTGTCTATTTGTCGTAGACTTTTTGGTCCTAGATATAGAGGTACTAGAAGCTTTAAAGAATGCACCCATAATTCTTGGAAGACCATTCTTGGAAGACCATTCTTGGAGTGAGTTCTAACATTGGCTCTCCTGAAGGGAGCTCATCCTGGGAATCATCCCACGACTGAACTAAAGCAACCACAAATCTTATCCTCAATTTTACTAACTTCTCCAGTAGAAACTCACCTAGGTTCTTATCCTTAACATCCTGGAGCCAATCCAACAAATACTTGTTCAAATCATTAATCATTTCAATCAGGGGCTCCAATTTTTCAATGCAAGGTGTTGACTGAACTTCTAAAGTTTGTATGATATTCCTCAAGTTAGCAAGAACCTTATCTTGAACTTGGTTACCCTGAACCAAATGAGTTGGTTCAAGGTTAGGCGGGTTTGGGATCAATGAAGGGGAATTAACGAATTGAGATTCGTTATGCCCTTCCCGATAATAGGTCATTTCGGATTGTTCAAAAGGTAGTAATGACCTAAAGGTAGTGTAATCAAAGGATGGGTAAGGATCGGTGTATCCTTCTTGATTGTATATCAAATTAGGTTGTCCATGAAAGGTTGACGATCTATAATCGATGTGGCTCTGAGAAGGATAGAAATCATAATCATAGTGTTCAAGGTTTGACCCTAAACACGGAGGTTCGGAGCTATATCCCCAATCAGAGTTATGCCAACTAACTGATGGTTGATTACAGTACGAGTCGGGATAATCATCATGTTGAGGATAAGTCAAAATAGGAGGGAAAGAGTGGGAATGCGTGTAATATGTGGAAGGATTCATGATAAATGGGAGGAAGAATGGCACCCTACAATACAAGTAATCAAACCTGTCCTTAAGTGGGCTAGCCTAAAGACCTACAGACTCCCACAACCTGTCTTGAGATAAAGGAACAATTTGAGCTACTTCTGTTTGTTCAATCCTACCAGTTAGGAGGGACTGGGGAGAAGGTTCTTCCTTCGACTTGCACCTCCGGTTCCTAGTGTACCCCCCAGCCGCGATCATTTGATTACGCTCCCCTAGCTAGACATCGATTGAATAATAGAAACAGACTAATCGAAAATAATCTTGTTATGGGCTCTGAAGACCGAGTTGAATCCTTAAGGCCAACATCTACTCTGTTTTCTTTAGGGCTAGGTTTGAATGTGCTTTGGAATGTGATGGGCCCTTTATCTAGGTTGTGCCCTTAATGATTGATTGATTTGTGTGTGTGTGCACAACCAGTGGTTTTCAAGTAAGATTACTTTTCATGCGGTGAATTTTAGGGTTCAAATCTTGCTTAGTAACTTTTAGGATTCAACTTTAGGTGTTTTCAAACAAGTTTTGTTGGCACATTAGGTTTTGAAAGCACAGGTGAATATGTTTTCCTTTAAAACTTAAAAAGAATGTAGAGTGCCTGGTAAATCCCTAAGAGTTGAAATTCTGTGGCAGCCACATGATGAATTGATTTTAATTGAAGTGGTGCAGCTCAATCAACTTAAAAAGAATATGGAGTGCCTGGTAAATCCCTAAGAGTTGCTCCTTTTTGACATTTAAACTCTCTCCTCTTTTCCTCCTTATGGATGATATGCAATCAATTCTCAAAATTTTCCTCCCCTTTCCATTTTTTTGTTCTTTTTCAATTTTTTTATTTTTTGCTTTTTTGAATATGTATTTTTTGTGAGAACCATTCAAAGAATTTGAATTTCCATATGTCTACACTTTAACACCCCCCCATGCTTAAGTTTTGCAATGTCCTCTTTGTAAATCAAAGGGTATGAAATTAGCTTGGTTCAAGGATTAGAACAAGATCAAAGGGTTGGTGAATGGGTCGGGATGACTGTTGCAAATGATTTCAAGCTTTGATACAAGTACCAAAGGTGGAGTTGGCTATTCTAAAGCTGAACTCAAAAGTGCAATAGGATTGTAGCACAGAAGATGATCAGAAGGGTCTCGAGTTTTTGGAATGATAGGTTGTCTCCCGTTAAGCACTAAATTCAATGCCTTTAGCCAAGCAGAAGGTGATCAAGGAGAAGGGGATGTCAAATCAGATGAGTGCTGTAAAACAAGCACCTTGATCAATAGCCTGGTTGGTCCAACCAGGTGCTTGTTCATATTGACAGGCTGATGATGCAGCCCAAACCCAATCGATCTAGTGTCTTTATAAATGTCAATCAAAATTTGTGGAGCCCACCAGATGCTTTGAGGCTTAGAAAGATATGCGAACCGCAGGTTTGGCAGAGTCAGTTTAGCCTGGTCAGCGTAGGTGATGGAAACCGTTCTCATGCGTTTGAAAGTCATCGGAATCATAGTATAGTCGTGCAAAAATGTTCGTCAAAAATTAAGTTTGTAAAAATAACGAGAGTTTGAGTCCCAGGCGTTCGTCTCTGGGAGGTGTTCGTACGCTTTTGTGCAGGTTTTAAAGAGAATATCACGTTGTAGTATAACCGACAAAGCATTCAAACAAATATAGAGAATTTTATTACTCGAAAAATGGGAGTCTCCGAGGTTGAACATAGGGAGCAATCTCAGTACTTTCAAAACCAAAGAATGCAACTTTTAAATGAAAGTAATTGATTCAAAGAGAGAGTTATATAAAAAAAATTTTTAAAAGAAAACAGAATTGGACGTCTGATTTCTATATCAGACGTCTTAAATGTAATCTTCTTTCTCTCTTCTTCTTCTTTGTCTTCTCTGCTTCTTTTCTTGCGAAGGCTTCTTCTTCCCACCTTTGTTCCTCTCTTGTCTTCCTTTTCTTTTTGGGCTTTTCTGCAGTCCTTCCTTCTCTCAGATCTCTGCCTTGCTCAGCTTCCTTTCTTCAGAGTTCCTTCTTCGTCTGCTCCTGTTCCTTCTTTGTGCTTTTCCTTCGAAGTTTTCTCCTTCCTTGTCTTCTCTACGAGGGCTTCTCCTTCTTTCTCTACTACACTCAGCCTCTTCTTCCTTCTTTTCTTCCCTTGCTGCAGTGGCTAAGTGTTCGCTTCTTCCTTTGCTCCTTCTTTCCTACGCAAACCACAGCCAATGCAAAACCTACCCCTGTCCCTCTACCCAAACGTCTCTCTCTTTCTCTGCAAATCGCTCAAGGACGCTCTCCCAGAGCCACACGGGTAATCGGGTCGAATTCGCACTCGGGACCAGGTGCACCTGCAAGTGGGTGATGCACGAGGAGTGCGTAGGTTTGGGTCGGGTCGGATCCCGCCAGATCCGCGAGGTAAAACCGCGGACGAGGCAGGCGTGGGTCAGGTGAGGGACCTCACCCCTGTGCTTTCGGAGGCGCTAAGAATAAAACACAAAAATAATTTAAACCATACCTGCACGTTGAGTTTCCACGACGTGGGACTATCTGATCTGTCCCGATTCCACGCGTGCCCGCAAAGCTCTCTTCATGCTATGGCCAAGGTTGGGAGCTTCGCAGCGCACCATGCAGGTCCTGAGGGCTTCGCAACACCCGCGTGAACCTGCTACGCATGGAACCTGGAAGATCTGACACCTGGAGCTACTGCGAAGCTGCTTGCTGCTTCAACCGTCAATGGCGATAGGATCTGCAACCTATCATACACAAGCATGGCCTATTGGCCAAATCAAACTAGCTGGCCACCTTCGCCGTGGTACGGCGAAGATGATGCGCGGTGCTGCACGCTGTAGGAGGGCCTAGGCATGCGTGCCTAGGTCAACCTGTGGCCGGAAGTGTGGGGTTGTTCGGGGGACTGTGGTGGAGGTGTAGAAGGATGAGGATGGGCAGAAGTTGCTCCTGGTGGTGAGGCGGAGCTTACGAGAGGGTTGGCAAGCCGTGTGGAGGGGCGGAGTGGTGGGAGCGGCTCGCCGGAGGTCGGTCGGAGGCGAGGAAGATGGAGGTGTTCAGGCACTGTCGAGGGATAATTAGATAAAATAGCAGGGGGAAAATAGAGAGGAGAGGATGGAGAGGGTATCTGGAGTGATCTGGAAGGAAGGGAGACAGTGGAGTGGACGACACGTAACTGCCGTCGTCGGGGAAGAACCCTGAGGGAGGGAGCGGCGACGAAGACGAGGTCAGGGGCACGCGTGCCTGGTACTGTGCGACGCGGGAGGAAGTGGCGAAGTTGACTCTGCTGCTGGTATCGCAGCAGAGCGACGAGAAGGAGGGGAGAGGTCGCCGGAGCTTGCGGGTCTCTTTGCCGAAGATGGGAGAGAGGGAAATTTGGGGGAATCTCCGTCAAAATCAAGCTGCGGATCTGCGACCGGGTCTGGGGAGACTTTTATAGGTGTTGGCTGAACCTTCAAGCACGTGGAGATTGCACAATCAATCTCTGCCGGCTCACCGGAGATGGAAAGAGGGTGGATACCCAAATCTCTAGTGCGTTCGCACGAGAGATTGGGTTCACACCAGAGATTGTAATTGCCTTTAGAAGGAAGGGAATTCCTCAGAGAATCCCTTCCATTTCTGGGAGGGAATCTCTGAGGGATTGGGGAGGAATCCCTCTCTAAACCTTGCCGGAGATCGGTTCTGCCCTAACAATGGCGGCAGGACCTGATTGCAAAGGTGGCGAGTAACTTTGGGGGCTTTCTGCAAAGATATTCAAAAGATAGGGATCAAATTATGATTTGGGTGTACTAAATTGTAAAGTAGGTCAAGATGACCTCCCCTTGGGTCCAAATTTTGCTATAAATCTAATTTGGATTTAAGGAATCCAATGGTGAAGTTGGATTTTAGGTTTGACCTCGTCTAACTAGACATTTTGCGTAAAAACCCAAATTAGGTCAATTAATGTGCTAGGACCCTAATCTAGGTCAAACTGGGTTCCAAAGGCCAAATTGAGCGTTCTAATCCCTAGAGGATATTTTTCCATGATTTTTAGAGGGCTTACTTGATTTTTATCCTGACCATACCCTTGTTAATTTAGGTAGGTCTGTTTTAGGGTTATCAAGTGTCATTTAATTCCTAGATTGCACATAAACCCATTTCTGATTGACTTAACTCACTTTTTATCTCATTTAGCCCATTTGACCTATCTTTTGCCTCTGAGAAATCCCGTTTATGTACTGTAATGGTAAAATTGCAGTTTTAACATTTATTTCATGTTTTCTTCTCAGAGCACTTATTCCTTCAGTTAAGCCTTCTTCTCGGTTATGTAGGAACTTTTATCTTCTTTATTGGGTCAAAATGAGCTAGTTATGGCTCATGATGAGGTTCTCATCATACCCCCATGCCTAGCTTTTTCTAGTCCCTTAGCAAAATTTCAAAGTTTTAACTTTCGTTCTAGACCCTGAGTGTCTGTCAACAATCATGATAAGTGCTTCTCCTTTTCTTTTGTGATTAGGTAGGACTGCTGACAATAGGCCTAGAGGTACTCACGTACCAACCAAAATGCGGACTTGACCCGCTTTAGCCTCAGTCCTCCGCAAAGGTTTCTACGGCCCATAGAAACTAACCTAGGGTTTGTTGGACTCCGTGGTTAAAGCACCCGTGCTTGAGACATTTTTTTAGCCTAGGTTCAGTTTTGAGTGTGTTTTTTGTAAGAGAGAGATAGAATATTATTTGTTTGGAGAGCTTTTCTCTCTCTTTCCTTTTTTATTTCTAGCTTCGGATTAGCTTCTCAACACAGTCTATATCGGATTCCTCGTCCCCATTATCAATCCTCGAGGATCCCTGGCTTTCGAGATTTCGAGATAATCCCGCCCATGGTAACCCCCAGAACCCTGGCTTTCGAGATTTTGAGATAATCCCGCCCATGGCATTCCATGGCCGAATTCAGAATCTGGCGATCGACATTTCGTGATAATGCCGCCCATGGTATCTGAACCAGCAGAGTGCTTACATGCCCCCAGTAGGATATTTAAATATCCTAAGAGACAAGCACCGAGGAGACGATATGTTGTTACGCATCTTCGAGGGGAATTTCCCACCTCTCCGCGTTGGGAACTCGTCCAAATCAATTTGTGTTGATTGGCCGCTCCTAATCTAGGTGACTGTTTTAGAATATTAAACGCTTTTTGCGTGATTTGGATGTTTATGCGCACTGAACCAGACTGTGTGTGGATTTGGGGTGCTTTGGTTACCGAATCCCGCAAACCGGAAGTCAGTTAACGAGGCTGAATGCTTCCTAAGCCTTAGACCTAATACGCAAGCTTCGCATTTTCCTCAACCTCTTGAGGATTATCGAGATTTTAACGAATACGTGAATTTTTAAGCTAAAGATTCTAGCCCAAGAGGCCTAAGACCAGCATTGCCGCTAATCTCTTGTTATGTCTCCGTAGCACTTTTCTTTTTCCTTGATTTGGTCTAGAACTTCAGTTAACCCCTTAATCTTTTACTAATGACTATTTCTTTTCATTTTCATTCTGTGTTCCTTTTTGTCATTTTTCTTTCTTTTCCTCCTCTCATTTGTATGACCCTGAATTGTTTCTCCCCACTATCAAGTCTTTTTTTTTTTTTATGAAACCCTTTCTTTATATGAATTTTCTGACATTTTGCACTTTCATGCCCCCCCATGCCTAAGATTTGCAATGCCCCCATTGTAAATTAGGTGGGTTCGAATTTAGCTTGGTTCATGCATTAGGACAGGTGTGTGGTGAGTGAATGGGTCGAAGTGACTTGTTGCGAACGATTTCTAATCTCGGGTAGGTATACCTGAGGTGACGTTGGCTATTCTAATGGATGAACCCTAAAGTGCAATATGAGTTCCGCATAGAGATGTCAGAAAAGGTTTCGGGTTTTTCAAAGAATGACGGGTTGCCTCCCGTTAAGCGCTGAGTTTTACGCCATCGGCTGGGCGCAATGAGCTCAAGAGGAATGGAGGGTAAAGGATGACTCAGCCAAATCTATATTGGTCATGTCAATGAACGGCTTGAGTCTCTGACCGTTCACGATAAAGGGTTCAAAATCGTGGCTGAGTGGGCTGATTTCAATGGCTCCATTTCTGAAGATTTGTCGAACTAGGTAGGGTCCGACCCACTTGGATCTTAGCTTCCCTGGGAATAATTTGAGTCAGGCATCAAAGAGTAAAACCTTTTGACCAGGATGAAAGACCTTTCTAGAAATGTGTTTGTCATGAAAAGCTTTAACCCGTTCCTTGTAAATTCGTGAGTTCTCATATGCATCATGGCGTAATTCATCGATCTCGCTCATTTGAAGTCTTCTTTGGGTTCCAGCCTTAGAAAGGTTTAGATTACAAGTCCGTACTGCCCAATAGGCTTTATGCTCCAACTCGACGGGGAGGTGACATGCCTTCCCGTACACTAGTATGATGGGAGACATTCCTAGTTGGGTCTTGTGGGCGGTCCTATAGGCCCACAATGCTTCCGGTAGCCGAGAAGACCAATCTTTTCTATCAGGTCGAACAGTAACCTGAAGGATCTTCTTGATCTCTCGGTTAGATAGCTCAGCTAGACCATTAGTTTGGGGGTGGTAAGGAGTAGAGATTCGGTGTGACACCCCGTATTTGGTCATCAGTGACCTGAACTGAGAGTTTGTAAAATGGGTCCCTCCATCGGAAATTATAGCCCGTGGAATCCCGAACCTTGAGAAAATGTTTTGATGAAGGAATTTTATAACTTTATGATTGTTGGTTCGGGTTGGAATGGCTTCTATCCACTTGGAAACATAGTCAACTGTGAGTAAGATGTATTCGAAGCCATCCGAGATCAGGAAGGGTCCCATGAAATCAATCCCCTAAATATCAAAAATTTTGCATACCAAGATCGGCTGTAGAGGCATCATGTCTCTATGGCTCATGTTGCCCAGAGTCTGGCAACGGGAACATGCCTTACAGTGATCGTATGCATCCTTGAAAATTGCGGGCCAGTAAAAGCCACACTGGAGGACTTTTGATGCGATTTTATGTCCTGAAAAATGTCCACCGCATGCCTGGTCATGGCAGAATGAGAGTATGTCTTTGATTTCCACTTCCGCAACGCACCGTCAAATTATCTGATCAGCACCAATGCGGAATAGATACGGGTCTTCCCATAGGTAATACTTGGCATGGGAACGCAATTTGTCCTTTTTGGCCTTCAGCTAATCGGGCGGAATCTGATTTGATGCCAGGTAATTAACTATATTAGCGAACCATGGAAGACTTGTACTGATAGTCAAGAGGTGCTCATCAGGGAAATGTTCTGTAATAGGTCCGGAAGGGTCGATTATTTCAGAAGGAAGGCGGGACAAGTGATCAGCTACCACATTCTGCTTTCCCGCCTTGTCGTGAATCTCAAGGTCAAATTCTTGCAACAATAAGATCCATCGGATTAATTGAGGTTTCACGTCCTTCTTTGCAATTAGATGCCTCACAGCTGTGTGATTCGAGTATATGATAACACGGGAACCCAGAAGGTATGATCTGAATTTTTCCAGGGCAAATACTACGGCCAGCAGCTCTTTCTCAGTAACTGTATAGTTACGCTGAGCCTCATCCAGTGTTTTGCTGGCGTAGTAAATGACCACAGGTTTCCTGCCAATTTTCTGCCCCAGAACCACTCCTACAACGAAGTTAGATGCATCGCACATGATCTCAAAGGGTTGAGACCAATCAGGGGACTGTAGGATCGGGGATTGGGTGACTCGGTCACGTAGGATCTCAAATGCTTGAGTGCATTCCTTGGAAAATGTGAAAGGCACATCCTTGGAGAGAAGATTGGTCAGGGGGCGTGTGATTTTGGAGAAATCAGGGATAAATCGATGGTAAAAATCGACGTGCCCCAAAAAAGATCGGATGTCCTTAATCGAGCTAGGCATAGGGAGCTTGGAAATCAGGTTAACCTTAGCTCGATCCACTTGGATGCCTTTCTCAGAGATTAAATGTCCCAGGACAATTCCCTCAGGCACCATGAAATGGATCTTTTCCCAGGAAAGAACCAAATTCACCTCAATGCACCGCCTGAGTATTTGGACCAAGTGTTGGAGGCAATCGTCAAATGATTGTCCAAAAATTGAAAAGTCATCCATGAAGACTTCCAGATAATCACCTACCATATCTGAGAATATGGCAAGCATGCACCGCTGAAAAGTTGCGGGTGCATTGCAGAGACCGAATGGCATCCTTCGAAACACGTACATCCCGAAGGGTAGGTGAATGTGGTCTTTTCTTGGTCCTCTGGATGGATTGCCACCTGATTGTAACCGGAGTACCCGTCAAGAAAGCAGAAGAACCTATTTCCCGCTAGTTTTTCGAGGATCTGATCAATGAACGGTAGTGGGAAATGATCCTTCTTCATGGAGGAATTGAGTCTTCTGTAATCAATGCAGACTCTCCACGAGTTAGCTATTCGGGTTGGAATGACTTCTCCGGTTTCAGTCGTGATGATGGTAAGTCCTACCTTTTTAGGCACCACTTGTATTGGACTCACCCAACGACTGTCGGAGATCCGGTAGATGATCCTTGCATTTAACCACTTTATGATCTCCTTTTTCACGACCTCTTGTAGATTAGGGTTTAGGCATCTTTGAATTTCTCTTGAAGGTTGTGCGCCTTCTTCTATGTAGATTCGATGTGTGCAGTATGAAGGTCTTATACCAGTCAAATCATCGAGAGTCCATCCAATGGCTCTTCGATGTTGCTGGAGAACAGAAATCAAACGGAGTTCCTGGTCAGGTGTGAGTCGAGAGTTGAGAATCACAGGAAACGTCTGATTTGAATCCAAAAAGACGTACTTCAGATGTTCGGGAAGGGGTTTGAGTTCCATGATAGGCTTGTCAGCAGCAGCAGGTGGTTCGGGGTTTGTATCAGGAGCAATGGTAGGAGTCATAGGTGTGTCTAGATCATGTTCGCACTCCTCTGCTAGCGGGTTTTGATTCTCCAGTGGTTGATCAGGGGTAATCAGGTTGTCCTCTATATGCAATTCATCAACCATGGCTCTGACACCACATATTTCCTGTATAACCCCGCAATTAATCCCTTGTTGGGCCTTGAAAATGTCAATCTTCATGTTTTGATTCCCAAATTTTAATTCTATCTGGCCCTCTTCACAGTTTATGTTGGCCCTAGCAGTGGCCAAGAAGGGTCTCCCTAATATGACTGGTGTGTCCATTGGGTTCTTAGGTGCATCCATGTCCAGTACTATGAAGTCCACTGGAAAATAAAAATCTCATACCCTAACAATGACATCCTCGAGTATTCCTTTGGGTGACTTGATGGATCGATCGGCTAACTGCAATGTCACTTCAGTGGGTTTAAGTTCAGATTCTTCAAGGTGGTCAAGGAGGGATGTAGGTATTAAATTTATGGAGGCACCTAGGTCTAGTAGGGCTGTATCAAATTGGGTTTCACCAATTTTACAAGAAATCAAGGGAGTTCCTAGGTCTTTAACCTTGGGTGGGAGTTTTCTCAAGATGACAGAGCTGGCTTGCTCTGACAGTACGATTGGATTCCCATCTTTGGTTCGCGGCTTACGTTTAGGTGTACATTTGTCTTTCAAGAATCTTGCGTAAGCCGGTATGTGGCGAATTGCATCCATCAACGGGATGTTTATCTGGACCTGTTCAAAGAGCTTGACCAGATCCTCCTCAGGAGCCACGGGTTTGGTTATTCTTTTTCCTTTGGTCAAGGCCTCAGGAAATGGGATCCTAGTTGGTTCCTCTAGGATAGGCCCAGGTTCTTGATCTGGGACAGTAGTATCTTGGATAACTATCCTAGGGTCTTGGCTATTATCAGGCTTGGAGTGGTTCGGATAATGTGGGTCTTGGGTTGTTTTACCACTACGTGTTGTTACAGAGTTCAATCCGGCCTGATTTCGGTTAGGTAGGAGGGGTGGCTACTGCTGAAATCCCGCATACAATGTTGAAGCTTCCATCCCGTCTGGCGATGGAGCAGTAGGGGCCTAATAAATCACATGTGTTTGGCCTGCATTTGGATTCATAACGCGCTTCTGGGTTAGCAAGTTATTTGGGTTGGGCAGAGGTTGCGAGGGAAGGGTACCAGGTTGGCAGGAATTTGCCATCTAGGCCAGTTGGTTGCGAACCTCTGTGATCTCGTCCTTGTGCTGTTTTTGCATTGCCGCATTCATCTTTTGAATGTCAGCCAGTGCTTGAAGGATAAGAGTCATTTGATCCTGGTTTTGCCCAGATTGGTAGGTGGGATTGGGCCGAGGCTGAGGCGGCTGAAATGGACGAGAGGCTTATGGACGGGGTTGATATGGTGGTCTTTGAGAATTTCCCGCCCACTGAAAGTTAGGATGATTTTGCCATCCTGGGTTGTAGGCATTGGAGAATGGGTCATTCTGATGGCGTTGAGGTCCTCGCAGTTCTGAGGAACCTCGGGAAAATCAGAATACGAGGGTTCAGAGTTCCCCCAACTCGAGTAGAGTGGATCAGAGGTCACTTCGGTCCGAGAGGCAGATGGGGGTGGATATGGGTCCATCCCCTTGGCAGATTGGTGATATATGTTTTGCATAGTTTCCCTTGCCAGAGGAGGTCGTGCAAAAGAGTTTTGCGTAGAGGTGGCTTGCTGTAAATGTCGAGTTAGCTCGTCCACCTTCTTTTCTATGATAGAAACCTTGTCCAACTGACTGGCCATCAGTTCCAAGTCGATGGAAGTGGACAGGTCTTGCATCTCATGTGTCCCTCTTAGATTCGTCGATGCGCGGGCATTCGTCCTGTCAAATAAGCCCATGAAGTCATTATTTATGGAGTTCTCGCACATGTTTTCGAGAATCTCCCACACTGTGTCCTCGTGTTGACCCATGATGTTTCCTCTGCACGTTGCATTGACGAATAAGCGAATATCTTCACGGAGTCCCTGGTAAAAAGACTGGACTTGTTCCCACTTAGGAACTCCGTGATGGGGGCACTTTCGCATGAGATCTAGGAATCGATCCTAAGCTTCGTGAAGAGGTTCTCCCGATTGTTGAGTGAAATGAGTGATCTGGTGGCGCAAGGCATTCGTCCGGCCAACGGGGAAGAATTTTTTCAAAAATTCGGATTGCAAGTCCTCCCATGTGTTGATCGGACGGGTCTGAGTCTGATACCAATGTGCGGCCTTGTCCAAGAGGAAGAACGAAAACATTTTCATGAGTAGGATATCCCAGTTTTGTACATCTGACCCGAAGGTCTGGGCCAGATGCTTGAGTTGTTTGATGTGTTGGAATGGATCCTCAGAGTTAAGCCCATGGAACTTTGGTATGGCATGAATCATATTGGGCTTCAGTTCGGTGGGCTTCAGATTATAGTGATCTCGCATCATAGGTCGCTGCGGTGGGTTTACAAAGTTCTGAAAGATATCGTTAAGGCGTTGAAGTTGGTGTTCAAGGTTATTCTCCTCTTCAATGGGTTGTGACATGATGGACGAAGAAGGAGAACCGGGGTCTGAATCAGATGAAAGATTTATAAAGTGGGGTTGCTACACAAACAAGGGCATCAAGGCTTGGCCTCCACGAGATTGGATTTCTAAAGGAGGTCTTAAGGGTGGCCTTAAGGACCTCCTACCGAACATGCACCGAAGGATGTGATGAGATTTAGAAGGAGCTGGGCCCAATCAAGACACCCAAAAATTGTTGGGTAACTATAGAGGTTCGGGGCAGACGGACCCTTGGATCAGAAGATCGTCCACCTGAGAAATACCTGGGCAGCCAGAGAGGGAGAGTCCCGTAAAGACCCCTATACGGTAGAGCGTCCCCACAAGTTACAGGGTTTCCCCCACCCGACCTCTCTTGTCACTACAGTTCCAGGTAGACCAGAATGGGGACCTTGACCTCCTAAGTCTACCTTTTTTACTTTAAGATCAAGGTGCTTAATGTTCCACTTGAACTTTTAGGTATTTTTAGTGAAAAAGTGACCTAATTTTAAGGTTGGTTGACCCAAGGGATCAACTTCACCTTTTGTTCCTTTGAGAGTTTTTAGGTCCTTTTCTTTTATGGTTCAAATGGATTAACGGCCTGATTTGCTTAGGGTTCCTCTTGTATAGATCTTTTCAAACACGATTTAGGCACACCTCTTTTTGGAAAATTTGTTTCTTTGTTTCAGAGAAGATGTGTCTCTAAAAACCCTAGCTTTGCAATCCCTAACTTGGCTCTAGTGGGTCCAATTTAGTTGCCTTAGAAACTAATACCTAGGGCTCAAAAAAGAAAGCTTTAGCCCTAGTTGCCTTAGTTGGATGAACAGACAAAAATGTGTTGAAACAAGTAGCCCTAAGTTGATGAGTTACTAAATATGAAACAAGTAGCCCTAAGTTGATTTTTTTTTTTTTTTCCTTTTAAGATTTTGAGAGGGTTAAGATGGAGGGCTTATGGAAAGTACCTGTTCCTTGGAGAGTCTGTTGTGCAGTTATTGTTCTTTCCTTTTTGTTTTGCTTTCCCTGCTTGAACACAACAAAAGAGAGAAGTTAGGTCAAATATTGGATAGAAAAGTTGTAATCAAAAGCTTTAAAAGTGCCCGTTGCTCCCCGGCAACGGCGCCAAAATGTTCGTATGCTTTTGTGCGGGTTTTAAAGAGAATATCACGTTGTAGTATAACCGACAAAATGTTCAAACAAATATAGAGAATTTTATTACTCGAAAAATGGGAGTCTCCGAGGTCGAACATAGGGAGCAATCTCAGTACTTTCAAAACCAAAGAATGCAACTTTTAAATAAAAGTAATTAATTAAAAGAGAGAGTTATATAAAAAGAATTTTTAAAAGAAAAAAAAATTGGACGTCTGATTTCCATATCAGACATCTTAAATGTAATCTTCTTTCTCTCTTCTGCCTTCTTCTTCTTTGTCTTCTCTGCTTCTTTTCTTGCGAAGGCTTCGTCTTCCTGCCTTTGTTCCTCTCTTGTCTTCCTTTTCTTTTTGGGCTTTTCTACAGTCCTTCCTTCTCTCAGATCTCTGCCTTGCTCAGCTTCCTTTCTTCAGAGTTCCTTCTTCTTCTGCTCCTATTCCTTCTTTGTGCTTTTCCCTCGAAGTTTTCTCCTTCCTTGTCTTCTCTGTGAGGGCTTCTCCTTCTTTCTCTACTACACTCAGCCTCTTCTTCCTTCTTTTCTTCCCTTGCTGCAGTGGCTAAGTGTTTGCTTCTTCCTTTGCTCCTTCTTTCCTATGCAAACCACAGCCAATGCAAAACCTACCCCTGTCCCTCTACCCAAACGTCTCTCTCTTTCTCAGCAAATCGCTCAAGGACGCTCTCCCAGAGCCACACGGGTAATCGGTCGGATTCGCACCCGAGACCAGGCGCACCTGCAGGTGGGTGATGCGCGAGGAGTGCGTAGGTTTGGGTCGAGTCGGATCCCGCCAGATCTGCGAGGTGAAACCGTGGACGAGGCAGGCGTGGGTCAGGTGAGGGACCTCGCCCCTGTGCTTTTGGAGGCGGTAAGAATAAAACACAAAAACAGTCTAAACCATACCTGCACGTTGTGTTTCCACGATGTGGGACTATCTGATCTGTCCCGATTCCACGCGTGCCCGCAAAGCTCTCTTCGTGCTATGGCCAAGGCTGGGAGCTTCGCAGCGCGCCTTGCAGTTCCTGAGGGCTTCGCAACACCCGCGTGAACCTGCTACGCATGGAACCTGGAAGATCTGACACCTGGAGCTACTGCGAAGCTGCTTGCTGCTTCAACCGTCAATGGAGGCAGGAGCTGCAACCTCACATACAAAGGCATGGCCTTTTGGCCCAATCAAACTAGCTGGGCACCTTCGCCGTGGTAGGGCCTAGGCGTGCATGACGCAGTGCTACAGGCCGCAGGAGGGCCTAGGCGTGCGTGCCTAGGTCAACCTGTGGCCGGAAGTGTGGGGTTGTTCGGGGGACTGTGGTGGAGGTGTAGAAGGATGATGGATGGGCAGAAGTTGCTCCTGGTGGTGAGGCGGAGCTTACGAGAGGGTTGGCGAGCCGTGTGGAGGGGCGGAGTGGTGGGAGCAGCTCACCGGAGGTCGGTCGGAGGCGAGGAAGATGGGGGTGTTCAGGCACTGTCGGGGGGTAATTAGATAAAATAGCAGGGGGAAAAGAGAGAGGAGAGGATGGAGAGGGTATCTGGAGTGATCTGGAAGGAAGGGAGATAGCAGAGTGGACGGCGCGTAACTGTCGTCGTCGGGGAAGAAGAACCCTGAGGGAGGGAGCGGCGACGAAGACGAGGTCAGGGGCACGCGCGCCTGGTACTGCGCAACGTAGGAGGAAATGGCGAAGTTGACTCTGCTGCTGGTATGGCAGCAGAGCGACGAGAAGGAGGGGAGGAGGTCGCCGGAGCTTGCGGGTCTCTTGGCCAAAGATGGGAGAGAGGGAAATTTGGGGGAATCTCCATCAAAATCAAGCTGCTGATCTGCGGCCGGGTCTGGGGAGACTTTTATAGGTGTTGGCCAAACCTTCAAGCACGTGGGGATCGCGCAATAAATCTCTGCCGGCTCACTGGAGATGGAAAGAGGGTGGATACCCAAATCTCTCGTGCGTTCACACGAGAGATTGGGTTCACACCAGAGATTGTAATTGGCTTTAGAAGGAAGGGAATTCCTCAGAGAATCCCTTCCATTTCTAGGAGGGAATCTCTGAGGGATTGGGGAGGAATCCCTCTCTAAACCTCGCCGGAGATCGGTTCTACCCTAACAATGGCAGCAGGACCTGATTGCAAAGGTGGCGAGGAACTTAGGGGGCTTTCTGCAAGATATTCAAAAGATAGGGACCAAATTATGATTTGGGTGTACTAAATTGCAAAGTAGGTCAAGATGACCTCCCCTTGGGTCCAAATTTTGGTATAAATCTAATTTAAACCTAAGGAATCCAATGGTGAAGTTTTATTTTAGTTTTGACCTCGTCTGACTGGACATTTTGTGTAAAAACCCAAATTAGGTCAATTAATGTGCTAGGACCCTAATCTAGGTCAAACTGGGTTCCAAAGGACAAATTTAGTGTTCTAAGACCTAGAGGATATTTTTCCATGATTTTTAGAGGGTTTACTTGATTTTTATCCTGACCAAACCCTTGTTAATTTAATTGGGTCTGTTTTAGGATTATCAAGTGTCATTTAATTCCTAGATTGCACATAAACCCATTTCTGATTGACTCAACCCACTTTTTATCTCATTTAGCCCATTTGACCTATGTTTTGCCTCTGAGAAACCCGTTTATGTACTGCAACGGTAAAATTGCAGCTTTAACCTTTATTTCATGTTTTCTTCTCAGAGCACTTATTCCTTCAGTTAAGCCTTCTTCTCGGTTATGTAGGAGCTTTTATCTTCTTTATTGGGTCAAAATGAGCTAGTTATGGCTCATGATGAGGTTCTCATCAGGAGGCGTTTGCATTACTCTAGAAATAGATCTTTTTGATGCTCTACTTTATTTAAAAACATACGTCGGTTTCCAATCTCCTAATTAAGATTTCACCACTTCTATTATGGACTCGGATTATGTGGGCATGCATTAAGTAAATCACAAAGGTGAACGTGTGAGTTTCTGTGCGCACGATTCTAGTGAGGTGGTGACTATTTACGGAGAAAGCATCTATCGTTAGATTTTCAATATTCTCAGGAAATGACATGCTTGTTGCGTAATGGATAGACAATTGGAAAGCAGGAAACTTAAATCATGCAAATATGATAGCAAACAATAAGCTCATTGTGATTTCAGAACATGGAGACATATGTATATATATAAGCATTTTTCATTCATTTAGAGGGAGAGTTGTTTGCAACAAACACAATAGAGGAAAGCTTGTACATAAATGCTTGAAATGGAAATCTAGCTACCAGAAAATGACTGCATACAAGAATCAATGGGGGGATTTTGCATGCATCATTGGGGTAGAAGTAACACTACGATATTAAGCAGTAATAAAAGCAATAAAACCATGAAGAGCATAAACTAAATCTAGCAGAATGGAAGGGCATTCAAGGGTGGTCCCTGATGGCCTTGGAATGGTCGGGAGGAGAATGAGGGACAGCCAATGTAGCTTAGGCCGACCCTTGGAGAGAGGGAGGATTGATCCAACATCCTAGCATGATGTCCTCCATGGTGGTGATGAGGTCGTGGAGGTGGAGTGGCTAGCTAAGTCGAAGTGGGCATGAATGGAACCAATGGAGCCAAGAGTGTGAATTGCCAAGGAAGTGAATGGGGTCACATGGCCGCCCATGGGGTCTTTTTATTGACTCAAGGGCTTCTCCCTAGAGAGGTGTGCAACTCTCTAGAGAGAACCCAAGAGTGGCCGGCCACATGAGGGTAGAATTGGCCTTTGAGATTCAAAAATTGTGGATCTCAATTTGAATGCCTCTTGGTTGCTAAATTTGGCAACCAAGAAGTGGCTCCACTTCAAGAGAGTTCTAGAGAACTCTAGAGAAGTGTGTGCATGAATGGGTGTGTGTGTGTGTGTGTGCGTGGTTGTGCTCTATGTGGCTAGGTGGCTTAGGTTAGGTCCTAAGGGGTTTGGGTAGGTGTAGGCCTTGAATTATGGTTACAAAACCTAATTGCTAAGGGGAAAATGCAATTAAACTTAACCTAAATTTAATTGAATGAGTGTGAACGTAATTGAGAGTAAAATAACTCAATTAGGTTGGGTTTAGGTCAATTGGACTCTCACTATGTCCAATTAAACATGTGTGTTTGAGATCTAAGTGCAATTGGACTCAATGAGTCCAATTGACTTAAGCGAAGGTAATTGACTTTGATCTAAGTCAATTGGTCTTGGTGAGGACCAAATTCAGTCCTTAGGTAGGTCTAGAGGTGATGTACTATGGTTAGGATACCTTAATTTACTTTCCTCTGGGGTTGGGATTAGGTCTAAGGAGCTATAGATCCAAGATCAAGACTTGAATCTCAAAACAGGGACTGGAGACCAGTGTCAGACGTCCAATAATATGATCATACAACTTATACTCAAAAATCAGAAGTCCAGACTTCAGTTCTGGACACCCAATCTGAGTCAAGGAGAAATCAAAGCTTAGTTTTGGGTATTCTGTAGAAATTGGACGTATGACAAAGTGTCTGGACGTCCAATAACACTGTAAAAGTGGGTTTGAGGTGTGCGAGAGATGGCTAAGGGTCCTGGATGTCCTATAACTTCTCTGGATGTCCAAATAAGGGTTGGAACTAGGGTTTTATGGCTTCCTAAGTTATTGTGACCTAATATAAGGGTGGCTAAGGCTTGGCGAGGTCTCTAGGCTATCCTAAGGCTAGGATGGACCTAAGCTCTTCACATTTTACTACTTTATTCCTACTTAATAGAATAGAAAACCTTTAACTCCCTTACATTATTATTCCTACATCTAAACCAAGCCTACTGCTCCAGCTCTGCTGCAACTCCCGTTATTCCTGATCCAACTTCAAATCCAGCTCCAGAGCCAGCACCTGATCAGCTTATTGCCTGCAATTGACATAATGCACTTAATCAGCACATTATAACATTATTTCATGCATAGCTAAAGAAAAGTAGTAAAGATGCAGATAATGCGTATGCATGCATGAATAACCCTAACTTATGCTAAGTCCTAGCTTAATCTAGGTCAATTAAGACCTATGATTGCTGCGCAATCATACCCCCATGCCTAAATCTTGCTAATTCTTAGCAAATGCAAGACTAACTTATTTACATCAAAGGTCCTTAAGGACTGATTATTTTATCATGTGTATGCATAGAGATTTTTCTCCTTTTTGTTTTCATCCTATGCTCTAGAAATCTAGACAATCGTGAAAGTAAAACTATGTAGCTTTTGCAATGGATTCGAGTGAAAAACTGATTCACCTCTAAAGCCTGTACTTGATCCCTAGTAAAAATTCTAGCAGGATAGGTGGACTTCTTCCCTCGGGGTATTTAAGATATTCTATGAATTTCACCCCGGCATTAGGCTTAGGTAGAGAATCTCTGAGGGAAAAGATTAGATATTTGGTGGCTCACTCTCACTTGGTGCTACATAGAGACTAGTACTACAAAATCTAGATTCCCAGATTACTAAGTAACTCAACTCAGAAAAAGATGAGAAAAACTATGCTCCCTTTTGATTCCTTTCTATCTATTCTCTCTTTCCCTTTTTCTTTTTCCTTTTCTTTTCTTTCTTAGAGCTCACAACTTCACTAGATTCACATATATGACTTGTATTTGGTGGTCTCACTAAGCATTAACACTTTAATTGAGTTCTCATAACCCTAACACTAAGTTGGAATTCCTCAGCCAATATTTGTCAGGAGTCAAAGAGGTTGTGTTAATATGGTGAAATTATCGTTGAAGTGAGTATAGTGGTTAACCTAAATCAATCCTAACCATCTTTTTACAAAATTTTTAACCTGGCCTAGTTAATTTTATCTTGGTCACATTTAGGCTCAGGGTCAAACTCAGGGAGGTGGGGATTAAGGGTGAATAAGTTTCTATGCCTTACCTAAAACGTATCTCTTCCATGCGTTTATTGTATTTTTGGTTTTTTCGATTTAAGATTTTTTTTGCTGATAATTTTGTCCTTGAGGTACACCCTCAAAATCAGGTCCTTGGCTTTGTGCCAAATTGTCCTTGGCTTTGTGCCAAATTGTCCTTGGCTTTGAGCCAAATTAGGGTTCCAAAAACTGGTCTTGCTATTTGCAAGATCGAGTATTTGCAAGACAAGGATTATCTTTTCTCTTTTACTTTTTCTTTTTTTATCGTTTTAATAGCAGGAAACAAAAGAGAAATAAAAACTAGATAGGTTTCTTGTAAAGAAATAAATATAGTCTATATATATATATAGATATATATATTATATATATAGGGGTGGGGGTGGAGGTGGAAATGGCATGTAGAACAGTGTCAAGTTGGTCCACGTCTAGGAAGATGCAACCAACAAGACGAAGTGCTGCGTAGAGTGTAGGATGGAGTGTGGGAGTGTGTGTGGAGGCGCTTTCTCTACACGGGCATCGGGGAATATCAGCAACTGGTGCAGATATTCCCGCAATATAACACGTGGTGGAGTGACTAGTGCGTATGGATACAGGTAGGTGATATGTATGTAACTATATATATATGTATATTTGTATATATATATGTGTGTATATATATATAGATAGGGTTGTAACTATATAGGTGTATATATAGTTATATATATATATATAGATATGTAAATATATATATAGGTATATATATATGTATATATGTATAAATATATGTATATATATCTGTATATATACTTATATTTAGTTGTATAGGTATTAATATGTATATATATATATAAATATATATGTATAAGTATGTATAAGGGTGTACAAATGAGTGTGAGTGTACAAGTGTGGGTGTGTACGAGTGTGGTGAGTGTCTGTGAGAGAGAGCTGCTGGAGAGGAGTGTGAGAAAGAGAGAGGGTTTAAGGCATCTGGTTGAGGCAGGCGCCGTCTGGAAGCGCGGGCACGCGCAAGCGCAGGCACACAAGGGCTGCGCGGGCGCTGAGGGGAGCGCGCGGTCCTTACGTCGCATGCAGGTTGGTGCGGGAACGCAATGCAGCGCGTTGCGGGCTGGAGCAGGTGCGGGTGTAGACGCAGGCACGAGCACTGGAGCGGGCGTTGGTGTTGACGCGGGTGTTGCGCTGACTGGCTGGAGGCGGTAGCGACGAGGAGAGAGAGCACGCGGTGATCGGATAAGTGAGAAACTCTCTGGTCACCGCTCTGTAGCTACAGTGTCACGCTGAGAGGTGTGAATAGTAGCTACAGTGCCACGTGCGATGGCCAACCGGTTGCGGTCGGTTCTACGTGCGCGGGCACGGTGGAAGGCACCTGCATGTGCGGAAGGAGCCTGCGGAGGTCGCTGGCCTGCGCGCGGGGCTATTGCTGCTGAGCTTCAAACCTTAGTGCGTTGACAATGGTGGCGAAGGTGTTGAGCGGTGAAAATAGGGAGTGAAACCACTACGCCCACCTGCTCTTGGATGAGCTGGGTGGTGGTGGAACTCACAGTGGTGGTCGCGGGACCATTGTGAGCTTGCTCCTGCCCGTAGTGTGTCTCTTCATTGGAAGAGCTACTGTGTATGGAGGGGAGAGGGGAGGAAGATGGCCTGGACGAATGTGGCTGCTGTGTTGTGTGTTCCAGGCTCTCCTCGCAAGGGAGAGGGCAGGGCTTTTTTAAAGAAGGAGAAGCCTGCCACAGCCATGCTCTAACACAACAAGTTTAGCCATGCAGTTGGCAGAGGAAAGGTGCAAAGATGTGCATGCCCATGCCCTGAGCCGCGCGAAGGAGAAGAAATTCAAAGTCAAAATAAAAAAAATGAAGGTGAAATTGCGAGGCAGCGCTTGAAGAAGTTGTTATTTACTTGGCTAATTATTTGCATTATCCTCCTCTCTCAAATAAATGCATGCATGTGTCAATTTTGCAAATGCAACTATAGCTACCTAATATGCAATGGCAATGCTAGGAAATAACACAAGATGGCATATTTATTGGTGTATTTTTGCTGTGCAATCGTACCCCCATTCCTATCTTTTGTTAGACCCTAGTAAAACATATTGTTTTGTATTTAGAAATGATCTTAAGCTGAAGATTTTCTTCTGAGGTGACATGGTTGTGTTTATTTGTTGGATATTGTGAGAACCAATTGTAGAGAAGACTACTAGTACTTTAAGTCTTATGTGACGTAGACCATCTCTCGACTAACCTGGACTCTTGGTATTTAAACCTTAAGTATGATTTCCAGGACTCAGAAAGTTTTTTCCGTACTCGAGAGCTCAAGAGATTATGGCTTGTGCATAATGAAGGATCAAGACTAACTAGATGAACATTAAGACTCAAGCTCAGGGTTTCACGAATTTTTAAGTGCAAGTTGGTCCCAGTTTCAGCTCATGTCTTCGGATTGACCCTTAAAAAGTTGACAAAAAACTCAACCCTCTTTTTTTTTTTTCTTTTGTGGCTCAAAAAATATATGGTAGAAATAGGGTATTTGTAACTTTGCCCTGAAACATTTTGAGGGAGAAGAATTTACGGACATTTGTGAGATATACTGACTTAATTGCATTTTTTTTTTTTTTTGAAACAAGTGTCAATATATCTCTTACAACTTTATTTGAAGGAGCACACTTTTCTTTTGATGGGAGAGTTCCTTTTTGGTGGAAAGGGTTTCTCCTAAACATAAGACTAAAACCTAGGATAAAAAGTCTACCTGCGCGCACAAGTAAGGACTCCACCTTCCCTAATGAACACTAGGGTTGGATCTTATGTTCACCTGGTCTTTCTTGATATGTGTAGTGTGAACCAAGGTTACTTAGGCTCTCGAGTAGAAGCAAACCAACGGATCATGTACTGATGTCTCAGGTACAAGAATACGTCCTTAGTTAGGAGAAATTCCGATCTATCTCGTCAATGCTCAAGTGAATTAAGCCGAGCCTGAGCGAATCAAGTTTTTGTGGCCTAGAAAGTCTTCAAAACAGTGGTTGAATATCCATAAAAACTTATTGTATTTTTGTTTCAGCCTTCAGATCATTACTAAACACCCTTTTTTTTTATACTATGTACATATTTATAGATAGATGGAGTCTGCATGATACCATATAATACCCAGATCCTATAGATGCCTATCCACCCCCCCATGCCAAACAATGCTATGTCCTCATATGCACGCAGGGTAAGGTAGAGGAAGGTCCAAAGATCAGGGAATGAGAGCTGAGGTGCAAGGTATATAGCAGGGTGGTAGGGTGGATGGATGGTGGGTGGTGAAGTGAAAAGGTGCGAAGTGAAGTGTAACAGACAGTGGAGGAGTGTTGATGGGGTGCCTCCCAATGAGCACTGAATTTAACGTCCCCAGCCAGACTAAGAATGAGGCACGAAATTAGTCACCCTCCAGCAAGGCAACAGTTTCTCCAATGGGGGCAGGTTCATGAGTAAGATAAGGTTTTAAACGCTGCCCATTGACCACAAATTTATGCCCAGATTTGGGATCTTAAATTTCAACGGCCCCGTTGGGAAATGGTCTCAAGACCAGGAAGGGTCCAGTCCATTTGGACTTCAATTTCCCTGGAAAGAATTTGAGCCGGGCATTGTAAAGCAAAACTTACTGAGATGGCTAAAATTCCTTCCGCGGAATACGACTATCGTGAAAAGCCTTAGTGCGTTGCTTGAAAGTTAAGGCAGAATCATAGGCTTCACGATGAAGCTCTTCCAGCTCTTGGAGTTGGAGTTTCCTTTCTCGACCATATAGGTCTGGGTCGAGGTTACATTGGCGAACCGCCCAATAAGCACGGTGCTCTAGCTCCACGGGCAAGTGACAAGGCTTCCCGTAAATGATTCTATAAGGAGACATAGCTAGGGGAGCCTTGAAGGCAGTCTGATATGCCCAAAGTGCATCAATCAACTTGTCGGACCAATCCTTACGGTCAGGCTAAACCATTTTCTGGAGAATTTGCTTGATTTGCCAGTTCAACACCTCAGCCTAGCCGTTCATCTGAGGATGATACGGAGATGCGATATGATGGTGGACTCCATATTTCCTCAGAAGTGCTCGAAAAAAAGCAAGGGTAAAATGGCTTCCTCCATCTGAGATAATGGCTCGAGGGATCCCAAAGCGTGCAAAAATGTGGTCTTTGACAAATCGAGTGGATATGACATGGTCAGCATGGCGCGTGGGAATAGCCTCGATCCATTTCGAAACATAATCAACAGCCACAAGGATGTATTCGAAGCTGTTGGAAGGAGGAAAGGGACCCATGAAATCAATTCCCCAAATGTCGAAGATTTTAGCAGTTAGGATGGGTTGCAAGGGCATCATGTCACGACGTGATATTGACCCTAACAACTGGCACCTAGTGCAATGTTTGGCATAATTGTGTGCATCCTGATGAAGGGAGGGCCAAAAGAAACCTCACTGCAACACCTTGGCTGCAGTTTTCCTCCCAGAGAAATGGCCTCCGCAGGCTTGGTCGTGGCAGAAGGATAGCACACTAGGGAATTCGCTGTCAGGAATACAATGATGGATGATCTGATCAGCACCTATTCGAAAAAGAAGTGGATTATCCTAGAAATAATACTTTGCTTCTGCAATGAGACGCTCGCGCTGGTTTTTAGGCCAGCCACGTGGAAGGGAACCAGAAGCAAGATAATTAGCAATGTCGACATACTAAGGTCCACTTGCCACATTAATTGCCAATTGGTGCTCATCAGGAAAAATCTCATTGGTTGGCAGGGTTAGTCCAATGTGGTCAGGGTCCAGTCTCGAGAGATGATCACCAACAACATTCTGGAAACCAGCCTTATCGCGGATCTCAATGTCAAATTCTTGGAGCAGAAGGATCCAATGAATCAGTCTAGGCTTGGCATCCTTCTTGTGCATGAGATGGCGAATGGCTGCGTGGTCAGTGAATAAAATAACATGTGAGCCCAGAAGGTAAGAGCGGAATTTCTCCAACCCAAAGACGACTGCCAGTAGTTCTTTCTCAGTGATATGTCCAATGTCTTACTGGCGTAGTACACCACGAAGGGGTGTCTATCACGTCTTTGTCTCAGGATGGCTCCGACTGTAAGGTCAGAAGCATCACACATGAGTTCAAAGTTGAGGGACCAATCAGGTGGATGGAGAACAGGGGCCTTGGTGACAGCCTCACGCAGCTGCATGAATGCCTATATGCAGTCGGGGCCCATATCAAAGGGTACGTCGGTCGATAGGAGATGAGTTAAAGGTCTAGAAATCTTGGAGAAGTCTTTGATGAATCTCCTATAGAAATCATCGTGTCCCAGGAAGGAGAGGATTTGTTTAACAGAGCCAGGCACAGGTAAATCAGCAATTACAGCAAGCTTAGCTCTGTCAACCTCAATACCCCTATCGAAGATGATATGCCCGAGAACATTTCCCTCGTGTACCATAAAATGACTTTTTTCCTAGGGAAGCACAAGGTTCACATCAATACATCTCCTAAGGATACAGGTTAGGTTGGCAAGACAGTCATCAAAAGAGGGTCCATAGACCAAAAAGTCATCCATGAAAACCTCGAGAAAGTCACCCACCATGTCATGGAATATCGCCAGCATACATCTCTGGAAAGTTGCTGGCGCATTACAAAGTCTGAACGGCATCCTTCTAAATGCAAAGGTGTCGAAGGGGTAGGCAAAGGTGGTTTTCTCTTGGTCCCGGGGGTCAATTGCCACCTGGTTATATCCAGAGAATCCATCCAAGAAATAGAAAATTTTATTTCCCGTTAACCGCTCCAGGATTTGATCAATGAATGGTAGCGGAAAGTGATCTTTCTTAGTTCAGCATTCAGTTTCCTATAATCTACACACACTCTCCATGTTGTAGGAGTGCGTGTAGGGATGGATTCGCCCCTATTATTGACACGGATGGTGAGTCCCGCCTTTTTGGGCACGACATGAATCGAGCTCACCCAGGGGCTATCGCTGATCGGGTAGATTATATGCACATCTAGCCACTTAATAATTTCCTTTTTAACGACCTCCCACATGTTAGGGTTGAGACGTCGCTGCATCTCGCGGGAAGGTCGAGCCTCCTCCTCCGCATATATACGGTGAGTGCAGTAGGAGGGGCTAATGCCAGTTAAGTCTACTAAGGACCATCCAATGGCTGCCTTGTGCTCCATAAGGACCTTTGTTAGTTTGCACTCTTGCTCCCTGGTCAATTTTGAACTAATGATTACGGGGAGCATTTCAATTGGTCCCAGGAAAACATACTTAAGCGAATTAGGCAACTCTTTCATCTCGGGAGTGGATGGTGAAAGATCTGGCATTCCTTGGGATGAGAGTGTCCCAAGTGGATCAGAAGAAAACAAATCAGGAGGAAGAAGTTGGCCCTCAGTTTGGCCAAGAAGAGGGGCATCTTGGATAGATGGATCCAAAAAGGGATAGCCCCAGTGAGTAGTATGTAGGCTCAAGGTCCTAGTGTGGAGTTGCAAGTCCACCTGATTTGGCAGAAAAGAAAGGGCAATCCGGTCTTCAAGAGTGTGGACCAGCGATGAGTAGCCCAAATTTGACTCAGACCACAAGGTATGGGATGCAGAGAAAACCGCATCAGAAGTCTGGTTAGGAGAAAGTACGGGAAAAGGGAGGGATGGGGGAACGTCACAATATGTGTCGGTCAAGCAATTGTCTGTGTTTAAAGGCAATCCACAGCAGTCAGAATAGGTCCCAATTAGTCTGATACACGCGCTGACGGCCATGTCCTCGTCAGACGTGTCATCCTCGATGCAATCGCAATCAAAGTTCTTGGCTACCTTGAAGATGTTAAGCTTGAGCTTCTCAGATCCAACGGCAATCTCAATACAGCCTGACTCGTAGTCGATATGGGCGCAAGCTGTGGCCAACAAAGGTCGACCAAGGATGATCGGACAATCAGAAAGTCAGCTAGGAACTTCCATATCCAAAATAAGAAAGTCAACAGGAAAACAGATACTGTTGACCCTAACCACCACGTCTTCCACCACACCCTTTGGTATTTTGACAGAACGATCTGCCAATTGTAACGTGACAAGGGTGGGTTTCATATTTCCTAAGGCAAATTTCTCAAGCATGATGGTTGTTATAAGATTGATGGAAGATCCTAGATCAAGCAGGGCACGGTTAAAATTGTAGCCTTGGATGCTACAAGAAATAAGCAGTGTGCCCGGATCTTTCTACTTCGGTGGTAGATTTGACAGTATAGCACAACTCGCATGAGGCGAGAGAACCACCGGATTCTTTGTTTCCTTTGACTGTCGCCTGGGTGTAGTGTAGTCTTTGAAAAATCGGGCGACAGTAGGTATGTGGTCGATAGCCTCTAATAGGGGTACCTTGATTTCAACATCCCTGAATAAATTACACTGGTTATCAAAGGCCTACATATCCTTTTTCTTGCCTTTTGGCTCCCTCAGTAGAGCCTCAGGGAATGGGATCGATTCTGGCACTAGTTTGGGTGTATCGTCCTCTCGCGAAAGCAGTGCGCATCCCAAATGAGAGGGTGATGAAAAAGATGGGCCAAGATCAGGTCGAGGCAGATCGACGGTTTGCTTACCGCTCCTCGTAGTAATTGCATTGGACGTTGCGGGTCCAGTGGGATCATAAGGCGGAGGAGGGTTCACAATAGGGACATAAGGGTGAGGTGCTGCAGCGGGATTAGCCTGAAATCCCGGTGGAATGCTCAGAGCCTGCAAAATCTGATGAACCTGTCCCTGAGAAGGTCGTACCTGTGGTTGAGGACCAGGGGTACGAAATTTCGCGGGTTGGGAACAGGTTGGGCTCGAAGAGTGCCCTGAGATCAAGTCGCCATGCGTAGTTGACTGATCTCAACATTCTATTGTGCCAATTGGTGCTGAAGAGAGGTCATGTTCTCTTCATGGCACTTTGACATTTCCATCATCATTCGCATCAATTCATCAAGAGGACTTGATGCGTGTTATGTTTGTGGTATGTAAGGACCCGATGGTGGATTCGCCACAGGATTAGACTGGGCCCTTGGGATGACGGGTGCGGATGGTCGCATTGGCCCACCCGTGGGGTTTTGGCATTGCAGGTTGCTGACCATGCGAAGTTCGGATGATTTCACCACCCTGGGTTATAAGTGGCAGAGAACAGGTTGTTCCCCAGGGCGCAAATGTCTTCTAAGCCAGAAGACGAGTCCACATGTAAATATGTATCCAAGCACACTGAGGCTTGGTCCTTCGTGTCAAAATACTGGCTTGTAGAAGCCAGATCCACATGACTTACCAAATCGCTCGGCGCGACACTCGGTAAGGAAGATCTCACGGGGTTCTTGGGGATAAGCTTGGCGTTGAAAGGATTGGGATTGTGACGAAGTGGTGAGGTGGGGGTGTTTGCCATAGAACGGGCGGGATTGGCCAGAAGCTCGTCCAGCTTCTTGTGCACAACAGAGAATTCATCCAATTTCTGTGCGATAAGGTTAAGATCAGTGGATGAATGGGAGGGTCCCGTGTCAACTTCGTGGACATTACGGGGCAGGCTGGTATGATTAAAGGCGACAGTGGAAGCATTGTTCATTAAGTTTTCGCTCATGTTTTCAAATAATTTAAATGCTCCATTCTCGTCTTTATTCATGAAATTCCCTCCGCAGGAAGCATCTGCAATCTGCTTCAAAGTATCATTTAGCCCATAATAGAAAATCTAGGCTATATGCCACTTAGGCAGACTGTGGTGCGGACACTTTCGGAGGAGGTCATTATACCTCTCCCAAGCCTCATGAAACTGTTCGTCGTTTTGTTGCGTAAAGGAAGTTATAGCACGGCGAAGCACAATGGTTCACCCGATTGGGAAGAACTTCTTGAGAAATGCTGTTCGGATCTCTTCCCAAGAATGGATGGTTCTCCCAAGGGTGCGTAACTATTGCGACGCTTTATCCCGCAATGAAAACGGGAACATTTTCATGAGGACAATAGATAACCCGATGTTTCTTGGTTTAACCATTTTAGCCAATTGGGTTAGGTCTTCTAAATGGAGAAAAGGATCTTCACTTGCAAGACCATGGAAGTGGAAATTAATCAGGCCAATTATGTTGGGTTTCAATTCAAAATCGTCCCCGCCCATGGGGACCCGACTTTGTCCTATGGTCTCTGTAGAAGTGGGATTTTGATAAGAGCTAAGAGACCTAGGCTCCTCCCTTTCGAGAAGGTTCTGCATTTCCTCCAAGGTTTCCCTAATGGCTACGATCTGTTCATTATACATTTCCATTTGGGCTTGGAGATGGGTTATGGGGTCCATGGCTCCACCACCTGGCGGGTTTTGAGGGCGGTTTCCTCCATCAGGATTTGGGGGTGGGCGTGCAGCCATGTTTGTGGAGGATGACGACGATTCAGCTTCTTTCCTAAAATTATTAGACAATTCAAACAATTCAGGGTGTTGTGACCTCCTCCTAAACATGCACTACCGCAGGAAGAATTGGGGGGATAAGAAGGGAAAAGGGGATGAGAGAAATGATGCCACAAAGGTACACTTTATGATAAATCAAGTCAATCAAAGTCCTAACCTCTATAGTGTGCCCTTAGACCCAAATATCTAAGTTGCCTACTATCACGACCTACGGAACCAAATGCGAGCACCGCAGAACCACCGGGCTAGATTGAAAGGCCGTTTGCCCCAGTCTTAAACACCCGATAGCACGCGAGAACCCGCACCAGCACATAGGTGCTACACGTAGGTAGTTAGACCTCCAATCCTTAATAAGGGTCAAGTTGCTACCATTTTTAATTAGAGGCTTAGGGTCAAGTGCTTCAGGAATGTTAAGGGCGTTGTTTACAGGTAATGCCCAAGTGTGTTGATTTTAGAGAGTGTAAACCAAGCATGCAACGGGGAAATCTCCTCAAATTGAAGTTTTAGTTGGTGAATGGTTTTTAGAATTTCAGCCTTAAGTAGTATGGATTTTAGAATTTCACTGAGTTACCAATTCAACCAATCTCCAGGTTTTTGAGAAAATGCAAGTTCTTCTATGCCCAACAAACCCTTCTTCAATGTGAGTTGGTTAATGCATGCTAAAAATGCAATGGGCTTCCCTAGGTGGAAATTTCTATGTGTGGATGCACTAGTCAATTTTAGGTTAGTGTGAAAGGGAGCCAAAGCACTTCAATTCAAGTGCTCCCAATCACCAGAATAATGTTCCACACACAAGGCTCAACCACAAGATAATGTAAAGAAAATCAAAATGTTGGGGTTGAAGTATTCAGGGTCAAAACTAAGGCACGTGAAAGGTCGTGGTGGGGTTGGAATCAACTCAATTCCAAATCTCCCCACCAAAAATGTGATCTCGAATTGCGGATAACTGAGGCAAGGAGGGATGGCAATCAATCTGTTTAATCTTGCCTCAAAGAGCACTTCCCATGACAAAAGATTCAAGAATCAAGATTCTTGGATCTTTGTTATGCGAAGTTTGGTGGGAAATCCCGAGGTGGTGGGGGTGATAGCAAACAATCAAACAAGTGATTTTTAATCCACTTGCCCCAAGAAATCCCAAGAAGAGTTTTTTTCTTTTTTTTATTAAGGTGACAAGTTGACCAAAGTTGCTAAGAGAGAGACCTACCTTTTCAGCAATGTGGGCGAACCTCCAGTGCGACGCCGACAACTTCACGCTCTTGTTCTCGCCTTGGATCTACCCACGTCACCGACTTTGTCTGCTTGTCTCCTCCTTGCAACGAGTTTACCAACACACCAGCAAACAAAAACACCCGTGAAGAGAAGGGTGTGAGAAGAGAAAATCAAAGGAATGGAGTAGAAACTTACCTTAATGCGTACCTCCCCGGCAACGGCGCCAGAAAAAGGTGTGTCAAGACTCGAAGAGGTTGTGTTAATATGGTGAAATTATCGTTCAAGTGAGTATAGTGGTTAACCTAAATCGAGCCTAACCATCTTTTTACAAAATTTTTAACCTGGCCTACTTAATTTTATCTTGGTCACTTTTAGAACCAGGGTCGAACTCAGGGAGGCGGGGATTAAGGGTGAATAAGTTTATATGCCTTACCTAAAATGTATCTCTTCCATGCGTTTATTGTATTTTTGGTTTTTTTCTATTTAAGATTTTTTTTGCTGATAATTTTGTCCTTGAGGTACACCCTCAAAATCAGGTCCTTGGCTTTGAGCCAAATTAGGGTTCCAAAAACTGGTCTTGCTATTCGCAAGATCGAGTACCTGCAAAACAAGGATTATCTTTTCTCTTTTACATTTCTCTTTTTTATCTTTTAATAGCAGGAAACAAAATAGAAATGAAAACTAGATAGGTTGCTTGTCAAGAAATAAATATAGTCTATATATATAGATATATATATTATATATATAGGGGTGGGGGTGGAGGTGGAAATGGCGTGTAGCACAGTGTCGAGTTGGTCCACGTCTAGGAAGATGCAACCAATAAGATGAAGTGCTGCATAGAGTGTAGGATGGATGTGTAGGAGTGTGTGTGGAGGCGCTTTCTCTACGCGGGCATCGGGGAATATCAGCAACTGGTGCAGATATTCCTGCGATATAACACGTGGTGGAGTGACTAGTGCATATGGATACAGGTAGGTGATATGTACGTAAATATATATATGTATGTATGTATGTATGTATATATATATATATGTGTACATATATATAGATAGGGTTGTAACTATATAGGTGTATATATAGTTATATATATATATATAGATATGTAAATATATATATAGGTATATATATATCTATATTTATAACTAGATATAACTATATAGATATAGATATATAGATATATATAGTAATATATGTATATAGATATATTTGTATAAGTATCTATGTATATGGATATATATAGATATATATATATGTATTTATATCTATAGATATATATGTATATATGTATGTATATATCTATATATGTATTAATACATGTATATATATATATGTATATGTATGTATATATATATGTATATATACTTATATTTAGTTGTATAGGTATTAATGTGTATATATATATATATAAATATATATGTATAAGTATGTATAAGGGTGTACAAGTGAGTGTGAGCGTACAAGTGTGGGTGTGTACGAGTGTGGTGAGTGTCTGTGAGAGAGAGCTGCTGGAGAGGAGTGTGAGAGAGAGTGGGTTTAAGGCGTCTGGTGGAGGCAGGCACCGTCTGGATGCGTGAGCATGCGCAGGAACAGGTGCACAAGGGCTGTGTGGGCGCTAAAGGGAGCGCACGGTCCTTGCGTCACGTGCAGGCTGGTGTGGGAGTACAGCGCAATGCACTGCAGGCTGGAGCAGGTGAGGGTGTAGATGCGAGCGAGGGTGCTGGCATTGAGGCGGGCACTGCACTGACTGGTTGGAGGCGGTAGCAGCAAGGAGAGAGAGTGCGCGATGACCGAATAAGTGAGAAACTCTCCGGTCACCGCACTGTAGCTACAGTGTCGTGTTGAGAGGCGTGAATAGCAGCTACAGCGCCGCGCGCGATGGCCAACTGGTTGCGGCCGGTTCTGCGTGCATGGAAGTACTGGAAGGCGCCTGCATGCGTGGAAGGAGCCTACGGAGGTTGCTGGCGTGCACGTGGGGCTGCTGCTGCTGCTGCTGAGCTTCAGACCTTGGCGCGTTGACAATGGCGGCAAAGGTGTTGAGCGGTGAAAACAGGGAGTGAAACCACCACGCCCACCTACTCTTGGATGAGCTGGGTGGTGGCGGAACTCACAGTGGTGGTCGTGGGACCACTGTGAGCTTACTCCTGCCCGCAGTGTGTCGCTTCAGTGGAAGAGCTACTGTGTATGAAGGGGAGAGGGGAGGAAGATGGCCTGGACGAAGGTGGCTGCTGTGTTGTGTGTTCCATGCTCTCCTCGCAAGGGAGAGGGTAGGGCTTTTTTAAAGAAGGAGAAGCCTGCCACAGCCATGCAGTTGGCAGAGGAAAGGCGCAAAGATGTGCATGCCCATGCCCTGAGCCGCGCGAAGGAGAAGAAATTCAAAGTCAAAATAAAAAAAATGAAGAAGGTGAAATTGTGAGGCAGCACTTGAAGAAGTTGTTATTTATGTGGCTAATTATTTGCATTATCCTCCTCTCTCAAATAAATGCATGCATGTGTCAATTTTACAAATGCAACTATAGCTTCCTAATATGCAATGGCAGTGCTAGGAAATAACACAAGATGGCATATTTATTGGTGTATTTTTGCTGTGCAATCAATATTCGGGCAGTTAGAAACACAAGAAAAATAGGTTGGGCCATATTTGGTATTTCTCAATTTTATTTGGTGGTATTGCCTCAATGCGACTGAACTAAATATCCACTCTTTTCTTTGCTTTTTCTTCTTTTTCTAGTTTTTTTTTCTTTTTCTTTTTCTTTTTTTTCAACATAACACAACTAGCACACATCCATGAACTTTATTGAGGAGGCATTGTTTGGGATTGGTGGTACTCAAGAGACATTGGGTGGCTTATTTGGTGGAAGTGCCTACTCACGGCACTAGGGAAGACAGATAGGATGGTGTATTTCTGACCTTGACATCAATACCCTCCTTCAGTCGAAGATTCCGTAAAGAATGGTCGTAACCATCCACCTTAACCCTAGTTTTATGAAAACTCACTCTTCGCGTATTTACTTTGTTTGGTGGCTCTCAAAATTTTGCAGAGGCATTGTTAAGGATTGGTGGTACTCAAGAGACATTGGGTGGCTTATTTAGTGGAAGTGCCTACTCACGGCACCGGGGAAGACAAATAGGATGGTGTATTTCTGACCTTGACATCAATACCCACCTTCAACTGAGGATTCCATAAAGAATGACCGTAATCATCCACCTTAGCCCTAGTTTTATGAAAACTCGCTCTCTATGTATTTACCTTGTTTGGTGGCTTTCAAAATTTTGCACAGAAATGTATACGTGGGAGCCGAGAGTGGGAACTATGCCTAATCTCTGAGTATCATCACCTAATTATATAGGATTCCAGATTCCTTGCACTAATCTTAAAGCACCAGTACACTCTACTCTCATCTCACAGTATTTGGTGGATTTTTGGAGGAAAATCTGCTTGACTCCCAAAACACTGTCCAGGGGTTTAGGAAAAGAAGCGCTGCTTCTTCTCGATGAACTGAAGACATTTATCAGCCTTCATGGTGAATCCATTGCAAATTCTACATGTGTGTGAAAAGTTGTACAAGATTCCATATTATAGGAATCAACTAGAGGATAAAATCCCTAATGCATTCTCTTAACAAATAATCTTATTCATGAATGCAATATGTATATATGTTATAAACAAGCAACCTCTTATAATTTGTACTTCATGAAATTCCCATATCAAGTTACAATCAGCTTGACCCTAAATTTAGAACAATAGGTGAGTGGGTGAGTCGAAAATGGCTGTTGCAGACGATTTCTAGCTCCAATGCGAGCACTGGAGGTGGAGTTGGTTGTTCTTTTATTTAAGGTCCTAAAGTACATTTTACATGCAGCCTCGAGGTTTTCCTAAATGTTGGCATAAAAAATTTTTCAATTTTGTTGTATCTACCTCCCCATGCCTAAGTTCTTGCATGTCCTCATGCATGAATATAAAATAAATTTGACAGAGGATGAGTGGGTAGAAGTCACCTGGAATTGCTCCTGAAAATATACATTCAGGCCAACCTGTCAGCATGCACTATGTTGAAAGAAAATATGCTAAAAGAAAAGTATGCTATGTATAAAAATGGTTATATATAAATGATGGTGGAATGTGGGGCGAATGGTATCTATATGTGCTGTGTTTAATGCCTCCAGCTGGGAAAGCACTCAATCACACGTCCTCAATAAGATGAACAATCTTGTCAGGTGGAGGAGGTTCCTGGGCCAAAAATGGCTTGAGGCACTGCCCATTAACCATGGATATATGCCCAGATTTTGAGTCCTTGATCTGGACTGCCCCGTTGGGATATGGATGAATCACAATATACGAGCCAGTCCATTTGGACTTGAGCTTCCCTACGAAAAGTTTCAACCGTGAATCAAACAACCAGACTCGCTGGTTGGGCATGAATACTTTCCTCCGGATGTGGCGGTCATGAAAGGCCTTGGTCTTGTCCTTGTATATTAATGCGTTCTCATAGGCCTCCAGTTGAATCTCTTCTAATTTGCTGAGCTAGAGTTTCCGTTCTTGACCTCCTGCATCGAGGTCAAGGTTGCATTTTCGTAACTTCCAAAAGGCACGGTGTTCCAGCTCTACAGGAAGGTGATAGGCCTTGCCATATACCATGAGATATGGTGACATTCCGAGTGGGGCCTTGTACACGGTCCGATATGCCCAGAGTGCATCGATTAATTTATCAGACCAATCCTTCCTGTCTGGTCTAACCATCTTCTGGAGAATTAGCTTGATATGACGATTAGACACTTCAGCCTGCCCATTGGTCTGTGGGTGATATGGGTGGCTATGAGGTGATGTACCCTATATTTCTTTAATAACGAGCTGAAATGGACGTGAATGAAGTGGCTTCCTCGTCGCTAATCAGAGCGCGGGGTATTCCGAATCTCACGAATATGTTCTGCCGTACGAAAGAAATGATGGTCATATGGTCAGCCCATCTCGCCGGGATGGCCTCGACCCACTTTGAAACATAATCAACGGCTAGCAGTATGTACTCGAAGACATGCGAGTTCGGAAAAGGGCCCATAAAATTGATGCCCCAGACATCGAACACTTCTACGACTATGATGGGTTGGAGTGGCATCATGTCTCTCCTAGTCATAGAACCGACCGACTGACATCATTTACAGTGTTGGGCGTAATCGTGTGTATCTCTGAAGATGGTTGGCCAGAAAAATCCCGACTGCAAAATTTTTGCAGCGATTTTTCGTCCCAAGAAATGGCCACCACACACATCATTGTGGAAGAAAGATAACACACTGGGGATCTCATAGTCTGGGATGCATCTGCAAATAATCTAATTTGCTCCAATACGGAAGAGTACTGGGTCATCTCGGAGGTAGTATTTGGCCTCTGCAATGAATTTGAGTTCTGGTCCTTGGATAGGTTCGCGGGAATTTTGCCTGCGGTGAGGTAGTTCGCGAAATCCGCATACTAGGGGAACTCAACAAAATGAACTGCCAAAAGTGATTCAACCAGAAATTGTTTGTGGATAGGCAGGGAATAAGGAATGTGGTCTGGGTCCAATCTGGATAGGTGATCCACCACAACATTCTGTTTTCCAACTTTGTCGCAAATTTCAATATCAAATTCCTGCAATAGAAGGATCCATCTAATGAGCCGTGGTTTGGCATCCTTCTTTGCCAACAAGTGCCGGAGGGTGGAGTGGTCAGTGAAGATGATGACCTTGGACCCTAATAAATACAATCTGAATTTCTCCAAACGGAATACTACGGTTAGCAGTTCCTTTTCGGTGAAAGTGTAATTGCGCTGAGCCCCATTCAACGTCTTGCTAGATAGTATATGATAAAGGGTTGTTTCTCACGACGCTGGCCTAAAATGGCACCGACAGCAAAATCAGAAGCGTCGCACACCATTTCGAAATCAAGCGACCAGTTGGGTGGTTGGAGAATCGATGAATCAGAGACAGTGCTTCGTAAAGTCTCAAAGGCACTGAGACACGAGGTGTCGAAATCAAATGGGACATCAGCAACCAGGAGATTAGTCAAAGGCCGTGCAATTTTCACAAAATCACATATAAATCTCCGATAGAAGCCAACGTGACCCAAGAATGATCTGATTTGCTTGATCGAGCTAGGTGGCGGTAAGTGGGAGATAATCTGTGATTTAGCTCGGTCAACCTCGAGTCCATTTTTAGAGATCCTGTGCCCTAGTACTATGCCATCCCTCACCATGAAATGGCTTTTCTCCCAGGATAGTACTAGGTTTACCTCAATACACCGTTTCAGGATCTTGGTGAGGTTATCAAGACAAGATGCGAAATCATCTCCAAAAATGGAAAAGTCGTCCATGAATACCTCCACATAATCCCCGATCATGTTAGAAAACATGGCCATCATACAATGCTGAAATGTCATTGGTGCATTGCAGAGGCCAAAGGGCATCCGCTTGAAAGCGAATGTTCCAAAGGGGCATGTGAATGTGGTCTTGTCTTGATCTTTCGGGCTAATCGCTACTTGATTACACCCGGAGTATCCATCCAGAAAATAGAAGAAACTGCGTCCGACTAATCGTTCCAACATCTGATCAATGAACGGCAAAGGAAAGTGATCCTTTTGGGTAGCCGTGTTTAGTTTCTTGTAATCGATGCAGACCTGCCAAGATGTCACAGTGCAGGTTGGGATGGATTCACCCTTATCATTCTTCATGACGGTGAGTCCCGCTTTCTTGGGCACTATCTGGATTGGACTCACCCACTGGCTGGCTGAGATTGGATATACAATGCCCGCATCCAGCCATTTGATGATCTCCTTCTTAACAACCTCTAGCATATTCGGGTTAAGCCATCTCTGAGGTTGTCTTGAAGGTTTCACCCCCTCATCCGAGTAAATGTGATGAGTGTAATACGAGGGGCGAATACCGCGGAGATCAACAATACCCCACCCAATAGCAGCCCTATGGTCTTGAAGCGTAGAAATTAATTGATGCTCTTATTTTTGGGTTAAGTGGGCATTGATAATGACTGGGTATGTCTCACTTTCGCCCAAGAACACATACTTGAGTGAGTCAGGTAAGGGCTTCAATTCGATTACGATTGGGTCAGAAATGAGAGTGGGAGGAGCAGAATCAAGGGTGGGAATCTACTAATCCATGTGCACATGAATTCCCACTGAGTTGCTTCCTGTGAAATAATCGGTTGGGACTGCGTTAATGGGAAACCCGTTAGCTGTAGTCACGTCTTCTTGCAACAACAGGGGCGATTCAGCAATGTGTGGATCAGGATAGCTGGATTTAGGGGTGCGGTGGTCAGAAGCACACCCTAAATAGTCAGATCCTCAGGGAGATATGTGTAGTGCAGTGGTTTCAATCCCGTGTGGATCGAGGTCCGAGAACCCTGATAGTGTAGAAGAATGAGACATTGGGTCATCACAAAGGAGCCCAATGTTGCCACAGTATGTCGAATCTTCCTCTTCACCATCCTCCTCTATTCGATCATAGTCAAAGCTCTTTGCTGCCCAAGATATTTCCAATCGAAGTCGCTCGTTGCCTAGGGCAATCTCCATACACTCGGATGCACAATCAATGTTCGCTCGGGCTGTCACCAGAAGAGGGCGACCCAAAATAATTGGTGTATCTTGGAGATTAGGAGGAACTTCCATATCGAGAACAAAAAAATCTGCGTGAAAGCAGAACCTGCGGACTTTCACGATCATGTTCTCAACCACCCCACTCGGTCTTTTGATTGATTTGTCAGCTAGCTGAATCGTGATCGAGGTGGGCTTCAACTCCCCAAATCGAAATCGATCAAATACGACAGTGGGAGTTAGGTTGATGGGCGAACCCAAAACTAGAAGGGCCCGATTAAATGGAGAATCCTGCAAGAAGTAGGATATAAGTGGGGTACCAGGGTCTTTCTTCTTTGTCGGTAGGTCGACTAGAATCACGGCGCTAGCCTCTTTCAATAGAATCTCCTATCGTCCAATTCTCAACTGTCGCTTCGAGGTACAATAGTCCTTGAAGAACCTAGTGACAGTAGGAATGTGATCAATAGCCTTGAGGAGGGGGACCTGAATATATACTTCCTTAAACATCAATTTCAAATCCTCAAAATTCCGCGTGTCCTTTTTCCATGCTACATTTCATTTCAGAGCCTCAAGAAAAGGGATGGGAATTTCAGGGTTAAGTGGCTTCTTACCCTTATCTACCGCAAGTGGCTCCTAAGATGAGGAAGGAGTCGAACCCGCCTGCGGCAAAGGGTGGGAAAAATCAGGACCCGCCTACCTAAGTGGTGGGTCGAATGTTTTCCTTCCGCTTCTCAAAAAGACGACATGTACATCAGCTTGCTATCCATGAGGTGGTGAGGGAGCGGAAGGGGAAAAATACGAGGGGTTCTGCAAAGGCAGCTGGCCTTGCGCATAATTGGGTGGTGCAGGAGACGCCTGTAGTATGGCATGTGCCTATCCCTGCGGTGCCTGAAACCTAGGCAGGGCACCCTGGTTTTGCACATATCGAGGATTCGGGACAGGTTGGGAGGGAAAGGCTCCCTGAGTCCTATGCTTCTGCAACAGTTGGTTCTGCATGTTTTGTATGGTCTGTATCCGATCAGCCATCACCTTCATAATCTGCAAGCTATCTGCAAGCCATCACCTTCGTTTTTCATGCACATCAAAAACAAAGTAGAGAGAAATTTGTCAGTGATAATTTCAAAGATCAAATTCATAGAAAATGACGTTTCCTCCCTAGCAACGGTGCCATTTGATGAAAACCGTTCTCGTGCGTTCGAAAGTCATCGAAATCATAGTATAGTCGCACAAAAATGTTCATCAAAAATTAAGTTTGTAAAAATAACGAGACTTTGAGTCCCGATCGTTCGTCTCTGGGAGGCATATGCTTTAATCTAGAAATCAATTTTTTTGCTGCTCTACTTTGTTTAAAAATGCACGTCGATTTCCAATCTCTTAATTATGATTTCACCAATTCTGTTATGTCCTCGGATTATGTGTGCGTGCATTAAGTAAATCACAAAGCTGAACATGTGAGTTTCTATGTGCACAATTCTAGTGAGGTGGTGACTATTTACGAAGAAAGCATCTATTGTTAGATTTTCAATATTCTTGGGAAACGACATGCTTGTTGCGTAATGGATAGACAATTGGAAAGCAGGCAACTTAAATCACGCAAATATGATAGCAAACAATAAGCTCATTGTGATTTCAGAACATGGAGACATATATATAATCATTTTTCATTCAATTAGAGGGAGAGTTGTTTGCAACAAAAATGATAGAGGAAAGCTTGTACATAAATGCTTGAAATGGAAATCTAGCTACCAGAAAATGACTGCATACAAGAATCAATGGGGGGATTTTGCATGCATCAGTGGTGGAGAAGTAAGACGACACTATTAAGTAGTAATAAAAGCAATAAAATTATAAAGAGCATAAACTAAATCTAGCAGAATGGAAGGGCATTCAGGGGTGGTCCCCGATGGCCTTAGAATGGTCGGGAGAAGAATGAGGGGCAGCCAATGCAGCTTAGGCTGACCCTTGGAGAGAGGGAGGATTGATCTAGCATCCCAGCATGATTTCCTCCATGGTGGTGATGAGCTCATGGAGGTGGAGTGGCTAGCTAAGTGGAAGTGGGCGTGAACGGAACCAATGGAGCCAAGAGTGTGAATTGCCAAGGAAGTGAATGGGGTCACTTGGCCGCCCATGGGTCTTTTTATAGACTCAAGGGCTTCTCTCTAGAGAGGTGTGGAACTCTCTAAAGAGAGCCCAAGAGTGGCCAGCCACATGAGGGTAGAAGTGGTCTTTGAGATCCAAAAATTGTGGATCTCAATTTGAATGCCTCTTGGTTGCTAAATTTGGCAACCAAGAGGTGGCACCACTTCAAGAGAGTTCTAGAGAACTCTAGAGAAGTATGTGTGCGTGAATGGTTGTGTGTGTGTGTGTGTGGTCGTGCTCTATGTGGCTAGGTGGCTTAGGTTAGGTCGTAAGGGGTTTGGGTAGGTGTAGGTCTTGAATTATGGTTACAAAACCTAAGTGCTAAGGGGAAAATGCAATTAAACTAACCTAAGTTTAATTGAATGAGTGTGAACCTAATTGAGAGTGAAATAACTTAATTAGGTTGGGTTTAGGTCAATTGGACTCTCACTAAGTCCAATTGAACTTGTGTGGGTTGAGATCTAAGCTCAATTGGACTCAATGAGTCCAATTGACTTAGGTGAAGGCAATTGACTTTGATCTAAGTCAATTGGGTTTGGTGAGGACCTAATTAGGTCCTTAGGTAGGTCTAGAGGTGATGTACTATGGCTAGGATACCTTAATTTAGGTTCCTATGGGGTTGGGATTAGGTCTAAGGAGCTAGAGATCCAAGATCAAGACTTAAATCTTAAAACAGGGACTGGAGACCAGTGTTAGACGTCCAATAATGTGATCAGACGACTTATACTAAAAAATCAGAAGGCTGAACTTTAGTTCTGGACATCCAATCTGAGTCAGGGAGAAATCAAGGTTCAGTTTTGGGTATTCTACAGAAATTGGACGTCTGACAAAGTGTTTGGACGTCCAATAACACTGCAGAAGTGGGTTTGAGGTGTGCGGGAGATGGATAAAGGTTTTGGACGTCCTATAACTTATCTTGACGCCCAGATAAGGGTTGGAACTAGGGTTTTAGGGCTTCCTAGGGTATTGTGACCTAATCTAAGGGTGGCTAAGGCTTGGGGAGGTCTCTAGGCTATCCTAGGGCTAGGATGGACCTAAGCTCTTCACATTTTACTGCTTTATTCCTACTTAATAGAATAGAAAACCTTTAACTCCCTTACATTATTATTCCTACATCTAAACTAAGCCTTCTACTCCAGCTCTGCTGCAACTCCCGTTATTCCTAATCCAGCCTCAGATCTAGCTCCAGATCCAGCTCCTGATCAGCTTATTGCCTACAATTGACATAATGTACTTAATCATCACATTATAACATTATTTCATGCATAGCTAAAGAAAAGCAGTAAAGATGCAGATAATGCGTATGCATGCTTGAATAACCCTAACTTATGTAAGTCCTAGCTTAATCTAGGTCAATTAAGACCTATGATTGCTATGTAATCAGTAGGGACCCTCAAAAGAAAATAGAGTTGTAGAGGATATAGGAACCCTACTTGTAGGATCAGAAAGAGATGGGAAGTGATTATTGATTTGATTAATGTCCGAAACCTGATCAAAAGAAGCAGACGAATCATTTGTGACCAGATCAGAGAGAGGTGAATCAGAGTAAAAGTTGATCTGTTGTAGTATAGCGCGAAAACATGTCGACAAATAAATTTATAAAACTCTGGTGAGTACCAGGTCATTCGTAGGGAGGCAATCTCGATTTTGCAGATGCTTTTCAATAAAATAGGTATTTATATATGTATACATGTACAAAGAGGCATCAGATATTCATGAGATCAAATTTTATTATATTGATAGTAGAAATTGCTATGCTAAATAGAAACAGATAGATAGAAAGAGGGAAAGAGAGATAGAAAGAGAGATAGAAAGTGGCAGAGGGACGACGTCGCTTGTAGGATGCTTATGCGAGATGCAGCAGCACCTCAAATCCAGAGCACCGGGATGAAGGTCGGAGTAGAGTTCTAGAGGGACGAAGAGTTACAAAGAAGGTGGAAGATGTCTGGAGTTGACCGATGAGAGAGATGCTTCAACTATGGGGCCCTGGGCCTTCTTTTATAGCTTTTGTGGAGGGCAAAAAGGGTATTTTAGCCCTTAATCTCATGTAACAACTCCTATTTGATCAGATCCATTGATTGGGAGATAAACGGATTAGATCTGGACTCAAAAAACTTCAAATTCGCCTTCATTGCGAGAATTTAATCCCTTGCTGAAACGTGACACCTGCTATGCCCTTGGATCAAGATTGCATGGCCCCGCTTCCTCCTCGCTTGCCCACTGCAACAAGGTTCTTTTCAATGCCTGATCCTCAGTCATTCAATTATGAGATCGAATGGCTCGAGTGTGCTTGCCTCGCCTTCTTGATCTCGCAAAACGTGTGGGACCATGCACTGCCCCCGGAGAGCTCTGATCGCGCCTCATGGTGATGGCTCCGCCCTCTGATCGCGTAATGGAGCCCGCTCCCACGCCTAGTGCCGCTGTAATTTCGCGTAAAGCCTAGCTCGAACGTGCATCACGCGCTTCCATGGAATTGCGTGAGCCAACACGCTGTGCGAGCATTCTGTTATACATACTTGTTTGTTTCTATTTATACTTATCCAGCTAGACGGGCGACGTACCGTTCTTGTGTCCATTGAATGACGATCCAACGACCCACAGCATGCGGTGTGGCCTTCCTAGATGAGGCAGTGGTGAGGGAGCAGTTGTGATGGCACCACGTGGCATTATCCTAGCTGTTCATCTTCTTTTCCTTATATCTGGTGATATAGACCTCCGATCGAGTTGATTTTTGCACCATTGGACTGCAATTGTCGATTTGGATTCATCCATACGGTTATTCTTCATCTGAGGATCGAATCTTTTTCCTTTGGCTTTATGATCTCTATTCTTTTATGGACTGCACAAGGTGCCCTGGTTGTCTAATCGATATGATTTCGGAAGCGTTGGACTCCCGTCGTCATACTGATTAGATCTGTCAAGTCTGATCTAACATCCGTGGCTTCGAATCATCAACAATTAAAATCATCTCTCTTTTAGGTCATAAAATGACAATATTATCTATATGACTAATAAACTAGCTATTGTGCAAATTAGGATGCCTATGAATGCATTATACCTAAGTTATTCTATGTTCTAGCTTAATTCAGGTGATTTAGGTTGCATAATTGCTGTGCAATCACACCCCCATATCTAAATCTTGCTAGTCCCTAGTAAATGCATGACTAAATGCAAAGTGGTCCTACATGAGTAATTTTTATCAAGAGTTTGACTGGAGGTTTATGCCTTTTGTTTTCATCCAAAGCTTTACTAATCTAGATAATCGTGAATGTGTTTTGTTGTGGCCTATGCAATGAATTCAAGTGAAAGCCAATCCTCATCTAAAGCTCGCACTTGACCCTTAGTAAAAATCTATCAGGATAGGCAAGCTTCTTCCCTCGGGGTTATAAAGTAACCTATGAATTTAGCCTTGACTTTTGGCTTAGGTAGAAGATTTCTGAGTTAAGTAGATTTGTATTTTGTATCTCACACTCATCTGGTGCTACATATAGGCTAGTACTTTAGAACCTAGATTTCCAGATTATGAAATAATTCAACTTAGAGAGAGATGAGAAACTATGCTCTCTTTAGTTCCTTTATACTCATTCTCTCTCTTTCTTTCTCTTTCTCTTTCTTTTTCTTATTCTTATCTTTTCTTTTCTTTTCATTCTTTTTTAGCTCACAATCTCACCAGATTTATTAATATATTTGGTGGTCTCTGTTGGCATTAACACTTTCATTAGGTTCTGATAACTCTTAGACTAAGTTAGAATTCCTCAGCCCGTATTTAGGCAGCCTAAAATACAAAAAAGTAGGTCAAGGCTGTATTTGGTGGATTGTGAGGGTGGTAGGTGATGTTGTCTCATTACACTGGAAATAAATTCTAACTCATAAACTCTTTTGTTTCTAAAATTTTTTTCTATGTGAATATATATATTTTTCTTTCTCTTCTCTTTTTTTTTCTTTTTTCTTTTTTTTGCATCCAAATATCTACTAATGCAATGCAGCATACAAACTTTTATTTACAAGGCATTATTCGGGATTATAGGTGTTCAAGAGGATATCGAGTGCCTTATTTGGTGGAAGTGCCTATTCTCGGCACTCGGAAGCGAATGGATAGGCCAGTGTATTTCTGACCTTGACATTAATACCCTTCTTCAGCCAAGGATTCTATAAAGGATGGTCATGACCATCCACCTCAGTCCTAGTTTTATCAGAACCCACTCTCTGCGTATTTGCCTTATTTGGTGGCTCTCAAGAGATTCGCACTAAGAACTTGTGCGCAGAAACTGAGAGTGAAAACTATGCCTAACTCTAAGTATCATTATCTAATTATCCAGATGTTAAGATTCCTCATATTAGCCTTAGAGCACCAGTAGACTTTCTACTCTCACCTTACACTTGTTTGGTGGATCTGTTAGAAGATAGTTTGCCTGACTCCCTAATTACTGTCCAAGGGTTTAGAAGAAGAAGCACTGCTTCTTCTCAACAAACTAAAGATGTTTATCAGTCTTCACATAGGATCCATTGCAAATTCTATGTGTAAGTGTGAAACTATAACGGATTATAAACTCAGGAATTAACATAAGAATAAATCCCTAATAAAACCTTAATAAAAATTCTTTATGCCGAAATACAATTTTTTTTTGACGCAAAAATTAGACATGCAATGTCCACCCCCCCATGCCTATTCATTAAATGTCCTCATTGAAATGTATGCATGAAAATCAAAATATAATAAGCAAGAGGAGGGGATATCACCTGACTATGCTTATTAATCTAGGTCAGTATGGATGCAGAGTTACCTGTAATGAATACTGGGTTGCCTCCTAGCCAGTGCCAAGTTTAACGTCATTTGTCAGACTTAAACCCAAAAATATGTAGTTCAAGTAAATAGGTTGAGTCAACATTAAAATGAAGATGTGATCATGTAATGCAAGGAACAGTGATCCACAAATGCAAATCAGCTGATGGTGAATACCAAGCCCAAAAGGTCAGAAAAATAAAGTGAATAGGTTTGAAACTATTTGAAGCCAGATGCTACAAAAGAGAGAAATATTAGTGCAGGTGCCATAATGGAAAGTAGATAATGGCAACCTTAAGATGTGATGCATGAGGAAGGTAGATGAAGTGGATAGAGGGTGATTTGTGGGGAATAAATCATATGGATCCTGAAAGTGATGGAAAATAAAAGGAGAGACCCGAGTGGTGTAGTTTGAGATGGTATAGGAAACAACTTCGCAAGTCAAGTTAGGCATGGATGGATGTCGAGTAGGTGAGTCAAATAAGATCTAGTCGTCCATCTCACTAGTTCTGTACTTATCAAAATCCTCAATCTTATCCCTGGGGTAATCAAAAATATTATTTGAGTCACCCAAATCATGATGCAAGTCTTTAAATGTAATGGACAAAAATTCATTATTCCATAAAATCATAGCCCATGGGGGAGTAAGATCAGAATCTAGATTAATCAAGATCTTGAATTCTTTTAGTTTTGTGGACTTCTAAATTTGATCCCAATTGTCTTTCTCTTGAATTACATCTTCTAAGGGATTGTTTTTCTGTTCCTCATCAATCAAATCAAACTCCTCAAGATTCCATGATTTAGCTAAATTCTTTACTTCTTCAGATAGATCCTCATAAGTCATCCCTAGTAATTCTGCAATTTCTTGAATATCTTTTTCATAAGGGGATTGTTTGTCTTGTTCATTCTCGAGGTGTTGAGGATAAGAGTCAAGGTTTTCCTCAGGACTCTAGTGGATGGGAAGAGAAGGGTGTGAATTACCTAAAATAGATGTGAAAGTAGATTCGTCTTCAATATGGGATATCTAAGAATGATTAGTATCACCAAATCCAGATATCAAATCATTTAAGCATATTTGATCATGGTAATCCTCAGACAAGATGACATCAGAGCCATCCAACCGTGCTTAGATGGGAGTGTCACTATCCCTAATCTTTCTATATTCTTGATCTTGCTCTGATTTTCCCAAATCAACCAAGTAGTCCAATTATGTATCATTAAATATGAAAGACTCATACTCTAGCTCAATATGGATTGGCTCCCCAAAATAGACTAGTTGTAATTCAGGGCCTAAATCAAGATATAATTCCTCAAGTGAGCCTTCCTCCTCAAATTCAATTTTTGGGATATCAAAAAGGATTTGTTTTGTATAATCACAAGGCTGGTGGGTGGGCTTAATGTATGTAGAGGTTGGGATTGGATAAAATGTCATACTTGAGGTTGGATCCTCAACCTTGAATAGCTTACCACCAACTTGTGGCATACTCAGACCAATTTTATCACCTTGTGCTTTCTGGATTCTAGTTAGCTATTTTGTCAGATTATCTATATTTCTTTTATTAGCTTCTCTCATCCCTTAGACTACTTGGAGTAATTGGGTGATCTCAGGATCACCGCCATGGTCAAGGATTTGATCAGGCTGAGGATAATAATTTCCAAGATTTCTTTCCTTAGTTGAATCAGAATATCTATCATCTGAATACCTAGGGTAAGAATCATATCCTTGGTTTGGTGTTGTAGGGTTATCCCAATGAGAAGGTAAAGTTGTTTGGGTGGAATTGAGTTAATTTGTAAAGTGATTTCAAGGATAGGATTGATAATATAGGTATTGGGATTCTGAGGCATATCCTTGATCTAGGGAGAGATGAGTTTGGCTAAACTGGTCAAGATAGTTGGTCATGCCAATCAAGTGCTGGTCCTGCATGGAGAGTGTCTTTTAAGGTTGTAGAGATCCTTGATATCCCACGATTCATGTGGGATTCGAGGTAGGTCTTTTACCCAGGGAATATGAGGTGTAGGAAAGGGAATCAAGTCCCGGGTGTTGAGGAGAGCTCTCCCATCCTGAAGAAGTTGAAGTAAGGGAAGGGTTGGGATAGGGAGAATAGTGTAATGCAAAAGAGTATGGGTCCATGGTTTCCTCCTCAATTAGTTCTTCCTCATGGCAATTAGTCATTGGAATGTATTCAGAGCAATTAGGTCTTCTCCTTAGTTTACTCCCTAAAGGTGGTACCGAATCAAGGTTCAGAGACCTTTTGGCATCCATGTACCAGAAGAAAGTTAATAGATGAGAGAGAGAAGCTAGATGAGAGAAAACCCCACCTACTCAATGCAAGTAATCAAACTAGTCCTTAGAGTATCAACTCTAATTAGACTTGATCCTGGCTCCCCAAAACACGACTAGGTTAGATCAACCCTTGAATTACTTGGCTGGATAGAAGGGTGGGACCCCTTAGGACACCCTGCACGATGGGACACCACTAAAGGTTAACGTGGTTACCGCACTGACCTTTCTTGGCACCAGCGGGTCCAAGTAGACAAGGCCTTGACCTTAGCCCAATCTAGTTTCAAGTCCGCAAGTCTATTAGTCCTGCCTAGGGCATGTCTACTCAGTTTTAGGCTTGGGTTTGATGTGCTTTTGGAATATGATGGGCATTAGGGGGGAGTTTGCCCTTAAAAATTGATTTTTGAAATGTGTACTGCGTAGACAAAAAGGGTTCACTAGCAATTTTTCTTGATGAAGTGAATTTTAAGATTCAAATGCTTATGTTAATGAGTTATAGGGTTCACTTGAGTTAATATGTTCAATCAAGGTTTTGATGAGGTACACAAGAGTTTTGCAAATCCCAATTTGTTTGATGGATTTCCTTTAAATATGGAAATGTAGGTGTACTCTATCCTTAATGTGGAACCCTAAGCAGAGATAATTCTAGATGATTCTTTTAAGTTCAAAATCAGATGAATGGTGTAATCCAAGCAATACAATTAATTTGTCTTATTGCACCACTAACTAGGCACTCAGAAAAAAATTTTCAAGAATTTTTAATGCATGTTTTCTATCTTTTTCTAATTTAAAGTGTACTGGGGGCTTTGCAGTCTGTTTTGAGCCCCAGTTGGTGATTGGATAATCCATGCAATCAAACGTGAAAGAAATAAGTTTTTTCATATTTTTCTTAAATTCTTTATTATCTCAGAAATTCAATGACATAAATTTCAAGTCCATCGAAGTTGTATAAAAATTCCTATAATATTTTGAACTCCAAAAAATTGGGAATAATAGCCGTATTGATAATAGATCATTGTGTGAATTTTTAAGATTTTTTTTATATTTGTACGAAATTTTGATATGTTGTTCCTAACTTTGAAATCTACGTCCAGTAAAATTTTGGAAATTTTTAGATGTACGAATCTCCGGGAATTGAATTTTTAAAATAAAACTTTATTTCAGCCCAAAAATCAAAAATGATTTTTTTTAATAAGAAAACAAATTCTAACTAATCCTAGGGTTCAAGCAAATCCTAAATCTAACTAAACTACGGGTACTTACCTGAGGTTCGAACTCGTGATTTCTTTGTTGGCATGTCCGGTTCAGATTTCCTTACTTCCTGAAATTAATGAAAAAATAACAAGTTAGAGATCTCAAATAAGCACCAAAGAAAGCTTCAAAAATTTCTGTTGCCTCCTCGGCAACGATACCGACTTCTTTGGCCCGTAATTCACATTTTAAAAGTTGATCAATTATAGTATAGCGTGAAAACACGTTGACAAATAAATTTATAAAACTCTAGTGAGTACTGGGTCATTCGCAGGGAGGCAATCTCGATTTTTGCAGAATCTTTTCAATAAAACAGGTATTTATATATGTATATATGTACAAAGAGGCATCAAATATTCATAAGATCAAATTTATTGTATTGATAGTAGAAATTGCTATGCTGAATAGAAACAGATAGATATAAAGAGAGAAAGAGAGATAGAGAAAGAGATAGAAAGTGGCTGAGAGACAACGTCGCTTGTAGGATGCTTATGCGAGATGCGGCAGCACATCAGATCCAGAGCTCCAGGATGAAGGTTGGAGCGGAGTTCCAGAGGAACGGAGAGTTGCAGAGAAGGTGGAAGATGTCTAGAGTTGATCGAAGAGAGAGTTGCTTCAATTGGGGGGCCCTGGCATTCTTTTATAGCTTTCATGGAGGGAAAAAAGAGTATTTTAGCCCTTAATTTCGTGTAACAACTCCTGTTTGATCAGATCCGTTGATCGGGAGATCAATGAATCAGATCTGGCCCGAAAAAACCTTCAAATTCGCCTCCATTGCATGGATTTAATCCATGGCTGACATGTGGCACCCGCTGCGCCCTTGGATCAAGATCGCATGGCCCGGCTTCCTCCTTGCATGCCTGCTGCAACAATCTCTCTCCACACGTGCACCCGCAAGGCTCTTTTTAGAGCCTGACCCTCAGCCGTTTGATCGTAAGATCGGACGGCTCGAGCACGCATACCTCACTTTCCTGATCTTACAAAACGTGTGGGCTCGCACATCCACTTGCGGTGCACTCTGATTGCGCCACGTGGTCCCACCTTCACCCTCCGATCGCACAATTGCGCCCACGCCCGTGCCCAGCGCCTCTTCAATTTTGCGCAAAGCCCAGCTCAAACGCTCGTCACGTGCTTTCGCGCGAGCATGTAAGCCAACTCACTACAGGAACGTTCTGTTGTACATGTTTGTTTCTATTTATACTTATCCAGCTAGACGGGCAATGTCACAGCATGCAGTGCGACCTTCCTAGATGGGGTGGTGGTGAGGGAGCAGCTGTGATGGTGCGACATGGTGCCATCACGGCTGTTCATCTTCTTTTCCTTGTATCTGGTGATATAGACCTTCGATCGAGTTGATTTTTTGCACCATTGGACTAGAGTCGTCGATCCGAATTCACTCGTGCAGTTAGATTCTTCATCTGAGGCTCAGATCTTTCTCATTTGGCTTTATGATCTCCATTCTTTTATGCACTACACATGGTGCCCTAGTTGTCTGATCGAGATGATTTCGGAAGCATTGAACTCCTATCGTCATACTAATCAGATCTGTCCAGTCTGATCTGACAACCGTGGCTTCAAATCATCTCTCTTTTAGGTCATAAAATGACGATAGTATCTATATGACTAATAAACTAGCTATTGTGCAAATTATGATGCCTAATGCATTATACCTAAGTTATTCTAGGTTCTAGCTTAATTCAGGTAATTTAGGTTGCATGATTACTGTGCAACCATGGGTCGGGGTTGAGAATGGGTTTCAAAAGGCTCTATATGTGGATCAGAAGATGTGGGTTCTCTGAGATCTATATGTGTTGAAGGCTCCTCTAGAATGGATTCAAAGGTAGGTTCATCTAAAGAGTCTTCATGAAGCACATCAAAATCAAAGGTAAACACCTGGAGAGTGCTTATAGGATCATGGAAATCTGAGTCGATGAAAGATTCGAATTCTGGATTGCAGACACTCTAGGTACTTACTATTTTTGATTCCTACAGATCAAAAAGGAATGATTCCATCTTAATGGAACCTGATTTTGAATTAATGATCTCAGGATCAGAGACCTCAAAATCAGAGTCAAAGAATGGATCATGGATGCTAAGGTCGTGAATTGGTTCATATTTGTTAGGAAACAAAGGTTCTCCAAAATCAGAGTAAGATTCAAAATCATCAGAGAATTTGCGAAGATTGTGTTTTGAACCTGATTCCAAATTGGAAGCTCCATCACAGAATGAATCAAAATGTGTAGAATCAGCCACCTAACTTGGATCTAACTTAATTTCATATTCTGACCTCAAAGTGGTGTCCTTATTAGGCATCGACTCAGGCTCTTGGCTCCTAGGATAGACCCAATTGAGTCCCAACTCTTCCAACCCCTCAATTTTTGTATCATAAATTGGTTTGACTTTTGAGAAATCAATCTGTATCTTTAAGGCAGTTGGAGAGGTGTAATCATCAAATATAGGCCCACAATCATAATCTAGATTCAAAATCTGATTCTCATCACATTGGGTCTCATGATTATACCGAATAGGCTCAAATCCAGATTCTAGTTTAAGGGTAAGGATTGTATCACTAGAATCTTGGTTAGGCTCTATTGGGATGTCAGAATCATTCTCGAGAATCACCTTATCAGAATAAGGAGTGGAATTTACATTCTCGAGAGGTTCTAACTCAATCTCATCATCACAGGTGTCTGGGATTTCAAGGCTTGGTGAACTAGGTTCATGATTTTCTAAGGCTAGTTCGCAATTGGGAACACCTGCAATCGAATCCTCCCAACCCATTTCAAGATCTGGTGTGTCATTCTATATATAATTTTTGTCTAATTCCATTTGGGTTGGGGGTCCACAACATTCTGTGCCTAACACAGGCTCTAAAAAAGCTCTAGAATCACTCCAAGATGTCTCATAAATGGCTTGTCGCAATAGATTTAGAATATCTGCACGTTGCACAATAATATCTTGGTGTATCTCCCAGAGTGATGGATTTGCAAAGCAATGTAAACCTTCCATGCTATGCAATTTGTAAACTTCATTGAATTCTGGTATGAAGGTCTCCTGGGTTGAACCATTTCTTAGTTGAGTAAGCAGTAGACTAGCACGGTTCAAAATGAATTTTGTTGTTTCTGGGACATTAACCTGAATCATGCTGGCTGGATATTCTTCAAAATATTTAAGGGCAACCTCAATCACTTTGTCTTTTATGATCATTTGGGGTTCAGGTTTCCTAATTGGTCTTCCTAAGTTGCCAAGTTGCATTTTCAAATCAGGTGGTAGATCAGGATGTAGAATCAAATTCATGTTTAGATTGAAGTAATTAGATCATATAAGAATCCCTGTAGAAGATCTAATAAGGCCTTTTGGTTAAAAACCTAAGGACCTTCCTATGTATGTGCTCTAGAGAAAGGATGAGGGACTGGATGTGAATTGGATCCAATCAAGGCACCCAAAGATTTTTGGATGACTAAGGTTGTTTTGAGGCGAATGATACCTCTGAATCAGAAGTCCACACACCCGAGAATTACTTGGGTAGCCAGGAAGGGAGAGCCCCACAAAGACCCCTACATGGTAGAGCATCTCCACGGGTTACAAGGTTTCCCCCAGCCGAACTTCCTTATCACTGCGGTTCCAAGTAGATCGATATGTGCGAAGTGAGACTTTAAGTCTAACAATTTTATTCCTGATTTGTGCCTTGGATTTCACTTGATTAGAAATTGATTTAGTTTGTGACCTAATTTGGAGGTTGATTGGCCTATAAAGTAGACCAACGTCACCTGACTTGCCTTAAAAGATGAAGAATGAGCTCTGGATCAAGACCCAAAGATTACCATGAATTGACTCTCAAGTTATTAGGTCCACAATTTTAGGGTTCAAGTGAGATTTAGAGCCTGATTTTAGGGTTCTTTTGATTAGATCATTTCAATCAGGGGCTTGGGTAGCACACAAATGTAGGAGGGTATGTTTCTTTTTAATTCAAGCAAGTGTGAACTAACACTCCAAAACCCTTAAGTAGAAACCCTAATTGGCTCTATTTCAAGTCCAATTTGATCTTTAGGTGTACACCTTGGACTTCAAACAAGAAGGTGAGTAGTCCAAGGTGATTAGAATTTAAACATAAATCCCTAGTAGGTATAGGAAATTAGGGTAGGGATCTCTAAGCAAAATCGTCTCAACTTCAATCAGATGTGAATTTTTTCATAAATCAGGAAGCTTACCTTTTAAGTGATATTTACTAGAAAAGTAAGGCAGATGATAACTAATTGATTTGTTTCCTTTTCTTTCTTCCAAGGATTAGGAGATTAGGGAAGAAGAGAGATTACCTACCTTGGGAGTAGTTGATTTGCGCAGAAGATCTCCTCGTGATGTACCTCACAAAATCATAATCAAATTAAATAGGGCAAGTTAGTGCTCAAATAACAATAGAGAAATATAAGACTAATGTGTCAATTGAGCATTGCTCCTCAGCAACGGTGCCAAAATGTCTCCAAAATGTGTGAATAGCGGTGGTGGAGGACAACGACGAACACCTGAAACTCAAAATATGGCCTCACAGCCACATTAAAACACCTCAAGAGAATCGCCAAGTGTTGGTGAAGGTGATGGTGGCGGTTGCGTGGCGTGAGCGTGTGTGTGGTGTTCGGACGAGGTCGAGAACGGAGTGCAGCAATGGGTGTGTTCGAGGTGTCATGTGAATGGATAATCCCCTCAATTTATTGAGGGGTTTGGTGCAGGTGCATGAGGTGAAGGTTATGAAGGTGTTGGTGAGGCATGTGGTGTGGTGGAGTGTCGGGGGAACCTCGCCGGAGGTACAACCAGAGATGGAGAGGATGATAGGTGGACGATAGCGTCAGGGGTTAAATTAAGGGATAAAGGGAGGAAAAGATAATAAAGGGAGAGTGAACCCTAGCTAACCTAATCTAATGGACGAAAGGGGGAGGGAGGCACCAGTTATGGTATGGCCGGTGCTGGAGAAGGGAATACATCCGGTGGGGGAGAATGGCAAGGATGAAGGTAGAAGGAGGCCCTCGCTGGTATTGCGAGCGACTGAAGAGCTTAAGGAAGAAGAATCAGTCCACTATGGTCTATGGAGACTGATGAAGAGGGTAGATGGAGGAGGCCAGAGGGAGAGGGTGTTTGTTGAAGAAATGCGACCAAAACCAAGCTAAGGATGTAAGGCAATCCTTGAGGGTCTTTTATAAAGCATTAGGCGAGCTAACAAGCTTGAAAGCTCGACAAATTATGGATTAGGACTCTTGATTTCAAGGAGTTCACATGGGTTTAGTGCAAGATTCACGGTCCAATACTGGGCTCAGATTGAAGGGAATCTCTTCAGGAGTCTCCCTTCCAATTTTGGAAGGGTTTGGGCATGAAATCAAGCAGATATCCCAAATGGAAGGTTGGTTCTTGATGGGTTCACAGGGCCATGGCAGTAGGGACCTAAATGTAAATAATATAACAAAGTTAGGGGACTATTCGTAAGGATTTCAAAAGCTAGGTGTTTATGTGAGAGAGAAAGAGTCTGATTGGACTAAAATGCAAACTAGGTCAACATGATCTTTGATTGGGCCCAAATTTTGGTAGAAACCTAATTTTGACCCAAGGAATCTGATGGTGAAGTTGGATTTTGGTTTTGACCAAGTTTGACTGGGCAGTTTATGTAGAAACCCAAATTAGGGCAACTTGCTATCTGAGACTCTAATTTAGGTCAAAATAGGTTTAGATGGTCAAATCAAGGATACAAAACCATATATAATATTTTTTTATGATTTTTATAAGGTTTATATATAATTTATCTTGACCAAAACCACTGTTAATTAAGCGGGTCTGAAATTAAGATTTTGAGTGCTGTTTTGACTCTCAAAATGCACGAAAACTCATTTCTGTCTGGACGAACCCTCTTGTTAGTCAGTAATGAACATATGACCTTTAATTAACCCTTGTAAAGCCCCATGATTGCTCTACATTTATGATCTTTTGTGAAAACTACAGATTTAATCCTATTTTAATGCATGTCTCTCAAAATGGATGTTCAGTGAATTACGACTCTCTAACGATTATGTAGGAGCAGTTGTCTCTTGATTGAGACTAATTAAATCTAGTTATGGCTAATGATGATGTTATCATCACTAAATTTCCTATAAAGTGAAGTAGGGATCACATTAATGGAAGCACTAAAGTTGAGGAGAGCCCGGTAAGAACTAATGTTTCCTATTATACAGGAAATAAGCAGGGCTCCTGGGACCTATTTTTTAGGAGGTAGCATGTTTAAGATCAAATAACTAGCTTTATCTAACAAAACTACCTTCCTAATATTTTCATATTCTGCCTTACGCTTTTTCTTATATGAACTCATTAAAGATCTAGCATAGACAAGAATGGATCCAATAGTTACGTGGAGTAGGATGATTACTAATTTAAATCCTTGTATCAAAGATATTCTTTCCTTGAATTTCTTCTCCAACTTTTCCTGTTTGCCTACACATCTTACTCCCGAATCAAATTCAAACTAAAGTTTTCTGTTGATCATATTCTTCATTGGGAGTTTGAATTGCCTATTATGGGCCCTAGGATTATTCACTTGGGGTTAGGTGGGGCCCTTGGGTTTTCTAACACTCCTCAAGGTGATAGTGTTTGTTCTAGCATAGTGTTGCTGGTTTGTTCCTTGGGGAGGGTTAGACAAAATAAGTGACTCTCAATTAATGACAACAGATATTTGGATAGCTTCGAGAGGGGTTGGGGTAGCATGATATATTACATTATCCTGAGATTGCAGCTCCCCACCATTACCAAACCCTTGAGGCCCAATGCCTCGATTTTGCATATTTCCTAAGTTCGGTACTGGTTGGGATGGTAGAGATCTAGGTTGCTGATTGTTTGCACTAAGTCTGGCTTGCAAGGTGTCCTGCGAAGTTTTCATTTGCTACATGAGATGGAGCATTGAACCTTGCATTTATGCCTTGTTTAGGTTCAAATCAGCCAGCCCTGTGGGTTGTGGGGCATTCTACATGGGTTGATTGACCTAATTCTGGGGCAGCTAAGTATATACGTGACCCTGACCCATAGGTGTCAACGGTACAAAGTTGTTGGGTCGAGATTGGGTCTACTGCTATTAAGTCTTTCTAGAGAGCTTAGGGTGATTTCTCCAACTAGAATTATAGGTATTCAAGTATGGGATGCACCAAACATTCTCCTATATAGCGTGAACATCCTCGTAAGGTGACGATAAAGAGTAAGAAGAATAAGAAAAACTAGGATCAAAGGTGTTATTTTGGAACCCATAGGGTTCCGAGAAGTGCTGCCTCGCAGGTTGATCCCACTGATGGGAACACCATCATGAGCCTTAACTAGCCCAATTTGGTCTGATAAAATTGATAAAAGCTCTTACAAAACCATTAGAGGGTCATATATGCATAATGTTCTGTTTTAAGAAGATAAGAAACTAGGGTTATTTTTGCAATTTTAACTGAATTTCATAAGTACAGCATAACCATGGGGAATTTTAGGGGTTAATTAAATGTCAAATGGTCATTGATGTCTAATAAGAGGGTCCATGCAGACAGAAATGGGTTTCACGCATTTCAAGAATTAATGGACATCTAAAAACTAAATTCAGATCCTCTTAATAAACTGAGGTTATGGTCAATATAAAATTCACCTAAACCTTCTAAAAATCATATAAAAATATTCTATAAGGTTTGGTACCTTTGATTTGACCATTGGAACCTATCTTGACCTAAAATAGAGTCTTAGACAAATAGTTGCCCTAATTTGGGTTTCTACATAAATTACCCAGTCAAACTTAGTCAAAACCAAAATCAAACTTCACCATCAGATTCCTTAGGTCCAAATTAGATTTGTATCAAAATTTGGGTCCAATCAGAGTTCTTCTTGACCTAGTTTGCATTTCAGTCCAATCTGACTCTTTTCTCTCACACACATGCCCCTAACTTTCGAATTCTTTGCAAATAACCAGGCAGCTTTGTCATCGTCTTTGCAAATAGGTCCCTCCACTATTATCGCTGTGGAACCTTCTTCACCGGAAAGTTTCAATCAAGGAGTTCTCCCTGATTTCTCGCCCAATCTCTTCCAAAATTGGAAGAACTCCTGAGAGAATCCTCTTCAATCTGAGCCACGCATTGGGCTCTAATTTGCGCCCAAATCTTAATGTGAATCAATTTAACCTAGGATTTCCTACTTCGTGAAGGTTACAAGCTTCCAAGCTTGGTTTCCAAGCTTGGAATGCCCTTCTAAGCCCTATAAAAGGGCCTAAGGTGCATGGCCAACTTCATTAGCTTGGTTTGGAGGCCAGAATCCCCTTCTTCCCTTCTCCCTGGCCTCCATCTCCACCAACTATAGCGAGCTCCTCCATCCACCTTCCTCGTCTATCGTCACAGACAATAGTCGACGGATTCCTCTTCTGCGTCTCGCAACACCGGTAAATGCCTCCTTCCTCGTCTTCCTCGTAGCTTCTTCACCCCTGGAGCTTCATCTTCTCTGTCGCCAACCTGACAAAATTGGCACAAATCCTCCCTTTCATCCATTAGATTAGGTTAGTTAGACTCCCTTTTTCCTCTACATTCTTTTCCCTCTCCTTATCCCTAGGTTTATCCCCCGACGCTGCCGTTCACCCTCCATCCTCCTCATCTCCGACCACCCTTTAGCGAGGTCTCCCCGTCGCTCCACCACACCATACTCCTTGCCAATACCCTCACAAGCATTGCCTCACCTCCACACAAACCCCAATATTCGCCATTCCACCCACTCACGCGACCCACCAAACACCCCACTGACACACCACCAAATACACCTTCACCAGCCACCTACGACCACCCTTGCAACATACTGACGAGTCGATTGTTCGCTTTAATGTCGTTTGCAGTTTTATGTGGTGGAAAAATCGACTAATCAATATTTAAAAATAAATAACCACTCGCAAAAGAGCGGGTCGTATCCACAGGGAGGCAATGACGTATTTAAATTCGCACCAGTTAAAAATGTTTGTTCGTAGTTAGTTTGGACAAGAATCAAGCCAAAATTGCCTTCAGATTAAGGTTGAATCAAGAAATCATGCTGAAATAGCAATTCTGAGTAACTAGAGGATATTTGTCGCAATGCAGAATCAATAAAATATTATTAAAAATTGACAATGGCAGAAAATATAATTTTTAATGGCAATGTTACTGTAGCAAAATAGGGGATTTTTCCCCTTTGCCGTGCACGATGAGGAGTGGACGGCCGGATGCGGGAAGCTCGGAGGAAGTTCCTTGGTCCGAGGGCTTCGAAGCGGTGGTGGCGGCATGTCGTGTGGCGGCCGGAGCCGGCCGGACGAAGCTCCGGCGGAGGTGGCTGCAGCCGGTGCTGTAGCTGCTGTCGGCGGTGACGACTGCTACGTGCTGGCTGGAGGTGTGGGCGCGCGTGCGGCCTGTTGGCGGTGAGGTGCGTGCGGGATTGCTAGCGGGGGGGCGGTGCAGGCGTGGGAGGCGCTGCAGGGGCGGGATAAGGGCAGCTCTGCCGGCTCTGCTGCTGTGTGCTGGCTGGAGGCATAGGTGCACGCACGGCCTATTGGCAGTGAGCGCGGGTGTGGTTGCAGGCGGAAGGTGAGTAGGCGTGAGCGGTGAGGCGCTGCAGGCTGTGCACGCCTTGCGTGTGACTGGAGGCGTGCGGGCGGCGTGGAGTGAGCGGGCGAGTGTGGTTGTGCGGGTGCGGCTGCAGGCGGGGGTGCGCAGGTAGGTGGTCGCGATGAGGTTGCAGGCGGAAGGTGAGCGGGTGAGGGCCGGAGGCTGTGCACGCCTTGCGTGCAGCTGGAGGGCGTGCGCGGCCTGGAGTGGATGCAGGAGTGAGCGGGTGAGGTTGCGGTTGGAGTGGGGGGTGGCTTCAGACGTCCGGGAAATTTCCCGGACATCTTAACTGACCGAGAAGGTGATTGCACAGTGGCTGCAGCGGTGGTTGTTGATGACGACGGCGATGGCGATGCACGGCGAGGTGCTCACGGTCATGCGGATGAGCTCCGGATGGCGGTGTGGCCTGTCACACCACACGCCCACAGTGGTGGAGACTCGTAGCCACGGTTGAGGCCGGCGGTGTGGAATGGAAGAGAGAAGGTCTCTCTGCACAGTGGTGGGTCGGTGGTGGAGGCCTTCCGAGGTCGGCTGCCTCCCTCCTCCTTTTGTAGCTGCTTGCATAGATTTGAACGGAGAGGCGGGAGCAGATCCACATTCTCCGCTCGTCCTTGAATGCAGGCTTCATTGCAGCAGCTGGTGGCGTTGGAGCGGCAGCCGAAGGAAATGCAGCTATTCTTGCAAGAAGAAGAATAAAGAAAATAAAGTTAAAATATTATGGTTATTTATATATAGACCCTCAACTTTTATGTTAACGAAAATAATGTAGCTAATTGGTTAACTAATTAGATGAATGCCATTCTAAGCTAATTCTAAATGCACTTAAAATATGAATGCAATGGATGGATTATGTAATTAAATTAAAAATATGAATTAATCGATTTACATCCTAATTTATGCTAAATAAATGTTAGAATTAACCTAATGTCTAGGCACTTAAATACTTAAATAGCCCACAACTATGGGCTAATCACACACCACCACCACCAGCACCCTCGCCGCATCCTTACGATCCTTCTAAACATTTTAACAAGGGCTTGTAGCCCATATTTTTTATTTAAGGTCCTACGCCAGAGCTCTACCGCTACGTCATCCTCCCCGATGTTGTTCTTCAAGTCATGGCCTTGTTCTTCACCAAGAACCATCCCAGGTCATGCGGAATCATCCCAAGTCCATGCCCAAGTCTTCAATTGGAGGAGACAGCCTCTCCTTTGGCTTTAATCAGGACGAGGACCATGTTGTTGCCTCACGTAGAGACGAATAGTGGAATTAGTCCAACATCAATGGGAGAAGAGCACCCACACGCCCATATATTGATTTTGTGATCTATCCTTATCTCCTCAAGAACACGGGATGAGGTCCCCTCCATGCCTCATGCACTCCTCGGTCACCACCCATGCTGGTGACCCTGGTCAGACCCGATTACCCAGATCCATATGCCCAGTTATTGACCCGATTATGACCTGGGTTTGAGAGAAAAGAGAAGAAGAATTGTGAGAGCGTGAGTGAGGGTTTTGCTGCATGACTCTCTACCTTTTGTTGGAGAAAAGAGGGCCCTATGCAACACTTAGTCGCTGAAGGGATTTAGATCCCTTGTGTTCTGAAGGAAGGAAGAAGAAGAGGGAAAGGAAGAAAAGCATGAGAAGAGAAGAGAAGGCTCGTGAAAGAAGGAAGATCTAAAGGAAAAAAGAAGAGAAGAAACAAAGGAAAAGGCTTTGAAAAGCACTGTAGCAAGGTGACATTTAAGTCATCTGTTGGAATGACCTGACGTCTGATTTGACATTTGAGACTTTGGCCACTTAAGCTTGCATGGCATTTCCAATTGAGGATACTGTAGCATTATTCAAGTAATTGATATATATGTGCTTAGACTAATAATTGGTGATTTAAATCACCATTATTTTATCCTAGGTTTCTTTTTGTCATGTTAAACTCTTGAAGTACTCATGTTTGCCATTGAATATCATATTTGAGTAGTTATTATGCATTGAATATCTCTTCCGTGCTTCAATTATGGTGCTCATTTATATTTTAATTAAGATTAGCATGTGAATTCCATATTTACTCCCTGTGTTCGACCTCGGACTTCAATTTAGATTTTGAGTAATAAATTTTATCTATTGATTGAGCTATTTAGGAGTGTGTGCTACAATGAAATGACTTAAAAACTCCTCTTCAGCTTAATCAACACCCACTCTAGTTGCTTCACAAACTCCCACCTATGGGAGCTTGCAAAGAATGGAATCCAAACTTTGGGATTGAGTGGACCTACAAATGTTTTTAGAGTGTTTAGCCATCCACTTTTCCATTTAGTTTAGGGTTTAGGGTTTTTAACCAGATCCACCTTATCTACTTTATTGCAAATCAATGCCTTATCAAATGTATGAGAATCTTTAACTTCATTGGCATTTGATCTGGGTTGTTTGGATCGGTTGAAGGTTTCCGATTATAACACCTTCATTTCTTATAACTAACTTGAATTACTTGAAATCTAGTGATAAATGCTCCTAAATGATCGTCTGAGGGTTGTAATTTTGTACTGAACTAATCTAAGAAGACAAGAAAATGGGATTAATTTTGCTATTTTAACTTCCAATCACAAATGTAGATTAACCAAGGGGTTGATCAGGGGTTAATTCAAGGTCAAATGAACTTCAATATCGAAGAAGTGGGCTCATACTGACCGAATCAGGGTTTCACACATTTGATATTGAAAACAATATTGAAAACCCTAATTATAAGCCACACTCATTTCAATTAAACCCTTAACTTTCATGTGTCCTTACCAACAAGCCCCTAACGTCATCATCTCCTTCACAAACACACCCCTGCTGCTTGAGCCATATGAACAACACCTTAAACCCAACTGCATGACCATTCAATCACAAATTCCATGCTTAATTCCCAATCAAATCCCTTCAAACGTGGAGGGATTGACCTGGAGAAGATTCCTAACCAGGTGAACTCAATCACAAGGCCTGATTTGGATTCAAGAGCTCCGGCGAGCTCGAGGAAATTTATGAGTTTGAGTTTCTAAATCCATAAGCAAACTTGCAAATTTTAGGAAATTGGAGGCCAAATCTACTCTTATATAAGTTTTAAGATTCTCCAATAAGTTCTTTAGTCGATTCTTGGCCGATTCATACCTTCTTCCCTCCTCTCTGGCTAAGATCGCCATGCTCAGCCTCTTTCGACAACCCAACCACCAAATTGGGTGATCCATCTTCTTCCTTGAAGTCATCTGCTTCTAGTACATGTAGCTAGGAGCTCCTATCTCCAGCGTTGTCACCGCTTCTCACCATCGGAGGCTTTGTCTTCTCCATGCCCGACAAGGCACTCCAGTGTGAAAATCCTCTCCCCATCGTCCAAAAACCTAGGTCTTCCTCTTCCTTTCCCTCTCTAGAATAGGATTAGCACCTTAGATTATAGTTTCGATCTCTCCCCCCTCCATTCTCCCTTCTTCACAATTAGTGAAGCTCCGGCAAGCTTGCATGACCACCACACTCCAAACAACTCACTACCACCTCCACAACCTCCGCCTTGATTCCACAATCAAAAGCTCTAACCCTATTGAGGCTATTGACCTCTCTAGCCCACCATCGAACAAACCCATCACCGCCACTCGTCTCCGACACCGTCCGCCCTTCACACACCACCAATCACCAAAATAACACCGCCACCACCTTCGCCACCTGGTGGTGCTTTGAACCTTTTAATTAGGGCTTTTTGGTCCGTGCTCTTGTCTTTTACTTGCAGGTTCATCGTCCCTCTACCGTTCTCCACCTCCACCTACTGTGCTTCGGCCATCAACCACCACAATTCCACCCCTAGGAGCTGCAAACCACTCCCTGGAGGCTTCCCAAGCTTCCAATTCAAGAAGAAGCAGTAGCTGCAGCTGCAATTGTGCAAGGGTCTTCAGCATCTTCACGCACGAAGAACAGGAACCAACATAGTCCCACATCGTGGGATTACATTTTGGATTTGTGTTTATAACATTTTACATACTCAACCCAATCACCTAAGTTACATGAGGTGAGGTCCCACCTTTATATGCCCATATGCATGCCCACTATCCACACCTTGCGAGCTGAGCTGAACCCTATGCTCTAAACCGAATTGAACTTGAACCGGATTTAAAGAGAGAGAAAGGAGAGAAATTTGTGAGAGAGTGAAGGGGTTTTACACTGTGGATATTCGCCCAAAGACCTAGCCAAATTTTGAGAGGTTTGTGCTGAGACACCTTAAGCCGTCTGTGGCTGTGGAATGGATTGATTAAGCCCTCCTGTTTTGCATGCATTAACCAATTAATTTAGGTTTCTGTTGGCTTTGAGATAGTGATTTGAGCTTTAGAGCATAACCTAAGTGTTGAGGGTTATATTGGTGGTTTCAAGCACCATTATTTTTGTTATTTCTCTCTCTATTCTTTTTTTGTCTATTGACTTTGATATACTCTTGGCCTTATTGAATATATTTTATTGAGTTTTTGATTCGATATTGTGGTCATTGTTTTATCATTTGATTAGTTGATTGAATTGCAATATTTGATCCTTGTGAATGACCTCCAAACTCACATTTTTCGAGCACTTATAAATTTAAATGCCAATCCGATTTTCATCACTATACTACAATGTGTGTTTCTAAACTACGATGAATTTCAACTCAACATTTTGGAGCCGTGGCCGAGGAGCAACGCACAATTCACCACTACTCATATCATTATTGAGTTGATTTCTAATTTACCCTATCTACTTTGTTTTGTTGTTGCAAGGTGAATCACAAAGAGATCTTCCACACAATCAGCCACACCAGGGGCAGGTAAAATTTCTTTTCTTCCCCTTATCATCTCCTAATCTTGGGAAGATAAAAAGGAAACAAAACCAATTAGGATGCACTTGCCTTACTTTCCTAGTAATTATCATTTAAAGGCAAAGAGCTTCCTCATTTGCAAAATTGATTGGAATCAAATTAAAGTTGGTATGATTTGATTAGAGATTCCCCATCCTTACTTCCTATACCTATTAAGGATTCACACTAAAAATTCTCAACACCTTGGACTACTCATCTTCTTGTTTAAGTCCAAGGTGTCATATTTGGATTCAAATTAGACTTGGAAATAGACCCAATATGGGTTGCACATTAGGATTTTGAAGTGTTAGTATACACTTGCCTACAATTAATGAAATTGATCTTCCCGCATTTGTGTGCTACCCAAGCCCTTGTTTGAACTGATCTAATCAAGTGAACTGAAAAATCAAGGCTCTAAATTCACTTGAACCTTAAAATTTGTGACCTAATAACTTGTGGAGAACCAACTCAATGTGATTTGGGTGCTCTGAACCAAATTTCATCCCCAACCTTAGGACAAGTCAGGTGAAGTTGGTTCACTTTGTGAATCAATCAACCTATAAATTTGGTCACAATTTGAACTAACTTCTAAATCAAGTGAAATTCAAGGCACAATTAGGGCTAAAATTGGTAGACTTAGGTCTCAATTCATACAATCCGATCTACTTAGAATCGCGGTGACAAGGAAGGTTAGGTGGGGACCCTGTAACCCATGGAGATGCTCTACTGTGTAGGGGTTGTTGTAGAACTCTTCCTTCCTGGCTACCCAAGTGATTCTTGGGTGTGTGGATTTTTAATCAAGAGGTCCATTTGCCTCAAATAGCCTTAGTCATCCAAAATATTTGGGTGCCGTGATTGGGTCCAATACTCATCCAGTCCCTCATCTATTCTTTAGTGCACAAACACAGGAAGAGGTCCCTAGGTTTGACCTAGAGGCCGCCAGTAGAGTGATCTTGCGAGTGAAATCTAACCTAATCTGATCAAATTAATCTAGACCTGAATTTAATCCTCCATCCTGATCCACCACCTGATTTGGAGATGCAATCTAACAACATAGGAAAGATGTTCAATAAACCTGAATCCCATATGAGCATAAAAGAGAAAATGATCAAGGCTTCTCTTACGCATAGGGAAGAATTCGACTAAACCTCAAATCTTTTTAGCAGAGTTTAGGTTAGTGTACCATAAACAAAAAACCTCATTATGGATCGTGCCAAGATGATGATAACACAAATGACATGTGGTTCAACCAGGGATGCTATTGTAGCAGAGTAAAGTGAATTGTGGAGACTACATAGCACTGAGTATCTACAATGTTTGAAAAATCCACCACTGTTGGAAATACACCAAGATGTCATTGAGAAATGTGGGAATATGCTAAATATGACGCAACAAGCCATTGATCAGAAGTCCCCAGATTCCCACCCAGAAACTAATGATGCATCTTGTAGCAATCTTGAGGATCAATACAATTTCCCAAAGCCCGGGCACGGAAATGGAGGTTGTTATGGACCCCTAACCTAAATGGAATCGAATTTTGATTTTTTGCAGAATGAAATACCTGGTCAAGGTGTGGGTAGGGCAGATCCAGTTACAGGTGTTCCTGATTATGAGCCAACCATTGGAAGGTGTGAAGCTGGTCCATCATGCGTAGATTTTCCAAACACCTATGACGAATTAGACTCAGAATCTCTCGAGGATGTAACTCCCACACTTTATCCTATTAACGTATTCCTGGAGAATAATTCTAACATCCCAATAAAACCAAGTCTAGATTCTAGTAACCCAATCCCTACACTTAACCTAGAATCTAAATCTGAGCCTAGGTGGGATGATCATGAGGCCCAATGCAATGAGAGCAAGATTTTAGATTTAAACTATGATCTTGGGCCTACATTTGATGATTATACCCACTGTAGACTCCTCAGAAGAACAAATTGATAAACCGATTTACTATACAGAATTAGAGTTGGAAGAGTTGGGATTTGATTGGATCTACCCTAGATGCCTTGAACCCGAACATATGCTTAATAAAGACATCCCTCTGAGCTTGGGATTTATGACTAGGTTAGACCAAAGTCAGGTTGATAACTCCATGCATCTTGATTTATCCGGTGGTGGTAATCCTGATATTAAGTCAGGTTCAAAAGATGATTTTCGCAAATTCTCCAATGATTTTGAATCATACTCTGATTTAGGAGAATCTTTGTTTCCAGATGATTACGAGCCGATTTACGACCTCAGTGTCCATACTCCATTTTTTGATTATGATTCTAAGGCCAATGATTTGGAACTCGAAGCAGCCCTACCACCTACTCTCAAGCCAGAGACATTTAGAAATCGATCCCAAGCCTGACCCACCACTAGAATCAACTTCTATTTTGACTCACCTCTTTCTGATCTGGTTGCACATGATTCGCCACCAAGATTCAACAGCGAATGCAACACTGATATGACCGACAATTACCATATATTGTCCCCCTCTGATTCCACCAGTAGGGTTCCTACTTCTTTCACTAATCCATTATCTTTTGAGGACCCCTACTCTAATCCGGCTGAGCTGAAATAGCCAAACCTTCAATTTACATTTCCATAACTCTTTAAGCCATAAAGCATCTGGTGGGCTCCACACCTATTGATTCACATTTCTCAACCCACCAAACTATTTGGGTTTGGTCTGCATCATCAATTGATCTGAATAAGCACCTAGTTGGACCAACCAAGCTAATCATCAAGGTGCTTGTTCTACAAAATTCTTCCAATCTGACCACCCCTTCTTCTTGGCCACCTTCTGCTCGGCTAAAGGCATCGAATTTAGTGCTTAATGAGAGGTAACTCATCATTCCAAAAATTTGAGACCCTTTTAATTCTTTTTAAGCTGCATTCCTATTGCACTTTAAGGTTCAAACTTTAGACCACCCGACTCCACCTTTGATACTTATATCAAAGCTTGAAATCATCTGCAACAATCATCCCGACCCATTCACCCACCCTTTCACCCTATTCTAAACTATGAACTAAGCTGAGTCGAACATACCTGGTTTACAGTGAGGATATTGCAAAACTTAGGTATGGGTAGGGTATTAAAGTGCAAAACAAATGAGAAATTCAATTATTTGAGGGGTTCTCACAAAATATATATATATAATAGAGAAAGGGGAGGAAAATTTTGCAAGCTAAATGAAAAATCTTTATTAAGGAAAGAGGAGGAAATACAAAAAAAATGACAAAGGAGCAAAATAAAAAAAAATTGATAGTCTAGCAATTAATTATGGACCCTACTTAAGTTCTAGAACAAATCAAAACAAGGATTAACTCCTGAAGTGCTAAAGACAAGGAGATAAGCAAAGAGTACCGACTTTAGGCCTCTTGGCCCTATCTTAGGGCTTAAACACTCACGTAGTTGTTAAGATCTAGACTATTCCTTAAGAGTTTGAGGAAGTTGCATGGTTGATGTATTAAGTCTAAGGCTTAGGGATTATTTGGCCCTGTTGCCTGCCCTTTGGCTTGTGGGACTTAGTAACCTAAGCACCCAAAAATCACACACCAGTCTGGTTCAGTGCACTTAATGAAGTATAATACCAAAAGTTTTCTATTCTAAACATGTTTCCCAAAGATTCGACTTAGGAGTGGCTCAAAGACACATGTTGATTGGACGAGTTCCCGGCATGGAGAGGCGAAATGAAAAATACTCCCCTCAAAGGTGCATTATAACATATCGTCTCCTCGGTGCTTGTCTCCTAGGATATCCAAATATTCGACTGGGGGCATATAAGCACCTTGTGCTGGTTCAGGTGCCATGAGTGGGATTATCCCAAAATGTTAATTGCCTAGGCCTAAATTTAGCTACTGAATGCCATAGGTGGCACTATCACGAAGTGTCGAAAGCCAGGGTTCTGGGGGTTGCCATGGGTGGTGCTATCCCGAAGCATTGAAAGCCAAGGACCCTCAAGGATTGATGGTGGGGATAAGGAATCTGATACATACCATGTTTAGGGCCATTCCGATGTTGGATTTAGGAGAATGTAAAAAGAAAAGAGAGAAAAATCTCAAAAAAAAAATCCATCTCTATCTCTCTTATAAAAAATACACTAGAAAACTGGACTTAGACTTGCTATGAATGCACATGGGTGCTTTAACCACTGGGGTCAACGAACCTCTGGGCAGTTTTTGTGAGCCTTAGAAGCCTATTGCGACGAATCCAAGGCTAAGGCTAGTCAAGTCTGGATCTTGGCTAGTACTTGAGTACCTTTAGTCCTATTATTAGTATTCTGATCTAATTTCTATTGAAGAGTCACAAATAGGCATCTAAATAATAGAAATATAGTCTAAAGATCTAATTCTTCCCATAGAATTTTGCTAGGGACTAACAAAAGTTAGGCATCGGGTTATGATGGTAACACCATCATTCATCATAACTAACTTGAATTAGTTGAAATCCAATGATAAATGCTCCTAAATGATTGTCTGAGGATCATAATTCTATACTGAACTGATCTTAGAAGAAGATAAGAAAACAGGATTGATTCTACTATTTTAACATCCAATCACAAATGCAGACTAACCAAGGGGTTGACCAGGGTTAATTCAAGGTTAAATGAACTTAAATATCCAAGAAGGGGTCTTACACTGACTAAATTAGGGATTCATGCATTTCGAGGATGAAAACAGTACTAAAAACCCTAATTAAAAGCCATACTCAAATTGAAAGGGTTTTGGTCGAGATAAATTCAATTTAAACCTCCTAAAAATCATTGGAAAATATTATAAGAGGTTTGGTAGCTTCACTTTGACCATCTGCACCCATTTTGACCAAAAATGGATATTTAGATGGGAATTTGCCCTAATTTGAGCTTTAATAAAATTTACCCAATCAAATATGGTCAAAACTCAAATCCAAGTTCACCATTAGATTCCTTAGGTCCATATTAGGTTAACACCAAAATTTGTGTCCAATCATAGTCCATCTTGACCTAGTTTACAATTTAGTCCCCAGATCTCTATTCATTTCAATTAAACCCTTAACTTTTAAGTTTCCTTACCAATAGGCCCCTAACTTCATCATCTCCTTCACAAACACACTCTTGCCGCCTGAGCCATATGAACAACACCTTAAACCAAACTGCATGATCATTCAATTACAAATTCCATGCTAATTTTCCAATTAAATCCCTCCAAACTTGAAGGGATTGATCTGGACAAGATTCCCAACCAGTTGAACTCAATCACAAGACCTAATTTGGATTCAAGAGCTCCTACGAGCTCGGGGAAATTTAGGAGTTTGAGTTTCCAAATCCCCGAGCAAACTTGCGAATTTTAGGAAATTGGTGGCCAAATCTACTCCTATATAAGTCCTATTATTCTCCAACTTGTTTTTAGTCAATTCTAGGCCGGTTCCTACCTTCTTCCCCCTTCTCCAGCCAAGAGCTCCATTAGCTCCGGTGATCGCCATGCTCAGCCTCTTCCGACCACCCAATGACTCTAATAAACGTAGGTAGGAGCTCCTATCTCTGTCATCGCCACCGCTTGCCACCCGAGGTTTCGTCTCTCCACGCCCGGCAAGGCACACCGACATGGAAATCTTCTCCCCTTCATCCAAAAACATAGGTCTTTGTCTTCCTCTCCCTCTCTAGAATAGGATTAGGCCCTTAGATTGTAGTTTCTATCTCTCCCTCCCCTATCTCTCCGGCGAGCTCGCACGGCCACCACACTCCACCAAATGACTCGCTACCACCTCGACAACCTTCGCCTTGACTCCATGACCAAAAGCCCTAACCCAGTTAAGGCTATTGACCTCTTCATCCCACCTCAAACAAACTCATCACCGTCATTCATCTATGACACCATCCACCCTTCACACACATCGAACCAAAATAACACCGCCACCACCTTCGCCACCACACGGTGGTGCTTTTGAACCTTTTAATTAGGGCTTTTTGGCCCATGCTCTTTAATTGCAAGTTCATGTTCGGGCGTAGATTGCGTAAAGATGAATACGTCATAGTATAGCGTGAAATACGTCTCGACAAATAAAATTAACGGAACTGGGAGTCTCGGTTGATCACAGGGAGGCAGAAAAACGCTTTTGATTTCATTCACTTATTCTAAATTTATTTACTAAGTAGTAGAGATAATGAATTGCAATATATATCATGCAGAAAGTTTGAACATTAATTGCATATCATACATGTATTTGAATAAAATATAAAGTAAATAAACTACTACTGTAACAGAACAAGGGCACACGGGTGGTTCGTGGTGGCCTTTTGGAGAGGTTGAGAGAAGCAACAGTGATCCGACAGGGTGGCCCAATGGATTCTTCAGATGGAGGTACAGAAGATGGGAAGAAGAAGAAGAGAGAGTTGAGAGTTGAGAGAGTTATTTTCCAAGGGGGGCCCTTAGGTCCTTTTATAAGCTTTGCAAATCCTTCTTCTTCCTCGGTTCTTTCTTATGCTACCACGTGGCACATTCTGCACACCCTTGGATGCAGATCGCATGACTCCCAGTATCCCACACCGCTTCTTCGCATTTTCGTCTTCAAATCCCACCTCATCAACCCAGTTGTCCGATCTTGCATCAAATGGCTTAAACGCGCGCTCATCGCACCATTCAAATCCTACGCGTGGTTCTCGCAACAACCCGTGCGATCGCGCCACATGGACGCCTCTGGGCCCTCCAATCACACATGCCCGCCTGCCCACACCCTGCCCGCATACACACACATCAATTTTGCGCAACGTCGGGCTCAAACCCGCACCCCGCACATACACTCATGCGTGCACGAGAGCCAACAAGCTGCGTAAAGCCGTTAAGATATATACTTAATTATATTTAAATTAATCTGTTCTGGGTGGCGATGTGGCACGTTCGTGGCCGTTGGATGAAGATCCAATGGCCCACACTATGAGGCGAGACACCTTCAAGGGTTGGGGGCATGGCGAGGGGCAGCTGCGATGGTGCCACATGGCACCATCGTGGCCATCCATTCTTCTTCTCTTTATATCTGATGATGTACGCCTCCGATTAAGTTGATTTCTACACTGTTGGACTGCGAACGTCGATCCGGATCCATCCGTCTAGTTGGATTTGTCATCTGAGGTCTATATCTTCTTCAATTCACCCCTTGACTCTTGCTCTTCTGTGGGCTCCCTGGGGTGCTACGGAAGTCTTATTGATGCGACCTTGGATGTGTTGGACTCCCATCATTATTCCGAACAAATCCATAAGGTTGGATTGGTCATCTACAGCCCTGGATTACCTTCCATCATTAATACCTCTCAAATAACATAGTTTAATACATAAAACACATCTATCGACTATGATGCAAAATACGATGCGTATGCATGTAGAATGTTCATGTTAAGCTAAGTTCTAGCTTAATTCAGGCGAGTTAGGGCCTATTATTGTTGTGCAATCAGTTCACCATCACTCCGCCATTCACTACCTCCGTCTATAGTGCCTCGGCTGTCAACCACCACAATTCCACCAACAGGTACTGCAGACCACTCCCAGGAGGTTTCCCAAGCTTCCAATTCGAGAAGAAGCAGCAGCTGCAGCTGCATTTGCATTAGAGTCTTCAGCAGCTTCATGCATGAAGAACAGGAACCAACATAGTTCCACACCATGGGATTACATTTTGGATTTGTGCTTATAACATTTTACGTGCTCTATCCAATTGCCTCAATTACATAGGGTGAGGTGCCAACTTTACATGCCCATATGCACTCCTGCTCGCCCACACCATGTGAGCCAGGCTGAACCCTATGCTCTGAACCGAACTGAACCTGAATCGAATTTGAGGAGAGAGAAAGGAGAGAAATTTGTGAGAGAGTGGGGGACATTTTGTACTGTGGATATTCGCCCAAAGACTTAGGAAAATTTTGGGAGGTTTGTGCTGAGACACCTTAAGTTGTCTGTGGCTATGCAATTGATTGATTAAGCCCTCCTATTTGGCATGCATTAACCGTTTAATTTAGGTTTTTGTTGGCTTTGAGATAGTGATTTGAGCTTGAGAGGATAGCCTAAGTGTTGAGGGTTTTATTGTGGTTTCAAACTCCATTATTTTTTCTATTTCTATCTCTATCCTTTTTTTGTCTATTGACTCTGATATACTCTTGGCCTATATTGAATTTATTTTATTGAGCTTTTGATTGGATATTATGCTCATTGTTATATCATTTGATTAGTTGATTGAATTACAATATTTTCTCCATGCGAACAATCTCGGAACTCATGTTTTTCAAGCACTTATAAATTTAAATGTCGATTCGATTTTTGTAATTATACTACGATGCATTTTTCTGAACTACAACAAATTTTGACTCAACAATTACCCTAGAGGCATGATTTATCAAGTTCTCTTTCATTTCCTTCAGCAAATCGTACGTGCTATCTATGCCTTTATTGAGAAATTTTCCTCTACAAGAAGCATCCACAATATTACTGATAAGCAGGTTTTCGCAAAGAAAAGTTAGGGTTTTGAGAAACTCGTCGTCATAATCTCAAAACTCGCTATCAAATAAAATTTTACTGAAACTCGAAAGGGAGTCCCGGGTCGAACACAGGAGGCGATGTTTGTTTCTTGAATTTGCACTTCAATTTGTTTATTTTTGGTGTTTTTAGGGTTTTGTTATTTTTTTTGTATTTTAGGAGAATGATAAAATCACTTACAATAAAGAGAGTAGAGAGATGAATCAGAACTTGATAGCTTAAGTGAAATAATGTTTATTACAATAACAATAAACTAAACAAAGTAAAAGAGATGAGGGTGGAGGAATCTCCCAAAGCAGATGTTTGTTGAGACGATGGCACTTGGAGACAGCTTGGACAGAGGAGGAGAGATGCTGGACGTCCGGGATGAGGCGTAGAACAAACCCAGGTAGAGGAAAACTTCACCAAACTGGGAATGGGGATGACGATGTGGAGGTGATCATCTACCTGAATGGAGGTGAGGGGACAGCTCTAGGGTTCCCTATGAAGGTGGTGAGAGGATGGTTGAGTATTTGGTGGAGGGATAGGACTCTACACTAGTAGGGAGCCTTTGGAGCTTGAGAATAGAGCTCTTGGGAGCTTTGGAGTGGTGGGAGTAGCATAGGTAGAGATGTGGGCAAATGGGGAGGTGTAGGTGGTTTATATAGTGGTGGAGAAGAACCTTCCACGTATAGACAAACAGTGACATCCGCAATCGTCGCTAAAGATCCTCCCAAGCTATCGGTGAAGATTCTCTTAGCACTGCTGGCGCACGCTATGCATTGCCTTGTCATGCACTCGTGCTCTAGCTGTGCATTACATCACTGTGCATTGCGTTAGCGTGTGCTTCACACACACATGCGCTGGCGCGGTGCGCTGTGCTGGCCGTGCATGCGTCGCTTCCAATTGAGCTATTAGGTGACTTTGCAGGTTTCAAACCCATGCCCCTCCTTCGGGAGTGGATGCCTCAACCAATGTGCCACAGTAGCGCATGAATCAAGAAGAGCAACTACAGGCACATGGTGGAGGAGGCTTCTTAGCCATTGGATTTTCATCTAATGGTTGAGATCGCATGTTGGAAGGCCTTTGGTGGGACGTCGGGCGACGTAGGACACTCTGGATGGTGCCACATGGCACCATCTGGATCGTCCACCTTTCTTTGCTTGGAGAAGATGCTATGGTGCTCGAATTGAGATGATTTACCCATTGCCAGACTATGATCGTCACTCTGGATTCATCCATACGATCGGATTTTGATTTGAAGCTTCGAAATGTCGCACCCTGTCTCCTGGCCACAATAATGCAGGAATTATTGTACAATTTATACACATTACACTAAATGCAGTATCATGAGTGTTATGTAGTATTTATACTATGGAATTCAATGCTAGGCTTAGGAACTATTGTACGTAAGCATTTAATCATGAATACATGCATGTTTATCAATTACAGAGTTGATGATTCAAGCCCTAAAAGAAAATCTGCATGAGCTACCATTTTGGCACCTCGTGGTTTGGACACTTTCGCAATAGATCTAGGAATCACTCCACAAACCAAATTTCTTATTGTCCTTAATCTGAAAGCCATTAAAGTTGGACTGACATAGCAAGGGGAGCATGTCCCGAAGGGTGCTAATTATGCCAAAACCCTACTCTCTTAAGTCGCTTAACAATCAGGCCACCCAACTTAGTACCTTTCACGAAAAGCAAACGTCACTAATTAGAATCATGGTCTAAATTGCACCCTAAAATGGACTCAATGAATCCTAAGGCCAACATCTACTCAATTTTAGTTAGGCTTGGGGTAGTAGTGCTTTGGAATGTGATGAGCACTTAAATGGGTTGTGCCCTTAATGATTAGTTAATTTGTGTGTATGTGGATAGCCAGGGGTTTTCAAGTAAGATTGTTATGTACGAGGTGTATTTTAGGGTTCAATTTTTGCTCAGTAGCTTTTAGGATTTAAGTTTTAGGTATATTCAATCAAGTTTTAGTGAGGCAGACCAAGTTTTGAAGGCATAGGTGTAAGTATATTCCTTTAAAAATCTAAAGAGAAAATGGAGTGCCTGGCTTAGTCCCTAAAAATTGAACTTTATGGAGTAGCTACTAGATGAATCTTTTACAAATTTAGTGATGTGACCCAGATAAATCAACAATTGGCCTTTACCACTAATCAAGGCACACAGAAAAAACAAATAGCCACTTATATGTGTTGTTGGTTCAAGTGTACCGGGTCCACAGGTCAGAATCTCAGTTACTTGCTAAATCATAAATGATGTGACTTAAGGTTTATGGGTATTTAAGGTGTGTATAATTTAGTTCAATCCCACAATCAAAGAAGAAGAATCTTTTTTTGTATTTTTTTTAATATGCAGGTGGATGAGGTAAGTGAAAGTGGCAAACAAACACCAAAATCTATCATGGGCTTTCTGTGAGCTCCTAGGTTAATTTGGGTTTGAGTTATTTATGTGGCGAATTGGAACCTAAAGGGTTGGGGAGAGGGTAGACTTACAGAACCTTCACCTACACTTTTTTCTAATCTATCGCTTTGGCTCATCTTGGAGTAGTACCTGCAATCGCAGTAAATTAAAGAGGAGTGAGATAAAATTTAAGTGTGGGAAGAACATAGAAAATCAAAGTCTGATGCCTTCTCAGCAACGACACTAAAATGATGAGCAAAAATTCATTTGAAAAAGAATTAGGGTTTTGAGAAAGAGAAACCAGCATCATAGTACTCACAGAATCTCATTATCAGATAAGATTTATAATCAGGATGGTGAGTCCCAAGTCAAACACAAAGAGGCTACGTTTAATTTTCAAAAATATGTTGATTTATTTGTTTATGGTATTTTTTCCCTATATCTATTTTTTTTGGTATTTTATGCAGGCAGGATATCAAGTTAGAATCTATCTAAGCTAAGCAACACTATAATTAGAGAGAGAGAGAGAGAACAAAATATGTATAATGGTGAAATAATGTCTATTACAAATAAATCTATAATACAAAAGTGATAAAAAAGAGATAGTGAGAGAATCCCCCTTGACAGCTGCTTGAGAGATGAGTGACGCCTAGATGAAGATGATGCAAAGATGAAAGAAAGAGGACAAAGCTGGACGAAGAAGATGGGAGCTAAGGCGATGATGTATTGATATGCTTCCTCGAAAGGGATGAGAAGAGAGCCGATGGGAGCTCCATGAATGGGGGTGATAGGAGGGAAAAATTATTCTTTAAGTGGAGCATCCTAAGAGCTTGGGACACAAGGATTTGAGCATAGAAGGGTATTCTTAGCTCTAGAGGGGGAGAGGATAGCATAGGAAGGGATAAGGATCAAAGGGGAGGGATGGTGGCCTTTTTATAGGTGAAAAGAAGGGGTATACCAAATGATTTGTCATGCAAGGGCACTTAGTGCATGTGCACAACTGCATGTGGTGCAATGCGAGCACCGCTGGCACACAACTGCATGTGGTGCAGTGCATGCATGTGCATCAAGCCTTACGTGCTGGCACAACGAGGACAGATCTGATTGCCATTGGATGCTTGATGGATGGTCACGATCATGCACTGATTACTCTTGAGATCACGTCCTTGGCACGTCAAATCACGTATGATCATGCACTCACTAATTCATGGTAACACGTGGAGCCTTCTGCGCTACCTGATGGAGATTGAATAGTGCTGATCATGTGCTTTGTCCACGTTGAGGAGAAGAATGATGAGCGTATGCGACGTGGCATGATCCGCACCATCCGTGCCTGATCCAATGATCCAATATCATTCTTTTGTGCACTGAGAGGGAGGAGCTATGGAGGAATCGAACGCACGTCTGCTGCTTAAGAATGCTCTTGCCCCACCGCTGTGCTTTGTCGGGCAGGGTTAGCAACAATTGAGGATGTGTATAGGGGGCCCTATAGAGATGTAAGTGCACATGATGGAATGCATCTCAACCATTGGATGCGAATCCAACAACCGAGATTAATTGCTTGGGGAAGGGGGAAGGGCTGCAGGCGCTATTAGGTAGCTATGGTGGTGCCACCATGTTCATCCATCTTCTTTTGCTTGCAGTAAGTACTACAAGTGTCCGATTGAGGCGATTTCAGAGGTGTTGGACTTCGATCATTGGCCCAATCGCATCCATATGATCAGATCTATTGTTTGAGGCCTAGATGTATGTTGCCCTATCCCTTGGCCATAAAAATAGATAAATTAATATACAAATTGCACAAATTAATCTAAATGCATGATGATGAATGTTATGTAATATTTATAATGCTAGATGCACTTAACTAGCTTAGGAACATGCGTGAATTGGCAATTTATCATGAAATAATGTATATGTATCACATAATCTTTGTGATGCACCTATTATTCTGGGTCACTTATTTTTGGTGACCACTCATGCCAACATTGACTGTGCATTCAGCGATGTGGTGATTACCTTGGGTAATGAGAAACTCAAGTTGGATATTTTTAGGGCAACTATGAACTTGAACTATGATCTTATCAAGGAGGATTCATAGGATGACAAATCTGAACTTTGTGTGAACATTGGGCTTCCCTATTTCGAGTTGATTGCCCACAAAACCTCAGTTGAGCTCATTGATGTGGTTACCAACAGGGAGATGGTATTGATCTTTGACTTTCCCCACATTAGCACAACTAACTTGGATGTAGTTATTGCCATTGATGTTTCGGACTCGCAAGTGGCACTTAATGGGGCGCTTGATATTGATTTGGACACATGTAGAGTGGAATTTTCCAAAGACCCCATGACAAACCTAGAGAAAAACAAATGCATTGAGGATGTGATTTTCCAAAAGATTCCATACATACATGGGGTTGAAGTTGAATTGTCCCAAAATATCATTTAGGTTGAGGAATAAGATTTGGATAAGGAATTAAACTTGATGTTGATTTCAAAACACCTGAATATAAAGTTTCAAAAAACCCCATTTTAGAATTTGAAGAGAACATTAGAGAGCTTGAAGCATTGATGGATTTTGGGCTTGACGAACCTACACCCTTTATCTTTCCTTCTTCATTTTTGGGTTCTGACCCTATTCTTCCTATTGATGTTTTGGAAGTCACTGAAAAGAAAATTAGGGAATTTGAGGCTTTACTAGATTTAAACCCAAAACATATGCACCCTAGGAAAAGTATTTTGATGGCTAATGAAATTCATCCCATTATCTTTAAGGATTTACAACATGAGTTTAGACATGATTTAGGCAATTCTTGCAAGATTTTAGATCACCCCAGGAGAGAACTTGAGGATGATTCTAAACCAGGCATCCAACAAATTTTGGGTGAATCAAGACTGACTGAGAAGGAAAAAAATCTATTTACTGAGACTGATATGGATTAGTGGGTCCCATTCCCCACACCTAATTTACACTTGGACCCATCTACACCTATAATGATTAATGAAGTGGTTCACTATATCAATTTCAACCATAGAACTTGGGTCTCAACTACCATTCCCCATCATTTTCAGGACCTATATGATTTTCACTCCACTCATCATTCCTCTTTCACCTCATCTACACAATTTCTACATCACCTTTTCGGGATGTCACCATCTTCATTCAACCTTGGCGCCCGTATTCACCTATGTTTCTTCTGCAGTACCTGACTGTAGAATCTTCCAAGCCCCATTTTATTATTATTCCGACTCTTTGGGCTTTGAATTCATGCACAGCTAGTTCATATTTGCTTCCCACTGTAGGCAATTGAACTTAAACTCCTTATCATTTTAATTTCCATTGTCAATACTATTCTAATTAATCTATTTTGAGTTTATGCCTAGCTGAAGGTGTTAAACTTAGTGCTTGTTGGGAGGGACCCCAACATTTAAAAAAAACACTTTTTGTATATAGCATATTTTCACATCATTTTCTGCTTACATAGGTATTGGATATGCTAAATTTCACAAACTCAAAAATTATCCCAGGTAATCTCTACCCTTGTTTCTTTATGTTTATTTTCATGCATGAGGACATGCAAGAATCATGGCTTGGGGGCTAGTATACTTACTGCGTTATATTTTTTTTTTGTACCTAGAAATTTCTTATAATTTTATTTCTGAATTTCTTTTGAAAAATGAAGAAAAATAAAGATTTTTATCCCTATAAATAGCATAATTGTACGTCTCCAAGTAAGTTGACTGGAAACATTGTGTTTAGAGTTAATCAAACCAAGAGAATAGTTAGGTATCTTAGATCATGATCCTTGCAGGCTATAGTTATGATGTCTTTTAATTATTTTTATGTTTATGTTTATGTTTGGATTAATGGCTGAATGATTAAATTTTGGTAGATCTAAAAAATGAATCATGGATTCATGTATTCTTCTTTTGCTTCATTTTGCTTTCATGTTTTCTTCTTCTCTTTCCCTTTGCTCTCATGGCAAATCTCTTCTTAGATACCCTTAGGAATGTCCATCATTGACCTTCATCACATCACATGCTTGACCACCATTTGCAACACTTGACACACCCTCCTTATCCTAGTTGTCCCTTAGGATCACAAAGAAAAAAAGAAAACTTACGAAAATCACAAAAGCTAAAAATGATCAAAATCATGAGGTTAGAATTAGGTTGGAGGGATCCCAATCTAGATACATTTGCTTCTTCAAGTTGCCTCCAAGAGACAAATGACTAGGACTCTCTTAAGTGAAAGATAACATCAATCAAAGTGAGTTTCGTAAAAAAAATTAGTTGTTTGAATTAAGTGTGAAGCTAGACTATAGAGCAATTTTCTACAATATTTTTTTTTCGCAGTTAACCTTCAAACAGACATTAGAAGAGGTGGTAACTTCTTATTAGTGTCAATTTTGGCTTTGTCCACCTCAATTCCCTTCACAGAGATGATATGCCTAAGAATAATTCCATGTTGAACCATGAAATGACTCTTTTCCCAACTAAGCACAAGATTGGTCTCCTTTCAATGTTGAACTTTCTTTAAATTTTGGACACATTCATCAAATGAGGTTCCATAAACCCAGAAATCATCCACAGAAACCTCAACAAACTTACCCACCATATCATTGAATATAGACATTGATGTAGACACAAGTATTTAGCTTAAATTGCCTATTTATGCATGTTTGTAGGCTTATAAAAGCATTCATCATTATAAATAATTACATAACATGCGCCATTTTGCACTTAGAATAATTTTTGTAAATTATAGATTAATTCACCTATTTTTGTCTCTAGGGGGGAAGGCGATACATTTCTGGGCCTCGAATTGAAGATCGAACCATACAGATCTAATCAGGGCGACGATCGGAGTCCAAGGCCTCCAAAATCATCCTGATCAGACCACTGTAGCATCTTATGCAGTCCAAAGAAGTTCAACAGCCAGGAGGTAAGGTGATGTGATTCAGAGTCTCAAACGACAAATCCAACCACAAGGATAGGTTCGAGTCCATGATTGCAGCTCAATAGTGCGAACATCGATCCAATTCAACATCCGTAGCACCACCTACGAAGAGAAGATGGATGACCAAAATGGCACCACATGGTGCCTTCCAGATTGTGCAACACCACTCGCTGCCCTCCTTCTTTGGTTGCGCCAACAAGTTTGGGCTGTTGTATCATGATCCAATGGCCATGAACCAACGTGCTACTACCAGCGAACGGTTGTCTTTTAGACAAAAGAACACGTGTAGCTTAGTGGCAATGTGTGCCTCTCTCAATGATGGGGCGCGGGTTCAAGCCCCACTGAGGTAATCCTCCTCAAGCATGCAATTGAAATAGGATCACACATTCTTGATCGTGAGACCTTGATCAATCCACACTGCGTTTTTAAGAGTGCCTCTTCTCTTCAATGCATGAGCAGGGAGCTACGTGCACCACTTGATGGTGATCCACTGGTGGCAAGTGCGCCACATGGTGCCACGGATGCACCGAAGTGCAATACATGCATATGGAGAAGATCAAGAGGGTGCGGTCAATGTGCCATTTAAGCAATCCCTTCACGATCGAACAGTCATCCTTCGCCCTCACCTCATTGGCTAAGTGCCTACCTTGCGTGCGCTCAATGCACGAGCTGGTGCACATGCCCCATGTCCCATGCATGTGCATTAGCAATAGGTCATGCCAAATGATTTGGCACAACCTCTCCCCTCCACTATATATAACCCACACTCCCCTTCCTTTCTCGAAATCCCTTCCTAGCTCATTCTCACCCTCTCTAGAGCTCAAGAACCTTCTTGAGCTTGTGTTCGAAGCCCTGGGATGCTCCACTAGAGAAAAATCAAAATAATTTTCTACCTTCTCATCCCCATTCATTTAGCACCCCTGGTCATCCTCTTGCCTCCATTCTGGAAGCGCATCCTCTCTGCGACGCTATCCCGCATCGTTCTTCTTCCTCCGACTCTGTCCTCCCTCCTCTAGCTCCTCATCATCTTCTTCCAGGTGTCACATAAATGCAAGTCATCCCTTAAGCAACAATCGAGGGGGATTCTCTCTCTTCTCCTTTTTATTGCTTTCTAGACTAGAATTTAATTTCTACATTTAGTTCTAAGAAACATTTGAATTATCTATAAAATATCTATTTCTCTCTCTCTCTCGCTTTCTCTTTAACTTTCTATAAGTAGGGTAGAGTAGCGTAGAAATTATTCTGATCTGATCCCTTGCTAGAAAAAAAATTACAAAAAAAATAGAAAAGCAATAAAATACCAAAAATAGATAAAAATGAATTTGAATTTTCTAAATCAAATGTTTCCTTGTTGTTGTGATGACTAGGTTTTCAAAAGCTCAATTTTTCCATGTGCAAAATCTTGTTATCATTTTGGTACCATTGCTGGGGAGGCAACGGTCTTTAATTTTCTTACCATGTTTCCTCAGCACTTATATAATCTCTAACTAATCTTCTCTCTAACCTATTATCTTACAGGTACTCGACCGGTACCATTGCTGGTGAGGCAATGGTCTTTAATTTTCTTCCCATGTTTTCTCAGCACTTATTTAATCTCTAACTAATCTTCTCTCTAACCTATTATCTTACAGGTACTCGACCGAGGTACACGAAAGCAGTAGATCAGAGTAAAGTGTAGGTAGATAATCTGTAAGTGCCCCCACTTTCCCACCCACTAGATTCATTTCCCCATTAAAATAACTTAAACCTAAATCAACCAAGGTGATTTTGTAAACCCTAGGGTAGATCAGGTTGTTTGTTTGTCACTCCACTCATCCCATGCACTTGCATATATTAAAAAAAAATTACAAAAAAATATTTCTGTTCTAATTGTGGGACTTAATTAATAGACACACTATATATACCCACAAACTTATGGCACACCACTCTACTTTTATTCTTCCACTTAACTAGAATCTGACCTGTGGATCTGGTACACATTAACTTAATACGCACATAAACTCTATGCGAAAAGACCCTATGCGAACTCATAGAAAAATTGCAACATAAAACTCTAAGTGTCAGAGATTTATAACAAAAAGGTCCCTGCTGGTTTATATTTAAAGAAGGAATAAGCTTATGAAAAATTCAGACAGAACCTAAATGTGATGCATGGTTTCCAAGGTCAAAATGAAGTTACAATGCAATGAAATTTTTTTGGCATGATATTTGAACTTTTTAGAATATATTCCAACAATTGATTTGTGATTTGGAGTTCAATACAATGTTCAATCATCCTTTTTCCTAAGCCTTTTTTGTTTTCAATATAGAATCTCTTCTTGTGACCTAATTTTGTAATTTTAACACTATTTAGATGTTTAGCTTAATTTCCATTCTGACTGCACTTAATCCCTTTCATTGAGTTAATAATAGGTTTTTGACTTAGTTTCTAGCTTAACTTAGGCTTGTTAGCTATGACGAAGCATACCTCATCATACCCCCATACTTAGGTTTTACTAGTCCCTAGCAAACTATTCTTTTAAGCACAAATCATTCAACATCAACAGAGTAAGTGTGAAGAGAATTCCTATAAAACAAATCGAATATTTGTGATGTGTTTAAAATGATCTTAAGCTCAGATTTTCCTGAAATAATTCATAAGTGTTTATATGGTGGACATTATGAGGACCAATGCAAGGGACTACCAATATTTGAGGCTACATTGCATAGAGCATCATTTAACTAACTAGGACTCTTGATATTTAAACATGAGTATAGCTTCGAGGATCCAATAAGTTTATCCATAGTTTAATGAGTCAAGAGTTTATGGTAGTACATTGTGCAAATAGGAATAACCAGATGAACATATGTTTTAAATCCATGGTTTCACTTCTTTTTGTGTTTGGGTTGGTCTCAGCTTCAGCCCATGTTTTTGGATCGACTCCAATAACTTTTGATGACTCACTTCCCATACTCATTGGATTTGTGCCTCAAAAATATTTGGTGGAAGACAAAGGCTTTTTGTAATGTACCTCAAAATAACCTTTTTTGGTGGAATTTACACTTTGATTTGGAGAACATACTAACTTTTGTCCCTTTTGTTTAATGTATGAAAAGGTCAGTATGTCTCCCAAAAACTCTTTATTTAGTAGCAGCACACTTGTTGGTGGATGAGTTTTTGGTGGACAGAGTCTCTCTTAGACAAAATAATAAAGACTGAGACAAAAAGTCTACTTGCATGCACAAGTATGGACTCTACCCTCCCCAATGAGTACAAGGTTTGAGAACATAAGTTCAGGAGGTTATTCCTATAATAAGTGAAGTTTGAAACCAAGGTTACTCAACCCTTTAAATAAAGGGCAACTAGATGCTTCCCATACTTTTGACTCAGGTACAAGAAAATGTCTAAAGTTACAAAGGATTGTAGTTCTATCTTGTCAATGCTCAAGTGAATTAAGCCTAAGCTTGAGCGAACTAAGATTTGTAGCCAGGAAAGTCTAGAGCATTGCTTGAATGTCCACCAACGCATATTCTCTTTTTTGTTTCAGCTTGAGATCACTCTAAGACACTTATACATTTTCTTCATTTTCTTTTACTTTCTTCCTTCTCCTTTTGTTGTATTGCTTCTTCCTCTGAAAGTGAGTGATGGTCACACCATCATTCATCATAACTAGCTTAAATTAGTCAAAATCAAGTGATAAACGCTCCTGAATAATTGCCTAAGGAGAGTAATTCCACTCAAATCCATTTTGAGAAGAAAATAATAAAAAGGGCTAATTCTGTCGTTTTAACGTCACATCATAAATTCAGAGTAACCGCAGGGTCACTCAAAGGTTAATTAGAGGTCAACTAAGCATTAAAGTCCAAGAAGTGGGTCAACACAGACAAAAACAGGGTTTCACACGTTTCAAGAACTAAACAATACACAAAACCCTAATTTCAAACCCACTTGAATTGAAGAGGTTATGGTCAAGATAAAATTTATCTAAACCTCTTCAAATTCATATAAAAATATTCTAAGAGTTTTGGTACCCTTGGTTTGACCATCTGAATCCATTTTGACCTAGAATATAGTTTCAGATGGGATTTTGCCCTAATTTGGGCTTCCATGAAAATTTCCTAGTCAAACGTGGTCAAAACTAAAATCTAACCTCACCATTAGATTTCTTAGGTCCAAATTAGGTTAAGACCAAAATTAGGATCCAATCAGAGTTCATTTTGACCTAGTTTGCATTTTAGTCTCTTAAATATCTATTTCTCTCAATCTGACACCTAGCTTCCAAAATTCCTTGCATAAGGGACCTTAGTTTCTCGTCATTTTCTTCACTTAGGTCCCTTCCACCATTGGCGGTGGGAACGCACCTTCAGTGAGATTTGAGAGGGGTTTTCTCCCTCGAATCAAAGCCAATCACCTCCAAATTTGGAGGAAAGGACCTAGAGGAAATTCCTAATCTCTTGAACAGCCTCTTGATCTCCAAATCAAGCTCTAGAGCTCAAATGAACTTGAGATTTCAGGGATTTTTCTCCTAAAAACCCAAGCAATCCAAGCTTAGAGCTCAATCTTGAGCCCTATAAAAGAGCCCCCAACTCCAGACTATCCTCCTTAGCAAGGTTTCAAGGCCAAAACACTTCTTTTCCTCCTTCCCCTACCTGCTCTGACCAAGCTCCGGTGAGCTTCTCGATCTTCCTTCATCTCCCTCTGCCACATACAATAGGCAGAGGGAACATCTTCCTCAAAGTCTTCTGCATCTAGTGCACATCATCTAGCGTCGTCTACTGCTTCATTGTCGTCACTTCTCACTACCGAAGCATTCACCTTCTCTAGCGTCGGCCAATCATAGCTGGCACCAAGTCCTCATCCCCTTCATCTATAGATAAGCTCTTCTTCTTTCTCTCCATCATTAGGTTAGAATTAGCCCATTCCAACTCAATTCAAACGAAGAATCACTCTCTCCCTCACCGTCTTCTTTGCCTTCGACCACGCCTCCAGCTTGGTCGCTCAACCACCACACACACCTAAACACCATGCCACCACTCCCAAAAGCTTCTCCATGAATCCACCATCAAAATCCCTCTCCTTATTAGCTCTTCCATCCACCAAAACTCCCCAACGAACAAACCACACTTCTGCCGCCCTAACATCCACCATCAGGGCACACCATTGCACCTTGCACCAAATTTCACCCACCATTACCTTCACCACACCATGGCAAAGGTCACCGGCTATATAATTGGGGGCAAAGGTTACAGGCTATCTAATTATGCCATAAGCCATACTTCTCTTATAGGTCAATCTCCACCACTGCCTTCATCTTCTTCGACACTGACTGCCTGCCTTTGGCTACCAAACGACCTACCACCAGCAATAGACGGTGTAGTTTCACCTCACGAACCAACCTACACCTCCAATTGAGCCTCCAACAGCTATAGCAGCGTGCATTCAATGACCCTTCAACCTTGCTGCATTCATGAAGAAGACAAAGAGAAAGGTGGGGCATTTAGTCCCACCTCGTGAGTAGAAGACCTGCCATCAGCATATAAAATATTTTTGTGCCTAAGGCTTATCACCTTAGACATGGCTGAGGTCCCTCTTACTCACGTGCCGCACACCTCGCTCACCTCACACACCAGTGAGCCTGATCCCCTATGCTCATTATCCGATTACCTACTTACTTGGTTACGAGAGAAGAATGAGGAATTTCTAAGGAGGGTAGGGTAGGTTTTGCACTGTAGCCTCGAAATTCATGCCCGTCTATGCTGAACACTTAGTGGGATTTCGAGCAGGTTACTCTGTGTTGGCTCTGTGACATGTGCTGAGCGACTTAAGTCATCTAACCTTAGGGTTGGACATCTCTTGTACTACTGAGGTTTGTGTTTGGCCTTGTGCTTGGTTTTGAACACTGTAGGAATATTGAGCTTAGTTGTTGTCGTGGCTATTTGCAAATAAGTGGTTAAAAAACCACTGTTGAGAAATTGAATGCATGGGATATGTGCCTAATGTGGGAGATAAGCGGTGATTTAAATCACCATCTTTAGTGTTTCTTTATTCTTTTTATCTCAGCAACTTTTGAGATATAATTTGGTTTATTATTGAATATCATTTTCAGTAGACTGAATATATTCGTGAGCACATTTTATATTCATTGAATATCTCTCTTGTGTTTAATTGATTGTTCTCATTATTTCTAATTGTGATTAGTGGGTAAACTCCACATTTCTCCCTGCGAATGACCTCGAACTCATTTCTTGATTTTCAAGCACTATAAATTGTAAATGCTATAAAACGATTTTCGTCGACTATGCACAATGTGATACATACTTTAAATGATGACTCTCGTTCCATCAACATTTTGGCATGTTTCTAGGGAGCAACATGCAATTCACCACTAACCTTATATTTTTTGAGCTGATTTCTAACTTACCTATTTGCTTTGCTTTGATTTTGTGAGGTATTTCACAAGAAGATCTTCTGTGCAATCAACCACTCCAGGGGCAGGCAAAATTCCTCTTCTTCCCTAAGCACCTCCTAATCTTGTGAAAGGGAAGAAAAGGAAACAAAATAAATTAGGATCTACTTGCCATAGTTCTTAGTAATATCATTTAAAGGCAAAGTTTCCTAATTACGAAATTGATTTAAATTTGAATGAAGTTGAGATGATTTTGATTAGAGACTCCCATCCTAATTTCCTGTACCTATTAGGGATTTATGCTTAAATTCTCAACATCTTGGACTACTCACATTCTTGTTTGAATCCAAGGTGCCATATTTGATATTAAATTGGACTTGAAAATAGAGCCAATTAAGGTTTCTACATTAGCATTTTGAAGTGTTAGCACACAATTGCCTAAAATAAAAGGAACTGATCATACCGCATTCATGTGCCACCTAGGCCCTTGTTTCAAATGATCTATCCAAGTAAACCCTAAAATCAAGGCTCTAAATTCATTTGAACCCTAAAATTTGGAACTAATAACCTAAGAGTCAATGTCAAGGTGAATTGGGTCTTGACCCAAATTTCATCCTCAACCTCAGGATAGGTCAGGTGAAGTTGGTTCACCCTGTGGACCAACCAACCTCCAAATTAGGTCAAAAATTGAATCAACTTCTAAATCAAGTGAAATTCAAGGCACAAATTAGGGATAAAATTGGTAGACTTAAGGTCTCAATTCATACATTCCAGTCTACTTGGATCTGCGGTGACAAGGAAGCTCGGGTAGGGGAAACGCTGTAACCTATGGGGATGCTCTACCGTGTAGGGGTCTTTGCGGGACTCTCCCTTCTTGGCTGCCCAAGTAATTCTTGGGTGTGTGGATTTCTGATTCATAGGTATCATCCACCCCAAAACAGCCTTAGTCTTCCAAAAATTTTTTGGGTGCCATGATTGGGTCCAATTCACATCCAGCCCCTCATCTATTCTCTAGTACACATACACAGGAAAGGTCCCTAAGTCTGACCTAGAGGCCTTGATGTGCATACATTTGATTAACCTAAAATGTTTATTAATGCATGTTTGAAGTGTCACATTTGCATTATACATTGTAAATAGTGCATAACATGCATAATCATGCATTTAGATCAAGTTGTATAAATTGTATAATAATTGTCTCCTTTTTATGGTCAGAGATAGGGTGACTTTTTATCAGGGCCTCGGATCGAAGATCCAACCATACGGATCTGATCAGGGTGATGATTGGAGTTCAACGACTCCAAGATCGCCCTAATCAGATATTCGTAGCACCAGATAGAGATCGAGGAACCCTAAAGATCAAGGGCTAAGATGGTGTTAATCCGCACATCAAAATATAAATCCGACTGCACGGATGGGTTCGGATTGACGATCGCAGCCTAACAGCATAAAAATCGATCCAATCCGACACCCATGGCACCATCTACAACATTCAGAACATGGACGACCAAGATGGTGCCACATGGTGCCATCCCAGCCGCCTAACTGACCCCAAGGACCCACCTCCACTTCTCTTCTTCACCTGCTCGACGAATCCCCACCGTCAGATGCTCATCTAATAGCCACAGAGCTGTGTGCACAAACTCAGTAGTGCGACAAAAAAGAGTGCTTGGCGCAGCGGTCGAGCACCCCTTTGCGAGCGAAGGGCGTGCGTTCGAGCTGCGCCAAGCACTCAAATTTGATGGACGCGAGCGCGATTGGACTGTCAGATCGAGATCGGGCGACCAAGGGGAGGCGGGGCTCGTGGAGGTTCATTGATCGCGTACGCGCACGATGACGCACATTTGCACACCACATTGCACGCTAGCATGCAGCAGTGAAGATTTGAAGGTGCTGGCGAAGGGCATTTTAAGTCGTCCGATCTTTTGACCGAATGGCTGAGTGTGCGTGATCGTGCGCACGCGTTTGAAGTGCGAAGGCGAGGGGCGTGTGTACAACGCACACACGTCGGCCACGTTCAGGCTTTTAGTGATGGATAAATCCGTCACTAAAGGTCCTGAATTAATGTTTTTAATGTTGTAATGTCCAAAATGCCCCTACTCCTTGCAACTATAAAAGGAGACCCCTACCATATGGATTTCTCATCCCTTCCATCTCCTCTCTCCCTCTCCAAAGCTTAAGAGAAGCTCGTCCCACACTTGGGATGCTCCTCAAGAGCTAAAACCAAGTTCTCGCCCCCATTCCGGAAGTGAATCCCGTGACGACAACGACATGCTGTCTCGTTCCCATTCCTCCTGCTTCATCCTCCTTCCTGCTCCGTTCCTCGTCTTCCAGGCGTTGTCCCGTCCGGCTCATCCTCCAAGTGATCGTCGAGGATGATAACTTCACTCTCCCATTCTTTTTACTGCTTTCTAGAGTAGAATTTTCCTGTTTTCTAGTTGTAATAATTTCTCGCTTTCAAGTGTAATCATTTCTCGCTTTCTTAGTTGTAAAAACATTATGCAATATCAAGTGATTGTTCTTTCTCTCTCTCCTATTGTCTATATTGATTCCATTATGATTATTTCACCCTTTACACAAAAAACACAAAAATATAATTGTAAATTTTGATCGACGTAGCCTCCCTGTGTTCGACCTGGAATTTCTTTACAGATTTTTTGGTATAAATTTTATTTGCTGAACGAATTTCTTCGCTACTCGAACTACAACAATGGCTTTTCAAAATCAATTCCGATAGAGTAGTCATCTACCATTCAACATTTTGGCATTGTTGCCAAGGAGGCAATGATTTTTCGATCTTCTTTTCGCATTTCATGCACTTTATTATTTTCTAACTTGCTCTATCTCATGTCTATTGTTTTGCAGATACCTCTGTTAGGAAATCAAATGGTAGACTGGAATAAAGTGCAGTTGAAGACGACTGTAAGTGCTCCCCATTCTTCCCCTTCCATAGATTTCATTTCATTACATTAAATTCAAATTCCAATTAACCTAGGTGTTTGCATAAATCCTAGGATTAGTTTGGTTGTTTGGATTTCCACTCACATTCATTTCACCCTCGCATATAAAAAAAAAATAAAAAGATATTTTTGTAGGGTAATTCAACATACACACAGCATACACTCGCATTCAAGGCACTTAAACCTAATTGATCTTCTTCTACTCAACTAGATTTTGATCTGTGGAACCGGTACACACAAATCTACACATAAAAGAGTAGAAATCATTCTAGGTTAATCATTTTTGTGTGCCTAATTCAGTGGTGCAATTATGGCCAATTGTTTGAGTTATTTGGGTCGCACCACTCAACCTAAAATCAACTCACCAAGTAGCTTCCTCTTAGGGTTTTCAATCTAGGTTCATACCAGACACTCCACTTTATTTTTTATTTCAAAAGGAAAGCGATCATCACCTGTGCTTAAAAACCTGGTTTGCCTCAAACTTGATTGAATTAAACCTAATTCTAAACCCTAAAAGCTACTTAAGCAAGATTTGAACTCTAAAATCTATTCATCCTAAATAATCATGCTTGAAAACCCTAGTTGTGCATGCACTTACAGATACTCAATTGATCATTAAGGGCACAACCCATTCTAAGGACCCACCACATTCCATAAGCATTATAATCCCAAGCCTCAACAAAATTGAGTAGACGTTGGCCATAAGGTCTGATTTGCTCTTTGGGGCCTAGTATGAGATTGTTTATGATTAACCTGCTTGTACTAATCAATCTAATGTCTAGCTAGGGGAGTAGTGTCAAACGACTGCGGTTGCGGGGTACACTAGGAACCGAAGGCGCAAGTGGAAGGAAGAACCTTCTCCCCAATCGCTCCTAACTGGTTGGATTGAGCAGACACAAGTAGAGTAAATCGTTTATAATCTTAAGGCGGGTTCTGAGAGTCTGTAGATCCTTAGGCTACCCCACTTAAGGACATGCTTGTTTTGTTGTGCTGCAAGGTTCTTATCCCCAGTCCTTCTAACCTTTTCCTAGTTTATGCTAGGAAGGTCATTGAATCCCCGATTGGAAGGACCACTAGAGTATTCTAGGAGGCGTAGATTGAATTTTGGCCAAATTAATCCCATGGCCGATCAACAGCCTCCTCTACCTCAAGATCCACAGGAGGTATTTCGAAGGCAACTGGAACAAATGCAGAGAATGCAAGAATGGTTGCAGAGAATGCAGGATGCTCAACCCTTGAAGGATTTTTATGATCCTTCAAATTACGGGGAATGTCTCGACATCCAGGTTCCTACCGGAGACATAGAAATCAAGCCCTAGGTGTTAAGCCTGGTCAAGCATTTCCATGGGCTTGGCTCTGAAGACTCGTTTCAGCACTTGGAGGACTTGACCACTTTGGTCCTGACCACTAAGGTGCAAAATGTGATTGAGGAGCAAATGATCATGAGGCTCTTCCCCCACTCTCTTAGGGATAAAGCCGCTAATTGGTACAGGACTACAGGAAGACCAATTGCAACATGGAATGAGTTGAAATCGGCCTTCTTGAAGAAATTCTTTCCTGTCGGACTTACCAATGCGTTGAGACGGGCAACTACTAACTTTACCTAGCGGCCAAAGGAGTAGTTTCATGTTGCTTGGGAGCGATTCCAGAACTTATTACGAAGGTGTCCACACCACGAGGTGCCGAAATGGCAACTCATGCTGATTTTCTACCACGGGTCTATTGAGCAACTCAGAAATCATGCGGACGCTTCTTGCGGAGCCAATTTCCTCAACAACAATGCAGATAGCGTGGACAATTTGTTTGAGGAGATGAGTGAGAATTCAATCAATCATGCCTCCATGGATACTTTTAACCAGTCCCAACAGCCCAAATCGAATGTTAATGAAGTCCACGACTCTCATTCATTCCATATGGAATTGATTTGTAATAAACTTGATAAGGTGGACTTGGTTGCTAAGAGAATGGAGGAGTGGATGTCTGGAAACTCAACAAACAACTCTCGATCCACCCAATCCTAGAATTCATGATTCCATTCATCGCGAGCTCCTTCTAGACGGGAGTTCGTGAATTAACTTGATGCTACTCAACCTATGAGCCAACATTATTCGAAACCCCACAGGTTCCAAACTGGGGCCTTTGATCCAAGTTTCTCTTATCCTTCCCTTTCTTTCTCTCCATCCTCACCCTATGAGGACGTTTATGCTGTACAGGAGAATGTTAGATCCAACCCTTACTCCAATGCTTATAATCTAGGTTGGAGAAACCACCCTAACTTCTCCTGGAAAAACCTGGGCAGTAGACCCAATTCGGACCCAGCAACTATGCTCCATAATGACCAATGAGTCAGGGTCATGTTTATACTCAGTTGCCCCAGAATCAGGTCAATCAGCCAGCTTGGAACGCCCATCAACCCGTAGGGCAGGCTGATTTGAACAGACAAATGGTAGAGATGCAAGGATCTATGCTCCAGCTCATGCAGCAAATGAAAACCTTGCTGGACAACTTGCAAACCGGGCTCATAGCTAATTCTCATCAACCCGGATCTCTACCATCTCAACCCATACCCAACTCGCGTAATATCCTGAATACGGGCAATCAAGCCCATGGGTACGGGAATTAGAGGGACCCACACGCACATGCTTAGGTGGTTGAGCAGGGTCCTTCCCCTTCTTCTTCTTCTACAAATCAATGGTTCTTGGCTAATGAAGCCCCTCCAATCATTCCTAACCCTCCCCAAGACCCAAACCTGTATGCATCTGCTAATTTTGTTACCTTGAGTGGTAAACAAACTCAGGATCCATGACCACACTACTCTAATTTACTGAATCTTGAAGAACCTCAGGAAAGAAAGGAAAACTCTAAAGAAGAAATCAAGGCTCAGGAACCTGATTCCGAAGATCCGACTCATGTTCCTTTTCCTGAGACCTTGATTAGATCAAGGAAGAAGTTTGTTGATAGTAATGAGGAGCTTCTAAATATTTTCAAGAATGTTGAGATCAATATCCCTCTCCTCGATGCTATCAAGCATATACCGGCTTACGCAAAATTTTTAAAGGATTTATGTACACAGAAGCGTAAGTCGAGAGAATCTATTCCGAGGAAGGTGGTACTGTCCGAGCAGGCTAGTTCTGTTATCCTGCACCACCTCCCTCAAAAAAAGAGAGATCCAAGTGCTCCTTTGATTTCTTGTGTCATCGGAGATTACACTTTTGATAGAGCACTGCTGGATCTGGGTGCATCCATCAACCTAATTTTAACTTCTCTTTACGAGAAGTTCGAATTAGTTGAACTTCGGTCGACTTCAGTAACGCTGCAGTTAGCAGAACGTTCGGTCACAAATCCACGAGGCGTTATTGAAGATGTTATTGTTAAGTTTAAGGATTTCTATTTTCCTGTAGATTTCCTTGTTCTTGAATTGATGTACCTGAAAATCTGAGGAACACGCCCATCATTCCGGGGCATCCATTCCTGGCTACCGCCAAGGCCAACATTAACTGTGAAAGCGATAGTATGGAAATCACCTTTGGGGATCAAAGAATCAATTTGGATATTTTTAAGGTGATTAATAAATTCAAGGATTATGGATTTATTGAGGAACTTAAGGACGATAATGTGAATATTGAAACTTGTATGATGGTTTCTACATTTGAAAGTTCCTCCTCTGATGATGAATTGGACCCGCAACCCTCTATGGCAGACCTGCCATTGATGAGAACCTCATCATGAGCCATAACTAGCTCATTTTGACCCAATACAAAGGATAAAAGCTCCTACATATCTCAAGGAAAGGCTTAACTCAGAGAATTCTGAGTTTGAGAAGAAAACCAGTCATAAGGGGTAAAAGTGCAATTTTACCAGTATAATCTGCATACAGGGTAATTCAGGGCCCAAACACAGGTCAGAACAGCTTAATAAGAATAAAAGTGGGACGAGATGATCTAGCAAGGGCTACAGCACTTTCAAGGAACCAAATGATAATCTGTAACCCTAAAACAACCCACTTCAATTCACAAGGTTCGAGGCAAAGTAAAAATAGAATAAACCCTATAAAATTCATAGAAAAATAATCTCTAGGGTTTAGAACCTTCAATTTGGCCTTTAGAACCCATTTTGACCTACATTGAGAACCATGCCCAATTAATAACTTAATTTGGGTTTTTGCGCAAATTGACCGGTCAAACAAGGTTTAATATGAAAATAAAATTCACCATCAGATTCCTTAGGTCCTAATTAGTCATGTATAAAAACTTGAGCCTAAGAAGAAACCTCCTTGACCGACTTTACACTTTGGTCCTCATATATTTACTATTTGGCCCTCAACTTTTGAACCCTCGCATTTAGGCCCCTAACTCTCCTTCGTTCTTTGCAAACAGGTCCCTCCTGCAAAACCCTGCCAGCACCATGCTCCGGCGACCTTGCGCGGAGCATGGCGCCGCGCAGGGTAAGATGGAGGACCTGGCATGTGTACCGGGGGTGCCCTGCGTCGTCAGCCGTCGCAGGAGCACCCCCATGGTCCTTGCAGCCCCCCCTACCGGCCGTGCGAACGCACGGACGGTATGGGTTCGAATTCCGACCATGCTCCGGCGAGGGAGACACGTCGTCTCCCTCCGCCTTCCTCCCTGCTTCAACCCTATAAATACCTCCCGCCGCTCCACCGACCAAGGTAGCCTGGATCTGACGGAGAAAACCCCCAGCTTTCGTCTCTTCTTTCTCCGGCAGACGCTCACCAGCTCCGGCGACTTCCTCTCCCTCCACCTCTTCGCTCTGCCGCACTACCAGCAGCAGAGACCTCCTCCCCTGCTCTTCCCGCGCCACGCCGCACCCAGCTGGCGCCTCCCCAGCCTTCTGCTCGCCGCCGCCCCTCTCCCTGAGCATCGTCTTCTCCGGCGACAGTCGATACGACTGTCGCCCTGTTCCTCCCCCTTCGTCCCTGCAGTCAAGTTAGACTTACTCCCCTTCTCCTCCTCTTTCTTTCCCTGCTTTCGATTTAGTCAATTAAGCCCTCTACCGACCCTGTTCACCCTCATCCTCTCCGCCTCCGACCACCCTCCGGCGAGCCGCTCCCATCACCTCAGCGACCCACACGGCTCGCCGACCACCGCAGAACTTCCGCCTCCTCACCCTGATCCTCTTCCGCCCCTCCACTTCCCACCAAACACCCTCTGCAGACCCACCGAACACACCCACTCCCTCGCTCACAGTCTGACCTAGGACGACCTAACAGCTCCATCTCGCCCCCTGCAGACCCCCTGACCACCTTCGCCGTGCCACGGCGAAGGTCCTCCGCCTGTCTGATTTGGCCGAGAGGCCGTGCCATTGGTTTCAGGTTCCAGGCCTTGACCGCCATTGGCGAGGAAGCTCGAAGCCTGCTCGAGGTTGCTCCAAGCCGAGATATCCCAGATTGAATAGCCACGGCCAGCGCGGAAGAGTCTCACGCACACACCCTGGCCCTCGATTGGAGCTGTACGCCTCAACAGCCGATGCAATTGGGAGCACCATCCCTGCTGCAGGCGTAAGAGAATTGGGGTGGGACATTTAGTCCCACCTCGGAATCTCTCAAAGGCGCGCGGACACATAAATTGAAAAACTGCCGTATGCTGTTTGCCTCAGTTACCACGGGGTGAGGTCCCTCTCACCCGACCCGACCCGACTCGGCCTCGTCCGTGACCACGCTCCGCGGACCTGGCCCGACCCGATTAGACTGACCTGCACTCCTCGCCCACCACGCACGCCGGTGGGCCTGGACCCGGGCCTGACCCGAACCCGATTACCCGATAGCGCTCTGGGAGAGCTTCCGAGGAGTGACTTCAGAGAGAGAGATACGCGGGGGAGGGGGGTAGAGTAGGTTTTTGTCTTGACGAATAAACTCTGAAGTGTGCAGGAATGAAGAAGAAGCAGACCCGCTGAAGAAGAAGGAGCTGCTGCACTGTAGCGAAGGCATTGTTAAGTCGTCTCAGCACCGGGGCAGACGACGGAAGGACAGCAGCCAAAGAAGAAGAAGACCCGCTGAAGAAGAAGGAAGAGCAACGGCCATCGCGAGAGAAGAAAAAGAGAAGTCAAGGCAGGTGAAGACAAAGAAGAAGAAGGAATGAAGAGAAGCAAGAAGCAAGAAAAGAAGAAGATGATCTGACGAAAAAGAAAGAAAGGAAACAAGAAGAAGAGCACGAGGGGAAAATCTGAAGAAAGAAGAAGAAGAAGAAGAAGAAGAAGAACAGGAAGAACCAAAGACAAAGAGGAAGAAAGAAGAAAAGAAGAAGAAGCCAATTTTTCATCTCTCTCTCTCTCTCTTTATTTTTGTAATAGAACTTGTATATCTCTAGAATACAACTTGCTCCCTGAGTTCGACCTCGGGAACTCTTTCAGTTTTCCGAGTAATAAAAATTTTATATGAAACGTTGGTGACAACCGGCTTTACTACAACGATATAACACAAACCGGTCACGAACCGATCTCAACATCAGCCATCTTCTGAAGAGATTATTGATTTTGTTCACTCTCAACCTCTTCCTCTTGATGAGTCTTCATCAGCATCTTCCTTACCTTCAATCATCAACCTGCCCCAACTTGAACTGAAACTATTGCCTGAGAATCTGAAATATCAGTTTTTAGGACCACATTTATTAGTGCTAAATTAACAAAGGAGCAAGAGATTAAACTGATTAAGGTCCTGAAGGAACACAAGGAGGCAATTAGTTAGACCATTCATGACCTTAGGGGGATCGAGCTATCTTATTACAATCATAGAATATTTTTGGAAGATGGATCCTGCCCTTCTTGCCAGATGCAGAGGAGATTAAACCCGAATATGTGAGAAGTGGTCAAGAAGGAGATTATTAAGTGGCTCGATGCAGGAATCATTTATCTGATCTTTGATAGTCCGTGGGTAAGCCCCATGCAGATTGTTCCCAAGAAAGTCAGGATTACCGTTGTGACTAACAAGAAAGGAGAATCTGTCACAACTCGTTCAACTTCCTCTTGGACAGTTTGTATTGATTACAGGAAGTTGAACACAGCCACGAAAAAGGATCATTTCCCTTTGCCCTTTATCGATCAAATCCTTGAAAGACTAGCTGGGCAGAAGTACTTCTGTTTCCTTGATGGTTACTCGGGATACAACCAAGTTCCTATCCATCCTGAGGATCAGGAAAAAACTACTTTCACTTTTCCCTATGGAACCTTTGCTTTCCGTAGAATGCCATTCGGCTTATGTAATGCACCTGCGACTTTTCAAAGGTGTTTGCTGGCCATATTCTCTAACATGGTGGGAGAGTTTATGGAAGTCTTCATGGATAATTTTTCTATTTTTGGAGAATCGTTTGACTCTTTTCTAGCTAATCTTTAAATGATTCTTAAACGATGCATCAAAACAAGACTGGTCCTTAGTTGGGAAAAGAGTCATTTCATGACACAAGAAGGCATCATCTTGGGTCATGTAATTTTTGAACGAGGAATCAAAGTGGATAAAGCTAAGGTGGATGCTATTGCTAAACTTCCTCCTCCCACATCTATCAAACAAATTCAATCATTTCTTGGTCATGTGGGATTCTACAGGAGATTCATCAAGGACTTTTCGAAGGTTACTCTCCTCTGAGCAATCTTCTTGCCAAAGAAATGCCATTTGATTTCGACGAATCATGCCATAATGGATTTGATTTTCTTAAAACAACAGTCACTTATGCTCTGGTGTTGCAACCACCGGTTTGGACGACCCCTTTTGAGATCATGACTGACGCTTCTGATTACGCGGTCAGGGCTATTTTGGGTCAAAAAGATGATAGGAAGCCCTCTGTTATCTACTAAGCTAGTAAAACCCTGGACGAGGCCTAGAGGAATTACACTATTACTGAGAAGGAATTACTAGCCATAGTATTTCCTTTGGAGAAATTCAGGGCTTATCTCTTAACATCTCATGACATCATATGTACTGACCACTCATCCTTGAGATATCTCTTGGCCAAAAAGGATGCCAAACCTCGGCTTATTCGTTGGATTCTTCTGCTTTAAGAATTTGATCTTGAAATCAAGGATAAATTCAGGGTACAGAATGTGGTGGCAGATCATCTGTTGAGACTTCTAAGTGATTCTTCTCATCCGAACATTTCAATTGCTGATACCTTTCCGGACGAAACCATCCTTACAGTTTCAGGTGTCCAAACCCGGTGCTTTGTCGTCATTGTTAATTATTTGGCCGTTGGTCAAATCCCCTAAGATTGGACCAGGCAACAACGAGATAGACTCAAATTTGAGGCCAAATATTATTTCTGGGAGGACCCTAAACTATATCGCATCGGCTCTGATCAAATTATTCGCCGATGCATTTTGGAGAACAAATTCAAGAGCATACTCAAATTCTGCCATGCATCTGCGTGTGGTAGACACTTCTCCAGGAAAAAGATGGCTGCAAAAATTTTACAATCTAGATTCTATTGGCCATCTTTATTCAAGATGCCCAAGAATTCTCGAGGTTGTGTTCCCGATGCCAGTTACTGGGGAGCATGACTAAGAGAGATATGATGCCCCTAAACCCCATTCTTCCCATCGAAATCTTCGACGTTTGGGGCATTGATTTCATGGGACCCTTCCTCCCTTCATTTGGACATCAATACATTCTCGTCATTGTTGATTACGTGTCCAAATGGATCGAGGCGATTCCCACCCGAGCCAATGACCACAAGGTGGTCATCGATTTTGTCAAGAAGAACATCTTCAGCAGGTTCGAGATTCTGAGGGCCATCATCAGTGATGGTGGCACTCATTTCACTAATGGCCAATTTCATAATTTACTGGCAAAATATAAGGTTAATTACAAAATCTCCACACCTTACCAACCCCAGACGAATGGACAGACCAAGATCTCCAATCAGCAGATCAAGAATATTCTATAGAAAATAGTTAGGCCTGATTGCAAAGACTAGACTCAAAAGCCTGAGGACGCTCTTTGGGCCTACCGTACCGCGTATAAAATGCCCATCGACTTGTCTCTGTTTCGGATGGTGTATGGAAAGGCGTGCCATTTACCAGTAGAAATTGAACATAGGGCATTCTGGGCAATCAAGTAGTGCAACTTAGATCTGAGTTTAGCTGGGAAGACAAGGAAACTCCAACTATCTGAGTTGGAGGAGCTTAGAAATGATGCGTATGAGAATGCCAAGATCTATAAGGCTCAGACCAAAGCTCTTCATGACCAATTGATCTCCCACAAGAGCTTTGAGCCGAACCAGAAGGTCTAGCTATTCGATTCTTGACATAAGCTCTTTCCTGGCATACTTAGGTCAAAATGGAACGGCCCATTCATTATCAATCAGATATTTCCAAACGGAGTTATTCAGATCTCTGACCCAAAGATGGGTAATTCATTCAAAGTCAATAGTCAGTGTCTAAAACCCGTTATTGAATGTACTATTCCAGAACCCATCTCAGACACGGTTGCTCTAGCCATGTTGTGACTTCTTTGTCTAGACTTCGCCTAGCTAATGGCATTAAACTCAGCAGTTGTACAGTCTGACTCAAAGTTGTCCTAAGCTCCATATTCAGGTGATATCTTCCGCACTCTACCCTTCCTTTCATGTCTTTTATTCTCAATGCAAACATTGCATCAGCTAGGCATGGGGGGGTGGTCTAGATTTGGATAGGTGTGCTAATATGGTGATTTTATCATTATAATGAGTATAGTGGTTAAACTAAATCGAGCCTAACCATCTCTTTACAAAATTTTTTTTTTATCTGGTCTATTTGATTTTATCTTGATCACTTTTAGGCCCAGGGTTGAACTCAGGGAAGTGGGATAAGAAGTGAAGTTTCTATGCCTTTCCTACAACGAATCTCTTCCATTCATTTATTGTGTTTTTGGTGTTTTTCTATTTATATTTTTTTTCGATAATTCTTGTCCTTGAGGCACACCCTCAAAATCAAGTTCTTGGCTTTGAGCCAAATCAGAGTTCCAAAACAGGTCTTGCTATTCGCAAGACTGAGTACCTGCAAGTCAAGGATTATCTTTTCTCTTTTATATATTTTTTTGTTTATCTTTATACTGGCATGAAAGAGAAACAGAAATAAAGTAAATATAGTATATATATATATATGTGTATATATTATATATGTATAAAGGGGTGGGGGTGGAGGCAGAGATGGCATGTAGCACGGTGTCAAGTCGATCGTTGTCTAGAAAGACGCAACCAACAAGACGAAGTGCCACGTGGAATGTAAGGTTGATGGGTGGAAGATGAGTGCGAACACGGTTTTTGTATGCATGTATCGAGGAATATCAGCAATTGGTGCAGATATTCCCACGACACCACGTATGGTGTGTGATATGAAAATATATATGTATATATGTAAATATATATATCTATATGTATATATATATATATATGGTTATAACTATATAGGTATATGTGTACTTATATATGTATATATGTAAATATATATGTATATATATAGGTATGTAAACATATGTATAGATAGATATATGTATAGATATATATATGTATATGTATGTATATAATACTATAGTAATATATGTATATATAGATATATGTAGATAGATATTTATATATATATGTACGTATATAAGTATATGTATATATGTAAATATATATATATAAGTATATAGATGTATATATATATATATATGTATATATGTATAATAATACTTAGTTATATAGGTACTACTATATGTATGGATATAAGTATATATATATATATGTGTATATAAATATATATATATAAATATATATATGTATGTATATATATATAACTATATATTAGTGTGTAGGTGTGTGTACGAGAGTGTGAGTGTGTGTGTATGTGTGTGCAGAGAGTGTGAGAGAGTGCTGTGAGAGAGAGAGGGAGGGAGGGAGGGAGACTGTTGGAGTGAAGGCGCGGGCGTTAAGACGTCTGCATGAAGTAGGGCGTCATCTGATGCCCATAGCGCACGCGCATGCGCGTAGGCACATGGAGAGGCACACGATGGGAGGGAGTGAGCGCGAGGGAGAGAGGTCGCAGTGCACCACGCTACGTGAAGAGAGGGCACTGAAGCGAGCAAGTGCGGGCGAAGGGAGACACGAACGCAGACGCTGAAGCAGGCGGGCACTGGCAGACGCGAGCGCATGCAGACACGCGAGCGGGCACTGGAGAGGGCACAGGGCTGGCCACAGGCGCGGCCTAGCAGCGGTTGCGGCGCGTCGGGCAACCGGTTAAGTGAGAAACTTACCGATCACCGCACTGTAGCCACAGTATTCCGCTAAAACGCGTGAACAGTGGCTACAGTGCCGGGGCGAGCCCCGTGACCGGGTGCGCCCAGTGCTGTGAGTGCGGGAGGCGTGGACGGCTCGACGCGTGCATGGAAAAGGATACGCCGGCTGGGGTGTGGAGAGGCGGTTCGCGACAGGGCACGCGGAGATGGCTGGGCCGCGGGCAAAGGAGTACGACAGGGCACACGGTGGCCTACGGGTGTTCTGCTGGCATGCACGGTGGAGCTTAGCCAGCTGCTACATGGGCGTGCGGTGGCCGGTTGAGCTTCAAAGCTTGAAGCTTTGTGGCAATGGCAGGGTTGGCTTGAACGTTGAAACAGGGAAGAGAACCACCACGCCCACCGGCTCTTTGATGAGCTGGGTGGTGGTGGACTCAGTGGTGGTTGTGCACCACTAGGGGTTTCTCCTGCCCGCAGACTGGCTCCTCGGAGGAGGAGAGGCTATGTATGGAGGGAGAGGGGATGGGACGGCCTGGAGAAGAAGAGCTGCAGTGTGTTGGATTTTTTTGTGTGGACCAGGTTCCCTTTGCAAGAAGAAGCCATGCCTTTTTTATAGAGGAAGAAGGCATGCACAGCCATGCCCTGGCTGTGCATGCGGCTATGCATGGCTAGCATGGCTTGGCAGGGCATGCGACTGCAGGAAAAGCTTGTTGTAGAGCATGGTGCGAAGCGGAAGAAGAGGCCATGTCTTCTAGCTGCGGGAAGAATTCAAAGTCAAATAGAAATAAAAAAATAAAGTTGGTGAATTTTGCATGGCAGCACTTGAGGAATTTGTTAATTGCAAGGCCATTTTATTCACTCTCCTCCCCTCTCAATTAAATGCATGCATGCGTGTATTTTTACAAATGCGAATATGGATACCTAATATGCACTGGTAATGCTAGGAAATAGTACAAGACGGCATAATTGCAAGTGTATTTTTGCGGTGCAATCATACCCCCATGCCTATCTTTTGCTAGTCCCTAGCAAAACATTTTTTTGTATTGTATTTAGAAATGATCTTAAGCTAAAGATTTTCTTCTGAGGCGACATAAGTGTGTTATTGTTGGATATTGTGAGAACCAATTGTAGAAAAGACTACCAGTACTTTAAGTCTCACATGACATAGAACATCTCTCAACTAACCAGGACTCTTGATATTTAAACCTTAGGTACGATTTCCAGGACTCGGGAGGTTTTTGCCGTACTAGAGAGCTCAAGAGATTATGGCTTGTGCATAGTGAAGGATCAAGACTAACCAGATGAATGTTAAGACTCAAGCTCAGGGTTTCATGAATTTTTAAGTATAGGTTGGTCTCAGTTTCAACTCATGTCTTCGGATTGACCCTTAAAAAGATGACGGAAAACTCAACTCCCATTTTCTGACATTTATGGCTCAAAGAAAATAGGGTATTTGTGACTTGCCCTGAAGAACTTTTTTAGGGTAGAGACTTTACAGACATTTGCTAGGTATACTGACTTATTTGCATCTCTCCTTTTTTTTTTTTTAAACATGTGTCAGTATATCTCTTACAACATTATTTGGAGGAGCACACTTTTCTTTTTGGTGGGAGATTTCCTTTTTGGGGGAAAGAGTCTTTCCTAAACACAAGACTAAAGCCTGGGATAAAAAGTCTACCTACGAGCAAAGGTAAGTACTCCACCTTCCCTAATGAACACTAGGGTTGGATCTTATGTTCACCTGGTCTTTCTTGATATGTGTAGCGTGAACCAAGATTACTTAGGCTCTCAAGTAGAAGCAAACCAACGGATCCTGTACTGGTGTCTTAGGTACAAGAATACATCCTTAGTTAGGAGAGATTCCCATCTATCTTGTCAATGCTCAAGTGAATTAAGTCGAGCCTGAGCGAATCAAGCTTCTGTGGCCTGGAAAGTCTTCAAAACAGAGGTTGAATATCCATAAACACTTATTGTATTTTTGTTTCAGCCTTCAGATCATTACTAAACACCATTTTTTTTATATATTTATATATATATATATAGAAACTACATGATGCCCTAAAATACCTAGATCCTATGGATGCCAATCCACCCCCCTATGCCAAACAATGCTATGTCCTCATATGCATGTAGGGAAGGGTAGAGGAAGGACGAAAGATCGGGTAACGAGACCTGAGGTGCAGGGTATACAGCAAGGTGGTAGGGTGGGTGGATGGTGGGTGGTGAAGTGAAAAGTGAAGTGATCGTGATAGTGATGTGAAAAGTGATGGTGGATAGTGAGTGTTGTTGGGGTGCCTCCCAACGAGCACAGAATTTAATGTCCCCAGCTGGACTCAGGATGAGGCACAAAATTAGTTACCCTCCAACAGGGCAATAGATTCTCCAACGGGGGCAGGTTCATGAGTAAGATAGGGTTTTAAACATTGCCCATTGACCGTAAATTTATGCCCAGATTTGGGATCTTCAATCTCAACAGCCCCGTTGGGAAATGGTCTCGAGACCAGGAAAGTACCAGTCCATTTGGACTTCAGTTTCCCAAGAAAGAATTTGAGCCGGGCATTATAGAGCCAAACTTGCTGAGATGGCTCAAATTCCTTCCGCCGAATATGGCTGTCGTGAAAATCCTTAGTGCGTTATTTGAAAGTTAAAGCAGAATCATAGGCTTCACGATGGAGCTCTTCCAGCTCCTGGAGTTGGAGTTTCCTTTCTTGACCACACAGGTCTAGGTCGAGGTTACCTTGGCAAACCGCCCAATAAGCGCGGTGCTCCAACTCCACGAGCAAATGACAAGGCTTCCCGTAAACGATTCTATACGGAGACATAACAAGGGGAGCCTTAAAGGCGGTCCGATACACCCAAAGTGATATCAATCAGCTTGTCGGACCAATCCTTATGGTCAGGCCGAACCATTTTCTGGAGAATTTGCTTGATTTGCTGGTTCGACACCTCTGCCTGGCCGTTCTTCTAAGGATGATATGGGGATGCGATAAGATGGTTGACTCCGTATTTCCTCAGAAGTGCCCGAAAAGAAGCATGGGTAAAGTGGCTTCCTCCATCCGAGATAATGGCTCTAGGGATCCCAAAGTGCGTAATGATGTGGTCTTTGACAAATCAAGTGGATATAACATGGTAAGCATGGAGCGTGGGAATAGCCTCGATCCATTTCGAAACATAATCCACAGCCACGAGGATAAATTCGAAGCCGTTGGAAGGAGGAAAGGGACCCATGAAATCAATTCCAAAAATGTCGAAGATTTTCGTAGCTAGGATGGGTTGTAAGGGCATCATGTCACGACATGACATTGACCCTAATGACTAGCACCTAGTGCAATGTTTGGCATAATTGTGTGCATCCTGGTGAAGGGAGGGCCAAAAGAAACCTCACTACAACACCTTGGCTGTAGGTTTCCCCCAGAGAAATGGCCTCCGCAGGCCTAATCGTGGCAGAAGGATAGCACACTGGGGAATTCGCTGTCAGGAATACAGCGATGGATGATTTGATCAGCACCTATTCGAAAGAGAAGTGGATTATCCCAGAAATAATACTTTGCTTCTACCATGAGACGCTTGCGCTATTTTTTAGGCTAGCCACGTGGAAGGGAGCCAGAAGCAAGGTAATTGGCAATGTCAGCATACCATGGTCCACTTGCCACATTAATTGCCAATAGGTGCTCATCAGGAAAAAATTCATTGATCAGCAGAGTAAGTCCAATATGGTCAGGGTCCAGTCTGGAAAGATGATCAGCCACAACATTCTGGGCTCTAGCCTTAGCACGAATCTCAATGTCAAATTCTTGGAGTAGAAGGATCCGACGAATCGGTCTAGGCTTGGCATCCTTCTTGTGCATGAGATGGCGAATGGACGCGTGATCAGTGAAAATAATAACATGTGAGCCCAGAAGGTAAGAGCGGAATTTCTCCAGCCCAAAGACGACCGCCAATAGTTCTTTTTTAGTGGTAGTGTAATTACGCTAAACCTCGTCCAACGTCTTACTAGCATAGTACACCACGAAGGGGTGTCTATCGCGTCTTTGTCCCAGGATGGCTCCTACTGCAAGGTCGGAAGCATCACACATGAGTTCAAATTCGAGGGACCAATTAGGTGGCTGTTGAACAGGGGCCTTGGTGACAGCATCATGAAGCTGCGTGAATGCTCGTATGCAGTCGGGGACCATATCGAAGGGTACGTCGGTCGATAGGAGATGAGTTAAAGGTCGAGAAATCTTGGAGAAATCTTTGATAAATCTCCTATTGAAACTGACGTGTCCCAGGAAGGAGCAGATTTATTTGACAGAGCCCGGCATAGGTAAATCAGCAATCACATCAAGCTTAGCTCTGTCAACCTCGATACCCCTATCGGAGATGATATTCCGAGAATAATTCCCTCGTGCACCATAAAATGACTTTTTTCCCAAGATAGCACGAGGTTTACATCAATACATCTCCTAAGGATACGGGTCAGGTTGGCAAGACATTCATCGAAAGATGGTCCAAAGATCGAAAAGTCATCCATGAAGACCTCAAGAAAGTCACCCACCATGTCATGGAATATCGCCAGCATACATCTCTGGAAAGTTGCTGGCGTGTTACGAAGTCCAAACAGCATCCTTCTAAATGCAAAGGTGCCGATGGGGCAGGTAAAAGTGGTTTTCTCTTGGTCCCGAGGGTCAATTGCCACCTGGTTATATCCTGAGAATCCATCCAAGAAATAGAAAAATTTATTTCCCGCTAATCGCTCCAGGATTTGGTCAATGAAAGGTAGTGGAAAGTGATCTTTCTTAGTTGCAACATTGAGTTTCCTATAATCTACACACACTCTCCAAGATGTAGGAGTGCGTGTAGGGATGGATTCACCCCTGTCATTGACAAGGATGGTGAGTCCCGCCTTTTTGGGCACAACGTGAATCAGACTCACCCAGGGGCTACCGCTGATCGGGTAGATTATACCTGCATCCAGCCACTTAATGATTTCTTTCTTAACGACCTCCCTCATGTTAGGGTTGAGATGTCACTGCATCTCGCGGGAAGGTCGAGCCTCCTCCTCCGTATATATACGGTGAGTGCAATAGGAGGGGCTAATGCCAGATAAGTCTGATAAAGACCATCCAATGGCTGCCTTGTGTTCCATAAGGACCTTCGTTAGTTTGCACTCTTGCTACCTGGTCAATTTTGAACTGATGATTACTGGGAGCGTTTCATTTGGTCCCAGGAAAACATATTTAAGTGTACTAGGCAGCTCTTTCTGCTCGGGAGTGGATGGTGAAAGGTCTAGCATTTCTTGGGATGAGAGTGTCCCAGGCGGATCAGAAAACAAGTCAGGAGGAAGAAGTTGGCCTTCAGATTGGCCAAGAAGAGGGGCTTCTTGGATAGATAGATCCAAAAAAGAATAGCCCTAGTGAGAAGTATATGGGCTCAAAGTCCTAGTGTGGATTTGCAAATCCGCCTGATTTTGTGGGAAAGAAATGGCAATCTGATCTTCAAGAGTGTGGACCGGTGGTGAGTAGCCTGGATATGACTCAGACCACGAGGTATGGGAAGTGGAGAAAACCTCATCAGAAGTCTGGCCAGGAGAAGGTACGGGACAAGGGAGGGATGGGGGAACGTCACAATATGTGTTGGTCAGGCAATCGTCAATGTTTACAGGTAATCCGCAGCAGTCAGAATAGGTCCCAATTATCTGATACACACGCTGATGGCCATGTCCTCGTCAGATGTGTCATCCTTGATGCAATCGCAATCAAAGTTCTTGGCTACCTTGAAGATGTTAAGCTTGAGCTTTTTAGATTCAACAACAATCTCAATACAGCCCGACTCGCAGTCAATATGGGCACGGGCTGTGTCCAAGAAAGGTCGACCAAGGATGATCGAACAATCAGAAAGTGAGCTTGGAACTTCCATATCTAAAACAAGAAAGTCAACAGGAAAACAAAGACTGTTGACCCTAACCACCATGTCTTCCACCACACCCTTTGGGATTTTGACAGAACGATCTGCCAACTGTAACGTGACAAGGGTGGATTTCAGATTTCCCAAGGAAAATTTTTCGAGCATGATGGTTGGTATAAGATTGATGGAAGATCCTAGATCAAGTAGGGCATGGTTAAAACTGCAGCCTTGGATGCTACAGGAAATAAGCAATGTGCCCGGATCTTTCTGCTTCGGTGGTAGGTTTGACAGTATAGCACAACTCGCATGAGGTGAGAGAACCACCGGATTCATAGTTTTCTTTGACTGTCGCCTGGGTGTTGTGTAGTCTTTGAAAAATCGGGCGACAGTAGGTATGTGGTCGATAGCCTCTAGCAGGGGTACCTTAATTTCAACATCCCTGAACAAATTACACAGTTTATCAAGGCCTGCGTATCTTTCTTCTTTCCTTTTGGCTCCCTCAATAGAGCCTCAGGGAATGGGATTGATTCTGTCACCAATTTGGGTGTATCGTCCTCTCACGAATGAAGTGCGCATCCCGAATGAGAGGGCGATAAAGAAGACGGGCCAGGATTAGGTCGAGGCGAATCGATAGTCTGCTTACCGCTCCTCGTAGTGATCGCATTGGACAATGTGGGTCCAGTGGGATCATACGATGGAGGAGGGTTCGCAATAGGGACATAAGAGTGAGGTGCTGCAACGGGATTAGCCTGAAATCTTGATGGAATGCTCGGAGCCTGTAGAATTTGATGAACCTGCCCCTAAGAAGGTTGTGCCTGTGGTTGAGGACCACAGGGTATGAAATTTCGCGAGTTGGGAACAGGTTGGGCGGGAAGAGTGCCCTGAGATTGAGTCGCCATACGTAGTTGACTGATCTCAGCATTCTACTGCGCCAATTGATGCTGAAGAGAGATGTTCTCTTCATGGCGATTTGACATTTCCGTCATCATTCGCATCAATTTATCAAGAGGATTTGATGCGTGTTTTGCTTGCGGTACGTAAGGGCCTGATGGCGGATTCGCCATAGGATTAGACTGGGCCCTTGGGATGATGGGTACGGACGGTCGCATTGGTCCACCCGTGAGGTTTTGGCACTGCGGGTTGTTAGACCATGAGAAATTTGGATGATTTCGCCACCCTGGGTTATAAGTGGCAGAGAACGGGTTGTTCCCCAGGGCGCAAGCATCTTCTATGCCAGAAGATGTGTCCGCATGTAAATATGAGTCCGAGCACTTGGAGGCTTGGTCCTCCGTGTCTAAATACTGGTTCGCAGAAGCCAGATCCACATGACTTACCGAATCGCTTGGCGCAACACTCGGTAAGGAAGGTCTTATAGGGTTTCTCGGGATAAGCCTGGTATTAGAAGAATTAGGATTGTGACGAAGTGGTGAGGTGGGGGTGTTTGCCATAGAATGGGCGGGGTTGGCCAGAAGCTCGTCCAGCTTCTTGTGCACGACGGAGACTTCATCCAATTTCTGTGCGATAAGGCTGAGATCTGTGGATGAATGGGAGGGTCCCGTGTCAACTTCGTGGACATTTTAGGGCAGGCTGGTACAATTAAAGGCGATAATGGAGGCATTGTTCATTGAGTTTTCACTCATATTTTCAAATAATTCGAATGCTCCATTCCCTTCTTTATTCATAAAATTCCCTTTGCAGGAAGCATCTGCAATCTGCTTCAAAGTCTCATTTAGCCCATAGTAGAAAATATGGGCTATATGCCACTTAGGCAGACCGTGGTGTGGACACTTCCTGAGGAGGTCATTATATCTCTCCCCTGCCTCATGAAATTGTTCGCCATTTTGTTGCGTAATGAAGTGATAGCACGATGAAGCGCATTGGTTCACTCGATTGGGAAGAACTTCTTGAGAAATGCTGTTCGCATCTCTTCCCAAGAGTGGATGATTCTCCCAAGGGTGCGTAACGACTGCGATGCTTTATCCTGTAATGAAAATAGGAACATTTTCATGAGGACTATAGGTAACCCGATATTTCTTGGTTTAACAGTTTCAGCTAATCGGGTTAGGTCTTCCAAGTGGAGAAAAGGATCTTCACTTGCAAGACCATGGAAATGAAAATTTATCAGGCCAATTATGTTAGGCTTCAGTTCAAAGTAGTCCCCGCCCATGGGGACCCGAATTTGTCCTATGGTCTCTATAGCAACTGGATTCTGATAGGAGCTAAGAGACCTAGGCTCCTCCTGTTCAGGAGGGTTCTGCATTTCCTCCAATGTTTCCCTAATGGCCTCAATTTGTTCATTATACAATTCCATTTGGGCTTGGAGGCGGGTTATGGGATCTAAGGCTCCACCACCTGGTGGGTTTTGAGGGCGGTTTCCTCCCTCGGGATTTGGGGGTGGGCATGCAGCCATGTTTGTGGAGGAGGAGGACGATTCGGCTCCTTTTCTAGATTTATCAGACAATTCACACAGTTCAGGGTTTTATGACCTCCTCCCAAACATGAACTACCGCAGGAAGAATTGGGGGGATACGAAGGAAAAAGAGATGAGAGAAATGACGCCGCAAAGGTACACTTGATGACAAATCAATACAATCAAATTCCTAACCTCTACAATGTGCCCTTAGACCTAAAGATCTAAGTTACGTACTATCACGAACTACGAAACCGAATGCGAGCACCGCAGAACCACCGAGCTAGATTGAAAGGCCGTTTGCCCCAGTCTTAGACACCCAATAGCATGTAGGAACCCTCACCAACACGTAGGCACTACATGTAGGTAGTTAGTCCTCCAATCCTTAATAAGGGTCAAGTTGCTACCAATTTTAGTTAGAGGCTTAGGATCAAGTGCTTCTGGAATGTGAAGGCATTATTTATGGGTAATGCCCAAGTGATTGATTTTTAGAGTGTGTAAAACAAGCATGCAACGGGGAAATCTCCTCGAATTGAAGTTTTAATTGGTGAATGGTTTTTAGAATTCAGCCTTAAGTATATAGATTTTAGGATTTCTCTTAATTACCAATTCGACCAATCTCCGGGTTTTGAGAGAATACAAGTTTTCTTCTAAGCCCAACAAACCCTTCTTCAATGTCAATTGGTTAATGCATGCTACAATGCAATGGCCTTCCCTAGATGGAGATTTCTATGTGTGGATGCATGAATCAGTTTTAGATTAGTGTGAAAGGGAGCCAAAGCACTTCATTTCAAGTGCTCCCAATTGTTGGTGCTAGAGCACCACGATCATTTGTTTTGATGATAACAAAACACGTGTCATTTAACATTTGCACTTTGAGTCCTAGATTTCAGGTCAATCGCAAATGGATACGTGATTAGACGGAGTTCGAGCTCGCATCCAAGACGGATTAGAGGAGCTCGATGGAAAACAGAGGAGATTCACGAGGAGCGATAGATTGAAGAAGGAAGGAGATGAAGAATAGGATAGATTTCCTTCTCTTGTACTCCTTGTATTTTTTCGTTTCTTCTGTTGCTCTTTATTTTTGTTACTTAGATTTCTGTTAAAGAGCCTCAAAGTACCCTAACAGTAATCCTAGGAACATCGGCACAACCCTAGGATACTTAGGTTTTCTGTAGAATACTTAGAAAACCAATATAGGGTTCAGACAGAGTTTCCAGACGTCTAATTCCAAAATCAGATGTCTGATAAGGTATTTTAAGACGTCTGACTGTTGTTTCAGACGTCTGATAACTATTAGGCTGGACGTAGTACTCTGTCTGATGAAATCAAACGTCTAGACCTTAGACCAGACGTCTTAGGAGACGTCTGATGGATTTTCCAGACGTCCAATTAGTGGACCGTTGGCTGGCTTTGCAAACAGTGTAGAATATGACCATTAAAGCCTTATCAGATGTCCATAGGACTTTCCAGACGTCTGATAATTGACCATTTTGCCTCGGCTGACCCAAAATCTCTTCTCAGAGATTTTCTAGCCGTTGCAACGTTTGGAAATCCATTCCCACAGAAAAAGTAGGTTTCCAGATGTCCAGACATAGTGCCAGACATCCTATATGTCGTCTGATGGACTTGCACAAGAACCCTGTTTAGATCTGATTCAAGTCAGGAAGAGACCCGCCCAAAATCAGACGTCTGACCTTGAAATCAGACGTCTTAAAGTGAACTTCCAGACGTCTGATGCCATAATTAGACGTCTGATAAGCCTGTCAGAGCAATGATTGTTCCTGATTTCAGGCTAATTCACTTGGGCTTTGTACCCAACGGCTATGGAAGCTTTTCCAAGCCTTCCAAAGCCTTCCTAAGGCCTCTATAAATAGAGGGGAGCATTTGCAACACAAAAACACACCAAGACACAAGACACACCAAGAGAAACCAAGACACACCTAAGCAACTTAGTTCCACTCTTTTGTGTCCAAGAGAAGCCCTTGCTCTCCAAGCTCTAGTTCCATTCATCTTGAGAGCATCAAGCTTCGCACACCTGCTCTCCCGCCGTAGTTCACGAGAGTGAAGTTGCGCCGTCGCGTGGCTCACGCACCGCGTCATCAACTCGACGCGCTCCTTGCAAAGGGGAGTTTCCTAATTCCTATAGAAGCTAGATTTAAAATTACTTTGTTGGCTCTATAGGATTACTTGTTTATTTTATCTTTGTTATTTGGTTGGGTATTCGCTTTGCGAATTCCCGTCTCCTTCGCGAGACAAAATCCTTCTCATGGAGAGAAGGGGTTGAGGTACGCTACCCTCATTTAAGTAGCGTGGTTGTATTGAGGTTGAATCACCCTCGTTTAAAGTGATTCGGTTTAGTGGATTTTGATCAACTTGGTTGATCGGAAAATCCTAACTCGAGAGGGTTAGGTGGTGGTTTTCACCAGGTTTGGGTTTCCACCTAAAAATACTTTGTGTCTTTTGTGTGATTGTTATTTTGTGAGATTGTTTATATTTCAATTCCGTATTTTTTACGTCACACTGATCTCACCCCCTCCAAGTAGGGAAATTTCACCAATCACCAGAATGATTTCCACACACAAGGCTCAACCAAAAGATGAAGAAAATCAAATTGTTGGGGTTGAAATATTCGAGATCGAATCATAGGCACGTGAAAGGTCGTGGTGGGGTTGGAATCGACTCAATTCCAAGTCTCCCCACCAAAAATGTGATCCCGAAGTTCCAGATAAATGAGGCAAAGAGGGGTGGAAATCAATCTTTTTATTTGCCTCAAAGAATACTTCACACGGCGAAAGATTCAAGAATCAAGATTCTTGGATCTTCGCTATGCGAAGTTTGGCGGGAAATCTCGAGGCGGTGGGAGTAAAGGCAATCAATCAAACAAGTGAATTTTAATCCACTTGCCCCAACAGATCCCAAGAAGTTTTTCTAGTTTTTTTTTTATTAAGGTGACAAGCTGACCTAAGTTGCTAAGAAAGGAAGACCTACTTGTTTAGCAGCGTGTGCGAAGCTCCAGTGCGGTGTCGGCGTCTTCACGCTCTCTTTCCCGCCTTGGATCTGCTCACGTCTCCGACTTCGTCTGCCTGCCTTCTCCTTGCAATAGGTTCACCTGCACAGCAATAAACAAAAACACCCATGAAGAGAGAAGAGAAAAATGAAAGGAATGGAATAGAAACTTACTTGAATACGCACTTCCCCAGCAACGACGCCAGAAGGATTATGGTGTAGACTCGGATAGGTGTGTTAATATGGTGATTTTATCGTTATAATGAGTATAGTGGTTAACCTAAATCGAGTCTGACCATCTTTTTACAAAATTTTTTTTTTACCTGGCCCATTTGATTTATCTTGGTCACTTTTAGGCCCAAGGTCGAACTCAGGGAAGTGGGATTAGAAGTGAAGTTTCTACGCCTTTCCTACAATGAATCTCTTACGTTCGTTTATTGTGTTTTTGGTGTTTTTCTATTTAGATTTTTTTTTTGATAATTCTTGTCCTTGAGGCACACCCTCAAAATCAGGTTCTTGGCTTTGAGCCAAGTCAGGGTTCCAAAACGGGTCATGCTATTCGTAAGACTGAGTACCTGCAAGTCAAGGATTATCTTTTCTCTTTTATATATTTTTTTGTTTATCTTTTTACTGGCATGAAAGAGAAATAGAAATAAAGTAAATATAGTATATATATACGTATATATTATATATGTATAAAGGGGTGGGGGTGGAGGCAGAGATGGCGTGTAGCACGGTGTCGAGTCGGTCGTCGTCTAGGAAGACGCAACCAATAGGACGAAGTGCCGCATGGAATGTAAGGTGGATGGGTGGAAGATGAGTACGAACATGCTTTCTGTACACGTGTATCAAGGAATATCAGCAACTGGTGAAGATATTCCCGCGATACCATGTATGGTGTGTGATTTGAAAATATATATGTATATATGTAAATATATATTTCTATATGTATATATATATATGGTTATAACTATATAGGTATATGTGTACTTATATATGTATATATGTATATATATACATGTATATATATATAGGCATGTAAATATATGTATAGATAGATATATGTATAGATATATATATATATGTATATGTACGTATACAATACTATAGTAATATATGTATATATAGATATATGTAGATATATATATATATATATGTATGTATGTATATATAGGTATAGATATATATGTATATATGTATGTATATTTGTATATATATGTATATATATACGTATACGTATATAAGTATATGTATATATGTAAATATATATGTGTATATATATATATAAGTATATAGATGAATATATATATATATATATATGTATATATGTATGATAATACTTACTTATATAGGTACTACTATATGTATAGATATAAGTATACATATATATATGTATATAAATATATATATATAAATATATATATGTATGTATATATATATATATTAATATATATTAGTGTGTAGGTGTGTGTACGAGAGTGTGAGTGTGTGTGTGTATGTGTATGCAGAGAGTGTGAGAGACTGCTGTGAGAGAGAGAGAGAGAGAGGGAGGGAGACTGCTAGAGTGAAGGCGCAGGTGTTAAGACGTCTGCACGCAGCGGGGCATCCTCCGATGGCCACAACGCACGTGCACGCGTGTAGGTGTGCAGAGAGGCGTGCGCTGGGAGGGAGTGAGCACGAGGGAGAGAGGCCACAGCGCACCGCACTACGTGAAGAGCGGGCGCTGAAGCAAGCGGGTACGGGCGAAGGGAGACGCAGATGCAGACGCTGAAGCGGGCGGGCGGTGGCAGACGCGAGGGCACGCAGATGTGCAGGCGGGTGCTGGAGCGGGTGCGGGGCTGGATGCGGGCGCGGGCTAGCAGCGGTTGCGGCGCGTCGGGTGACCAGTTAAGTGAGAAGCTTACCGGTCACCGCACTATAGCCACAGTGTTCCACTGAAACGCGTGAACAGTGGCTACAGTGCCGGGGTGAGCTGTGCGACCGAGTGCGCCCGGTGCTGTTAGTGCAGGAGGCGTGGACTGCTCGGCGCACGCGCGAAAGCGGTTGTGCTGGCTAGGCTGCGGAGAGGCAGTTCGCGACAGGGTGTGTGGAGATGGCTGGGCCACGGGCGAAGGAGCACGACAGGGTGCGCGGTGGCCTGCGGGTGTTCTGCTGGCGTGCACGGTGGAGCTTGGCCGATTGAGCTTCAAAGCTTGAAGCTTTGTGGCAATGGCGGGGTTGGCTTGAACGTTGAAACAGGGAAGAGGCCACCACGCCCACCGGCTCTTTGATGAGCTGGGCGGTAGTGGACTCACAGTGGTGGTTGTGCACCACTGTGGATTGCTCCTGCCCGTAGAGTGGCTCCTCAGAGGAGGAGAGGCTGCGTATGGAGGGAGAGGGGAGGGGATGGCCTGGAGAAGAAGAGATGCAGTGTGTTGGATTTTTTGTGTGGACCAGGCTCCCTTTGCAAGAAGAAGCCGTGCCTTTTTTATAGAGGAAGAAGGCATGCACAGCCATGCCCTGGCTGCGCATGGCTGGCATGGCTTGGCAGGGCATGCGGCTGCAGGGCAAGCTTGCTGCAGAGCATGGCGCGAAGAGGAAGAAGAGGCCATGTCTTGCAGCCGCAGGAAGAATTCAAAGTCAAATAGAAATAAAAAAGTAAATATGGTGAATTTTGCAAGGAAGCACTTGAGGAATTTGTTTATTGCAAGGCCATTTTATTCACTCTCCTCCCCTCTCAATTAAATGCATGCATGCGTGTATTTTTACAAATGCGACTATGGATGCCTAATACGCAGTGGTAATGCTAGGAAATACACAAGACGGCATAATTGCAGGTGTATTTTTACAGTGCAATCAGGGGGGGATTCATTTCTGAATCATTTTGTCAGCTTTGTGGAATTCTTGTAAATTCTATTTCTCTTCTTATATATGTTAAAAAAATTTTTGAATTAGGAAGGAATATTTGGACATTAGGACCTTTCAATCTTAGAAAATATTACAATAGGATCTGAACACTTAGACCCTTCAGGTCTTTGGACTTAATCGGCCTGGGTATCCACTAAAATGTGGATTTATTTTTGAGTCCTTGCCATCCTAAATTCTATCTTAATTTAATTAAATAAGTTTGGGTGATAAGTATAAGACTTATCAACCCGCCCTCTGATTTGAGGGAACTTTAAGTCTAATCATCTACAAACTATTCATCACTGACTCATTCTTCGATGGTTTTAACGGAAATTGAGTAGCTAATAAACCTTCTAGGGTGATATGGCTGGCAAATTATTGTGGTAACAGCCCATAGGTAGGTTGTCCAGAGCCCAGTCACTATACCACTCTCTTCTTGCTACCTTTAGGTAAACTTAGACCAGGGAAGCCACCTACTTAAAAAAAAGAAAGTGAAAAAGAAAAGAAAAAAAAAAGAAAAAGAAAAGGAGAAAAGAAACAAAAAGAAACAAAAAGAAATAAGCCACACTTCGTCGCACGAGTATGACTAGCAAGTTGTCGATGGTAACAGCTCATCGACTAGTTGTCCAGAACCCAGCTCAATAAATGCATTAAAAATTCCCAAAACACTTAGGAAGAAGCGGGGAAGTAGAATTAGCCGGGGAGATATACACTGGACTCACCCTTGTGTTGACCCCATAAAAAAATAAAAGTAGGGAGAAATCTACCAGTCGTAAAGATACACCTTTAGGCAGGACTCGCTTTTTAAAGTCACCTAGGGGCATAGAAACCCGAAGTCTGTTCTGATTGCCGATCAACGAGTCTATCACATTCACAAAAAGATGCTTAGAACTTAGAGTTCTTATCAAATCTTGGGTGGGTTGAGTGGCCGTAGAAAGCCACTCTATAACCCTAAACTCAAAAATAATAAAAAAAATTAGAAAAGAAGAAAAAGAGACTTTTCTTTGAAAAAGGCAAGGGCTTGAAGCAGTCTACATTTTGCCAGATACCCGAGCATTGTTGTGTCTTTGAAAGTTTAGATCCTAAGTAAAAATTTCTTAATGTTGAAAATGATTTGTGCCCAAGTAATCCAACCTAATTCTTTTATAAATAGCATGTAGTTTTTGCTAGGGACTAGCAAAAGATAGGCATAGGTGTGTGATGTGCATACATCTTATTAACCTAAAATGTCTATTAATGCATGTTCTTAGTGTCACATTAGCATTATACATTGTAAATAGTGCATAACATGCATAACATGCATTTAGATCAAGCTGTATAAATTGTATAGTAATTGTCTCCTTTTTATGGTCAGAGATAGGAAGACTTTTTATTAAGGCCTCGGGTCGAAGATCCAACCGTACGGATCTGATCAGGGCGATGATTGGAGTTCAACGACTCCAAGATCTCCCTAATCGGATATTCGTAGCACCAGATAGAGATCGAGGAACCCTAAAGATCAAGGGCCAAGATGGTGTTAATCTGCACCTCAGACGATAAATCCGACCACACGGATGGGTTCGGATCAACGATCGTAACCTAACAGCATGAAAATCAGTCTAATCCGACACCCGTGGCACCATCTACAACATACAGAAAATGGACGGCCAAGATGGTACCATGTGGTGCCATCCCAGCCGCCCAACCGGCCCCAAGGACCTGCCTCCACTTCTCTTCTTCACTCGCTCGACGAATCCACACTGTCGGATGCTCATCCAACAACCACAGAGCCACGTGCACAAACTCAGCAGCGCGACAAAGAAGGGCGCTTGGCGCAGTGCTCGAGTGCCCCTTCACGAGCCAAGGGCGCGTGTTCGAGCCGCGCCAAGCACTTCAAATCAGATGGGCGCGAGCGCAGGTGCAATTGGACCGTTAGATCAAGATCGGGTGATCGAGTGGAAGAGGTGTGGCGCGCGGAGGTTCGTTGACCGCATACGTGCTCATTGACACGCATTTGCATGCCTCATCGCACGCGAGCACGAGGCAGTCAAGATTTGAAGGCACTGGCGAAGGGCATTTTAAGCCATCCGATCAATGCGATCATGTGCATGCATTTGAAGCACGAAGGCAAGGGGGCACGCACACGGCACACGCACGTCAGCCATGTTCAGGCCTTTAGTAACAGATAAATCCGTCACTAAAGGTCCTGAATTAATGTTTTTAGTGTTGTAATGTCCAAAATGTCCCTACTCCTTGCAACTATAAAAGGAGACCCCTACCATACGAATTTCTCATCCCTTCCTTCTCCCCCTCTCCAAAGCTTAAGAGTAGCTTGTCCCACACTTGGGATGCTCCTCAAGAGCTAAAACCAAGTTTTCGCACCATTCCGAAAGCGGAACCCACGACGACGACGACGTGCTGCCTCATTCCCGTTCCTCTTGCTTCGTCCTCCTTCTTCCCACTCCATTCCTCGTCTTCCAGGCGTTGTCCCGTCTGGCTCATCCTCCAAGCGATCGTCGAGGAGGATAACTTCTCTCTCCCATTCTTTTTACTACTTTCTAGAGTAGAATTTTCCTACTTTCTAGTTGTAATAACTTCTCGCTTTCTAGTGTAATCATTTCTCGCTTTCTTAGTTGTAAAAATATTATGCAATATCAAGTGATTGTTCTTTCTCTCTCTCTCTCTTATTGTTTATATTGATTCCATTGTGATTATTTTTCCCTTTACACAAAAACACAAATATAATTGCAAATTTTGATCGACGTAGCCTCCTTGTGTTCGACCCGGAATTTCTTTACATATTTTTTGGTATAAATTTTATTTACTGAACGGATTTCTTCGCTACTCGAACTACAACGATGGCTTTTCAAAATCAATTTCGATAGCGTAGTCATCCGCCATTCAACAGGCCTCCATTAAAGCTGATCTTTTGGGGAAATCTGATCTGATCTAATTAATTCAATCTAGACCTGAATTTAATTCTACATCCTAATCCACCACTTGATTTGAAAATGCAACCTAACAATGGAAAGATTTTCAATAAACTTGAATCCCAAATGATCATAAAAGAGAAAATAATCGAGGTTGCCCTCAGACATACACTACGAAAAAAATAACCTTTAGCAGCATTTAATATGTGCAACTATAGGCCATTTATTTACCGCTATATGTAATTAATGACACTTAAAATAATTGTTACTTAGTTGCTGCCTTCTTTGCCGTCACTAAAAGGTTAGCAGCAATTGTACAATCGTCGGTAAATCAATGGTATAGTGACACTTTAATTGCCACAAATAATGTCACTAATGATCTTCTACAGTGACAATTTATTGCCACTATTTCACCACCATTGATTTATATTAGTGGTAATTTAACTAATATTATTAGTGTCACTATATCAACCATTTAATGGCTTTTTTTGTCACTAAATTGCCACTATTTATTTATTTTAGTAACACTTTTTTTTCCATTTAATTACCTCTATTCATATTATTTAGCAACAATTATTTGTCTCTCTAAATCGCCACTATTGATTTGCTTTAATGGCACTTTCTTATGCCACTAAATGGTCACTAATTATATACATTAATGGCACTTTCTTTTACCATTTAATTGCCACTATTGATTCACTTTAATAATGCCTATATATACGACTTAATTTTATTCTTTACTAAGAAATAAATTTTTTTATCAAGCTCAAAACATAGGAGCCCAAGCAACCACAAATTTATTGATCCTCAAATAGTAATGTACAATAAAATCCCTTTTTATTCACTTCCCATACCATGAAAGTACATTATCCCCTCTTAAGGGTTATATAAGAAAAAAGAAAAAAAATTATAGAAAAAATAAAATACATTAAAGATCAATTCTAGCAAATCTGACTAAAATATGAAGCACTTCATCAACATTCAACTCAACTAGAATCATCTACAACTTCAACCTTCTTCAAAATATCAACAGTAGTAGCTCCAGCATCCATTATTCAATCCAATAGTAGAAGCTCAACTCCTGATAGCAATGAATATCTACTGAAATTTTCAGCAGCTCCAATCCACCACAATTATTGCAACATCTAACTAAAAATGAGAAAACAACCCAATTATTGCAAAGTATGCTTGACTCAACCAAATTAAATACAATGCACCTGATTGGAAGATAATTTTTTTTTCCAAAAGGACTAGGAAATAAATGAGCTATTACATTCAGTTAGTAGATCCTTTGAGGAGCAGATCTACTCACTGCTTCGTGAAAATAAATAGATCTTAGGTGATCAAATTAGTTTGCAACTAGGAAAAGCCGCTCAATAAGAATCAAAACCTACATATATTAATCAAATTAGATATGCAATTGTAGCAATCAGATTGACAGTAGCAGCAGCAATTAGATTGTTAGTCAAAATCAAAACCAATAAACAAAATCCATGCATGTTGACTAAAAAAATTAGTTCAAACTACATGGCTTCAAATTGAAAAATAAGGGACTGATGGACTGTTGCTGACTTATTATGGGGGTATGTGATTTAACAAAAGTGTTTGAAATGATCCCTCAAGATGGCACAAACTATGAAAAGCTTGGTACAATAGCGACTGCAACTAACATTGACTAAGGATGGATCAAAAGTGAAAACTTCAGTTTAAGGGACATTTGGAAAAAAGGTGCCTAGAGGTTGTAATTCCTTTATGTTGGGTTGCTCCTCTAAGCTAGCCCAAGCCAACCTTTTCTTTCTCTAAAAAAGGCTAAATCTTGCTTGAAGAATTAGCAGATTCATCAGAGTGCAATTACCAAAACCCATAAACACCAAGGCATCCAAAGTAGCATGTATAGATACCTTAAAAGCCTCCAGAAGATCAACGTCTTCCTCATCATCTATGGCAGTCTCCTCACTTTCAAGTTCACAATTAAGCAATCTATGAATAAAAAACTTCATCTTATCAGGGTTGTTAGTCATGAATGAAATACAAAGAAGCTCAAAAATAAAGCAAACCTTTCAATTACTACGTCATTATTATGAATTTGATGAGACTTCGTAGCTTCATAATTCTCCTCAATAAATAATTCCTTTGATCCATATCTTATTATGTGATCAACGGAGCTTCATCATGAAAAGGTTTGAGTTTCGAAATCCGTCGTTGTAGTTCGATTCGCAAGAAAATCTGTCAATCAGATAATATTTATAACTGAAACTCAAAAGGAGTCCTGAGTCAAATACGGGGAAGCGAACGTTTGGATTGAAAAATCCGCATTTCATTTTTTATTTATTTTTGTCATTTTTATCTTTTATAATTTTTTTGATGTTTTTATCAAGCAAGAGATTAGATCAATGAAACCATTATCTAACTAACCTACTTGCAAAATATAAGAGAGAGAGAGAGAAAAAATATCAATATATTGATGAACAAATGTTTACAACAACTATGAACACGGAAAAACTATACTAGAGAGCAGTAAAGATAGATGGAGATGAGAGGAGTCCTCCTCAACGGTCACTTGGGGGATGACTCACTCTGACAGTGCCCCAAAGAAAGTGGTGAGGAGTGGGATGAGGGAGAATGATGGTGGAGGAAGGAGGATAGGGCAGGACATTGTCACAGAGCAGATCTTCTTCCCGAAGGAGGTGAGAGGACGGCTGCAAGATGCTCCATGAATGGGGATGAGAGGTGGGAAAATATTTGATTCTACTCTAGAGGAGCATTCTGGGCTTGGGACAAGCTCTCTCTAGAGCCTTGGAGGTGGTGAGGAAAAGAGAGGAAGACATGACGAAGAATGGGAGGGGTAGGGGTCCTTTTATAGTGGAGGAAATGATCAATTTCGTATACAAGACATTTAGTGCTAATCATAAACGTCGCTGAAGATCCAACGCAAACGTCACTGAAGATAGCCTTGTGCCCATGCTGTCACTACGTTGGTGCACGCCCCGCATGCCCTTGTTGCGTGCACCCGCTATGCCTCATGTTGCACTGCGCCCATGCGCACCTACTGCCATGAGCGTGGTGCCTTGCGCTATGCATTATGCTGTTGTGCGTACATGCCTCCGTGCACATGCATGCGCCTATGCTGCTATGCACGTACGGTGGCACGTGCGTGCGCATAGGCGACCTAGGTTGTCCCACCTAGCACAATCTAGGCCATCCATCTTCTTTCCTTCGTAAGGGCTGCTACAGAGGTTGGATTGAGTCGATTTACACGTCGTTGGGCTACGATCGTCGACTCAAATCCATCCATGCGGTTGGATTTGTTGTTTAAACCTCCGAAGTATGTCACCTAGTCCCTCGACAGTTGATCTTCCCCAAACTGCATATGGTGCTACGAGACTCCGATCAAGGCGATTTCAGATGCATTGGACTCCGATCGTAGTCCTGATCAGATCCATACAGTCAGATCGTCAATCCAAGGCTCCAAATTAAAACTTCTTCTCTCCTAGTCATAAAAGGATGTAATTAACCTAAATATACGCAAACTACTCTAAATGCATAATAATGCATGCCATGCAATATTTATAATATGAAATGCATATCTACGCCTAGGAACATTCATGAATATGCATTTGAACCTGAATAGACATGTCTATAACATTATGTCATCCAACTCTTCCTATGATTCACAAATTAATCATATTTCAACTTTTTTAAACAAAGCTAGTATCCACTACATACTATATTGCTTTTACATAGATTTACTATAGAAACATAGAGTACAAGGGAAAGGTAGCATCTTGAAGAAAATTCATAAGCATTTGGGTATTAACAAACAGACAAGGAGAAGAGGGCTTGGGAGGTGCCTCAGTGCCATTAAGAGAAGGAAAGAAACTAATAAGGTCTCAATGCTTGCTGTTTTTAGAATAACCCATTAGGCATGTTGGTTTTTGCTTTAAAAAAGAAAGAAAGAAAAGATAGAATAAATGGGCATTGGACAAAAGACAAATAAGACCTGAATAATAGCTTATATATATATATATATATTGAAAGCCATATAACTTATAAAATGATGATGATGATAAGCTGGATGGCCTTAGGTTGCCTAAAAGGTGATTGGTAGTTAGTTGACATGGGATAGATAGACAAATATCACCAAGGGAACTACTAGCTATGGAATATAATCTCAGCTTGTGGGGCTTCCCATTCTTATCAACCCCATCAGCAATTACACCAATGGATTGCCCTTCTCTATATGGGATTTGTCCTACAATCACATAATAAATTAGCAGTGTCACTAGAACTGAAATTAAGAGACAAATACAATAAGCGTTGGCTACACTGCAACTACCTTTTTTCCCCCAAAAAGGTTATTGAAAACTAAGATTCTAGAACAAAGTCAAGCACTATATCATGCACTCTCTTCACCTCTTGTGTAAAAATGGAAAAGTTTTAATGATGAACTATGGAGCTTCATTTTTTACAGAACATATTAGCTAAATCAAAGGAGATGTAGAAGTAAATATTAGCTAAATCAAAGGAGATGTAGAGATAAATTAAGTACAAACCATTAATTTAGCAAATACACTCCCTCAGATAAGAGCAACGCTCAAAGAGATAATCAGCATCCACCATTTATCTGAGGTGGAGAAAATTGATGCAAACTCACCTCTTAAGGAAAGGTATTACATTGTAGAAGTATAACTTTCAATTAGACTAGATTCATGCAACATTGCTAAAGCTTGAAAACATTCTATAGCATTAGCCATCCTTCCATCATCCTTGTGAACATCCCCAAATAGTACCAAGCTGCACAATTAGTTTGCTCAATCCTTAAGGCATCTGAGAGGAAACCTCAACCAAGTGAAGATGAGCTTGAGCCAATCTTCCATAACAAGGCATTGATTGATACCTTGCTAGGAACATAAGTCAAGACCACTGATACTGCAACTGAATATGAAGCCAAGTCTTCTTGATTAATGTTTCCATAGGCTTCTCTTACAAGCAAAATTGTCTCTTCAATATTATATTTTGGGACAAAGGAGCCTTCAACCTGAGATGATATATTAGGTGCAACAACCTCTATACTTCCAAAGTAAAAATACAAAAAATCTTCTCTTGTATTCCTACATAACAATCATTGTCAAGAGTCCATTAACTGAGAAGAGCATGCCTATAGGAAGATAACTTCTTGATGGAGCCCAACTAGCTTCTAGAGATCTGGAAGAAGCTCAACATATTTGCAAATAACTGCTTGCAACTTGTCAGCAAATGCATGTTGTATGTCAAGCTGAAATATCTTCTCAATATTATCAAGGACAGTCCTACATTCTTCACCAGCCTTATGGAATTTGCCAAGCTTTTGAAGTAACAAATATTTTAGATATATTGCTTCAAGAACAAGGGTGGTAGCATGTTGAGAAGATGGATTCAAGGAATCACAAGAGCGAGTCCTCCTAGATGGAGCCCTTTCAGGTGCCGATGGCTGCAAATGTTTTATAGCTTCTTGAATGTCTATCCCTTCCAATAGATGAAGGGTTGCTTCAAATTTTTTTCTCTTGCAAAGACATTTTGTCCTTAACATCATTCTATAGTTGAGTTTGCCTTGGATGATATGAGAAAATTGAAGCTTCGAAAGTTGAGATCTAAAATGAAAGAAAAAAATACCATTGGAGAAATCTATGGCAGTAATCTTCAAGGAAATGAAGAACTTTCCTCAAAACTATCTGATAGTAAAAAAAGGCAAGAAAGAAGTTGGGGCTTCAAAAATCCAAATCTGAAATGAAGGGAAAAACATCATTATAGAACTTGATGACATTAACTGGCAAGGAAATGAAGAACCTTTGTCAGGAATGCTTGATTGTAAAAAGAAGCCAATGAAGAAGTTTAAAAAAGTTGATCATGGTAATGACAACAGCAAAGAAATCGGAACCAATTATATCGTAGAGAAAATGGGCAAGATTTCTCCAAAATAGGTTCGAGGTCAGAGTCTAAACTTAACAATTTATCTCAGTCAACCCTTTGTCATTGATGGAGAGAGAGATATTTCGTTAAGAACTCCAATTAATTGGCATGTATCTTAGGTGTTACAATTGAGGAACTTTAGAGCTCTACCCATGAGATTTTTTCTATGCATTATTAATTTTTCTATGGGGCTAGCTATGATTTCACATGTAGGGGCTCATGGGTTTTCTATTTTTCCTTTTGTTGATTTTTAAAACAAGGAGTACTGATTGACATTGACTCTCGTGAATGGACGAGATATTATACTGGACCTACACATTCTCGTTCAATCTGTGCACCATCCTAAATCATGATCCTCATGGATCTCAATCCTACATGTAACAATGAAATCTAGCCCGCCTCAGATCCAGCAAAAGGAATGGCAAAAAGATGTTGGCATGAACACTCTATCCGTTATTTAGGCTTGAAAATAATTAGATAGATCATCGCTGAATGTTTTCTCTTTGAAGGGTAATGATCATCCTTAGAGTTAGATCATCCTTGGATCACCATCTACCTTACTCCAATTAACTAATAAACATACATACTATAATGAAATACCAAAGTGGAGAAGAGAATAAGCATTCAATACCGCATTTCTCTCCTAAAAATTGCTAAGAGAATCATAGCAACAATCATATTTTGGATACATAAGTTAACCATAAATCAACTATAAAAATAACTCTTGGTTGCGTCCTATTTACAAATTCAATCTCCTTTTAAGACATGGGCTGAAGAGTGCAAGACCATTAAAATTTCCTAGCATATTAAGCATCCACACAACTACTTGAACTCTTATAGATTCCATGGGATTCTTATATTAAACCACCCACACCCTATCATCACAAGGTCTACAATTAAGAAACCTCTAATTAGAAACAGTAATCGATACGAGGTAGTTGCACATCATTCGAAAAATAGTAAATTCTTCCATACCCATGGTCCATGTATTTACCTAGAAGGACCTACTTGACAGTAATATGGAACACATCAAATCTATTGGTGACCTTCTGATAAACGTTAGCTTATCATCATTCTTATACCCTAAACTTAATCTAGCTCTTAGGGTTTTAACTCTGCAAATGGGTATTCGGGCTGCATTTAGGCATTTAAATATGATAGGCATGCATTGCATTTTAGTTGTATTTTTAATATGTTTACTTGAGTGTTAAGGATAGACAGAGAGTCAAATCCCACATACATTGGCACTCAAGAAGGCAGAAGATGAAGAAGAAGCTCCTTTTAGCTGGATTCCAGCTAGATCTAACTCATCCTAGCTAGATCATAGCTCATTCTAGCTGGATCAGCCCATCCCTAGCTCCATTCAGCTCATCTTAGCTGAATGGTATCTCTAGCTAGTTAGCATTAGCTCCATTCAGCTCACCTTAGATGGATGGTATCTCAATCTAGCTCAAGTCGGTCGATCCCAGCTCCATTCTAGGTCCTCCAACTCAGAAGAGTTCACTGGAAGTTCAACCTGACTAGGACTAACTACTAGCTAGACCTAGCCAGCTAAAGGTGACCTTAACCAGCTCAAGCTAGCTCAGGTCCAACTCCCGAAGGCTCAACTTAGCTCAACTTAGTTGATGCTGAGCTCTTGACCTAAGCTAGCTACTCTAGCTAGCTTAGTAATCTCCAAGAAGACCTGACCCAGCACACCTTAGCTCACATCAGCAAAAGCCATCTCATCTTAGCTTGGCATAGCAGCTAGTAAGGAACTAGCAAGCTAAGCCAGCTAAGGTAGCTCCTTGCAACTCTCTTCAGTAGCCACCAGCTCCAGTGCAGCTCAAGACAGCTTCCTCGAGCTCATCACCTCCAAAACCCTATCTCCCTCTACCTCTCCTTCCAACTCCCTACTAGCTAAGCTAGCTTAGCTAGCTTAGCTTAGCCAGTCCACCTCCATGGCATCCCAACCTAACCCTAAAACCCACCTAACTAGCTCTACCAAATAAGCCTACCTAAGCTCCACCTAAGCTACCTCCACTTCCACCTCATGTTGGTGCCACCACCACACATCCCTTCACCCCTCAACCACCACCAAAAGCCACCACTATAAGTGGCGCCAACCCACCATAACTACCCCTTGTTTTGGCACAAAAACAAGGGGCGAATTCTAGCCCTACACATCACCTTCCAAGCCATCTCCACCATCCCTTTTCCCTCCAAACAAATCCTTCTAGAACCCACTCTCCTTTGACACCAAATGCACACATCCCTACACCCATGGACGTCCACCAAAGGCTGCCTCCAACCCATAACCACCAACCCTAGCATCCCTTTAGCTAGCGCCACCTAAATCTAGCCAATGATCCCTTAACCACCTCCTTAAACCTAATCCCAACCCTCCATCAATCCACTCCAACCAACCCCCTCTCCATTCCTATTAATACCCCATCAAACCACCACCATATCATCATCTCCTCCATTAGTTAGGTTCCACCCATACCACCTTCATCCACGCCAAGGAAGAAGAAGAGAAGATAAGGGGGCAACCTACCCACCCCCTTGGGGCTTTCTTCCTCTTCTTCCTCTCCCTTGTGCCATGCCAAGGAGGAGGAGCTTTTCATCCAAGGAGGATGGCTAGCCATTGAGGAGGAATCTAGGGTGATCGTAATTGGTTCTCCTCCTAGGTGCTCCTCCAAGGGTGGACGTCCACCCTTGGAGGAGCACCTAGGAGGAGAACCAATTGAAGGAAGGAGCGAGGGAACATCTTCTTCAAGCCTAGGAGCTATCGAGCTTGGAGCGAAGATTATTCCGAGCTTCAACTGAGGGATTATCTTCTTCTATATTCCATTTTATTTTTTTTCTTAGTTAGTAATTTGTTCTTTTGCATGAAACATTCCTCTACATGTACTTCACTTTCTAGCAATACAAGATTTATTTTTCCTTCCAACTCTCATGCTCTAGTTAGTGTGTTTTTCATGTTGTTCTAGTTGTAGTTCACACTACACTCCCCTCTTCTAATTAGCCTAAGTGAACTTGCCTAGGGTGAGCTTAGAAGAGAGAGTTCTATTCTTGTCACTTAGGTTTAGTGATAGGTGTAGTCATTAGTGTAGTTAATCTTTGCATCACAAAACCCGATTGTTTCTGAAAACCCTAAAAATAACAAAATCAGAAATTCAAAAAGATATGTGTTGATTTAAGAAGTGAGAGAGAGAACCCATTCTTTGTGACTAACAAATTGGCCTCCTTGGACGACCCTAGATACTCCACATCTAGGTTTTATAAATTTAAAAGCGATTGCGAACTTACGCGTTGCAATCACACTAATTACATCATTTAACAAACCGCGTATTTCCCGCATCACCTTCAACGTAGAGGTTCGAGCAACAGAATGCTTCAGCAACTCATGAACAATTGCAGCATGCCCATTCTCAGTTGCCACATACACGACCATCTCTCCATCCTGGTTCAGACCGTCAAATCATCAAATGGGTAGCTCAACTGAAGTCTTAGGAGCTCCATCTAGCAGGAAGTCCAAGGCAAGAATTTCACCACAAGTTTTATTTTTTCATCTAGCGATAAAAAAAAATGCTTATGTTATATGCTCTTTGATGCAAAAAAAATCATTTGATAACCTAGAAGAGATTCCTACCAAGGAATTTTCATCAGAATAGAGTAAAAGGAAGATGCAAAAGGTCATTGATCATGAAGATGCAAAGAAGAAACATTGAAGAAATGAAAGTTATCTTCTGCAAAAGAAATGTCAGATGATCTGACCAAGAAGACCAAGACTCCCGATCATCTCACAAAAATAAGGAACCTCACGATAGCGCACTCCTTTGCCGTACCCCTATGGGAGGCGAGGGCATGTCATCCACACAGTGGAGATCATTACATTGGGTCGAAGGAGGGAGAGCCATAGATGGGGACGATGGCTTGGTTGACGTCATCGCTGTTAATGGGTGAAAGCACACTCCACCGCACCCCCACGGTGTGTGGGGTCACATAATCCACAAGGTGGCGATCATCAACATTGGGTCCAGGGGAGTCATAGATGGGGACGATGACGAGGTCGATGTCATCGCTGTCAATGAGGGACTTGTGGATAAGGCAGTCGTAAGAGGGATAGGGGTTGGTGATTGGAGGTAAGAAGGGTAAGGGGGGCGATGGGGGATGAAGGAGGAGGGGGAGGGGGAATTATGGGGGAGCCCTCCATCGGGCCTCGTGGGGAAGGAATGATAAATGGGGAGTGACGGAGTGGGCTCAAGGGTTTAGTTAGAATCTTGAAAGAGGATTATGTTTTTGTTGACTCTCTTGATTATGATGTTACTAAAATTTTAATTGTTAGTTGACTAAAAATTTTTAGTAGCTCATAGTTTTCGCATCTAAATTAAGTTCAAAAATTATAATGAAAGCATGCTATATATATACATATAGTTGTATATATATTTGCTATTAATATTAATTGTCAATTATCAAAAGATTTTACTTTATGTTGTTAAAAAAAATGTTGAAGATAAAATAGTGGCCTCATTTCATCTACACCAATTTGTCGTTCAAAAAAAATATTATAGTGGCATAAGTAAAAATTGCTACTAAATCAAAGACCATAGTGGCAGATATATTTGCCACTAATGCTAATTGTCATTTTACAAAAATGTTATAGTGGCATAAGTAACAATTGCCACTAAATCAAAGACTATAGTGGCAGATATATTTGGCACTAATGTTAATTGTCATTTGACAAAAATATTATAGTGGCATAAATAACAATTGTCACGAAATCAAAGTCAATAGCAGCAAATATATTTGCCACTAATACTAATTGTCACTTAACAAAATGTTATAGTGGCAAATGCAAAAAAAATGCCACTAAATCAAAAGAATTAGTGGCAAATGTATTATATGCCACTATCTAATTCGCCACTAAAGCCCATTTTTTTTGTAGTGATAGAGAAGAATTTTATAGGACCTCAGATCTATCTAGGAACATTCAGGTTAATGTGTTAGAGACAACAACCCTCATTGCAAACCGTGCCCATCTAATGTTGATCCAAATGATAAATGGTTCAACCTAGGATGCCCTCATAACAAAATTCAATGAATTATGGGAATTGCATAGCACAGAGGGTTTACATTATTTTACAAATCCACCACTCTGGGAGACACACCAAGCTAACTTTGAGAAACGTGGGCATATGCTAAATATGTTGCACGAAGTCATCAATCAAAAATATCTCGATTCCCACTCAAAACTTTATGATGAATCTTAGAGTAATATTAAGGATCAATGTGATTTCCTAGAGCCTGGGTTTGAAAATAGAGGTTGTTGTGGACTCCCAACGGAAATGGAATCAAATTCAAATTTTATATCGAATGACATACTTGATCAAAACGTGGGTTGGGTGGATCCAGTTGCAGGTGTTCCCAATTATGAACAAGCCACAGAGAGTCGTAAAGCTGGTCCATCATGCCTTAATTTATCAAACACCTGTGATGACCTTGAGTCAGAACCTCTTGAGGATGTAATTCCCTCACCTTATCCTATTAAGGTAATCCTCAAGAATGATTCTAACATTGCAATGGAACCATGTCCAGATTCTAGTAACCCAATTCCTACCCTTAACCTAGAATCTAGATCTAAGCCTATTTAGGATAATCATGAGGCCCAATACGACGAGAATCAAATTTTATATCTGAACTGTGATTTTGGGCCTGTGTTTGATGATTGTACCTCTCCAGACTCCTCGGAGGAACAAATTGATTTTTCAAAAGTCACACCAATTTATGATATAGAAACAAAGGAGTTGGAAGAGTTAGGATTTGATTGGATCTACTCTAGGTACCCAAAATCAGAGCCTATACCTAATAAGGACCACCCTTTGACCTTGGAATCTGAGACTAGGTTAGATCAAAGTCAGGTCGATAATTTCATGAATCATGATTTATTCTATGGTGGAAATCTCGATTATGAATCAAGTTCAGAAGCTGATTGTTGCAAATTCTTCGACAATTTCAAATCATACTCTGATTACGGAGAACCTTTGTTTCAAGATGATTATGAGCCAGTCTACTACCTCAGTATCCATGACCCATTCTTTGACTCTAACTCTGAGGTCCCTAATCCCAAGATCATTGATTCAAAATCATGTTCCATTGAACTGGAATCATTCTGTTATGATCTACAGCAATAAGAAACAGTAAGTGCCAAGAGTGTCCACAATCCAGAGTTTGAATCTTTCACTAACTCAGATTTCCATGAACCAATAAGCACTCTCCAGGCATTTACATTTGATTTGAATGAGCATCATAAAGACTCACTAGATGAACCTATCTTTGAATGATTTCTAGAAAAGCCTACACCGCACTCTGAACTCAAAGTAGCCACATCTATCACAGAGCCTTTCAAAACTGGATTCCAACCCGACCTGCCACCGAAATCAACTTCTATTCTGACTCACCTCTTTCTGATCCAATTGCATATGATTCACCTCCATCTTTCGATCAAGAATCAAACACTGATCAGACTAACAATTGCATCTTATCCTTCTCTGATCCCAACAGTAGGGTTCCTACATTTTCCACAGATCAATTTTCATTTGAGGACTCCTACTCTGATCAGGCTGAACCGATTCAGCTAAACCCTAGATTCACATTTCCACATCTTTTTGAGCCACAAAGTATCTGGTGGGCTCCACACCTATTGATTCACATCCATCAACCCACCAGACTAATTGGGTTTGGTCTACACCATCAGCCTATTGATCTGAACAAGCACCTAGTTGGACCAACCTGGCTACTCATCAAGGTGCTTGTTCTACAAAATTCCTTCGATTTGACCACCCGTTCTCCTTGACCACCTTCTGCTCGGCTGAAGGCATTAAATTTAGTGCTTAACACAAGGCAACCCGTCATTCCGAAAACCCAAGACCCTTCTGATCATCTTTTTGAGCTACACACCTATTGGGGTAGTATATTGCAGATTTGATAGGAAAAACATCATAGTATAGTTGTGAAATATGACTCAACAAAAAATTAAGTTAACGAGATGTGAGTCTTGGTCGATCTCAGGGAGGCATTTAGAAAAGTGAAATTGATTTTGACTCTTTTCACTACTTGCTTAAAATTGGAGTCTGGTATTTAAAGTATGAATATATGATTCGCTGGTTGCATTGTTAACTTGTAAGATGTGCTCGTGAGTTAAAAACAATATGAATGTGAAAGTATGCATGTCTATGCACACTGTCTTACCTATACGATGGCGATCCACAGAATATTCATTAATCGTCAAATCTTCTATAATTTCGGGAACAGACATTTTGTTGCAATAACATAAGAGATTAAATCAGGCAACTGATGCTCACAATATGGATATATGAATCAAACAAGTGATGATTTCATTCCTTCAAAAATATTGTCATTATAATCATTTCTCGAGGAAAGTTTGTACGTGAATGATTAAAGCAATGATTCTAGCTAGCAGAAAATGGATGCATGTGTGTATCTGATGTAAACACATTTAAACTACTTAAAATGTCTATTTATGCATTGATGTAAACACATTTACACTACTTAAAATGTCTATTTATGCATGTTCTTAAGCATAGGATTGCATTTCATGATATAAATATTGCATAACATGCATCATCTCGCATTTAGAGTAGTCTGAATAAAATGGAGGTTAATTGTCTCCTTTTATGTGCTTGGACAGGGCAAACATTTTATTGGGGCCTCGGATCAAAGATCCAACCGTATGGATATGATCAGGGAGACGATTGGAGTTCAACGACTCCAAGATCGCCCTAATCAGGCATCCGTAGCATCAGATAGAGACCGGGGAACCCTAGAAAATCAAGGACCAGGATGGTGTAAATCCGCACTTCAGATGACAAATCCGACCGCACGGATGAATTCAAATCGACGATCGCAGCCCAACGACACAAAAATTGAGTCAATCCGACATCCGTGGCACCATCTACAACTTCTAGAAGATGGACGGCCAAGATGCCGCCACGTGGCGCCATCTCAGCCGCCCAAACGGCCGCACACAACCTCAGAAGTCTCCGCATCCACCTTTCCCCACCGTTGGATTAAGATCCAACGGTTGCAACGCGCCCGTGCTGAAGTCAGGCGTTCGACACAAACGCGACCCCAGCGCGTTGGTCGAGCGCTCTAACGCGAAGTAGGGACGTGCATTCGAGCCTCGCCACGCAGAATTTGGAGCGGTGGCATGCCTCCAATCGACCACACGATCGCGATCCAACGGCCGCGCGTGCTCAATCAGGACGACGTGCAATTGGACGCCCGCGCGTAACGCGCGATCGCACGCAGGCGGGCGCGCAGCGCAGCAGGCGAAGATGCGTCTTAAGCCGTCCGATCTCACGATCGGACGGCTAAGACTTCGCGGACATGCGTAGGCGTTACGCACGCGGGCAGCCGAGCGGGCGCGCATGGGTGCGGAGGCTACGCCCACGTTGGGGGCTTTAGCGATGGTTTTATCCATCACTAAAGACCCCTCCTTTATTGTTTTGAAGTTGTAATGTCCATTTTGCCCCCACTCCTTGCAAATATAAAAGGAGACCCCCTCCATACGAAATTTTCATCCCTTCTTTCTCCTCTCTACCCCTCCAAAGCTCAAGAGAAGCTTGTCCCACTCCCGGGATGCTTCTTGCAAGATAAAGTCCAATTTTCGTTCCCCTTCGGAAGTGGATCCCGCGACGACGACGACGTGCTGCTTCGTTCCCGTTCTTCTGATTCGTCCTCCTTCGTCCCGCTTCGTTCTCCTTCGTCCAGGCATAGTCCCATCCGGCTCGTCCTCCAAGCAACCGTCGAGGAGGATTTCTCTCTCCCTATTCTTTTTACCGCTTCCTAGTATAGATTTACTACTTTCTAGATTAATCTACTCATCCTCCAAGCAATCGTCGAGGAGGACATTTCTCTCTCCATTCTTTTAATGCTTTCTAGAGTAAATTTATTGCTTTCTAGAGTAATTGTTTTATGCTTTCTAGTTGTAATGAACAATCTCTTCAATACAAAGATTCCTTGTTTATTCTACATCTCATTTTGATTTCTCTGTGTAATATTCTCTTTCTCTCTTACTCTCTCTCTCTCTTCTATTTATTGTAAATAATTAGATAGTTCTAAATTGAATTATTCTGTAACAAATAAAAAGAAACGCGTAGTTTTTAAATCAAATGTCTGCCTCCCTGTCTTCAACCCGGAATTTTAATTTCGGTATAAATTTTATTTGTTGAACACGAATTCTTCACTTTCGAACTACAACGACAGGTTTTCCAAAACCGAACATGTTAGCGTAGGTCCGTAACCGTTCAACATTTTGGCGCCGTTGCCGGGGAGGCAACACTCTTTGATTTCTCTTCATGTTTTGTAACTTATAAATCATTTACCTCACTTTTCTCCTTTCTTATTGTAATTGCAGGTACTCTTTCGAGACAGGCAAAAGCGGTAGATCGGAGTAAAGTGCTGTGGAAGGTTTTGTAAGTTACCCCCACCTCCCACCCATTAGATTTTATTTCATCACATAATAACTCAAACATCAATCAACCTAGGTGTTTTTATAAACTCTAAGGTTAGATTGTTTATTGTTTGACACCCATACTCACCCCAACCCCCACATTAAAAAGAAAAAAAAAATCTCACAGAGGTACACAACCTCATCGGATTTTCAAACTCAACCGGTAATCCAATCTTAGGAGCCGGTACACACATCCAAACACATAATTGAGTAGAAATCAGATTAGGTAATCATTTGTGTACCTAATTAAGTGGTGCAACAGGCCAATTGTTTGAGTTGATTGGGCGGCACCACTTCAAATAAAATCAACTCATCAAGTAGCTGCCAATTAGGTTCAACTCTTAGGGATTTACCAGGCACTCCACATTCTTTTTAAACTTTAAAGGAAAACATCTTCACCTGTGCTTGTAAAACTTGGTGTGCCAACGAAACTTGATTGAAAACACCTAAAGTTGAATCCTAAAAGCTACTAAGCAAGATTTGAATCTTAAAATTCACCACATCAAAAACAATCTTGCTTGAAAACCACTGGTTGTGCACTCACACACAAATCAATCGATCATTAAGGGCACAACCCATTTAAAGGGCCCATCACATTCCAAAGCACATTCAAACCTAGCCCTAAATAAAACAAAGTAGACGTTGGCCTTAAGGATTGGACTCGCTCTTCAGAACCTAGAACGAGATTATTTTCGATTAGTCTGTTTCTACTGTTCAATCTGATGTCTAGCTAGGGGAGTAGAGTCAAACGATCGCGGCTGGGGGGTACACCAGGAACCGGAGGCGTAAGCCGAAGGAAGAACCTTCTCCCCAGTCCCTCCTTCTAATTGGTTGGATTGAACAGACGGAAGTAGATCAAATCATTCCTTTATCTCAAGACGAGTTTTGAGAGTCTGTAGGTCTTTAGGCTAACCTATTTAAGGACAGGTTTGATTGTTTGTATTGCAGGGCACCATTCTTCCTCTCGTGTATCATGAATCCTTCCACATATTTCACGCATTCCCGCTCTTTCCCTCCTGTTGTAAATTATCCTCAACATGACGATTATCCCAACTCGTATTGTAATCGACCATCAGTTAGTTGTGATAATTTGGATTGGGGATACAATTTCGGACCCCCGTGTTTAGGGTCTAACTCTGAACACTTTGATTCTGATTTGTATACTTCTCAGAGCTACATCAATTATAGATCGTCTTCCTTTCATGAATAGCATAATACGATCTACAATCAAGAAGGATACATCGATCCTTACCCATCCTCTGATTTCACTGCCTTTAGGTCATCACCATCTTTTCAACAATCTGAAATGACCTATTATCAGGAAGGGTATAACGAATCTCAATTCGTTAATTCCCCTGCATTGAGACCAAACCCTCCCAACCCTGAACCAACTCATTTGGTTCAGGTTAACTAGGTTGAAGATAAGGTTCTGGCTAACTTGAGGAATATCATTCAATCTTTAGAAGTTCAGCCAATACCTTGCATTGAGAGATTGGAGCCCCTGATTGAAATGATTGATGATTTAAACAAGTCTTTGTTGGATTGGCTCCAGGATGTTAAGGATAAGAACCCGGGTGAGTTTCTACTTGGGAAATTAGCAAAATTGAGGATGAGATTCGTGGTTGCTTTGATTCAATCTTGGAATAATTCCCAGGATGAACCCTCTTCAGGAAAGCTAATGATAGAACCCGCTCAGGCACCTGTTGCGGGGGACAAGTGTTATGAGGCTGACCAGATTGAATCAAAGCAACCAATTAAGGATGATTTGATTTCTTCACCTGAGATCCCTGAGCCAGGTTACGAGGAAACGTATGTCTCCTTGGAACAGAAAGTGACAACTGATTTTGGGACATACATTGATACGGATCCTGATGGTGAAGATTCAAGTTGTGAAGTCTCACGCGAGTTTTCTGAACACGATTTCTGTGAGACAATTGGGCCTGAGGAATCTGATAGATCATTTAATAGCCCAATAACTAAGGAAACTGATCTTATTAAGGCACACATTACGGATCCAGAATCGCATTTTCTGGAAGAATCAATTCAATGCCCTGATTATCAGTTACACCCTGTTGAACTTATTGATGATTCTAATTCTGAGATAATTAGACCCAAGTCAATTTTGATTCTGCCACATCATTTAGACTTGGAGATTTCAGACGGGGTGATGAATATACAAGAGGTCCTGGAATTTGATATGCTGAATGAGGAGGATAAGAGCTGGGAAGTGTTGATTTGGGAAATTAATTTTGGAGGAAATTGAAGATTGAGTCGAAGGGTTCCTTTTAAGCTAAAACCACCAAATCAGAACCCTTGCGACATTTGTTTCGAGGATGTTCAACTCAAGCACACATTCAACGATTATCCTTTTGAGCTTCAATTCTCTATAACCCGACATTTTGGCCTTGGGTTGCATCCTCATAAATCGCAGGCCCGACCCCACTTGCATTCTGATTTTAGGTTTTGGGTAATTTTTATCCAGAACCTAAGATATTCTAGATTATGGGGGATGGGTCTGCACCAGAATCTGGTCCACATCTGTGGACCGCTGTTGATAGGTCAGAGGATTCTTTTGTTTATATTAATTCTGACCTGCACTTGTGAATTCTTCATTTCTTTTCTTTGTATAGTGCGCCTAGCTGAAGGCACTAAACTCAGCACATATACAGTTCTTTTTCGATTTCATCTCGGAGCGGGCATGACATTCATGCAATTCAGGTGCTTTGTATGCTTTTCCACTCTGTTTTATGTCTTTTTAATACAATGAGGACATTGCATTAGATAGGCATGGGGGGTGGATATTTATCTCTGAATTCATTTGTCAGCTTCGTAGATTTGTTTTATTTTCTTTTATATAAAAAAAAAATCAGAATTAGGAAAGAGAATTTGGGTTTAAGAAAATTTTCAATCTTAGGAAATACTACATTAAAATCTGAACACAAAGACCCTTCAGGTCATTGAACTTAATCAGCCCGTGTATCCACTAAAATGTGGATTTGTTTTTCGAGTTCTCGCGAACTTGAATTTTATTTTAATAGGAGTAAATAAGTTTGGGTGATAAATACACGACTTATCAACCCTCCCTCTGATGTGAGGGAATTTTGAGTCTTAAGCATCTACACACTTTCTTTGCACTGACTCGTTGTTCGGCGATTTTTACGGAAATTGGATAGCTAATGAACCTTCTAGGGTGATATGACTGGCAAGTTATCGTGGGTAACAGCCCATAGGTAGGTTGTCCAGAGTCCAGTCACTGGACATTTCTCTTTTTCCTACCCTTAGGTAAATCTTAGACCAGGGAAGCCACCTATTTAAAAAAAAAAAAAAATCAAAAAGAAAAGGAAGAAAAGAATAAAAAGAAATAAGCCATACTTCCCCGCACGAGTATAGCTGGCAAGTTGTCGGTGGTAACAGCTCATCGACCGGTTGTCTAGAACCCAGCTCAGAAAACGCACTAAAAATTCCCAAACACTTAGGAAGAAGCGGAGAAGTAGAATAAACCGGGGAGATATACACTGGATTCACCCTTGTGTTGACCCCGTAAAAAAATAAAAGTAGGGAGAAAGCTACCGGTTGTAAAGATACACCTTTAGGCAGAATTCTTTTTGAGGTCACCTAGAGGCGTAGAAATCCGAAGTCTGTCCTAATTGCCAATCAACGAGTCTATCACAAATCACAATAAGATGCTTAAAGCTTAGGGTTCTTATCAAATCTTGGGTGAGTTGAATGGCCGTAGAAAGCCACTCTTAAATCCTAAAATTTGAAAATCCAAAAAAATTAGAAAAGAGTAAAAAGAGAAAAAGAAATTTTTCTTTGAATAAGGCGAGGGCTTGAGGCGGTCTGCATTTTGGCTGATACCCAGGCACTGTTGTGTCTTTGAAAGTTCAGTTCCTAAGTAGATAATTTCTTAATGATTGAAAATAACTCAGGTCCAAATAATCTAACCTAATTCTTTTATAAATAGCATATAGTTTTTGCTAGGGACTAGCAAAAGATAGGCATGGGGGTATGATGTAAACACATTTACAATACTTAAAATGTCTATTTATGCATGTTCTTAAGCATAGGATTGCATTTCATGATATAAATATTGCATAACATGCATCATCTCGCATTTAGAGTAGTTTGAATAAAATGGAGGTTAATTGTCTCCTTTTATGTGCTTGGATAGGGCAAACATTTTATCGGGGCCTCGGATCAAAGATCCAACCATATGGATATGATCAGGGCGACGATTAGAGTTCAACGACTCCAAGATCGCCCTAATCAGGCATCCGTAGCATCAGATAGAGACCGGGGAACCCTAGAAAATCAAGGGCCAGGATGGTGTAAATCCGCACATCAGATGACAAATCCGACCATACGGATGAATTCGGATCGACGATCGCAGCCCAACGACACAAAAATTGAGTCAATCCGACATCCGTGGCACCATCTACAACTTCCAGAAGATGGACGGCCAAGATGCTGCCACGTGGCACCATCTCGGCCGCCCAAACGGCCGCACGCAACCTCAGCAGTCTCCACATCTGCCTTTCCCCGCCGTTGGATTAAGATCCAATGGTTGCAACGCGCCCGCGCTGAAGTCAGGCGCTCGACACAAACGTGACCCCAGCGCGTTGGTCAAGCGCTCTAACGCGAAGCAGGGACGCGCGTTCGAGCCTCGCCATGCAGAATTTGGAGTGGTGGCGCGCCTCCGATCGACCGCAAGATCGTGATCCAACGACCGCGCGCGCTAAATCAGGACGACGCGCGATTGGACGCCCGCGCGTAACGCGCGATCGCACGTGGGCGGGCACGCAGCGCAGCGGGCGAAGATGCATCTTAAGCCGTCCGATCTCACGATCGGACGGCTGAGACTTCGTGGACGTGCGTAGGCGTTATGCATACGGGCAGTCGAGCGAGCGCGTGTGGGTGCGGAGGCTACGCCCACATTGGGGGCTTTAGCGACGGTTTTATCCGTCACTAAAGACCCCTCCTTTATTGTTTTGAAGTTGTAATGTCCATTTTGCCCCCACTCCTTGCAACTATAAAAGGAGACCCCCTCCATACGAAATTTTCATCCCTTCTTTCTCCTCTCTACCCCTCCAAAGCTCAAGAGAAGCTTGTCCCACACCCAGGATGCTTCTCGCGAGATAAAGTCCAATTTTCGTTCCCCTTCGGAAGTGAATCCCGTGACGACGACGATGTGCTGCTTCGTTCCCGTTCTTCTGATTTGTCCTCCTTCATCCCGCTTTGTTCTTCTTTGTCCTCCAAGTCAACCCGTCCGGCTCGTCCTCCAAGCAACCGTCGAGGAGGATTTCTCTCTCCCTATTCTTTTTACCGCTTCCTAGTATAGATTTACTGCTTTCTAGATTAATCTACTCGTCCTCCAAGCAATCGTCGAGGAGGACATTTCTCTCTCCATTCTTTTAATGCTTTCTAGAGTAAATTTATTGCTTTCTAGAGTAATTATTTTATGCTTTCTAGTTGTAATGAACAATCTCTTCAATAAAAAGATTCCTTGTTTATTCTACATCTCATTTTGATTTCTCTGTGTAATATTCTCTTTCTCTCTTACTCTCTCTCTCTCTTCTATTTATTGTAAATAATTAGATAGTTCTAAATTGAATTATTCTGTAACAAATAAAAAGAAATGCGTAGTTTTTAAATCAAACGTCTACCTCCCTATGTTCGACCCGGAATTTTAATTTCGGTATAAATTTTATTTGTTGAACACAAATTCTTCGCTTTCGAACTACAACGACAGGTTTTCCAAAATCGAACACGCTAGCGTAGGTCCGTAACCGTTCAACATGCATGTTCTTAAGCATAGGATTGCATTTCATGATATAAATATTGCATAACATGCATCATCTTGCATTTAGAGTAGTTTGAATAAAATGGAGGTTAATTATCTCCTTTTATGTGGTTGGACAGGGAAAATATTTTGTCAGGACCTCAGATCAAAGATCCAACCGTATGGATGTGATCACGATGACAATTGGAGTTTAACGACTCCAAGATCGCCCTAATCAGACATCCGTAGCATCAGATAGTGACCCGGGAACCCTAGAAGATCAAGGACCAGGATGGTGTAAATCCACACTTCAAATGACAAATCCGACTACATGGATGAATTTAGATCGACGATCGCAGCCCAACGACACAAAAATCAAGTCAATCCGACATCCGTGGCACCATCTACAACTTCCAGAAGATGGACGGCCAAGATAGCGCCACATGGCACCATCTCAGCCGCCCAAATGGCCGCTTGCATCTTGTGAAGGCCCCGCGCCCGATCGCTCTCTACTTTTGGATCTTAATCCAACGGCTGTGGTCGCTCGCGCTTAAAAGCGTTCGCTCGACCATCCGTGCCCCATAGTGCAGTGGTCGAGCGCTCTTTCGCGAGCGGCAGGCGCGGGATCGAGCCGCGGTGAGGGGCTGGAAGGCGCGAGCGATTGGGCGCGGGTGGAGCGTCAGATAGAGATCGGACGGCTGCATGCGCCCGATAGCGTCCACGCGCAATTGAACGCGCAGCGCAGACGCGCGATCGCACGCGGGTGGGCGCGCAACGCAACGGGCGGAGACGCATCTTAAGCCGTCCGATCTCGCGATTCAACGGCTGAAAATCAACGAACGTGCGCAAGCCGTTGAGCGCGCGAGCAGGCGAGGAGGCGCGCGCGAGCCACCCACGACGCCCACGTTGAGGGCTTTAGTGATGGATTTATCCATCACTAAAGACCCCTCTTTTATTATTTTGAAGTTGTAATGTCCATTTTGCCCACACTCCTTGCAACTATAAAAGGATACCCCCTCCATACGAAATTCTCATCCCTTCTTTCTCCTCTCTACCCCTCCAAAGCTCAAGAGAAGCTTGTCCCACACCTAGGATGCTTCTCGCGAGATAAAGTCCAATTTTCGTTCCCCTTTGGAAGTGGATCCCACGACGATGACAGCGTGCTGCTCTGTTCCCGTTCTTCTGCTTCGTCGTCCTTCGTCCCGCTTCGTTCTCCTTCGTCCAGGCGTCGTCCCGTCCGGCTCATCCTCCAAGCAACCGTCGAGGAGGATTTCTCTCTCCCTATTCTTTTTACTGCTTTCTAATATAGATTTACTGCTTTCTAGTGTAGTTTTGTTCGTCCTCCAAGCAATCGTCGAGGAGGACATTTCTCCCTCCATTCTATTAATGCTTTCTAGAGTAAATTTATCACTTTCTAGAGTAATTGTTTTATGCTTTCTAGTTGTAATGAACAATCTCCTCAATGAAAAATTCCTTGTTTATTCTACATCTCATTTTAATTTCTCTGTGTAATATTCTCTTTCTCTCTTACTCTCTCTCTCTCTCTTCTATTTATTGTAAATAATTAGATAGTTTTAAATTGAATTATTCTGTGACAAATAAAAAGAAACGTGTAGTTTTTAAATCAAACGTCCGCCTCCCTGTGTTCGACCTGGAATTTTAATTTCGGTATAAATTTTATTTGTTGAATACGAATTCTTCGCTTTCGAACTACAACGACAGGTTCTCCAAAACCAAACACGTTAGCGTAGCGATTCGTAAACGTTCAACAGTATCTATGAAGATTACACATGCATCATTTAGGTAGAGGATGACTACACAATTATACAGGAAATTAATGTGGAAATTAAACTATGAAAAACAACTTATCTAAGAGAACTTAGGGCATTGGAGGTGGTCTCCAATGGCCTATGGAGCTTGAGGTGGAGGGACAGCCAATGTTGGGTAAGCCAGCCTCTTAAGAAGGTGGTGGAGAGTTTCTCTAGCCTTGGACATGGAGGTGGGAGTGGTGATGGTGATGGAGCTCATGGAGATGGAACTGCACATGGAATGGAGAGTCCAAGATAGATGGCTAGATGGGGTGTATGGCCATCCAAGAGGGTCTTTTTCTAGACCCTTGGATAGCCAAGGGAGTAGCCCTCTAGAGAATGATAGGATTCTCTAGAAGTAGGCTTAGGTGGCGGCTAGAGAGGTAGGGAGTGGGTCTCTTTAGATCCACTTTCTAAGGAGGTAAGTTGTGGACTCCTTGAAGAGTATTTTTAGTCTTCAAGGTGGCACCACCTTAGGAAGGCTCTAGAGAACTCTAGAGGTGGCGGCTATGTGTGTGTGTGTGGGTGTGTGTGTACGTGACTGTGTGGGTGTGTGAGTGGTCTCGATTGAGTCTTATAGGTCTAGGTGGTTAGGTTTAGATAGTCTCCTAGAATTAGGGTTATAAGCCCTAATACTAATGTGATATGTCTAATTGGGAGAGAAGATACCCAATTAGATCAGGCTTGAGTCAATTGGACTCTCACTGAGTCCAATTAAACTTGTGTTGGTTGAAATCTGAGCTTAATTGGACTCTATGAGTCCAATTGACCAGGTGAGTGTGATTGACTTAGATTCAAGTCAATTGGGCTTATTGAGAACCTAATTAGGTTCTTAGGAGGGTCTTAGGGTGGTGTACTAGGCTAAGGGCACCTTAATTTAGGCTCCCTAGGGTGTAGAATTTGGTTTAAGGGCTTAGGAAGTCAAGATCCAAGCTTGATTTCAAAAATAGGGATTGGAGAAGGGTTCCAAACATCTAATTTTATAATCAGATGACTTATACTTCAAAATTAGAAGTCCAGAACTCTGGTTTGGACATCCAATGTTGAATCAAGTAGGAGTTTAGGTTATGTCTTGGAATTCTACAGAAATTGGATGTCTGACACTTTGTCAGGACATCCAATTTTCCAGCAGAATTGGGTTCTAGGTCTGCGGTTTGTTTCTAAGGGTTCTAGACATCTAGCAACCTACCTGGATGTCCAAATATGGGCTGAAATGAGGGTTTTGAGGTATCCTAGGCTAAGGTGACCTAATCTAAGAGTGGCTAGGGTTTAGGGGGGTCGCTAGGGCTATCCTAATGTTAGGAAAGGTCCTATGTTCTTCATAATTTAACTCTACATTAAAATTCTACTTCGTAGAGTAGTGTACCTCTCCATACATTATTTCTTCATCTTTATTCTAGGGTTTCTACTCCAACTATGTTGTAGCACTAGCTTCTTTCCTTCTTCAGATCCAGCTTCAGGCCATCTCCTGAGCTTCTTATTATCTACAATCTAAATAATGCACTAATCAGTACATTATAGCATTATTTTATGAATATTTAGATAAAATGGGAAAGATGCAATGTATGTTGTTTATGCATGCATTATACTACAATTATGCTAAGTTCTAACTTAATTCAGGTCATTTAAGTCCTATGATTGCTGCGCAATCAACTCCTATTGCACTTTAGGGTTTAACTTTAAAACAGCCGACTCCACCTTTGATGCTTGTATCAAAGCTTGAAATCATCTACAACAGTCATCTCAACCCATTCACCCATCCTTTGACCCTATTCTAATCCTTAAACCAAGTTGAATTCGTACCCACCCAGTTTGCAATGACGACATTACAAAACTTAGGTGTGGGGGTGTTATAGTGTAAACAAATGGAAATTCAATTCTCTGAGGGGTTCTCACAAAAAAATACATTTAAAAAAAAAAAAAGGAAAAAGGGGACCAAAATTTTGTGACATGATTGAAAATCTTTCTTGAGGAGGAAAAGAGGAGGAAATGCAAAATGTCAAAAGGAGCTAAAACAAAAATAAAATTGATAGTTATAGCAATTGATTATGGGATCTACTAAAGTTCTAGACCAAATCAAAACAAACATTAAGTCCTGAAGTGCTAGAGACAAAGAGATTAGTAAAGAGTGCTGATCTTAGGAACCTTGGGCTTCTTTTAGGGCGTAAACACTCACGTATTGGTTAAGATATGGATTAGTCCTCAAGAGGTTAAGGAAAGTACAAAGGTGATGTATTAAGTCTAAGACTTAAGGAGTATTCGGCCTCATTTCCTACCCTTTGGTTTGCTAGACATGGTAACTTAAACACCCAAAATCCACACACCAATCTGGTTTAGTGCACTTAACGAAGAAATAACGACAAAAGTGTTCTATTCTAAAAAGTCATCTCAAAGATCTAGCTTAGCAGTGGCTCGAAAACACAGCTTGATTGGATAAATTCCCGGTGTGGAGAGGTCGAATGAATAATATTCCCCTTGAAGATGCATAATAACATATCGTCTCCTCGATGCTTATCTCCTAGGATATCTAAATATCCTACTAGGGGCATGTAAGCACTTTGTGCTGGTTCAGGTGCCATGGATGGGATCATCCCAAAATGTCGAATGCTAGGGCCTAAATTTAGCTACAAAACACCATGGGCAGCGCTACCCCGAAGTGTCGAAAATCAGGAGTTCTACAGGTTGCCATGGGTGATGCTATTCTGAAGCATCAAAAGCCAGGGACCCTTTGAGGATTGATGGTGGGGACAAGGAATCCGATACAGACCGTTTTTAGGGTCAATCCGAGGCTAGATTTAGGGAAATATAAAAAGAAAAAGAGAGAAAACTCTCCAAATGAAAAAGCCTTCTCTATCTCTCTCTTATCAAAAATGCACTGGCAAATAGAATCTGGACTTGATACGTCTAACGCACGGGTGCCTTAATCACTGGGGTCAACGAACCTCTGGTAGTTTTTGTGAGCCTTAGAAACCTTCGCGGCACACCCATGCTGAAGCTGGTTAGGTCTAGATCTTGGCTAGTACTTGAGTCCTCTAGACCTATTGTTGGCATTCTATTCTAACTTCTAGAGAGTGGCACAAATCAGGCATCTGAACATTAAAGTATGGTTTAGCGATCTAGTTCTTTCCATGAGATTTTGTTAGGGACTAGCAAAACTTAGGCATGGGGCTATGATGGTAACACCATCATTCGTCATAACTACCTTAAATTAGTTAGAATCAAGTGACAAATGCTCCTGAATAATTGCCTGAGGACAGCAATTCCACTTAAATCCATTTTGAGAAGAAAATAATAAAAGGGCTAATTCTGTAGTTTTAACATCACATCATAAATGCAGAGTAACCATAGGGTCACTCAGGGGTTAATTAGAGGTCAAATGAGCATTAATGTCCAAGAAGTGGGTCAACACAAATAGAAACAAGGATTCACGTGTTTCAAGAACTAAACAATACACAAAACCCAAATTTTGGGCCCACTTGAATTGAAGAGGATATGGTCAGAATCAAATTAATCTAAACCTCTTAAAATTCATAAAAAGAATATTCTAAGAGGTTTCGTACCCTTGGTTTGACAATCTGAACCCCTTTTGACCTAGAATAGAGTTTCAGATGGGATTTGCCCTAATTTCAAGATTCCTTAGGTCGAAATTAGGCTAAGGCCAAACTTAGGGTCCAAACAGAGACCATCTTGACCTAGTTTGCATTTCAATCTCTTAAATCTCTATTTCTCTCAATCAGACCCCTAGCTTTTGAAATTCCTTGCAAAAAGACCCCTATTTTCTCATCATTTTCTTCACTTAGGTCCCTACCACCATTGGCAATGGGAACGCACCTTCAGTGAGATTCAAGGGAGGTTTTCTCCCTAGAATCAAAGCCAATCACATCCAAATTTGGAAGGAAGGACTTAGAGGAAATTCCCAATCTCTCGAACCACCTCTTAATCTCCAAATCAAGCTCTAGCACTCAGACGAACTTGAGATTTTAGGGATTTTTCTCCCTAAAAACCCAAGCAATCCAAGCCTCCTTCCAAGCTTAGAGCTAGATCTTGAGACCTATAGTAGAACCCCCAACTCCAAACCATCCTCCTTAACAAGGTTTCAAGGCCAAAACACTTCCCTTCCCTGGCCTGCTCTAACCAAGCTCAAGCGAGCTTCTCAATCTACCTTCATCATCCTCTGCCACGTACAATAGGTAGAGGGAACATCTTCTCCAAAGTCTTACGTGTCTAGTGCACATCATCTAGCACCGTCTACCCCTTCATCGTTGCCACTTCTCACCATCGGAGCATTCACCTTCTCTGACGACGCCCAATCATAGTTGGTGCCAAGTTCTCATCCCCTTTGTTTATAGATAAGCTCTTCTTCCTTCTCTCCTTCATTAGGTTAGAATCAACCCATTCCCAACTCAATTCAATTAAAAAATCACCCTATACCTTACTGTCTTCTCTACCTTCGGCCACGCCTTCAGCGTGGTCACCCGACCACCACACACATCCAAACACCATGCTACCACTCCCAAAAGCTTCACCGTGAATCCACCATCAAAAGCCCTCTCCTTATTGGCTCTTCCATCCATGAAAACACCCTGATGAACAACCCACACTTCTACCACCCTAACACCCACCGTTCGGCCACTCCACTGCACCTTGCACCAAATCGCACCCACCATTACCTTAGCCACACTAAGGCAAAGGTCACCAGCTATCTAATTGGGCCCTAGGCCATACTTCTCTTATAAATCAATCTCCATCGCTACCTTTGACTTCTTTGACACCGACTGCCTCCCTCCGGCTACCAAACAACCTACCACCAGCAATAGAAGGTGCAGTTTCATCTCATGAACCAACCACACCTCTAATTAAGCCTCCAGCAATGACAGCAACATGAATGCAACAACACTTCAACCCTGTTGCATTCATGAAGAGGACAAAGAGAGGTGGGACATTTAGTTCCACCTCGTGTGTAGAAGACCTGCCATCAGCATATAAAAGATTTTTGTGCCCAAGGCTTATCGCCTCAGACACGGGGTGAGGTCCCTCTCACTCACGTGCCTCACACCTCTCTCACCTCACATGCCTGGTGAGCCTGGTCCCCTATGCTCATTATTCGATTACCTACTTACTCGGTTATAAGAGAAGAATGAGGAATTTCTGAGGTTAAGGATAGGTTTTGCACTGTAGCCTTGAAATTCATGCCCATATATGCTGAACACTTGTGAGATTTCAAGCAGCTTACTCTGTGTTGGCTCTGTGACTTGTGCTATGCAACTTAAGTTGTCTGACCTTAGGGTCGGACATCTCTTATGCTACTAAGGTTTGTGCTTGGCCTTGTGCTTAGTTCTGAACACTGCGAACATATTGAGCTTAGTTGCTAACATGGCTATTTGCAAATAAGTGGTTGAAGAACCACCATTGAGAAATTGAATGCATGGGATATGTGCCTATTGTGGGAGAAAAAAGGTGACTTAAATCACCATTTTTAGTGTTTCTTTATTCTTTTTATCCCAACAACTTTTGAGATATAATTTGGTTTATTATTGTATATCATTTTGAGTATATTAAATATATTCCTGAGTACATTTTATATTCATTGAATATCTCTCTTGGGTTTAATTGATTGTGCTCATTATTTCTAATTGCAATTAGTGCATGAATTCCACATTTACTCCCTGCTAACAACCTCGAACTCATTTCTTTATTTCCGAGCTCTATAAATTTTAAATTCTATAAAGTGATTTTCATCAACTATACTATGACGCGATACATACTTTAAACGATGACTCTCGCTCCATCAACAGTGAGGTTGAAGTGATGATAACGTCATCATCAGCCATATCTAGCTTTAAGTAGCCAGAATCCATTGATAAATGCTCCTACATAATCGATAGAAGACCATAATTCATTACATATCCATTTTGAGAGAAATGCATTAAATAGGAGTAAAACTGTAGTTTCAACAGAATATCTTAATTGAAGAACAATCACAGTGTTTCCCAGGGATTTATTAAAGGTCAAATGGTCATAAATGTCAAATAAGTGGGTTCATACAGACAGAAATGAGTTTTCATGCATTTCGAGAATTAATGGACATCTGAAACCCTAAAAATAAACCTTCTTAATTAACTGAGGTTATGGTTAGGATAAAATTCACCTAAACCTTATAAAAATCATATAAAAATATTCTATAAAGTTTGGTATGCTTTCTTTGACCATTGGAACCCATTTTAACCTAAAATAGTCTCAGATAGATAGTTGCCCTAATTTGGGTTTCTTCATAAATTATCCAGTCAAACTTGGCCAAAACTAAAATCCAACTTCACCATCAGATTCCTTGGGTTCAAATTAGGTTTGTACCAAAATTTGGTCCCAATCAGAGATCATCTTAACATAGTTTGCATTCCAGTCCTGTTCTGACTCTTTTCCTTACACATACGCCCCTAGCTTTCAAAATATATTGCAAATAACCCCCTAACTTCATCATCATCTTCATAAATAGGTCCCCACCGCCTTCAAACTCCTAAACCCATCTTTGGCAACCTTCAATCAAGGAGTTCTCCCTGATTTCTTGCCCAATCTCTTCCAAAATTGGAAGGAAGACTTCTAAGAGTTCCCTACAAGCTGAGCTTCATCTTGGGCTCTAATTCCTACTCAAAACCTAATGTGAATCATTTGAAGGATTGGGTCTCCTATTTCACAAAGCTTCGAAGCTTCCAAGCTTCGTTTCCAAGCTTGGACCAAGCTTGGAAAGTTCCCTTGAGGCCTATATAAGGATCCCTGAGGACAAACCGTCCTCCTCAGCTCGTTTTGGCCAGTTTCTCCACCTTCTTCTCCTCTCTCCGGCTGAAAGCTCCATGAGCTCCGGTGAACTTCCCCATCTACATTCTTCACCAGCCATCACAGACTATAGCCAGTCGGTTACTCTTCCTCAAGCTCCTCCGCCGCTCGCAATACCAGCGATGGTCACCTTCCCTTCTCTTCCTCGTCATTCTCCCTCATCGGAGGTGTTCCCTTCTTCGGTGTCGACCATACCATAACTGATGCCATACTACTCCCTTCGACCAATTAGATTAGTTAGTTAGGTTCCCTTAGGTTATTAGTTTAATTTCTATTATCCAAAACCCAAAAATAATCCCTCGACCTCCACGCACGACACCTTCATCTTCCGCTCTGGCCACATCTCCGGTGAGGCTTTCCCATCACCTCACGCCTCCAAACGCCTCGCCAACAAGCCATACACTTTCGCCGTTCCACCACCATGAAAAGCCTTCTCCTACTTCGCCATTTCATCCACCCAAACTCCCCGCAGAACAAACCTATCTTCATACGCACTTCCCGACTTCGCTACTCCACCACACACCTCCATTGACCACAAGGCCGCCTCCACCACCGTTTCCAATCCCAGGCGAAGCTCTTGAGTTTTCTAATTGGGGCTTAGCACCGGTATTCTTGATTTCAAGTGCATGACCGGAGCACCACCTCCACCATCGCTGCTGCCTTCGTTCTTCATGTTCTAAGCCACGCAAGCCCTAGGTGCTATCTCCAAGACATGCACCTTCATTCTAGGAACTCACCCAAGTGGTCAATCAAAGACTACATCCTCTACAGCTGCTTCAATTTGAGACACCTTCACCTGCAGGTGCACGTGAAAGAGAGCTGTGGGATTTAGTCCCATATCGCAGGATTTAGAAGCAATGCTATGACATAAAGTGATTTTGTGATACTAGTTGTTCTCCTCAAGACACACGGGGTGAGGTCCCTTACCCGCACACCTGACCCGCCTAGACCTATCACTCCTCGGCTGCGACCCCACACACGTAGCCCTGGACACGATTACCGAGTATACCCGAATACATAAATATCCAGTTATCTGAGGAAGAAGAGGCAGAAAGAGAGAGTGGGGGAGGGGAGGGTTTTACTCTGCAGAGTGAAGCCTCAACACTTAGTCATTAAGGAGTTGTGTGAAGCCCCTGTCCATTAGAAGAAGAGGAAGAGCTAAGAAGAATAAGGGGTCGTTGATGGGAACACCATCATGAGCCTTAACTAGCTCATTTTGACCTAGGAAAGAGAATAAAAGCTCCTACATAACCAAGTGAAGGGCCTAACTCAGAGAATAACTAGGTTGAAAGAAAAGCAAGAAACAAAGGCTAAAATTGCAATTTTACCATTGCAGTACAACAACAGGATTTCTCAGGGGTTAAACAAGGGTCAATTGATCTTAATAAGATGAAAAGTGGGATGGTTCAATCAGAAAAGGGTTAATGTGAGATCTGAGAATTAAATGACATCCTGTAACCTTAAAATAAACTCACTTAATTTAACAAGGTTTGGGTCTGGATAAAAATTAACTAAAACCTCTAAAATTCATGGAAAAATATCCTTTATGGTTTAGAACCTTCAATTTGGCCTTTAGAACCTATTTTGATCTAAATAGGGGTCTTAGTCAAACATTTACCCTAAATTGAGTTTTTGTTCAAAATGTCCATTCAAACATGGTCAAACCTAAAATCCAACTTCACCATTGGATTCCTTAGGTCCAAATTAGGTTTATACCAAAATTTTGACCCAAGGGGAATTCACCTTGACCTACTTTGCAAAACAGTCCAACCCAATTACTTTTACACCCCTAACTTTCAAAAACCTTGCAGAGGCCCCCCTAGCTTCCTCGCTATTCTTTGAAATTAGGTCCCTCCGCCATTACAGCAGAGGAATCCTACTTCCGCGAGGATTCAAGATGGAGATCTTATTTCCTCAGAGAATCCCTCTCAGATTTGAAAGGGAGATTCTCTGAGGAATTCCCGATCGTGTGAACCCCATCATGCACTCTAATTCACACCCAATCTCTCATGCGAACGCACAAGAGATATGGGTATCTCTCGACTTTCCTACTCTAGTGAGGAGACTTGTGCTTGGAATCTTGTCTTCCAAGCACAAGGCCCTCTGCCTATGCCTATAAAAGAAGGCCCAGGCCCGGCTGATCATTCCAAGCTTGATTTGGCCGAAGAATCCCCCAAAATTCCTCCTTTCCCCTCTCCGACCAAGTAGCCCGCAAGCTCCAGCGACTCTTCCTCCCTCTTCTCATCGCTCTACCACCATACTAGTGGCAGAGTCTTCTCCACCTCATTCTTGCGCGTCGTGCCATACCTGCGCCTATGTCTTCAGCACTCTCGTTGTCACCACCTCTTCATCTCAAGTCCTTCGTCTCCGGCGACAGCAGATATGCGTCGTTTTCCCTCTGCCTCCTCCCTTCATCCAATCACTCTCAGATAAGTTCCTCTCTCTCTGCTCTTCATTTTGCCCCTCTTTATTTCACAAAACCACCCTCGACAACCACAAACCACCCTCATCTTCCTCATCTCCAGCAGACCACCAGCGAAGGCACATCAATCACTCCACGCACCCACACTCCTCACCACCAACCGTAGAAGCACCACCACCTTCCACTGATCATCATCCACCTCTTCATCGACCGCCACACATGCCCTACACTTCCCCCGAACAACCCCACTTTCACGGCCATAGACCGACCTAGGCACGCACGCCTAGGCCATCTCGTGCCACGCCACCCACCGTGCCACCTTCGCCATGACACGGCGAAGCTTTCTAAGTGTTTTGACAGAGCCATGAGGCCATATTCGTGGTGAAAGGGTTGGACCCCCATCTTCCATTGGAGTAGGAGCAAAGCTTGCTCGCAAGCTTGCTCCAGGAAGCCCTGCACCAGAAGACCGAGCCCCAGGTGCATAGAAACACTTTGCAATCCCCTTGCACCCAGTAATTGAAGCCAACGCACTCCGCTACTGCAGCAATTGAGCGAGACTCCCTGCGGATGCACGCAAAGAAGTGGATGGGACTTTTAGTCCCACCTCAATAACTTTAGAAGCGGCAAAATGGTATAACTTGATTTTGTATTTTAGCCTCATTGCCTCCGAACACGGGGTGAGGTCCCCTCGCCCATATACCCGTCTCGTTCGCGCTTACTCCTTTGCGAACCTGGCTGACCTGACCCGATAACCCTACACTCCTCGCACATCACCCACGCCGGTGCACCTGGACACGAGTGCACTAACCCGACCCGTTTACCCGATTGGCTCTAGGAGAGAGATCCTAAGAGAAATAAGAGCGAGAGCGTATGCGGGGGAGGGTAGGGGTAGGTTTTGCACTTCTGTGCAGGGAAAGGAAGAAGGAAGGAAAGATGAAGGAAGGCTAAAGAAGAAGGGAGCTACAAAGAAGAAGAAGAAGGCTCAGCTAAAGACAGAGAAAGAGAAAGAAGTCAAGGCAGAGGAAGGAAGGAGAAATCAGAGAAGGAAGAAGAAGGAAAGAAACCAACGAAAGAGAAGAAAAGAAAGAAGAAGAAGACAGAGGAGAAAGAAGCTACAGACAGACAAGCCAAGGAAGAAAAGGGCTCGACTAAAGTCAAGGAAGAAAAGGAAGAGAAAGAACAAGACATTAGAAGAAAAAGAAAGAAGAGAAAGCTCAAAGCATCTAAATTTCCTTTTACATCTTTATTCATATCTTTGAAGCATTTATATACATTGAAATTAGACCTATTGCTTCATAATATTGTTGAACATCTCATTTGATTAAATTGAAGTTGTGTTCTTAGTCTTTAAAATACCAATTTGCTCCCCATGTTCAACCTCAGATTCTTAGTTTTTCGAGTAATAAATTCTTATTTGTTTTTCAAAGTGATTTCAACTATACTGCAACGCAATATTTACAAACCCAATTTCGCTTTCGAATAAATAGTCGTGCTAGAGAAGAGAAAGGAAAGAAAGAAGAAGAAGAGAATAAAAGAAAAGATCAGAGGAAAAGCATTGTAGCAAGTGACATTTAAGTCGTCTAACTTGATATCCAAATGTCTGATCACTGTTCATTTATTTGACATTAATGAGTATTTGATATATATGTGCTTAGACTAATAATTGATAATCTAAATCACCATTATTTTGACTTAGATATCTTTTTGGTCTCATAAAGTCTTGAAATACTCATGTTCTCATTGGATATCGGATTTGAGTAGTTATCGTTCATTGAATATTATTATTGTGCTTAAATTCTTGTGCTCATTTATATTTTAATCGAGATTAGCACGTGAATTCCATATTTGTTCCCTGTGTTCGACCTCGGACTTCATTTTTAGATATTCAAGTTATAAATTTTATTTATTTGAGAGCGATTTGTCAATTGTACTACAACACATTTCCCTAACTTTGACAAAAAGCTTATCAACATTTTGGCGCCATTGCCGGGGAGCAACATGCAATTCACCGCTATTCTTTGTTTTATTCGATTATATTTGAGCACTAACTTGCCCTATTTTTCTTTTCTTGTGATTTTTGCGAGGTACTTCAAGTAGAGATCTCCCACGCAAAATAGCTGCTCCAGGGCAGGTAACTTTTCGATTCTTCCCTAATCAACCTTCTAATCTTGGGAAGATAAAAAAAAAAGGAAAATAGTCAATTAGGAATTACCTACATTATTTTCTTAATAATATCATTAAAAAGGTAAGTTTCCTTATTTGCAAAAAAATTTATATCTGATTGAAAGCTTGAGATGATTTTTTAGAGATCCCTACCCTATTTCATGTACCTATTAGGGATTACGCTTAAGTTCTAAGCATCTTGGACTACTCACAGTCTTGTTTGAAGTCCAAGGTGTACATCTTAAGATTTAATTGGACTTGAAATAGAGCCAACTAGGATTTCTACTCTAGGGTTTTGAAGTGTTAGTTCAAATTTGCCTGCATTAAAGGAAATTAACCCTCCCGCATTTGTGTGCTACCCAAGCCCCTGTTTTTAAAGATCTAATCAAGAAATCCCATAAAAATCAGGCTCTAAGATTCACTTGAACCCTAAATTGTGGACCTAACAACCTCAAAGTCAATTTAGGTTGATTTCTAGGTCTTGACCTAGATTTCATTCTACCATCTTTAGGGCAAGTCAGGTGAAGTTGGTCTACATTGTAGGCCAACCAACATCCAAATTAGGTCACAAGTCAAATCAACTTCTAATCAAGTAAAACTCAAGGCACTAATTAGGCTAAAATTGGTAGACTTAAGGTCATAAGTTCCTACATTCGGGTCTACCTAGAACTGTAGTGACAAGGAAGGTCGGGTGGGGGAAACCCTATAACTCGTGGGGAGCTCTACCATGTAGGGGTCTTTGTAGGGCTCTCCCTTTCTGGCTACCAAGGTAATTCTCAGGTGTGTGGATTTCTGATTTAGAGGCATCATCTGCCTCAAAACTGCCTTAGTCATCCAAAATCTTTGGGTGCCTTGATTGGGTCCAAACAATATCCAGTCCCTCATCCTTTCTCAAGAGCACACAAAAGAAGGCCATTAGATTTTTAACCTAAGAGACCTCATTAGATCTTCTTGGGAATTTCTTTCAAATCTAATCACTTCAATCTAATCTGAATTTTGATTCTACATCTTGATTCCACTACCTGATTTTTATAACCTGACAACTTGGGAAAAACCAATTAGGAATCCTAAATCCCAAAATGATCATAAAAGATAAAGTGATTGAGGCTGCTCTTAGATATTTTGAAGATTATCCAACCAACATGATTCAGGTTAATGTCCTAGAAACAATAGAATTCATTATGAACCGTGTTAAACTTTTGATTACTCACCTAAGAAATGGTTCAACCTAGGAAACCCTCATACCAGAATTCAATGAGGTTTACGAATTGCATAGAATGGAGGGTTTACATTGCTTAGCAAATCCATTACTCTAGAAGATACACCAAGATATCATTGAGTAATGTGCAGATGTTCTAAGTCTATTACGAGAAGACATTGATGAGACATAATGGAGTGATTCTAAAGCTCTCCAGAGCCTGGGTTTGATGATCAAAGTTGCTATGGACCCCTAACCCAAATGAATTCAGATTCAAACTTTATAACAATTGACATACCTAATCTTGATAAGGGTTGGGAGGATCCAATTGCAGGTGTTGCCGATTCCAAACCAGCCTTAGAAAGCGTTGAAGCTAGTCCTTCAAACTTAGATTTCCCCTACACCTGTGATGATGAGAATAAAATAGACATTCTTGAGAATGTAAATCTCGAGCCTTATCCTGTTAAGATGATTCTTGAGAATGATTCTGACATCCCAATAGAGCCCACCCTAGATTCTAGTGATCTAATCCTTACCCTTAACTTAGAATCTGGATTCAAGCCTATTTGGGATAATTATGAGACCTAATGTGATGAGAATCAAATTTTGAGTCTAGAATAAGATTCTAGGCCTGTATTTAATGAATACACCTCTCCAACCTCCTCAAAGACACAAATTGATTTTTTGAAAGTCACACCAATCTATGATACAGAAACCGAGGAGTTGGAAGAGCTGGGACTCGATTGGGTCTATCCTAGGAGCAAAATACTCGAGCCTATACCTACTAGGGACACCTTTTTGAGATCAGAATCTGAAATTAGGTTAGATCCAAGTCAAGTTGTTGCTTCTACATATCTTTATCCTTTTTGTGGTGGAACTTTTGATCTGGAATCAAATTCAGAACACGATCTTCGCAAGTTCCCTGACAATTTCGAATCTTACTCTGATTTCGAAGAACTGTTGTTTCCTAATTATTCCAAACCTACTTACGACCTCAGCAACTATGAGCCATCCTTTGATTCTGACACTGAGGTCAATGCTTTGAAAGAAACCACCTCTTCTATAAAACATACAATCCGATTCCAACCCCAACCCACCACCAAAATCAATTTCTACTCTGATTCACCTCTCTCTAATCCGGTAGCACATGATTCTCCTCCATCTTTTGATCGGGATTCGGACATCGATCAAACTACTAATCACTCCCTATCTTTCTCTGATTACTTTTGTAGGGTTCCTACATCCTCCAAAGACTCCTTTTCATTTAAGAATCCCTACTCTGACCAGGCTAATTGGACTCAACAAAACCCTGGATCTTCATTTCCACATCTTTTTGAACTTAAAAATACCTGGTGGGCTCCGTATCTCTTGATCCACATCCATCAACCCACCAGATTAATTGGGTTTGGGCTGCATCATCAACCTGTTGATCTAAACAAGAACCTGGTTGGACCAACCAGGCTATTGATCAAGGTGCTTGTTTTACAAAATTCATCTGATTTGAGCACTCCTCCATGACCACTTTCTGCTCGATTGAAGGCATTGAATTGAGCACTTAACGGAAGGCAACCCATCACTCTAAAAACTCGTGACCCTTCTAATTATCTTTTTGAGCCACACATCTACTTCACTTTGAGTTTAGTTCTAGAACAGTCAACTCCACCTTTGGTACTCGTACCAGAGCTTGAAATTGTCTGCAACAACCATCCCAACTCGTTCACCCACCCTTTTGACCCTGTTTTAACCCATGAACCCAACTAATTTCATACCCTCCAGTTTACAATGAGGACATTGCAAAACTTAGGCATGGGGGGGTGTTAAAGTGCAAACACATATAAACTCAAGTTTCTGAGGGTTCTCACAAAAAATTTTACATAGTCAAAAAACCAAAAAAATAAAAAAATTGAAAAAGAACAAAAAATGGAAAGGGGAGGAATTTTTGAGAAATTGATTGTATATCATTTTTTAGGGGGAAAAGAGGAGGTGATTTAAATGTCAAAAAGGAGCTACAATTTGAAACAAAAAAGGGATAGTCATTAGTAAATGATTATGGAATCTACTTAAGTTCTAGACCAAATCAAAAGAAAAAAATTAAGTCCTAGAATAACAAAGAGACATGGAGATTAGTAAGAGTGCTGATCTTAGGCCTCTTGGGCTTGATTCTAAGGCTTAAAAATTCACGTATTCGTTAAGATCCAGATGGTCCTCAAGAGGTTGAGGAAAATGCGAAACTTATGTATTAGGTCTAAGGCTTAAGGATTATTCAACCTCGTTCACTAACCTCTGGTTTGCAGGACTCGATAACCTAAGCACCCTAATCCACACACAACTCTAGTTCAGTGCGCTTAATCAATCAAAATCATGCAAAAGTGTTTATTCTATTCTAAAAGAAAGCTACCTAGATTAGGAGCGGCTTATAAACACAAGTTGATTTGGATGAGTTCCTGACGTAGAGAGGCAGGAAATTCCCCTTGAAGATGCACAATAACATATCGTCTCCTCTGTGCTTATCTCATAGGATATCTAAATATCCTACTGGGGGCATGTAAGCACCTTATGCTGGTTCAGGTGCCATGGGTGAGATTATCTCGAAATGTCGATCGCCAGGGACTAAATTTAGCTACAGAACGCCATGAGGGGCACTATCTCAAAGTGTCAAAAGCTAGGGTTCTTCTGGGGGTTGCCATGGACGGTGCTAAACCAAAGCATCGATTGCCAAAGACCCTATGAGGATTGATGGTGGGGACTAAGAATCCGATATAGACCGTGTTTTTGAGCCAATCTGAAGCTAGAAATAAAGAAAATAAAAAGTGAAAGAAAACTCTCCAAAAATGCAAAAATTCTTCTATCCCTCTCTCCTACAAAAATGCACTGCAAATTTAACCTGGACTAACCATGTTACAAGCATGGGTGCTTTAACCACTGGGTCAAACGAACCTTAGGATAGTTTCTGTGGGCCTTAGAAACCTTCGCGGCAGACTGTTGGATGTATGAATTGCTACGCTAACGGTTTGGTTTTAAAACCTTGTCGTTGTAGCTTGAAAGCAAAGAATTAATGTTCAACAAATAAAATTTATACCGAAATTGAAATTCCAAGTCGAACACAGGGAGGCTACATCGATCTATATTCGCAATTATATTTTTTTTAGAACTTTTCTTGAAAAGCGAGGCGATGTAATTACAATGAAGCTATTACAGCAATCTGACTAAAATGAAGAGAGAGAGAGAGAACATGCATTCAATATTTCAAAATGTTTATACAATAAATTCAAATAAGAATTACACTAGAAAGCAGGAAATCAGCTACTCTAGAAAGCAGGAATATTCTACACTAGAAAGCTGTAAAAAAAATGGGACAGAGAAGTTATCCTCCTCGACGATCGCTTGGAGGATGAGCCGGACGGGACGACGCCTGGACGAAGGAGGATAGAGCAAGACGAAGGAGGACGAAGCAGAAGAATGGGAATGGGGCAGCACATCGTCGTCGCCACGGGATCCACTTCCGAACGGGGATGAAAATTTGGACTTTATCTCGCGAGGAGCATCTCGGGTGTGGGACAAGCTTCTCTTGAGCTTTGGAGAGGTAGAGAAGAGAAGGAAGGGATGAGAATTTCATGTGGAGGGGGTCTCCTTTTATAGTTTTAAGGAGTGGGGGCAAATTGGACATTACACCTTTAAAACATTAAATAAGGGGTCTTTAGTGATGGATAAAACCGTCGCTAAAGCCCCATCGTGGGCATAGTGGGCGTTGCTCGTACGGCTGCTGGCTTCCACGCGCGTTTAACGTATGCCGCACGTTTGCTGAATCTCAGCCGTCCGATCGCGAGATCAGACGGCTTAAGATGCTCCTTCCCCGCTCCTCAGCACGCGCCCGCCCACGTTCGCTGCCACGTCCCCACCTCGCATGTAATAGCACGTGGGCGCTATCAGATGATCTGAGCCGCCCATAGCCAATCGGGCGGTCGCCTTTAATCACATGCGCCTGCAGATCGCGAGTCGAACCCGCGTCCTGTGAACGTGCAACACCTCGCGACTGCTGCTCTATGCGGAGGAAAGTGTCGCATGGATGATTTAAGGCGCGTGCCTCCACAGCCGTTGGATCTTGGGCGGATGCGGGGGCTTTAGCAGTTGCGTGCGAGCGATTGGGCGGTCGAGATGGCACCATGTGGCGCCATCTTGGCCGTCCATCTTCTAGATGATGTAGATGGTGCCACGGGTGTTGGATTGACTCGATTTTTTTGTCGTTAGGTTGCGATCGTCGATCCGAATCCATCCGTGCGGTTGGATTTGTCATTTGAAGTGTAGATTTACATCATCTTGGCCCTTGATCTTCTAGGGTTCCCCGGTCACTATCAGATGCTACAGATGCCTGATTAGGGCGATCTCGGAGTCATTGAACTCCAATCATCGCCCTGATCACATCTGTATTGTTGGATTTTCGATCCGAGACCCTGATAAAAAGTTTGCCCTATCCAAGCACATAAAAGGAGACAATTAACCTCCATTTTATTTAAACTACTCTAAATGCAAGATGATGCATGTTATGCACTATTTATAGCATGCAATGCAATCCTATGCTTAAGAACATGCATAAATAGACATCTTAAGTATTGTAAATATGTTTACATCATACCCCCATGCTTATCTTTTGCTAGTCCCTGGCAAAAACTATATGCTCTTTATAAAAGAATTAGGTTGGATTATTTGGGCATGAGTTATTTTCAATCATTAAGATATTATCTACTTAGGATCTGAACTTTCAAAGACACAACAGTGCCCGAGTATCTACCAAAATGCAGACTGCCTCAAGCCCTCACCTTATTCAAAGTAAAATTTCTTTTTCTCTTTTTCTTTTTTTCTATTTTTTTTTAATTTTCAAATTTTAGGGTTTAAGAGTGGCTTTCTATGGCCATTCAACTCACCCAAGATTTGATGAGAACCCTAAGTTTTAAGCATCTTATTGTGAATGTGATAGACTCATTGACCGCCAGTTAAAATGGACTTCGGGTTTCTACGCCTCTAGGTGACCTCAAAAAGAATTCTTCCTTAAGGTGTATCTTTTCAACCGGTAGCTTTCTCACTACTTTTATTTTTTACGAGGTCAACACAAGGGTGAATCCAGTGTATATCTCTCCGATTTATTCTACTTCTCCGCTTCTTCCTAAGTATTTTGGAAATTTTCAGTGCATTTACTGAGCTAGGTTCTGGACAACCAGTCGATAAGCTGTTACCACCGACAACTTGCCAGCCATACTCGTGTGGGAAGTGTGGTTTATTTTTTTTCTTTTCTCCTTTTCTTTTTGATTTTTTTTTCTTTTTTTCTTTTAAGTAGGTGGCTTCCCTGGTCTAAGATTTACCTAAAGGTAGCAAAAAGAGAAAGGTCCAGTGACTGGGCTCTGGACAACCTACCTGTGGGCTGTTACCCACGATAACTTGCTAGCCATATCACCCTAGAAGGTTCATTAGCTACCCAATTTCCGTTAGAATCGCCGAACAATGAGTCAATGCAAAGAAAGTGTGTAGATGCTTAAAACTCAAAAATTCCCTCAAATCAGAGGGTGGGTTGATAAGTCGTGTACTTATCACCCAAACTTATTTTTTCCAATTATGATAGAATTAAGATGGCGAGGACTCGAAAGACAAATCCACATTTTAGTAGATACACAGGCTAATTAAGTCCAAAGACTTGAAGGGTCTTTGTGTTCAGATCCTAATGTAAAATTTCCTAAGATTGAAAAATCCTAATGTTCAACTAACCCTTCCTAATTTTGATTTTTTTATGTATAAATAAGAAGAGAAAAACAATTTATATGAATTTCACAAAGCTGACCAAATGATTCAAAAATGAATCCACCCCCCCATGCCAAGCTGATGCAATGTCCTCATTGAAAAAGAGACATGAAAGAAAGGGTAGAATATGAAAGATGTCACCTGAATATGAAGCTCGTATCAGCCTTGTGTCATATGTACAACTACTGAGTTTAATGACGTCAGCTAGGCGAAGTCCAGCCAAAAAAGTCACAGAATGGCTAGAGCAACTGTGTCTGAGACAGGTTCAGGAAGAATACGGTTAATAACAGGCTTCAGACGTTGACCGTTGACTTTAAATGTGTTACCCGTCTTTGGGTCAGAAATCTGAACAGCTCCATTTAGAAAAATCTGGTCAATTATGAATGGGCCATTCCGTTTAGATCTAAGTTTCCCAGGAAAGAGCTTAAGTTTAGAATCGAATAACCAGACCTTCTAGTTTGGCTCAAAGCTCTTCGGGAAATCAGTTGATCATGTAGAGCTTTGGTCCGAGCCTTGTTGATCTTGGCATTCTCATAAGCATCATTTCTAAGCTCCTCCAACTCAGATAGTTGGAGTTTCCTGGTCTTCCCAGCTAAATTCAGATCTAAATTGCATTGTTTGATCGCTCAGAATGCCCTGTGTTCAATCTCTACGGGTAGATGGCAAGCCTTTCCATACACCAAACATAATAGAGACATGCCGATGGGCATTTTATACATCGTATGGTAGGCCCAAAGAGCATCCTCAAGCTTTTGAGTCCAATCCTTGTGATCAGGCCTAACCGTTTTTTGCAGAATGTTCTTGATCTCTCGATTGGAGATCTCGACTTGTCCATTCGTCTGGGGATGGTAAGGTGTGAAAATTTGATGATTAACCCCGTATTTGGCCAATAAATTCTGGAATTGGGCATTAGTAAAATAAGTGCCACCATCACTGATGATAGCCCTTGGAATCCCGAACCTACTAAAAATATTTTTCTTGACAAAATTGATGACCACCTTGTGGTCATTGGTTCGGGTGGGAATCACCTCAATCCATTTGAACACATAATCAACAGCAACAAGAATGTACTGATGTCCAAATGAAGGGATAAAGGGTCCCATGAAATTGATGCCCCAAACATCGAAAATTTCAACGGGAAGAATAGGGTTTAGGGGCATCATATCTCATTTAGTTATGCTCCCGAGTGCCTGACATCGAGAACATGACCTTGAGAAATCCTGGGCATCCTTGAATAAAGACAGCCAATAGAAGCCAGATTGCAAGATTTTTGCAGCCGTCTTTTTCCCGGAGAAATGTCCACCACACCCAGATGCATGGTAGAACTCGAGTATACTGTTGAATTCATTCTCTGGTATACATTGGTGAATAATCTGATCAAAGCTGATGCGATACAGTTCAGGGTCCTCTCAAAAGTAGTATTTGGCCTCAGATTTGAGTCTATCTCGTTGTTGCTTAGTCTAATCCTAGGGGATTTGACTAACGACCAAATAGTTGACAATGTCAGCAAACCATGGGGTGTGGACACCTAAAACTGTAAGAATAGTTTCGTCCAGAAAAGTGTCAGCAATCGGAATGTCCGGACAAGAAGAATCACCTAGGACTCTCGACAAATGATCCGCTACCACATTTTGTACCCCGATTTTATCCTTGATTTCAAGATCAAATTCTTGAAGAAGAAGAATCCAATGAATAATCCAGGGTTTAGCATCCTTTATGGCCAAGAGATGTCTCAAGGCCGAGTGGTCGGTATAGATGATAACATGGGACCCTAAGAGATAAGCCCTGAACTTTTCCAAAGCAAACACTATAGCTAGTAATTCCTTTTCAGTAATAGTGTAATTCCTCTAGGCTTCATCCAGAGTTTTACTAGCGTAGTAGATGATAAAGGGCTTTCGATCAATTTTCTGACCCAAGATAGCCCCAACCGCGTAATCAGAAGCATCGGTCATGATCTCAAAAGGGGCTATCCAAATTGGTGGTTACAAAACTGGAGCACAGGTGACTGCCATTTTCAGGAAATCATATGCCTTTCAGCATGATTCGTCAAAAAAAAATGGCGTTTCTTTGGCAAGAAGATTGCTCAAAGGACGAGCAACCTTCGAGAAATCCTTGATGAATCTTCGATAAAATCCCACATGACCAAGAAATGATCGGATTTGTTTAACAGATGTGGGAGGAGGAAGTTTAGCGATAGCATCAACCTTAGCTTTATCCACTTCAATTCCCCGTTCAGAGATTACATGACCCAAAACGATGCCTTCTTGGGTCATGAAATGACTCTTTTCCCAGCTAAGGACCAATCGAGTTTTGATACATCGCTTAAGAATCATTTCCAAATTAGCCAAACAAGAGTCAAATGATCCTCCGAAAATAGAGAAATCATCCATGAAGACTTCCATAAACTCTCCCACCATGTCAGAAAATATGGCTAGCATACACCTTTGAAAAGTTGCAGGTGCATTGCATAACTCGAAAGGCATCCTACAAAAAGCAAAGGTTCCGTAGGGACAGGTGAAAGTAGTTTTTTCCTGATCCTCGAGATGGATAGGAACTTGGTTGTATCCCGAGTAGCCATCAAGAAAACAGAAGCACTTCTGCCCGGCTAATTTTTCCAAGATTTGATCGATGAAGGGCAGGGGAAAATGATCATTTTTAGTGGCTATGTTCAGCTTCCTATAATCAATACAAACCCTCCAAGAGGAAGTTGAACGAGTTGTGACAGATTCTCCTCGCTCGTTAGTCACAACGGTAATCCTAGCTTTCTTTGGAACAATCTAAATGGGACTTACCCAGGGACTATCAGAGATTTGATAAATAATTCCTGCATCGAGCCACTTGATGATTTCCTTTTTTGACCACTTCTCGCATATTTGGATTCAATCTCCTCTGCATCTGGCGAGAAGAGCGGGATCCATCTTCCAAAACTATTCTATGATTACAGTAAGATGGCTCGATCCCCCTGAGGTCATGAATGGTCCAACCAATTGCCTCCTTATGTTCCTTCAGGACCTTGATCAATTTATTCTCTTGCTCCTTTGTCAAGTTAGCACTGATAATCACAAGGAGCATCTTCTGAGGTCCTAAAAATTGATATTTCAAATTCTAGGGGAATGGTTTCAATTCAAGCTGGGGCGGTTTGATGATTGATGGTAGGGTAGATGCTGAAGATTTAACAAGAGGAAGAGGTTGTGAGTGAACAAAATTAATAACCTCTTCCGAAGATGTCAGGTCAGCCATAGAGGGTTGCAGGTCAAATTCATCATCCAAAGAGGAACTTTCAATTAAAGAAACCATCAAACAAGTTTCAGTGTTATCATTATCCTCATCAAGTTCCTCAATAAATCCACAATCCTCAAATTTGTTGATCGCCTTAAAAATATCCAATTTCATTCGTTGGTCCCCAAAGGTGATTTCCATGCTATCGCTTTCACAATTAATGTTGGCCGTAGCGGTAGCCAAGAATGGATGCCCCAGAATGATGGGTGTGTTCCTCAGATTATCAGGTACATCCATGTCAAGGACAAGGAAATCTACAGGAAAATAGAAATCCTTGACCTTAACTATAACATCTTCAATAACGCCTCGCGGGTTTGTAACCGAGCGGTCCGCTAACTGTAGCGTTACTAAAGTTGGCCGAAGTTCACCTAACCCAAACTTCTCATAAAGAGAAGTCAGAATTAGGTTGATGGATGCACAGAGATCCAAAAGTGCTCTATCAAATGTGTAATCTCTGATAACACAAGAAATCAATGGAGCACCAGGATCTCTCTTTTTCTGAGGGAGGTAGCGCAGGATAACAGAACTAGCCTGCTCGGAGAGTACCACCTTCCTCGGAACAGATTCTCTCGACTTACGCTTTTGTGTACATAATTCCTTTAAGAATCTTGCGTAAGCTGGTATGTGCTTGATAGCATCAAGGAGCAGAATATTGATCTCAACATTCTTAAATAGATTCAAAAGCTCCTCATTGCTATCAATAGACTTCTTCTTTGATTTGGTTAAGGCTTTAGGAAAAGGAACATAAGTCAGATCTTTGGAATCAGGTTCCTGAGCCTTGATTTCTCCTTCAGGATTCTCCTCTCTCCTCAGGTTCTTCAGGATTCAAAAGATAAGAATAGTGTGGTTGTGGATCCTGAGTCTTCTTACCACTCCTCAAAGTGACAGAATTTGTAGATGCATAAGAATTTGGGTCTTGGGGAGGGTTAGGAAAGATTGGAGGGGCTTGATTAACCATGAATTTTTTATTTGCAGAAGAAGAAGAAGACGAGGAACCCTGCTCAACCACTTGAGCATGTGCGTGTGGGTCCCTCTGATTTTCGTACCCATGGGCTCGATTGCCTGAATTCATAATATTTCGCAGGTTGGGTACGGGTTGGGATGGTAGAGATCCGGGTTGACGAGAGTTAGCAATGACCCCGGATTGCAAGTTGTCCAGCGAGTTTTTCATTTGCTGCATGAGCTGGAGCATGAATCCTTGCATCTCTACCATTTGACGGTTCAAATCAGCCTACCCTATGGGTTGATGGGCATTCCAAGCTGGCTGATTGACTTGATTCGGAGGCAACTGAGTATATACTTGACCCTGACCCATTAGTCGTTGCGGAGCATAGTTGTCGGGTCGAAATTGGGTCTATTGCCCCGGATTTTTCCAAGAGAAGTTAGGGTGGTTTCTCCAACCTGGATTATAGGCATTCGAGTAGGGGTTGGATCTAACATTCTCTTGTACAGCACAGACATCCTCATAGGGTGAGGATGGAGAGAAAGAAAGAGAAGGATCAGAAAAACTGGGATCAAAGGCCCCAATTTGGAACCCGTGGGGTTCCGAAAAATGCTGACTCACAGGTTGAGCCACATCAAGTTGATTCACGAACTCCCGTCCAGAAGGAGCTCGTGAGGAATGGAATCCCGAATTTTGGGATTGAGTGGATCGAGAGTTGTTCATAGAATTGCTAGCCATCCACTCTTCCATTCTCTTAGCAACCATGTCCACCTTATCAAGTTTGTTACAAATCAATTCCATATCAAATGAATGGGAGTCATGGACTTCATTGACATTTGATCTGGGCTGCTGGGATTGGTTAAAAGTATCCATGGAGGCATGATTAATTGAATTCTCACTTATTTCCTCAAATAAATAATGTGCACTATCTGCATCTTTATTGAGGAAATTGCCTCCACAAGAAGCATCCACATGATTTCTGAGTTGCTCAGTCAACCCATGATAGAAGATCTGCACGAGTTGCCATTTCGGCACCTCGTGGTGTGGACACCTCCGCAATAAGTCCTGGAATCGCTCCCAGGCCACATGAAACTGCTCCCCCAGCTACTGGGTAAAGGTAGTGATTTCCCGTCTCAAAGCATTGGTACGTCCGACTGGGAAGAATTTCTTCAGAAAGGCCGATTTCAACTCATTCCAAGTTGTAATTGGTCTTCCTATTGTCCTATACCAATGCGCTACCTTATCCCTAAGAGAGTGGGGGAAGAGCCTCATGATCATTTGCTCCTCGTTTACGTTTCGAGCTTTGGTGGTCTGGACCAAAGTGGTCAAGTCCTCCAAGTGCTGAAACGGATCTTCGGAGCCAAGCCCATGATAATGTTTAATCAGGCTTAACACCTAGGGCTTGATTTTTACGTCACCGGCTGGAATCTAGACGCCGGGACGTTCCCCGTAATTGAAGGATCATAAAAATCCTTCAAGGGCTAAGCACCCTGCATTCTCTGCATTTGTTCCAGCTGCCTTTAAGATTCTTCCTGTGGATTTCCAAGCAGAGGAGGCTGTTGGTCGGCCATGGGATCAATTTGACCAAAATCCAACTTGCCCCTCTTAGAATGTTCTAATGGTCCTTCCAATAGGGGATTCAATGACCGTCTTCCCAACATAAACTAGGAGAAGGTCGGAAGGACTAGGGATAGGGACCATGCAGCACAACAAAATAAGGCTATCCTTAAGTGGGGAAGCCTAAGGATCTACTGACTCCCAAAACCTACCTTAAGGCTGTAAATGATTTACTCTACTTGCGTCTGTTTAATCCAACCAGTTAGAAGGAGGGACTGGGGAGAAGGTTCTTCCTTCGGCTATCGCCTCCGGTTCCTAGTGTACCCCCCAGCCACGATCGTTTGATGCTACTCCCCTAGCTAGACATCAGATTAACCAGTATAAGTAGGTTAATCAAAAACAATCTCAGACTAGGCCCTGAAGAGCAAATCAGACCTTAAGGCCAATGTCTACTCAATTTTATTAAGGCCTGGGATTGTGGTGCTTATGGAATGTGATGGGCCCTTATAATGGGTTGTGCCCTTAATGATTGATTGAGATTTTTGTAAGTTTGTGCACAACTAGGGTTTTCAAGTAAGATTATTTGTGATGCATGAATTTTAATGTTCAAATCTTGCTTAAGTAACTTTTAGGGTTTCAAATTAGGTGGATTGCAATCAGGTTTCTAGGCAAACCAAGTTGTAAAACACGGGTGAAGATTGTTGTCCTTTAAAACCAAAAAGAAAGTGGAGTGCCTAGAATAGACCTAGATTGAAAACCCTAAGGAGGAGCTACTTGATGAGTTGGTTTTAAATAGAGTGGTGCAGCCCAAACAACTCAAACAATTAGCCACAAATGCACCACTAAGTTAGTCACTCAAAGATAGTTAACCTAGAATGATTTCTACTCTTTTCTGTGTTGCTTTGTGTGTACCAGTTCCACAGATCAGAACCCGGTTGAGCAGAAACAAATCAATCCAGTTAGGTGCCTTGAATGTGGGTGTACGTTATGTGTGTTTGTTGAAAATTTGCCCCACAAGATTATCTTTTTTTTATATATATAAATGGGGTGGAATGAATGTGAGTGAGAATCCAAACAACCAAACTATTCCTAGGATTTATGCAAACACCTAGGTTAATTGGAATTTGGATTTAATGTGGCGAATGAAATCTATGGAGGGGGGAAGAATGGGGAACACTTACGGTTATCGTCAACTACACTTTACTCCAGTCTACTGCTTGATGATTCCCTGATGGAGGTCTCTGCAAAATAATAGACACAAGAGAAAGCAAGTTAGAAAATAATAAAATGCAAGAAATGTGAAAACAAGATCGAAAATCATTGCCTCCCCGGCAACTGCGCCAAAATGTTGGACATACGAATTTCTATGCTAACGTGTTTGGTTTTAAAACCTTGTCGTTGTAGCTTGAAAGCGAATAATTCGTGTTCAACAAATAAAATTTATACTGAAATTGAAATTCTGGGTCAAATACAGGGAGGCTACGTCGATCTATATTCGCAATTATATTTTTTTTAGAATTTTTCTTGAAAAGCGAAGCGATGTAATTATAATGAATCTATTACAACAATCAGACTAAAAGGAAGAGAGAGAGAGAGAGCATGCATTCAATATTTCAAAATGTTTATACAATAAAACCAAATAAGAATTACACTAGAAAGCAGGAAATCAGCTACACAAGAAAGCAGGAAAATTCTACACTAGAAAGCTGTAAAAAAAATGGGAGAGAGAAGTTATCCTCCTCGACGATCACTTGGAGGATGAGCCAGACGGGACGACGCCTGGATGAAGGAGGACGGAGCAAGACGAAGGAGGATGAAGCAGAAGAATGGGAACGGGGCAGCACATCATCGTCGTCGCGGGATCCACTTCCAAACGGTGACGAAAATTTGGACTTTATCTCGCGAGGAGCATCCCTGGTGTGGGACAAGCTTCTCTTGATCTTTGGAGATGTAGAGAAGAGAAGGGATGAGAATTTTTTGTGGAGGGGGTCTCCTTTTATAGTTGCAAGGAGTGGGGGCAAATTGGACATTACATCTTTAAAACATTAAATAAGGGGTCTTTAGTGACAGATAAAACCGTCGCTAAAGCCCCATCGTGGGCGTAGTGGGCATTGCCCACACGGCTGATGTCTTCCACACGCGCTTAACGCATGCCACACGTTCGCTGAATCTCAGCCGTCCGATCGCTTAACGCGGCTGATGGCTTCCTCCTCAATGCGCTCCCGCCCGCGTTCGCTACCGCGTCCACTCCTCACGTGTAATAGTGCGTGGGCGCTATCGGATGATCTGAGCCACCCACAGCCGATCAGGCGGTCGCCTTTAATCATGCACGCCTGCAGATCGCGAGTCAAACCCGCGTCCTATGAATGCGCAACGCCTCGCGACCGCTGCGCTACACGGAGGAAAGTGTCACGCGATTGATTTAAGGCGCGTGTGTCCACAACCGTTGGATCAAGATCCAACGGCGGAGAAGGGCGGATGCGGGGGCTTCAGCGGTTGCGTGTGGGCGATTGGGCAACCGAGATGGTGCCACATGGCACCATATTGGCCGTCCATCTTCTAGATGATGTAGATGGTGCCACGGGTGTCGGATTGACTCGATTTTTGTGTTGTTAGGCTACAATTGTCAATCCAAATCCATCCGTGCGGTCGGATTTGTCATTTGAAGTGCGGATTTACACCATCTTGGCCCTTGATCTTCTAGGGTTCCCCAGTCACTATCAGATGCTACAGATGCCTGATTAAGACGATCACAAACTGAGGCTAAAGCTGAGACTAAAGCTGGTCAGGTCTAGATCTTGGTTGATACTTGAGTACCTCTAGGACTATTTTTGGCATTCTGACCTAATTTCTAAAAAGAAGAATAAATCAGGACTTTAAGCATCAAAGCATGGTCTAGAATTCAAGTTGATTTCATAGGATTTTGTTAAAGAACTAGCAAAAGTTAAGCATGGGGGTATGATAATAACGTCATCAATAGCCATATCTAGCTTTAATTAGTCAGAATCCATTGATAAATGCTCCTATAAAACCTCCAGGAGACTGTAATTCATTGCATATCCATTCTGAGAGAAATGCATTAAAATAGGAGAAAAACTACATTTTTAGCATAATATCTTAATTGCATAACAATCATGAGGTTTCCCAGGAGTTTATTAATGGTCAAATGCTCATAAATATCTAACAAGTGGGTTTATACAGATAGAAATGGGTTTTCACGCATTTCAAGAATTAATGGACATCTAAACCCCTAAAAATAGACTTGATTAATTAGCTGAGGTTCTTATCAAAATAAAATTCACCTAAACCTTCCAAAAATTATAGAAAAATATTCTATAAGGTTTGGTATGCTTGCTTTGACCATTGGAACCCATTTTGACCTAAAACAGTCTCAGACAGATAGTTGCCCTAATTTAGATTTATGTGCAAATTACCCAATCAAACTTGGTCAAAACCAAAATCTAACTTCACCATCAGATTCCTCAAATTCAAATTAGGTTTTTACTAAAATTTGGATTCAATCAGGGATCATCTTGATTTAGTTTGCATTCTAGACCTGTTTTGACTCTTTTCCTTACACATATGCACCTAGCTTTCAAAACATATTGAAAATACCCCCTAACTTCATCATCTTCTTCAAAAATAGGTCCTCGCCACCTTCAAACTCCTAAACCCATCTCTGGCGACCATCAATCAAGGAGTTTTCCCTAATTTCTCGCCCAATCTCTTCCAAAATTGGAAGGGAGACGCCTAAGAGATTTCCCTACAATCTGAGCCGCATCTTGGGCTCTAATTCCTACTCAAAATCTAATTCGAATTATTTGAAGGATTGGCTATTTTATTTCATGAAGCTTCTAAGCTTTCAAGATTGGTTTCCAAGCTTGGAAAGCTCCCTTGAGGCCTATATAAGGATCCCTAAGGACAAACGGTCCTCCTTAGCTCGTTTTGGTTGGTTTCTCCACCTTCTCTTCTCTTCGGCTGAAAGCTCTACGAGCTCCAACGAGCTTCCCCGTCTACATTCTTCGCCAGCTATCACAAACTATAGCAAGTCGGTTACTCTTCCTTAAGCTCCTTCGGTGCTCGCAATACCAGCGATGGTCGCCTTCCCCTCTCTTCCTCGCCGTTCTCCCTCATCGGAGGTGTTCCCTTCTCCAACGTCGGCCATACCCTAACCGGTGCCATCCTACCCCCTTCAACCAATTACATTAGTTAGTTAGGTTCCCTTAGGTTATTAGTTTAATTTCTATTATCCAAAACCCAAAAATAATCCCTCGACTTCCATGTAGGACACCTTCGTCTTCCTCTCCAACCACATCTCCAGTGAGGCTTTCCCATCACCTCATGCCTCCAAATGCCTCATCGACAAGCCATACACCTCCACCGTTCCACCACCATCAAAAGGTCTCACCTATTTCGCCATTCCATCCACCCAAACTCCCCATCGAACAAACCTATCTTCATACGCACTTCCCAACTTTGCTACTCTACCACACAACTCAACTGACCATGAGATTGCCTCCACCACCTTCACCAAGCCCAAGCGAAGCTCTTGAGCTTTATAATTAGGGCTTAGCACTCGTATTCTTGATTTTAGGTTTATGACAAGAGCACCACCGCCACCGTCACTGCCACCTTCGTTCTTCGTGTTCTAAGCCACGCAAGCCCTAGGTGCTATCTCCAGGACACATGCCTTTGTTCCAGGAACTCGCTTAGGTGGTCAATCAAAGATTACATCCTTTGCAGCTGCTTCAATTGGAGACACCTTCACCTATAGGTGCACACGAAAGAGAGCTATGTGATTTAGTCCCATATCGTGGGATTTGGATGCAACGCTGTGACATAAAGTGATTTTGTGATATTGGTTGTTCGCTTTAAGACACATGGGGTGAGGTCCCTTACCCGCACACCAGACCCACCTAGACCTATCACTCCTCGGCTGCAACCCCACGTACGTAGCCCTGGACCCAGTTACCGAGCATACCTAAATACCCAAATATCCGATTATCTAAGGAAGAAGAAGAGGTAGAGAGAGAGCGAAGGAGGGGAGGGTTTTGCTTTGCAGAGTGAAGCCTCAACACTTACTCCTTAAGGAGTTGTATGAAGCCCCTGTAATTTCCCTACTTGGAGGGGTGAGATCAGTGTGACGTAAAAAATGCGTAAATGAAATATAAAGCAATCTCAAAAAGACAATCACACAATGTACACAAAAAGTTTTTAGGTGGAAACCCAAATCGGGTGAAAACCACCACCTAACCCTCTCGAGTTAGGATTTTCCGATCAACCTAGTTGATCAAATCCACTAAACGAATCACTTTAAAACGAGGGTGATTTAACCTCAGTACAACCACGCTACAAGTACGAGGGTAGCGTTCCTCAACCCCTTCTCTCCACGAGAAGGATTTTGTCCCACAAAGGAGACGGGAATTCGCAAAGCGAATACCTAACCAAAAGACAAAGATAAAATAAAACAACAGGTCCTATAGAGCCAACAAAGTAATTAAGAACCTAGCTTCTATAGGAATAAGGAAACTCCCCTTTGCAAGGAGTGCGTCGAGGATGACGCGGGTGCGTGAGCCACGCAATGGCGCAATGTCGCTCTCGTGAACAACGGTGAGAGAGCGGGTGCGCGAAGACTTGATGCTCTCAAGAGAATGAAACTAGAGCTTGGAGAGCAAGGGCTTCTCTTGGACACAAAAGAGTGGAACTAAGTTGCTTAGGTGTGTCTCTTGTTTCTCTTAGTGTATATCTTGTCTCTAAGTGTGTGTAGGCTCCCCTCTATTTATAGAGGCCTTAGGAAGGCTTTGGAAGGCTTAGAAAAGCTTCCATAGCCGTTGGGTACAAAGCCCAAGTGAATCAGCCCGAAATCAGGAACAATCATTGTTCTGACAGGCTTATCAGACGCCTAATTCTAGCATTAGACGTCTGGAAGTTCACTTTAAGACGTCTGATTCAAAGGTCAGACGTCTGATTTTGGGCGGGTCTCTCCCTGACTTCGATCAGATCTAAACAGGGTTTTTACGCAAGTCCATCAGACGACATACAGGACGTCTGGCATTATGTCTGGACGTCTGGAAACCTACTTTTACTGTGGGAATTGATTTCCAAATGTTGCAACGGCTAGAAAATCTCTGAGAAGAGATTTTGGGTCAGCCGAGGCAAAACGGTCAATTATCAGACGTCTGGAAAGGCCTAAGGACGTCTGATAAGGCTCTAACGGTCATATTCTTGAGTGTTTGGTAAGTCAGCCAACGGTACACTAGTTGAACGTCTGGCAAAGTCATCAGACGTCTTCTAAGACGTCTGGACTAAGGTCTGGACGTCTGATTTCATCAGACAGAATACTAACTCCAGCCTAGCAGTTATCAGATGTCTGAAACAACAGTCAGACGTCTTAAAGTGCTTTATCAGACGTCTGATTTGGGAATTAGACGTCTGGAGGTGCTGTTTGAACCCTATATTGGTTTTCTAAGTATTCTACAGAAAACCTAAGTATCCTAGGGTTGTGCCGGTGTTCCTAGGACTACTGTTAGGGTTCTTTGAGGCACTTTAACATGAAATATCTAAGGAAATAAAGAGCAACAAAAGAAACGAAAAATACAACAAGTACAAAAGAAGGAAATCTATCCTATTCTTCATTTCCTTCCATCTTCAATCTTTCGCTCCACGCGAACCTCCTCTGTTTTCCGTCAAGCTCCTCCAATCCGTCCTGGATGCGAGCTCGAACTCCATCTAAACACGTCCACATTTGCAATTGACCTGAAATCTAGGACTCAAATTGCAAATGTTAAATAACACGTGTTTTGTTATCATCAAAACAAATGATCGTGGTGCTCTAGCACCAACAATCTCCCCCTTCTTGATGATGACAAAACCGTAAATAATAATACATAAAAATCCTCCCCCTTTTTGACATTATCAAAAAGGTTTGATTGGTTTTAAATTTCCTATAACTCCCCCTTAAAACATGCTCTTCTATGAGTTTATTTTAACAAAGGTGATATTCTCCCCCTTTTTGTAACAACAAGATAGCTATTATTTTTCTCCCCCTTTCTAAAGGAAATTTAGCTAACTTGTATCTCCCCCTTAAAAATTGACAATTAGCTCATTAGTTTTAACTCCCCCTATCTAAATGCTTATGATAAAAAGATAGGGTAAAGGGTTTTACCTCACCTACCATGGCCAATAAAATGGCCCGAATGGTGGTGGTGGATGCCACATCGGATGGGACTCCCATCCGTAGCTTAGAGGCCCGGGCATCGGCGCCGATCTCCAATCTGGTGGTCAATGTGCGGCGGGTACGTTGCTTGTTCGCCATCTCGTCGGTCTTCTTGTTCTCCTCCTTGGTCTACTCCTTGGTTCCCTTAACTTGAGTTGACCAGCCTTGAGCTTGTAGTTCCAGTCCCTTATGTTGTAATTATCCCTGAACCCTACAAAACAAGATTCTAATTCTTTTTTCGGTATCCAAGTGCGCTTGGATCCGGATTTGTTAGAAGGTCTCCTTGATGGAGATCCTTTCTCAACCTTAGGGCTATAAAAATTATCAACTTTGTTGATTAATTTGTTAGAATTTTCCCTAAGACATGCAATTTCTTTTTCTATAGTTTGCATCTTAATCTTTAAATCATAGATTTCTAACTTTAGACTATCATTTTCCTCAATCAACTTATTATTTTCATTGATGAGGTTATGATTTTCTAATAATAGGTTATCATTTTTAGGATAAGTTTCTAGATCCTTAAGTTTTATTTCTAACCTATCATTTTCATTTTTAAGAAAACTAAGGTTCTTTTTAATGTTTTTATTTTCTACCCTAAGTGATTTACTAATCTCAAAAAGTTCATTAAAAGCTTCTTGAAGATCGAGATTTACCTCGTTGTCTGAGTCGCTTTCGCTTTCGCTGTCGCTTCCTCTGGCCATGAAGCCGAAGCAAGCGGTTTCTTCTTCTATGGTCTTTTCTTCTTCTTCCTCCGAGCTAGAATCGTCCCAAGTGGCTTGGAACGCCTTCTTCTTAGATTTCTTCTCCTTTTCCTTCTTCTTCTCCTTTTTGAGAAGAGGGCATTCTGGTCGCAGATGCCCTTTCCCGTTGCAGTGGTAGCAACGTCTCGGGCTTTCCTTCTTCTCCTTTTTCTCTTTCTTTAATTCCCTACAAAACTTGGAAAAATTTTTAAGTAAAATTCTAAAGTCTTCGTCGTTGGAACTTACCTCGCTATCCGACGCGGCTCTGAAGGCGAGAGTCTTCTTTAGTTTAGGCTCCGGTGTATCCTGCTTCTGCTTCAACTTAGTCTCGTAGGCCATCAAATTGCCTAGGAGATCTTCCATGTTGAGCTCCTCCATTTCGTTCGCCTCTTCGATGGCGGTGACTTTCTGTTCCCATTCCGGCCCAAGGGAACGAAGAAGCTTCCCTTGAAGCTCCCCCTTGATGAAAGTCTTCCCTAAAGCTTTCAAGTTATTTACTATGAGAGTGAACCTAGTGTTCATCTCACTTAAAGTTTCGTTAGATTTCATAGAAAAAGCCTCAAATTCTTGTGAAAGTAAATTGAGTTTAGAAGTTTTTACCTTAGAGGTACCTTCATGAGTTACCTCGAGTGTGTGCCAGATCTCGTATGCGGTGGCGCATTGCGAGATTCTGTTGAACTCCTCCGGGTTGAGCGCGCAATACAACGCTTCATTATTTTCGCGTTGAGAGAGAGCTCCCGGATCTGCTGCTGCGAGTATCCTCCGGCGGGTTTCTCTGGGATGTCGAAGGGGGTCTCGCACCTGGCCCAAACTGAGAAGTCGGTGGCTTGAAGCCACGTCTTCATCCGCAACTTCCAGTAGGGGTAGTTGCTCCCGTCGAAGAACGGCGGACGGGTTGTGGACTGCCCCTCGGAAATCCTGCTCGTGGAACAGCTTCCCTCCATGTGATCTTTCCGCGGATGTTACTCCTGTCAGCGGAAAACCTGCTCTGATACCAATTGTAGGTTCCCTACTTGGAGGGGTGAGATCAGTGTGACGTAAAAAATGCATAAATGAAATATAAAGCAATCTCAAAAAGACAATCACACAATGTACACAAAAAGTTTTTAGGTAGAAACCCAAACCGGGTGAAAACCACCACCTAACCCTCTCGAGTTAGGATTTTCCGATCAACCTAGTTGATCAAATCCACTAAAAGAATCACTTTAAAACGAGGGTGATTCAACCTCAGTACAACCACGCTACAAGTACGAGGGTAGCGTTCCTCAACCCCTTCTCTCCACGAGAAGGATTTTGTCCCACAAAGGAGACGGGAATTCGCAAAGCGAATACCCAACCAAAAGACAAAGATAAAATAAAACAACAGGTCCTATAGAGCCAACAAAGTAATTAAGAACCTAGCTTCTATAGGAATAAGGAAACTCCCCTTTGCAAGGAGTGCGTCGAGGATGACGCGGGTGCGTGAGCCACGCAACGGCGCAATGTCGCTCTCGTGAACAACGGCGGGAGAGCGGGTGCACGAAGACTTGATGCTCTCAAGAGAATGAAACTAGAGCTTGGAGAGCAAGGGCTTCTCTTGGACACAAAAGAGTGGAACTAAGTTGCTTAGGTGTGTCTCTTGTTTCTCTTAGTGTATATCTTGTCTCTAAGTGTGTGTAGGCTCCCCTCTATTTATAGAGGCCTTAGGAAGGCTTTGGAAGGCTTAGAAAAGCTTCCATAGCCGTTGGGTACAAAGCCCAAGTGAATCAGCCCAAAATCAGGAACAATCATTATTCTGACAGGCTCATCAGACGTCTAATTCTAGCATCAGACGTCTGGAAGTTCACTTTAAGACGTCTGATTCAAAGGTCAGACGTCTGATTTTGGGCGGGTCTCTCCCTGACTTCGATCAGATCTAAACAGAGTTTTTACGCAAGTCCATCAGACGACATACAGGATGTCTGGCATTATGTCTGGACGTCTGGAAACCTACTTTTACTGTGGGAATTGATTTCCAAACGTTGCAACGGCTAGAAAATCTCTGAGAAGAGATTTTGGGTCAGCCGAGGCAAAACGGTCAATTATCAGACGTCTGGAAAGGCCTAAGGACGTCTGATAAGGCTCTAACGGTCATATTCTTGAGTGTTTGGTAAGTCAGCCAACGGTACACTAGTTGAACGTCTGGCAAAGTCATCAGACGTCTTCTAAGACGTCTGCACTAAGGTCTGGACGTCTGATTTCATCAGACAGAATACTAACTCCAGCCTAGCAGTTATCAGATGTCTGAAACAACAGTCAGACGTCTTAAAGTGCTTTATCAGACGTCTGATTTGGGAATTAGACGTCTGGAGGTGCTGTTTGAACCCTATATTGGTTTTCTAAGTATTCTACAGAAAACCTAAGTATCCTAGGGTTGTGCCGGTGTTCCTAGGACTACTGTTAGGGTTCTTTGAGGCACTTTAACATGAAATATCTAAGGAAATAAAGAGCAACAAAAGAAACGAAAAATACAACAAGTACAAAAGAAGGAAATCTATCCTATTCTTCATTTCCTTCCATCTTCAATCTTTCGCTCCACACGAACCTCCTCTGTTTTCCATCAAGCTCCTCCAATCCGTCCTGGATGCGAGCTCAAACTCCGTCTAAACACGTCCACATTTGCAATTGACCTGAAATCTAGGACTCAAATTGCAAATGTTAAATAACACGTGTTTTGTTATCATCAAAATAAATGATCGTGGTGCTCTAGCACCAACAGCCCCTGTGCATGAGAACAAAAGGAAGAGTAGAGAAGAAGAAGGGGTCGTGCCAGAGAAGAGAAAGGAAAGAAAGAAGAGAACAGAAGAAAAGATCAGAGGAAAAGCATTGTAGCAGGAGACATTTAAGTCGTCTGACTTGATATCCAAATGTCTAATCACTATTCATTTATTTGACATTAATGAGTATTTGATATATATGTGCTTAGAATAATAATTGGTGATCTAAATCACCATTATTTTGACTTAGATATTTTTTTGGTCTCTTAAAGTCTTGAAATACTCATGTTCTCATTGGATATCAAATTTGAGTAGTTATCGTTCATTGAATATCATTACTGTGTTTAAATTATTGTGCTCATTTATATTTTAATCAAGATTAACGTGTGAATTCCATATTTTATCCCTATGTTCGACCTCAAACTTCATTTCTAGATATTCAAATTATAAATTTTATTCGTTTGAGAGTGATTTATCAATTGTACTTCAATGCATTTCCCTAACATTAACAAAAAGCTTATCAACATGAAGTTAGGGATATTTTTGGACTTTTTAATATTTTTGAATTTTTATGGGTTTTTGTGGTTTTGTATTTAAAATTTTTAATTTTTAATTTTTTTTCAAAATTTTCAAATTTTTCAATTTTTCAAACTTTTTTGATAAGGTTGTGTCAATAACTGCATTTCAAGTTGAAGATTTCACATATTACACCCCCTCCCCTATGCTTAAGTAATGCAATGTCCTCATTATGTTCTAGGAAAAATGTAGATGCATTCTCTGCTTTTCACACAACTTAGACTAGGGTGACGGAAGGAAGTTGGATAGGTTTAGGCAGATAATTTCTAACTCTAATTAGAATTAGAGGGGTCAGTTGAGCTAAGTGGTGAATAATGCATGAACATGGGTGATAATACAATGCATACTCAGAATGCAAGAGTAGACACAAGGAAATAAAGAAATAGAGAAACAGACTTGGGTTGCCTCCCAAGAAGCGTTAAGTTTTACACCTTCAGCCAAGCGTAAGCCCAAAAAAGGTAGCTCAAACAATGAGATTCAGGAGTGGAAAGGTGGTACCAACAACTCTCAAATCATTAGGTTCAATGATAGTCTTTAATCTTTGTCTGTTCATAGTGAAAGACTCAAATTTGTCGACTTCAAAGATTTCTATGCCTCCATTATCAAAAATTCTACTAATGGTGTACGGATCGGTGATACGAAAAATGCGTGATTAGTTAAAATTTTTTTTAATGTTGTTGTGAAATGCAAATTCAATCAACTTTTAAATTTGCAAAACCTAGATAGTGGGAGTATCTAGGGTAGTCCGAGGAGGCCAATTTGTAGTTATCAAAATAGTATTCTGTCTTTCGCTCCCTCAAATCTTCTTTTTGCCTTTTTCGAGTTTTGTAGTTTTTTAGGTTTAGAAATATGGGCAAAAAAATGAGAACTAAACCTAAGTGAACAAGATGTAATCCTCCTTTTTAAGCTCACCCTAGGCAAGTGCACCTAGGATAATCAGAAAGGTGGAGTGGGTGCACAAAAATTAAATAACTTAAAGCTTGAAAATTAAGCACACGAAATAATGAAAGGCACTTGATTTATAAAAGCTATCTACAGGTACTTAGGGAGCTCAATTGTGGGAGAGGTCAACACAACTAATCCCTAAGTAGAGGAATGCTTCTACAAAAATAAAGACAATAGTATGAAGAGTAGAAAATCTCCCAAATAAATTTGAAGGAGAATCTCCTTTCTCCAAGTACAACTGTTCCTGACTTGGAAAAAGGGTTCTCCTGGATTCTTCCTTGAATGCTCCTCCTCTCTAGCTCCTCCTAGGGTGGTGGACGTCCACCCTAATCCTCCTGCCTGGTCATCCTCTTATGGTGATCCTTGGCTCCTTGCCTTGGAAGATAGAAGTAGAAGTAGGGCACCAAGGGGGGGTAGAACTTCCCCTTGATCCTACTTCCATCTTCCTCCTCCAAGTATGAATGTAGGTGGATTTAGGTAGAGAAAATGAAGTAGCCAAAGATGGGATTTATGTGGTGGTAGGGTATTGTATTCATAAGATGGGGAGGGGGGTGGCTATGGTTTTTTTTTTTTTTTGGAGGGAAATGAAGGGGTGTGTGGATGTTTTTGGAGGGAAATGATGGGGTGCATGGATAATTTTGGAGGGAAAAATGGGAGGGAAATGAAGATGAACTAGGGGTGGTAGTTATGTGATTTAAAGAAGGAAAAAGATATAGTTGGGAGCTAGGTAGGTGGACTTTGGAGCTAGCTTAGCTAGTTGATAGCCAGACCTAAGAATAGGTAGGAGGAGCTACTTTGAGCTGGTTTTTGCCTACATGGAGCTACGGGGAGTTGATGAAGAGCTACCAGTGAACTCAGCAACTAGCTTAGCTAGCAAGTTCTTTTCTAGTAGCTAAGCTAAGTAGGGTTCAACTAAATGAAGCTATCTTCAGCTTGTTTGGAGTTGAGGTGAGTTGGGGCTGAGCTACCTAAGGACTCCTTAACTAGCTTAGCCAGCTAGTTATTAACTAGTAGCTAAAATCGAAGGAGTTGAGTTGAACTGAGATTCTTGAGCTGGAAATGAGCTATGCTGAGTTGGAATGCAACTGATTGATGACTCTTCAACTAGCTTATCTAGCTAGTTCAAGACTAGTAGCTAAGTTTCATGGAATTGAGCTGCCATGAGCTGGGAGGAGCTGAAGATGAGCTGTATTAAGCTGGGATGATGACTCTTCAGCTATCTTAGCTAGCTAGTTCAAGACTACTAGCTAATCTTAGTAGAGTTGAGCTACGATGAGTTGGGATGAGCTGGAATGAGCTGGGATCCAGTTGGAATGAGCTTCTATCTTCTTATCCTTCTGTTTTCATATTATCAGGGTGTAGCTAGTTTCTATGGTGTATTCATTCCTAACAATCAAAATGAAGTATATCAATACATAAAATAAAAATTTTCTCAAAAAAAAAAACATAAAATAAAAATAAATCCTAACAATGCATGCCTAAACCCTAAATGCTAGTGAATGCCTAAATGCAGTCTAATACCCTAATGCAAATACTGAAACCTTAGGAACTTAATGTAATAATAGCCTAAGTATGATGATAAACTGGTGTTTATCACACCCCCATACTTATCTTTTTGCTAGTCCATTAGCAAAATTGTTTTCCAAAATGGTATTAGCAAAAATAATTTTTTTTATTTTTGAGGAGAACATTTTTACAGGACTTTGGTTGATTTGAAAAATAAGGAAGGTACAGGATTCATTTAAGATAAAACATCAGGATTTATCCTTGCATCCAAAGGTTAGCATAAAATAGGATCTGTGTATCTTCCCAAGAATTTGACTAATTTCCTTATTCTAATCCTAATTATCCCATCAACTATTTACGCAATAAGAACCTCCTTAACCTAAGAAATCAATCTAGAATTTACGTAATAATGAAAATTCAAGTGTCAATGCTTGTGAATGGCCAACATTTTTGGAAGAAAATATGTTTGTATGGTCATGTTTTTTTTAATAGTTTGCTCTCCCACACTTAACCTCAAATTAGCCCTTAATAGAATTGTGTTGGAATCATCATCCTCGTTACCAATCCTTGAAGAGGCCCTTGCTCCAATGCTATAATCGCACCTCTAGGAGTCCAACATCTTGACACCTCATGGCATCGTGAGAGGAACTCCTAGCAAATCCAGGCTCTTGCTTCAATACTTCTAGATAGTACCATCTGTGACACCTAAATCATAAGATGTACTTATGTGCTCTATATATAGATATGAAATATAGATATGGAGCAAGCACCAAAGTGGGAATATGTTAGCATCACGTCCTAGAAGGAAATTTCTCCTCCGTGGTAGGAACTCATCCAATCAAAATTGTTTCAGGTTTCATCTTAAACTAAACAAAGGGAAAATACTTATTTAGATGTTTTATGGGCTTGGGTTTTGTTGGCTTTGTTTGTGTGAATAAGTTTGACACTTGAGATTCAAAAGAAATTCAAATTTCTAGACCTAAAACCAAGTCAAGTACTATTCAAAATACTGAATGGATTAGGAACGATGTACTTCTTTAGGGGTTCAAGGGGATTTCTTTAGGAGATATATCTATCGAATCTAAATTTTTAGACCTGAAAAGTCTAACCAAAAGATCCTTGGATTCATTCTTAAGTTTGTTGAAGATTAAATCCCAAGTGTACCTTTTTGAAATGAAATCACAACTGAGTCTCGTGTTTTGAAAATCCTCAAAAAAGTTTTTGAATATATGATCTTTATAGGTTTTTGAAAAATTCATGCAAAAATGCTTTTTTTTTGTTTTTAAGTTATGAAAATCCTGAAATGATCGACAAAATTTAAAGCGTACCCGCCATGCAAAGGATATGCAATGTCCTCATGTATTAGGAAGGTAGAAAGATATCACCTAAGTGAGAAGAGGTCGAAATTAGGATTGGCAGAACCAGATAAAATAATAGAAAAAGGAAAGAGAGAAAAAGGATGTTGGGTTGCCTCCCAACAAGGGTTGTCTTTCACACCTTTTAAACTTGAAGTAGTGTGTAGCAGGGCCGGAAAATTATGGAGGTAGTTGGATACTTGAAGGCCCTCATTGAGTATTTCTTCCTCTTGGTCCAAAAAATGATAATTGGAAGTGAGGGGACGATTATGCAATGCATAAATGGAATCTAAACTCTAGTATGACCAAGGTTTTAACTCTGGATGCAGGCCAAGCCCGAGGAATCATGTGGAAGGTCCAAAGTGGAGTGAAAGGTGGAGTAGTCTGGGGTTAAAGTAGCTGATGAGGTTAGAGTGGGAGGGTGAGTTGAAATTAGGGGGTGTGGTGATTCAGGAAGACAAGTAAAGTTAAGACAAATCGCAAAATGTGAAGTATTTATTATGTCTTCGAGCACTTGTTCCATTTCAGACTCCGAATCATTGATGAAATCGTGTTCTAAAGTGGTCAAAGCACAACAAGAGTGAATAAGCATTGATTCTTCACCAATTCTTCTATCTCAAAATCTAAGTCCTCAAAGAAGTCCTAATCATGGAATCTCTTGGAAGCTTGAAAGATATCGAGAGTAATTGTTTGTCCATCGCAAGGAATGTCTACTTTTCCTAAATAACAATTAATATTTGCTTTTGCGATGGTCAAAAAAGGGTCTTCCAAGGATGATGGGGGCATTTTGTAGGGCTTCAGGTACATTAATGTCCAAGACCAGGAAATCAACAGGAAATAAACAATTCAAGACCCAAACAATCACATCATCCATAATTCCCTTAGGTTTAATTACAAATCGATCTACGAATTGTAGTGTCACCTCAATTGGTTTCAGCTCACCAAACTGGAATTCTTCAAATAGAATAGTGGGGATAATATTGATAGAGGCACCTACATCAAGCAAGGCGTGGTCAAAAGTTGTGTTGTTGATGATCACAGAAATGAGGGGAGCATCCGAATCTCTTTTCTTAGGAGGTAGCTCACTCTGGACCACAGAGTTTACTATCTCAAAAAGGATCACTCATACTAGGTTTTTAGTCTGCCTTTTGGGGGTACAAATATCCTTGAGAAATTTGGCATAGGTAGGAATATATTTGATTGCATCTGGGAAGGGAATATTAATCTTAACTTGCCCAAATATATCCATGAGTTCCTTATGTGTGAGCTTAAACTTCTTCTTTTTAGTGGTGGTGGGGTTCAATGCTTGAGGGAAGGGAATGGGATTTTGTCCTTTTGACTCATTTTCTTTTCTTTTTCTTCCTAAGTTAGGGTGGGAGGAGAGTCAACTTGCATAGGTTTTGGGTGGGTTTCTTGTGTAGAGGTAGAAGGCCCAGGATCTTGGGTAGTCTTCCCACTCCTTAAGGTAGCTGCATTAGCAGTATGATTGTTTCTAGCAAGAGGTCGGGGGTCCTGAAGTTGGTTAAAACCTGGAGGGTGCTGAGATGCTAGGTGAATAGGAGACTACACAGAATGATTATGGTTCCCACCATGATATTGGTTTGTTTGATTATTGGGGTTGGGTATGGGTTGGGAGGGTAAATTGCCTACAGGTCTTTGATCTAGCATAACCCTGATCTGATTTTGTAAGTTATTGACAACACAGGTTACTTTAGTCATCTGATTTTGCATACCCTACAAGGTTTTTAAGATCTAGGTGTCGATATCTTCTTGAGATGGTCTAGGCCGACATTGATTTTTCTCGTAAACCCTAGAGTGATTTTGTCCTTAGTAAGGAACTTGGTTTGTAGTCTTCTAGGAGAAATTTGGGTGATTCCTCCAATTTGTATTGAAAGAGTTTGAGAGGTTTCTAAAATTCTCCTAGAGGGCAAAAATATTTTCTGTTGTTGTCCTAAAGGTATTAGGGTTCCCATAATCAAATGTCCCAGTCAAATCGAATGTAGACTCAGGAAAATAATTATACTCAGATGAGACAGCACCAACACGATGCATGTTTTCTCTCATAAGAAGGTTAGGTGCAGGTAAGGGTGGAGTTAGTTTCTAGAAATTGAATCTTTCTTCCATTTTTTTTGGTGAATCTACATTTGATCCAGTCGTTGAGCTATCATTTGAATGTCATCTTGGGTGACTGGAATTGACTTGGATTTAGAATCAATTTCATTAAGGCCAAGACTTGGGTTTGTGTTCCTACCAAAAAGTATTAATTGATGCATGGTTAAATGAGTTTGCACTCATTTCCTCGAATAATTGGTAGGCACTTTCGGCATCCATGTTCTGGAAATTACCACCACATGAGGCATCAACAAATCTTCTTAATTGATCTTTCAATCCGTGATAGAAGATCTGCACTAACTGTCAAAGTGAAATCTCATGGTGTAGACAACTCCTTAATAATTCTTGAAATCTTTCCCAAGACTCATGTAATGATTCACTATTCTTTTGTTGGAAGGTCGTAATGGATCTTAAAGAATTCGCAAAACCTATGGCAAAGAATATTTTCAGGAAAGCATTCTTGAGTTGCGACCATGTTGTGATGGGTCTGACGACGGTCCTAAACCAATAAGCAACCTTTTCTTTAAGATTGAGAGGGAGAAGTCTCATTAGCCATAAATCCTCCCGCACATTGCTAGAACAGGTGGTTTGGGCAAATATCGTGAGTTCGTTTAAATGGAAAAAAGGTCTTCCTCAAGCAAGCCATGAAAGTACTTAATTAGGTTCAGAATTACTACTTGATTTCAAAATTCCTTTCAGGTATGGCCACCTCTAGTCTTTCCTCATAGTTAGAAGGATCGAAGAAATCCTTCAAAGCAATGACAAGCTCCTAAGGGGATAACAGATTTTGCCTTTGATTGGTTAGGTTCATGACAGTACTAGCCAACTACTGTTGATTAGCCTGAAGTTGAGCTAATTGTTTGGTCGCACGGGTTTCGGGAGTTTGAAATCAGGGTTACAAGTAACCCGTCATCGTAGTTCAAAACACATCTATCAGATAAAATTTATACCGAAACTCCAAGGGAGTCCCGAGTCGAACATAAGGAGGCAACGTTTACTTTAACTAAAATCGCGCTTTGATTTATTTCTTTTTGGAATTTTAGGGTTTTGTTATTTTTTTGTATTTTTGTAAGAAAACAAGCAAACGAGTCAAAAGATAGAGATGGAACGAAAATGGTATAGATATCACTTCAATGTCTATTAAAATCAACTATGTAAGCATAAAAAGAGAGGAGGGTGAGAGGAAATCTCCCGAATCGATTGTTCTGCGAGACGACGGCACCTGGTAGAAGCTCAGACGAACGAGGTGAGGAGCGAGACGATGGAAGTGAGATGTAGGAGGATGCCAGGTTGAGGAAAGCTTCGGCGTGGCTCTGGAATGGAGGCAAGAAGACGGAGATGATCTGCTACCAGAATGAAGGTGGGAGGATGGCTCCAAGGCGACCTATGAAGGGGGATGACAAGTTGGAGGAGTATTTGGTGGGGCAGAGGTTCGGTACACTAATAGGTGCCTTGGGAGCTTGAGAGCAACCTCTAATGGAGCGTTGGTAGGCTTGCTAGAGCTTGGGAGTAGAGTAGGTAGAGATGGCTTGGAAGGAAGGGGTGTAGGTCCTTTTATAGTGGAGGAGAAGAGGCTAAAAATGGGTAAAGGACCTTTAGCAACCTCCAAACCGTTGCTGGAAACGATGGTGTAGACAGCTCACATTCACTTACGCCCTTAGCTAGCTTTGCTGGCATGCAACGTAGTAGCGACGACTGTAAGCGTCACTGTAGGTTAGCCCAGCTATCACTGAAAGCTGTCACCAACCGTGAATGTGACCACCCTGCACTGCCGCCTATCACGCGCGTGATCACGTGGTGTCCTGCTGGTGTGCGTGCTGGCATGAGCTGGCGCGTGCGCGTGCTGCGCTGCCACTGCTGCAGCATGCACTGCTGCCCGGCTGATTTGAGAATTGGGGGGGCCGCGGGGATTCAAACCCGCACCCCTCCCTTGAGAGCCGCCGCTCCCACCATTGTGCCAAGTTAGTCAATGTGTCGTAAGGAAGAGCCACAGCTGCGTGGTGAGGGTGAGCTCTCAGCCGTTGGATTCTCATCCAACGGCTGAGATCACTTGATGATTGGCCTTTGGAGAAGTGGCGGGTGGCGTTAGGTGCTCTAGATGGTGCCATGTGGCACCATCTGGACCATCCACCCTTCATTGCTTGCAGAGGATGCCATGGTGCTCAGATCGAGGTGATTTCTACATTGTCGGATAGCGATCGTCGCTTCGGATCCATCCGTACGATCGGATTTTTCATCCGAAGTCCGTAAGGATGTCGCATTGCCTCTTGGCCATATAAAATGAAGGAATTAATATACAAAACATACAACTATCCTAAATGCCATGTAATGGATGTTATGTAATATTTATAACATGATATGCAATGCTAAGCCTAGGAACTATCATAAATAAGCAATTTATCATGAATTCATGTGTGTTCGTCATTGTTCAACCATCATAAATAAGGGATTAGGTGGGGGACCTTGATCTTGACCATTTGGCAACTCAAGGTTTTGACGCATTTCCAGATGAGGGAGGTTAGGGATGGTGATGTCAAAAAGGAGATTAGTTTTAGGTTGTGGATTATAGGTGGAAGTGATAGGATCATTTGACTTATTTTGTAAGTTTTCCATGTATTTATGCAAAGAAGAGGAATGAAATTGAGGAGAAGTTGATCTTCTAGTATAGGGGGAGAAATCAATTGGTCCCTCCAAGTGTGGGTTCTGGGACCGTTGCCCATGCATACACTTATGAAGAACAGGGGAGGAGAGAAAGGAAGAGATGAGAGAAGTGTGTGCACTCAAGCAAGCAAAATGTCTAAGCCTAGCCTAAGGTTGACTCCTTAGAAAAAACCTAAGACTTGGCTACTTGTATTATCAAAAAGTTAACAATCAACAACCCTTCCTTTAATTCAACCCTGATAAACACTGGTTTATCATCATTCTTATGCCCTAAAACAAACCTAGCTCCTAGGATTTTAACTCCACAAATGGATTTTTGGGCTGCATTTAGGCAACAATTTGGTTAAGAATGCATTGCATGATTTGTTGTGTTTTTGACATGTTTATTTAAGTGTTACAGATGAACAGATAGTCGGATCCCTAAAACCCTAGCACTTAAGAAGGCAACTGGTGAAGAGGAACCTCAATCCAGCTAGGACTCAGCCAGATCTAGCTCATCATAGCTGGATATCAGCTCACTTAGGATAGGGTTAGCTCCATTAAACTCCATTTAGCTCATCTTAGCTGAATGGTAGCTTAGGGCAGCTCATCTTAGCTCAACCTAGCTCAAGTCAGCTTAAATCCAGCTCAACATAGTTGAGTCTAGCTCATCTCAGCTCCATTTAGTTCACTGGGAGCTCTAGCTAGCTCAACTAAGTTGATAGGAGTTCACTTCAGCTCAGGTTTAGCTCTCCCCAGGTCCACTCAGCCCATGGTAGTTGAACTCCCTCCAGTTTAGCTACTACTTGTCAACTAGTAGCTAAGCTAGCTCTGGAGTTCCCATCAGAAGTAGATCCAGCTCAGCCAAACTTCAAACAAGTTGAGACCATCTCAACATAGCTCAACTACTCAAGCTTAGCTGCTAGCAGAAGAACTAGCTAGCTAAGCTGAGTAGCTGAGTCCTCATTAAGGCCTCTTCAGCAAGATTAACTCCAGTGTAGCTTCATTTCAGCTCCAGGCAACTCTTCCTTAGCTCCTCTTCCCTAAACCCTAGCTCCATCCTACCTCCTCCTCTACTCATCTACTAGCTAAGCTAAATTAACTAGCTTAGCTAAGCTACACCTGAGCTCTCCTTGGCCATCCACCACCTACAACCTAACTCCACCTCACCACCTAACTAGCCCACCAAATAAGCTAACCACCTACACCTCCTCTTACTCCAACTTGGCACCACCAATATCACAACCCTTCACCCCATAACTTCCACCAAATGACACCATAGAGTTGGCACCAAAATGACCTCAACCACCTTCGTCCTTTTGGCGCCAATTCTCCCATCATCCTAGCCCTACACCTCATCACCTAAAACATCTCCACCCTCCACAAAGTGGTGCCAACAACCCCTTCTAGAAGACCCCTCCCTTGGCACCAACTTTGGTGCCATTTCACCCCACATTTACCATCCAAAGCATCCCTCCTTTAGCAAAACCCACCAATGGATCACACAACCACCTCCACAATTCATCTCCACCACCCATAAACTCCACGCCAAGAATGCCTCCTTCTAGAACCTATTTTTGGCACCAACCCTAACCCCTATCTGCACCCTCCATCCACACTACAAATCCATCTCCACCCTACAACTCAACCCATTCTAGAACCAACCACACTTGGAGCCAAAACAAGGTAGCACCACTACCTTGAATGGCCACCAATTGCCATCATCATAACCCTTGGCTTGGATCCAAATAAACCTAGCCCTAGGATCATCTAACCACCCTTATAAACCCATCCTAACCCTACATGTGTCCATGCCAACCTCTCTCGTCATAAGCCCTATATATACCCCCCATACTACCACCACTAAAGTCATCCTTGGCTTGATTAATTCCCACCTAGATACACCCTATATTCGGCCATAGGAAGGAGAGGAGAAAAAAAATTAAGGAGGATATCCCTTGCCTCCTTGGTGCCTTCTTCTTCTTCTTCCCTTCTTCCTTTGTCCAAGCCAAGGAGCAACAACCCTAAGGAGGACAGCCAGGTAGATGAGAAGAGTGATACGAAGAAAAGCATGATTTATAACTAGGGTTTTTAAGTCATTGTAACATGTTAATTAGCAATTTCTCTTAAAACTTATAAACCTATATACTGGTGGTATCTAGGGTGATCCAAGGAGGCGGCAATGCACTTTTTAAAAATCTTGCTTGACGAAAAGGAAATCAACTTTCTTTTTAGGTGTTTGGATATAAGATTTTTTTACATCTTTTTAAATAACGGGCAATTACACAAACGTACGTCGGAAAATGATCACACCTAATTACTAATGCTAATACCTAAGTGACAAAAAATGGCCTCTCTCTAAGCTCACCCTAGGTACGTGGAGACCTAGGGTAATTAGTGAGAGGGAGTGAAGGGTACTAGAAACAACAATTAGCAAAGATTCAACAAAAATGAAAAGAAGGCAACTTTAATTAAGGAGAAATTTGTTTTACAAATGGACAAGTAGAGGAATGCTTCTACTCTAACAAATGAAAATAAAAGAAAACAAAACTCCTCCTATAATGATGTTGGTAAAGAAGAAAGAGAGGCTTCTTGCTCCAAGCTCAGTTGTTCCTGGGCTTGGAAAGAAGTTCTCTTTCTTCTCCTTCCTTGAAAAGCTCCTCCAAATTGGTGTCTTCCTTGGCAAGCCCTAGGGGGGCGTGCCCTTGCTCCTCCAAGAGTGGATGATCTCCACCCACAAGTCCTCCTCCTAGGGTAGGTGTGTACCTTAGGTCTTCTCCTCTGCCTGGCCATCCTCCTAGTGATGTTACTCCTTAGCTTGGACCAAGGAAGAAGGGAAGGAGAAGAAGGCACCAAGGAGGCAAGGGATAGCCTCCTTAATCTTCTTCTCTCCTCTCCTTCCTATGGCCAAATATAGGTGTGTCTAAGTGGGAATTAATGTAGCCAAGTATGAAGGAAATTGTGGTGGTTAAAGGGGGTATATATAGTGCTTATGAAGGGAGAGGTTGGCTTGGACACATGTAGGGTTAGGATGGGTTTATGAGGGTGGTTAGATGACCCTAGGGCTAGGTTTAGGTGGTGCCAAACCAAGAGATATGAAGGGGGTTTGGTGGCCTTTGGTTGGATGGCTAGGATGGTATGATGGAAGTGGTTAGATGATCCTAAGGTGGAGACTAGTTGGTGCCAACAAGGAGATGTGGAGGGGGAGGTAGTTAAGGGTTTAGGGAATCCCATGGTGGTCATTTGTGGTGGAAGGTAGTTAAGGGTTTAGGGAATCCCATTTTGGCGCCAAGGGGGGTGGCTTCTAGAAGGGGGAAAATGGAGGGTTGGATGTGGATTTAAGGGTAGGTGTAGGGGTGAGATGAAGGGATTTTTGGAGGGAATTTGTGGTGCTAAAACAAGGGTGGTTATGGGGGTTTTGGCACCACCTTTTTGGTGACTTTTGGAGGTGGTGATGGGGTGAAGAGATGCATGTTGGCTGGTGCCAACATGGGTAGGAGTAGGTGGACTAGTTAGGTGGTGGATGGCCATTAGAAGCTAAGGTGTAGCTAAGCTAAGCTAGCTAAGATAGCTTAGCTAGTAGTTGAGTAGAGGAGGAGGTAGGATGGAGCTAGGGTTTAAGGGAGAGGAGATGAGGAAGGAATGTCTGGAGCTGCATTAGAGCTGGTGGCTGTTGAAGAGAACATCAAGGAGCTACCTTATCTAGCTTAGCTTGCTAGTTCTTTGCTAGCTGCTAAGCCAAGCTAAAGTGAGCTAGCTTCTACTGAATTATGCTGAGGTGAGCTAGGTCTGAGCTTCCCAGAGATGACCTAGCTAGCTTAGGTTAAATAACTTAGCTCAACTAGGTTGAGCTGAGTGGAGTTTCGGGGAGCTGGACTTGAGCTTGCCTGAGCTACGTGAGGTCATCTTCAGCTGACTTGAGTTGAGTGAAGCTGGAAGTAGCTGGACCTGAGCTGAGGTGGACTCCTATCAACTCAGTTGAGCTAGCTAGAGCTCCCAATGAACTAATTGGAGCTAAGGTGAGCTAGATTCAACCAAGTTGAGTAGGGTCTAAGCTAACTTGAGCTAGGGTGAGCTAAGATGAGCTGCCCTGAGCTATCATTCAGCTAAGATGAGCTGAATGGAGCTTAATGGAGCTAACCCTAACTCAAGTGAGCTGGTATCCAGCTATGATGAGCTGGATTTGGCTAAGTCTCAGCTGGAATGAGCTTCCTCTTCACCAGTTGTCTTCTTGAGTGCTAGGGTTTAGGGATACGATTATCTATTTATCCTTAACACTCAAACAAACGTGTCAAAAATACAACAAAATATGCCATGCATGCCTAACTTAATTGATGCCTAAATGCAACCCAAAAACCCATTTGCAAAGTTAAAATCCTGAGCTAGGTCTATTTTGGGATATAAAAATGATGATAAATTGGCATTTATCAAAGAGCTAGGGTACATGCCTACCCTAGAAGGAATTCTTGTGGGTGGAAATCTTCCACCCTTGGAGGAGCAAGGGCACACCCTTTTAGAGCTTGCCAGGAGGAGGATCTCACCAACTTGAAGGAGCTTTTCAAGGAAGGAGAAGAGGAAGAGTTTCTCTTCTTCACCAACATCACCAGGAGGATTTGTGTTTTCCTTTTTGTATTTTCATTTTTTTTTAGTAGAAGTATTCCTCTACTTGTCTTTTTGTAAAACAAATTTCTCTTTAATCAAAGTTGTTTTCTTTTCAATTCTGGTTACTTTTTCTTGCATCATAGTACTTTTACCATATGCACTCACACCCTCTCTCTAATTACCCTAGGTTTTCACGTACCTAGGGTGAGCTTAGAAAGAAGAACTGTTTATCACTTAGGTTTGAGTTTTAGCAAGATAGGTGGTCTTTTTCCCACTTTCAAGTTCATAATTGCCCGTTACTTAAAAATTAAAAAAAAATCTTATATTCAAAAATTCAAAAAAGAAAGTTGATTTCCCTATTGTCAAGCGAGAGTACTTAAAGTGCATTCTTGCCACCTTGGAAGATCGTAGATACCACCACTATCTAGGTTTATAAATTGTAAGAGCGATTGCGAATTGGCATGTTACAATGACTTAAAAACACTAATTTCAAATCGCACCTTTCTCTCTAGCACTTTTTGGCACTGTTGCCAGGGAGGCACGACTTTCGATTTAGTTAATTCTCTTGCTTCATAAGTGGATCTCATCCCCTTCTCTTTTTCTCATTTCATGTGTGTAGGTATTACAAGGAGAAAGCAAGATTTTGGAAGATTGAAGTTCCTTTTCTTCCCAAGGATTCAGGTTAGTGCTTTCTCACTTGTCACATATTTTCTCTAACAAATTACCAAAAAAATATTAAATCAAGCTTTCAGGATCATAAACATAAAAATTAGGAAGAGTGGTGACCTTTAAAAGCATTTGTTTGGTTGTTTGAATCATTTAACACCACTCTACCTTAAGTGTTGGTGTTCTGATTTTTGGGACTTCTGTCCAGACTTCTAAAATCAATTCTCGACACCACAAGCCTCCTGAAATCTTAAAATGTCACCCAAAGATTCCAAATCAAGTCAGGAACATCTGTTCCAAATTTCAGAGCAATGTGAGTTGTAGAGAATGTTTAAAAATTAGTGGACCACAGGGGAGTCATCTTCTCTGATTTCACTATTTTGTTACTGTCCATGAATTTTAAGAATTTTTCTACTTATCCAATTTTTATGAAAGTTAGCTTTCTGGAATCCTTATGAAATTCTACACAACATATAAAATCACAAAAAGCTTTGGTGGCCATTGGTGGTACTAAAAAGTCCAAAATAATCATGGTTATCATTTCTAGACTTTGACATCAGCACAAAGAAAAATCTCAAAAGTGCATCAAACAAATTCCTAAAATCACAAAAAAAGATAATTTTTAGAATCCTTCTTTGATTTACCTTCCAGTAGTGGTGTTGATTGCTTTGTTTGGACCACTACTTAAATAGAAAAGCCTGAAACAATTCACTGGTAGTAACATTTCTGTTTAAGGATTAAATCAATTAGGGTTTCTTTTCATTTTTAGAGGCTCACATTTTAAAACAAAATCTACATTCACCTATACAACTTGATTTCTTTTTTATTGTGGACATCAAACTTGTTTAAAAACTTGAAAAGAAAATCCTAAAAGACACTAAACTAAATCAAATCCTAAAAGCAGAAACACAACAAAATTTTTGTGTGACAACTTGAATTGGCATTAGAATCACTCCTTCCAATTTGCACACACTTAAAAAATTGAGATAACAGGGCATTACCCTAATTAACGCCCTCCACATTCCCATGCACAATCAAATACCCAAGCCTAAATTAAAACAAGTAGTCATTTGACCACTTAAGGACTTCACCAAAACTTAGTCTTGATATCCAATATCTAAGAATTACTAAGCATTCCTAATTCCTTTTGAACACGCGGCGACAGACTTAGAGGGAAGTCAAATGATGGGTGCGGGTTTACACATGCCCCTAGTGATTTTCCCAGGACATGCTTGGGCCCAATCCACCTCTTTTAGTCTAACTAGGCAATCTTAAGGAACTAGGTTCACTTATTGATTTCTTCTTTATTGGGTTCCCAAGTCTTAGGTTGCATTAAGGAGTCAACCTTAGGACAGATTAGGCCTGGCTGTTTGATTTGCACACTTTCTCTCATCTCTGTCTTTCCTCCTCCCCTCGCATTCTTCTATTAAATGCATGCACGGGCAAAGGTCCCAAAATCCTCATCTCTAGGAACCATTTCATTTTGCCCCCTGCACCAAAATATCTTTATTTTATTCTTCTTTCTCTATTTTTAACATGGAAAATTGTCCAAAAAGTTCTGCTTCACATCCTAACCTAAACCTAACCCATCAGCTGACCCACAAGCTGACTTCACCATCCTAACCTCCCACATTTGGAGCTACCGCAAAACCTTGAATGGCCAAGTGGCCCTCTAAATCAAAATATAAACCCCTTTTCTCTTATGGTTGACCAATTGGTTCGACTTCAACAAAACTAGCAGCAGTTGGCTGAGACAGTCACAAACCTAGCCAACCAAAGATTGGGTCAGCCACTCTGGGAACCTCTTGTAGCTCTTAAGGATTTCTATGATCCTTCTAATTATGAAGAGAGACACGGAGTTGTTATAACCCAAGGAGATTTTGAACTTAAACCGACCATGCTAAACCTAATCAAACATTTTCATGGTCTTTCAAGAGAGGACCCCTTTTGCTACCTTGGGGAGCTAACTGTCCTCACTTAAACCACCTGATCCCGCAACGTGCAAGAAGAGGTGTGGCTCATGAGACTTTTTCCTCTCTCACTAAAATATAAAGCATCACATTGGTTTAGAATAGTTAGGCGTCCTATCACCACCTGGCCCTAATTAAAAAGTGCTTCTCATAAAAAATTCTTTCGGATAGGTCGTACAAATGCTTTACGTCAATCAATAATGACCTTTCAACAAAAATCTGGTGAACCTCTCCATGAGTCTTAGGAGAGATTTCAAGAACTAATTAGAAGTTGCCCCCACCTTAAAATTCCATGATGGCAGCTAGTGCAGATCTTTTACCATGGATTAGAAGATCAATTAAAAAGATTCGTGGATGCTCCATGTGGGGGTAATGATGATAACGTCATCAGCTACCATAACCAACTTTATTTAGTCATAATCAATAGACAAATACTCCTACATAACCGCCAAAGAGCTATAACTCACTGCATATTCATTTTGAAACAAATGCATTAAAATAGGGGTAAAACTGTAGTTTTAACAGAATATCCTAAATGTAAAGTAATCATGGGTTTCCAAGGGTTAATTAAAGGTTAAATGTTTATAAATGTCTAATAAGATGGTCTGTGCAGACAGAAATAGATTTTCATGCATTTCAAGAATTAATGGACATCTGAAACCCTAATTTCAGATCCACTTAATTAACTGTGGTTCTGGTCAGGATAAAATTCACCTAAACCTTCTAAAAATCATAGAAAAATAGTCTATAAGGTTTGGTATCTTTGATTTGACCATTGAAACCATTTTGACCTAAAACAGTGTCTTAGACGGGTAATTGCCCTAATTTGGGTTCTGCATAAATTGCTTAGTCAAACTTGGTCAAAACCAAAATCAGACTTCATCAGATTTCTTGGATCCAAATTAGATTTGTACTAAAATTTGAGCCCAATCAGAGTCCATCTTGACCTAGTTTGCATTTTGGTCCCTAGACTTCTATTTTCCAACATCTAACCCCTCAGCTTTCATCCTTTCCTTTCAAAGAGGCCCCTAGCTTTTCACCCCTTCTTGCAAAATGGTCCAACCGCCATCATCTTCTTCGTAAAGGGAAGAAGGAAACTTACAGACCTTCAAACCCCAACTGCCTCATTTAATCTGACGAATTAATTAATGAAATCTCAATAAAAAATCACTAAATTTGGCAAATTTGATCCTTAGATCATTCTGCATTTATCAAGATCTTCTTTGAGGCCAATCATGGTCGAGATTGCGTCGACGACCTCAAGGCAATTGAGCTCTGAAAACAAGTCCAACCACCTTCCTTTTGGGGCATTCCAAATGAAGGGAGCCTCACCTATAAAAGCAATCATGCTCATTCAATCTGTCCTTGTCTAGTTTTGGCACGCCAACCTCCTCCTCTCCTTCGTCCATGGCCACCATTAACGAAGGCCTGGAGCTCCTTCAACTCTCTTCGTTGGCCGCTCCCACATACTATAGGGAGAGGGCTTCCTCCCAGCTCTTCATTGCCATACTTCCGGAGAAAGAATGTGGCTTCATTGCCCCCACATCAGCTCCAATCTCACCTCCTTCATCTATGGCTCTAGCATACCTCTAGCAAGCCTCCTCAAACCTTCGTTCATCCAATTAGTTTAGGACTTCTCTTCCTCTACCCTCCAATTAGGTTTAGGCTAAATTTTAGGTCCCAATTCTCTCTATTGCTCCTTTTTCGACATCGGCTACCACACCTCCAACCACCCTCACCACCGGCATGCCTCCACCCGTTGCACACCCCATACCTTACGCCAAAAGCATTGCCTCAACCTCACAGAGCTTCCCAACTCGTCAATTTCTCCATTAACCACCTCCATCACTCCCTCCATCACCGACGATCGAAGCTCACCAAAGCTTCTCCGCCACATGCATTCAACCACTCGCACACCCAATTTCTCTAGGGCTTTTGTCTGGCGAGTAGCACCGGACCTTCTCGTGTGCTTAATTCCGACTCTAGGGCCGTATGTTTGTCACATGTACGTCGCCGTCTCTAGTCATCCTCTCCGTCTCCGGCAGCCAACATCCAGCCACCTCTAGTCTCGCCCCCACCCTCAATTGACACAGAACAATCTCACGATCAGTTCCTGACCATCAATTGGGTAGAGCTACACCACACGAGCTCCAATCAGACGAACCTCCAGCTGCTGATTATGCGTGAGCAAAAGGATAGGGACTTAGTCCCACATCGTGAATGGATGAGTAGCCATGCACACATAACTTGATTTTGTGATTATAACTATTTGCCCGAGACACAAGGGGGCTGGGTCCCCCGCTCACGCATGCACCCTCATCCGCCATGCATGCCGGCAAACCTAGACCTTACCCGGATCCGATTACCCAATTAATTTAGAAATTCCTCCAATTCTTATAATCAAAATTGAAGGACCAACTCGAATCCCTCCTAGAAAGCCCCAAATCAAGTTTTGTTTCCCAAACAAAATCAATTTGGGAATTATGGGAAAAACTTATATCAACCTAGGCCATCCCAGGAAGATATCAACACCCAGGTCATGAAAATTCTACAAGGAATGCAAATGCAAATGACTAAAGTAACCCATATGATTACCAATTTACAACATCAAGTCAAGGTTACTCCTGATCATAGACCTGCTGGCAACTTGCCATCCCAACCCATGCCCAACCCTAACAATCAAAGGAATCAATATCAAAACCTATCTACCCAACACCCCAACATCCATCAAGTTTTAATCAAAGTTAGGCCTCCTATCCTCCTCCTAGAAACAACCATACTGCAAATGCAATGACTCTGAGGAACAGGAAAACCACTCACCATCCCCTGCTTGCTCAAGAAACCTGCCTAAAAGAAAAGTAGATCAACTCTTCTCCCTCTTCCTCTAACCTTGTTCAGGAACCCGAAAATGCAAAATAAGAAAACCCAGTACCTTTTCCACAATCCATTTACTCTTCACAAACTAAGAAAAAGAAATCCAAGTCCACTGATAAGGAATTGATGGATCATTTTGGGCAAGTAGAAATAAATATCCCTCTCCTAGATGCCATAAAATACATCCTTACCTATGCCAAATTCTTAAAAGATTTGTGTACCTCCAAAAGGCAACCAAGAAACCTACGAAAGGTGATCCTTCTAGAAATAGTAAGCTCAATTGTGTAGATCAAACTACCTCTGAAAAGAAAAGATGCAGGCACCCCTTGACTTAAGTGGTCATTAATGACACTTCTTTTGATTACACCTTATTGGATCTCGGTGCCTCAATTAATCTCATCCCCATTGTCATTTTTGAGGAATTTAAGATCGGTGAATTAAAGCATGTTGAGGTAACACTTCAACTAGCAGATCGATTTACAATCAAACCAAAGGGGATTGTTGAGGATGTCATAGTCCAAGTCAAAAATTGTCTATTTGTCGTAGACTTTTTGGTCCTAGATATAGAGGTACTAGAAGCTTTAACGAATGAACCCATAATTCTTGGAAGACCATTCTTAGCCACCGCGAAAGCCAATATTGATTGTGATTCTGGAAAGATGAAAATCATGTGCGGCGGTGAATCTGTTACCCTAGATATTTTCCAAGCTTCTAGGCATTTCCTAGAACCAGATTTTTTTGAGGACTCAGATTCTGAAATTTAAAATTTAGTGGAGGAAACAATGCAAATTTTACACATGGGTTCCTGCCTTGCAATTAATGATGATAACATCATCATGAGCCATAACTAGCTTTAATTAGTCACAATCAAGAGACAAATACTCCTACATAATCACCTGAGAGCCATAACTCACTGAACATCCATTCTGAGAAGAGTACATTAAATTAGGGTTAATTCTATAGTTTTAACAGCATATAATGAATGTAGAATAATCATGGGGTTTCCCAGGGGTTAATCTAAGGTCTAATAAGCATTAAAGTCTAATAAGAGGGTCCACATAGATAGAAACAGAGTTTCACACATTTCAAGAATTGATTCATAACCTAAAACCCTAATTTCAGACTTGCTTATATAACAGAGGTTTTAGTTAGGATTAAATTCATCTAAACCTTTTAAAATTTGTATAAAAATATTCCATGAGGTTTGGTATCTTTGATTTGACCATCTGAACCTATTTTGACCTTAAATAGAGTCACAAACACAATTTTGCCCTAATTTGGGTTTCTGCACAAATTGCTTAGTCAAACTTGGTCAAAACTAAAATCTGACTTCACTACTATATTCCTTAGGTCTAAATTAGGTTTGTACCAAAATTTTGGCCCAATCAAAGCTCATTTTGACCTAGTTTGCATTTTAGTCCAATCAGACTCTCTCTCACATACACCCCTAGCTTTTAAAATCCTTACAATTAGGTCCCTAACTTTCTCATCATTCTTTTCAAATGGGTCCCTACCGCCATTGGTGTGAGCACATCAATCTCCGTCGAGATTCAAGCGAGAATTTCTTGCTCGATTCTCAATCAAACACTCCAAAAATTGAAAGGGAGATTCCTTGAGGAATTCCCTTCTAAAAGAACCTAGCCATGGACCTTGATTCCTTGCTAATCTCCCATGAGAATGCATGGTAGATGTGGGCATCTAGTTTGCGCGATATAGCTAGACCTCACAAGCTTGTTTCCAAGCCTGGAACGCCTCTCTTAGGACTATAAAAGGACCTAGGACAAGAATCCGCTCTTCCTTAGCTAGGTACAGGACCAAAAACCCTCTTCTTTCCCTATCTCTAGCCTCCTCCGACCTAGACTCTGGCAGCCTCTTTCCCCATCCTCTTATGGATGGCCAATGGCCAAATTGGCCTGTCCTTCCTCTTCCTCATCGTCCTCCATGCCTAGTAGGCCAAAGCCAAGGTTACCTCCCCCTCTCCTCGCCGCTGTTTCCCTCAATGGAGCAAGCTCCTTCCACGACATCGGAAATCACATCGACTCTCATAATCCTCCCCATTCATCCTTTAGAATAGGTTCAAACTTCTCCTCACCCTCTTTAGATCTTTTCTACCTCCTCTCTTTTCTATTTCGACCGATTGACTGTTCTTCACCCCTCCATCTTCCCCACTAATGATAACGTCATCATCAGCCATAACTAGCTTTAATTAATCAGAATCAATAGACAAATGCTCCTACATAACCGCTAGAGAGTTGTAATTCATTGCATATCCATTTTGAGAGGCATACAATAAAATAGGGATAAATATGGAGTTTTAATAGAAGATCATAAATGCACAGTAATCATGGAGTTTCCCAGGAGTTAAATGAAGGTCAAATGTGCATTAATAACTAATAAGAGGGTCCGTGTAGATAGAAACGGGTTTTCACGCATTTCAAAAATTAATGGACACCCGAAATCCTAATTTCAGACTTGCTTAAATAATAGAGGTTTTGGTCAGGATAAAATTCACCTAAACCTTCTAAAAATCATAAAAAAAATATTCTATAAGGTTTGGTATCCTTGATTTGACCATTAGAACCTATTTTGACCTAAAATAAAGTCTCAGATAGGAAGTTACCCTAATCTGGGTTTTTGCATAAATTACCCAATCAATATTGGTCAAAACCAAAATCTGACTTCACCATCAGATTCCTTGGGTTAAAATTATGTTTCTACCAAAATTTGACCCCAATCAGAGATCATCTAGACCTAGTTTGCATTTTGATCCAATCTGACTCTTTCTGTCTCATTTATGCTCTTAACTTTCAAAATATTTTCATAAAACCCCCTACCTTTGTCTCCTTCTTCAACAAATGGTCCCTGCTGCATTCCTTCAAACCAATTCCTAAACCCATCTGCCCACAATTTTCAAGGAAAGGAATCTCCTCCATTAGGCAAACCAAATCCCTCCAAATTTGGAGGGATTGGTCCTGAGAGGATCCCCTACGATTTGCACCCGTTGGTTTCCCAATTTGGAGCCTCAAGAACTCCAACGAAGCTCTCAAAATAAGAAGAGGGAACTTCCCTATTTCCTAAAAGAAACCTCTCTCAAATTAGGAATTGAGCTTGATTTCAAGATCTACATAAGCTTTTGCACCTCTCAGCATCTTCCTTAGCAAGGTTTTGAGGCCAAATACCCCTTCTTCCTCCATCTCCGGCCAAGCTCCACCTTAGCTATGGCGGCCTCCTTCCCCATCTTCTTACAGACGACCAATAGCCAAATTGGCCTACCCATCCCCTTCCTCATCTTCCTCTACACCTCGCCAGCCACAGCGAGGGTTGTCTTCCCCTTTCCTTGCCACCATTCACCTCTCCGAAGCAAGCTTCACCCTCGGTGCCAGCCAACCACAGCCGATGCCACCCTGCCTCCATCGTCTTCTAAATTAGGTCCTTTAGCTCCTTCCTTTCTACTTCAAATCCCCCTCCTTGAATTCTCAATTTGACCCACGATCACCGACCTCCGCCTCCATCTTCCTTCGCTCCAACTAAGCTCCGAAGAGGTTGCAAGCCTACTACACACCACCATCCGCCAAGCCACAACTCCCATTAGCATTGTCATTCGTCCCCGCACAAAACCCCTCACTCAAACTTGCCAAACATCCACTCACGACCGCCCCCAAAACACCTCCTTCATCGTCCACCCTCTTCGACTCCAACACACCACCACACGCATCCTTACACCACAAAATCACTGCCACCACCTTCACCGTGCTCCGGGGATACCTCTGAGCCTTTTAATTTGGGCTCTTAGCCCATATCTTGTGTTTCAGGTACCATCACCAGCTAGCTTCACCTCTACCATTATTTTTATCAATCAAGCACCACTGACCTTGATTCCATACCCAGCAGGTATGGTTTGAACTTGCGAAGGCATCTCAACTTGCAATTGAGGCAGAGCAGCAAAGCAGCAGCTTGATTAAACATTCAAACCATTTACAGCAGCAAGGAGAAGACGCAGGCACATTTAGTGCCACATCGTCAACTGATGAGCTACTCACTGCATACATAAGGAAATTGTGACGCTGCCTCATTGCCCAAGTCACCAAGGGTCGGTTCCCCGCTTCACATGCCTCACGCCTCACACGTACACACAGCACGCGGGTTTGACCACCATTCTGAATCTGATAACCGATTACCTGTGTACCTGATTACGCAATTACCCTAGGTTTGAAAGAGAGAAAGGAGAAATTGTGAGGAGGAGGGGAGGGTTTTGCTCTTTGTGCATGTGCCTCGGGGTGCATGCACTCTTAACACCTAGCCTCTGAAGGAAGCCTGTGCTGATGTCGTGATGCTGAAGAAGAGTCTCTAAAGAAGAAGAGAAACTTAAGAAGGAAAGAGGAAGAGAGAAGGGAGCAGAAGAAGAAGAAAGGCTTTAAGAAGCCTTGTGTATAATGAACACTTAAGTCATCTGATTTAAGAAACCAATGTCTGATTACTGTAGCGTTAGAGCTACTGTTGGGTTATTTGAATAAATTGGGATGCATGCTTAAATGTGGATCTAAAAGGTGATTTAAATCACCACTTTTTAGGATCATTTCCGTTCTTTTTGTCTCACGGAATTCTTGTAGTACTCTTGCTTATTTTTTAATATCATTTGAGTAGATTGTTATTCATTGAATATCTTATACCTTGTTCCGTCTATTATGCTCATTTATTTCAAATTAAAGATTGATGTTGTGAATTCCACATTTGCTACTTGTGTTCAACCTCGGACTTCATTTCTTGATTTCAAGTTTATAAATTTTATTTATTTGAGACTTATTTGTCGACTTTACTACAATGCATTTTCTAAACTTGACGAAAAGCTTAACAACACCCACAACCGACGACACTCCGACGAAGCCTATTGCTCACCACACCACCCCAAACACCTTCGCTCCACATCCAAAACATCTGCCGAGATCTCACGACCAAAAGCCCCAACAAAATTAGTACTATTGGTTACTCCAAACCCTCACCGAATAAAACCCTCACCCACCACCGTTTGCGAATTTGTCCAGCCACTACCACACACCATTCATCAAATCATCACTACCATCACCCTCCTCACACTACGATGATACTTCTGAGCTAGTCTAATTGGGCCGAGAGGCCATGTTCTTGTTTTTAGGTGTCGCTGCCATTGGTTGTCTTCATAATCAGCGACCATGCTCCTCCGGCCACTCATTAGACCCATTACCACCCCTACGTGATGCAATCTCACATAGGAAGAAGTCTAGACCCTCGATTGAGTGAGCAGCAGTAGCACCAATGATCAATTGAAGCAAAGATCTCAGCTACATTGCGCGAAGGAAGCTGGAAACTTAGTGCCACATCGTGAAGTGAAGTGTGTTTACAGGCACATAAGTTGAATTCGTGATCAGAGTTGTTCGCCCAGTCATGAGGGGTCGAGTCCCTCACCACCACGCACACCCGATAACCCACCTATCACACTCCTTGCCTGCTATACACGCCCATATGCTTGGTCCATTCTCTAGACCCAAATACCCAACTAGTTACCTGACTAAACCCTGGTCTTTGAGAGAGAAAGGAAGAGTTTGTGAGGAGAAGGGGGGGAGGGTTTTGCTCTACCCACCTTAGCCCTTGTGCGACCCTTAGCTGCTGAAGAGAGGCTGTGCTCTATGCTTGAAGACCTTGAGAAGAAAGGATTCTTTAAGAAGAAGAAGAAGAAAAGAACAAGGCTCTCTCTCTGAGAAGCCTTGTGCTGTTGAGGCTAAGTGTTGAGACACTTAAGTCATCTTAGGAAGGAAACCAATGTCTGATACTGTGTAGCATTAAGGACACTATCGACTTATTTGGCTACAATGAATGGTTGGGATATATGCTTAAATAGACTAGAATAATTGGTGATTTAAATCACCATTCTTTTGTCTTCTTGATTTCTTGCTATCCCAATGAGTGTTTGAGATACTTTTGCTCTTTATTGAATATATTTCTGAGTATTTGATTCATTGAATATCTTCTATAGTCTTTGTTTATTGTGCTCATTCATTTCAATTCAAGATTAGTGTCATGAGTTCCATATTTGCTCCCTGTGATCGACCTCGGACTCTTCTTTGATTTTGAGTTATAAATTTAATTATTTTCAAGCGATTGAGGCTTTGCTATGATGATTACTCCTTAAAACCCCTCTGTAGCCCGTACAACAACTAACACGATTCCTGAACAATATGATTTAACCAACCCTCCCACCCTAGCCACTCCTCCATCTGACTCTTCATCTAACTCCTTCCCTCTCACTTCACCCCTAAAAGTAGAAATCATTTCAAAGCTGGGCCCTCCATTGGAGTTAAAACCCTTGCCCGATTCCCTTAAATATGTTTTCATGGGTCTAAACCAGACCATCCCCCTGATTATCAATTCTAGACTTACTGGGATACAAGAGGAAAAACTTTTCCATGTATTGAGCAAAAAGAAAAAAGCTATTGGCTGGACCCTTTCTGATCTTAAGGGTATTAATCTGTCCTACTGCACCCATCGAATTTATCTTGAGGATGACTCTTGCCCCTCCTGCCAACCACAAAGGTGCTTAAACCCTAATATGCTGGAGGTGGTAAAAAAGGAGATTATAAAGTGGCTCGATGCTAATATCATCTACCCCATTTCTGACAGTTCCTGGGTTAGTCCCACACAAGTAGTTCCTAAAAAAGCTGGACTAACAGTTGTCACTAATGAACATGGGGAAAATATAGTCACTAGGACCGCTTCTTCTTGGCGCATGTGCATTGATTATAGAAAATTGAACACCGCCACCAAGAAAGACCATTTTCCACTCCCTTTTATTAATCAAATTTCGGAGCAATTAGATGGACATGATTATTACTATTTTCTAGACAGCTATTCTTGCTATAATTAAGTTGCGGTCCATCCTAAGGATCAAGACAAAACTACATTCACCTGCCCCTTCAGAACCTTTGCTTTGCAAAGGATGCTTTTCAGTCTTTGCAACGCACCTGCGACTTTTCAATAGTGTATGCTTGCAATTTTTTCAGACCTGGTAGGTGAATGTTTGAAAGTCTTTATGGATGACTTCTCTATATTTGGAGATTCTTTTGATCTTTGTCTTAGAAATCTTGAAATAACTCTCCAAAAATGCATAGAAGTTAACCTAGTCCTCAGTTAGGAAAAAAGACATTTCATGATCCAGGAAGGAATCATCCTGGGCTATGTTATTTCCAAAAATGGAATTACGGTAGATTGAGCTAAAAGTGATGCTATCTCCAAGCTCCCATTGCCCACTACTGTAAAATAGATTCGATCTTTTTTGGGGCACGTGGGCTTCTATCGCCATTTCATCAAGAATTTTTCCCAAATCTCCAAGCCCTTAGTCAACTACTTACTAAAGACCAACCTTTTGACTTTAATCATCAATGCCTGGAGAGTTTCAATCAGTTGAAGAAGGATGCCACAGAGGCACCAATTTTACAGGGACTTGACTGGAATTGTCCCTTTGAGTTAATGACTGATGCCTCTGATTTTGCTGTGGGGACCGTTCTAGGGCAGAGAATTGACAAGAAGCCCATTGTGATTTGTTATGCCAGTAAAACTCTTGATGATGCCCAACAGAATTACACTGTTATTGAAAAAGAACTTGTTTCCATTGTCGTCACCTTAGAAAAATTTCGCTCTTATCTATTAGGGTCACATGTCACTATATACACCGACCACTCAATAGTTAAATATCTACTAAACAAAAAAGATGTGAAACTCTGCCTTATCTGTTGGATTCACTGCTTCAAGAATTTGACCTAGAAATCAAAGATAAGGTGGGGTCGCAAAATGTAGTGGCCGATCATCTCTCTCATCTAATGACGAATGACATGTTGACCCCCCTAATATATTCCCTGATGAGACAATCTTAACTACCAATACCCTCCCTTGGTTTGCACCTATTGCAAACTATTTAGCAACAGAATGAATCCCATCTGATTGGCCAAAAACCAAAAGGGATAAGTTCTTTGCTGACATAAAATATTATTTTTAGGAGCCCGACCTTTTCTGCATCTGTGCTGATCAGGTCATTCGACGGTGTGTCCCCGATTCATAAATTCATAATATTCTGACACACTTAAGGGTTGCCTGCAGATCTTTTTTGGCCACAAACAAAAGATCAAGTGTGATATCGATTACAATAAAAATATGGTACAAAAAGAAAATAATCCCACAATATACTCAAGGATTTATAGTAGAAACCCTTCCCAGGTAAAAATCACTACCTAAGCCTCCCAGCTTAGGATTTTCCCTACTAGGCAACACTAGTCAATCCACTAACGTACCACTTGAACGAGGGTAGCACAACCTCTTACAATGGTCCCTTCTCTTACTAACCTGAAGAGAAGCACAACAACAACAACATCAACAACGAATTTCTCCCAACAACTTGGGATCCGTAATTAAAGCAGCAAGTAAAATAAAACAATATAATCTTATGGAATCTTAAGGAAAGTCCAACCGGATTTTTGCAGAGGTTCAAATCGACATGCTTTGGAGAAGTGAAAACAGAAGCACATAAGCACTTTGAGAGAAAGCACGAGAGCTCTTTTTCTATATGGATTTCTCTTTGAAAATGTATTCTGAAATGAGGGGTGTGGAGCCCTATTTATAGGTGAAAATGGAGCATTTTTTGAATGTTGAGAAAAATCATTCGAACCAAATTGGTCGATCAATTTACTTAATTGGTCGATCAATTATTGATTGATCAAATATTTAATTGGTTGATCAATTGCAAAAAAATTGAATTTGATCGTTAAGCTAATTTGGTCGATCAATATTCTTATTTTGATCACTTAATTGATTTGATCAATCAATTCTAATATTTTGGTCGATCAACTCTATCTAGATGTTTATTTTACAATTTAGAAATGTGTGTCTTTAATCCTAAGGTTCCTTATAATAATTATAGACTTAAGAAATATAAAAGAATTACATTGAGTAAAGATCTTCACTTTAATCCACGCGGAAGATAATTGACTTGATTTATGCGAGCATGATCCTGAAAGATTAGTTCACAATAAAATGTAATTTTGTTCCATCAAAATAGAGGTCTCAACATTCTCCCCCTTTTTAATGTTAACAAAATTACAATTATACATTAAAAATAAATAAATAATTACTTTAGAGTTACACCCCCTATCAACATGCATATTTTATTCCCCTTTTTGTTATCAACAAAAAAATATATCTCAACTGACTTGTTATTAATCATACTTAAACAAGTAAAATTCTAAGAATGAAATTTACATTTGTCTCCCCTTTTTTTAAAGTAATATTTTATTAAGCATGATGTCAAATTTATCATATGAAAATTATCAAGTTCATGATAAGGAGATGATGAAATTCATGATAGTCTAACATAGTGACTATATCAAAATAAAATGAAGTGTTGAGTAAGAGTTCTATAGTCCAACATAGATAAATATGTTGTCTAAATGATACTATGAAAGTGATCTTGATTCTTCCCCTCAAACAATGATCCCTTATCAAGGTTTTATTCTCTTTATTCTTCTCCCCCTATCAAGTTGCTATCCCAAATTAATTAATTCAATGCTTAGTCAATTTTATATTAAAAACTTATTTATAACAAAGCAGGTAATAAAGATTTAGTCTTGGGAATCATACCTGCTAAGGTATAAGGAGTTATACATAATAACAGTAGCTAGGTGGACAGGGCTCCACCAAAAATCTGGCATCCAATGACATTATTGGTTCCACCATCTTTCATAGCCAAATTGATGATTGTTGGCTTGTTAAAGGTTGCCTCTCCAATTGTGATTTCCATGTTGATCTTTCCCATAATCTGCAACACAATTTTCCATAAATGTTTTCGGTACCCATATTCTTTTGGGTTTGTGGTTGTTAATTCCTTTCAAGTTAGAGGGTACATTAGACTCTCCTCTCTTGGCCTTTTGATATAAAAATGCATGCCTAATATTGTTTTGATTTTTCTTTTTAATGTCCTCATATTTTTCTACATATGTTCTAGTAGAATATTTGAGGTCATTAAGTGTGTCTTTAAAGTGAATATATTATTCCTTGAGATCTTCTATTTTCTCATAAAACTCTACATTCGCAACTCTTATTTCATCTAATTTCCCTTTTTTATTTTCTAAATCTAGAGATAAACCATCTTTTTCATTTTCTAAACTTGAGCACTTATCCTTAAGTTCCTTATTTTCCTTTTTTAATATTTTTAGCCAATTTGTATAAATCATGATATGCATCTAATAGTTCATCTAAGTAAGGTCACAATTTACCTCTTCGCTTGATTCTGTTGGTGCCATGAGATAAAGATGAGTAACTCCATCTTTGTGGCTTTCTTCCTCAACATCTGATTCCGAACTTGAGTTGTAATCATCCCATGTTATTTTTTCTTTAGTGGTTTCTTCATGCATGACAGAGAGCTAGTTTCATATCTCATATGCACTTTTGCATGAGACAACTTTGTCAAATCCCTCTCTTATTAATGCACAAAATAGTGCATTCATGGCTTTAGCATTATCTATCATTTTCTTCTTCTCTTCCTTCATTAACTCTTTTTCTTTTTCTTCTTTGGCATATATTTGGACTTGATGATATGCCAAATCTCAAAGTTCATTGATTCAAGAAAAATTTGCATTCCTCTTTCCAATAATCATAATCAGATCTGTCAAATAGTGGTGGATGGAAAAATAATTGCCCCTCCATAAAACTTGTTGTTGTGGCCATGCGAAGGTAAGGTGTGATGTCTCCTTCATGGTCAGGCTCTAATACCAAATGAGGGTTGCTTTCGGATGTTATTTGGCCACAAACACAAGATCAAGTGTGATATCGATTGTAATAAAAATATGGCACAAAAAAAAATCCCACAATATACACAAAGATTTATAGTGGAAACCCTTCCTGTGTAAAAACCACTACCTAAGCCTCCCAACTTAGGATTTTCCCAACTATAAAATGCTAGTCAATCGACTAATGTACCACATGAACGAGGGTGGTACAACCTCTTACAATGATCCCATCTCTTACTAACCTAAAGAGAAGCACAACAACAACAACAGATTTCTCCCAACGGCTTGGGATCCGTAATCAAAACAACAAGTAAAATAAAACAATATAATCCTATGGAACCTCAAGGAAAGTCAAATCGGGTTTTTGTAGAGGTTCGAATCGACGTACTGTGGAGAGCATGAAAATAGAAGCACAAAAGCACTTTGAGAGAAAGCACAAGAGCTCTTTTTCTATATGGATTTCTCCTTGAAAGTGTGTTTTGAAATGAGTGTGGAGCCTTATTTATAGGTGAAAACAGAGCAATTTTGGAATGTTGAGAAAAATCATTTGAACCAAATTGATCGATCAATTTACTTAATTTGTTGATTAATTTTCATTTTGTTCGATCAATTTACTTAATTGATAGATCAATTATTGATGGATCAAATATTTAATTGGTCAATCAATTGCAAAAAAATCGAATTTAACCGTTAAGCTAATTTGGTTGATCAATATTCTTATTTTGATTGATCAATTGATTTGATCTATCAATTCTAATATTTTGGTCGATCAATGCTATCTAGATGTTTATTTTATGATTTAGAAATATTTGTCTTTAATCCTGAGGTTCCTTACAGTAATTCTAGACTCAAGAAATATAAAAGAATTACATTGACTAAAGATAATCGTCACTTTGATCCACATGGAGGATAATTAACTTGATTTATGCGAGCGTGATCCTGAAAGATTAGTTCACAATAAAATAAATTTTGTTCCATCAAAACAGAGGTCTCAACAACACTATCACTCCATGGCTTGTGGCGGACATTTCTCGGGCAAGAAAACCGTAGCTAAGGTTCTCAATTCTGGATTCTTTTGGCCCAGCTTACACAAAGATACTCATTCCTTTGTTCGGTTCTATGTGCATTGCTAGAACATTGGTAACATGACTCAGAAGGATATGATGCCCCTAAAATCGATCTTAAAGGTTGAAATTTTCGATGTATGGGCATTGACTTCATGGGACCATTCATCAACTCTAGTGGCGATTTCTATATACTAGTCGTAGTCAACTATGAATCAAAATGGATCGAAGCAATACCCACCCGCACCAATGATCACAAAGTGGTAGTCAAGTTTATCAATAAAAATATTTTCTCGAGATTCGGTATTCCTAAGGCCATTATCGGTTACAGAGGTTCGCATTTCACTTATTCCCAATTATGTCACCTTCTTTCTAAATACAGGGTTAATCACAAAATTTTCACTCCATATCACCCCCAAACAAATGGCGAAGTAGAAGTTTCTAATCGAGTGATTAAAAATATTTTGCAAAAAATAGTTAGGCCTAATCGTAAAGACTAGTCTAATAAATTGGATGATGCTTTATGGGCCTACCGCACCACATTCAAAACTCCACTTGGCATTCCCCTTTACATCTAATTTTTGGAAAGGCATGCCATCTCCTGGTAGAACTTGAGCATAGGGCATTTTGGGCAGTTAAACAATTAAACATGGATGTATCTGAAGCTGGTACCCATAGGAAATTGCAATTAATCGAATTGGAAGAATTACGTAATTTCTCTTACAAAAATGTGTGGATTTATAAAGACCAAACAAAGAAATTCCATGATAAATATATTATTCGGAAACATTTTGACATCAATCAATGTGTTTGGCTTTTCGATGCCAGATTATGAATTTTTCCTGGAAAATTAAAATCCAAATGGACCAACCCATTTATTGTCCTTAAAATGTATCCATATGACATTGTTGATCTTTTCAATCCTAAGACAAATAGTACTTTTCAAGTCAACGGCCAACGTTTAAAGTCCTAGCTAGATAATACTCCGAATCTCCCATCTGACACGATTGATTTAACCAACCTACCAGCTAATAATCCTTGATGCAATTCACGCCTAGATGAATGGAGTAAAAGATAGAACTGGATGGGAGGTAACCCATCGTTTTCCCTGCTTTCCATTTTTTTTTTCTTTGAAGGTTTTGACTATCCTGAGTTTGACCACCTTCACCAAGGTAATCTCTTTTCCCTTCCTATTGCATGCGGGCATGCCATATCTTAAGAATGGGGGGGTGTTTTTAAATTTTGATGATCAAATCAGGATTTTCAAAACCCAAAACATTCAATTTTCTTGTTTCATTTTCTACATGCGTACCCCAAAAAAATAAAAATGTTGAAACCTTTTTGAAGAAATTTTGAAATCGGGACTAAGGTTGAAGATTCACTTCAAGGTACAATGGGATTTAATTTTTAGAAAACTAGGGATAAGGATACAAATCTGATTACTAGAATTTCTAGGTCTATCTCTAGACTAGATCAAGTATCCTTCTTTAAATTTCACCTGAACTCATGATAATTTAGGTGACTTGATCTCCTTTTGTGACCTGGAAAATATCTGGCTTAGCTTCCGATCCAAAAACTTGTATCTCTTACAAAATTTCTTGTGTCAAATTTCACACACAAGCCAACACCTAAAAAATAATTAGAAATTAGAAAAACTCCTTGTTTGGCCTTGGTAAGTCCAAAGTAGATCATTGGTTTGAGTTCCCACCGCCAAGAAGGAGGAAAATACCTCCTTCGAGGATGTGATGCCAACATGTTACCACCTCAGCACTGCTATATATATATATTTCATATCTTTAGACAGAGTATTAAGGTGCATTTTGCAGGTCAAGTGTCTTGGACGGTGCTCTATCTATAGCGTCAAAGCAAGAGCTTAAGTTTGCTTGGAGTGCCCCTTTACACCGCATTGTGTTTTGGGGTTGTGAGCTCCTAGGTGGTGTCTTGGACAGTACTATCTCAAAGTGCTAGCGCTAGAGCCCCCTTGAGGATTGGTAACGAGAATGATGATCCCGACACATCTGTTATCAGACTAAGCTAAGAATAAGCATGGGGGAGGCAAAAAAAAAAAGTTTTAAACCAAAAACACAACCTTATAAACATTGGCTTTTCACAAGCACAGACACAAGATTTTAAAAGATGTTGCAAGTTGCAAATCAGATTCAAGAGCTAGAGAAATCCCAACTACAAAAATTTCAGGTCATCCTAATTAACAAAGGGTTAATTTGAGAATTTTTGGAAGATACCATGATCCCGATTCATCTAATTTTTTGGATCCAAAAATGAATCCCAATGTTTACCTATAACAAATCCTGTACCTCGTGTTTTAACCAACCAAGGTCCCGTGATCTCCTTCTCCTCAAAAGTAAAAAAAATTAGTTTTCCCAAAGAATACGTTTTGTGAAAATTCATTTTGCTAAGAGATTAGAAAAAGATAAGCATGTGGGTATGATAAATGCCAGTTTATCATCATTTTTATGCCCTAAAACAAACCTAGCTCTTAGGATTTTAACGCCGCAAATGATTTTTGGGCTACATTTAGGCATCAATTAGGTTAGGCATGCATTGCATGATTTGTTGTATTTTTGACATGCTTATTTGAGTGTTAGGGATGAACAGATAGTCAAATCCCTAAAACCCTAGCACCCAAGAAAGCAACTGGTGAAGAGGAAGCTCAATCCAACTGGGACTCAGCCAGATCTAGCTCATCATAGCTAGATATCAGCTCACTTGGGATAGGGTTAGCTCCATTAAGCTCCATTTAGCTCATCTTAGTTTAATGGTAGCACAGGGCAGCTGATCTTAGCTCAACCTAGCTCAAGTCAGCTTAGATCTAGCTCAACTTAATTGAGTCTAGCTCATCTCAACTCCATTCAATTCACTGGGAGCTCTAGCTAGCTGAACTAAGTTGAGAGGAATTCACTTCAACTCAAGTTCAGCTCTCCCCAACTTTACTCAGTTCATGGTAGCTGAACTCCCTCCAACTTAGCTACTACTTGTCAACTAGTAGCTAAGCTAGCTTGGGAGTTCCCATCAAAAGTAGGTCCAACTCAGCCAAACTTCAAATAAGTTGAGACCAGCTCAACTTAGCTCAACTACTCAAGCTTAGCTGCTAACAGAAGAACTAGATAGCTAAGGTGAGTAGCTGAGTCCTCATTAAGACCTCTTCAGCAAGATCAGCTCCATTGCAACTTCGGTTTAGCTCCAGACAACTCTTCCTCAGCTCCTCTTCCCTAAACCCTAGCCCCATCCTACCTCCTCCTCTACTCATCTACTAGCTAAGCTAGCTTAATTAGCTTAGCTTAGCTACACTTGAGCTCTCCTTGGCCATCCACCACCTACAACCTAACTCCACCTCACCACCTAACTAGTCCACCAAATAAGCTAACCACCTACACCTACTCCTACTCCAACTTAGCACCACCACCATCACAACCCTTCACCCCATAACTTCCACCAAATGACACCATAGAGTTGGTGCCAAAATGACCTCAACCACCTTCCTCCTTTTGGTGCCAATTCTCCCATTATCCTAGCCCTACACCTCATCACCTAAACCATCTCCACCCTCCATAAAGTGGTGCCAACAACCCCTTCTAGAATGCCCCTCCCTTGGAGCCAGCTTTGGTGCCCATTCACCCCACAACCACCATCCAAAGCATCCCTCCTTTAGGCACCAATCAACACCCACCATTGGATCACAACCACCTCCACAATTCATCTCTACCACCCATAAACTCCACGTCAAGAATGCCCCCTTCTAGAACCTATTTTTGGCACCAAGCCTAACCCCTATCCACACCCTCCATCCACACTATAAATCCATCTGCACCCTACACCTCAACCCATTCTAGAACCAACCACACTTGGTGCCAAAACAAGGTAGCACCACTACCTTGAATGGCCACCAATTGCCATCCTCATAACCCTTCACTTGGAGCCAAAAAAACCTAGCCCTAGGATCATCTAACCACCCTTATAAACCCATCCTAACCCTACATGTGTCCATGCCAACCTCTCCCTTCATATGCCCCATATATACCCCCCATCCTACCACCACTAAAGTCATCTTTGGCTACATTAATTCCCACCTAGATACACCCTATATTCGGCCATAGGAAGGAGAGGAGAAAAAAAGATTAAGGAGGCTATCCCTGACCTCCTTGGTTCCCTCTTCTTCTTCCCTTCTTCCTTGGGGGTGGAAATCTTCCACCCTTGGAGGAGCAAGGGCATGCCCATCTAGGGCTTGCCAGGAGGACGATCTCACCAACTTGAAGGAGCTTTTCAAGGAAGGAGAAGGAGAACTTCTTTTCAAGCCTAGGAGCAGCTGAGCTTGGAGCAAGAAGCTTCTCTTCTTCACCAACATCACCAGGAGGATTTGTGTTTTACCTTTTGCATTTTCATCTTTTTTTAGTAGAAGCATTCCTCCACTTGTCTTTTGTAAAACAAATTTCTCCTTAATCAAAGTTGTTTTCTTTTCAATTCTAGTTAATTTTTCTTGCATCTTATTACTTTTACCATAGTGCACTCACACACTCTCTCTAATTACCCTAGGTTTTCACGTACCTAGGGTGAGCTTAGACAGAAGAATTGCTTGTCACTTAGGTTTCAGTTTTAGCAAGATAGGTGGTTTGTTTCCCGCTTTCAAGTTTGTAATTGCCTGTTACTTGAAAATCAAAAAAAAAATCTTATATTCAAAAATTAAAAAAAGAAAGTTGATTTTCCTATTGTCAAGCGAGAGTATTTAAAGTGCATTCTTTCCTCCTTGGACTACCCTAGATACCACCACTATCTAGGTTTATAAATTGCAAAAGCAATTGTGAATTGGTGTTTTACAACGACTTAAAAACCCTAATTTCAAATCATGCCTTTCTCACTATCAAACCCAACTAAGCTACAAGGGGGGGATTGGGCCCAAGCATGTCCTAGGAAAATCATTGGGAGCTTGTATAAACCCGCACTCAGTCATTTGACAGGACCCCTCAGCCTAAAATTAGGTTAAATCGAGGAATTGAAGTCAATCGAAAACAATCTAATAAACAAGTATCAAGCCTAATGTGGATGAAAACCTCAAGGGTCAAATTGCTACAAATTTTAAGTTAAGCCTAGGATACTACATGTGCATGGGTTTTTGAAGAGCATTAGGGGGTAGTTGCCCTGATTATTTCTTTTTGATGTGTGTGCGAATTGGGCAGGAAAGTGATGCCCAAGCAAAAATAAGTGATTTGCAAGCAAGGATTAAATGGAAGAATTTTAGGGTTTGGTATAGATTTTGTATATTTTAGAGTTCTCTTTTTAAGTTTTCAAACAATATTTGAAGTGCTACATAATAATTGCAACCAAGTTGTTAGTGGAAATCAATTCCTTTAAATTTGTGTAGCACTAAAAGAGAAAAATCAAAACCCTAATTGATGAAATCCTATGTAGGCAACTCCTAAGAAGTGAATCTTTTTTCAATATCTTTTTATATGGTGGTCTAAAAAAGGTAAACAACCACAACTGGAAAGGAAATCAAACAAGGATTCTGAATATGATTTTTTTAGGATTTTTGAAACTTATTTGATATTTTTTTGAGATTTTTTTCTACATTGGTGTCAAACTCCAAAAAAGATAGATTTGGAAAATTGATTTTGAAGAAACTTCAAACCTCAAAAATTTTTGAACATTCTATATGTTGTAGAGAATTTCTAAAGGTTTTCAACAATATAAAATTTGTCCAAATATGATGAGTAGAAAAATTTATAAATTTTGGGGATGGTAAGAAAATAATAAGGAATTTGGTTTTGAAAATCATCTACCCTTTCGGGAGGATGGGTCGATGGGGCTCTGGCGATAGGAGGGAGAACAAGGGTTGGGAGGTTTGGAAATCGAAGAGATGGAGGTGCAAGGATGATCAAGAAGGAAGGGGGACCACTAGGAGGACTAGGCGCTGGGTAAACGCAGGGGAGGTTTTGTGCTTCAAATGTAGGGGAAGAGGGCACATAGTGGCGGCATGCAGGGGGCCTCTTAGTTGTGTGGCATATGGTGGAGAAGGCCATAATCGTGATGTGTGTACGAGGGGAGGGACGCAGCAGGATGGAGGAAAGGTTCTGCACCCTCACTTACGTATAGGGCAGAGGGGACCAAGGGCTCTGCCGCCTCCCCCTCCCATGCTAGCTGGACACTTTCTTGATGTGGAAGTCCCATATTTTGAAGGCATTCATGCGACGGAGATGGTCTTAAGAGGTGCCCTGATTGGGGAGGTGATGACAGGGGTCCCATCCATTGATCAACTTTGTCAATTAATAAGATCCCTAGCCCTAAAGTTGTTGAATTGGAAGATTGCAACCTTGGGCCCTTCTCACTTTTTGCTTTATGGTCTAGGTATGATTGATGTCGAGTCCCTTCTGTTCCAAATGAGTATGTTCAAGAACATCACAGTGATGTAGAGTTTGTCTCACCGTTTGATGGGGCATTGGTGGAGCATCCACAGAAGGTGGCCTCTAGGCAGGGAAGGGTAGAGATTACTGGTCTACTGCTCCATCTAAGAACCAATGAGGTAGTGACGAAGATGATTGAGAGCTTTGCAGAGATGGAGGAAGTTATGGAGATTATGCTCAGGGAAGGGGATGGGAGGGTAATATGGGTGAATGTAAATTTTGCTTGCAGTGGTTCACTACCTTAGAAGATCATTCTCCGTTGTGAGGGAAGTTCGTGGTTGATTCTACTTCGGATTTGTTTAGACAAGGTGGTGATGCGTGAGTAACAAATGGGAAAAACTTTTGTAGAAGTGATCAAGAACAAGCCAAACCAAATGCATGGAGGTAAAGGTCCCGCGGAGGAGACGCCGATGATAAAGAAGAGAAAAGACCACCATCCTAAGGAGTATGGAGGGGGCCTGATGAATGAATCAAGGGAGTTGGTCCAGAGCAAGGAGAGGATAAATGAGATGGGGTCTCAGATGATTATACCAGTGGAGGAGGTTGCTGGGGGTGGGGCTGAGAAGGTGATGGTGGATACCCCATTCTCCTTTGATGTACCTGAAGGTTTTAGGTAGGATGTTGGAGCCAAAAACAAAGAGAAAGGAGTGATTATCAGGTCTCCATACAAGCTGCAGAGAAGAAGAGGTTGTGACAAGGTGGGGATGGAACTAAGTACGGTTGCAAAAGCAATTGGTGTGGTGAGGACTGATGGTGGGTCGAGAAGGGGAAAGTCTGAAACAAGATGAGGGTCTTGACATGGAACGTGCGTGGGTTGCGCGATGGGGTCTGAAGAGCCTCCCTTGCTAGATATATGCATGAATGGGATGTTGATTGTGCATTATTACAAGAAACTCACATCGAAGAGGATGGGTATACTGTGTGGAAGCTGTTGCTACAAAATGGAAACGCAGATATCGCTATTGTGGGGGTGCAAGGCAGGTTAGGAGGCATGGAAGTATGGCGGAAGGTTACGAAGCTGCAGCTGACAGAGGTAGTGAAGGCTGAGATCAATATGACATGTAGATTCCAATCAATCCACACGAGAAGTTTCTAGTTTATTACATGCATATATGGGCCGTGCAATACGAACAGGAGTGTTTTGTAGTTTGAATTAGCAGAGAGAGCAGAGGGGATTGGAGATAGTCCATGGTTAATAGGTGGCAATTTCAACTGCACACTTTCAAGCCATGACAGAGCGAGCAGGCAAGATTGACATAGCTTACGACTCAATCTCTTGGTCGTACCTGTGGGAGGTACTCAGGCGAAGAGGTTTTCAACCATTTGGATTAGATGGATGAAAAGATGCATTACTACTTCTGCTTTCTCCCCATTAATCATTGGTAGACCATGTGGTGTTTGGATTCAGCCCAGATGTGCGGTCAGACAGGGGTGTCCATTGGCACCATTGATATTCAACTTGGCAGTGGATACCTTAGCTCGCTTCACCTTCAAGCTTTCGAAAACGTGGATGATCAAGGGGTATGCTCTCTTGAACAGACAGGCCTTAGACCCGGTGCTCCAGTATGCGGATGATACAGTATTTTTTGTAGAGGGTGGTGTGCAGGTGGCACGTATCCTTCATCATATGGTGACTATTTTTGGGGAGATATCAGGTCTAAAATTGAACGGGGAAAAATCCTCTCTTGTATGTTTTGGATTGAACAGAGATGTGTGCCATCAATTATTAGAGACATTGCACACACTAATCATCTCCCTACGTATTACCTACCTTGATCTACCGTTGAGGAGTGGGAAGATGAAGAAGAGTGATTGGAGCTACCTATTTGAGAAAATCTCAACAAAGTTGGAGTGCTGGAGCAGTAAATATCTATCAAAAGGGGGAAGGTTGATCCTTTTAAATTTTGTTATCACAGCGATGTTGATTTTCATTTTTTCTGTGTTTAGAGCTCCAAAAGCAATCTGGAAGTGGCTAGATATAATGATGAAATGTTTCTTTTGGAAAAGGGCAAAACATCAGGGACAATTCTTCCAACCAGTAAAATGGGATAATTTATGTATCCCTAAGGAGCAGGAGGGTTGGGAATTAGGCCCCTGAAGGAGTTTAATGATTCGTTATTGTTGAAGTGGGCAGTAAAAATTTTTCAAGGGGAGAATAAACTATGGGCAGAGGTGATCTGAGGGATTTATGGTGAATCACATTCTATGGTGAATAGACTTTTTCCCACAAAGGCATACCTTTCTGGAGTTCGATGGTGGCAGCTATGAAGGAGAACTAGAATCTATTCTAGTCAGCAAGTGGGGATGGACAAACCTTTATGTTCTAGTCGAAAAATTGGTCATCGTTGGGACTGCTGCACTAGAAGTACCCACGTGTCTATGGTCTTGTTGTTGATAGAGAGGCTAAAGTTGCTGACTTCTAGCATGAAGATGAGAATAGATGAGAGATTTTAGAGACGGGCTATACAGAGGGGAGTCATTCATGGGGGGAGAGATCACACCTGTTGTAGGATCTACAAGCTTTCAAGCCGATGAGGGGTATTAATACATATAGATGGATGGGAGATTTTTCATCTGTCAAGGCCTATGATCAAATGGGGTAACAAGGATACAAAATGAAGAAGCTGATGCCATATGTGTAGGGTTATGGAAGCTTAAAATTCCGTTGAAGGTACAAATATTTTTGTGGCTTTGTAAGAGGGATGGTCTCATTACTGGCGACTTGAGACATCGAAGGATGGGTGTTGCTGCTCAAACATGTTACCTATGTGGTTTTTAGACAGATAGTGGGAGACACATTTTCTCCTCGTGTGTGGTTACTGACTGCATGTGGAATAGGGTCTATGGTGGTGGGCTACCTATTTGGGAGGACATGTGGGGTGATTTTATTAGGAGTGGGAGACCACATTGTTCCATGGTGGCTGTTTTATGGTGTGTGTGGCGTGCGAGAAATGATTGTCTTTTTCAAGAGAGACCTGCTAATACGATACAAATTGTACATGAGTGTCAGGCTCTCATACGGCATTGGAGGAGCTGATGTATGTTGGTTTTTCTTTATTTCATTAATAAAATCTCCGGATGGCTATCAATTTAGATAGCTTTCCTTTCTTCAAAAATAAGGAATTTGGATTTGACCCCTCTACATTCCATGAATTTTTCAATTTTTTATATTCAACTAAATCTTTTCAAATAAGGAACTTAAGTTCATGACTCAAAGAGGCTTCTTGGGGTAGAGTTTGAGGATTTTAGGAAGACTTTTTTAGCCCAAACTTGATTTTTGAATGTTTAGATAGAAGTCTAGATTTTCAAAATTTTAACACCAATGTAATGAAAGCGGTGGAAGAATGAAGCAAACAAGCAACCAAATCACTTTTAGAGTTCCAACACCCTTAATTTTTCTTGTTTTTATAGTTTTTGATATTTTAAAAGATTTTTTTACGATTTTCTTAGAATTCTGGGATGGGTTTTGGCTTGGTACTAACCTGGAAATCACGGGAAGAAAATATAACTTGCAGCTTCCGCTCCGAGTAAATTTCAAATGCCGCTCCCACTCCTACTTTGCACCAAAGCAAAAATGTAAAAAAAAACTACTGAAGACCCAATTATGTAAGAGAGATAAATAATAATTAAGCCATGCCTCCCCAGCAACGGCTGCAAAAAGTGACACGAAAAATGCGTGATTTATTAAAATGGTTTCTGACTGTCGCTGTAACCCATAAATCTGAACAACTTTTAAATTTGTAAAATCTATATAGCGAGAGTATCTAGGGTTGTCTAAGGAGGCCAATTTGCAGTTATCAAAATAGTATTCTCTCTCTCACTCTCTCAAATCTTTTTGCCTTTTTCAAGTTTTGTAATTTTTTAGGTTTAGAAATATGGGCAACGAAATGAGAATTACGCCTAAGTGAACAAGACGTAATCCTCTTTTCTAAGCTCACCCTAAGAAAGTGCACCTAAGATAATTAGAAAGGTGGAGTGGGTGCACAAAAATCAAACAACTTAAAGCTTGAAAATTAAGCACATGGAATAATGAAAGGCACTCGATTTATAAAGTTGTCTACAATTAATTAGGGAGTTCAATTGTGTGGAGGGGGTACACAACTAATCCCCAAGTAGAGGAATGCTTCTACAAAAATAAAGACAATAGAATGAAGAAGTAGAAAATCTCCCAAATAAATCTGAAGAAGGAGAATCTCCTTGCTCCAAGTATAGCTGCTCCTAGACTTGAAAAAAAGGTTCTCCTTTCTTCTTCCTTGAGTGCTCCTCCTCTCTAGCTCCTCCTAGGGTGGTGGACATCCACCTAATCCTCCTTCCTGGCCATCCTCCTATGGTGATCCTTAGCTCCTTGCCTTGGAAGATAGAAGTAGAAGTAGGGCACCAGGGGGGATAAAACTTCCCCTTGATCCTACTCCTATCTTCCTCCTCCAAGTATCAATGTAGGTAGATTTAGGTAGAGAAAATGATGAAGCTAATGATGGGATTTATGTAGTGGTAGGGTAGCGTATTTATAGGATGGGGAGGGGGTGGTTATGGTTTTCTTCTTTTTGGAGGAAAATGAAGGGGTGTGTGGATGTTTTTGGAGGGAAATGAAGGGGTGCATGGATATTTTTGGAGGGAAAAATGGGAGGGTGATGAAGAGCTGCATATGGGTGGTGGGTGGTAGTTATGTGATTTTTGGAGGGAAAAAGGTGTAGTGGGGAGCTAGGTAGGTGGACTTTGGAACTAGCTTAGATAGCTAGGGTAGCTTAGCTAGTTGATAGCAGGAGATAGGAATAGGTAGGAGGAGTTGTTTTAAGCTGGTTTGAGCCTGCATGGAGCTGCGGATAGTTGATGACGAGCTACCAGTGAACTCAGCAACTAGCCTAGCTAGCTAGTTCTTTCCTAGTAGCTAAGCTAGGTAGGGTTCAGTTGAATGGAGTTGTCTTTAGCTTGTTTGGAGCTAAGGTGAGATGGAGCTGAGCTACCTAAGGATTCCTTAACTAGCTAGTTCTCAACTAGCTACTAAACTTGAAGGAGTTGAACTGAACTGAGCTTCCTGAGCTAGAAATGAGTTGTCATGAGCTAGAATGCAACTGATTGATGACTCTTCAACTAGGTTAGCTAGCTAGTTTAAGACTAGTAGCTAAGCTTCGTGGAATTGAGCTGCTATGAGTTGGGAGGAGTTGAAGATAAGCTGGATTAAGCTGGGATAATGACTCTTTAGCTAGCCTAGCTAGCTAGTTCAACACAAGTAGCTAAGCTTAGTAGAGTTGAACTACCATGAGCTAGAAGGAGCTGAGAATGAGCTGGATCCAGTTAGGATGAGTTGGAATGAGTTAGGATCCAGCTGGAATGAGCTTCTATCTTCTTCTAGTCCTTTTGCCTTTCATATGGTCAAGGCTTAGCTGGTTTCTATGGTGTATTCATTCTTGACAATCAAAATGAAGTGTATCAGTACATAAAATAAAAATAAATCCTAACACTGCATGCCTAAACCCTAAATGTAAGTGAATGACTAAATGCAACGTAATACCTTAATGTAAATGTTGAAACCTTAAGAACTAAATATAATAATAGCCTAAGAATGATGATAAACTAGTGTTTATCAATTGGTCCATTTGGATCTAAATTTTCTTGGAAAGAGTTTGAGTCAAGTGTCAAAGATGACTTCTTGGCCAGGATAGAAAGTCTAACGCAAAATGTGACGGTTGTGGAAGGCCTTAATTTTTTCCTTTTAAAATCTCAAACTTTCATATGCCTCATTACATAACTCATCAAGCTCGAAAATCTACAAATGTCTAAAGTCTCCAACCTTCTCAAGGTCTAAATTACACTTTCTAATCACTCAATAGGCCTCGTGTTCGAGTTCTATAAGAAGATGACAGGGTTTCCCATACATAAATCTATATGGAGACATTCTTAGAGGGGTTTCATAAGCTGTCCTATATGCTCACAAAGCATCAGAAAGGCAGGAAGACCAATCCTTGTGGTCAAGCCTAATGGTAGTCTGAAGAATCTTCATGATCTCCCAGTTGCAAACCTCGGCCAATCCATTGATTTGCGGGTGATAGGGTGTGGAAATTCTGTGTGTTATCTTATATTTTTGGAGTACAGATTGGAAGTGCAAATTGTGAAAATGAGATTCTCCATCACTGATGATGGCTTTTGGAACCTCAAATGTGAGAAGATAAAATCCTGAATGAATGGACTCACAACTCTATGGTCATTTGTTCTATTGGGGATAGCTTCAAGCCATTTCGAAACATAATCAACTATAAGTAATATGTACTCAAAGCCATGGGAGTTAGGTAAAGGCCCCATAAAGTCTATTCTCCAAATGTCAAAAATTTCGCCCACTAAAATCATATTCAAAGGCATCATGTCTTGGTGGCTTATACTATCAAGAGACTGATAGCAAGGATATGCCCTACTATATTCATGTGCGTCCTTAAAGATCGTGGTCCAAAAGAATCCCCTTTGCAAGACTTTGGCAATAGTCTTTTTTCCAGAAAAGTGATCGCCAAATGCCTGGTCGTGACAGAAAGAAACAATGCTATCAAGGACACTTTCTAATAATTTGGTCTTTATAGTGCTTGAAAAGCTAGGGTTCTTTCCTAAAGTAGTGTTTAGCCTTGACTCTAAGTTTGTTAGTTTGGTGCCTAGTCCAGTCAGAGAGGACTACTCCAGAGACCAAGTAATTCACTATGTCGACATACCAAGGAAGTTCCGAATGAATGACCAGCAAATGCTCGTCAAGAAAGCGATCAACAATAGGTAGTGGAGTGATAACCTCATAACGAAGGAGGGATAGATGGTCTACGACAACATTCTGCCTCCTAACCTTATTGCAAATTTCTAAATCAAACTCCTGCAAAAGCAGGATTCAATGGACCAAGCGAGACTTTACACCCTTTGCAAGGAGATGTCTGACAGTTATGTGATCAGTGTAGATGATAATATGGGAGCCTAAAGGATAGGAACGAAATTTTTAGAGTGCAAATACTACAACTAGCAATTCCTTTTTAGTGATTGTGCAATTCCTTTGAACCTCATCTAAGATCTTGCTAGCCTAATAAATGACTACCGATTTCCCATCTAAGTACTACATAGTTAGAGGCATCACACATGATCTCAATTGGGTGAGAGCTATTCGAGGGTTACAATATGGGTGCCTTGGTCACCAAACCATGTAATGTCATGTATGCATGAAAACATTCCTCGATGATATGAAATTCTACGTCTTTAGAGATTCCTCGATGATATGAAATTCTACGTCTTTGGAGAGGAAAGTTAAAGATCTGGAAATTTTGGAGAAATCCACAATCACTACAACAAACAAGGACTTTAGTGACGGTTACGGAATCATCACTAAAGATAATTAACCCTTGCTATTCATCTGTAGTGACGGTTAAGTAACCGTCGCTAAAAATGACATACCAAATGATCAATTGTAATTATTTCTTTGAACCATTGCAAAGGGAAGCCATTCAAGACAATTTTCAAGCATTGGTAAAGGCAAACTAAACATTCCTTATGGTCATTAGAATGGATTATAGCTACAATTCTAAACCGTCATTGAAGGATTTCAAAATTCAATTGGTGGCTGTTATTTTTCTTTTTTAGTGAAGATCTTGAGCCAACTATCACTAAAGGTGAAACATTTTAAAGAAATATATTTTGACTACATAAAGATTCCACAACACCAAAAACCAATGTATTAATTTCTTGAAACCTATAAACCTGCATTCAACCTGACTAATCAAGCATACATACAATTCACAAAGAATGTACATTATCATCACCATACATCATCATCAACAAGAAAAAGATTAAAAGAAATATTCATTGTTAATCATAAAAAGTTAAGACACAATGCTCATGAATAACAATGAAATATTCCCTCAAAAGTAGAAATAAAGTGAGCTCAAAAATAAACTTATTAGCCATAATGTCATAATCCTATGTATCTAGCATAAAAAGAAATAAAGATAATCAACTCCCAAACTCCAAAAATCTTCTAACTAGGATTGTGGCATTTGTGCTTGAAACATACTCGCCATCATTTCCATCTTCTCCAGTGTTTCTTTGTTTTGGAGATGAAGCTCATCAATTTTAGCTTTTTTAGATGCTATTGTGTTCTTGATGTCTTGGTTTTCTTACTGCAACTGCGAGGACGCTCCATGATTTTTCCCAAACCAAGTCATGATTGTGGCACCACGTCCAACACAACGGACCTGTCCAGGATGCTCAAGTCCCATGACTTGGCAAAATGCATCTTCTGGAGAGAGTGCAAGTGCAATATCTTCTACATCATTCTGTCTACAGGGTGAAGTCACAAGTTGAACCACTGCATCCTACAAGTAATCTATCAAACAAAACATGTTACATATACTTAATGTAATGATTGGCAATTTGATAGCTACTAATATAACATAGTAATAACTTACATATTCTTCTTGATGCTTTGGATCTGTCCATGACCTACAACCATCTTCTTTATGTCTACTTTTCAACAACAAGAATACCTCCATACAAGTGGCCTCGTACCCTTCTTTTCCTACATGAGAATACCATAATTTAGTGCTTTGAAGACAAGTCAATGTAGACTAAGTAAATTACAATGGTAAATTGCTAAGTGAACACTTACAAAATTATACTTCAATTGGCTCGAGCTTTTCCTACCCATGCGATGTGTGGGTTGAATTGATTTCTTGTGATTCTCAAAACTTTTTCTTAATTCTTCCTATTTAACACATTATGCATTCCTTAGCATGAATATTAGTTTGTAAAGAAAGTATACTAGTTTGGCATGTACTTGAGCTGCATAACTAATCTAATAATCAATAAAGTCCAGTCCTCGAAATTTCTGGAAGTACATTCAGACGTACCTCTACTAAATCCTTATTCATGAAATGTTATAATAAATTAACAAAGAAATCAACCATAAAAATTTGTATAAAAATGTAAATAAAGAAAGATATAAGAAGAATAAGTGCACACCTACTTCTTTATCTTTGCCCTATTCCTACGATTTATCTGGCCTGCTTGCCTCAAAATTCCTTCATCTGTGAATTGATTTCGCTCCCATATGTATGAAGACTATTATATACTCATCTCATGTTTAGTTTTGATCTTGTAATATGTAATAAAACACTTATCTTGCAATGAAAATGCTTTTTACCCCAACCTCTAGTAAAAGATTGGCTTTTTGCTCTATTGTCACTACCCTCCAATCAAGCACCATCAAAGGGATATGGGATCGAACATTCATCCCTAACCAACTAGAAAATTTCTTAGCATTATCTCCAACTACATCATAATTTGTCAAATTCTATTAGAATGCATGTTCTGGGAGTTAATACTTCAAGATCCTTGCATGCAACCTTCCCCTTGTAACATTGCTCTATAATACATTAAGATAAGACTATTTCATTGTATACAAGCTCCAAACTATGGATACATATGATAATATCAGCATATGTAACAACAATGCTTTAAAGTTCTTGTATGCAGGCACAAACTTTAGACCTTCATAACTTAAGACCCCCAGGTTTCTTTCTACAACATGCTCAAGTGCAATTACGATGTAATGAAAGAATAAATTTAATTGACAAAACATTTATAGGACTACAAGTAATTGGGATATCACACCTATTTTATATTTGAAGGATAATAGTAAGCAGGTAAAAAAGCAACATTGATTCTACTAAACAATTTAAACACTTTCTATAGACTATTTGTTGATCAAAAAGTAATTGCCACCAGATTGTTGATTGGTGTTTCAAATGTCTAGCCCATGTAAATAGAGAAGGGAAAAAATCATACTTTCATATAAGGAATTCTCATCATTAGCAACATCAATGGCATTACAAAATCCTCGATCTAATACATGGCCCTCACGACGTGCACTTGCCATCTACAACACATTTAATTATCAATTCAACATAGAAGAGTAAAGTAGATTGAAATTGAAATGATGATCACCAAGAATTTCAAACTTAATTTAAAAAAAATTCAAGTACCATGCATCGTTTATGTCGATGTATGAAGCACCTCGAATTGAACAAATATCAACATCTTGTACATGGGATGTTTCATCAATTAGACATTCTTGATAAGCTGATGATACATCTTCAAGTTCTTCATCGGGCATATCATATTGGTCTCTTGGAAATATCCTGATTGGTATAATCCAATCTCATCTTTTATTATCCAGAACAAAAAATACTTGCTCCACTTGAGATGCTAGCGCAAAAGGTTCATTTGTACGTAATTCGTATTTAAGCTAATGATGCCATTGTCCACTTTGTACCCATGATCTTTACCATATGCATCAAACCAATTGCATTGAAACATAACAACGTGATGATCTTGGGTGAAACTTATCTCAACAATGTCAACAACTTCACCATAAAAGCCATCACAATCTCCAAGCCGAGAGGATTTTACAATTACACCTGAAAGCTGTGTTGCCTTGGATTCATCAATAGATTTTGTATAGAAATGAAAACCATTAATAGTATATCCATTATGTGAGGTAATAGAAGCATAAGTCCTTTGTACTAATACATCAAATTCAGGTGCCCATCTTTCATCTTTTAGTTCTTTTAACTATTTAACTAGTTGCTTAAACCATTGCAGGAATTCTATTCCAAGTTGTATTCTTCTTGATTGATGTTCATATTCTTGGATGAATGGACCCAATTCATCTACCTGCATCAATACATACAAATGGGCCAAATTCTTATCTTCCTCAGAAATTTGCCTTCGCCTTGATCATTTAATGGGCCAGCCTCTAGATGAAAATATAGATAGACAACCCTCTACAAGATTAGTAGTACTACCATCATAATTTCTATTGTATCTATTGAAACAATTGTCTAGACCATCCATATACATTGTACAAAAATTTATGCATTCTTCTAGAAGATAGCCCTCTACTATACAACCTTCTAGACGTGTCATATTGAAAACATAATCTTTTAGCTTCTTTAAATAACATTCAATAGGATATACCCACCTATATTGCACTGGTCTAGCAATACTTGCTTCGTATGCCAAATGGATGACAAGATGAACCATTACATCAAAAGACATAGGTGGAAAGATTTGTTCCATCTTGCACAAGGTAATTACGATACGTTCTTCCCATCAAGCTAGTGTTATGGGATTTACAAGTTTGGAGTGTACTACTTTAAAGAAGCAACTTAATTCCAATAGTGTTTCAACCACATTATTTGGAAGTACTCCACGGATTGCCAATGGAAACAAAACTTGCATTAATACATGACAATCATGGCTTTTTAGACCACTAATCTTTCCAACTTCGACCATCTAGATATTTGTGAAGAATAGCCAACAGGAAGCTTGATATCCTTCAAGAAGTTTAAGATTTTATTTCTTTGATCTGAGCTTAGTGTGTAAATTGCATCTAGTATTCTAATCTTTCCATTTGGTAACTAATTCGGATGCAACTCACTTCGTATACCCAAATTCTATGAGTCTCGCCTCACTTTGATTACATCCTTTGGGTTCCCAGTGAGATTTAGTATTCGAAGAATGTTATCTATCACATTCTTTTCGATAAGCATGTTGATGAGATTATGCCAAATGTGCAAATCTTTTCAATAAGGTAGTTCCCTAAAGAATATGCTCTCCTTTCTCCAACCATAATGATCACTGATCTTTTCTACCTTCTTTTTAAGAGTCTTCTTAAATGGATGTCCTAGTTGTACACCCTGCATCTTTTGCTATTCTTGCCAAACAATTCGACCTGGCAAACACTTTTTCATTAGACATGAGCATGATCTTCCATCAAATTTGTCATTGAAATCACTTCTCCGCCACTTGTGTTGAATAGGAAGAAACTTACGTGAGCCATGTAGTAGAATTTGCTACTCTCTTTAAGCCAGACACTATTAGTATCCTCCATACATATAGGGCATACAACTTGTCCTTTCATACTCCATCCCGATAGGTTGGCATATGTAGGAAAGTCACTAATAGTCCATAAAAGTGTCGCATGCATCATAAACACTTGCTTCTTTGATGCATCATATGTTTCTACTCCATTGAACCATAGTAATTGTAACTCATCAATGAGTTACAATGTATACATGATTGCATTGCCTAGGGCCTGGGATGAGTAATGTTAACATCATAAATGAGGACTTCATGCACAACCATGGAGGTAAGTTATAAGTGACAACCATCATTGGCCATTTTGTGTAGTTGTTGCTCATGTGACTAAATGGATTAAAACCATCACTTGAAAGTCTTAATCATACATTTTGAGACTCTACTACAAAGATTGGATGTTGTTCATCACAAGTTATCCATTCTTTACCATCCGCAGGATGACGCATTAGTCCATTAGAATCTTTTCTCCTGCCATCCCTATGCCAACTCATCAATTTTGCTATTTTTGATGACATGAATAGACATTGTAGGCTTGGAATGAGTGGAAAATAACGAAGCTGTTTTACTAGATGATGTTTCTTGTCTTTGTTTACATTGTCACTAAACTTATATCTAGGTTCACCACATTCAAGACAATGCTCAAGACCTTTCTCCTTCCAATATAATATGCAATCATTTGCACAAGCATCTCTCTTTTCACTTTTCAACCCCAATGCATGGAGGCATTTCTTAGATCATGCTAATTTTTGGGAAAGTTCACAAGATGATTCAATAGTTTGCCAATAAGGTCTAAAACATTAGACATCATCTTTGAAGTCGCCCAATTCATGACCTTCATTCTAAACAATTTTAACAAGAAATTCAATCTTGACATTGAGCTAACTCTGAACAAAGAGGATTTTGTGCTTCTTCCAATGTAGCAAAGAAGTGATTGCTATCCAAATTTCCCTCATTTGATGAATCATTAAGAATAGGCCTAACATCATTTAACATATCCATTATGTGATTGCCACAATCAAAATTTGTATGTTCGACATCCACGGTTTTATCATCATTTTGCTTTTCATTATGTCTGCATGATTGTCCAATCTCCTCACCATGAGCTATCCAAATGGTGTAGTTTGGCCACATACCATTGCAGATAAGATGTTCTAGCACAACTTGACATTCATACAACCATCCATTTTTACAAATTTTGTAAGGACAAAATATCATGTTGTTATTTGTTCCAAGTCTATACGACCTCCATTCATCATAAAAAGCTCAATCTTAAAATCTCACCACTCCCCGACTATAAGCCGTAATGTCATACACGCATCCATGATTTATCCATTGATAGCTATAAATAACCATACACCCAAAAAAAAATAGAGAATTTCTTGATGGAGAGCTTAATTCTATACACTCATGTAAAGAAAAGTAAGTTTGTAGGGCTACAAGCTTAAATGTAAAGACTAAAGGGCATTTGTCCATCATCTCCTGCTACTCCCCCACCCACAACCCCATACCCAACCTAAAGTTAGATCATCTTTCCTATCTTCTCCTTTTTGATTTCGTCATGCTCAACTTTCTGCCATTCCTTCATCACGCCACCTATCATCTATCTCGCTCTTTTATTTCTTCTCTAATTTAAGTTCAAGAGGATATCCCCATCATCTATGCCTATTTCATATCGTCTAAACCTTAATTCACTAACTACATTTGACAAAAACTATTCTCATGGTAAGGTGGAATGAGCACAGGCCACCAGTGATATAAATGCCTTCGGTAAGGCCTTCTTTGGAAAAAGCTCATGCCAACATGATAAAGTTGTCAAAATGCTGGGATATCGTCGACATGCCATCGGCATGGTCGGTATGCCGTCAACATTGTCAACATACCGTCGGCATTATCGGCATACCGTCGACATGGTCAACATGCTGGTGATATCAATGGTTATGCCAAGGCTGCTGCTAGTTTTTTTTACTACTTTTGTCATCTTTGTCGGCATGCATCGGTATGCCCTCAACATTTCCACGACGTACCCTCGACATTTCCACGGCGTGTCCTCGACATACTCATCGACATGCCCATCGAAAAATAGGCATTTCCACGGTGTGCCCTCGGCATGCTCAAAAAATTCACACTTAGAATTTCATTAGCACAACGTTGAAATCAGTATTTCGAACCTTGTGGGCCACCTACTTACAACATATCAACTCACCCATCACATCTACCCCTATCAACCAATTTTTAATAGAAATCAAAATGAATAACACTTAAAGCATATCCACTCACTCATCATATTTACCAACATTAACCCATTCTCATTACAAATAAAAACTACTTAGAACATATCATCAAATCTATCACATCTATCCCCCAATTATCCACCACTTACTCCATCACTCACAAACCTTAACACTTCCTAAATTTTAACCAATCTTAAACCCAAAACCTCTTCCAAATATAGCTATGGGATGACCAACCAACAATGCTTTGTGAAATCAGAAGTAGATGTTTACAAGGCAGGGGAATGAGAGAGAACACAATTGCCAATTCCTAGGTTCTATAGTTGTTGCAAGATTCCTAAACATTTTTCACATGAACTTAGATCTAGAATACGACTTGCCAACTTAGTGCCTGGATTAGACAATGGTCAAAATTGGTGATGAAATCTAGAGTCAAATTCGAGACCTAAGAGAGACTCTCTCTCCTAAGCTATGCAAAATTAGGAATTTCATTTAATACCCAATCTTAAGAAAAATTGGCGTAAAAACATGTAGAAACTCAATTATCAGACAATTGTAATATTTCAGTTGATTTAAGTCCCAACAGTATTTTTCCCAACATTGCATATCATGTAATTTCCACAATAGAGTTCTAGAGGTTTTTGGAGAAAGATAAGCATTCAATCACTACTTCCAGTACAATCCCCTCTAGAAACATACTGTGAACATAAATTGAAGATAACACAATATTCCCTATGCAAGAAGGTAGAAAAACATATTGTAGAAGTGCTTTGCACCTGCTTCACTTCTGTGTTCCTTGATATCAAAGGTTGCAAATGATTCTTGACTAAAAGTATAGGTGTGTATTGCACCAGGAAAAGGCAGCATATAGAGAGATGGCAGTTGCACGAGGATGTAAAGATTTTCACCATGCAGGTAAGATAATTCCATTATTCTACAATTCTGGAAGAAGCAACTGACATTAGATAACAGCATCTCTCAGTTGTTGAACACAGGTTTAGCTTCCATGTTACGTCAATGACCTTCCATTAGAATTCTTCCCATAATTATTCCCATACATAATCTAGTATCGGTTGCTCCTCTATTGTGATGATAGCACCTATCCTAATATACGGGAACTCCCAATCACATGAAGGTGCGAGATGGGGTACATGAAGCTCTCTAATTGGGAGTCTCCTTTCTATAGAAACCCTCACCATCAGAATTCTTCTTTTTCCTCTTGGCCACATTGCTTGGCCGAGTCTCTCCAAAAGAGGAGTTTACGTCACGAAAACAAAAGTGAATTCAGACAGAGGAAAGAGAAAAATAGTACAAGAATTACTTAGTTCTTTATTCTTATCCTTCCTCCCAGATGCAAACATATGATCAGCTGAGAACATGACCTTAGCATAATCAACTTCTTAATAGGGTCGACATCAAAAATAGTGGCATTAGAGGCAAAAGGGAGTTTCTGGTTGGACCCAAGCCCTTTCCTTAGGAAAGTTTATTGGCCCTTCATTATTGACAAAGAAAAAGTCCCACCAGAATATAGCTTCATGCCACTATGATTTAAAATAAAATTCAAGTTGAGAAGCCATAAAAATTTTGAAAAAGCCTTTGCTGCAACATGCATGATCTTATACAACTGCCTAAACAAAGTTGCTTGAAAGCATTACGCCTTCCTTGGCATAGATAGAACAATACATTCCAACATCAGTGTAAGCTGTAAAGGAGAATGCCATACTCATTTAACAACTCTACAATTAAAGAGTTCACCAATACCCAAAATCCACAACATAATACTATTCATGATAAAATAGGAAAAGCAGACAGAATGAAAACAAAACAAATGCGTCAATAAACGGGGCAAACAGAGAGGAGCGGATGGAGACCGTCAATCTTCAACCAAAGAAGAAGAGAAGGAAAAAAGGACTTACAAAGAGTCATGTTCCCTTTGATGCCCTGCAACCCCGATTCCTTGAGAACTTGCAAGATCTGCAGCACCCACTCGATCTCACCACGCACCTGCACGAAGCATATAATTGGCACAAGGTCGAGGCGTGTATAGTAGATCAGAAGAGGTGGTATTAAAAAGCGGGATCGACACATGGTGGGAATCATTTTTGTAAGGTCTTGATCTGATTTGGGAAGACTGCAAACTTGTTTGTCATGATTTTGGTGTGCGGTGAGGGAAAACGGATTGTGATTTTGGGTGGGAAGCATAGAAATGGATTAGGGCGTCGTGATTGTGGGGTGTGCGAGGAGGAAACGAAGATGACTGTGGGAGGGGAGGTGGAAAATGGAGGTGTGGGAAGGGGGGAATCGAAGACAAGTTTGGGTGGGGAGGGGGGAATGAAGGCAAGTTTGGGTGGGGAAGGGGGAAATGGAGGAGGTTGTCGCCGCTTCATGGTTGGTAAAGCAAGATTCCTGTGCGAGGGGGGATACGAAGGATTACATGACTTTTTTGAGTGGAAATTAAGTTCCACCGATTGGAGAGGGTATTTTTTTTTTTTCAATGAAAATATAGCAATAGGGATGGTTCCACTTTCAAACATATCAAATTTTTTTTTTTTGCAAAATTACAGATGAGTGTAACAAAAAATCATATTTCTTGTAGTGAATGAAGTGGTGGTAAAAGCCTACATACCCTAGAAAAGAATGGATCTATTTAACTAGTGAAGGTAACGAAAGATCAGAATCAATTAACCTTCGTGTAGTCAACCTTAATTCCTTACTCAGAGACAAAGTATCCTAAACAAGTCCTTTTGCTACTATAAAATGAGACTTTTGCCAGGAAAGTAGTAGCTTCACACCAATGCATCAACCGAGGACTTTGGTCTGGTAGTCTAAATAGTCATCAAACGTGCACCCAAAGATCAAGAAGTCATCCATGAAGACATCACAATAATCACCTACCAAATCTAAGAAAATAGCAAACATACACCACTGAAATGTAGCAGGTGCATTGCACAATCCAAACGACATTCTACAGAAAGCAAAGGTTTCATAGGGGCAGGTGAAAGTCATTTTTTCCTGATCTTCGGGGTAAATTGCCACCTAATTATATCCAGTGTAGTCATCCAAAAAGCAAAAAAGTCTATTTCTAGCTAATCTTTCTAGTATCTGATCAATGAAGGGCAGTGGGAAATGATCCCTCTTCAAGGCTTAATTGAATTTTCGATAATTGATACATGCTCACCATGAACTGGAAATGAATGTCATGATAACTTCTTCAGATTCGGTGGTAATGACAATAAGTCCAGCCTTCTTCAGCACAACCTAAATTGGACTTACCCTCTGGATATCGGAGATGGGAAAAGTAATGCCAGTGTCAAGCCACTTAATCGTCTCATTCTTCACAACCTCTTGTAGGTTCGGGTTCAATCTGCGTTGTGACTGTTGGCAAGGACATGATTGATAAGACCACTTTAGTGGATCATTATTTGGCCTAAGTACTCTCTAATTAGTTATTCTTAGTTGTTAATTGATTAGGAGTTATATGATAATTTATCTTAGTCTGCATATAATTGTATGCGTCAATTTTACATTTAATAACTTATGATATGGTAACATAACTTATTTGATGGATGCAGGCTAAGTGCAAGAGTTCAGATATCCATTTCTGTGTCTACAAGATGTCTAGAGATCAGGATGGACATCTGAGAACTGCCATCACAAGCTCCTTGATTCTACTTTTTTTTTTAAGACATCTGGAGATAAGGTCAAACGTCTGATGGGAACCGCCAGAACTTATCCATCTGTTCCAACCACTCACGATCTTTGCCGAGTGGTTGGAGAAGCTTTCTGCCAATGAAACAAACAAAGGATTCTTTGTTTTTAAAAGAGAAGAGGATCATCTTCTTCCTGCTCCATCCCCACACCCAAGCCCATCACTACCATCACACACACGGTGACAGCGTGTGTGTGTGTATCACCAACACCACATCCACCACTAGTCATTCCCCGTCTTCATCTCCTTCATCTTCACCACCCATAACCAAACAATCAGCCACCTTCCTATCACCTTCCTCACCCCCTCTGTTACCCAGAACCCATCACCACCTCAAGTCGCAGCACCTTCCACTTCCCCAAACCCACCCGCCTTTTCTTCTTCTTCGTCCTCTCCTTCCAACCCCCCCTGCAACCTCCCGAAGGAACCCAAATCGTGCGCACACCACCAACCGCTCACAACCACCATCTCTACCCATCCTCCATTGCCTGTGCCATCACCGACCACCTACGGCCACCTCGACACCAAGCGCCACCCCACCATCACAACCACTTGCTGCCACGCATGGCCACACGCAGCCACTCCGCCAGCCATTCCTACCTCTGCACGTGCATGGAGGTACTCTATAGCGCAGCAAGCTGCTACCTCCTCACCGACGTTGAGTCGGCCTCCAACCACATCTCGTCGCACCGCCACCGTCATCAAGAAGCTCTTCCTCCCATGCACCTCCACCGAGAATCTCGCCGGCAGCTGCAACTCCACGCACAGCCACAAGCAGCGAAGTAAATCCCCTGTTTTGCTACAGTGTTCAGAGTATTAGTATTTACATTTCCATGCCATTACCCTTTGAATTTCATTGATATCTTATTCACTTGGAATTGCTGGCTTGCCCTTACTTTTTCTTTAATTCTCAGGTTCGATCCTTCTTTCTCCCTATGCACAGTCTCTCTCTCCCAACGCGCGTAGCGAACTTAACAATGAGACGGCATTGAGTTTGTGGCTAATTTTCTTGGTTGAGTGGGTTATTTTTCTTAAAATATTATTCATGTGAATGAGAATTTCGAATCCTTAAATTTTGGAAATTATGTGTTATCTTTTAGGTAAGGATTAGACCTGATATGACTATTAATATATATAGCTATATATAGATTTGATTTGTGGTTAGTGTTATTTGGTGATAATTGGAAGAATCATTCATTATATATTGCTGTTATATTTAGTTGTGTTTGGAGTATTCTTACATATATTGACCTGGTTTTAAAGATATTTGGTTGCACAAAAAAAGACGTATTTGGTTTCTCTATACTTGGCTCTTACAGACTTGATGCTCTACCTTGGTTTTCTCTCGACCATCTGTGATTGATGATGGAAAACATTGGTTAAAGGGATTTAAGGACATATTCATGAGTTTATTTGGGCTCGATCCTCCCTGCCGATACGACCTAATCTATTGTGGTTAGATTTATGATGTTTTGATTGAGAGATTTTCCATCACATAAAATAATAACGACTATCTTAATTAAGCGAGAATCTCTCCATCAAATGGTGCCGCTGTCGGGGAGGCAACGGGCCTAGTAGACTCACAAAATTTTTATTCGTTTAGTTCACATTGATTCTTCTTGAGGCTATATTTTCACTTATATATATATATGGTTCATGCGAGGTACGATCTTGAGAAGGAGTACACATCGAACACTCGTCTAGGTGGACCTTGTCTCCACCTCGAGGATAATCGCGTGTGCACGTGGGTCTTGATCCCATGCACGTGAAGGAGGGAGATTGGCGACTGAGGACCTGCTTGCTTCTTTTAGATTTAGATTAGGCTAGATAGACATTAGACATTTAATTTTTGTCTTATGGACCCATGTTGGGCATTTTTGGGAACGTGTTTCTAGTACTTTTTATCGCTTATTGCTCTTGTATGTGGGAGCATCTTTTTGGGAGCATGTTCCCATTTTATTTAGATTATAGGTTTATTTGAATTGTTTGGAGTTCACGTTAGTTAGTTAGCTAAATTAGATTAGGTTTGTTTGCTTATTATCATAAAAAAAAAAATTGAACTACCTACTAGAAGCTGCATATCTATAGGGCGACCATCTAAGATTGAATGAGTAGCATCTAGTTTATATTTCTGCATTGCAGACATCTTGCACGAAGAAAGCTGGAGTAAGGTACATCTTCTCTTTAGCATCAAATACTTGTCATGCATCTACATTGGACTTAAATCCAAGACCACTAAAGTGTTTGAATCTAATTAATTCAATGATCACTTTAAGAAATTGGGACTGTTAAGAGGTTGGACCTTAAAATTGGTGACTTGAAATTATGTGCAAAAGGACTTGTTTGCTAGATTTCAAAATTCAAAATGTGTACATGTGTTGCACACCTGAGACACTATGCACATCACACATAAGGTCACTAGATAAATTTCTACCTCTCCTGTTTTGCACCACAAGGGAAGTTAGTCGGAAATCAACAAGCCTATCCACCAAGTTACTTTGGTTTCTCGTGCGTGGGCTCAATTCGAGACTTCCATCCCTTGCAAGTAGGTTGTAGGCACCAACGAAGGTCGACCTAGGAAGCGTAACTCTTGCAAAACTTGTTTAGCCACCAACTGAACACTTAATTCTAAGACCTAGAATCTACTAAAAGCAGATCCCACTGTATTTGCATTTGTTTTGGCAGTCGTAGAGCTCTCTAGAAAGTTTCTATTTTTATTCTGATTTCTTCGAAGTCCTAAGAGAGTCAAACCTGTTTGGCTTAAAGAAATGGATCACCCTTATTCCTATCATTTAGACTATTAGAGTCAATACTTCCCATCTTTTAATCAGGATCCCATGCCCCAAGCATATCCATCCTTTCATGGGTACAATGACAATTCATGGGATCAATCCTATTCCTATCTTAGGAGTACTAGCCCGATAACTCCTACTTTTGAGCAAAGCCTAGGAGCGGGATTTTCCACCCCTGGAATCCCCACTACTATGCAAACACCCAACCCTCCACCCTTCATGATTTTCCTTATCAAGGTTGAACTGATACCCTTAAGTAACCTTAGCTTGAGATGGACTATCCTCCCTAATCTGACAATAGCCTCTCCTTTATGATAGAAATGCAAAAACAACAAAAAGAAATGATGGAGTCTATGGGAGAGATGTTGAGGAATAGTCAACTACTGAATGAGCAAATTTGTCAGCTTAGCTACTCTCTTACTATTGATTCTGATCCCTACCCGTATAACCATGATCATCAAAAAGATTCTGAGGAAACAACGGGTAATAGGGATCCCGTTTTGAGTCACTATCACTTAGACTCTCCCCATGAGACACGGCCACTAGAGGAGAACTATCTTAATGATTATCCACCCAAGCTATATTGGAGTCAAAAGAAAGGGAAGATGGTACCACTTGACGACCTTAACCCTGCTGACAGTATTTTCTTACCCCTGATAAATCGGGTCAAGGTCATATTGTTCTTGCCACTTCCCCTATTAATCATGTGGTGGAACCCCATTCTACCCTTAGTAAGCCTAATCCCGACCCTCCACTTAGGGAACCAACACCTACCATTCATCATTTTGAGGATTTACATGTACCTAATCACTACAAGGAAAGTGGGAATTGATGACGGGTATTTGGTGATGGTTTTGGTAACTAGCACCAAAAGTAATTTATGGTGACAGTTCCACTCAAAACCGTGACCATTGTGAGATAATGGGATTTGTTTTTGTTTTAACCTTTTGTGACGAGTATGAGAACCGTGACAAAAGGCTTTAGTAACAGTTTCAAGTGAGACCGTGACCATAGGCTTCCTTTGATGATGGTTCTAAGTGGGACCGTGACCATGGCCTTCCCTTTGGTGACGGTTCCTAGTGAGATCGTGACCATAGAGTTCCCTTTGGTGACTGTTTCAAGTGGAACCATCACCATTGCTCCCTCTGTTGCCTTTAGTGATGGTTTCAAGTGAAACCGTCACCATTGCTCCCTCCATAAATTTCCTGCGTGCCCTCTCTTGAATTTCTTCGCCGCAACTTTCCCAAAACCCACTCACACCCCCATCACCTTCCCCCTCCCCCGACTCCCCGACCCCTTCCCCAATGGCGTCAGCTCCCCCAACCTCCAAGGAGCCCCCTTCCCTCTCCTGACAATGGTGGTGCCTCCCCTGACTCCCCCTCAAGATCTCCAGCAGCACCTCTCCTAGCCCTCAAGATCACCACTAAAAATCAACTCCCGCTGCCATTACCTTCCCCCTCCCTCGACTCTCCGACTGCCTCCTCGACAACGTCACCTCCCCCAACCATCCCTAACCCCCTTCCCTCTCCTGACGAAGGCACCTCCCCTGACCATCTTCCCCAGCAAACCACTACCTTAAGACCCATCTCCTGCCCTGATGAAGGCACGTCTCCTCCCCCTCATGACCGCTACCTCTCTCCCTCCCTCATCTTCCCCAATAGCACCTCCATTACCACTGCCCCTGCTACAACTAGGGTTAATCCACCACTCTTCTTTTTATTTATTCGTTCATTTCATTCCTCCTCCTCCAACTCCACTTCTCTTGATCTCCTGTTATTATTGTTGTTGCAGTACTTGGTGGATCTATTGGCTATGGAGTGGCTCAAGGAGATCTACTGACCTTGGATTGGCTTAAGGGGTAACACGCACACCAGGTGTTTGATGGTATGCCAACAAGCTTTGAAACTAGGAAGCTTTTTTTGGTCATAGACAAAATGCATCTAGGAACCTTTTTTTGGTCATAAACAACATGCATTTAGGAAGCTTTAAGATTATAATAGTGTCAAGATCACAACATTCTACATTATTAATAAGCAAGATCAAAGAACATACCCTAGTCGCATTGTTCTATATCCTTCAATCTGAGAAGCTTCTTTAAACGAACAAAACTCATAAACTTATATAATAGAAAAGGCACTTTCCATGTCAAAATAGCATGGCTAGATGGTAAGCATAGTCCTTTATAATCAGAGTGAAGAAAGTTCATACATGTTTTCCCTATTCTCAAAGTATTGATTATAGAATGAATAGAATTCTTTCTGACTCCTAAATCATTAGACAACTAAATCAACAAAGGAAAAAAAGGAAACATTTGCCTAGTTCTTATGTTCGTTCAATAGATTTAGACATAGTTAAGCTCTGGCATAATTAGGATGGTGTTGAGCAAACCGTAAGGGCTCAAGATATCTAATTAAGAGAATTTTTTTATTTAACTTTGACTCCATAAGACCACATATATTTCCTCTCAATATCTCAAACTTGCCAATTTCCTAAACCCTAGAGTAATACAGATTCAAAAAGCAAGTCAGAACAAAAAATCCACTTCAAAAAGCTTCATTCTACTCAACTCTCTTTTCAGGCATTGTTCATTTGAAATGATGGAAGCTAGCATGTCAAGACCTAGACAGGGTTAGGTTGTAAGGAGATTTAAGTAGAGAAGCCCTTTCTTTACAATCAATTGAATAGGTGCCAAGGTGTGCTTCCATAACAAAGAAGAATCTTGTACACCCTTATGTATAATCTTGCCCATTTGTCCCAAGACACCCCCAACAATCCTTCTCCTACACACTAATCAATTTAATTTCACTGGAATGGAAATCATTATCTGCCATCATTTCTGTATGGGTTTTTATCTGAAATCTCCATCGAAAATTGGATGGGTAATTATCCATAGAAAAAAATATCTCTATAATTGAAACCCCTTATAAGTTTGCACTTTCGCTACAATTCCATTTTCTACAAGAAAGCTAAATGCCCATTATGTCACCAGTGCAATATTACTTGTGAGTGTTACACATAGGGCATTGTTGACAGTTTTTTATAAAAAAGTCATTGTTGAAAGTTACTATCAATTTGATTTGCCATTGAAAGAAATAAATTGTACACTTTGGGTAAGTCCCTTTGTCATGCAACCAATGCATCTATTTGCGCTCTTGACAATGAGAGAATCACATGTGTGCAAAAGAGATTGCCACTGCTAATATTTCCTTTTCACATGCTTTGCACTCAGAAGTTGTAAGTTTGAACACTAAAAGTCAACTCTGACCTTATGCGGAGCTCAAAGCCCATTTAGAGTTCGATCAAACTCAATTTCATTTCATAACTTCTAGCCTTAAGCTTAACCTCATAGAGCACTAATAGCATCACAAGCTACGGTGATGTTTAATTTTTGAAGATTTATTAATTTTGGGAAGAAATTGATGGTAATATAAGGATCTTTCACTCTGCTTTAAGATCTGCACATGATTTTTATCTCCATTAATATAGTCACTAGTGCAGCTTCATTGAGGGTTATTTTTTTTGTGGAGGGTAATATTTCTAGGTTATGTGGTATTGACCTTTCTACAAGGGGCATTGAAATATTCATACTTCATGGTGGTATAATCGATCTTTCAAGGGTTTCAGTACCTGATGAAAAGCATAGAAATGAGAAGGGAATTGACTTCAAATATAAACCCTAAGTCGGACTTTGTAGTTTTACTCTTTAAGCTATTTGATTTACAGAGTCTAAACAATGGCATTTATATTATGTTTATTGGGTTCTTTTCTCTTTAAAGATCAATCATTTCATTTTACTTCATGGGAAAGGAGAAAGAACATTGGTCTAAGGCTAAGAGGGGTACAGGGTAGCTGTCTTGCAATCATATATTGGATGCAAATGAAAAAATGGTTTCTCCTACAAGGCCTGAATACAATTTGCCCTGAAGTTCACGTAATATGATCCAAGTGTCCAATATTCTCAAAAACTTATCCTATCATTTGATACAATTCAAATACTTCTTGATATACAAATATCTGATGTTTCTTTATGTAACTTACTTTCATTGTTTGTGGGTTTATTTGATTATAGGTTTTCATGGATAAGTCTTGGATTGGTTTGAGGATTTCTGATTATTTTTGATATAAGAGCGAAGTGATTTCATTCTTAAATTGGGCATTCCATGAAGATAGGAAGCAAAATAGAAGAGGAGACTTCTATGAGAGAATTTGTTGTCCATGCAAAGGTTGTTTGAATGGATTTATGCATGATTGTAACATAGTATTTGAGCATCTTGTTTGTACCAGTTGGTGGCCTGACTACACAGTCTGGACCTCACATGGAGAAGAAATCACTTATCCTTCTATTGATAATGATGTTGAGAATCGCATTGAAGATATTGGAGGTGATAATGTTGCAGAGATGTTAGAAGAGATGAGGGCTACAAATGTTGATAATATAGATAATGATAATATGTTTAGAGATTGTAATTATTTTTATGATGCACTGAAGGCAGCAGAGGAACCCATTGCTCCTGAAATTAATTCCATATCAAGGTTGTCATTTCTTTTGAGAATGTTTCAAATTAAAGTGATGAATAAGGCAACATCTAAGTTAATGTCTGATGTCCTTAAGTTCATAGAAGAGTTGTTAAATAATCCCAAAGATTTTCCTTAGGCATAGAATATTTTCATGTGCATTTATGATTTTGGCAAGTTAGTTGGGATTGATTAGCAATTGGGCATTACATTGATTAACATTTACTTTTGTTATCCAGAGTCCATATCTGATCAGGGCCATTTATTGGTACTTAGGCAATTCAAGGAGGAAAAATAAAAACAGAAGTTTTGCCAAGGATTAAAATGTGATTCCTCCACCAATGCACCTCCTATCAAAGTTGCTTTACGTTCTGAAACTTTTTGAATTGTATGAAAGAAAAGGAAAGCCTCTTTAAGCTATGGCCTAAAAGGCGTGATCTTTTACCTTTTATTAAGGGGAGAGAGTCCGAATCTCATCTAGTGATTGAAGATACCTTGCTATGATCTCTTAGCTAATAGTACTCCATTTCCTTACATTTGAGTGTTTACATGTAATAGAATGCTTTTCTAGATCAATGTTCAATATCTTTTGTTCATATTTTTATGAATGCATATGTGCAAAAAACCTTCCTCAATAGGGTTCTGAATGGGTAGAAGCTAATCTATCCTACCTTCATGTTTGGTTCATTTATTTCAACAAATCAACATCCATTGTCAAGTTTGATTTATTTATCTATAGAAAGAAACAAGGTTGTACCTGAGTGAGATAATTAACTTTAGAAAAATCTGACAATATGTGGAGTCTGAGCAGGTGTAGTTTAGAATTAAAGACTGTGAAGGAGGACATGATACTGAAAGAGGTTCTTATCAAAATCTAAATTGATTTCCCTTCAAATTTATAAAAAATTTAAATATGGGTTTTTGGTTGTATTAACTATCCTGCATTTATCCGTGGTGAATCCGATTTGCACTGCCTTGATCAAGTTATTTTATTCTTGCAGAACCTAAATCCAATCTTTCAGTATATCAAACTTAAGTGGTTCACAAACACGAGAAATTTATGACATCCTTATTTCTCGAGAGATGTACAATAGAGAATGCTCATTGTTGTCTAGTTGTTATGCTTGAGAAATCTGATTTCTAGTCTCTATTTGGAGGTTATTGCATTCTACAAGTTTTACAGTTTTTGCTATATCTCACAAAAAAAGTTGTTTCAAGTTCTTTTGATTGTTTCTTCCCTGTCCTTCTTGTCATTGCATAGAGACTAAATGGTCCCTTCTCTCTTCAACAGGAGGAAAAGTTGAGAAGAAGGCCAGGTTATGAGCATTTGAATGACCCATTGCACATTTTGATTGCAGCCAAGCTACCTAATCACATAGTGGATGCCAGGCTGAGGCAAGCACAGGAGATCATAGAAGAGCTGCTTAAACCTGTGGTATGACAACTTTACCTCTTTGAAGCATCTAAACTGCACTTGGCAAAAGGATGTTGATCTCTCGTACATGGAGGATGCATTTTCCATTATGTAGCCAAGAAGGATATAATTCCCATATCTCTGTTGGTCATGTCTGTGAAAAGTGCTTTCATCCCCATTTGGATTTTATTTTATTTTTTTAAGGAACTTTTGTCAAAAGATAAACATTCATAACACATGTAATGATGATAATAAGAATGACGTGGCATCATATGGCATTAGCTTTTGGTGGCACACCAAGTTACCATTGTCAATGAAATATTTTGCTTGTTTCCACAGGCTTTTTTTCTTTCACTTTCTTTACCTTACTTTTTGTCAAATATTATCTCTCAAAATGCATTAGTTTGAATTAAACTTCCATCACAAATTGATGCTCATAATGGTCATGCTTCATGTTTCGAAATGATCTTAAGTGAAAACGTCGGTTTTGTATTTGTTATAACGTTGTAGTAAAGCCGGTTGTTACCAACGTTTCATATAAAAATTTTTTTACTCGGAAAAATGAAAGAGTTCCCGAGGTCGAACTCAGGGAGCAAGTTGTATTCTAGAGATATACATGTTTCTTTTACAAAATAAAGAGAGAGGGAAAGAATTTGTTGTGATGTTCTTCTTTCTTTCTCTTTCTTCAGATCTCCTTCTTCTTCTTCCTTGGTTTCTGCTACGGTGATAATCTTCTTCTGCAATCGTGGTGACCCTCTCTTCTTCTTCCTGCTGTTCCTGCGTTGGTGATGTTTTTCTTTCTTCAGAGCTCCTTGTTCTTCTTCTTCTTTGGTTTTCTGCCTTGACCTCTCTTCTTCTTCTTCTGCAATCGTGGTGACCCTCTCTCTTTTCCCTTCTTTTTTTTTCTTTATGGCTGCAGAGCTTCTGCCTTCAGCTACTAAGTCTTTCCTTCTTCTTCTTCTGCTTCGGCCGTTGCTCTTCTTTCTTCTTCAGCCTGCCTTCTTTCCTGCTCTGGCTGCTGTCTTTCCGTCGTCTGACCCGGTGCTTCGACGACTTAACTGAGCATTTGCTACAGTGCAGCTCCTTCTTCTTCGGCCTGCACTTCTTCTTCCGCGGGTCTTCTTCTTCTTCTTTGGCCTGCACACTTCAGAGTTTTTTTTTTTTTCGTCAAGAGGCAAAACCTACTCTACCCTCCCCCCCCCGCGTCTCTCTTTCTCTCTGAAACCACTCTTGGGAAAGCTCTCCCAGAGCTACCGGGTAATCGGGTTCGGGTCAGGCCCGGGTCCAGGCCCACCGGCGTGCGTGGTGGGCGAGGAGTGCAAGTCAGTCTAATCGGGTCGGGCCAGGTCCGCGGAGCGTAGTCACGGACGAGGCCGGGTCGGGTGAGAGGGACCTCACCCCGTGGTCAGGAGGCAGACAGCATAAGGCACTTTTTGCCTTTATGCGTCTGCGCGCCTCCGAGAAGTTCCGAGGTGGGACTAAATGTCCCACCCCAATTGAGCGCCCGTCGCGGAGGGAGCAGTGGGCGATCGTGTCTTCACGCGCGGCTTTCGCCCCGTCTGCGAGCCTGGGACGTTTCGCGGAGACTCCCTGCGCAACCTGGGAGTCGAACCTGGGCGAAGGCGTGCCTGCAGCTGCAGGTGAAGGAGCTCTGCCTGCTCAGTAATGGCGACGGCGGGCGAGTCACCTGGTCACAGAAGAACGGCCTCTCGGCCAAATCAGACAGGCGGGGGACCTTCGCCGTGGCACGGCGAAGGTGGTCAGGGGGTCTGCAGGGGGCGAGATGGAGCTAACAGGTCGTCCTAGGTCAAACTGTGAGCGAAGAAGTGGGTGTGTTCGGTGGATCTGCAGAGGGTGTTTGGTGGGAAGTGGAGGGGCGGAAGAGGATCAGGGTGAGGAGGCGGAGGTTCTGCGGTGGTCGGCGAGCCGTGTGGGTCGCTGAGGTGATGGGAGCGGCTCGCCGGAGGGTGGTCGGAGGCGGAGAGGATGAGGGTGAACAGGAGCGGTCGAGGGTTTAATTGACTAAATTGAAAGCGGGGAAAGAAAGAGGAGAAGAAGGGGAGTAGTTCTAACTTAACTGCAGGGACGAAGGGGGAGGAACAGGGCGACAGTCGTATCGACTGTCGCCGGAGAAGACGATGCTCAGGGAGAGGGGCGGCGGCGAGCAGAGAGCCGGAGAGGCGCCAGCTGGGTGCGGCGTGGCGCGGGAAGAGCAGGGGAGGAAGTCTCTGCTGCTGGTATTGCGGCAGAGCGAAGAGGTGGAGGGGGAGGAAGCCGCCGGAGCTGGTGAGCGTCTGCCGGAGGAAGAAGAGAAGAAAGCTGGGGGTTTTCTCCGTCAGATCCAGGCTGCCCTGGTCGGTGGAGCAGCGGGGGGTATTTATAGGGATGAAACAGGGAGGGAGGCGGAGGGAGACGACGTGTCTCCCTCGCCGGAGAATGGTCGGAATACGAACCCATACCGTCCGTGCGTTCGCACGGCCGGTATGGTGGGCTACAATGACCAGGGGGGTGCCCCTGCGACGGTTGACGACGCAGGGCACCCCCGGTATACATGCCAGGTCCTCCACCTCACCCTGCGCGGCGCCATGCTCCGCGCAAGGTCGCCGGAGCATGGTGCTGGCAGGGTTTTGCAGGAGGGACCTGATTGCAAAGAACGAAGGAGAGTTAGGGGCCAAAATGCGAGGGTTCAAAAGTTGAGGGCCAAAGAGTAAATATATGAGGACCAAAGTGTAAAGTCGGTCAAGGAGGTTTCTTCTTAGGCTCAAGTTTTTATACATGACTAATTAGGACCTAAGGAATCTGATGGTAAATTTCATTTTCATATTAAACCTTGTTTGACCGGTCAATTTGCGTAAAGACCCAAATTAAGTTATTAATTGGGCATGGTTCTCAATGTAGGTCAAAATGGGTTCTAAAGGCCAAATTGAAGGTTCTAAACCCTAGAGATTATTTTTCTATGAATTTTAGAGGGTTTATTATATTTTTACTTTGCCCCAAACCTTGTGAATTGAAGCGGGTTGTTTTAGGGTTACAGGTTATCATTTGGTTCCTTGGAAGTGCTGTAGCCCTTGCTAGATCATCTCATCCCACTTTTATTCTTATTAAGCTGTTTTGACCTGTGTCTGGGCCCTGAATTACCCTGTATGCAGATTATACTGGTAAAATTGCACTTTTACCCCTTATGACTGGTTTTCTTCTCAAACTCAGAATTCTCTGAGTTAAGCCTTTCCTTGAGATATGTAGGAGCTTTTATCCTTTGTATTGGGTCAAAATGAGCTAGTTATGGCTCATGATGAGGTTCTCATCATACCCCCATGCCTAGCTTTTGCTAGTCCCTTAGCAAAAACTTAAGGTTTCAACCCTTGTTCTAGACCATGAAGTTTTTAATGGTTTTAGATAAGTGCCTTTTTTTTATTTGAGCATAGATTAGGTTAGAATGCTGACCATAGGCCTAAAAGGTACTCTAGTACCAATCAAGATCCAAATCTGTCTAGCCTTAGCCTCAGTCTTTTAGCAAAGGTTTTTAAGGCCCGCAAGAACTAACCTAAGGTTTATTGGACTTCGTGGTTAAAGCACCCGTGCTTGAAATGATTTTAGCCTTGGCTCAGTTCGCAGTGCGTTTTGTAAGAGAGAGATAGAAAGTTTTTCTGTTTGGAGAGTTTTCTCTCTCTTTTTCTTTTTAGTTCTAGCCTAGGATTGGCTTTTCAACACGGTCTGTATCAGATTCCTTGCTCCCATCATCAATCCTCAAGGGTTCCTGGCGATCGATGCTTCGAGATAGCACCGCCCATGGCAACCCCCGGAACCCTGGCTATTGAGATTTCGAGATAATCCCATCCATGGTATTCCGTGGCCGAATCCAGACCCTGGCAATTGACACTTCGAGATAATGCCATCCATGGAATCTGAACCAGCAGAGTGCTTACATGCCCCCCGTAGGATATGTAAATATCCTAAGAGACAAGCACCGAGGAGATGATATTTTGTTACGCATCTTCGAGGGGATTTCCCGCCTCTCCGCGCTGGGAACTCGTCCAAATCAACTTGTGTTGATCGGCCGTTCCTATTCTAGGTGTTCTTTTCAGATTTTTGCGACGCTTCTGCGTGATTCTGATTTTTATGCTTACTGAACCAGGCTGTGTGTGAGATTAGGGTGCTTAGGTTACTGAGTCCCGTAAACCAAAAATTAGTTAACGAGGCCGAATACTTCCTAAGCCTTAGACCTAATACTTCAGCTTTTCATTTTCCTCAACCTCTTGAGGAGTGTCCAGATCTTAATGGGTACTAAGAGTCTATTCAAGAATGCCTCAGGTTTGCATTCTTACTAATCTTATTGTGCACTTTTCAGTTATTTTCTTGAATGAGGTCTAGAACTTAGGTTAATTCCTTAGTTCCTTACTAATGACTATCACTTTTTCTCATAATTTTGTGCTCCTTTTTCATTTTGTTTCTTTTCTCCTTCACAAAATTTTCCTTCTCTTCTCCTCTTATTCTTTTTCGAAGAATTTTTTTAATTTTTATGGTATTTTTTTGGCATATGTGAATTTTTTTGTTTGAAACCTTTTCTTACACGTTTTTGCACTTTCCTACCCCCCCATGCCTAAGATTTGCAATGTCCTCATTGTAACCTAGGGGGTCTTAGTTCATTCCTTAAGACAGAAATTTGGATGAGTGAATGGGTCGGGTTGAATTTTTGCGGACGATTTCAAATCCCAGATGCAAACATCTGAGTTGGGGTCGGCTGTCTACAAGGGTGAACTTCGAGTGCTGAAAGGTGTCAGAACAAGTTTCAGGTTTTCAAAGAGAATGACGGGCTGCCTCCCGTTAAGCGCTGAGTTTTACGCCATCGGCTGGGCGCAATAAGCTCAAGGGGAAAGGAGGATATAAGATGCCTCAGCCAAATCAGTAGAAGTTACATCAATGAACGGCTTGAGTCTTTGACCATTCACGATGAAAGGTTCAGAATCGTGGCTGAGTGGGCTGATTTCGATTGCTCCATTTCCAAAAACCTGTCGGACCAAATATGGTCCGACCCACTTAGATTTCAGTTTTCCTGGGAAGAGTTTGAGTCGGGCATCAAAGAGTAGGACCTTTTGACCAGGATGAAAGATCTTTCTCGAGATGTGTTTGTCGTGGAAGGCTTTAACCCGCTCCTTGTAGATTTGCGAGTTCTCGTACGCGTCTATGCGCAATTCATCGATCTCGCTGATTTGGAGTTTTCTGTGGGTCCCAGCCTTAGAAAGATCTAGATTACAGTTCCGTACTGCCCAATAGGCTTTATGCTCCAGTTCGACGGGAAGGTGGCATGCCTTTCCGTACACCAGTCTAAAGGGAGACATGCCTAATTGGGTCTTGTGGGCGGTCCTATAGGCCCACAATGCTTCCGGAAGTCGGGACGACCAGTCCTTCCTGTCAGGTCGAACAGTGACTTGCAGGATTTTCTTGATCTCCCGATTAGACAGCTCAGCTAGACCATTAGTTTGGGGGTGGTAAGGAGTAGAGATTCGGTGAGACACCCCATATTTGGTCATCAGTGACCTAAACTGAGCATTTGTGAAATGGGTTCCCCCATCAGAGATTATTGCTCGAGGAATCCCGAACCTTGAGAAAATGTGTTGATGAATGAATTTGAGAACGATTTTGTGATCACAGGTTCGGGTCGGTATGGCTTCGATCCATTTGGACACGTAGTCCACAGCCAACAGAATGTATTCGAAACCATCCGAAACAGGAAAGGGGCCCATAAAATCAATCCCCCAAACATCAAAGATTTCGCATACTAGAATCGGTTGCATAGGCATCATGTCGCGATGGCTCATGTTGCCCAAAGTCTGGCAACGACTGCATGCCTTGCAATGACTGTATGCGTCTTTGAACAGTGTGGGCCAGTAAAAGCCGCACTGGAGGACTTTTGATGCGGTTTTATGCCCGGCAAAATGGCCACCGCATGCCTGGTCATGGCAGAAAGAGAGGATATTGTTGACTTCCCCTTCCGGGACACATCTCCGGATGATCTGATCGGCACCTATGCGGAAGAGGTACGGGTCTTCCCAAATGTAATACTTGGCATCGGAGCGTAATTTGTCTTTCTTGGCCTTCGGCCAATCGGACGGGGTCTGATGAGATGCCAAGTAATTTACAATATTAGCAAACCATGGGAGGCTAGTACCAATAGTCAGCAGGTGCTCATCGGGAAAATGCTCAGTGATGGGTCCGGAAGGGTCTATCATTTCAGAAGGCAGACGGGACAAGTGATCAGCTACCACGTTTTGTTTTCCCGCTTTATCGCGAATCTCGAGGTCAAATTCTTGCAACAGCAAGATCCATCGGATCAATCGAGGTTTCGCGTCCTTCTTTGCAAGGAGATGCCTCACAGCCGTGTGATCCGAGTATATGATGACATGGGAACCCAGAAGGTATGATCTGAACTTCTCTAGGGCAAATACTACAGCTAGCAGCTCTTTCTCAGTAACTGTATAGTTACGCTGAGCCTCATCGAGTGTTTTGCTGGCGTAGTAAATGACCACAGGTTTCTTGTCATTTTTCTGCCCCAAAACCGCTCCTATAGCGAAGTCGGATGCATCACACATGATCTCAAAGGGTTGAGACCAATCAGGGGACTGTAGGATCGGGGCTTGGGTGACTCGGTCACGCAGGATTTCAAATGCTTGAGTGCATTCCTTGGAGATTTCGAAGGGAACATCCTTGGAGAGAAGAGTGGTCAGGGGGCGTGCGATTTTTGAAAAATCAGGGATAAATCGTCGATAAAAACCGACATGCCCTAAAAAGGATCGGATGTCCCTGATCGAGCTAGGCATAGGAAGGTGAGAAATCAGATTAACCTTAGCTCGATCCACTTGGATACCTTTCTCCGAAATTGAGTGTCCCAGGACAATTCCCTCAGGCACCATGAAATGGCTTTTTTCCCAGGAAAGAACCAAATTCACGTCGATGCACCGCCTGAGTATCTGGACCAAGTGTTGGAGGCAATCGTCGAATGATGCTCCGAAAACTGAAAAGTCATCCATGAAGACTTCCAGGTACTCACCTACCATATCTGAGAATATGGCAAGCATGCATCGCTGAAAAGTAGCGGGTGCATTGCAAAGACCGAAAGGCATCCTTCGGAAAGCGTATGTTCCGAAGGGGCAGGTGAATGTGGTCTTTTCTTGGTCCTCAGGATGGATTGCCACCTGGTTATAACCGGAGTACCCGTCAAGAAAGCAGAAGAACCTATTTCCCGCTAGTTTTTCGAGAATTTGATCAATGAAGGGTAGTGGGAAATGATCCTTCTTCGTGGAGGAATTGAGTCGACGGTAATCTATACAGACTCTCCACGAGTTGGCTAATCGGGTAGGAATGATTTCTCCGGTCTCAGTCGTTATAGTGGTGAGTCCTGCCTTCTTAGGCACGACCTGAATTGGGCTCACCCAACGACTATCGGAGATCGGGTAGATGATCCCGGCATCTAACCACTTGATGATCTCCTTTTTCACGACCTCCTGCAGATTGGGGTTTAAGCGTCTCTGCATTTCACGAGAAGGTCGTGTGCCCTCTTCTGAATAGATATGATGAGTACAATAAGAGGGACTTATTCCAGTCAAATCATCGAGAGTCCATCCGATGGCTCTTCGATGTTGCTGGAGGACAACAATCAGACTGGTTTCCTGTTCAGGACTGAGGTTGGAATTGATGATCACAGGAAGGGTCTGATTAGAACCCAAAAAGATGTATTTCAGATGAGCAGGAAGGGGTTTCAGTTCGAGGATGGGGTTTTCAGCAGCAGCGGGTGGTTCAGTATAGATGTGAGGTTCAAGGGTGGGAGTTACTGGGTTGTTCACATCTGGATTTGACTCCTCTGTTTGCGGGTCAAGATCCTTCTGTGGTTGATGAGGAATACTCAAGTCATTCTGGAGGTGTGATTCATCAACCAAAGTCTTGATGTCACAAATTTGCTCGATGACGCCGCAATTAATTCCTTGTTGGGCCTTAAATATATCAATTTTCAGTGTTTGATCTCCAAACTTAAGCTCTATTTGGCCCTCCTCACAGCTGATGTTGGCTCTAGCAGTAGCCAAGAAAGGTCTCCCTAGAATGATTGGTGTATCCCTAGGGTTCTCAGGTGCATCCATGTCTAAGACTATAAAGTCCACTGGAAAATAGAAATCCCGCACTCTCACGATAACATCCTCGAGAATCCCTTTTGGCGACTTTATAGATCGATCTGCTAATTGTAATGTCACCTCGGTTGGTTTCAGCTCAGATTCTTCCAGATGGTCAAGTAAGGATGTGGGTATCAGATTTATAGATGCACCTAAGTCTAACAATGCTCTATCAAATTGGGTACCACCTATCTTACAGGAGATCAGGGGAGTTCCAGGATCTTTTGCCTTGGGTGGGAGTCTACTAAGGATTACAGAGCTGGCTTGCTCTGACAGAACAATTGGGCTCCCTCCCTTGGTTCGCGGCTTACGCTGGGGTGTACATATATTCTTTAGAAATCGTGCGTGAGCTGGTACGTGGTGGATTGCATCCATCAAGGGGATGTTTATGTGGACCTGCTCAAAGAGCTTGACCAGGTCCTCCTCAGGGGCCACGGGTTTGGTGGTCTTCTTTCCCTTGGTCAGGGCCTCGGGAAACGGGATCTTGGTTGGTTCCTCTAGGATAGGTCCAGGTTGTGGGTCTGGAGCAGCGGTACCTTGGCTAACTATCCTAGGGTCATGGTTATCGGGCTGGGAGTGGTTTGGATAATGCGGGTCCTGAGTTGTCTTACCACTACGTGTTGTTACAGAATTTCATCCGGCCTGATTTTGGTTTGGGTTTGGTAGGAGGGGTGGCTGCTGCTGAAATCCCGCACGCGAAGTTGAGGCTTCCATCTCGTCTGGAGATGGGGCAGTAGGGGCCTGATAAATCCATTGAGCGTGGCCTAAATTTGGATTCATAACGCGCTTCTGGGTTGGCACGTTATTTGGGTTAGGAAGGGGTTGGGAAGGGAGTGTGCCTGGCTGGCGAGAATTTGCCAACTGGGCCAGTTGAGTTTTAACTTCAGTAAGCTCGTCCTTGTGCTGTTTTTGAATGGCCGCATTCGATTTTTGAATGTCAGCCAGAGTCTGAAGGATTAAGGACATTTGATCTTGATTTGGCCCTGATGGATAAGTAGGGTTGGGCCGAGGCTGAGGCGGCTGGTAGTGATGAGAGGGCTGTGGGCGGGACTGAAAAGGTGGTCTTTGGGTTTGGGGATTTCCCGCCCACTGAAAATTGGGATGGTTTCGCCATCCAGGGTTGTAAGTGTTGGAGAATGGGTCGTTCTGGATGGCGTTGAGGTCCTCGCAGGTCTGAGGAACCTCCTGAGAATCAGGGAAAGGAGGAATGGAGTTCCCCTGGCTGGTGAAGAAAGGATCGGATGATCTTCCAGTCCAAGAATCAGATGGGGATGGATATGGATCCATCCCAGGGGAGGATCGGTGGAGGATGTTTTGCACAGTCTCCTGTGTGGAAGGAGGTTGTGCAAAGGAGTTACGCGCAGAAGTGGCTCGCTGCAAGTGCTAAGTCAGCTCATCCACCTTCTTTTCAATGATTGAGACCTTGTCCAATCGACTGGCCATTAATTCCAGGTCGACTGATGCGGACAGGTCCTGCGTCTCATGTGCTCCCTTAAGATTCGTCGCTGCGCGGGTATTCGTCCTGTCGAATAATCCCATGGAGTCATTGTTGATGGAGTTCTCGCACATGTTTTCGAGAATCTCCCACACGGTGTCTTCATGTTGACCCATGATGTTTCCTCCGCAGGTTGCATTGACGAAAAGGCGGATGTCCTCACGGAGTCCCTGGTAAAAAGATTGGACTTGTTCCCATTTAGGAACTCCGTGATGGGGGCACTTCCTCATGAGATCCTGAAAACGATCCCATGCCTCATGGAGAGGTTCTCCTGATTGTTGAGTGAAGTGTGTAATCTGATGGCGCAAGGCGTTGGTCCGACCAACGGGAAAGAACTTTTTCAAGAACTCGGATTGAAGTTCTTCCCAAGTGTTGATCGGCCGGGTCTGAGTTTGATACCAATGGGCGGCCTTGTCCATAAGAGAAAAGGAGAACATCTTCATGAGAAGAATATCCCGATTTTGCGCATCTGATCCAAAAGTGTGGGCCAGATGCTTTAGCTGTTTGATGTGCTGGAAGGGATCTTCAGAATTAAGCCCATGGAATTTAGGTATAGCATGAATCATGTTGGGCTTTAGTTCGGAATCAGGTCCTCCAATCGGGATTCTGACTCGAGGCTCAATGGCCACCGCAGCAGGATTGTAGTGGTCCCGCATCATAGGACGCTGTGGTGGGTGCACGAAGTTTTGGAAGAGGTCATTGAGTCGCTGGAGCTGGTGTTCCAGATTATTTTCTTCCTCAACTGGCTGAGCCATGATGGGGGAAGAAGAAGAACTTGGTTCTGAATTAGAAGAGAGAATAATGTGAGGGTGTTGCTGCACAAATACGGGCGTCGAGGCTTGGCCTTGACGAGAGCGAATTTCTAATGGAGGTCTTAAGGGTGGTCTTAGAGACCTCCTTCCGTACATGCACAGTTGGGAGAGGTAAGTTTAGAAGGTGCTGCACCCAATCAAGACACCCAAAAATGTGTTGGGTGACTATAGAGGTGCGGGGCAGATGGACCCCTTGATCAGAAAGATCGTCCACCTGAGAATTACCTGGGCAGCCAGAGAGGGAGAGTCCCGCGAAGACCCCTACACGGTAGAGCGTCCCCACGGGTTACAGGGTTTCCCCCACCCGACCTCTCTTGTCACTGCGGTTCCAGGTAGACCAGAATGGGGATCTTGACCTCTTAAGTCTACCAATTTTAAGATCAGGGTGCTTAAGGTTTCACTTGAACTTTAGTCTTTCTAAGTGCAAAGAGTGACCTAATTTAAGGTTGGTTAACCCAAAGGGGTCAACTTTACCTCTTGTTTTCTTTGAGAGCTTTTTGGGTCCTTTCTTTTAGGGTTCAAGTGTTTAGAGAGAGCCAATTGTTTAGGATTTTTCTTGTTAATTATTTTCAATCAATGGCTTGGGCACACCTCTTTTGGATTTCCTCAATTCTTGATTAAGGGGTGTGTCTCTACTGAAATCCTAATGTTTGACCTTATGTTGGCTCTACTTGGTCCATTTAACTCTTTGTTGGGCAATTAGGGCTCAAGCAAGAATGTGTTAGCCCTTAAATACCCTTAATAGTGTGCAGGAGTGATGAGTTGAAAACATGCAACTTTTTATGGTTACTAAGTATGGAAGACAGGTTAGCCCTATATTGCTTGTTCTTTTCTTTTCTTCCTCTTTAGAGTGTAGGGGTTAATAGTGAGAGAAAAGATTTACCTGTCTTCGGAGTGGTTGTGTGGTTGCTTGTCTTCTTGAGTTCCTGTAGCTGCACAAAAGAGAGGAGATTATCAGAACTTAAAAGAAACAGGAATGTTTACCTCTAGAATAGCCGTTGCTCCCCGGCAACGGCGCCAAAATGAAAACGTCGGTTTTGTATTTGTTATAACGTTGTAGTAAAGCCGGTTGTTACCAACGTTTCATATAAAAATTTTTTTACTCGGAAAAATGAAAGAGTTCCCGAGGTCGAACTCAGGGAGCAAGTTGTATTCTAGAGATATACATGTTTCTTTTACAAAATAAAGAGAGAGGGAAAGAATTTGTTGTGATGTTCTTCTTTCTTTCTCTTTCTTCAGATCTCCTTCTTCTTCTTCCTTGGTTTCTGCTACGGTGATAATCTTCTTCTGCAATCGTGGTGACCCTCTCTTCTTCTTCCTGCTGTTCCTGCGTTGGTGATGTTTTTCTTTCTTCAGAGCTCCTTGTTCTTCTTCTTCTTTGGTTTTCTGCCTTGACCTCTCTTCTTCTTCTTCTGCAATCGTGGTGACCCTCTCTCTTTTCCCTTCTTTTTTTTTCTTTATGGCTGCAGAGCTTCTGCCTTCAGCTACTAAGTCTTTCCTTCTTCTTCTTCTGCTTCGGCCGTTGCTCTTCTTTCTTCTTCAGCCTGCCTTCTTTCCTGCTCTGGCTGCTGTCTTTCCGTCGTCTGACCCGGTGCTTCGACGACTTAACTGAGCATTTGCTACAGTGCAGCTCCTTCTTCTTCGGCCTGCACTTCTTCTTCCGCGGGTCTTCTTCTTCTTCTTTGGCCTGCACACTTCAGAGTTTTTTTTTTTTTCGTCAAGAGGCAAAACCTACTCTACCCTCCCCCCCCCGCGTCTCTCTTTCTCTCTGAAACCACTCTTGGGAAAGCTCTCCCAGAGCTACCGGGTAATCGGGTTCGGGTCAGGCCCGGGTCCAGGCCCACCGGCGTGCGTGGTGGGCGAGGAGTGCAAGTCAGTCTAATCGGGTCGGGCCAGGTCCGCGGAGCGTAGTCACGGACGAGGCCGGGTCGGGTGAGAGGGACCTCACCCCGTGGTCAGGAGGCAGACAGCATAAGGCACTTTTTGCCTTTATGCGTCTGCGCGCCTCCGAGAAGTTCCGAGGTGGGACTAAATGTCCCACCCCAATTGAGCGCCCGTCGCGGAGGGAGCAGTGGGCGATCGTGTCTTCACGCGCGGCTTTCGCCCCGTCTGCGAGCCTGGGACGTTTCGCGGAGACTCCCTGCGCAACCTGGGAGTCGAACCTGGGCGAAGGCGTGCCTGCAGCTGCAGGTGAAGGAGCTCTGCCTGCTCAGTAATGGCGACGGCGGGCGAGTCACCTGGTCACAGAAGAACGGCCTCTCGGCCAAATCAGACAGGCGGGGGACCTTCGCCGTGGCACGGCGAAGGTGGTCAGGGGGTCTGCAGGGGGCGAGATGGAGCTAACAGGTCGTCCTAGGTCAAACTGTGAGCGAAGAAGTGGGTGTGTTCGGTGGATCTGCAGAGGGTGTTTGGTGGGAAGTGGAGGGGCGGAAGAGGATCAGGGTGAGGAGGCGGAGGTTCTGCGGTGGTCGGCGAGCCGTGTGGGTCGCTGAGGTGATGGGAGCGGCTCGCCGGAGGGTGGTCGGAGGCGGAGAGGATGAGGGTGAACAGGAGCGGTCGAGGGTTTAATTGACTAAATTGAAAGCGGGGAAAGAAAGAGGAGAAGAAGGGGAGTAGTTCTAACTTAACTGCAGGGACGAAGGGGGAGGAACAGGGCGACAGTCGTATCGACTGTCGCCGGAGAAGACGATGCTCAGGGAGAGGGGCGGCGGCGAGCAGAGAGCCGGAGAGGCGCCAGCTGGGTGCGGCGTGGCGCGGGAAGAGCAGGGGAGGAAGTCTCTGCTGCTGGTATTGCGGCAGAGCGAAGAGGTGGAGGGGGAGGAAGCCGCCGGAGCTGGTGAGCGTCTGCCGGAGGAAGAAGAGAAGAAAGCTGGGGGTTTTCTCCGTCAGATCCAGGCTGCCCTGGTCGGTGGAGCAGCGGGGGGTATTTATAGGGATGAAACAGGGAGGGAGGCGGAGGGAGACGACGTGTCTCCCTCGCCGGAGAATGGTCGGAATACGAACCCATACCGTCCGTGCGTTCGCACGGCCGGTATGGTGGGCTACAATGACCAGGGGGGTGCCCCTGCGACGGCTGACGACGCAGGGCACCCCCGGTATACATGCCAGGTCCTCCACCTCACCCTGCGCGGCGCCATGCTCCGCGCAAGGTCGCCGGAGCATGGTGCTGGCAGGGTTTTGCAGGAGGGACCTGATTGCAAAGAACGAAGGAGAGTTAGGGGCCAAAATGCGAGGGTTCAAAAGTTGAGGGCCAAAGAGTAAATATATGAGGACCAAAGTGTAAAGTCGGTCAAGGAGGTTTCTTCTTAGGCTCAAGTTTTTATACATGACTAATTAGGACCTAAGGAATCTGATGGTAAATTTCATTTTCATATTAAACCTTGTTTGACCGGTCAATTTGCGTAAAGACCCAAATTAAGTTATTAATTGGGCATGGTTCTCAATGTAGGTCAAAATGGGTTCTAAAGGCCAAATTGAAGGTTCTAAACCCTAGAGATTATTTTTCTATGAATTTTAGAGGGTTTATTCTATTTTTACTTTGCCCCGAACCTTGTGAATTGAAGCGGGTTGTTTTAGGGTTACAGGTTATCATTTGGTTCCTTGGAAGTGCTGTAGCCCTTGCTAGATCATCTCATCCCACTTTTATTCTTATTAAGCTGTTTTGACCTGTGTCTGGGCCCTGAATTACCCTGTATGCAGATTATACTGGTAAAATTGCACTTTTACCCCTTATGACTGGTTTTCTTCTCAAACTCAGAATTCTCTGAGTTAAGCCTTTCCTTGAGATATGTAGGAGCTTTTATCCTTTGTATTGGGTCAAAATGAGCTAGTTATGGCTCATGATGAGGTTCTCATCATTAAGCATCTCCTCTTTCCGGTCGATGTCATTCTCTACTTTATTCTGGTTCCTTTTTTACCATTTCATATCAAAGTTTACCTTCTTCTGTTGCTTCAGCTATTTATATTTTGATATTTCTGATCATGCATCTTTGTAATTTCCTAACATTGTGCTCAAAGAAAATCTCAATCTACAACTATCCTAGAAAAACTCTACCACTTTGCAAGTCTTCCATCAGTCAAATATGAGATGTGCTCCTTTTCATTATATTTTAAACCAATGACATGCACCCTTGGAACTGACACCCAAGCCCCGGCTTTGGTGACGATTTTCGATGGAACCGTCACCAAAGCACCGACTTCGGTGATGGTTCCACCCAAAACCGTCACCAAAGACTTGCGTCTTTGGTGATGGTTTTTGGTGGAGCCGTCACCAAAGCCTTTGGTAATGGTTTGGTTCCACCCAAAGCCATCACCAAAGCCCTCTCTTTGGTGACAGTTCCACCCAAAACCGTCACCAAATCCCTGCAGCTTCAGTGACGACTTTTGGTGGAACCGTCACCAAAGCCTTTGGTAACGATTTTGGGTGGAACCATCACCAAAGACCCTTTCGTAATGCAACTTTTGCTGTGGCTAATTGGTGATGATTATAAGTCATTTGGTCATGATTTTTAACCGTGACCAAAACCCTTATTTCTTGTAGTGAATGAAGGTGACCCTAAGGGAATGGAGGATGAATTGGATCAATTTTGGTCACAAGGATATAAAGAGTCTATTTTAGAGGAGGATGATAACCCAATGGAGGAACCCAGAATTCGAGTTTGGAGTGAATCTTGAAGGGATTGTGTTATTTGAGGACTTACCCCCCAAGAATATTAATGATTTGGTGAAATCCGGATTTCTCCAAACTTTTGATTTTGAAAATCATCCTCCGCAAAATCAAGAAGATAGGGAGTTGATGTTGGAGGACGACGAACACAATAGTGAGAAGCCTAGGAGAGACTTTCAGGGACAATACACATCAATTGAGGATTTATGCCCCAAAGAGAACAAAGAATTGAGTGATATAGGCTTACTCCAAAACATTAAGACTGATCCTCCTTCAAAAATAATTGAGGATACTAAAGCAACTCCTCTCTTTACTGGTGAATCACATATGCACCCTGAAAAAAACTGAAGTGAACCAAAAGAATCCAGGGATGAAATTAATGATAATGATTCTGTTGCTTCGACCTTGCCATCAAATAAATGTGATTTGGAGTCCACCATTAATTCACATATACTGGAAGGTGAAAATATGTCTCTGATTCTTGAAGAAATCATTAATGATAGGCATGGTGATTTCAATTTTTCTACAACAACTATTAGGGAGAATAATACAGAATCTGAATTGTTGTTGGAACTAGACTTGACACAGACTAAGCCCTCCTTGGACTTAATCATTACCTTCCAACACCACAATCGACCCTTACACTCCCTAACCGATTCTTGGCTCAAGTCTCGACTCATATACATTCTTTCTAGGGAGAATATCAGGCCAGTACTGTTGGTGCTAGAGCACCATGATCATTTGTTTTGATGATAACAAAACACGTGTTATTTAACATTTGCACTTGGAGTCTTAGATTTCAGGTCAATTGCAAATGTAGACGTGTTTAGACGGAATTCGAGCTCGCATCCAGGACGGAGTGGACGAGCTTGATGGAAAACAGAAGAGATTCACGAGGAGCGATAGATTAAAGATGGAAGGAAATGAAGAATAGGATAGATTTCCTTCTCTTGTACTTGTTGTATTTTTCGTTTCTTTTGTTGCTCTTTATTTCCTTAGATAATTCATGTTAAAGAGCCTCAAAGTACCCTAACAGTAGTCCTAGGAACACCTGTACAACCCTAGGATACTTAGGTTTTCTGTAGAATACTTAGAAAACCAATATAGGGTTCAAACAGAGTTTCCAGACGTCTAATTCCCAAATCAGACGTCTGATAAAGTATTTTAAGACGTCTGACTGTTGTTTCAGACGTCTGATAACTGTTAGGCTGGACATAGTTAGTTCTGTCTGATGAAATCAGACGTCCAGACCTTAGACCAGACATCTTAGGAGACGTCTGATGACTTTGCCAGACGTCCAATTAGTGGACCGTTGGCTGGCTTAGCAAACACTCAAGATTATGACCGTTAGAGCCTTATCAGACGTCCATAGGACTTTCCAGACGTCTGATAATTGACCGTTTTGCCTCGGTTGACCCAAAATCTCTTCTCAGAGATTTTCTAGCCGTTGCAACGTCTGGAAATCCATTCCCACAGTAAAAGTAGGTTTCCAGACGTCCAGACATAGTGCTAGACGTCCTGTATGTCGTCTGATGGACTTGCACTAGAACCCTGTTTAGATCTGATCCAAGTCAGGACGAGACCCGCCCAAAATCAGACGTCTAACCTTTAAATCAGACGTCTTAAAGTGAAGTTCCAGACGTCTGATGCCAGAATTAGACGTCTGATAAGCCTGTCAGAATAATGATTGTTCCTGATTTCGGGCTCATTCTCTTGGGCTTTGTTCCCAACGGCTATAGAACCTTTCCTAAGCCTTCCAAAGCCTTCCTAAGGCCTCTATAAATAGAGGGGAACCTTTGCAACACATATACACACTAAGAGAAACACAAGACACACTTAAGCAACATAGTTCCACTCTCTTGCGTCCTAGATAGCTCTTGCTCTCCAAGCTTAAGTTCTACATCTTGAGAGCATCAAGCTGTTGCGCACCCGCTCTCCCGCCATTGTTCACGAGAGCGAAGTTGCGCCATCGCGTGGCTTACGCACCGCGTCATCAACTCAACGCACTCCTTGCAAAGGGGAGTTTCCTATTTCCTATAGAAGCTAGGTTTAAAATTACTTTGTTGGCTCTATAGGACTTCTTGTTTATTTTATCTTTGTTATTTGGTTGGGTATTCGCTTTGCGAATTCCCGTCTCCTTTGCGAGACAAAATCCTTCTCGTGGAGAGAAGGGGTTGAGGTACGCTACCCTCATTTAAGTAGCGTGGTTGTATTGAGGTTGAATCACCCTCGTTTAAAGTGATTCGGTTTAGTGGTTTTTGATCAACTTGGTTGATCGGAAAATCCTAACTCGAGAAGGTTAGGTGGTGGTTTTCACCCGATTTGGGTTTCCACCTATAAATTCTTGTGTACTTTGTGTGATTGCTTATTTGTAAGATTATATTTCAATTCCGCAATTATTACGTCACCCTCTCCTGGTAGGGCCGAAACCTTCAAGTACATCCTTGAGTGGAATGGTGAGTTTGGATTGATGCTTTTACTTTTACTCTCGCCATTCAAGGGTTTGACATATTTATGATTATATCTTTCAAAACCCTTCCTGCTTTATAGGACCCTTGTTATCCTCCACTCCTGTTTCGGGAGGTCCCTTTTCTTGTTCCTTTTGTTATTCCTATACCTCCCCAAGTAGCCTACGAGGTACTCTATTTTCATGTCTTCTGGAGAGCATTTGGAATCACTTTGCATCATTAGCTCGCCAACATCTGGGACTACTTATTCTTTAGGCCTTTGCTTTTACACATATTTTTGGGACCTAGTTCTTTCTATGTGGAACCAGACTTATAGGTTCCCTATAAGTTTGGCTGCCGACAGAAAATGCAACACTTGTTGGGAGGCAACCCAACACTTGGTGGGAATGGCGCAAAGCTGCTCGGCAGGGTGATGTGCTTCCGGTGCCGGCGGCGAGGACACATGGCCACTACCTACCGACTCCTTGTGGTCTGCCTAGGATGTGGGGGCTGCGATCATAAAAGGGATTCGTGTAGGGGGTGGAGGGGACCGAGGGCTTCTCGCCCTTTCCCGCCCTTGGGAAATTTGAAATTTGGGGGTACGCAGACTTTGCCTCCGCCCCCGGCTCTGCGCAAACCGGAGGGGCTTGTGGCTAATGTGGAGGTGCCGATGACGGAGAACATCAAAGCTACGGAGTTGGCCCTGCGTGGAGCATTGGTGGGAGAGGTCATGTCCGAAAGTCCATCAGTGGAGAATGTTCGTAATCTGGTAAATTCCTTATCCCTGTTGGCCACCTTGTGGCAGATTTCCTTTTTATCAGATACACGCTTTGTTCTCTTTGGGCTGGGTATGGGGGATGTCGAGATGCTACAGTTCCAAACATCTTGTAATGAAGGCTGCACGGTGATTTGGAGATTGGTCTCTCCTTTTGATGGGGCACTGCCGGAAAGGCCTCCCCAGAGAGTGGGGGACAGGATGGGAGAATTAGAGATTGAGGGTCTGCCTCTACACTTAAGGTCTAGGGAGGTTGTATCAACGATGATTTCTGGCTTCGCAACAATGGCAGATGACGCGAACGTCGATATACTGGAGGGGAATGGACGACTGATGAGTGTGAAGGTGGATGTCTTCGTCGCTAGGGCCATACCTGACAATCTGATTCTGAGGTGCGGTGGCAACTCCTGGATGTTGAGGCTGAAATTCGTGATGGGGGATAATGTAGTAGCGCGATTTAAGTCGGCTGGACCTGAAGCTGATGAGGAGGCGGCGGCTGATGTAAACACATTTACACTACTTAAAATGTCTATTTATGCATGCTCTTAAGCATAGGATTGCATTTCATGATATAAATATTGCATAACATGCATCATATTGCATTTAGAGTAGTTTGAATAAAATGGAAGTTAATTGTCTCCTTTTATGTGCTTGGACAGGGCAAACATTTTATCGGGGCCTCGGATCAAAGATCCAATCGTATGGATGTGATCAGGGCGATGATTGGAGTTCAACGACTCCAAGATCACCCTAATCGGGCATCCGTAGCATCAGATAGTGACCGGGGAACCCTAGAAGATCAAGAGCCAGGATGGTGTAAATCTGCACTTCAGATGACAAATCCGACTGCACGGATGAATTCGGATCGACGATCGCAGCCCAACGACACAAAAATCGAGTCAATTCGACATCTGTGGCACCATCTGCAACTTCCAGAAGATGGACGGCCAAGATGGCACCACGTGGCGCTATCTCGGCCGCCCAAACGGCCGCATGCAACCTCTGAAGACCCCGCACCTGATCGCTCTCCGCCGTTGGATCTTGATTCAACGGATGTGGTCAGTCGCGCCTAAAAGCGTCCGCTCGACCATCCACGCCTCGTAGTGCAGCAGTCGAGCGCGCTTACGCGAGTGGCGGGCGCGGGTTTGAGCCGCAGCGAAGGGTTGGAAGGCGCGGGCGGGCGTTGGATCTTGATCGGAAGGCCGCACGCGCCCGATAGCGTTCACACGTGATTGAACGCGCGGCATGGACGCGCGATCGCACGCGCCATGCGGGGGCACAGCGAGCGGGCGAAGACGCATCTGAAGCCATCCGATCTCGCGATCGGACGGCTGAGAATTGAAGAACATGCGTATGCGTTGAGGAAGCGAGCAACTGAGGCGGCGCGCGTAGGCGTGGGAGCTATGCCCACGTTGGGGGCTTTAGTGACAGATTTATCCGTCACTAAAGACCCCTCATTTATTATTTTAAAGTTGTAATGTCCATTTTTCCCCCACTCCTTGCAACTATAAAAGGAGACCCCCTCCATACAAAATTCTCATCCCTTCCTTCTCTTCTCTACCCCTCCAAAGCTCAAGAGAAGCTTGTCCCACACCCGGGATGCTTCTCACGAGATAAAGTCCAAATTTCTGTCCCCCTTCGGAAGTGGATCCCGCGACGACGACGGCGTGCTGCTCCGTTCCCATTCTTCTGTTTCGTCCTCCTTCGTCCTGCTTCGTTCTCCTTCGTCCAGCCGTCGTCCCGTCCGACTCATCCTCCAAGCAACCGTCGAGGAGGATTTCTCTCTCCCTATTCTTTTTATTGCTTTCTAGTATAGATTTACTACTTTCTAGTGTAGTTCTGCTCGTCCTCCAAGCAATCGTCGAGGAGGACATTTCTTCCTCCATTCTTTTAATTCTTTCTAGAGTAAATTTATCGCTTTCTAGTGTAATTGTTTTATGCTTTCTAGTTGTAATGAACAATCTCCTCAATGATAAATTCTTTGTTTATTCTATATCTCATTTTGATTTCTATATGTAATATTCTACCCACTATCTCTCTTCTATTTATTGTAACTAATTAGATAGTTTTAAATTGAATTACTTCGTGACAAATAAAAAGAAACGCGTAGTTTTTAAATCAAACGTCTGCCTCCTTGTGTTCGACCCAGAATTTTCATTTCGGTATAAATTTTATTTGTTGAACACGAATTCTTCGATTTCGAACTACAATGACAGGTTTTCCAAAACCGAACACGTTAGCATAGCGATTCGTACGTTCAACATTTTGGCGCCATTGCCGGGGAGGCGACGATCTTTGATTTCTCTTCGCGTTTTGTAACTTACAAATCATTTACCTCACTTTTCTCCTTTCTTATTGTGATTGCAGGGACTCTTTTGAGATGAGCAAAAGTGGTAGATTGGAGTAAAGTGCTGTGAAAGGTTTTGTAAGTTATCCCCCATTCTTTCCCCCTCCATAGATTTCATTCGCCACATTGAATCCAAATTCCAATTAACCTAGGTGTTTGCATAAATCCTAGGAATAGTTTGGTTGTTTGGATTCTCACTCACATTCATTCCACCTTCATTTATATAAAAAAAATAAAAAGATAATTTTGTGGGGCAATTTTCAACAAACACACAACGTACACCCACATTCAAAGGCACTTAACCGAATTGATTTGTTTCTACTCAACCGGGTTCTGATCTGTGGGATCGATACACACAAAGCAACACATAAAAGAGTAGAAATCATTCTAGGTTAACCATCTTTGTGTGCCTAACTTAGTGGTGCATTTGTGGCCAGTTGTTGGAGTTGTTTGGGCCGTATCACTTCAAATAAAATAAACTCATCAAGTAGCTACCACTTAGGTTCAACTCTTAGGGATTTACCAGGCACTCCACATTCTTTTTAAGCTTTAAAGGAAAACATCTTCACCTATGCTTGTAAAACCTGGTGTGCCAATGAAACTTGTTTGAAAATACCTAAAGTTGAATCCTAAAAGCTACTAAGCAAGATTTGAACCTTAAAATTCACCACATCAAAAATAATCTTGCTTGAAAATAATTGGTTGTGCACGCACGCACAAATCAATCAATCATTAAGGGCACAACCCATTTAAAGGGCCCATCACATTCCAAAGCACATTCAAACCTAGCCCTAAATAAAACAGAGTTGACGTTGGCCTTAGGGATTGGACTCGCTCTTCAGAATCCAGAATGAGATTATTTTTTATTAGTCTGTTTCTACTATTCAATCTAATGTCTAGCTAGGGGAGCAGAGTCAAACGATCGCGGCTGGGGGGTATACTAGGAACCGGAGGCGCAAGCCGAAGGAAGAACCTTCTCCCTAGTCCCTCCTAACTTGTTGGATTGAACAGATGGAAGTAGATCAAATCGTTCCTTTATCTCAAGATGGGTTTTGGGAGTCTGTAAGTCTGTAGGCTAACCCATTTAAGGACAGGTTTGATTGTTTGTATTGCAGGGAACCTTTCTTCCTCCCGTGTCTCATGAATCCTTCCACATATTTCACGCATTTCCTCTCTTTCCCTCCTGTTGTGAATTATCCCCAACATGACGATTATCCTGACTCGTATTGTAATCGACCATCAGTTAGTTGGGATAATTCGGATTGGGGATACAATTCCGGACCCCCGTGTTTAGGGTCTAACCCTGAACATTTTGATTCTGATTTCTATCCTTCTCAAAGCTACATTGATTATAAATCGTCTTCCTTTCATGAACAACCTAATACGATCTACAATCAAGAAGGATACATCGATCCTTACCCATCCTCTAATTTCACTGCCTTTAGGTCATCACCATCCTTTGAACAATCTGAAATGACCTATTATCAGGAAGGGTATAACGAATCTCAATTCGTTAATTCCTCTGCATTGATGTCAAACCCGCCCAATCCTGAACTAACTCATTTGGTTCAGGTTAATCAGGTTCAAGATAAGGTTCTGACTAACTTGTGGAATATCATTCAATCTTTAGAAGTTCAGCCAATACCTTGCATTGAGAGATTGGAGCCTCTGATTAAAATGATTGATGATTTAAACAAGTCTTTGTTGGATTGGCTCCAGGATGTTAAGGATAAGAACCCGGGTGAGTTTCTACTTGGGAAATTAGCGAAATTGAGGATGAGATTCATGGTTGCTTTGATTCAATCTTGGGATGATTCCCAGGATGAACCCTCTTCAGGAAAGCCAATGACAGAACCCGCTCAGGCACCTGTTGAGGGGGACATGTGTTATGACCAGATTGAATTAAAGCAACCAATTAAGGATGATCTGATTTCTTCACCTGAGATCCCTGAGCCGGGTTACGAGGAAACGTATGTCTCCTTGGAACAGAAAGTGCAAATGATTTTGGGACATACAATGATACGGACCCTGATTTCTTTGATGGTGAAGATTCAAGTTGCGAAGTCTCATGCAAGTTTTCTGAACACGATTTCTGTGAGACGATTGGGCCTAAGGAATCTGATAGATCATTTGATAGCCTAATAACTGAGGAAACTGATCTTAGGGCACACATTACAGATCCAGGATTACATTTTCTGGATGAATCAATTCAATGCCCTGATTATTAGTTACACCCTGTTGAGCTTATCGATAATTCTATTTCTGAGATAATTAAACCCAAGTCAATTCTGATTCTGCCACATCATTTAGACTTGGAGATTTCAGACGGGGTGATTAACATGCAAGAGGTCCTGGAATTTGATATGCTAAATGAGGAGGATAGGAGCTGAGAAGCTTTGATTTGGGAAGTTAATTTTGGAGGAAATGGAAGATTGTGTCGAAGGGTTCCTTTTAACCCTTACGACATTTGTTTCGAGGATGTCAAACCCAAGCACGCATTCAACGATTATCCTTTTGAGCTTCAATTCTCTGTAACCTGACTTTTTGGTCTTGGGTTGCATCCTCATAAATCGCAGGCCCGACCCCGCTTGCATTCTGATTTTAGGTTCTGCGTAATTTTTATCCAGAACCTAAGATATTCTCGATTATGGGGGATGGGTCTGCACCACAATCTGGTCCACATCTGTGGACCTCTGTTGACAGGTCGGAGGATTCTTCTGTTTATTTTAATTCTGACCTGCACTTGTGAATTCTTCATTTCTTTTCTTTGTATAGTGTGCCTAGCTGAAGGCACTAAACTCAGCACATATACAGTTCTTTTTCGTTTTCATCTTGGAGCGAACCTGACATTCACACAATTCAGGTGCTTTCTATGCTTTTCCACTCTATTTCATGTCTTTTTAATACAATGAGGACATTGCATTAGATAGGCATGGGGGGGTAGATATTTATCTCTGAATTCATTCGTCAGCTCCGTAGATTTGTTTTATTTTCTTTTATTAAAAAAAAAAATCAGAATTAGGAAAGAGAATTTGGGTTTAAGAAAATTTTCAATCTTAGGAAATACTACATTAAGATCTGAACACAAAAACCCTTCAGGTCTTTGAACTTAATTAGCCTATGTATCCACTAAAATATGGATTTGTCTTTGAGTCCTCGCCATCTTAATTCTATTATAATTGGAATAAATAAGTTTGGGTGATAAGTACATGACTTTTCAACCCGCCCTCTGATTTGAAGGAATTTTGAGTCTTAAGCATCTACACACTTTCTTTGTACTGACTCATTGTTCGATGATTTAACGGAAATTGGGTAGCTAATGAACCTTCTAGGGTGATATGGCTAGCAAGTTATCATGGGTAACAGCCCATAGGTAGGTTGTCCAGAGCCTAGTCACTGGACCTTTCTCTTTTTGCTGCCTTTAGGTAAATCTTAGACCAGAGAAGCCACCTACTTAAAAAAAAAAAGAAAAAAAATAAAAAAGAAAAGGAGAAAAGAAAAAAAAAAAGAAATAAGCCACACTTCACCGCACGAGTATGGCTGGCAAGTTGTCGGTGGTAACAGCTCATCGACCGGTTGTCCAGAACCCAGCTCAGTAAATGCACTAAAAATTTCCAAAACACTTAGGAAGAAGCGGAGAAGTAGAATAAACCAGGGAGATATACACTGGATTCACCCTTGTGTTGACCCCGTAAAAAATAAAAGTAGGGAGAAAGCTACCGGTTGTGAAGATACACCTTTAGGAAAAATTCTTTTTGAGGTCACCTAGAGGCGTAGAAATCTGAAGTCCATTTTAATTGTCAGTCAACGAGTCTATCACAATCACAATAAGATGCTTAACACTTAGGGTTCTCATCAAATCTTGGGTGAGTTGAATGGCCGTAGAAAGCCACTTTTAAATCCTAAAATTTGAAAATCCAAAAAAATTAGAAAAGAGAAAAGGAGAAAAAGAAAATTTTCTTTTAATAAGACGAGGGCTTGAGGCGGTGTGCATTTTGGCTGATACCCGGGCACTATTGTGTCTTTGAAAGTTCAGTTCCTAAGTAGACAATTTCTTAATGATTGAAAATAACTCAGGTCCAAATAATCCAACCTAATTCTTTTATAAATAGAATATAGTTTTTGGTAAGGACTAGCAAAAGATAAGCATGAGGGTATGATGTAAACACATTTACACTACTTAAAATGTCTATTTATGCATGTTCTTAAGCATAGGATTGCATTTCATGATATAAATATTGCATAACATGCACATCTTGCATTTAGAGTAGTTTGAATAAAATGGAGGTTAATTATCTCCTTTTATGTGCTTGGACAGGGCAAACATTTTATTGGGGCCTCGGATCAAAGATCCAATCATATGGATGTGATCAAGGCAACGATTGGAGTTCAACGACTCCAAGATCGCCCTAATCGGGCATCCGTAACATCAGATAGTGACCGGGGAACCCTAGAAGATCAAGGGCCAGGATGGTGTAAATCCACACTTCAGATGACAAATCCGACCGCACGGATGAATTCGGATCGACGATCGCAGCCCAACGACACAAACATCGAGTCAATCCGACATCTGTGGCACCATCTACAACTTCCAGAAGATGGATGGTCAAGATGGCACCATGTGGTGCCATCTTAGCCGCCCAAACGGCCGCATGCAACCTCTGAAGACCCCGCACCCACTCACTCTCCGCCGTTGGGTCTTGATCCAACGGCTGTGGTTAGCTACGCCTAAAAGCGTCCGCTCGACCATTCGTGCCTCGTAGCGTAGCGGTCGAGCGCGCTTACGCGAGCGGCGGGCGCGGGTTCGAGCCGCAGCGAAGGGCTGGAAGGCACGAGCGATTGGGCGCAGGCAGGCGTTGGATCTTGATCGGACAGCCGCGTGTTCCCGATAGCATTCACGCGCGATTGAACGCGCGACATGGACGCGCGATCGCTTGCGCCAGGCGTGCGCACAGCGAGCGAGCGGAGACGCATCTTAAGCCATCCGATCTCGCGATCGGACGGCTGAGAATCGAAGAACATGCGTATGCATTGAGGAAGCGGGCAGCTGAGGCGGCGCGCGTGGGCGCGGGAGCTACGCCCACGTTGGGGGCTCTAGTGATGGATTTATCCGTCATTAAAGACCCCTCATTTATTATTTTAAAGTTGTAATGTCCATTTTGCCCCCACTCCTTACAACTATAAAAGGAGACCCCCTCCATGTGAAATTCTCATCCCTTCCTTCTCTTCTCTACCCCTCCAAAGCTCAAGAGAAGCTTGTCCCACACCCGGGATGCTTCTAGCGATATAAAGTCCAAGTTTTCGTCCCCCTTCGGAAGTGTATCCCGCGACAACGACGGCGTGCTACTCCGTTCCCATTCTTCTGTTTCGTCCTCCTTCATCCAGCTTCGTTCTCCTTCGTCCAGGCGTCATCCCGTCCGGCTCGTCCTCCAAACAACCGTCAAGGAGGATTTCTCTCTCCCTATTCTTTTTATTGCTTTCTAGTATAGATTTACTGCTTTCTAGTGTAGTTCTACTCGTCCTCCAAGAAATCGTCGAGGAGGACATTTCTCCCTCCATTCTTTTAATGCTTTCTATAGTAAATTTATCGCTTTCTAGTGTAATTGCTTTATGCTTTCTAGTTGTAATGAACAATCTCCTCAATGATAAATTCTTTGTTTATTCTACATCTCATTTTGATTTCTATGTGTAATATTCTCTCTCTCTCTTACCCACACTCTCTCTTCTATTTATTGTAACTAATTAGATAGTTTTAAATTGAATTACTTCATGACAAATAAAAAGAAACACGTAGTTTTTAAATCAAACGTCCGCCTCCCTGTGTTCGACCCGGAATTTTCATTTCGGTATAAATTTTATTTGTTGAACATGAATTCTTTGCTTTCGAACTACAACGACATGTTTTCCAAAATCGAACACGTTAGCGTAGCGATTCGTACGTTCAACAGTGGCTCAAGAGCTGTGCATGGTTCATGGCGATGAACCTCTGGTGGCTGTACCTGGGAGGGGCTGCTGTGAAGGGGAGAAGAGGGGGATTCAGAGTGAAGGAAAAGAGGAAATGGTCGGGGAGGAAACAACAAAATCGTGGACTAGAATGGCAGGGGACACAATGCTTGATGATGGGGAAAAGGAGGAGCAGGGGATTTTGGATGCGTAGTCTGAACCTGCTAGGGGGTAGCAGAGCTTGCAAGAGAATGAATTGCATAACTGTGGAAGGAGTTCTCGTGCAATGAAAGGCAAGGGAAGATCACCATATAGTTTGCGGTAGAGAAAATCCAAGGCCATTATATTGATGGATGAAGATGAGGTTGTGAAGGTTATGCAAGTGTGTAAATGTCATTCCCTCGGGAAAGAGGGACCCAGTGAGGACTGATGAGGGTGCTCACTTGGAACGTGTGTGGGTTGTGCGATAAATACTGGAGGGCATCACTGATGAGATACTTGAGAGAATGGGGAATAGATTGTGCGCTCATTCAAGAGACGCACATTGAAGGAAACTCTGATAGGTTGTGGTCTGAACTGAAAGCCTCAAGGATGAATGGCTGTGTGCAAACGGATGCAAATGGGAGGTCGGGTGGCACTACTATTTGGTGGAGGAAGAGGTGGGCTCAGTGTTTGGAGGTTCACAAAGCCAAACATATGCTGTCATGCAAGTTTCAGATCCAACAGGGGCTGGAATATATATGGATTACTGGTGTCTATAGTCCATGCAATGCAACTGGCAGGCAAGAGCTGTGGGAGGAATGGTCTGTGGTGGCTGAATTGGTGCAGGGGGGGATGTGGTTGACGGGTGGCAACTTTAATTGTGTGTTGACAGGGGCTAATAGGCAAAATGGCAGCATGGAAAGTTCGGGTATTGGGTTTCAAATGATGGTCCAATCCCTACAGCTGAATGAATACCCCTCTTCGGGTGTCAAATTTACGTGGCTCAATGGGCAGGGGCTGGACTCCAAGCTAGATAGATTCTTCGGGAATGTGAACATCCTTGTTAGATTTCAATTGTCGAATGTGTGTGGGCAGAGTCGACCCTTTTTAGACCATACCCCGCTGGTATGGGACAGTGGGGAGGAAAGTCAAATTGGATCCTACTTCAAAATGAAACGTTCGTGGTTGTATAAGCCAGGCTTTTACTAGATGATCAGCTCCTGGTGGAAAGCTAAAGTGGTCCAGGGGTCTGCCGCTGCCAGGCTGGTAGCTAAGCAGCTGGTCTGCACAGGATCCTGAAAGAATTTGGATCTACTGTTAGATTGCTAAGGGATCAGAGGAGAAGGGAAGCTCTGAGTAAAATTTAGGAGTTGGATTCAAAGGAAGAAGCTGACCGATTGTCGGAGGATGAGTTGGCTGAAAGAAAAATGTGGCAGGGAGTGATTCTTGATGAAGACCTGAAATAAGAAATCGATTGGATGGAGAGATCTACGTAGCTTTGGCTTAAGGAGGGGGATGCCAACACAAAGTTTTTTCATCTTGCAGCCAGTTCTCGGAGACGTGGTAACTTTATGTCCTCTATTATGTGTGATGGAAATAGAGTCTCTTCTGATCAGGAGATTAAATCTGAAGCCATCAAATTTTTTAGAGAGGCATCTCGGGCATCTAAGAGGGGGAATTGGAGAATGGCGGGCAATGAGGGTCCTAGGGTGTCAAGTGAATAGGCCGAGCTCTTGACGGCTCCAATTACTGAGCAGGAGACCTTGCAAGCAATCAGCGAATTAAATGTGGAAGGCTCCCCAAGCCTGGATGGGATACAAGTGTTCTTCTACAAGGAGTTGTGGGGGGTGGTGGGTAGGGAAGTGATGGATATTATAAGAGAATTTGAGGTGGGGAATGCGGGTTTTGAGACGATTAACAAGTCCTACCTATTTCTCTTGCCTAAATTAATGGGAGCAGAGCACTTTTCTGACTTCAGGCTGATTTCCCTCTCAAACTCCATCTATCTTATCATCAACAAGACCCTGGCAAATAGGCTGAGAATTGTGTTACAGGATCTGATTCATCCAGTGCAGGCTGCCTTCTTGCCAAATAGATCTCTCCAAGAATCCTTCATTTTGGCTCAAGAGATGGTTAGTGGTTGGCATCGAAGGAAGTGTAAGGCATTCATGTGGAAAGTGGACTTCCAGAAGGCCTATGACTCGATCTCTTGGTCGTACCTATGGGAGATATTTAGAAGAAGAGGGTTCCCTCCTCTTTGGATCCAATGGATAAAACGATGCATCACTACGGCTTCTTTTTCGCCTTTGGTTAATGGTAGACCATGTGGAGCTTGGATCCAACCTCAGCGGGGGGTCAGATAAGGTTGTCCCTTGGCCCCACTGATCTTTAACCTTGCGGTGGACGGGCTTGCGAGGTATGCTTGCAAGTTGGCTAAGGTGGGTATCATTAGAGGATACTCACTATCTAACAGGGGAAATCTGGCCCCCATATTGCAATATGCAGATGACACAGTGTTTTTTGTCGAGGGATCCAAATGTGAGGCACATGCTCTAGGGCTTTTGGTTAAGATTTTTGGTGACATCTCAGGTTTATCTCTGAATAAGGATAAGTCGATTTTGATTTGTTTTGGCATGAATGAGTAGGAGCAAAGGGTGTTGGAGGGAGTTTTGGGGTCTCCCTAGGCTAAATTGCCAATGAGATACCTTGGTTTACCTCTGAGGGCCACTAAACTGAAAAAATCAGATTGGAATGTTCTTTTTGAGAGGGTATCTGGCAAGCTGAAGGGCTGGAGTTGTATATTCCTCTCTAAAGGTGGAAGATTAATCCTACTTAATTCTGTCATAACAGCCATACCGGTCTTCTACTTTAGCATTTTTAAGGCCCCTAAATGTATTTGGAAGAGATTCATCTGGAAGGGTGCAGGACATGAGGGCAGATTCATGCAACCCATCAGATGGAAGGGAGTCTGCAGACCTAAGGAGATAGGGGGGCTGGGAATTAAAGCTCTTAAGGAGTTCAATGAAGCCCTGTTGTAGAAATGGGCCATCAGGATTCTTGATGGCAAGGAGGGATTGATGGAGGACCTAATCAGGGACTGTTATGGGGAATCTAACAACAGTCTGAAGAGGCTTCAGCCGAAGAAGCCTTCTCCATTTTGGCATTCAGTGATTGCTGCTATCGCCAACTATTGGCAGTTGCTGCAACCTAAGCTAGGGGATGGCAGAGGCTTTAGCTTTTGGAACCAGTGGTGGTCAGAATTGGGCCTGCTGAAAGAGGTCTATCCAAGGGTGTTTGGTGTTGATGCAGATAAGGCAGCCACAGTCTGTAGTAGGTGGTCTCAGGAGGAAGGATGCTGGCAGCTGGAAGGTCTACAACAGTGCAGGCCAGGCACCCGGCTGTGGGAGGAGAGGCAGAAACTGATGGCGAGTCTACAGCGGCTGCAGCCTGTGAACAGTGGAACAGACACTTACTGTTGGTAGGGTGCTTTCTCAGTGAAGCAAGCGTATGAGAAAATTATTAGAGCAAATAATGAGGTGGAATGGGACCCCATTGATAGAAAGATTTGGCTCCTAAAAGTTCCTCTGAAGGTTCAGATCTTCTTGTGGATATGCAGGCATGATGGGTTGATCACTGGTGATCTGCGACACAGGAGGATGGGGACTGTGCTAAATGTTTGTCCTCTTTGCGGATTTCACTTTGATAGTGCATCACACATTTTTTCCTCCTGTTTGGTCACAGATAAGATTTAGAGGATGGTTTGCTTAGAACCCCTTCCTTCTTGGGACTCAGTGTGGCAGAGGTTCATCACTCCTGGTCGACCCGTGGGAGCTATGGCAACTGTGTTGTGGTGTGTATGGAGGGCACGCAATGAGAAGCATTTTCAGGAGAGATCGGTGAGGTGTGAGATTATTGTAAAGGAGTGCTGGTCTCTCATACATAGTTGGGCTTCATACCTATAATTGCTTTTTTTGTTATGGAATATAGTGCCTTCCAGATTACTATCAGTCCTTGATAGCAATCCTCAATGTTTCAAAAAAGAATAAAGCCTTCATCAGGTGATTTCCTTCCTTTCTCCCCTTGTTTTAATTTTACAATGAGGACATTATACGATTTAAGTATGGGCGGTGCATTTTGTATTTTTAGGCAATATTCATGCATTTAGGTTAGGTGCATTAAAAAAAAATCTATTTTGTTTTCTTGAGCTGAATTGGTTAACCCTAACAAAACATCTTTATCAAGGAGGTGTCATTGAATATTTTCTTCTTAAATTATTTCTAAGTTTAGAATCTAATACAGTTACTTCACTTGCATGTAGATTGGGTAATAGATCTTTGTAGAAAACCAATAAACATTTTTAGTCTGTTGAATTCTTGGACAGTTTGAAGGGAGTCAGGCATACTATCTTCCATTAGATCCACCTAATATTTGTGAGGAGAAAGTAGAGAGACTACTGGTGTGCTAAGTCTAGTGCAAGGACTCTTAAGTTCTGGATAATTACATGATGATACGTCGAAGTTAGGCATAGTTTTTCGCTCTCTATTCCTACGTGCGAATATTATGTGAATTCCTAAGAGTCACCAAATAAGGCAAATACATAGAGATGGAGCTTTAATAAAATTATGACTATGGTGGATGGTTACGACCGTCTTTCATAGAGTCTTTGGCTAAAGGAGGGTAGTAGTGTCAAAGGTCAGAAATACGCTTGTCCTATCCGTTCCTTCCCGGTGTCGAGAGTAGGCACTTCTACCAAATATGCCGCACAATATCCTCTTGACCATCATCATCCCTAATAATGCCTCATGACTAAAAGCCCGTGTCGTGTTGTATTGGAGTTAAAGAGAGAGAGAGAGAGAGAAGATGAAGAAGAAAAGAAAAATATATATATCTATACAAAAAAGAAAGAAAGAAAGAAAAAAAATATATATATATAAATGTTTGAGTTATAGCTGACTTAGGTATCAATTTTATTAGGTGTCCATATCATTGAGATAACAAAAATAGCCATTGCAATCCACTAAATATGACCCATACCTACTTTTCAACATTTCTGATCGCCCGAATACTAATTGCGGACTTCTAATCTAGTTATAAGGTTATTAGGACTCTAATTGAAGTGTGAATGCCATGTGAGGCCACCAAACATTGAGTAGATTTAGAAAATCTGATGAGATTTGTGATCTCAGAAAAAAAAGAAGGAAAATAGTGAGCACAAAGGAACATCAATAGAGATCAGTTATGTTTAGCCACTCCCTAAGTTGACTCATTTGATAGTCTAGAGATTTAGAGTCTACAGTACTAGACTACATGTAGCACTGATTGCACTGCAATTATGCAACCTAACTCACCTGAATTAAGTTAGATTCTAGCATAACTTAGGAATAATGCATTCATAGGCATCATAATTTGCACAATAGCCAATTTATTAGTCATATAAATAATATTGTCATTTTATGTACTAAATGAGAGATGAAATTAATCGTAAATGATTCAAAGCCGTGAATGACAGATTAGCCTGGACAAATCTGATCAGAACGACGACGGGAGTCCAATGCTTCCAAATCATCTCGATCAGACAACCAAAGCATCATGTACAGTCCATAAAAGAACAGAGGTCATGGAGCCAAAGGACAAAGATCCAAGCCTTAGATGAAAGATCCAATCGCATGGATAGATCCGGATCAATGATCATATTCCAACGACGTAAAAATCAACCTGATTGGAGGCCTACAGCACCAGATAGAAGGAAACGAAGATGGATAGCCATGATGGCACCACGTGGTGCCATCACAGCTGCCCCCTTGACAAGTCTATTTTTGCATGTTTTGAAATTGTCAAAAATCATAGTATAGTCGCACTAAACCCTTGATCAAAACATTTAATTATTTACGAAACTCGCATAGATTTTATTCTTTTTAGAACTTGAGTCCCGGTCATTTGTCTCTGGGAGGCGTGAAAACGAATCGAGATTTAGATCTACTTTTCTAACCTAGATCTAACCTAATATTTTTGTCTTTTTTGTGTTTTTTGATTTTTATTTTGAGACACAAAACAAAACCTAGATCTAGACGTGCTAGCTAAAACCTAAGTGACTACGTGCATCTAAGTGGGGCCATGGTGGCCGTGCATGGTGTGAATGAACCTAAGTAACATGGAGACAAGTCACCACATAAATGAGAATTTCACAATGTTATTAATTCATAAAAATGTCAACACATCTATACTAGAAAGCATTTAAATAGAACAAATCCCTCATGCTGGAAAGGTGTCACTAGGGCCATCGGCCTTGTGTGAGGGTGTAGGCTTGACCTTGGGTATACAAACTCATCTACATGCCTACCAAAAGTGATGACCAACCACAAGGGGCTATGGGTGAGCCTTCATGGTCATTCAAGGAGAGAAGAAGATGGGGGGGTGGGGGCATCCCCTCTAGGAGGAGAAGGTAGAATGCCCAAGAGAGAAGAAGAAGAGAGGGTGGCGTGGACCCTTCTTCTCTTCTAGTAGTCGGCCTAGCAACTTGGAGGAGCTTCTTGCTACCCGCTCATGGAGGAGCTTTGGAGGAGGAAGATGGCCTTGAGAGGAAAGGAGGAGAGGTGTGGTCGCAAGTGAGAGGTGGAGTATGATTAATTTCGTGGCTCCACTTTTTGTCCTTATGGGAAGGCTCCATTTGGTTGCCACTTTTGGTGGGTCCAAAAATAGCTATTGCCACATTTTTAGGATCTAGGTTTGACAAAAGTTTTAGGGTTTCCAAGAGAGTGTGCGTGGATTTGGTAGGGGTAAAATAGGAAGGGGTGTGTGTGTGTGTGTGGGTGTGTGTTTTTCATAGGGCTAGGTTGTGGGTTTTGGTAGGATTAGGTGATAAATAAGTTGGGTCAATCTAGATTAAGTGGGTGTGGACCTAATTAGGCTTAGGAAAGTCTAATTGGATAGGAGTGATCTTAAGTAGGTCTAGGTCAAGTCTAATTGGATGTGTGCATGTGATTAGGCTAGGGTAACCCTAATAGGTATGAGTCAATTAGAGCCTAGGTGGATCTAATTGGGCTCAGGTGCACCCAATCAACTGTAGATGCACCTAATTAGGTATGAGATGGTTCAATTGGGTTAGGGATAGGATAAGTAGGGCTATGGTTAGTGGACTAGGCTTAGGAGGTCTCTAATTAGGTTTCTTAGGGTGTCTGGTGGGGTTCCTAGGTCAAAATAGGCAAGCTAGGGCTTCCAACACCAAAATTAGGAACCAGATAGTAGTATCAGACATCCAGGATAGTGGTCAGATGTCTTATACTACAAAATTGGACGTCTGGACATTAAATTGGACATCCAATTCTTTGTCAATATGAGTTTTGGCTTCCTGGATTGATATTCTGCAGAAATCAGATGTCCAGCCAGATCTCTGGATGTCCTAAAAGGTGCTGGAGAGTGGGTTTTGGTTCTTAAGTGTTTGGAAGAGGGATAGGGTGGATAAGAACATGGATAGTGCTATCCATGTTTAGGTTTTGAGGCTAAGGTGTCCTAATGGAGGTGGTTTTGGTTTTGGGAAGGCTGTCCTAGGGTTTCTAAGGGTAGGGATAAGGCTATCCTCCTCACTCCTGTTATCTGGATCAGTCTTCTTCTTCCTTTTGCTGCTTTATTCCACTATCTCCTACATCCTGGATCACTTTATTATCTGCAAATAGCAATAAAAGCCATTAAGTAGTAGGATATCTCATCTTATTCTAGATAAACTAATGCAATGCATGATATGCAAGATATGAGTGCAATATCCACAAATGAAGCTAGGTTCAAACATTATTTAGGTTGATTAGGACCCATGATTGCTATGCAATTATACCCCCATGCCTAAACTTTCCCAGTCTCTAGCAAATGCAAGACTAAATGCATGGCTAAGTTATTTAAAAATTCGATTCCTAAAGGACTGCTTATTCTTTTTATCAAAGAGTTTGACTAAAGATTTTTCTCCTTTTGTTTCATCCAGAAATCTAGAAATCCTGATATGTGAAAATGCAGCTATGTAGCTTTCACAATGGATTCGAGTGAAAGGCCTGATTCACCTCTAAAGTTTGTGCTTGACCCCTAGTAAAATTCTAGTGGGATAGGCAGACTTCTTCCCTCGGGGTATTCAAGATATTCTATGAATTCAACCCTAGCTTTAAGCTTAGGTAAAGAATTTTAGAGGGAAATGGTTGTTTATTTGGTGGCTCACTCTCACTTGGTGCTACATAGAAATTAGTACTATAGAATCTAAATTCCCAAATTATTAAGTAACTCAACTCAGAGAAAGATGAGAAAAACTATGCTCTCTTTTGGTTCCTTTGTATTCATTCTCTCTTTTTCTCTTTTTTTTTCTTTTCTTTTCTTTTCTTTTTTCTCTTAGAGCTCACAATCTCACCAGATTCACACATATGACCTGTATTTGATGGTCTCACTTGGCATTAACACTTTAATTGAGTTCCATAACCCTAACACTAAGTTGAAATTCCTCAGCCAGTATTTGGGTAGTCAGAAACACAGAAAGATAGGTTAAGGCCTTATTTGGTGGATCTCAAATTTATTTGGTGGTATTGACTCAATGCAACCGAAAAAATATTAAACATTCACATACTCTTTTTCTTTGCTTTTTCTTTTTTTTCCTATTTTTTTTCTTTTTCAATTTTTCTTCTTTTTTCATTTTTTTTCTTTCCCCTTTTTTTTCAATGTATAATTTTTTTTTTCAACACAACACAAGCTAGCATACATTCATGAACTTTATTGAGGAGGCATTATTAAGGATTGGTGGTACTCAAGAGATATTGGGTGGCTTATTTGGTGAAAGTGCCTATTCACGGCACCGGGAGAGACGGATAGGACGGTGTATTTCTGACCTTGACATCAATAACCTCCTTTAGCCGAGGATTCCGTAAAGAATGGTCGTAACCATTCACATTAGCCCTAGTTTTATGAAAACTCGCTCTCTGCGTATCTCCCTTATTTGGTGGCTCTCAAAATTTCATGCAAAAATGTATACGTAGGATCCGAGAGTGAAAACTATGCCTAATCTCTGAGTATCATTACCTAATTATCTAGGATTCCATATTCCTTGCACTAATCTTAGAGCACCAGTACACTCTACTCTCATCTCACAATATTTGTTGGATTTTTGGAAGAAGATTTGCTTGACCCCCAAAACACTGTCCAGGGGTTCAGGAAAAGAAGCATTGTTTCTTCTCGACAAACTATGGCGTTCATCAGTCTTCACCATGAATCCATTGCAAAATCTATATGTGAGTGAAAATTGTACTGGATTCCAGATTACATGAATCAACTAGAGGATAAAATCCTTAATACATTCTTTTAATAAAAATCTTATTCATGAATGCAATATATATAAATGCTATTTGTAACCTTTCAAAGTTGCACTTTGAAAATTTCCCTAATTCGAGTTATATTCAGCTTGACCCTAAATTTAGAACAAAAGGGTGAATTGATGAGTCGAAAGTGGCTATTGCAAATGATTTTTAGTTCCAATGCGAACATTGGAGGTGGAGTCGGTTGTTCTTAATTTAAGGATCCTAAAGTGCAATTAGCATGATGTACGAAAGGTTTTTTCTAGGTGTTGGTAGAAAAAAATTTCAATTTACAATTACTACCCCCCATGCCTACTTTCTTGCATGAATATAATGAAAAATTACTTAAGATAGGGGAAAATGGGTAGAAATCACCTGGAATAGCTCCTGAATTTTGACGTTCCGCTTATTCCAACACCTAAAATTGAATATGCAAGGAAAATATGAAAAATAAAATATGCTATATATAAGTGCTGAGATTAACTCCTCCAGCTGGGTGATGAGTCCATTTTAAGGGACTATTCTTACACCTAAGTTAACTTTATTCTTACATTTTATGTTTGTTAATAATTACATTAGGTCATAGAATGATTTCATGCATTTACATATATTTTATTGCATTCTATAACTTATTATGTATATAAATAATTATTTTATATTTCATTATTGTAGGAATAACTTATGTTATATTGCATTTCAACAAGCCACTCTCTCATGCAGGTCACACACACAGCGCACCCTCTCCATCTCCTCCACTTGATCCACTCCATCAGGCTATTTTAAGAGTTAACAGTAACTGGGAAAATGGGAGAGGAGGAGGAACAAATTTGCAAAGAAACCAGGGTCTTTTGAAAAGATTCTCCCCCCCCACCCCATGGTGATCTCCTGGCTCTCGCCGGCCTCAACAAATCGGCCACCCAAATCTCCAAACGGCTAACGACGACCAATTTTAGTAAGGGATTTAAAATCCCTTGAATTGCACTGGTGAAGAAGAACGGAAGGGGGGAGATAAAATTCGCATGGGATAATGAATCTTCTCCTTTCGCTCCCTTGCGGGGATATCTTCCCTTCTCCACCGTGCAACAGGCGTACACCGTGGACTTTAGCGAACACCGTGGATCACCGCGTGCTCCAACCTCGCCTCCATCTCCACTCATGCACGTAGTGACAGTGCGTTCATGCCCCTGCCCCTCACCTTAACCCAACAGCCATGCACTGCACGCATCTACCCTCATTGGCTTCTTCTCCATCGTCGACTTGCGGCCACGTGCAGCCTCTATGCAACCGACAGCATGTGCGCCCTCGTGTGTAGCACGCGCCATCCACCATCATCGCATGTAGCCACCCCTCCTCAACACATCACCTATAGCCGCGTGACCAGCGCACCTCCCACCCGCCATCCACGTGCTGCCCGTGCGCAGGCTGCACCTTTGCTCCTCACGTCTCCGCACGCAGTGCCACAGCTACGTAGCCCTTACACGCGTACCCTCATCCACGGCAGTGCGCCATAGCCTCGCGTGCGCCGCGCGCCCTCCACGAAAGCACACAGCATGCCACAACCTCATGCGTGCCGCACCTCTTCGTCCTCTGTCTTCTTTTTCAACCCAGTTGCAACCTCAGAAAGAACCCAAAGCCTTCACCGCCCCCCTCCACGCAGCCACTCTGCTGAGCCTCCACCAACCACCGAAGCTCGACACTGAGCACCGCCGAGCATCGCCAAGCACCAAAGCCACTCGCGACCCACGCACGCAGCCACAGCAACTCCCGTGGGCTTCACTGTTGTCGACGTTCTCCTCCGCTGTCTGGCCATGTTTGGCCACCTCAGGCCATGCCTCCACCATCATTACGTAGCCCTCGTTGAGAAGTGTCTTCCCCCAGAGCAGCTCCGGCCGCCATCCTCCTCTTCGTGCGCAACGAAGAGAGAGAGTGAATCCTCTATTTCTCATCCTATTACTATTTGCCATCAAATGCCATTGAAGATCACTATTTACTTATTTATCTTATTATTATATTCTATTAGATTTACATGAATGTCCCTCTAATTTATTCGAATTGCAGATGATTACATTTATGTCATGATTGGGATATTAATTACAATAAACTAGGTATCTTTTATTGCAGATTAATCTCTACATTGATTTCCATTGCCAAGATCACTAGTTAACAGAATATTATGTTGTGGTGATTTTGCATTTAAACACCTACAGTCTTAATTAATTGCTTAAGAAGAGAATTCATGAGGGCAACGAGTTGCACTAAAGAATAGGCACATCCATTGAGATTCCCGACTAAACGAGTCACCACTCACTAATTCAATAGGTTATTTCCTCCTTGTGGACACGACCTAACTTTTCATGGTTAGTTTTGAATTTTTAAATATTTTTGAAAAGCGATTTTCTACCACACGACATACTACAATGACACAACATTTTATGTTAAAGTTTTTAACGAAAACGAAGATCGCTCTTTCATTGGCATATACTCAAAAAGGATATATCAATACACTATTGAGAATGGCGAGTAAAATGATAAGAATTTTAATCTCGTTTGCCAACAGCATGCTGCAAATGCGGACCAGCTGTCCATGAATTCCAAGTCCAAATAATCGGAAAAATATGTAGATGGGGCTTGGGATTATCTATAGCCAGATGCTATAGAAGAAAGACAGATAATTACGGGTGCCTGGAAGAAATGAAGGTGAAGGCATCCCGAAGAGGTGATGGAGAATGTGGGTGGTAGGGGTATGGGTAGATTCATGTGGGGTATCATATGGGTCTTGATAATAGTGATGAATGGAAGGCATGACCCAAGTGGTGTGGTCAGATCTGGAAATCAATGTCCAGTAATCAGTCTCTATCTCTACCAAAGATGTTTGGGTATCATCTTCTTCTTTTATCTCTTCAAAAATTTTCAATTCTAATTCCCAATTATCACATGATTCCCCAAAATTTTTAGCTTCCTCCGATAACTCATCATATGGAATCCCTAATAATCTTTCAATCTCTTGAATATCCCTTTCATAAGGGGATATTTCCTTCTCACTTAGATGAAATTGGTCATTAAACTCGGTAGTGAGTCCCTCCGTGAAAGTGGAATGGGCTGAATCATTGATTGAGTTTTTACAGTCATTTTGATTTTGTTGCTTCATGTATGAGATCATTTGAATTAATTCATCAATGTCTCCATGTGTATTCTCAAATACAACAAAATCATATTCAGGTCCCTTAATGCTTGGTTCCTCAAAATGAAATGATTGGTATTTAGGTCGTAAATCAAGATCAAGATTCTCGAATAAATCTCCATTCTCAACTTCAATAGGATTATCAATATCATCCACCTTGGGTGTTTGATCAATAGAATCCTGCATGACCACCACCGAATCACAAATCGGTTGTGACACACCTAACCCAAATTCAAACATTTCTGATTTTTGTTGCTTGTCCCAGATTCTATGAAGCTCTTTTCTTCTATCATCATATTCTCTTGCACTACTTTTATTTCATGAATCATTTTGATCAATTAAATAATTTGGGATTCATTGCAAGGAGCATGGGTTTGAATTGGGCTAGGTTGGTCAAGATAGTCAACCACACTATCAAAGATTTGATTCAGTATTGAGGGTGACTCATGTGATTTAGTAGATTCTTGATTTGGGTCATGTGCTCCTACCCAGGTATCAATTGCCATGGTTTCTTCTAAATTGTCCTCCGAATCACTTTCCTTGTCATCTAGAAAATACCATGATTTCATTTTCTTAGCGGCTGCATAAATATCAAAGTGAATCTTCTCATTGCCACTACTCATTTCCATGCATCCTGAGTAATAGTCAATCTGTGCATTGGCCGTAGCCAAGAAAGGTCAACCCAGAATGATGGGTGGATTACTTAGCTTCTCCGGTATATCCATGTCCAAAATAATAAAATCAACTAGAAAGCTGAGACGTTGCACTTTGATGATCACATCCTAAACTACCCCCTTAGGTGCTTTGATGGAGCCATCTGCCATTCTAATGGTGACAGGTGTGTGGTGCAGAACTCCAAGTCTGGTGCGGCCAAAAAGGGCGGTAGGAATCAAGCTAATGGAAGACCCTAAATCTACAAGGGCTCTATTAAAGGTGAATCCCTTGATGGCACAAGATATGAAAGGTTTTCCAGGGTCGATCTTTTTAGGTGGTAGAGTGCCAGAAATAAATGCACTTATGTTAGCTGATAAAACCAACTCTTTAGGTGTGCAAGTCCTTTTCTTCTTTTGTGACTCTTTCTTTAAGGCCTCAGGAAAGGGTAAATAGGTCAAACCAAGTTCAGAAGCCTTTTTCTTCTTTTTGCCCTTAGAGTCTAAGTTAGAGCTGGATGTGGGTTTAGTCTAATGATTTTTGGTTGAACCTGAATTAGATTGTTTGGGTGAGCTCTTAGCTTTTCTCTTCCTTTTAGAGGCCAAAAAGTTGGTCCCTGTACAATGGCATGTATGATAGATTGGAGGAGGGCTCGAAAGAATAGGTGGAGAATAGGAGTGAAAAGGAGTGTGCATCCAGGGATAAAGTGATTCTTGAAGTCTCTTGATTTGATCCCCTTGAGATTTCACTTGATTTTCCAGCTTAGTCAGCCTTTCTTCATTTTCTTGTCAAAGTCCAACAAAATGTTCATGATATCTTCAAGGGTGGTTGTGGGTTGGGTTGGACTAGATGGTTGCCCTAAAGTGGATTGAGTGGAATACTGGGCTGACCTAGATTGATATTCAATCTGAGTCAAACTTTGTGGTGGCCATGAAAGATCAGGATTGTCTCTCCACTCAGGGTTATACAAATCTGGATATGAATTAATCGGTGTATCACCCTGAGTGGGGTTGACTATAGAGGGAGTTGATTGAGAACTTGTTGTGTGGTCCTGTACTTGTGATCTATTATTCCAAGTCATTAGTGATATATCATCAGGTACAGGTGTATCAGAACGGTGCATTCCTCAAATGATCTACCCAAATCACGGATTAGGTCCAAACGTGTCATTTGGGTTGTTGAGTCCAGGATACCTCCCCATGGTAGGAAGAATCAGTAGAGCAGCTAGTGGATCCAAAATATGGGTCACTAGACCCACTAGGCTGGTTGTTCCAAGTCTCTTGTTCCTGGGAGGAGTGATAAGATTGAGATTATGCTTGAGATCGTCTAATTTGCTCTAGGAGCTTGGCACATTGATCTGTATAGCCGTTGTTACATTCCCGGAATTCAACAACTATGGCTTTCAATTGGTTCTGATCTAGATAAGGGTCAGATCCATGAGGTTCAGGCTCTAAATAAGCTGGGGGATATGGATGCTCATATCCCAGTTGGTTAGGATGAGTCTCCCAACCAAGAGGAGTCGAAATCATGGTTGGGTTGGGAGATGGAGGACCTTGAGGGTCAAAAGAATGATATGGGTTCATGGATATTTGAGAAAAGACACGGATAGAGATAAGAGATAGTCTTCCTCAGGAAGACACAACTAGCTACAAGGGGCTGGTGGAATTAAGGCAAAGGCCTAGGAAGAAAGACGAGAGAGCCTTAAATTAAGCAAACAAGCTAGCTTTAAATTGTATACCCTAATTGGATCTAAACCTAGTATCCTGAAATGGAACTAGGTTAAACTAACCCTTAAATTACTTGGCTGGCTAGAATGGTGGGACCCCCTAGGACACCTCGCACGCGCTGGACACCACTAGAGGTTAATGTGGTTACTACACTGACCTTTCTTGTCACCAATTGGTCCAACTAGCCAAGTCCTTGATTTTTACCCAATTAAATTTTGGTTACCAAGTAAATTTGTCCTACCTATGGCACATCTACTTAGTTTTAGGCTTGGTCTTAGAGTGCTCTTGGAATGTGATTGGGCATTTTGGGGGTGTTGCCCTTAAAATTAGATTTGTGAGTGTGAAGTGCACAGACAAAGGATTTTCAATACAAGCTTTAATTGGTGTAGTGGATTTTATGGTTCAAGTGCTTGTATTAATTTTTTTTCTTTTAGGGTTTCCTTATTTAAGTCAATTCAAACAAGGATGTAGTGGAGCACACGACAAGTTTTGCAAGTCCCAATTTGTTATATGAATTTCCTTTAAGTGTGGAATGCAAATGTGCTCTACCCTATTGTGGAAACCTTAATATCAGATAGGTCTATATGATGCTTTTAAGTCTAACAAGGTAGAAGTGGTGCGACCCAATCAAGGAAAACAATGGTCCTAATGTACCACTACTAAATGAAATAGACCTAAGTAGTTGCCTAAGTTGAAATGTAAATCAAATTCAATTTAAGTGGGTGAGGGGAAGACAACCAATCAAATCAGATCCCCTCTCATGCAATCACACACAAATTAGGCTCAGACGGATTTGTTTTGGGTCTCTAAATTTAAACCCTAATGTGAAACACCAAGGGTTTATGCTTCTTCTAACAATCTGCAGTCAGACCTTAGTCTGACTTGAAATCACTCCCCAAATCAGTAAATAAATCAAAATAAGATGAAATTTGATAGAGATCTTCCTTTTTCAATAAGTTTTTCAGGGATTTTTTTTAAGATTTTTACTATTTCATGCAATTTTTCATGAATTTTTATGTTCCATGGGGTCAAATAGACCAGATGGATCACTTGCGAGAAATGCAGTTTGAAATAGTATCAAAGGAAATCCAAAAATTCTTGAAAATTTATAGAAAAAACTAAGTTTTAGTGACTTTCCAACCACACCAATTTCATATCGATCTAATTTATGTAGAGGTCAGAATTACTGTTTGAAGTTGAATAAAATCAGAGTACTGACTATTCTGACCCCCTTCCACTGTACGAATTTTTAAAATTCGTAAAGTACTAATTTTTCCAAATAAAAGGTGGATTTTGAAAGCCTGTTTGAAACTCTAAAATCAGACCAAATCCCAAGATTTTTTGGATGCCTAATTTGATGGTTATAAATTTTTTAAAATCGTCAATAATTTTTGGCTGGATATCCAAATCTAACTTTGGTGTGTTTAAATAGTTTCCAAGTTAAAACACACACAAAAAGAAAAGATTTTTTTCTTTTGTAAATTCAAATCCGAGAATTTGAATGTTAATTTTTATATATATAATTTTTTTTTGTTTCTTTTTCTCTAACCTAAGAAAGCAACAAAATTGAGGATGAAGAACGATACCTGTGGTCTTCACCACGGGTTGATGTATGCGCGGATCCTTGTCTTGACCTACAATCAAAACAAACAGAAGTTAAGCAAATCCAAATATAAACTCGCGCATTGCCTCCTGGGCAATGGTGCCATTTGACAAGTCTGTTTTCACGCATTTTGAACTTGTCGAAAATCGTAGTATAGTCGCGCTAAACCCTTGATCAAAACATTTAATTATTTATGAAACTCGTGTAGATTTTATTCTTTTTAGAACTTGAGTCTCGGTCATTCATCTCTGGGAGGCGTGAAAACGAATCGAGATTTGGATCTACTTTTCTAACATATATCTAACCTAACCTAATCTTGTTGTCTTTTTTGTGTTTTTTGATTTTTATTTTGAGACACAAAACGAAACCTAGATCTAGACGTGCTAGCTAAAACCTAAGTGACTACGTGCATCTATTTGGGGCCATGGTGGCCATGCATGGTGTGAACGAACCTAAGCAACATGGAGACAAGCCACCACATAAATGAGAATTTCACATTGTTATTAATGCATAAAAATGTCAACACATCTATACTAGAAAGCATTTAAATAGAAGAAATCCCTCATGCTGGAAAGGTGCAACTAGGGCCATCGGCTTTGTGTGAGGGTGTAGGCTAGACCTTGGGTATATAAACCCGTCTACACGCCTACCAAAAGTGATGACCAACCACAAGAGGCTATGGGTGAGCCTTCATGGTCGTCCAAGGAGAGAAGAAGATGGGCGGGGGGGGCGTCCACTCTAGGAGGAGAAGGTAGCATGCCCAAGAGAGAAGAAGAGAGGATGGCGTGGACCCTTCTTCTCTTCTAGTAGCCGGCCTTGCAACTTGGAGGAGCTTCTTGCTACCCGCCCATGGAGGAGCTTTGGAGGAGGAGGACAACCTTGAGAGGAAAGGAGGAGAGGTGTGGTCACAAGTGAGAGGTGGAGGATGATTAATTTCGTGGCTCTACTTTTTGCCCTTATGGGAAGGCTCCATTTGGTTGCCACTTTTGGTGGCTCCAAAAATAGCTAATGCCACATTTTTAGGATCTAAGTTTGACACAAGTTTTAGGGTTTCCAAGAGAGTGTGCGCGGGTTTGGTAGGGGTAAAATAGGAAGGTGTGTGTGTGTGTGTGTTTTTCATAGGGCTAGGTTGTGGGTTTTGGTAGGATTAGGTGCTAAATAGGTTGGGTTAATCTAGATTAAGTGGGTATGGACCTAATTTGGCATAGGAAAGTCTAATTGGATAGGAGTGATCCTAATTAGGTCTAGGTCAAGTCTAATTGGATGTGTGCATGTGATTAGGTTAGGGTAACTCTAATAGGTATGAGTCAATTAGATCCTGGGTGTATCTAATTGGGCTCAGGTGCACCCAATCAACTGTAGATGAACCCAATTAGGTATGGGATGGTTCAATTGGGTTAGGGATAGGCTAAGTAGGGCTATGGATAGTGGACTAGGCTTAGGAGGTCTCTAATTAGGTTTCTTAGGGTGTTTGGTGGGGTTCCTAGGTCAAAATAGACAAGCTAGGGCTTCCAACACCAAAATTAGGAACCAGACAACAATATCAAACGTCCAGGATAGTGGTCAAACATTTTATACTACAAAATTAAATGTCTGGGCATTAAATTGGACATCCAATTCTATGTCAATATGAGTTTTGACTTCCTAGATTGATATTATGCAGAAATCAGACGTCATGCCAGATGTCTAGACATCCTAAAAGGTGCTGGAGAGTGAGATTTAGGTTTTCTAAGGTGGGTTTTGGTTCCTAAGTGTTTGGGAAACAGATAGGGTGGATAAGAACATGGATAGTGCTATCCATGTTTGGGTTTTGAGGCTAAGGTGTCCTAATGGAGGTGGTTTTGGTTTTGGGAAGGCTGTCCTAGGGTTTCTAAGGGTAGGGATAAGGCTATCCTCCTCACTCCTCTTATCTGGATCAGTCTTCTTCTTCCTTTTATTGCTTTATTCCAGTATCTCCTGCATCCTGGATCACTTTATTATCTGCAAATAGCAATAAAAGCCATTAAATAACAGGATATCTCATCTTATTCTAGATAAACTAATGCAATGCATGATATGCAAGATATGAGTGCAATATCCACAAATTAAGTTAGGTTCAGACATTATTTAGGTTGATTAGGACCCATGATTGCTATGCAATCACCCCTCATTGCCATCCCATCTGTGAAGGCTACCCCTCGTGCACTGTGGGTTGTTGGATCTTCATCCAACTGCCACGAGTGCGCCACACCGCCCGCCTCACCGTGCTTCATCAAGAAGAAGGTCTCGATTGTTGGATCTTCATCCAACAGCCAAGAATAAGTTGCCTTAAAACGTAAATGCAACAAAGCAAAGGCCTCAGCATGTTGGTCAGGGTACTTAACCGTGATTAAAGAGCATGGGTTCGATCCACGCGGCGCTCAAATTAGGAAAGCGTTGGGTACGAGAGCAATTGCGCCGTCAGATGTCGATTGGAGGACGCAGATGTGACCACGTGGCATGATCAGAGTGTGCCATGGCTGAACGTTGGATTCCACGCACGCGTAACGCGTGAACTCACGTGTTTCCTTTGTTGCAAAGAAGATGCGAGCATGCGTTTGAGGAGCTCAAAATGAGTGAGCGGCGAGCGAGAAATCAAGAGCGGGCATGCTAGGGGAGATCAAGAGCATCCAATGGCCATCCAATGCACCAGCAGCTGCCACATGTCGCCACAAGATTAAATTCAAATGTAGAAGGAGTTTTTGAAGGTGTTTTTAAGCCTAATCAAGTTCATTGATCTTCCGATCAATGGATTTGATTATTCAATGGTTGTTGCACAAATTTAAGGGTTAAAATACGCTATTTGCCTTCCATAAAAACTACAAAAGAAGACCTAAGGCCCCCCTTTATGGATCATAAACTTCATACAACTCTCTCCCTCTCCAGACCAAGCTCTCCCTCTGCAACTCTGCAACTCCAACCTTCACCCTGATGCTCTGGATCTGAGGTGCTACCGCATCTCGCTCAAGCATCCTACAAGCAGCACCGTCTCTCTGCCTTATTCTTCTCTCTCTCTCTCTTTCTCTATCTACCTTTTTGCATAGCAATTTCTACTGTGGAAAACTCTATTTAAATGCAATAAAATTTCGATTCTCTGGATATATGCTCTATACATATATACATATATATCTATTTGGAACTATTTTATTGAAAAGCTTCCATTAAAATCGAGATTGCCTTCGTACGAATGACCCAATACTCACCAGATTTTATAAATTTATTTGTCGACGTGTTTCACGCTATACTACAACTAAATCATCATTTAAAACATGATTTACGTGCCAGACAAGTTGGTGCCGTTGCCAGGGAGGCAACGAAAATTTTTGAAGCCTTTCTTCATAGTGCTTATTTGAGATTTCTAACCTATTCTATTTATGTGTGTAGGAAGCGCAAAAATCCAACAGAAAGACAACAAATGGAGAAATCGCAGGTTCAAATCTCAGGTAAGTAGTCATAGTTTAAATTAGCTAGATTTTGAAAATTTAGGATTTGCTTGAACCTTGGGATTAGTTAGAATTTATTTGCTTTTTGAAAAAAAAAATCTCTTGATTTTCGAGTTGAACTAACTAAAGTCTTATCTTATAAATGCAATCCCTGAAGATTCGCACGTCCAAAAATTCTCAACTTTTTATTGGACATGATTTTTAAAGTTAGAAACAACATATCCAAATTTGACATAAGTATGAGTTATAGAAAAATTTTAAAAATTTGCACACTAATCTATTATCAATTCGATTACTATTCCTAATTTTGTAGAGTTCAAAATATCATAGGAATTTTTATGTAACTCCAATTGACTTGAATTTGTGGCACTAAATTTTTGAGATAATAAAAAATTTAGGAAAAATATGAAAAATTATTTCTTCTACCTTTGATTGCATGAATTATTTAATCACGAACTAGGGGTCAAAACAAACTGCAAAACCCCGAGTACACTTTAAATCAGGAAAAATAGAAAACGTGCATTAAAATTCTTGAAAAAATATTTTCTGAGTGCCTAGTTAGTGGTGCAATAAGATCAATTGATTGCATTGCTTGGGTCGCACCACTCATCTGATTTTCAACTTAAAAGAATCATCTAGAAATATCTATTTCTATGTTTTCACATTAAGGATAGAGCACACCTGCATTTACATACTTAAAGGAAATATATCCAACGATTGGGATCTGCAAAACTCTTGTATGCCTCATCAGAACTTTGATTGAAGATATTAAATCAAGTGAACCCTAAAATTCACTAACACAAGCATTTGAATCCTAAAATTTACTTCATCATAAAAAAATTGCTTGTGAACCCCTTGCCTGTGCACTCACACATTTGAAATCAATTTTAAGGGCAAACACCCCCCTAACATCCATCATATTCCAAAAGCATGTCAAACCCAAGCTTAAAACTAAGTAGACGTGCCCTAGGCAGAACTAATAGTCTTGGGGACTTGAAATTAGATTGGACTAAGATTAAGGCCTTGTCTACTTGGACCCGCTGGTGACAAGAAAGGTTGGTGTAGTAATCGTGTTAACCCTTAGTGGTGTTCCACCGTGCAGGGTGTCTTAAGGGGTCCCACCCTTTTGGCCAGCCAAGTAATTCAAGGGTTAATCTAACCCAGACGTGTTTTGGGGAGCCAGGATCAAGTCTATTTAGGGTTGACACTCTAAGGTCTAGTTTGATTGCTTGTATTGTGAGGGTAGGGTATTCTCTTGCCTATCTTTTCTCTCTCATCTATTAACTTTCTTCTTGTACATGGATGTTAAAAGGTCTCTAAACCCTGATTTGGTACCACCTTTAGAGAGTAAACTAAGGAGAAGAGCTAAGTTTTCTGAACACATTCCAATGACTAATTTCCATGAGGAAGAACTAATTGAATGGGAAACCATGGACCCATACTCTTTTACCTCACACTATTCCTCCTTTTCTCCCTATCCCAACCCTTCCCTTACTTCAACTTTGTTAGGATGGGAGAACTCTCCTCAACACTCGGGACATGATTCCCTTGCCTACACCTCATATTCCCTAGGAATATCTAGGCCTACCTCACAGAATCCCACACGAAACTCTGGATATCAAGGATCTCTACAACCTCAAAAGACACTCTCCACGTAGGACCAACACCTAATTGGCATGACCAACTATCTTGACTAGTTCAGCCAAACTCATCTCTCCCCAGATCAGGAATATGCCTCAGAATCCCAATACTTAGAATATCAATCCTATTCTTGAAATCACTTTGCAAATTATCCCAATTCCACCCAAACAACTTCACCTTCTTATTGGGATAACCCTACACCACCCAACCAAGGATATGATTCTTACCCTAGGTATTCAAATGATAGATATTCTGATTTGACTAAGGTTAGAAATTCTGAATATTATTATCCTCAGCCTACTCAAATCCCTGACCATGGTGGTGATCCTGAGATCACTCAATTACTCCAAGTAGTCTAGGGGATGAGAGAAGCTAATAAAATAAATATAAATAATCTGACAAAATAGCTCAATAGAATCCGGAAAGCACCAAGTGATAAACCTGGTCCGAGTATGCCACAAGTTGGTGGTAAGCCACTCAAGGTTGAGGATCCAACCTAAAGTATGACATCTTATTCGATCCCAACCTCTACATACACTAAGCCCACCCACCATCCCTATGATTATGCAAAACAGATCCTACCCAGACCTACAGCTGAACTAATAAATGATTTTGATATCCCAGAAACTGACTTTGAGGAGGAAGACTCACTTGAAGAAATACATCTTGATTTAAGCCCTGAATTGCAACCATTCTATTTTGAGAAGCCAATCCATGGTGGGCTGGAGTATGAGTCTTTTATGTTTAATGACACACAATTGGACTATATGGATGATTTGGGAAAATCAGAACAAGATCAAGAACATAAAAAGATTGGGGATAGTGACACTCTTAGCCAAGCATGATTAGATGGCTCTGATTTGTTCTTGTCTGAGGATTACCATGATCAGATGTGCTTAAACAATTCGATATCTGGATTTGGCCATACTGATCATTCTAAGACATCCCAAATAGAAGCCGAATCTGCTGTCACTTATGTTTTAGCTAATTCGCACCCTTCTCTTCCCATCCACCAGAGTTCTGAAGAAAAATCTGATCCTTATCCCCAACATCTCGAGATTGAACAAGACAAACAATCCCTTTATGAAAAAGATGTCCAAGAAATTGCAGAATTACTAGAGATGACTTATGAAGATCTATTTGAGGAAGCAAATAATTTAGCTGAATCATGGAATTTTGAAGAATTTGACTTGATTGATGAAAAACAAGAAGATGTTTCCTCAGAAGATATAGTCCAAAAAGGATTTAAGGTGTTGACTAATCCAAACCCCGATCTTACTCCTCCCAGGGAAATGGTTCTAAGGAAGAATGAATTAAGATAAGATTTGGGCCACTCGAATGAGCCTGTTGATCACCCCAGGGATAAGATTGAGGATTCTGATAAGTTAGAAACTATTGAGATGGACCACTGGATCTTATTTGACTTACCTACTCGACATCCATCCATACCTAACTTAACTTGTGAAGTGGTTTCCTATACCATTTCAGACTACACCACTCGGGTTCCTCCTTTCATTTCCCATCACTCTCAGGACCCATATGATTTATTCCCCATGAACCACCCTGTATCTACCTCATCTACCTTCCTCATGCATCACATTTTAGGGTTGCCACTATCTACTTTCCACTCTAGCACCTGCACTAATGTTTTTCTCTTTTGTAGCATCTAGCAGCAAATAGTTTCAAGTCCATTCACTTTATTTTTCCAACCTTTTGGGCTTGGTATTCACCATCAGATGATCCGCATTTGTGGATCACTGATCCTTGCGCTGCATGACCATATCTTCATTTTAATCCTGACTCAACCCATTAATCTGGTCATTCATTTTTATGTTTAAGTCTGGCAAATGACGTTAAACTTAGCGCTGGGTAGGAGGCAACCCAGTATTCATTATAGGTAGCTCTGCATCCTCTACATCCATGCTGACCTGGATTAACAAGAATAGTCAGGTGATATCCCCTCTTGTTTATTATATTTTGATTTTTATGCATACATTTTAATGAGGACATTGTAATGAATAGGCATGGGGGGTTGGACATTGTATGTCTTATTTTTATGTCAAAAAAAAATGCATTTAGCCATAAAGAATTTTTATTAAGATTTTATTCTTAAATTGACTCCTGAGATTAGAATTCAGTACAATTTCACACTTACACGTAGAATTTGTAATGGATCCTCTATGAAGACCGATAAACATCTTTAGTTTGTTGAGAAGAAGTCGTCTTCTCCTGAACCCTTGGATAATAATTAGGGAGTCAGGAAAACTATCTTCTTACAGATCCACCAAACAAGTGTGAGGTGAGAGTAGAAAGTCTATGGGTGCTCTAAGGCTAGTATGAGGAATCTTAACTTCTGGATAATTATATAATGATACTCGAAGTTAGGCATAGTTTTCACTCTTGGTTTCTGCGTGCAAGTTCTTACTGTGAATCTCTTAAGAGCAACCAAATAAGGCAAATATGTAGAGAGCAGGTTTTAATAAAACTAGGACTAAGGTGGATGGTCACGATCGTCCTTTACGGAATCCTCGGTTGAAGGAGGGTATTAATATCAAGGTCAGAAATACGATGTCCTATCCATTCCTTTTCCGGTGCCGAGAATAGGCACTTCCACCAAATAAGCCACTTGATATCCTCTTGCACATCCCCCAATCCCGAATAATGCCTCGTGAATAAAAGTCATATGCAATATTGCATCGCGTTAGTGATTGCGCAGCAATCATAGGTCTTAATTGACCTAAATTAAGCTAAGATTTAGCATAAGTTAGGGTTATTCATGCATGCATACGCATTATCTACATCTTTACTGCTTTCCTTTAGCTATGCATAAAATAATGTTATAATGTGCTGATTAAGTGTATTATGTCGATTGCAGGCAATAAGCAGATCTAGAGCTGGATCTGGAGCAGGATCTGAAGCTGGATCTGAAATAACGGGAGTTGTGGCAGAGCTGGAGCAGAAGGCCTAGTTTAGATGTAGGAATAATAATGTAAGGGGGTTAAAGGTTTTCTATTCTATTAAGTAGAAATAAAGCAGTAAAATGTGAAGATCTTAAGTCCATCCTAGCCCTAGGATAGCCTAGAGACTTCCCCAAGCCTTAGCCACCCTTAGATTAGGTCACAACACCCTAGGAAGCCCTAAAACCCTAGTTCCAACCCTTCTCTGGATGTCCAGATAATTTTTAAGACGTCCAGGACCCTTAGTCAACCCCCGCACACTTCAAACCCACTTCTGCAGTGTTATTGGACGTCCAGACACTTTGTCAGACGTCCAATTTCTGCAGAATACCCAAAATAGAACCCGAAACCCTTCCTGACTCTGATTGGACGTCCAGACAACAAGTCTGGACTTCTGATTTTTGAGTATAAGACGTCGGATTATATAATTAGACGTCTGATACTGCTCTCCAATTCCTGTTTTGAGATTTAAGCCTTGATCTTGGATCTCTAGGTCCCTAAACCCAATTCCAACCCCATAGGAACCTAAATTAAGGTGCCCTAATCCTAGTACATCACCTCTAGACCTCCCTAAAGACTTAATTAGGTCCTCACTAAACCTAATTGACTTGGATCTTAGTCAATTCCATCAGCCTATTCAATTGAACTCATTGAGTCAATTGAGCCCTGATCTCAGCACACACTATCCAATTGGACTCAGTGAGAGTCCAATTGACCTAGACCTGACTTAATTGAGTTATTTTACTCTCAATTAAGTTTCCACACACCCAATTAAACTTTTATTAAGTTTAATTGCACTTTACCTTAGTGAATTAGGGTTTATAACCCTAATTTGAGACCTACCTTGACCTAAACCCACTAGAACCCAACCTAATCAACCTAGCCACCTAAGTTTCGACCCACACACACCATCCACATGAAAATATCTAGCCTAGAGTTCTCTAGAACTCTCTACCATGTGTGGTTGCCTTGGTTGCCAAAAATAGCAACCAAGAGCCATTCAATTTTTAGATCCACATTTGGTGGATCTAAAAACCACCATCCACCCTCTCTCTCTCACACTCCCGCGAGCTCCCACCATAGGCCTCTATAGAGAATTCCATAATTCTCTAGAGAGCTTCCATTGGGTCTATAAAAAGACCCCATGGGTGGCCATTTGCAGCCATTCACTCCCTTGGCAATTACTCTCCATTGGTGCCATTCATGCCACCTCCACTTAGCCACTCACTCCACCTCCACGAGCTCACTACCACCACCATGGAGGACACCATGAAGGGATGCTGGATCAACCCTACCTCTCTCCAAGGGTCGGCCTAAGCTACATTGGCCGCCCCTCATTCTCTTCTCAACCACTCCAAGGCCATCGGGGACCACCCCTGAATGCCCTCTACTCTTTTAGCTCTAGATCATGCTTTGCATAAGTTTTACTGCTTTCATTTACTGCTTAGTAGAGTAGTTTCTCTTCTCCCCCAATGATGCATGCGAAATCCCCCCATCGATTCTTGTATGCAATCATTTTCTGGTAGCTAGGTTTAATTTAAAGCATTCCTGTATAAGCTTTCCTCTAGATTTCCTGTACAAACAACTCTCCCCTAATGAATGAATGAAAAATGCATTTATATATATATATCTCTCTTTATGTGTTGGAAATCACCATGAGCTGAATGATTATTTTATTTGCGTGATTTAAGTGCCTGTTCTTTAACTGCCTATATATTGCGCACCAGAATACTAAGTAGAGCGGCTTTAAGATCAATTTCAAAAATAGAAACACGCCTCCCAAATATGAACGACCGGGACTCAAGTCTCGTTATTTTACAAAACAATATCTTTGTTAGATCGTATTTCGCAACTATACTACGACGCTTTTATCAAAAATGCGATCTACGACCTCCCAACAGTTAGTAGATGTCTGCATGCAAAAGAAAAGAAAAAAAGAGGTATATATGTCTATGCGTATAGAAAAAAATAATATATATATATAAAGAGAGTAGAAAAGAAAGAAGGAAAAAGCAGAAAAGAAAAAAAGAGTTTATAAGTGCTTTTATATTTTACTTCAAAGTGTATTGAGGCAACAAAACCTATCACTTTCATGATCCACTAAATACAGTCTTAATCTACTTTTCTGTATTTCTGGCCACCTGAATACGGGCTGAGGAATGCTGACTTAGTCATAGAGTTATCAGAACCTAATCAAAGTGTTAGATGCCAGGAGAGGCCACCAAATATACTGACAAATCTAATGAGATTGTGAGCTTTAAAAGAAAGAAAACAAAAGAGAAGAAGGAAGAAAAAGAAAAAGAAAGAGAAAGAAAGAGAGAGAATGCGTACAAAGGAACTAAAGAGATCACAATTTCTTGCCTCTCTCTTAGTTGAATTATTTAATAATATGGAAATCTAGGTTCTAAAGTACTAGTCTATATGTAGCACTAGATGAGTGTGAGCCACCAAAACAAATTCACTTGACTCAAATCATTTTCTACTTAAGCCAAAAGTCGGAGCTAAATATACAGATTACTTTATAACCTCGAGGGAAGAATTTGTCTATCTCAATAGAATTTTACTACGGGTCAATTACGAGCTTTAGATATATTGGCTTTTCACTTAGATCCGTTGCATAGGCTACAACAAAATACTTTCATGATTATTTAGATTTCTAAAGTTTTGGATGAAAATAAAAGAAATAAATCTCTAGTTAAACTCTTGATAAAAAAAATAGTCATATAGGACCACTTTGTATTTAGTTTTGCATTTGCTAGGGACTAGCAAGATTTAGGTGTGGGGGTGTGATTGCACAGCAATCTTGCAAACTAAATCACCTGAGTTAAGCTAAATTCTAGCATAACTTAGAAATAATGCATTCATAGGCATCATAATTTGCACAATAGCTAGTTTATTAGTATATAGATAATATTGTCAATTTATGTACTAAATGAGAGATGAAATTAATCGCAAATGATTTAAAGCTGCAAATGACAGATTAGATCAGATAGATCTGATCAGAATGAAGACAGGAGTCCAATGCTTCCGAAATCGTCTCGATCAGACAACTAGAGCATCGTGTGCAATCCATAAAAGAACAAAGATCATGGAGCCAAAGGATAAAGATCCAAGGCTCAGATGAAAGATCTAACCACACGGAAGGATCTGGATCAACGATTGCAATCCAACGACGCAAAAATCAACCCAATCGAAGGTCTACATCACCAGGTACAAGGAAAAGAAAATGGACGGCCATGATGGCACCACGTGGCAACATCACAGCCGCCCCCTCATCTCCACCCCATTTGTGAAGGCTACTCTCACGCACTGTGGGCCGTTGGATCTTCATCCAATTGCCACGAGTGTGTCGCATCTCCTACCTCACCGCGCTTCATCAAGAAGGAGAAGATCTCAACCGTTAGATCTTCATCCAATGACCAAGAATAAGTTGCCTTAAAACATAAATGCAATAAAGCAAAGGCCTCAGCGCGTTGGTTAGAGCGCTCAACCATGAGCGAAGAGCATTGGTTCGATCCACGTGGCACTCAAATTACGAAAGCGTTGGGCGAGGGTGCAATTCTACCATCAGATGTCAATTGGAGGATGTAGACATGACCACATGGCATGATCAGAGCACGCCATAACCAAATGTTGGATCCCATGCGTGTGTAACATGCAAACTCACGTGTTTCCTTTGTCGTGAAGGAGATGTGAGCATGCGTTTATGATCAGATGACTGAGGTTGAGGTGCTCAAAATGGGCGAGCAACGAGTGAGAAATCTGGAGTAGGCATGCGAGGAGAGATCAGGAGCATCCGATGGCCATCCAATGCACCAGCGGCTGCCATGTGTCGCCATGAGATTAAATCCGGATGTAGAAGCAATTTTTGAAGGTGTTTTGAGGCCTAATCAGGTCCATTGATCTCTCAATCAACGGATTTGATTATTCAAAGGTTGTTGCATAAATTTAAGGGTTAAAATACCCTATTTGCCCTCCATAAAAACTATAAAAGAAGACCCAAGGCCCCCTTTATGGATCATCAACTTCATACAACTCTCTCCCTTTCCAGACCAAGCTCTCCCCCTGCAACTCTGCAACTCTGACCTTCATCTCGACTCTCTAGATCTGAGGTGTTGCTACATCTCGCACAGGCATCCTACAAGAAGCACCATCTCTCTACCTTATTCTTCTCTCTCTCTTTCTCTATCTACCATTTTGCATAGCAATTTCTACTGTGAAAAAGTCTATTTAAATGCAATAAAATTCTTATTCTCTGGATATCTGCTCTATACATATATACATACATATATATCTATTTAGAACTAGTTTTATGGAAAAGCTTCCATTAAAATCGAGATTGCCTCCCTACGAATGATCCGATACTCATCGGATTTTATAAATTTATTTGTCAACATGTTTCACGCTATACTACAACTAAATCATCTTTTAAAACACGATTTACATGTCGGACAAGCACCAAATGAGTATGAACCACTAAATACGAATCCATTGAACTCAATATCTCCTACTTAAGCCAAAAAGCTAGGGTCAAACTATAGATTATTTTCTGCTTTATCCCTGAGGGAAGAAGTTGCCTATCCTAATAGAATTTTATCAAGGGTAAAGCATGAGCTTGAGATGTAAGTTGGCTTTTCATTTGAATCCGTTATCTAGGCTATTATCACTTCACTTTTGTCTGGATCTCTAAATTTTTGAAATAAGGAAAGAAGAAATCTTTTCGTCACTTCTATCATTTTTGCACTTTTGCTTGGGACTAGCAAAACTTAGGCATGGGGGCATTTGATAAGTCCACTTTAGTGGATCATCATTTGGCCTAAGTACTCTATAATTAGTTATTCTTAGTTGTTAATTGATTAGAAGTTATATGATAATTTACCTTAGTCTACATATAATTTTATGTGTCAATTTTACATTTAATAACTTATGATATGGTAACATAACTTATTTGCTGGATGCAGGCTAGGTGTAATAGTTCAGACGTCCATTTTTTGTGTCTATAAGACATCTGGAGATCAAGATGGATGTTTGGGAACTGCCATCACAAGCTCCTTGATTCTACATTTTTTTTAAAATGTCTAGAGATAAGGTTAGATGTCTGATGGGAACTGCCAAAACTTATCCATCCGTTCCAACCACTCATGATTTTCGCCAAGTGGTTGGAGAAGCTTTCGGCCAATGAAACAAATAGAGGAATCTTCATTTTTAAAAGAGAGGAGGATCATCTTCTTCTTGCGCCATCCCCACCGTGGCCTGGGCGCACCTTGTGCTCATAGCATACACTAGGGCCTCCGCTCTCCGAACATCACCCAAGCCCATCGCCATCGTCGCACACACAATGACAGCGTGTGTGTGCCACCAACACCACATCCACCACCAGCCATTCCCCATCTTCATCACCTTTATCTTCTCCACCCATAACCCAACACCATCAGCCACCTTCCTATCACCTTCCTCACCCCCTCTGTTACCTAGAACCCATCACCACCTCAAGTCGCAACACCTTCCACCTCCCTAAACCCACCGGCCTTTTCTTCTTCTTCTTCTTCTTCTTCATCCTCTCCGTCCAACCGCCCCCTAGCAACCTCTCGAAGGAACCCAAATTGCACGCACACCGCCAACCACTCACAACCACCATCTCTGCCCATTCTCCATCGCCTGTACCATTACCGACCACCTACAACATTACTGACCACCTACAACCACCTCGATGCCAAGCACCACCCCACCATTGCAACCACCTGCTGCCACGCACGACCATACGCAACCACGCCGCCAATCGTTCCTACCTCTGCACATGTGTGGAGGTACTCTATAGCGCAGTAGGCTGCCACCTCCTCACTAGTGTTGAGCCCGCCTCCGGCAATGTCTCATCGCACCGCCACCGTCATCGAGAAGCTCTTCCTCCCATGCACCCCCATTGAGATCCTTACCGGCAGCTATGGCTCCACGCACGGCCACAAGTAGGGAAGCAAATTCTCGATTTTGCTAGTGTTCAGAGTATTAGTATTTACATTTCCATGCCATTTCCCTTTGAATTTCATTGATATCTTATTCACTTGGAATTGTTGGCTTGCCCTTGCTTTTTCTCTAATTCTCAGGTTCGATCCTTCTTTCTCCCTATGCACACTCTCTCTCTCCCAACGCACATAGAGAACTTAACAATGAGAGGGCATTGAGTTTGTGGCTAATTTTCTTGGTTGAGTGGGTTATTTTTCTTAAAATATTATTCATGTGAATGAGAATTTCGAATCCTTAAATTTTGGAAATTATGTGTTATCTTTTATGTAAGGATTAGACCTGATATGACTATTGATATATATAGCTATATATAGATTTGATTTGTGGTTAGTGTTATTTGGTGATAATTGGAAGAATCATTCATTATATATTGCCGTTATATTTAGTTGTGTTTGGAGTATTCTTACATATATTGACCTGGTTTGAAAGATATTTGGTTGCACAATAAAAGACGTATTTGGTTTCTCTATACTTGGTTCTTATAGACTTGATGCTCTGCCGTGGTTTTCTCTCGACCATCTGTGGTTGATGATGGAAAACATTGGTTAAAGGGATTTAAGGACATATTCGTGAGTTTATTTGGGCTTGATCCTCCCTGTGGATATGACCTAATCTATTGTGGTTAGATTTATTGATTGATGTTTTGATTGAGAGATTTTCCATCACATAAAATAATAACGATGAATCATTTTATTACGACTATCTTAATTAAGCAAGAATCTCTCCATCAATGATCCTACATCAATGAAAATTCTATGTGTGCAATAAGAAAGACTAATTCCAGACAAATCAGATATACCCCATCCTATAGCCTACCTATGTTCTTAGAGTATAGAGATTAATCTTGATTCCTGTTCAGATGACAAGTGGCAATTAATAATGATGCAGTATGTCTGATATGGCCCTAAGAAAACATACTTGAGAGACTTAGGCAAAGGCTTTAATTCAATGGGTATAGGCTCAGGTGAAGCAGCAATGGAATTTTAGGAGATCCAAAGGTCACTAAAGGTATTGGAGGTGCTTCAAATGTGTCCTTGTCAGGTGATTGTTTAGTTATCTTGCAGTTGTAATTAGGGTTTTATGCCATAATATAGTGTGCAACACAACCAACATATTTTATAAATTTATACTAGCTTTGAGTCCAAGTCGTTCGCTGGGAGGCTTATTATAATTTAATTCAGTAATTATTATCTTAAGCTATCTTGTATTTATTTTAATTATGTTAATTAAGCTTATTATAAATAAGGGTTCAATAATTAAGTTCATAAGCTTACTTAAGAATTTACAATATAACTTATGTTAATATACTTATGATATTAATTACAATATATGTAATGTAAGACATATAAGTAAGACAATTAGACTCTTAGTTTACTAATTCTTTTTGACATGAGATAAGTGATAAGTACATTACTTAAATTAAGGGGATATACTTTACTTAAGGGCATAAATTACTACTAGAACTTAAGTTTAATTACTTTGGTTAAGATTATAGCTAACACTTATATATTATAAATATAACTTATAAATAATTATAATTACTTTATATAGACTATACTTAGCTTAAATCCATTATAAACATGTAATTTACTTAAAGTTATAAGACTTAGGTTAACTTATACTTAAGTTAACTTATTAAGTTAAGTGTATAAATAATAATTAAATATAATTAGAACATATTATTACATAACTTAGGCTTAACTTAACTAACTAGTTTAATACTCTCAAGTAATTAGGTTATTTAAAAGCTTATTAATATGTTAAGTATTGAGACAATATTGCAAAAGATGAGAATAAAACATGGCAATTAGATCTTAACAAATGATAATTAGAACAATAAAGGAATAGAGCAATTAATTTCTACTCAAATTGCATGAAAACATGTAAGGAACTACATAAAAGAAATGTTAATCGAATCTCAAATGTGATCTAAGTGTAGAATGTTAAGGGTATATTACAAATGCTCTCAAATGTTCTCTCTACCACAGAAAGTATTGTTCATTCGGACCAGATTTGGACACATGGCTGGATCTCAATCGCCCAATGGGCCACCCCTCAGTGAACAATGGTCAATATGCTTAGTATATATGCTCAGAGGAGGGTAATATATGCTTATAGGGAGTCAACCCCTATACTAGTCTAACAACCAACAAAGTCGATTCATTTTATACACAGTCGAGAGCTTGCTTTCCACCGAGGTGGGACTAAACTCCCTTGCCTTCCTTCAATGTGCATCAATTACAAGCAGCGGTTGCTATGATTCCTTTCAATCAATCACCCTTGCAACTAAACTTCCACTCTAGACCTTCAACAACTTAATTAAAATTTTAAATATAAGCTAAGTGTGAGTGCGTGTGGAGCCTGTAGGAACTAATACATACACTAGAGGAGGGGTGAATAGCGTTCTATCAATAAAAGGAAAAATTTAAAATAACATTCATCGTAGATCAATACCAAACATGGATCAATCACAAAGACAGAGAGATAACACCTAAATTTTAGAGTGGAAACCCTTCCGGGTAAAAACCACTACCTAAGCTTCTTAGCTTAGGATTTCCTTGACTAATTAACACCAATAATCCCTCTGATGCATCACTTGAATAAGGGTGGCACAACCTCTTACAACACTTCTCTTATATACCTGACCAAGAGAAGAAAAACAAATGAGATTCCCCCAAAACAACTTGGGTCCTAAATCAAAATAACATGAACAAAATATAATAATGAATTCCTATGGAACCTTTTAAAAAGAGACAAATTGAGCTTTTAGAGATTGCAAAAGCGCATGTTGTAGATCACAATAGCTGTAGGCACGAAGGCGTGAAAGCACTAGAAAAAATATGAGAGAATTGATTTTTGAAAGCTCTTGAGGTGTGTTTTGAAATGGGGGTCAAGGATCTTATTTCTAGGTGTTTTTCAACATAATTTAAAAAGTCTAGAAATATGACTTTGGTCGATAAAAAATACGAGTTGGTCGATCAAAATTAACTTTGGTCGATTAAAATAAAGCTTTAATCGATTCTATGTTAATCAATTAAATTGGGAATTTGATCGACTTGAAGTACAAATTCAAAAGTTGACCATTAGAGGCGTTTGATCGATTAAACAAAAAGGTTTGGTCCATCAAAGAGAGTTTGGTTGATTAGTGTTAAAAGCTAGTCAATCAACAGTGTTAAGAATTTAAGGTTTAAATTTGGTTTGTGATCTAACGAGGTTCAAAAATGCATTGATTATTATCTTTGAGGTTCCTTATAATATTCTAAACTCAATAAAAGTAAAAAGAGTCTTTAGAAACTTCATCATGAGATTAAATTCTCTTATGGCATCATGAGATTAAATTCTCTTATGGCATGGTCATTTCTTTATTTTGATTTCAATTGCCCTGAAATGATTAGTCCACAATGAAACATAATTTTATTACATCAAAATAAGGATATCGACATAAAGAACTTCTAGGAGCTAATTTGAACCTTCAAATCACAGAGAACTTCAACAATGGATTGGTTGAGCTCTTTGATTCGTTAATAGTGAATAACTCCTACAAACTAACTCAAATCTAACAAACTTTAATAGGAACTCTCTTACTAACTAATTGCCTCCTATTATCCTAACACTGACCCAGACCTAAGAAAATAAATTTAGAACTCATATTTGACCTTAAGAACCTACTTCATAGGTTTAAGAGAACTCGAAACACAGAGTTCCTAAGACAAAATACAACAGACATATATAGATCTAAACTTTGCTAAAAATGGATTGCAAACATTTGTAGGAACTTTACAAGTATATTAAAGCTTTAAAACCAAGCTTTAGAGCTTTGTAAGCTCTAATGGTGCCAAGAGTTGACTCATCTCAAGTCAAAGTTTGACTTTAAGCTCAAGAGGGTTATTGATCAAATGGAAGTTGCAAATAGACTTACAGTGATCTATTGTAGCTTCAAAGCTCAAAAACTAAGAGAATTGAGCCTTCAAAAGGGGTGTTCAAAGCTGTCACCTTCATTAAATTATAGGTGTGTTTGACTACTGAATTGAGAGATCTAACAACCATAAATGAGGTTGTTACACACTCAGTGGAATCCAGTGAAGCTTGTAGACCTATCGTGAGGCTATGAGAGTACGCAATCAGTGCTTTCTCATCTTTTCGGAGATAAGGAAGATGAAGAAGGTCAGGGTATAAGAATAAATGGAATTTAAATGTAAAGGTAGGGAATTTATCTAAATGTGATATAAAAGCTATGGAAGGTAGTTGGAAGTAGTTACGACCTAAGAGTTCATTGTTAGAGTTCCTTGGAGAGATAAAAGATGTTTGAAATAGAGACAGAGCTGATTGGAGTTCATTAGAACAAAATACTATACGAAATAACTCAAGAAGTAGCTTGAAAGCTTCTTAATAACTTTAGTAATATCAAGAACTCCTTAATTGGAGTAGAAATCAAGTAAGGAGTTGAGGCCAAGTTGAATTAGCTATTAAAGAAGATTGTGGTAGTCTGACTGATAAATTCATGAAATCACTCAATTAGGTTGGGAAAATGGCTCTTATAGTAGGGTGGAGATGAGTGGAGGATCAATTGGACATGAGAAGCTCGAAGGAACTTCACCATAGACAGTGGAGCTCTAATGATTTCTGAAGTTGGGTGAATTACATATGATGATCAATAACAAAGGAAAAGAAGTGGAATGTGATTGTGGAGGGTTGAGAAGTGTGATTTGGTGATTAATTGGGTGAAAAGAGGTCAGGCGACACCAGAATGGTATCACTGGAGTTGGAGAAGGAGGTGAGTAACTTGGATCTAAACATGACCTAATCCTATAAATTAAAGGCCTAAAATTACTCTAGCAAACTAGAAGAGAAGTTAGAAGTGCTTACCAGGACGAAAGGGTGAGGAGGGCTTCGGTGAAGCCTCACCGGAGTAGAGGTCGAAATAGCTTGGGTCAAAGGAGAGTCCAGTGTGATCGAAGGCAGTAATAGAGAGAGAATAGGCATAACACCATCGTTGACTAGGTAGATCAAAGGAAGAGGAGGCGAGGAAGATGGCTTGCTCCATCGGAGCTAGTTTGAGAGGGTGGTGAAGGCTGTTGGAGTTCCGAAAGAAACACCTACGACCACGTCAGTGGGAGGAGCAAGAAGGGACATGATAGGTGTGATTGAAGGTGTCAAGGCCTATTTATAGGCTGTGGAGAAGGTGTACGGGGAAGAACTTGAATGCGAGGGTGCCTAGATTCATTGGAACGGAGATCATCTTCTCCAGTGATGGTAGCTTCGACATGTGTTTTGAAGTCATTAATGACTAATCCAAGTTGTTAGATGTGAAGTGTTTGTTGGGTAAAAACTTGGTGGCCAAGGAATGTATGGTTCACCATTAGATGGGCCTTCATCGAAGGTAAAGAAAGCGGATGGATGTTGGACGTCAAGGAGGAAGAAGAAAAGAAGAAGAGTTGTGCTCGCAAGACTTAATTGTAATAAAAAGAACTTAAATGAAATGCACATAGGGACTAAAATATAACACTTTAGTTTAAATGTGTAATTTAATTTATTTTTCCCCTAACTTTTTATGTATCAAATGAATGTTAAGGAACAAGGTTATGGGGTTTAATTACATTTTTGTTCCAATATGTTTTATATAAATTAAGGCTTAATTAAAAGCTCTTAATAACTAAGTTCTTAATTAGCTTTTAATTACTAACTTAGTTTTTAATTAGGTATTTGATAAACACTAGTTTATTATCATTCTTATGCATTAAAACAAACTTAGCTCTTAAGTTTTTTCTCCGCAAATGGGTTTTTGGGTTGCATTTAGGCATAAATTAGGTTAGGCATGTATTATACTTTTTTATTGTCTTTTTTATATGTTTTTTTGAGTGTTAGGATTCTCAGATCCTTAGAACCCTAGCACTCGGGAAGGTAATTGGTAAAGGAGAAGCTTAAACCAGCTGAAACTCAGCTTGATCCAACTCACCATAGTTGGAATCCAACTCACTTGAACTAGGGTTAGCTAATGGGAACACCATCATGAGCCATAACTATCTCAATTTAGTCATTATCAAGGAATAAATGCTCCTACATAACTGGCAGAGAGCCCTAAGTCACTACAAATCCATTCTGAGGAAAAGACAAGAAAATAGGGTCAAAACTACAATTTTACCATCATATCTAGAATACAGTACAATCATGGGTTTTTCCAGGGGGTAATTAAGGGTCAAATAGTCTTTGCTCCGGATGTCTTGATCGGGTTTTTAAAGGATGTCACGTTGTAGTATAGCTGAAAAAGCGTTCAAAACAAATAAATATTTTATTACTCAAAAATCGGAGTATCCGAGGTCGAACACAGGGAGCAATTGGAATTTACTACTAATCTCTAGAATGTAATTGAATACTTTAATTACTCAAAACTTTAATTCAAATGTCAATGCATGAGTTTGAAAAGCAATTATAGTAAAAAGAAGAAATTGGATGTATGATCATGGGATCAGACATCTTAAAAGTGTGTTTTCCCTTCTTCTTTCTCTGCAGTGCCTTGCTTTTCTTCTGCCTTCTTCTCTTCCTATTTTCTTCTGCAGTTACTCTCTCTACGGTTCTTCTTCTTCTTCCTTGGCTCTGCTTCAGCCTCTCTTCTTTCTCTACAGCCTCTCTTTTGCCTTGCTTCTTTCTCTTCTGTCTTCCTTCTGTCTTCTTCTTCGTCTCTGGATTCTGTCTTGGCCTCTCTTCTTCTTTCTCTGCAGCCTTTACTTTCTGCGAAGGCTTCTTCTTCCTTCTCCTCCCTGCAGCTAAGTGTCAGCTTCTTCTTCGACGCTTTGTCTGCCTGCACACAAGGCAGCAAAACCTATCCTTTCCCTCTACCCGCACGTATCTCTTCTCTCTCTGCAAATCGCTCACAGGAAGCTCTCCCAGAGGCGGGTTAACGGGTCGGATAGCGTACCCGTGACCAGGCGCACCGGCGTGAGGGTGATGCGCGAGGTGTGCTCAGGGCAGGGGTCGGGTTGGAGTGCACCAGATCCGCGTGGAGAAATCACGGACGAGGCAGCGTGAGATAAGTGAGGGACCTCACCCCCAGTGCGTTTCGAGGCACCCAAGCCATATCACAAAAATAATATAAAGCATACCAGTGCTTTGTAAGTTACCGATGTGGGACTAAAGGTTGCTGCCTTTTCTCGTGCGCACCCGCAGAAATCCTTCCTGCAATTGCCACAGCTGCGGACTTCGCAGTGTCTCTTGCTTGGTCAGACAGCTTCGCAGTGCTTCCCCGAGCGAGTTGCACCTGGAGCCTTGCGGTCCTGAAGCCTGGAGAGAGCTTGGAGCTTCTTCGAGTCGCCGTCAATGGCGGCAGGGGCTATGAATCTGTCAGACACGAAAATGGCCTCGCGGCCTAATCAGATCACCGGGGAACCTTCTCCTTGTCACGACGAAGGTGAAGAGCAAGGTGGCCTAGACATGCGTGCTTAGGTTGTCGTGTGGTCGGATGGATGGGTGAGTTCGGGGGATTGTTGGGTAGGCCTATAGGGATTGTGGAGGGGCAGAGATTACTAAGTGTGGTGAGGTGGAACTTTTGCAACGGTCGGCGAGTCGTGTGGAGTTGCGGAGCGATGGGGGCGACTCGCCGGAGGGTTGCCGGAGGGATGGAAGATGACGGTGGCCAGGCGTGGTCGTGGGGTAATCAAGTGAAATATAGTGGGGAAAAGAAAGAGGGAAAGATGTGGAGTAGTTCTAACGTACTTGCAAGGACGAAGGGGGCGGAGAGGCGACTCGCCGTATCGACTGTCGTCGGAGAAGAAGCTGCCCAGTGGAGGAAGACGGCGGCGACGATGGGGCTAGGGCAGCGTGCGCGGGTGTTGCGCGACGCGGAGGAGAATGAGGAAGAAGTCTCTACCACTGGTTTTGTTGCAGAGTGAAGAGGAAAGGAAGGAGAGCTCGCCGAAGCCTGCTGGACACCTTGGCCAGGAGGGAAGAGAGGAATCTGAGGTAGAATCTGGCTAGGTCGAGCTAAAATTGAGCGTCCGGGTTTGGGGGTTCTTTTATAGGCACAGGCCATGTGTTCTGGAGCGTGGAGGGCAAGTATTCATCACCGACGGCTCGCTGGAGAAGGAAAGTGGGTGGATACCCAAATCCCTCATGCGTTTGCACGAGAGATTGGGATCAAATCAGGGATCATGACTGGCCTCAGATGGAAGGGAATTCCTCAAAGAATCTCCCTTCCATTTCTGGGAGGGGATCTCTGGGGAATCAGAGAGTATTCCCTCTCTAATCCTCGTCGGAGCAGGATTCTGCCCCAATAATGGTGTAAGGACCTGATTGCAAGGTTGGCGAGGAAGTTAGGGGGCTCTCTGCGATGATTTTCAAAAGTTAGGGACCAAAATGTGATTTGGGTGTACTAAATTGCAAAGTAGGTCAAGATGACCTCCCCTTAGGTCCAAATTTTGGTACAAACCTAATTTTAACCTAAGGAATCCAATTGTGAAGTTGGATTTTAGGTTTGACCACGTTTGACTGGATATTTTACATAAAAACCCAAATTAGGCTAATTGATGAGCTAGGACCCTAATCTAGGTCAAACTGGGCTCCAAAGGCCAAATTAAGTGTTATAAACCCTAGAGGATATTTTTACATGAATTTTAGAGGATTTACTTGATTTTTATCCTGATCGGAACCTTGTTGATTTAAGCAGGTCTATTTTAGGGTTACCAAATGTCATTTAATTCTTGGATTGCACATAAACCCATTTCTGATTGACTCAACCCACTTTTTATCTTATTTATACCATTTGACCTATGTTTTGCCTCTGAGAAATCCCATTTATGTACTACAATGGTAAAATTACAGTTTTAACCTTTATTTCATGTTTTCTTCTCAAAACACTTATTCCTTCTATTAAGCCTTCTTCTAGGTTATATAGGAGCTTTTATTCTCTTTATTGGGTCAAAATGAGCTAGTTATGGCTCATGATGAGGCTCTCATCATACCCCCAGGCCTAGCTTTTGCTAGTCCCTTAGCAAAATTTCAAGGTTTTAACTTCCATTCTAGACCCTGAGTGTCTGTCATCAATTATGATAAGTGATTCTTTTGTGATTAGGTCCGAATGCCGACAATAGGCCTAGAGGTACTCAAGTACCAACCAAAATCCAGACCTAACCCGCTTCAGCTTCAGTCCTCCGCAAAGGTTTCCAAGGCCCACAGAAACTAACCTAGGGTTTGTTGGACTCCACGGTTAAAACACCCGTGCTTAAGACATTTTTAGCCTAGGTTCAGTTTGTAGTGCATTTTTGTAAGAGAGAGATAGAAGATTTATTTGTTTGGAGAGCTTTTCTCTCTCTTTTCTTTTTATTTCTAGCTTTGGATTAGCTTCTCAACACTGTCTGTATCGGATTCCTCGTCCCCATCATCAATCCTCAAGGGTCCCTGGCTATCGAGATTTCGAGATAATCCCGCCCATGGCAACCCCCAGAACACTGGCTTTCGAGATTTTGAGATAATCCCGCCCATGGCGTTTCGTGGCCGAATTCAGACCCTGGCGATCGACATTTCGTGATAATGCCACCCATGGTATCTGAACCAGCAGAGTGCTTACATACCCCTAGTAGGATATTTAAATATCCTAAGAGACAAGCACCGAGGAGACGATATGTTGTTACGCATCTTCGAGGGGAATTTCCCTCCTCTCCGTGCTGGGAACTCGTCCAAATCAACTTGTGTTGATTGGCCGCTCCTAATCTAGGTGACTTTTTCAGAACATTAAACGCTTTTGCGTGATTTGGATATTTATGCGCACTAAACCAGACTGTGTGTGAATTTGGGGTGCTTAGGTTACCGAATCCCGCAAATCGAAGGTCAGTTAACGAGGCTGAATACTTCCTAAGCCTTAGACCTAATACTTAGGCTTTGCATTTTCCCCAACCTCTTGAGGATTATCCAGATTATAGTAGATACGTGAATTTTTAAGCTAAAGAATCTAGCCCAAGAGGCCTAAGATCAGCATTCCCACTAATCTCTTGTTATGTCTCCTTAGCACTTTTCCTTTATTTCTTTTCTTGATCTGGTCTAGAACTTCAGTTAATTCCTTAATCTTTTACTAATGACTATTTTTTTCTTTTTCATTTTGTGCTCCTTTTTGTCATTTTTTCTCTTTTTCTCCTCATGATTATGTGGCTCACAAAATTTCCTCCCTCCCCCATTTTTCTTTTGTTCTTTTTCATAATTTTTTAATTTTTTGTGTTTTTGACATATGTGAATTTTTTTGTGTGTGAGAATCCTTCTGATTTTTTCTTGGTTCTGTATGTATGCACTTTATCACCCCCCCATGCCTAAGTTTTGCAATGTCATTGTAAACAGAGGGTGTGAAATAGTGTTGAGGTCAAGGACTTAGAACAGGATACATCGGGTGGGTGAATGGTTCAGAAATGATTGATGCGAACGATTTCAAGCTCTGGTACATGTACCAGAGGTGGGATCAATTGTCTAAGGCTGAACTCAAGGTGCAATGGGCGTGGAGTACAGACGGATAATTAGACGGGTCTCTATTTTTGGGATGACGGGTTGCCTCCCGTTAAGCACTAAATTTAATGCCTTCAGCCGAGCGAAAAATGGGGTGGAGAGGGAGTGGTCAAATCAGCAGAATTTTGTAACACAAGCACCTTGATTAACCGCCTGGTTGGTCCAACCAGGTGCTTATTAAGATCAGTAGGCTGATGATGCAGCCCAAACCCAATAAGTCTGGTGGGTTGATAGATGTAGATCAACAGATATGGAACCCACCATATGCAATGTAGTTCTGATGGATATGGAAGTGAAAACTCAGGTTTAGGCTGAGTCGACTCAGCCTGGTCAGAGTAGGGTTCTGAAAAATAATCGATGTGTGGTGTGGAAACCCTACAGGGGTGATCAAAGAATGATGGCTCTTGCTTTTCGGTCTGATCAATGCCTGATACCCGGTATAGATATGGAGTTGAATCATCTGCAAATGGCTCAATGAGAGGTGAATCAGAATAGAAATTGAGTCTGGTTGCAGGTCGGGGTAGAGAACGGGTTTTGATTGGTTCTGTATATGTGGAGCAGGTGGCTTCAAAGAAAATTGGCTTGTTATAATCAGGAAGCATATTTTCTCCGATGTTATGGTCAGATTCGAAATCATTGGAGAGTTTTTGAAAATCAAAATTTGAATGAGATTCCAGATCGTGAGTGCAACCATAGAATAAATCATATGTTGCAGATTCAGCAGCCTGACTGGGGTCTAGCCTAGATGTTAATTCTGAGCTTAAAAAGATGTCCCTATTTGGTAGAGGCTCAGGTTCTAAGCTAGTAGGGCAGACCCAATTGAAACCCCACTCGTCCAACTCCTCGATTTCTGTATCGTAGATTGGCATGACTTCCGAAAAATTGATTAGTTCCTCTGAGGATGTTGGCGAGGGATATTCATCAAATAGAGGCCCAAAATCATATTCTTCATTAAAAGATTGATCTTCATATGGGGCCTTGAAATCTTCAAAATAGGTTTCAGATCTAGATTCTGGGCTTAGGATGTGGGTTGCATTACTAGAATCTAGGTCTGAATAACCTTCGAGGGTCACCTTATCAGGATAAGGGACGGAATTTACACCCTCAAGAGGTTCAATTCCACTCTCATTATTGCAGGAGTTTTGGGATTCTAGAATGGGCTCAACATGATATTTTCCTGCATTTGGAGCTTCCCAACCTTCTTCAATATCTGGCACATTGTATTCTATCTGGGTTGGGAATCCACAACCATTTTGTCCCTCGAACCCGAGATCAGATTTATCCTCGATGCTGTCCCAAGATAATTCATCCTCTGTTTGTGGTATATACGGGTACTTTTGGTCAATAATTTGTTTTACTAATCTCAGTATCTCTTCCTATTTTTTAAGACTATCTTGGTGTTGCTTCCAAAGTCGAGGATTTGTCATACATTGAAGGTATTCAAGATTATGTAGTTTTTCTATCTCAATTATGCAGTAATGAGCAAGTCACGGGTTGATCCTTTTGTGGCTTCTGCTAATAGTACTTGGGCACAAGTTATGATAAAGGTTGTGGTTGTTGGGACATCAACCTGAATGTTTCCTATTATTGTTGAGGTTTCTTCATTTTCATAGAATTTCATGGCATCCTCAATCATTTTATCTCTCATGGATCTCCGATATTCAGGTTTCTTGAATGGTAGGTGGTTTGGCTGCATATTTGGATCAGGTGGTGGAATCAAGATGTAGAATCAGAGTTTGAATCAAGATCAAGGTATGAAGCGATCAGATCTGAATAACGAGTCCCACTGAAAATGTGTGCGTGTGCTCTAAAGAGAAAAGATGAGGAACTGGAGATGTTTTTGACCCAATCAAGACACCCAAAGACGTTTGGATGACTATGGAGGTTCGGGGCGGATGGTACCCATAGATCAGAAAGTCGTCCACCTAAGAATTACCTAGGCAGCCAGAGAGGGAGAGTCCCGCAAAGACCCCTACACGGTAGAGCGTCCCCACGGGTTACAGGGTTTCCCCTACCCGACCTCTCTTGTCACTGAGATTCCAGGTAGACCAGAATGGGGACCTTGACCTCTTAAGTCTACCACTTTTATTTCAAAGGTGCTTTAGGTTTCTCATTTGAACTTTAGATATTTTGATGTTGTGACCAAATTTAGAGGTTGGTTGACCTAAGGGGTCAACTTCACCTGACCTATCCTATAGATGGCAGAATGATTCTAGGCTTAGGACCTAAAGATCACCCTGATTCAACTCCCAGGTTATTAGGTCCAAAAATTTTAAGATTCAAGTGATTTTAGAGCTCAATTTTTCTTAGGGTTTGTTTTGTTAAGATCTCTTCAATCAAGGGCTTGGGTAGCACACTGATGTAGGAGGGTTATTTCCTTTTATACAGGCATGTGTGACTAACACTCCAAGATCCTACTGTAGAAACCCTAATTTGGTTCTATTTCCAATCCACTTTTTATTTTTGAAAAGGTTCTCTTTGAACTTAAAAACAAGAAGTGTGTTGTCCGTAGAGATTAAGCGTGATTTTTATTAGGCACATGAATTTGTGGGATAGAATCTGAAAAAATCGCTCCAGCTTCAAGAAGATTTGAAAAATTTTCGCAAAATTAGGAAATGTTTGCCTTAAAGATGGTGATTACTATAAAAAGAAGGCAATTGATTCCTAAATTAATTTTCTTCCTTTTGTCTTTCAAAGCTTAGGGGATAGTTTAAGGAATAAAAGAAATTACCTACCCTGGAGTGGTTGACTTGCGGGAGGGATTTTCTCGTGAAATACCTACAAGATCACAACAAAGCAAAGTAGGGCAAGTTTGTGTTCAATATGATAAAAAGTATGTAGAGACTAGTGATAAATTGCGAGTTGCTCCCCGGTAACGGTGCCAAAATGTTCCGGACGTCTTGATCGGGTTTTTAAAGGATGTCACGTTGTAGTATAGCTGAAAAAGCGTTCAAAACAAATAAAGAGTTTATTACTCGAAAATCGGAGTATCCGAGGTCGAACACAGGGAGCAATTGGAATTTACTACTAATCTCTAGAATGTAATTGAACACTTTAATTACTCAAAACTTTAATTCAAATGTAAATGCATGAGTTTGAAAAGCAATTATAGTAAAAAGAAGAAATTAGACGTCTGATCATGGGATTAGATGTCTTAAAAGTGTGTTTTCCCTTCTTTCTCTGCAGTGCCTTGCTTTTCTTCTGCCTTCTTCTCTTCCTATTTTCTTCTGCAGTTACTCTCTCTACGGTTCTTCCTCTTCTTCCTTGGCTCTGCTTCGGCCTCTCTTCTTCTTTCTCTGCAGCCTCTCTCCTGCCTTGCTTCTTTCTCTTATGTCTTCCTTCTGTCTTCTTCTTCATCTCTGGATTCTGTCTCGGCCTCTCTTCTTCTTTCTCTGCAGCCTTTACTTTCTGCGAAGGCTTCTTCTTCCTTCTCCTTCCTGCGGCTAAGTGTCAGCTTCTTCTTCGGTGCTCTGTCTGCCTGCACACAAGGCAGCAAAACCTATCCTTTCCCTCTACCCGCACGTATCTCTTCTCTCTCTGTAAACCGCTCACAGGAAGCTCTCCCAGAGGCGGGTTAACGGGTCGGATAGCGTACCCGTGACCAGGCGCACCAGCGTGAGGGTGATGCGCGAGGTGTGCTCAGGGCAGGGGTCGGGTTGGAGTGTGCCAGATCCACGTGGAGAAATCGTGGACGAGGCGATGTGAGATAAGTGAGGGACCTCACCCCAAGTGCATTCCGAGGCACCCAAGCCATATCACAAAAACAATATAAAGCATACCAGTGCTTTGTAAGTTACCGATGTGGGACTAAAGGTTGCTGCCTTTTCTCGCGCGCACCCGCATAAATCCTTCCTGCAATTGCCACAGTTGCGGACTTCACAGCGTCTCTTGCTTGGCTAGACAGCTTCGCAGTGCTTCCTCGAGCGAGCTGCACCTGGAGTCTTGTGGTCCTGAAGCCTAGAGCGAGCTTGGAGCTTCTTGGAGTCGTCACGAAAATGGCCTCGCGGCCTAATCAGATCACCGGGGAACCTTCGCCTTGTCACGGCGAAGGTGAAGAGCAAGGTGACAGGCCGCGGGGTGGCCTAGGCGTGCGTGCCTAGGTCGTCGTGTGGTCGAATGGATGGGTGAGTTCGGGGGACCGTTGGGTAGGCTTATAGGGATTGTGGAGGGGAGGAGATTACTCAGTGTGGTGAGGCGGAACTTTTGCGACGGTCAGTGAGTCGTGTGGAGTTGCGGAGCGACGGGGGCGACTCGCCGGAGGGTTGCCGGAGGGATGGAAGATGACGGTGGTCAGGCGTGGTCGTGGGGTAATCAAGTGAAATATAGTGGGGAAAGGAAAGAGGGAAAGATGTGGAGTAATTCTAACCTACTTGTAGGGACGAAGGGGGTGGAGAGGCAACTCGCCGTATCGACTGTCATCGGAGAAGAAGCTGCCCAGTGGAGGAAGATGGCAGCGACGACGGGGCTAGGGCAGCGCAGGCGGGTGTTGCGCGACGTGGAGGAGAATGAGGAAGAAGTCTCTGCCACTGGTTTTGTGGCAGAGCGAAGAGGAAAGGAAGGAGAGCTCGCCGGAGCCCGCTGGACACCCTGGCCGGGAGGGAAGAGAGGAATCTGAGGTAGAATCCCGGCCAGGTCGAGCTAAAATTGAGCGGCCGGGTTTGGGGGTTCTTTTATAGGCACAGGCCATATGTTCTGGAGCGTGGAGGGCAAGCATTTGTCACCGACGGCTCACCATAGAAGGAAATTGGGTGGATACCCAAATCCCTCGTGCGTTTGCATGAGAGATTGGGATCAAATCAGGGATCATGACTGGCCTCAGATGGAAGGGAATTCCTCAGAGAATCTCCCTTCCATTTCTGGGAGGGGATCTCTGGGGAATCAGAGAGTATTCCCTCTCTAATCCTCGTCGGAGCAGGATTCTGCCCCAATAATGGCATAAGGACCTGATTGCAAGGTTGGCGAGGAAGTTAGGGGGCTCTCTGCGATGATTTTCAAAAGTTAGGGACCAAAATGTGATTTAGTTGTACTAAATTGCAAAGTAGGTCAAGATGACCTCCCCTTAGGTCCAAATTTTGGTACAAACCTAATTTTGACCTAAGAAATCCAATGGTGAAGTTGTATTTTAGGTTTTACCACGTTTGATAGGACATTTTGCATAAAAACCCAAATTAGGTTAATTGATGTGCTAGGACCCTAATCTAGGTCAAACTGGGTTCCCAAGGCCAAATTAAGTGTTATAAACCATAGAGGATATTTTTACATGAATTTTAGAGGGTTTAATTGATTTTTATCCTAATCGGAACCTTCTTGATTTAAGTGGGTCTGTTTTAGGGTTACCAAATGTCATTTAATTCCTAGATTGCACATAAACCCATTTCTGATTGACTCAACCCACTTTTTATCTTATTTATACCATTTGACCTATGTTTTGCCTCTGATAAATCCCATTTATGTACTGCAATAGTAAAATTATAGTTTTAACCTTTATTTCATGTTTTCTTCTCAGAACACTTATTCCTTCTATTAAGCCTTCTTCTAGGTTATATAGGAGCTTTTATTCTCTTTATTGGGTCAAAATGAGCTAGTTATGACTCATGATGAGTCTCTCATCAGTCTTAAATATCCAACAAGTGTGTTAGAACAGACAGAAAAGGGTTTTCGCGTGTTTTGAGAATTAAATGACTTCTAAAACCCTAAAAATAGACCTACTTAATTACCTAAGGTTTTGGTCAGGATAAAATTCACATAAACCCTATAAAATTCATATAAAAATATTCCCTAGGATTTGGTACCTTCAATTTAACCATCAGAACCCGTCTTGACCCAAAATAGAGTCTCAGATTGACATTTGCCTTAATTTGAGTTTTTGCATAAATTACCTAGTCAAATGAGGTCAAAACCTAAATCTAACTTCACCATTTTATTCCTTGGCTCAAAATTAGGTTTGTACAAAAATTTAGGCCCAATTTGAGAATGTCTTGACCAAGTTTGCATTTTGGTCTAGTTAGACTCTTTCTATCTCATTCAGACCCTTAACTTTTGAATTCCTTACAAATAGCCCCCAACTTTTTTATCTTCTTCATAGAAAGGTCCCTACCCCCATGAATTCTATTGCTACAACTCCGGCGACCTTTGATTGAAGAGAACTCCTTCTCTACTCAATCAATCCCTTCCAAAATTGGAAGGGAGATTCCTTAAGGAGTCCACTTCCCACTGAATCCGTCCATGAGCCCTAAAACTTTCCCAATCTCTCATGTAAATGCATGAGAGATTAGAGTATCCTAGAGAATTCCTACTCCGACGATAATTTCTACTCTGATTCTCCTCTCGATGAGCAAGTTGCAGATGATTCTCCTCCACATTCCAATCGGGTTTTGGACATCGATCAGACTATAAATCATGCCCCATCCTTCTCTGATCACTCTTGTAGGGTTCCTACATCCTCCACTGACACTTGTTCATTTGAGGATCCCTACTCTGATCAGGCTGATCCAACTCAGCCAAGCCCTAGCTATACACTTCCACATCCTTTTGAGCTCCACAGTATCTAATGGGCACTGCATCTTCTGATTCACATCTATCAACCTACCAGATTGATTGGGTTTGGGCTGCATCATCAGCCTGTTGATCTAAACAGGCACCTGGTTGGACAAACTAGGCTATTGATCAAGGTGCTTGTTCTATAAAACTCATCTGATTTAACCACTCTTCCATACCATTTTCCGCTCAGCTGAAGGTGTTAAATTTAACACTTAATGGGAGGCAACCTGTCATTCCAAAAACCCGAGATCCTTATAATTATCCTTCTGTGCTTCACGTCTATTGCACCCTGAGTTCAATTTTAGAACAGTCGATCCCACCTCTGGTGCTCGTATCATGGCTTGAAATCGTCCACAACAGTCATTCCCAACCCGTTCACCCACCTAATAATCCTGTTCTAATTCCTAAACATAAACTGTTTCACACACTCTATTTACAATGAGGACATTGCAAAACTTAGGCATGGGGAGGTGTTAAAGCGCAAACATACAAAAATTCACAGTTGGAAGGATGCTCACAAAAAAATTACATATTCCAAAAACCAAGAAAATAAAAAACTGAAAAAGAGAAAAGATGGAGAAGGGAGGAAATTTTGAAAGATGTTGAAGGCGTAGAGCACGTATTTGCTAGGAAAAGTGTCGTAGTATAGTGCGCAATACGACCAAACAAAAATATTTATAAAAAGATAACGAGACTTTGAGTCCTGGTCGTTCGTCTCTAGGAGGCATTTGTTTAGTTTTGAAATCAATCTTTATCGTTCTACTTTATTTAGAATTACACGCCGGTTTATGATTATTACGTATTGAACTACGACATGCTTTGTTGTAAGTATATCAGGAATTAAAAGCAGACAACATTAATCACACAAAAGATATTGCAATGAGCTCATGGTGATTCTCAACACATAGACATATATATATAGAAAATATATTTTTCATTCATTCATTCAGAGGATGTTTGCAACATGGATGTAGAGGAAAGCTTCAACATGAAAGCTTAAAAAAAACACAAACCTAGCTAACAGAAAATGATCGCATACAGGAATATACGGGGGGATTTTGCATGCATCATTGGGGGAGAATAAGGACTACACTACTAAGCAGGAAATGAAAGCAGTAAATATACGAAGAGCTAAGTTACTAATCTAGCAGAAGGAAGGGCATTCAGAGGTGGTCTCCGATGGCTTTTGAGTGGCTGAGAGGAGGGGCGGCCAATGGAGCTTAGGCTGGCCCTTGGAGAGAGGTTGGGGAGCTGATCCAGCTTCCTGGCATGGAGATGGTGGCCTCCATGGTGGTTCTCAACTCGTGAAGGTGGAGTGGAGATGGAAGTGGCTAGCCTAAGTGGAATGAATGCCAAGGAAGTGACTGGGTGCAAATGTCAACCCCTTAGGTCTTTTTATAGACCTAAGGGAAGCTCTTTAGAGAATTATGGAATTCTCTAGAGAGGCCTGTGGTGGGAGCTCGTGGGAGAGTGAGAGAGCAAGGATGGATGGTGGCTTTTTAGATCCACCAAATGTGGATCTAAAACTTGAATGGCTCTTGGTTGCCAATTTTGGCAACCAAGGCAAGTTCTAGAGAACTCTAGGCTAGGTATTTTTGTGTGGATGGTGTGTGTGGGTGTGTGTGGGTCAAAACTTAGGTGTCTAGGTTGATTAGGTTAGGTTCTAGTGGGTTTAGGTCAAGGTATGTCTCAAATTAGGGTTATAAACCCTAATTCACTAAGGTAAAGTGCAATTAAACTTAATACAAGTTTAATTGGGTGTGTGGAAACCTAATTGAGAGTAAAACAACTCAATTAATTTAGGTCTAGGTCAATTGGACTCTCACTGAGTCCAATTGGATAGTGTATGCTGAGATCAGGGTTCAATTGGACTCAATGAGTCCAAATGAATAGGCTGATGGAATTGACTAAGATCCAAGTCAATTAGGTTTAGTGAGGACCTAATTAGGTCCTTAGGGAGGTCTATAGGTGGTGTACTAGGGTTAGGGCACCTTAATTTAGGTTCCTATGGGGTTGGAATTGGGTTTAGGGACCTAGATCCAAGATCAAGGCTTAAATCTCAAAACAGGAACTGGAGACTTCTGATTTTTGAGTATAAGATGTCTGAAACTATTATTAGACGTCTAATAATAGTTTCAGATATCTTATACTCAAAAATCAGAAGTCCAGACTTGTCTGGACATCCAATCAGAGTCAGGAGGGATTCTGGGTTCTGTTTTGGGTATTCTACAGAAATTGGACGTCTGACAAAGTGTCTGGACATCCAATAACACTGTAGAAGTGGGTTTGAGGTGTGCGGGAGATGGCTAAGGGTCCTAGACGTCCTATAACTTATCTGGACTTCCAGATAAGGGTTGGAACTAGGGTTTTAGGGTTTCCTAGGGTACGGTGACCTAATCTAAGGGTGGCTAAGGCTTGGGGAGGTCTCTAGGCTATCCTAAGGCTAGGATGGACCTAAGCTCTTCACATTTTACTGCTTTATTCCTACTTAATAGAATAGCAAACCTTAACTCCCTTACATCATTATTCCTACATCTAATTTAAGTCTTCTACTCCAGCTCTGCTGCAACACCCATTATTCCTGATCCAGCTTCAGATCTAGCTCCAGATCCAGCTCCTGATCAGCTTATTCCCTGCAATCGACATAATGCACTTAATCAGCACATTATAACATTATTTTATGCATAGCTAAAGGAAAGCAGTAAAGATGGAGATAATGCTTATGCATGCATGAATTACCCTATTTATGCTAAGTTCTAGCCTAATTTAGGTCAATTAAGACCTATAATTGCTGCCCAATCAAAAGATCAATTTGAATATCATTCTTGAGAAGAGGGAAAAGGAGATGTGATATAAATGTCAAGAAAGGAGCATAATTTGAAACAAAAAAGAGAGTCATTAGTAAAAGATTGAGGAATCTACTTAGTTCTAGACCAAATCAAAAGAAAGAAATAAAAAGACAAAAGTGCTAAGGGACAAAAAGAGATTAGTATGAACGCTGATCATAGGCCTCTTGGGCTGTGATTTTAGGCTTAAAAATTCAAGTATCCGTTAAGATCTGGATAGTCCTCAAGAGGTTGGGAAAAATGTGAAGCTTAAATATTAGGTCTAAGGCTTAGGGATTATTTGACCTCATTAATTGACCTATAGTTTGCACAACTCGGTAACCTAAGCACCCTAATCCATACACAGTCTTCTTCAGTGCGCTTAATTATCAAAATCACGCAAAAGCGTTAAATCTGTTCTGAAAAAAAAGCTACCTAAATTAGGAGCGACTGATCAACACAAGTTGATTTGGAAGAGTTCCCGACACAGACAGGCGAGAAATTCCCCTCGAAGATGCGCAATAACATACCATCTCCTCGGTGCTTGTCTCCTAGGATATCTAAATATCCGACCGGGGGCATGTAAGCACCTTGTGTTGGTTCTGATGCCATGGGCAGCATTATCACGAAATGTCAATTTCTAGGGTCTGGATTTAGCTACAGAATACCATGGGTGGGATTATCCCAAAATCTCTAAAGCCATGGTTCTGGGGGTTGCCATGGGCGGTGCTATCTCAAAGCATCGATTGCCAAGGACCCTGTGAGGATTGATGGTGGGAGCTAGGAATCCGATACAGATCGTGCTGTAAAGTTATCTGAAGCTAGAAATAAAGAGAGAAATGAGAGAGAAAACTCTCCAAAAATAAAAAAATCTTCTGTCTCGCTCTTACAAAAATGCACTGCAAACTGAGCCTAGGCTAAAACATGCTACAAGCACGAGTGTTTTAACCGCGGAGTTCAACGAACCTTAGGTTAGTTCTTGTGGGCCTTAGAAACCTTTGCAGTGGACTGAGGCTAAAGCTGGTCAGGTCCAAATCATGGTTGGTACTTGAGTACCTCTATGCCTACTATTGGCATTTTGACCTAATCTACAAAAGAAAGCACACAACAAAAATCTAAGCATAAAAAGGCATATGGTCTAGACTTTGAGTTAATTCCATGAGATTTTGCTAAGGGACTAGCAAAAGCTAGACATGGGGGTATGATGGGAACACCATCATGAGCTGTAACTAGCACAATTTAGTCATTATCAGGGAATAAATGCTCCTACATAACTGCTAGAGAGCCCTAAGTCACTGCAAATCCATTCTGAGGGAAAGATAAGAAAATAGGGCTAAAATTGTAATTTTACCATCATATCTTGAATGCAGTACAATCATGGGTTTTTCCAGGGGGTAATTAAGGGCCAAATAGTCTTAAATATCCAACAAGTGGGTTAGAACAGACAGAAAAGGGTTTTCGCGTATTTTGAGAATTAAATGAATTCTGAAAACCCTAAAAATAAACCCGCTTAATTAACTAAGGTTTTGGTCAAGATAAAATTCACCTAAACCCTCTAAAATTTATATAAAAATATTCCCTAGGGTTTGTACCAACAATTTGACCATCAGAACCCATCTTGACCCAAAATAGAGTCTTAGACTGACATTTACCCTAATTTGGGTTTTTGCATAAATTGCCTAGTCAAACAAGATCAAAACCTAAATCTAACTTCACCATTTGATTCCTTGGGTCCAAATTAGGTTTGCACAAAAATTTAGGCCCAATTTAAGATCATCTTGACCAAGTTTGCATTTTGGTCCAGTCATACTCTTTTTATCTCATTCAAACCCTTAACTTTTGAATTCCTTACAAATAGCCCCCCAACTTCTTTATCTTCTTCACAGAAAGGTTCCTGCTGCCATGAATCCTATTCCTATAACTCTGGCAACCTTTGATTGAAGAGAACTCCTTCTTTGCTCAATCAATCCCTTCCAAAATTGGAAGGGAGATTCCTTGAGGAGTCATCTTCCCATTGAATCCGTCCATGAACCCTAAAATTTCCCAATCTCTCATGCAAATGAATGAGAGATTAGGGTATCCTAGAGAATTCCTACTCCGACGACAATTCCTAGCTTGGAAGCTTGGCTTCCAAGCTTAAAATCCCCTCCTGAGCCCTATAAAAGGATCCCCAGGGCACGACCGTGCTCTTCAGACTTGATTCCTACCGTGAAACCCTCTTTTCCTTCTTCCTCTTCTTGCCGTGAAGCTCCACAAGCTCCAGCAACTCCTTCTGACCTCCTTCGTCATCCATCCACAATACTAGTGGTCGGATTCTCTTTCTCTCTCTCGTCCGCTTTTGGTCATACCAGCAGGAGCCCTTCTACCTCCATCATTGTCGCCGTCCCTATCAATGGAGTACCTTCTTCCCCAGTGAAGGCCTACCAACGTCGGTGCTGTTCTTCCCCTTTCATCCATTTAGAGTAGGTTAGATTAGTTAGTTTAGCCCTTAGGTTTAGTTTTATATCCAAAAACCCCAAAAACAACCCCTCGACACCTTGACTCACCTTCGTCTTCCCTATCTCTGACCGCTCCTCCGGTGAGGTGTATACGCCACTACACTCCTCCATTCGCCTCGCTGACCACCACATAATCTTTGTAGCATCACGCCCTTCAAAAACCATAACATATCACACTCTATCATCCACCTAAAACTCCCACCGAGGTAACCCACCATCATGCATCCTTCCCCGACTCCGACAGGCCACCACACACCTCCACACGCCACAGAACTACTGCCATTACATTCACCGTGCCTTGGCGAAGCTTACGAGCTATTCTAATGTGGTTCTAAGGCCTTATTTCATGTTTCAGGTTGATGCCGTCCTCTGCCCATCGCCACCTCCATCGCCGACAGCATTCAAGCTCTTGCGGCTGTGTTCTTCGCCAATACCATGCCCAGGCAATGCGGTTTACTCCCAGGAAGACTCCCAGACATCCAATTGAAGCTGCCAAGTTGCACTCACACTCCAATTGAGGAAGAAGCATCTACAGCAGTACTCCAATTAGTGAAGAACGACAGCGCAACTCCACGTAGAAAAAGGCAGTGGGATTTAGTCCCACATCGTGGACTGAGGAGCAATAGAAGCTGCATAAGTTGTTTTTCTCACATGAGCTTATCCCCTCAAGTAACACATAGGGGGTGAGGTCCCCGCACCCTCACGTGCCTCACCTGCGACACTTACACGCGGGCCTGGTGCACCTGATTACCTGCTTGAGCCTATCCACACCTCGCTCACCACCCACGCCGGTGAGCCTGGTCCCGGGTATGCTTGATCCGTATACCCGATTACCCTGATTGGCCCTGGGAGGGCGGAACCTAAGAGGAGAGAAAGAAAGAGAGTGTGGGGGCAAGGGAGGGTTTTGCCCTGCGTGACACTTAGCCAAATCTGAGTGCCTCCCTTATGCATGAGAAGAAAGAGAAGAGAAGAGAAGGAAGAGGAAGAGAGAAAGAGAAGAACCTAAGAAGAATAGAAGAAGAAGGAGCAACAGAGCAGAGAAGAGGAAGAAGAGAGCAGTTGAAGAAGAAGAGAAGCAGGCCATAAGAAGGGAAGAGATGAAGAAGAATAGTGCTAGAGAAGCATTGTAGCACTTGTTCGATAAGTCATCTGATTCTATAAACCGATGACTGATTTGAGGCTTGATACTATTGAGATATTGAATGCTTGATATATATGCTTAGAGAATAATTGGTGATTTAAATCACCATTATTTTAGCTTCTCTACATTTTTATTGCTTCAAAATACATGAGAATTCATTGAATATCTAATGTGACATATTAGTATTCACTGAATATCATTATTTGGTTTAAATTCTTGTACTTAGTTACATATTATTTGAGATTAGTGTGTGAATTCCTATTTGCTCCTTGTGTTAGACCTTGGACTTTCATCCGAGTTATAAATATTATTTATTTTCAAGCGATTTCGACTATACTATAACGCAGCTTTTATAAACATCGATCTCTTTCAGTCAACATTAGCTCATCCTAGCTCCATTCAGCTCATCTCAACTGAATGGTAGCTCAAGAGAGATCATCTTAGCTCACCTTAGCTTAAGTCAACTCAGATCCAGCTCAACTTAGCTGAGTCTAGCTCATCTCAACTCTCATCAGTTTACAAGGAGCTCTAGCTAGCTCAACTAAGTTGACTGGAGTTCACCTCAGCTCAAGACCAGCTACATCTAGCTCTACTCAACTCCAGCTAGCTGAAGATGACTTCATCTTAGCTCAGGAAGCTCAAGTCTAGCTCTCGGGGACTCAGCTTAGCTCAACTTAGTTGAGCTAAGCTACCTTAGCTACCTCAACTAGCTAGGTCCTCCTCGAGAGCATCAGACATTGCTCACCTCAGCTCATTTCAGCAGAAGCCATCTTGCTTTATCTTGGCTTAGCAACTAGCAAAGAACTAGCAAACTAAGCCAGCTAAAGTAGCTCCATGCCACCCTCTTCAGCAGCTGTCAGCTCTAGTTCAACTCCAGACTTCTTCTGTCCAGCTCCTCCCCTCAAACCATAGCTCCAATTGCCTCCTCCTCTACTCTATAACAAGCTAAGCTAGATTAGCTTAGCTAAGCTCCAGTTCCCTTGGCCAACCATCAACTCAACCTAACCCTAACTCCATCTACATAAGCTCCCACTTCAAGTCCATCTAGCTACCTACTCCTAATCCTAGTTGGCGCCACCACCTTTCACCCCGCAACCAACCAACAAAAGACACCAAAAGTTGGAGCCAAACCTAACCCTAACCACCTCCCTTTTGGTGCCAACTTCATCCCCCATCTACACCCTACACCTACCCCCTCCAAGCCATATCCACCATCCATCTCACCCCTATTCTAGAAGCTTTCCCTTTGGCGCCAACACCTTGCATCCCTTAGCCACCATAACTACCCCCTACAAGTCCCTTGAGTTGGCTCCAAATGATCTCCACCATAGGATCCTTAACCACCATCCCAAATCCCATCCTAGCCCTACACTCCATCTCCACGCCAACCACCACCTTCCACCTCTATAAAAACCCATCACCTACCACCAAAAAAATCATCCTCCATTAGTGTTAACTCTACCCTATATCCACCTACATCTCACAGCCAAGAAGAAGAAGGAGAGAAGATTAAGGGACCATCCTACCCACCCCCTTGGTACCTTCTTCCCCTTCTCTCTTCTTCTTGTGCCACACCAAGGAAGGGGAGCATTCCACTAGGAGGACGGCCAGGCAATTGGAGGAGGAAGGGTGGTACACGTCCACCCTTGGGAGAAGCAGAGGCACGCCCCTCTTTAGGGCTTGCCTTAGAGGACATCATCTTGGTGGAGCTTTGCAAGGAAAGAGTTGGAAAGCCCCTTTTCAAGCCCAGGAGCCACTGAGCTTGGAGCAAGGAGCCTCTCATCTTCACCATCATTACAGGAGGATTGGTGTTTTTGTCATTTTTGTAGTTTTTCTAGTAGTAGAAAGCATTCCTCTACTAGGGTTCTCGTGTAAACAATCTTCCTTATTAAATCAAGTTTCTTTCTTTACAATTCTTTTGTCGCATTTGTTTTCTTTCTCTATAGCACTCTTCACTCCCTCTCCCTAATTACTCTAGGCCTCCATGTGCCTAGGGTGAGCTTAGGGGGAGGAATTAATTGTCACTTAGGATTTATCTTAGTGATTGTAGGTGTTAGTTGCTTTCTCGCGAACAACTCGCGTATTCGCCGTTATTTCAAAATGTAAAAAAATATAAGTTTAAAAACACCAAAAAAAAAGTTGATTTCCATTTTCAAGTAAGAGATTTATAATTGCAACAATTGCTTCCTTGGACGACCCTAGATACCACACTATCTAGGTTTAAAAATTTAAAAGCGAAAATGGATTTACACATTGCAACGACATTAAAATCCCCATTTATAAAATCGTGTATTTTCGCGATCACTTTTTGGCGCCATTGCCTGGGAGGCACGGCTTTGCATTCATTTATTTCTCTTACTTGTTAAGTGGGTCTCATCCTCTTTTCTCTCTTTCTCTTGTGTGTGAAAGAACTACAGGAAGAAGGTGGGATTTTGGAAGTGAGAGCTAAAAGTCCATTTTCTTCCCTAGATTTTAGGTTGGTTCCTCTTTTCTGGTCACATAAATCATTAAAACCACCAAAAACATATTATACTTGGCTTTCAGGATCCTAAACAACTTAACTAAGTGGAGTGGTGCAAATTAAAACCCATTTATTGCTTGTTTGCACCATCAAACACCACTTCACTTCAAGTGTTGGTGTTCTGATTTTCAGATCCAAACTTTTGTCCGGACTTCAAAAATCAATTCCCAACACCACAGACATCCTAAAATCTTTAAATTTCACCTAGCACTTCCAAATCAAGTAAGGCACATCTGTTCCAAATGTCAAAACAAGTGGATATGTATATAATTTTTAAAAATTCGTAGATAGCAGAGGAGTCATCTCCTCTAATCTTCCTATTTTGCTACTATCTGTGAATTTTATAAATTTTTACACTCATCCAATTTTTGTGAAATTTATCATTCTGGAATCCTTGTGAAGTTCTACATATCATATAAAATCACAAAAATTTTATGAGGTCAGTCGTGGTATTGAAAAGTCCAAAATATCCTTGAGTATCATTTCTGGACTTTGACATTAGTACAAAGAAAAATTCCAAAAAAATATTAAACAAATTTCTAAAATCACAAAAAAATATTTTTTGGAATCCTTGTTTGATTTTCCTTATAGTAGTGGTGTTGTTTACATTGTTTGGACCACTATTTAAACTGAAAGCTTAGAAACAGACTCATTGGTAGTAAAATTTTTGTATTAGGATTCAAGTGAATAGCATTTTCCTTTTATTTCTAAAGACCAACAACTTAAAGGAAATTGATCTTCACCAGCATAACTTGTTTTTCCTTTGTTTGTTGAATCTCAGACTTGTTTGAAACCTTAAAAAGAAAATCCTAAAATACACTAAGCTAAATCAAATTCTTAAAGCAGAAAAATAAACAAAAATTATGTGACAACTTGTTTGCTATTGGAATCACCTTTTGATTGCATGTGTTTCGTGAGTTTGAAATCACGGTTACAATTAACCCATCATCATAGTTGCAAAACCTGTGGTCAAATAAACTTTATGCCAAAACTCCAAGGGAGTCCCAGGTCAAACACAGGGAAATGACATTTACTTTAATTGAAAACCACACTTTGATTTGTTTATTTTTGGTATTTTAGGGTTTTGTTATTTTTTTGTATTTTTGAAAGAAGACAAGCAAAATGAATCACAAGATAGAGATGGAACAAATATGATATATATCACTCCAATGTCGATTACAATAAACTATGAAAGCATAAAAAGAGAGGGGATGAGAAGAAATCTCCCGAATCGGCTGTTCGGCGAGACGACGGCGCCTAGCGGAAGTTGGACAAAGGAGGTAAGGAGTGGGACGACGGAGGTGAGATGCAGGAGGACGTCGGGTAAAGGAAAGCTTTGCTGTAACTCTGGAATGGAGGTGAGAAGGTGGAGATGATCTGCTACCGGAATAGAGGTGGGAGGATGGCTCAAAGGCGACCTATGAATGGGGATGGGAAGAGGGATGAATATTTGGTGAGGCAGAGGTTTGCTACACTAATAGGAGCCTTGGGAGCTTGAGAGTAAGCTCTAATGGAGCATTGGTAGGGTTGCTAGAGCTCAGGAGTAGGTGAGAGTAGAGAAGGTAGAGATGGGTTAGAAAGGAGGAGGTGTAGGTCCTTTTATAGTGAAGGAGAAGAGGCAAAAATAGGTATGGGACCATTAGTGACCTCCAGGCCATCGTTGGAGGCGTCTCTGTAGGTAGCTCATGCCCGCTCACACTCACAATTGGCTTTACTGGCACACGAAGAATTAGCTACAACTGTAAGCGTCGCTGTAGGTCCAGCTCATGCGCTGCTGTAGGCCAACTCATGCGTCACTGGCGCTGCATTATGCCTCTCTTTGCTGCGTGCGTGCACACTCGCACGCTGGCGCTGCGCTGTGAACATGTTTGCTTCCGCACATGCGTGCGTGCGGTGGCGCATGCGTGCACATGGGTGGCCTAGTGTTGAATCTCGAGTTACTATGCTATTGTGTTTGGTTTTGAAAAACCTGTCGTTGTAGTTTGAAAGCGAAGAACTCGTGTTCAACAGATAAAATTTATACCGGAATAGAAATCCCATGTCGAACTCAAGGAGGCTACGTCGATCTATATTCGCAATTATATTGAGTTTTTTTGAAAAGCGAAGCGATGTAATTACAATGAAGCAATATTAACAATCAGAATAAACGAGAGAGAAAGAGAGAGAAAACATGCATTCAATAATTCAAAATGTTTATACAATAAAGCCAAAGAAGAACTACAATAGAAAGCGAGAAATCAACTACACTAGAAAATAGGAAAATTCTACTCTAGAAAGCTGTAAAGAAGAATGGGAGAGAGAAGTTATCATCCTCGACGATCGCTTGGAGGACGAGGCGGACGAGTCACCGCCTGGACGAAGGAGGACGGAGCAGGAAGGAGGTCAAGGCAGGAGGAACGAGAACGGGGCAGCACGTCATCGTCGTCGCAGGATCCGCTTCTGAAATGAGAGCGAAAATTTGACTTTATCTTTCGAGGAGCATCCCAGGTGTGGGACAAGCTTCTCTTGAGCTTTGGAGAGGTAGAGGAGAGAAGGAAGGGATGAAAATTTTGTATGGAGGGGGTCTCCTTTTATAGTTGCAAGGAGTGAGGGCAATTGGTCTTTTTAATTTGAAAAACATTAATTCTGGACCTTTAGTGATGGATCAAACCGTCGCTAAAGGTCTGAAAGTGGCCTATGTGGGCGGCGCTCGTGCGCCCACTTGCCTCCCGCGCGTGAAATGCGTGTTCATGTTCTTGAAATCTGGGCCATTCGATCGCGAGATCGAACGGCTGAGATGCATCCTCGCCGTGCCTCCTCAATGTGCACTTGCCGAGTCTGATCCCACATTACCCGTGGGCATCTGATGTGGCGTGAGCACTATCGTACGCGCACGACCGCTCGATCGCGATCGAGCGGTCAATCGTGCTCACTCACCGCGCCTCAGCAGCTGCTCGCGAAGAATTGAATGCGTGCCCCTTGAACTCGTGAGAGCTCTCACCCACTGCACTACGAAGGCTTTTGCGTCGTGGGAAGATTTCGTGTGCGCGCATCCACAGCCGTTGGATGCGCATCCAACAGCGGAGAAGTGACGAAGAAGAGAGGGTGCGGCGGGTGCAGCGGCTGGTTGGGTGGTTGAGATGGCACCACGTGGCACCATCTTGGCCGTCCATCTTCTGGATGATGTAGATGGTGCCACGGTTGTCGGATTGAGTTGATTTTTGTGCCGTTAGGTTACGATCGTCGATTCAAATCCATCCATGCGATCGGATTTGTCATCTGAAGTGCAGACTCACACCATATTGGCCCTTGATCTTCTAGGGTTCCTCGATCTCTATCTGATGCTACAGATGTCTGACTAGGGTGATCTTAAAGTCGTTGAACATCAATCATCGCCCTGATCACATCTATACGGTTGGATCTTCGATCCGAGGCCCTGATAAAAATTTTGCCCTATCCCTGAATATAAAAGGAGACAATTAGCCTCCATTTTATTCAAACTAATCTAAATGTAAGATGATGCATGCTATGCAATATGTATAGTATGCAATGCAATTCTTTGCTTAAGAACATGCATAAATAGACATCTTATATAGTGTAAACATGCTTACATCACACCTCCATGCCTATATTTTGCTAGTCCCTAACAAAAACTATATGCTATTTATAAAAGAATTAGGTTGGATTATTTGGGCATGAGTTATTTTCAATCATTAAGAAAATGTTTACTTAGGATCTGAACTTTCAAAGATACAACAATGCCCGGGTATCTGTCAAAATGCAGACCGCCTCAAGCCCTCACCTTATTCAAAGAAAATTTTCCTTTCCTCTTTTTCTTCTTTTCTTTTTTTTTTGGAATTTTGAGTTTTAGGGTTTAAAAGTGGCTTTCTACGGCCATTCAACTCACCCAAGATTTGATGAGAACCCTAAGTTCTAAGCATCTTTATTGTGAATGTGATAGACTCGTTGATCAGTGATTGCACAACAATCATAGGTCTTAATTGACCTAGATTAGGCTAGAACTTAGCATAAGTTAGGGAAATTCATGCACGCATAAGCATTATCTACATCTTTACTACTTTACTTTAGCTATGCATAAAATAATGTTATAATGTGCTGATTAAGTGCATTATGTCGATTGTAGGCAATAAGAAGATCTGGAGCTGGATCTGGAGCAGGATCTAAAGCTGGATCGAGAATAACGGGAGTTGTAGCAGAGCTGGAGCAGAAGGCTTAGTTTAGATATAGGAACAATAATGTAAGGGGATTAAAGGTTCGCTATCCTATTAAGTAGGAATAAAGTAGTAAATTGTGAAGAGCATAGGTCCATCCTAGCCCTAGGATAGCCTAGAGACTTCCCCAAGCCTTAGCCACCCTAAGATTAGGTCATCGCACCCTAGGAAGCCCTAAAACCCTAGTTCCAACCCTTCTCTAGACGTCCAGATAAGTTTTAGGACGTCCAGGACCCTTAGCCAACTCTCGCACACTTCAAACCCACTTCTGCAGTGTTATTGAACCTCCGACACTTTGTCAGACATCCAATTTCTGCAGAATACCCAAAACAGAACCCGAAATCCTTCCTGACTCTGATTGGACGTCTAGACAACAAGTCTGGACTTCTGATTTTTGAGTATAAGATGTCTGATTCTATTATTAGACATCTGATGCTACTCTCCAATTCCTGTTTTGAGATTTAAGCCTTGATCTTGGATCTCTAGGTCCCTAAACCCAATTCCAGCCCCATAGGAACCTAAAATAAGATGCCCTAACCCTAGTACATCACCTCTAGACCTCCCTAAGGACCTAATTAGGTCTTCACTAAACCTAATTGACTTGGATCATAGTCAATTCCATCAGCCTATTCAATTGGACTCATTAAGTCCAATTGAGCCCTGATCTCAGCACACACTGTCCAATTGGACTCAGTGAGAGTCCAATTGACCTAGACCTAAATTAATTGAGTTGTTTTACTCTCAATTAAGTTTCCACACACCCAATTAAACTTGTATTAAGTTTAATTGCACTTTACATTAGTGAATTAGGGTTTATAACCCTAATTTGAGACATACCTTGACCTAAACCCACCAGAACCTAACCTAATCAACATAGCCACCTAAGTTTTGACCCACACACACCATCCACACAAAAATATCTAGCCTAGAGTTCTCTAGAACTCTCTACCATGTGTGGTTGCCTTGGTTGCCAAAAATAGCAACCAAGAGCCATTCAATTTTTAGATCCACATTTGGTGGATCTAAAAACCACCATCCACCCTCTCTGTCTCACTCTCCCACGAGCTCCCACCATAGGCCTCTCTATAGAATTCCATAATTCTCTAGAGAGCTTCCCTTAGGTCTATAAAAAGACCCAATGGGTGGCCATTTGCTCCCATTCACTTCCTTGGCATTCATTCCACTTAGGCTAGCCACTTCCATCTTCACTCCTCCTCCACGAGTTGAGCACCACCATGGAGGCCACCATCTTCACAGCAGGAAGTTGGATCAACTCCCCAACCTCTCTCCAAGTGTCGGCCTAAGCTCCATTGGCTACCCCTCCTTCTCTCAGCCACTCAAAGGCCATCGCAGACCACCTCCGAATGCCCTTCCTTCTGCTAGATTAGTAGCTTAGCTTTTCGTATATTTACTGCTTAGTAGTATAGTCTTACTTCTCCTCCAATGATGCATGCGGAATTCCCCCATCGATTCTTGTATGCAATCTTTTTCTGGTAGTTAGGTTTAATTTTTATGCATTCATGTATAAGCTTTCCTCTAGATTTCCTTATGCAACAACTCTCCAATGATGAATGAAATTGCATTTATATATGTATATCTCTTATGTGTTTGAAATCACCATGAGCTTAATAATTGTCATTCTTTTTGTGTGATTCAAGTTGCCTGTTTCCAATTCCTAATATTCTTGCAACTAAGCATGTCATACCTAAATACGTAATAATCACGAACCAACATGCGATTCTAAACAAAGTAGAGTAAGATCAATTTCAAAATTAAAAGCAACGCCTCCCAGAGACGAACAACTGGGACTCAAGTCTCGTAATCGTTACAAACTTAATTTTTGACGAACGTTTTTGCACGACTATACTACGATTCCGACGACTTTCAGAATGCACGAGAACGCTTCCCGTCAAATGGCACCGTTTCCAGGGAGGCAACGTCATTTTATATGATTTTGATCTTGAAACTATCACTGACAAATCTCTCTCTGCTTTGTTTTTGATGTGCAGGAAAAACAGAAAAGAATGGGATCTGCACACACAGTGAGTGCAGCAAGGAAAAAAATCAGGTGCACATCATTTCTCTTTAGATTAGGTTTCTTTTTCTGAACCCTAGGAATAGATTTACTTTCTGCACTTTCCTTTGACAAATTCTCTGTGAAAAAAAAATCAAAAAGAAAAAATTTTAAAAAAAATCTAGATTAGGTTTCCTTTCGAATCTAGGTTAGTTGGAAAAAGAAAAAAAAAAGATATTTTCGTTGAATCTTTTGAAAAATTCTTTGTTAAAAAAAAACATGCAAAAGATTTGATAAAAAAATCTTTTTGGTGGAAGGCTTGAATTTCAAATTCAAACCTCTTTAAAAAGCTTTTCCACCATCTTCTGATTTTCAGCCAGATTTCAAATCTAACTTAAAAATTCGATTGCCGAAAAAATTGTTAGCGAAAAATTCTAAAATTTGGGTTAAACCTTCATTTTCAAACCATCTTTCAAATGCCACCATTACTTTGTAAAAATTCCAATTATAAAACTTTTAAAAATTTGCGAAGTGCACGGGGTCAAACTGACCCAGATTCAAAATTTTTCAAATTTCAAAATGCGATTCCGACTAATCCACAAATCTGTTTTGACTAAAAATGTTGGGGTTTGAAAGCTGATCTCATTAGCTTTATTTTCCATATTTTTCCTGAATTTTTGAAGATCATTTGGTTCTGTTTCAAAGTGAAAAATTGACCAGGAGTCAAAATTCCACATCTGACCCCCTGATATTCAAAATTCCCTAAAAATTCGGTTGAAATAGTAAAAATTCCAAAAAAATATTCTATGAAAAACTAATTAAAAAAGGAATCTGCGCGCAAAATTTCAAATTAATTGAATTCCAATTATCATCAAAGAACCAACTTTACTTTTGTGGTCCACTGAAACAAAAAAAAACCCTAGAAGTGCATGCAACTTAGGTTGAATCTTTAGGGTTACAACTAGAGACCACACCTTGGGCTAACCTACACTTAATCAAGTCTAATTAGCCGATGAGCTTGGTCACCTTGTGGGCCACACACCACAAACCCCACTGAAGAAAATAGGTTAAAATTAATTTTAAAACACAAAATCAACCCGAGTTCATTGTCGTACTACTGGGTGTTTTTAACCTCTCTTGCCAAACCTGGTGACTAAGTCTGCGGGGTAGTGCCAAACGACCACGGCTCAGGAGTCAACGGAACCGGAGGCGTAAGCCAAAGGAAGAACCTTCCCCTTAATCCCCTCGTAATCAGACTGGCTGGGATAGCTTGAGAGGTGGGATTCACTTTCAGCCAGTTGAACAACGAACTTATCTTTAGGAATTCAAATTTCTAACCGAAAAATCTAGTCACCTGATCCATAAGGACCATTTGATTGACAGGGCCTTAGCCTTGTCCTACTTGGCTACACCAACCCAGGGGTTGGGTGGTGTACGCAAGGAAGGAGGTCGCTTTGACCTCAACTAATTGGACCTTGGGAGCCGCTCCCAAGGAGGCGAGTCACTTCTTCTATCTGCTGAGCTGCAATGGCTAACACTGATCTGGACCTAATCAGGATCTAGGAGAGCTGGATCCACGAGCTTATCTGAGAGCCCGGGTCACTGAATCTGCTCAACCTTGGGATCAGAACCCAAGGTCACGAAGATGACTTTTCGCTTCGCCTGATCCTTCTCCTCGGGTTACCGAAATGGTTAACCCATATCCTAACGCTGGGTTTTATGACCCATACTAGTCGGTTCCTCAAAGGACCGCATCTCATAACCCAGGATATCGATTTCATACTCCTGCTTCTTACCCATGGAACATGGGTAGACCTGATTCACCCCTGGAACCCTTGAAGAGCTACCGGTGCATATGCGGCCGCATTATAGAATACAGAGAGCTATAGCGAGTGCTAAGGAAAAGGCCGCATCCTATCTACACGAAATCCAGGCTATTAATGAGCCGAACCCAAGACAAAGCTGGATTCCGCATCAACAAGCTGTGATGGAGCTCCTTCGGGAAATAGCAGAGATAACAAGGCTAATGAGACAAAATCGGGAAACTCAAGAACTACTACTTTTGAGATATCAAGTGGAAAATAGCCTTAAAGACCTCGAGGAATCCCAAATGATTACGTCGGAGGGACACACAGAAGATTCTCGAGAGCAGATACTAGAAGATCACTCAGGGGAAAAGGAATCTAGCATGGATATGAGATAGGAGTAGGAAGTATGCCAATGGGTTCATCTGAAATTGAGGAAAGGACTGATATCTCCAGGGTTGAGCCACAATCAGATTATCCTGAATCCTGGGAGACACCTTTTGGGTTGGATAACCCAATCGAGATAAGGGAAGTAGATCCAATTGAGGATATGGATCTTGAGGCAAACATTACATGCGACACTACTGATCAGCCTAAGCCACTTCCCATTGTAGGTGAACCTGTGCTAGAGCCAACACCTTCTGATCTGCACTCTTCTTCTTTCACCTACATCCCTAATTCGGATGCTAGAGATTCTGAGACGACACTTCCTATCCCTGATCTTGACATCCGAAAGCCAGAAGTAGCTATGGATGACTTGAACGAAGAAATAAATATGCTACCCGAGGCAGGAATTACTGAGGAGCCCAATGCATATGAGGGTAAAGCTTCGAGTAGAATGAGCTGGGGACGCACCTATCATCCTAGTCAATCTAATAGATGGTTCGACTCTGAGCCTGAGGAGACAGCCTCTGATGAATCAGAGATGAGTACTGATGAGGACGGAGTAATTTCTGACGAGGATTTCAGTGACCTCCCCACAGATTTTCTACTTTCACGGATATCCCCATATGACCCAGAGCCTGGAGAGGGCATGATCTTTGATGTCAATTATCATTATGAGGATCCCTATGACTCAGATTCTGGTTCTGAGATACATTTGGATCTACTCCCTCAGCAACTTCCTGCTGAATTGTGGGACATGATAAATCAGCTGAATCAACATCATGATCCCCCCTTTGATTATCCTCTATTTTCCACCACCACTCCACACTTTCTTATAGCTAGACTTTTTGGAGTAGGGGTGCACAATCAGCTGGTTCGCATCTCCGGACCACTGATTCTGGGAGAATACGAGCATAGCTTTCTCTTAATCTTAGCCGGCTCCTATGCTAGAAATGACACATCTGATTGAGTTTTCGCCCAGCTGGAGGCATTAAACTCAGTACATATAGATAGCAGATATCCCACATTTCACCATCATCTATACATAACCATTTTTATACATAGCATATTTTTCTTTTAGCATATTTCCCTTTTGTATATTGCATGCTAACAGGTTGACAGGTGCTGAATGTATATTTTCAGGAGCAATTCTAGGTGACTTCTACCAACTCATCCTCTGTCAGATTTATTTTCTTTTATAGTCATGCATGGGGACATGCAAGAACTTAGGCATGGGGGGGTAGATACAGTAGAAACTGAAAAATTTTTTGCCAACATTTAGGAAAACCTCAAAGCTTCATGCAAAATGTACTTTAGGACCTTAAATAAAAGAACAACCGACTCCACCTCCAATGCTCGCATTGGAGCTATAAATTGTTCGCAACAGCCACTTCCGACTCACCCGCTCACCTTTTGTTATAAATTTAGGGTCAAGCTGACTGTAACCCGATACGAAAAATTCACGAAGTACAAATTATACGAGGTTAATTGTTCATAGCATATATACATATTGCATTCATGAATAAGATTATTTTATTAAGAGAATGCATTAGGGATTTTATCCTCTAGTTGATTCCTATAATCTGGAATCCAGTACAACTTTTCACACACACGTAGAATTTGAAATGGATTCATGGTGAAGGCTGATAAACGTCTTCAGTCTGTCGAGAAGAAGCAGTGCTTCTTTTCCTGAACCCCTGGATAGTATTTTGGGAGTCAGGCAGATTTTCCTCTAAAAATCCACCAAATAGTGTGAGAGAGTAGAGTGTATTGGTGCTCTAAGATTAGTGCAAGGAATCTGGAATCCTAGATAATTAGGTAATGATACTCTGAGATTAGACATAGTTTTCACTCTCGGTTCCCGCGTATACATTTTTGTGCGAAATTTTGAGAGCCACCGAATAAGGCAAATACACGGAGAGCGAGTTTTCATAAAACTAGGGTTAAGGTGGATGGTTACGACCATTCTTTACGGAATCCTCAGCTGAAGGAGGGTATTGATGTCAAGGTCAGAAATACACCATCCTATCCGTCTTTCCCAGTGCCGTGAGTAGGCACTTCCACCAAATAAGCCACCAATGTCTCTTGAGTACCACCAATCCCTAATAATGCCTCCTTAATAAAGTTCATGGATGTATGCTAGTTGTGTGATGTTAAAAAAAAAAAAAAAAGATGAAAAGAAAGAAAAATTGAAAAAATTAGAAAAAGAAGAAAAAGCAAAAGAAAGAATGAATATTTAGTATTTATTTCATTGAGGCAATACCACCAAATAAAATTGAGCTCCACCAAATATGGCCTTAACCTATTCTTCTTGTGTTTTTGACTGCCCGAATGCTAGTTGAGGAATCCCGACTTAGTGTTAGGGTTATGAGAACTCAATTAAAGTGTTAATGCCTTGTGAGACCACCAAATACAGGTCATATGCATGAATCTGGTAAAGTTGTGAGCTCTAAGAAAGAAAAGAAAAGGAAAAGAAAAAGAGTAAGAGAGAATAGAAACAAAGGAATCAAAAGGGAGCATAGTTTTTCTCGTCTTTCTCTGAGTTGAGCTACTTAGTAATTTGGGAATCTAGATTCTGTAGTACTAGTCTCTATGTAGCACCAAGTGAGAATGAGCCACCAAATATATAATCCTTTCTCGCAGAGATTCTCTACCTAAGCCCAAAGCCGGGGTGGAATTCATAGAATATCTTGAATACCCCAAGGGAAGAAGTCTGCCTATCCCACTAGAATTTTTACTAGGAGTCAAGTACAGGCTTTAGAGGTGTATTCATTTTTCACTCGAATCCGTTGCAAAAGCTGCATAGCTGCACTTTCATGATTGTCAGGATTTCTAGAGCATAGGATGAAAACAAAAAGGAGAAAAATCTCCATGCATACACTTGATAAAATAATCAGTCCCTTAAGGACCTTTGCTGTAAATAATTTAGTCTTGCATTTGCTAGGGACTAGCAAGATTTAGGCATGAGGGTATGATTGCGCAGCAATCATAGGTCATAATTGACCTAGATTAGGCTAGAACTTAGCATAAGTTAGGGAAATTCATGCACGCATAAGCATTATCTACATCTTTACTGCTTTACTTTAGCTATGCATAAAATAATGTTATAATGTGCTGACTAAGTGCATTATGTCGACTGCAGGAAATAAGCAGATCTGGAGCTGGATCTGGAGCAAGATCTGAAGCTGGATCAGGAATAACGGGAGATGTAGCAGAGCTGGAGTAGAAGGCTTAGTTTAGATATAGGAAAAATATTGTAAGGGGATTAAAGGTTCTCTATCCTATTAAGTAGGAATAAAGCAATAAATTGTGAAGAGCATAGGTCCATCCTAGCCCTAGGATAGCCTAGAGACTTCCCCAAGCCTTAGCCACCCTTAGATTAGGTCACCGCATCCTAAGAAACCCTAAAACCCTAGTTCCAACCCTTCTCTGGACGTCCAGATAAGTTTTAGGACGTCCAAGACCCTTAGCTAACTCCCGCACACTTCAAACCCACTTCTGCAGTGTTATTGGACGTCTAGACACTTTGTCAAACGTCCAATTTCTGTAGAAACAGAACCCGAAATCCTTCCTGACTCTGATTGGACATCCAGACAACAAGTATGGACTTCTGATTTTTGAGTATAAGACATCTGATTATATTATTAGACGTTTGATACTGCTCTCCAATTCCTGTTTTGAGATTTAAGCCTTGATCTTGGATCTCTAGGTCCCTAAACCCAATTCCAACCCCATAGGAACCTAAATTAAGGTGCCCTAACCCTAGTACATCACTCTAAACCTCCCTAAGGACCTAATTAGGTCTTCACTAAACCTAATTGACTTGGATCTTAGTCAATTCCATCAGCCTATTCAATTGGACTCATTGAGTCCAATTGAGCCCTGATCTCAGCACACATTGTCCAATTAGACTCAGTGAGAGTCCAATTGACCTAGACCTAAATTAATTGAGTTGTTTTACTCTCAATTAAGTTTTCACACACCCAATTAAACTTGTATTAAGTTTAATTGCACTTTACGTTAGTGAATTAGGGTTTATAACACTAATTTGAGACATACCTTGACCTAAGCCCACTAGAACCTAACCTAATCAACATAGCCACCTAAGTTTCGACCCACACACACCATCCACATGAAAATATCTAGCCTATAGTTCTCTAGAACTCTCTACCATGTGTGGTTGCCTTGGTTGCCAAAAATAGCAACCAAGAGCCATTCAATTTTTAGATCCACATTTGGTGGATCTAAAAACCACCATCCACCTTCTCTCTCTCACTCTCCCACGAGCTCCCACCATAGACATCTCTAGAGAATTCCATAATTCTCTAGAGAGCTTCCCTTATGTCTATAAAAAGACCCAATGGGTGGCCATTTGCACCCATTCACTTCCTTGGCATTCATTCCACTTAGGCTAGCCACTTTCATCTCCACTCCACCTCCACAAGTTGAGCACCACCATGGAGGCCACCATCTCCATGCCAGGAAGCTGGATCAGCTCCCCAACCTCTCTCCAAGGGCCAGCCTAGGCTCCATTGGCCACCCCTCCTTCTTCTCTCAGCCACTCAAAGGCCATCGGAGACCACCTCCGAATGCCCTTCCTTCTGCTAGATTAGTAGCTTAGCTTTTCATATATTTACTACTTTTATTTACTACTTAGTAGTATAGTCTTACTTCTCCCCCAATGATGCATGCGAAATCCCCCCATCGATTCTTGTATGCAATCATTTTCTGGTAGTTAGGTTTAATTTTTAAGCATTCATGTATAAGCTTTCCTTTAGATTTCCTTGTGCAACAACTCTCCAATGATGAATAAAATTGCATTTATATATATATATATCTTATGTGTTTGAAATCACCACGAGCTGAATGATTATCATATTTGTGTGATTTAAGTGCCTGTTCTTTAACTGTCTATATATTACGCACCAGCATTTCGTTTCCAGAGGATATCGAAAATCTGACAATAAATGCTTTCTCCAAAACTAGTCACCACCTCACTAGAGTCATGCGCACAGAAACTCACACGTTCACTTTCGTGATTTACTTGACGCATGCGCATGTGATCCGAGTTAATAACAAGAGTGGTGAAGTCTTAGTTAAGAGATTGGAAACTGGCGTGCGTCTTTAAATAAAGTAGAGCGGCTTTAAAAATAAAAGATCGATTTCAAAAGCGAAAACAACACCTCCCAGAGACGAACCACCGGGACTCACAGTCTCGTTATTTTTACAAAACAATATCTTTGTTGGATCGTATTTCGCAACTATACTACGACGCTTTTATCAAAAACGCGATCTACGATCTTCCCCAACAATCGGCAGTTAAAATGGACTTCGGATTTCTACGCCTCTAGGTGACCTTAAAAAGAGAATTCTGCTAAAGGTGTCTCTTTACAACCGGTAGCTTTCTCCCTACTTTTATTTTTTTGGGGTCAACACAAGGGTGAATCCAGTGTATATCTCCCTGGTTTATTCTACTTCTCCGCTTCTTCCTAAGTGTTTTGGAAATTTTCAGTGCATTTATTGAGCTAGGTTCTGGACAATCGGTCGATGAGCTGTTACCACCGACAATTTGTCAGCCATACGTGTGCAGCGAAGTGTGGCTTTCTTTTCTTTTCTCCTTTTCTTTTTCTTTTCTTTTTGACTTTCTTTTTCTTTCCTTTTTTCTTTTAAGTAGGTGGCTTCCCTGGTCTAAGATTTACCTAAAGGCAGCAAAAAGAGCATGGTCCAATGACTGGGCTCTGGACAACCTACCTATGGGTTGTTACCCACGATAACTTGCTAACCATATCACCCTAGAAGGTTCATTAGCTACCCAATTTCCATTAAAATCGCCGAACGAGTTAGTGCAAAGAAAGTGTGTAGATGCTTAAAACTCAAAGTTCCCACAAATCAGAGGGCGGGTTGATAAGTCGTGTACTTATCACCCAAGCTTATTTACTCAAATTACAATAGAATTAAGATTGGCGAGGACTCAAAAAATAAATCCACATTTTAGTAGATACACAGGCAAATTAAGTCCAAAGACCTGAAGGGTCTTTGTGTTCAGATCCTAATGTAATATTTTCTAAGATTGAAAAGTCCTAATGTCCAACTATTCCTTCCTAATTTTTTTTTTAATGCATAAATAAGAAGAGAAAAATAATTTACATGAATTTCACAAAGTTGACCAAATGATTCAAAAATGAGTCCACCCCCCATGCCTGGCTGGTGCAATGTCCACATTGAGAAAGAGACATGAAAGAAAGGGTAAAGTATGAAAGATGTCACCTGAATATGAAGCTTGTGTCAGCTTTGTGTCATATGTACAACTGCTGAATTTAATGCCTTCAACTAGGTGAAGTCCAACCAAAGAAGTCACAGAATGGCTAGAGCAACCGTATCTGAGACGGGTTTTGGAAGAGTACGGTCAATAACAGGCTTCAAACATTGACCGTTGACTTTAAATGTGGTACCCGTCTTTGGGTCAGAAATTTGAACGGCACCATTTGGAAAAATCTGGTCAATTATGAATGGGCCATTCCATTTAGATCTAAGTTTGCCAGAAAAGAGCTTAAGTTTAGAATCAAATAACCAAACCTTTTGGTTCGACTCAAAGCTCTTGCGAGAAATCAATTGATCATGTAGAGCTTGGTCCGAGCCTTGTAGATCTTGGCATTCTCGTATGCATCATTTCTAAGCTCTTCCAACTCAGATAGTTGGAGTTTCTTGGTCTTCCCAGCTAAATTCATATCTAAATTGCATTGTTTGATCACCCAGAATGCCCTGTGTTCAATCTCTACGGGTAGATGGCACTCCCTTCCATACACCAAATGAAACGAAGACATGCTGAAGGGAATTTTATACATCGTATGGTATGCCCAAAGAGCATCCTCAAGCTTTTGAGTCCAGTCCTTGCGATCAGGCTTAACCATTTTCTGTAGAATGTTCTTGATCTCCCGATTGGAGATCTCGGTTTGTCCATTCGTCTGGGGATGGTAAGGTGTGGAAATTCAATGATTAACCCCGTATTTGGCCAACAAATTTTGAAATTGGACATTAGTAAAATGAGTTCCACCATCACTAATAATGGCCCTCGGAATCCCAAACCTACTGAAGATATTTTTCTTGACAAAATTGATGACCACCTTGTGGTCATTAGTTCGGGTGGGAATCGCCTCAATCCATTTGGACACATAATCAACAGCAACCAGAATGTACTGATGTCCAAATGAAAGGAGAAAGGGTCCCATGAAATTGATGCCCCAAACATCAAAAATTTCGACAGGAAGAATTGGGTTTAAGGGCATCATATCTCTCTTAGTTATGCTCCTGAGTGCCTGACATCGAAAACATGACCTTGAGAAATCCTGGGCATCCTTAAATAAAGACGACCAATAGAAGCCAGATTGCAAAATTTTTGTAGCCATCTTTTTCCTGGAAAAATGTCCACCACATGCAGATGCATGGCAGAACTCGAGTATACTATTGAATTCATTCTCCGGTACACATCGGTGAATAATCTGATCAGAGCTGACGCGGTACAGTTCAGGGTCCTCCCAGAAGTAGTATTTGGCCTCAGATTTGAGTCTATCCTGTTGTTGCTTGGTCCAATCCTGGGGGATTTGACCAACGACCAAATAGTTAACAATGTCAGCAAACCACGGGGTGTGGACACCTGAAACTGTAAGAATAGCTTCGTCCAGAAAAGTGTCAGCAATCGAGATGTCTGGACAAGAAGAATCACCTAGGAGTCTCGACAAATGATCCACCACCACATTTTGTACCCCGATTTTATCCTTGATTTCAAGATCAAATTCTTGAAGCAGAAGAATCCAACGAATAAGCTAGGGTTTGGCATCCTTTTTGGCCAAGAGATGTCTCAAGGTCGAGTGGCCAGTATATATGATAACATGAGACCCTAAGAGATAAGCCTTGAATTTTTCCAAAGCGAACACTACAGCTAGTAATTCCTTTTTAGTAACAGTGTAATTCCTCTGGGCTTCATCCAGAGTTTTACTAGAGTAGTAAATGACAGAGGGCTTTCTATCAATTTTCTGACCCAAGAAAGCCCCGACCGCGTAATCAGAAGTGTCGGTCATGATCTCAAAAGGGCTGTCCAAATTGGTGGTTGCAATACTGAAGCACAGGTGACTGCTGTTTTCAGGAAATCAAATGCCTTTCAGCATGATTTGTCGAAAACAAACTGCGCTTCTTTGGCAAGAAGATTGCTTAGGGGATGAGCAACCTTCGAGAAATCCTTGATGAATCTTCAATAGAATCGCACATGACCAAGAAATGATCGAATTTGTTTAATAGATGTGGGAGTAGGAAGTTTAGCGATAGCATCAACCTTAGCTTTATCCACTTCGATTCCTCGTTCAGAGATTACATGACCCAAAATGATGCCTTCTTGGGTCATGAAATAACTCTTTTCCCAACTAAGGACCAATTGTGTTGTGATACATCACTTAAGAATCATTTCCAAATTAGCCAAACAAGAGTCAAATGATTCTCCGAAAATAGAGAAATCGTCCATGAAGACTTCCATAGACTCTCCCACCATGTCAGAGAATATGGCTAACATACACCTTTGAAAAGTCGCAGGTGCATTGCATAAATTGAAAGGCATCCTACGGAAAGCAGAGGTTCCGTAGGGATAGGTGAAACTAGTTTTTTCTTGATCCTCTAGATGGATAGGAACTTGGTTGTATCCCGAGTAGCCATCAAGAAAATAGGAGTACTTCTGCTCGACTAGTCTTTCCAAGATTTGATCGATGAAAGGCAGGGGAAAATGATCCTTTTTAGTGGCTATGTTCAGCTTCCTGCAATCAATACAAACCCTCCATGAGGAAGCTGAACGAGTTGTGACAGATTCTCCTCTCTCGTTAGTCACAACGATAATCTCGGCTTTCTTCAGAACAATCTGCACGGAACTTACCCAAGGACTATCAGAGATTGGATAAATAATTCTTGCATCGAGCCACTTAATGATTTCCTTTTTGACCACTTCTCACATATTTGGATTTAGTCTCCTCTGCATCTGGCGAGAAGGGCGGGATCCATCTTCCAAGAATATTCTATGATTGTCGTAAGATGGCTCGATCCCCCTAAGGTCATGAATGGTCCAACCAATTGCCTCCTTGTGTTCCTTCAGGACCTTGATCAATTTAATCTCTTGCTCCTTTGTTAATTTAGCACTGATAATCACAAGGAGCATATTCTGAGGTCCTAAAAATTGATATTTCAAATTCTCAGGCAATGGTTTCAGTTTAAGCTGGGGTGGGTTGATGATTGATGGTAAGGAAGATGTTGAAGTCTCAACAAGAGGAAGAGGTTGTGAGTGAACAAAATCAATAACCTCTTCAGAAGATGGCAGGTCTGCCATAGAGGGTTGCGGGTCGAATTCGTCATCAAAGGAGGAACTTTCAATTGAAGAAACCATCAAACAAGTTTCAATATTTTCATTATCCCTCTCAAGTTTCTCAATAAATCCACAATCCTCAAATTTATTAATCGCCTTAAAAATATCCAATTTCATTCGTTGATCCCCAAAGGCGATTTCCATGCTATTGCTTTCACAATTAATGTTGGCCTTAGTGGTAGCCAAGAACGGATGCCCCAGAATGATGGGCGTGTTCCTCAGATTTTCAGGTACATCCATGTCAAGGACAAGGAAATCTATAGGAAAATAGAAATCCTTGACCTTAACTATAACATCTTCAATAATGCCTCGCAAATTTGTGACTGAGCGGTCTGCTAACTGTAGCACTACTGAAGTTGGTTGAGGTTCACCTAATCCAAACTTCTCGTAAAGAGAAGTCGGAATTAGGTTGATGGATGCACCCAGATCCAAAAGTGTTCTATCAAATGTGTAATCTCCGATGACACAAGAAATCAATGGAGCACCTAGATCTCTCTTTTTCTGAGGGAGGTGGTGCAGGATAACAGAACTAGCCTGCTTGGAGAGTACCACCTTCCTCGGAACAGATTCTCCTGACTTACACTTTTGTGTACATAAATCCTTTAAAAATCTCGTGTAAGCCAGTATATGCTTAATAGCATCGAGGAGCGGGATATTGATCTCAACATTCTTAAATAGATCTAGAAGCTCCTCATTTCTATCAATAGACTTCTTCTTTGATTTAATCAAGGCTTAAGGAAAAGGAACATGAGTCAAATCTTTGGAATCAGGTTCCTGAGCCTTGATTTCTCCTTCAAAATTCTCCGCTCTCTCCTCAGGTTCTTCAGGATTCAGTAGATCAGAATAGTGTGGTTGTGAATCCTGAGTTTGCTTACCACTCCTCAAGGTGACAGAATTTGCATATGCATAAGAGTTTGGGTCTTGGGGAGGGTTAGGAAAGATTGGAGGGGCTTGATTAGCCAGGAATTTTTGATTCGTAGAAGAAGAGGAGGGACCCAGCTCAACCACTTGAGCATGTGTGTGTGGGTCCCTCTAATTTCCGTACCCATGGGCTTGGTTGCCCGGATTTAGAATATTTCGCAGGTTGGGTACGGGTTGGGATGGTAGAGATCCAGGTTTATGAGAGTTAGCAATGAGCCCAGTCTGCAAGTTGTCTAGTGAAGTTTTCATTTGCTATATGAGCTAAAGCATAAATCCTTGCATCTCTACCATTTGCCGGTTCAAATCAGCCTACCGTACAGGTTGACGGGCATTCCAAGTTAGCTGATTGACCTGATTTAGGGGAAACTGAGTATATACATGACCCTGACCCATTGGTCGTTGCGGAGCATAGTTGCCGAGCCAGAATTGGGTCTGTTGCCCCGGGTTTTTCCAAGAGAAGTTAGGGTGGTTTCTCCAACCTGGATTATAAGCATTAGAGTAGGGGTTGGATCTAACATTCTCTTGTACAGCACAGACATCCTCATAAGGTGAGGATGGAGAGAAAGAAAGGGAAGGATCAGAAAAACTGGGATCAAAGGCCCCAGTTTGGAACCTGTGGGGTTCCGAAAAATGCTAACTCACAGGTTGAGCCGCATTGAGTTGATTCACGAACTCCCATCCAGAAGGAGCTTGTGAAGAATGGAATCTCAAATTTTGGGATTTAGTGGATCAAGAGTTGTTCATAGAATTTCTAGCCATCCACTCTTCCATTCTCTTAGCAACCAAGTCCACCTTGTCAAGTTTGTTACAAATCAACTCCATATCAAATGAATGAGAGTCATGGACTTCATTAACATTTGATCTGGGCTGCTGGGACCGGTTAAATGTATCCATGGAGGCATGATTGATTGAATTCTTGCTCATTTCGTCAAATAAATCGTGTGCACTATCTACGTCTTTATTGAGGAACTTGCCTCCGCAAGAAGCATCCACATGATTTCTGAGATGCTCAGTCACCCCATGATAGAAGATCTGCATAAGTTGTCATTTCTGCACCTCATGGTGTAGACACCTCCGCAATAAGTCCTGGAAACACTCCTAGGCCACATGAAACTACTCCCCCGGCCACTGGGTAAAGGTAGTGATTGCCCATCTCAAGGCATTGGTACGTCCGACTGGGAAGAATTTCTTCAAAAAGGCCAATTTCAACTCATTCCAAGTTGCAATTGGCCTTCCTATTATCCTATACCAATGCGCAGCCTTATTTCTAAGAGAATGGGGGAAGATCCTCATGATCATTTGCTCCACGTTCATGTTTCCTGCCTTGGTGGTTTGGCCCAAAGTGGTCAAGTCTTCCAAGTGCTGAAATGGATCTTCGGAGCCAAGCCCATGATAATGTTTGATCAGGATTAACACCTGGGGCTTGATTTCTATGTCGCCGGCTGGAATTTGGACACCGGGGCATTCCCCGTAATTTGAAGGATCATAAAAATCCTTCAAGGGCTGAGCGCCCTACATTCTCTAGAACCATTCCTACATTCTCTGCATTTGTTCCAGCTGCCTTCAGAATTCCTCCTGTGGATCTCCAGGCAGAGGAGGCTATTGGTCGGCCATGGAATTAATTTGACCAAAATCCAATTTGCGCCTCCTAGAATACTCTAGTGGTCCTTCCAATCAGGGATTCAATGACCGTCTTCCCAGCATAAACTAGGAGAAGGTTGGAAGGATTGGGGATAGGGACCCTGCAGCACAACAAAACAAGGTTGTCCTTAAGTGGGGTAGCCTAAGGATCTACTGACTCCATAAACCTGCCTTAAGATTGTAAATGATTTACTCTACTTGTGTCTGCTCAATCCAACCAGTTAGAAGGAGGGACTGGGAAGAAGGTTCTTCCTTCGAATTTTTCCTACGATTCCTAGCGTACCCCCCAGTCGCGGTCATTTAACACTGCTCCCCTAGCTAGACATCAGATTAACCAGTACAAGTAAATTAATCAAAGACAATCTCAGACTAGGCCCTGAAGAGCGAATCTGACCTTAAGGCCAACATCTACTCAATTTTATTAAGGCCTGGGATTGTGGTGCTTATGGAATGTGATGGGCCCTTAAAATGGGTTGTGCCCTTAATGATTGATTGAGAATTGTGTAAGTGTGTGCACAATCAGGGTTTTCAAGCAAGATTATTTATGATATGTGGATTTTAATGTTCAAATCTTGCTTAAGTAGCTTTTAGGGTTTAAAATTAGGTTGATTGCAATCAAGTTTTGAGGCAAACCAAGTTGTCAAACACGGGTGAAGATATCTTTCCTTTAAAACCAGAAATAAAGTGGAGTGCCTGGAATATACCTAGATTGAAAGTCCTAAGGAGGAGCTACTTGATAAGTTGATTTTAAGTAGAGTGGTGCGGTCCAAACAACTCAAACAACTGGCCACAAATGCACCACTAAGTTAGGCACACAAAGATGGTTAACCTAGAATGATTTCTACTCTTTTATGTGTTGCTTTGTGTGTACCGATTCCATAGATCAAAACCCGGTTGAGTAGAAACAAATCAGTTAGGTTAAGTGACTTGAATGTGGGTGTATGTTGTGTGTTTGTTGAAAATTACCCCACAAGATTACCTTTTTGTTATTTTTTTTATAAACGAGGATGGAATGAATGTGAGTGAGAATCCAAACAACCAAACTATTCCTAGGATTTATGCAAACACCTAGGTTAATTGGAATTTGGATTTAATGTGACAAATGAAATCTATGGAGGGGGTAAGAATGGGGAGCACTTACAGTTGTCTTCAACTGCACTTTACACCGGTCTATCGCTTGATGATTCCCTAATGGAGGTCTCTGCAAAACAATAGACACAAGAGAATGCAAGTTAGAAAATAATTAAGTGCGTGAAATGCGAAAAGAAGATCGGAAATCGTTGCCTCCCCGGCAACGAAGCCAAAATGTTGAATCTCAGGTTGCTACGCTATCGTATTTGGTTTTGAAAAACCTGTTATTGTAGTTTGAAAGCAAAGAACTCATGTTCAATAGATAAAATTTATAATGGAATAGAAATCCTAGGTCGAACTCAGGGAGGCTACGTCGATCAATATTCGCAATTATATTTTTTTTAGAGTTTTTGTTGAAAAGCGAAGCAATGTAATTACAATGAAGTAATATTAACAATCAGAATAAACGAGAGAGAGAGAGAGAAAACATGCACTCAATAATTCAAAATGTTTATGCAATAAAATCATAGAAGAATTACACTAGAAAGCGAGAAATCAGCTACACTAGAAAACAGGAAAATTCTACTCTAGAAAGCTGTAAAGAAGAATGGGAGAGAGAAGTTATCCTCCTCGACGATCACTTGGAGGATGAGCCGGACGAGATGCTGCCAGGACAGAGCGGGAAGAAGGAGGTCGAGGCATGAGGAACAAGAATGGGGTAGCACGTCGTCATCGTCGCAGGATTTGCTTTTGAAATGAGAGCAAAAATTTGACTTTATCTCTCGAGGAGCATCCCGGGTGTGGGACAAGCTTCTCTTGAGCTTTGGAGAGGTAGAGGAGAGAAGGGATGAAAATTTTGTATAGAAGGGGCCTCCTTTTATAGTTGCAAGGAGTGAGGGCAATTTGATCTTTTTAATTTGAAAAACATTAATTCTAGACCTTTAGTGATGGATAAAACCATCACTAAAGGTCCAAACGTGGCCTATGTGGGCGGTGCTCGTACCCCCGCTCGCCTCCCGTGCGTGAAACGCGCGTTCACGTTCTTGAAATCTCGGTCGTTCGATCGCGAGATCGAACGACTGAGATGCATGCTCGTCGCGCCTCCTTAATGCGCGCTCGCTGTGTTTGATCCCACGTTACGAGCGGGCATCTGATGTGGCATGAGCACTATCGCGCGTGCGTGACTACTCGATCGTGATCAAGCTGTCATTCACGCCCGCTCACTGCGCCTCAACAGCTACTCGCGAAGAATCGAACGTGCAACCCTTGAACTCACGAGCACTCTCACCGCTGCGCTACGATGGCTTTTGTGACGCGGGAAGATTTCGTGCGCGTGCATCCACAGCTATTGGATGCACATCCAATGGCAAAGAAGCGACGAAGAAAAGAGGGTGCGGTGGGTGCAGTGGCCGGTTGGGTGGTTGAGACGGTGCCACATGGTGCTATCTTGGCCATCCATCTTCTGGATGATGTAGATGGTACCACGGTTGTCAGATTGAGTCGATTCGAATCCATCTGTGCGGTCGAATTTGTCGTTTGAAGTGCAGATTCACACCATCTTGGCCCATGATCTTCTAGGGTTCCCCGGTCTCTATCTAATGCTATAGATGTCTGATTAGGGCGATCTTGGAGTTGTTGAACTCCAATCGTCACCCTAATCACATCTGTACGGTTGGATCTTCGATCCGAGGCCCTGATAAAAATTTTTCCTTATCCTTGAACATAAAAGGAGACAATTAACCTCCATTTTATTCAAACTAATCTAAATGCAAGATGATGCATGCTATGCAATATTTATAGTATGCAATGCAATTCTATGCTTAAGAACATGCATAAATAGACATCTTATGTAGTGTCAACATGTTTACATCACCTGGGCTACGCCACGTGGTGCAGTCTGGGCCGTCCATCTTCTTTTCGTTGTAGGGACTTCTGTGGAGGTCAGATTGAGTCGATTTTCACGCCGTTAGGCTGTGATCATCGACCTGAATCCATCCATGCAGTTGGATTTGTCATTTGAAGCTCTGAATTATGTCACCTAGTCCCTTAGCCATTGATCTTCCTCAGACTGCATATGGTGCAACGGGACTTCGATTGAGGCGATTTCGGAAGTGTTGGACTCCAATCATTGTCTTGATCAGATCCATATGGTCGGATCGTCAATCCAAGGCTCCAAAATAAATATCCTTCTCTTTTAACCACAAAAAGGATGCAATTAACCTAAATTATATACAACTACTCTAAATGCAGAATGATGCATGCTATGCAATATTTATAACATGAAATTCAAATCTAAGCTTAGGAACATGCATGAATAGACATTTTACCCTCAATAATTGTGCCTACATCACCTTCCAATTCCTGCATACACCATAAAATTGAAATAACAGGGCATTACCCAAATCAACGCCCTCCGCATTCCATGTACACTTTAGTCTCCTAGACCTAACTAAAAATTGTAGCAATTTGACCCCTAAGGATTCATCAACTTAGGCTTGCTATATAGGCCTTAAGTTTTCTCTAGTTAATACCAATTCTATCATCTATATCTAGTGTCAGGCTGAGAGGCTGTGTCAAACGACCAGGCGTGGGTTTGCACATGCCCCTGGGGATTTTCCTAGGAAATGCTTGGGCCTAAACCTCCCCTTATGCAACTTGGCCAAATTTGTTGGTAGAATGGGTATTCACTATTGATTTCTTATTTCCTAAGTAGATCAACTCTTAGGTTATTTTTTTTAGAGAGTAACATTTAAGTTAGGTCTAGAATTTTGTTGCTTGAATTGCGCACTTTCTCTCATCTCTCTCTCTTCTCCTCCCCTCCAATTCTTCCAAAAAAATGTGCATTCATGGGAGAAGGTCCCAAAGCCCACAACTTTAGGGACCATTTGATTTTGCCCCCTGCACCAGCAAATCTTTATTTTCTTCTTCCTCCTCTTCTAAAAATATGGAAAACCCAGGAAACTGACAAAAAAATTCTGCTTCCACTTCTAACCCGTCAGTCGACCCACAAGCTGACTTCCCCATCCCTAATCTCCCTCATCTGGAGCAACCAAAAAATCTTGCAGGGCCAGGTAGCCCTCAAATCCAAACTCAAAATACAAACCCCTTTGCCTTCATGGTCGACCATTTGGTTCAACTACAACAAAACCAAGAAAATTTGGCTAGGATTATGACGAACCTAGCCAACCAAGGGCAAAACCCGCCACCCCGTCAGCAGCCTGTCATTCCTCTTAAGGATTTTTATAATCCTTCCAACTATGAGGAAAGACCTGGGGTGGTCATACCACAAGGGGTTTTTGTGATCAAACCAACTATTCTGAACCTAATCAAGCATTTCCATGGTCTTCCAAGAGAGGACCCTTTTTGTCATCTCGAGGAATTAACTATCCTCGCTCAAACCACTCATTCCAGCAATGTGCAGGAAGATGTGTGGTTAATGAGACTTTTTCCTATCTCTTTAAAAGATAAAGCTTCACACTTGTTTAGAATGGCTGTTCACCCTATCACCACCAAGCCCCAATTAAAGAGTGCTTTTCTTAAAAAAAAAAATTCAATCGGTCGAATTAACGCTTTAAGAAGATCCATAATGACCTTTCAACAAAAAAATGGTGAACCCCTCCATGAATCTTAGGAAAGTTTCCAAGAACTTCTACGAAGTTGTCCCCACCATAAAATTTCACAATGGAAGTTAGTGTAGATCTTCTATCATGGATTAGAAGATCAATTAAAGAGATTTGTGGATGCCTCATGTGGAGGCAATTTCCTTAATAAGGATGCCCAAAGTGCCTACCTCCATTTTGAAAAAATGAATGAAAACTCGTTTAATATGACTTCAATGGACACTTTCAGTAGAACTCAAAACCCCAGATTCATTAACTCCAAATCCACCTCTGTTCCAGTCACTCAGGGATGATCTATATATGTTAGCTCAACGACTGGACCAGATGCAAATTCACCAGAAAAAATGGAAGAAAAGCTCACTCACAAACAAGCTCCACACCTTAATTCTCCACACTTTAACTCTCCATACACTAACACTCCACAACTTCTCTGAAGAGAAAATCTGCACAACATTGATGCTACACCTGCTGGTTAATAGTTTTCTGCTAATTTTACACAAGATTTGACTGGGAATTTTGATTATCTGAATCAGAATATTCTTGATCCCACCATGGAATATATTTATGCTCTCTAGGAGCAATTTAGAAACCCCTCCAACACTTACAATCAAAACTGGAGGACCAACCCGAATCACTCCTAGAAAGCCCCGAACTCGATTCCATTTCCCAAACAAACTCAATTGGGAATTATGGGCAACCCGCATATCAAGCTGGACCATCCTAGGAAGATATTAATACCCTAGTCATGAAGACTCTGCAAGGTATGTAGAATCCAATGACGGAAGTAACCCGCATGATAACAACTTGCAAGAACAAGTTAAGGCTACTCCTGATCATTGACTTACTGGGAATTTACCCTCCCAACCCATGCCCAACTCGAATAATGAAAGGAATCAATTCCAAGGTGGATATCCCGATAAACCCATTCACCCAGCACCTCAGAATCCCTTCCATTTTAATAACAGTCAGGTTTCCCATCTGATTGCACAGCAATCATGAAACCTAAAACACATGAATTGAGCGAGATTCTAGCATAACTTCGAGTCAATGCATGCATAAGCATCGTAATTCGCATACTAGTTAGTTTGAGTAGCCATATAAATAATATCATCATTTTATGACCTAAAAGAGAGATGATTTTAATCGTAGATGATTCAAAGCCACGGATGTTAGATCAAACAAGATAGATCTGATAAGAATGACGATGCGAGTTCAATGCTTCCGAAATCGTCCCAATCAGACAACCAGAGCATCATATGTAGTCCATAGAAGAATGGAGATCATGGAGCCAAAGGACAAAAATCCAAGCCTCAGATGAAGAATCCAACTGAATAGATGCATCCGGATCGACAATCGCGGTCCAACGGTGCAAAAATCAACTCAATTGGAGGTCTACATCACCAGATACAAGGAAAAGAAAATGGACGGCCATGATGGTGCCACATGGTGCCGTCACAGTTGCTCCCTCACCACCGCCCATCTAGGAAGGTCATAGTGCACGTTGTAGGCCGTTGGATCTTCAGCCAACAGCCACGAGCGCGCTACGTCGCCCACCCAGACCGGATAAGCATAAATATATACAAAGAAGTATAACAGAACATGCACGTAGCGCATCAGCTCGCACGCCTGCACGAGATCCGGAGATGCCCGTTCGAGCCTTAATCTATGTGAGGGTGGGCACGGATTAAATCAGGTCATCCGATGTCAAGCGAAGGGCGACGATCTAGTCCAAGTGGCGAAGCGAGGGCGCATCGCGGCCAAACGCTGGATCGGACGTGAGTTTAATGCGCAATCCCACATGCTTTTCAAAACAAGCACGGCGAGGCGCATGCGTTAAGCTGTCTGATCTCTTGATCAGACAACTGACGTTAAGGCGGGATTAAGGCTTGAGCGGCAAGAAGGAAAAGATGAAGGCGTAGGTGAGGAGGATCTAGAGACATGTGATGGAGGATCGATGATGCATGGCATGCCACATGTCAGCACCAGAGTGAATCCATGTGATAAGAGGGAAATTGAAGGAGTTTTGAGGCCAAATCAGAGCCGTTGATCTCCCGACTGATGGATCTGATTAGCCAAGGGGTTGTTGCACGATATTAAGGACAAAAATACCCTTTTTTCCCTCCACAAAAGCTATAAAAGAAGGCCCAAGGCCCCCTAGTTAAAGTATCTCTCTCTCCCATCAACTCCAGATCTCTTCTACCATCTTCTCTGCAATTCTCCATCTCCTTTGCAACTCCATCCCGATGCTCTGGATCTGAGGTGCTGCCGAATCTCGCACAAGTATCCCACAAGCGACGTCATTTCTCTACCACTTTCTTCTCTCTCTTTCTATCTATTTGTCTCTATTAGCATTTTCTACCGTGAAAAAATTTATCTAATTGTAATCAAATTCTAATTCTCTAGATATCTACTTTATACATATATACATATATATATCTAGTTAGAATTAATTTTATTAAAACGCTTCTGCATAAATTGAGATTGCCACCCAACGAATGACCCGGTACTCACTGGAGTTCTATAAATTTATTCGTCGACGTGTTTTTGCACTATACTACAACAAAATAACTTTTAAAATGCAAATTACACGCTGAAAAAGTTGTGCCGTTGCCAGGGAGGCAACGAAAATTTTCAAAGCTTTCTTTGGTGCAAATTTGAGATTTCTAACTTGCTATTTTCGTTGATTTCGTGTGCAGAAAAGCAAGGAAACCAGAATGAAACACGACAATGGGAATTGTGGGTTCGAACCTCAAGTAAGTACCTGTACCTTAGATTAGTTAGATTTAGGATTTGCTTGAGCCTTAGGATTAAATTAGAATTTCTTTGCTTACTGAAAAAAAAAGAAAAAAAAATTTCTTGATTTTCAGGTTGAAATAAAGTTTTATCTTAAAAATTCAATTCCTAGAGATCTGTACGTCCAAAAATTCTCAAAATTATATAAAAATTTTAAAAATTCATGCACTGATCTATTATCAATACGATTATTGTTCTTGATTTTTCAGAGTTCAAAATATCATAAGAATTTTTATACAACTCCGATTGACTTGAAATTTATGGCATTGAATTTTTGAGATAATAAAAAATTTAGGAAAAATCTAAAAAAATTTTTTCTTGCACGTTTGATTGCACGGATTATCCAATCACCAACTGGGGGTCAAAACAAACTACAAAACCCCACGTACACATTAAATCAGAAAAAAATAGAAAACGTGCATTAAAATTCTTAAAAAAATATTTTGACTGCCTAGTTAGTGGTGCAATAAGGGCCAATTGATTTTATTGCTTGGGTTGCACAACTCATCATTTTGGACCTAAAAGAATCATTTAGAACTATCTGTGCTTAGGGCTTCACGCTAACGATAGAGCACACTTTCATTTCCATACTTAAAGGAAATCTATCAAACAAAATGAGATCTGCAAAACACTTTGTGTGCCTCATCAGAACCTTGATTGAAATTATTTAATCAAGTGAACCCTAAAATTCATTAACACAAGCATTTGAATCTTAAAAGATACTTCGTCATAAGAAGTTGCTTGTGAACCCTGTTTGCCTGAGCACTTCACACATTTCAAAGTAAATTTTAAGGGCAAACACCCCCCTAACGCCCATCATATTCCAAAAGCACATCAAACCCAAACCTAAAATTGAGTAGATGTTCCCTAGGCAGGACTAATAGACTTGGGGACTTGAAACTAGATTGGGTTAAGGTCAAGACCTTGTCTACTTGGACCCACTGGTGACAAGAAAGGTTGGTCAATAACCACGTTAACCTTTAGTGGTGTCCCGCCGTGCGGGGTGTCCTAAGGGGCCCCACCCTTCTGGTCAGCCAAGTAATTCAAGGGTTGATCTAACCCAGTCATGTTTTGTGGAGCCAGGATCAGGTCTAATTAGGGTTGACACTCTAAGGACCATCTTGATTGCTTGCATTGAGTAGGTGGGGATTCTGTCATCTGTCTTCTCTCTCATCTACAGACATTCTTTTGATGCATGTAAGGTAGAAGATCTCAAAATCCTGATTTGCTACCACCATTAGAAAGAAATCCTAGGAGAAGACATATTTATCCAAGATCTGAATCTAAACCCTTTGCAATGGCTAGTCATCACGAGGAAGAAGCGATAGATGAACAAAATTTGGATCCTATGACTCTTACAAAGGCAGATCACTAAGTAGGGCCAGCATCATGACCTACAGATGGAAGTCATAGTGCAGGCCATCACTCGACTCTAAAACGGAAGGGCAGACTAGCCCCTCCGTGACTTTTATAACCCTCCTAATGTCCAACCTGAACCCTTTGTTAGGGTACCTCAAGATGGGGAAGATTTCGAACTCAAACCTCAGATCATTAACTTGATTCCCCACTTCCATGGTCGTGAGTCAGATGATCCCTTCCACCACCTTGAAGAGCTCCTACACATAGGAAGAACTTTTGGCCCTAGGAACATGAATGAAGGCACCCTAATGATGATAATGTTTCCATTCTCCTTAAAAGATAGAGTTGCACATTGGTTGAGGACAATTGGTAGACCAATCCTAACTTGGGAAGACCTGAGAAGCACATTCCTAAAGAAATTCTTCCCCGTAGGAAAAACTAATGCCCTTAGATGTGCCATAACAACCTTTAAGCAGAACCCCGGGGAACAACTACATGAGGCTTGGGAGAGGTTTAATGATTTAGCTAGGAAATGCCCTCATCATGGGATTCCAAAGTGGCACTTGGCCCATATTTTCTATTATGGGTTGAGTGATAATATGAAGAATTTTGTTGATGCGGCATGTGGGGGCAATTTCCTGAGTCGAGATGCTGAGGGAGCCTTTCAAATGTTCGAGAATATGAGTGAAAATTCCCTCAACAATGCCTTAATGTCCGCCTTTAACAGAGCTAATCAATCAAGGAGCGGAGTTTATGAAGTTAACAATAATTCAAACTTTGTTGATTTAGAGCTAATTGCACAATGATTAGACATGGTGGAACTCATGGGAAAGAATGTGGAGAATTTGGATAAGAAACTAGATAATCTTCTAAAAGGTGGGAGTTCCTTAGGTATACAATCTAGATTAAACCCTATGCCTACCCAAGGAATGAATATGTTAACCCACAACCAACTCCCCAACCCACTAGGTTAAGAATAAATGCACAACATCAATGACCTAACAATGACTCCACCTATGAGCCAATTGTACTTGGATCCATCTCTTTCTAGGTACCAAGGAGGGACCTTGATGTCCTCGAATTCTGAACTAGGTAGCTCGATGCCTAGTTATCCTAAGGATGTGAATGCACTCTAGGATTACACTAGAAATGAGCCTTATTCAAGCACTTACAACCTTGGATGGTGCAACCATCCTAACTTTGCTTGGTCAAGTCAGAAACTCGCCTAGGGTCCTAACTTGACTAAGCCAAACACTTATGGGAAACCTAGTAGGTATACACAACCACGCACATATCAACCATAACCTACTCAGGAAAACCAGCCCTCCGATTTGAGTCTGGTCCTCAAAGAAATGAGAGAGATGAATCTGAGAAATAAGGAAGACATGAATCAATGCAGACAGAACTAAAGAGACGACTAGACTAGCTAGTTGATGCTAGACAACACGGGATGCTACCATCCCAACCCGTCCCCAACCCAAGAAATTTTAATAGGGTTAACCAAAGCAACACACAGAAGCAACAGGCACATGTAGTTCAACCTGCTCCCCAGCACCCACCTGGTTTTGCCAACCCTAGTCAGGCTCCACCTATTTTGCAGAACCCACCTCAACCTTTCAACCATAACATCTTTGCCGGCGTAGTAACCTTGAGAAGTGGGAGACAGACCCAAGATCCTCACCCTTCTAAATCTAGACCTAGACAAGATCTTGAGGAGCCCAAATCTGACCTAGGAGATCAAGAAGACAAGGATCAGGACCCAAACACTCATGATTTCTCTCAAGCACCCTTTCCTGAAGCCTTGAACAAACCTAGGAAAAAGAAACTCAATCCATCTATGGAGTGGCTTGATATTTTTAAACAAGTCCAAGTGAACATACCACTCCTCAAAGCCATTGAGAATGTCTCGGCCTGTGCGAAATTTTTAAAGAAAATGTGCACACCTAAATGATAGGCCAAAATAGCAAAAAGGGTAGTGTTATCCAAACAAGCTAGTGTTGTTATCCTTAGAAACCTACCCTGAAAATAAAAAGACCCAGGAGCCCCTCTGATCTCGTGTGTTATTGGAGATACCACTTTTGAAAGGGCTCTATTAGATTTAGGTGCCTCCATAAATCTGATCCCCACTATGTTATATGAAAAATTCAACTTTGGAGAGCTAAAAACTTATTGAGGTCACATTACAATTAGCTGATCGACCTGTGACCATGCCAAGGGGGATTATTGAGGATATAATTGTCAAGGTTCGTGATTTTTATTTCCCAGTAGATTTCTTGGTCCTTGACATGGAGGTACCAGAAAACTTGAAGAATACCCCAATAATCCTAGGAAGACCCTTTTTAGCCACTGGCAAGGCGAACATTGATTGTGAATCTGGTAATATGGAAATCAAATTCAGGGATAAGGAAACCAAGATTAACATCTTTAAGGCCATTAAACAATTTGAGGGTTGTGGAATGATAGAAGATTATGAGGATCACACTATTGAATATCATATGGAATTAGGAATATCCCAATCCGATCCTATAGGCCTTGACACCCAAACTAATCAAGAGGTCAACCCACCAATCACTGAGTTGATTCTTAGACCTCTTGAGGGTAACTACGATCCACCATTGGACCCTTTATCCCAAGGACCCAAACCTTAACTTAAACCTCTTCTTGATCATATAAAGTATGTTTTCTTAGGAACTGATCAGACTTATCTAGTAATCATTAGCTCTTACTTAACCCAGACTAAGGAAAATCAATTAATTCAAGTTTTGGGAAGAAACAGTAGAGCAATTGGTTGGACATTAGATGATCTAAGGGGAATCAGTCCTACTTACTGCACCCATAAAATCTACACTAAGGATGGATCAAGACCCTCCTGGGAAATGCAGAGACGATTGAATCCCAACATGCGGGAGGTAGTGAAAAAGGAAATAATTAAGTGGTTAGATGCAGGAATAATCTACCCAATCGCTGATAGCCCATGTATCAGTCCTGTACAAGTGGTTCCTAAGAAATCTAGGCTAACTGTGATTACTAATAACAATGGGGAAATGATTCCAACCCACACAACTTCCTCTTGGAGAGTTTGCATAGACTACAGGAAGCTAAATAGTACAACAAAAAACGACCACTTTCCACTACGCTTCATTGATCAAATCTTGGAAAAACTAACTGGCCAAAAAATTCTTATGCTTCTTGGATGGCTATTCTGGCTACAATCAAGTAACCATCCACCCTGATGATCAAGAAAAAACCACCTTCACATGTCCCTACAGAACATTTGCCTCTCGTAGAATGCCTTTTGGATTATACAATGCACCAGCGACCGTTCAAAGGTGCATGCTTGCAATCTTTTCAGACATGGTGGATGATTTCATACAAATCTTCATGGACGATTTTTCTGTGTTCAGGGACTCTTTTGACTCATGTTTGATCAATCTAGAGAAGACTCTACAGAAATGCATTGAGGTGAATCTTGTTCTATCTTGGGAAAATAGTCACTTCATGGTTAAGGATGGCATAGTTCTTGGCCATGTTTTGTCTGAAAAGGGGATCGAAGTGGATAAGGCCAAGGTGGACACTATAACTAAACTCCTGCTACCTTTGACGGTTAAGCAAGTGAGATCATTCCTTGGACACGTGGGATTTTACCATCAATTTATTAAAGACTTTTCTAAGGTGGTGAGGCCCTTAAGCAACTTGCTAGAAAAAGATCAACCCTTTGATTTTGATTCCAATTGCTTAAGGGCTTTCAATCAGCTGAAGGAGGCTATTACACAATCTCCCATCTTACAACCTCCTAATTGGGATCATCCTTTCGAAATCATGACTGACGCCTCTGATTTTGCCGTTGGGGCAGTCTTGGGACAAAAGGTAGACAAGAAACCATCCTTGATTTAATATGCTAGTAAAACCCTGGATGAAGCTCAAAGAAACTACACCACTACAGAAAAGGAGTTGCTGGCCATAGTGTTTGCTCTACAGAAGTTTAGATCTTACCTACTGGGATCTCATGTCAAAATCTTCACATATCACACTGCATTAAGGCACCTGATGTCAAAAAGGGATGCAAAACTGAGATTAATCAGATGGATTCTTCTGTTACAAGAATTTGACTTAGAAATCAAAGACAAAACTGGTACCCAAAATGTAGTAGCAGATCATTGCTCCAGAATCCTGGTAGACTCTACAACTCCTCAACTCTGTGATTCTTTCCCTGATGAGACTCTCTTGACTATTTGCAAACTACCTTGGTTTGCAGATACTGTCAACTACTTGGTCATTGGAAAACTGCCCATGGATTGGCCTAAGCATAAGCGAGATAAGTTGATTTTCGATGCCAAATACTACTTTTGAGAAGACCCAGAGCTATTCAAAGTTTGCGTGGATCAGGTTATCCATCGTTGTATTCCAAATGAGGAGATCACAAGTGTACTAGAATTCTGCCATACTTATGCTTGTGGACGTCACTTCTCAAGAAAAAAGACAACAACCAAGGTACTGCAGAGTGGATTGTATTGGCCATCTTTATTCCGCGACTCGTACAACTTCTGTAGGTCATGTATCAATTGCCAAACCTTAGGAAACATGACCAGGAAGGATATGATGCCCCTAAACCCAATCCTTGAAGTCGAGATCTTTGATGTGTGGGGCATTGATTTCATGGGACCTTTTACTAATTCATTTGGGTACCTGTACATTCTGGTAGCAGTCGATTACGTATCCAAATGGATTGAGGCCATCCTGACCCGAACTAATGACCATAAAGTGGTCAAGGGCTTTGTAAAGAAGAACATCTTTAGTTGGTTCAATGTGCCCAAAGCTCTGATTAGTGATGGTGGGTCCCATTTCATTCACAATCAATTTAGGACCTTACTAGACAAGTATGGAGTCACTCACAGAATCACTACTCCATACCATCCACAGACCAACGGACAAGCTGAAATCTCCAATCGAGAAATTAAAAAGATCCTTCAAAAGACGGTCTGCCCAGATCAGAAAGATTGGTCTACCAAATTGGATGATGATCTCTGGGCCTACCAGACTACGTATAAAAATCTGATTGGAATGTCCCCATTCTGTTTGGTCTGCAGAAAATCTTGCCATCTGCCTGTTGAACTTGAACATAAAGCTTATTGGGCAATTAGAACATTTAATCTCGATCTTGATCAATCTGGATGACAAAGAAAACTCTAATTGACTGAATTGGATGAAATCCAGAATGATGCTTATGAAAGTGCAAGAATCTATAAGAATAGGACAAAGGCTTTACATGACAAATACATCTCCAGAAAAAGCTTTGTCCCTAATCAAAAGGTTTGGTTATTTGATGCACGCTTGAAGCTCTTTCCGGGAAAATTAAGATCAAAGTGGATAGGTCCCTACATTGTAAGAAAAGTCTACCCTCATGGAGCTGTGCTTATCCTAGATCCTAAGTCTGGTCTTGAAACATAGGTAAATGGTCAGAGATTGAAACCTTATATCACTTAGAATTGTGATCCCATTCCAGATGGTCACATCAACAATCTGGAATCCTATTTAAGCTGAACTAAGTCCGGCAAATGATGTTAAACTTAGCTCTGGCTAGGAGGCAACCCAGTATTCATTATAGGTAGCTCTGCATCTTTTGCAACCACACTGACCTGGATCAACAAGAAAATTCAGGTGATATGCCCTCCTCTTGCTTATTATATTTTTATTTTCATGCATACATTTCAATGAGGACATTGTAATGAATAGGCATGGGGGGGTGGACATTGCATGTTTAATTTTTACGTCAAAAAAAAAATCGCATTTAGGCATAAAGAATATTTATTAAGGTTTTATTAGGGATTTATTCTTAAATGGATTTCTGAGTTTAGAATCCAGTACAATTTCACACTTACACGTAGAATTTGCAATGGATCCTCTGTGATGACCGATAAACATCTTTAGTTTATTAAGAAGAAGCAATGCTTCTCCTAAGCCCTTAGATAGTAATTGGGGAGTCAAGCAAACTATCTTTTAACAGATCCACCAAACACATGTTAGATGAGAGTAGAAAGTCTACTGGTGCTCTAAGGCTAGTATGAGGAATCTTAACTTCTGGATAATGAGATAATGATACTCAGAGTTAGGCATAGTTTTCACTCTCGATTTCTACGTACAAGTTCTTACTGCAAATCTCATGAGAGCCACCAAATAAGGCAAATACGCAGAGAGCGAGTTCTGATAAAACTAGGACTGAGGTGGATGGTCACGACCGTCCTTTACGGAATCCTCGACTGAAGGAGGGTTTTGATATCAAGGTCAGAAATACATTGTCCTATACATTCCTTTCCCAGTGTCGAGAATAGGCACTTCCACCAAATAAGCCACCCAATATCCTCTTAAACACCCATAATCTCGAATAATGCCTCGTGAATAAAAGTCGTATATGTTACTGTGTTGCGTTAGTAGATGTCTGAATGTAAAAGAAAAAGAAAAAAAAAGAGGTATATATGTCTATGCATATAGAAAAAAGATAATATACATATACAAAAAAAAAGAGTAGAAAAGAGAGAAAGAAAAAGTAGAAAAGAAAAGAAAAGAAAAAAAAAAGACTTTATAAGTGTTTTTAGAGTTTATTTCAAGTGTATTGAAGCAACAACACCCATCACCCTCATGATCCACCAAAAATAGCCTTGACCTACTTTTCTGTATTTCTGGTTGCCTGAATACGGGCTGAGGAATGCTGACTTAGTCGTAGAGTTATCAAAACCTAATCAAAGTGTTAGTGCCAGGAGAGACCACCAAATATACTGATAAATCTGGTGAGATTGTGAGCTCAGAAAGAAAGAAAAGAAAATGAGAGAGAAAGAAAGAGAGAGAACGCATACAAAGGAACTAAAGAGAGCATAATTTCTCTGCCTCTCTCTGAGTTGAATTATTTAACAATCCGAAAATACTAAGTTCTAAAGTACTAGTATATATGTAGCACCAGATGAGTGTGAGCCACCAAAAATAAATCCACTTGACTCAAAAATCTTCTACCTAACCCGAAAGCCCAGGTTGAATTTACAGATTACTTCATAACCCCGAGGGGAGAAGTTTGCCTATCCTAATAGATTTTTTCTAAGGGTGAAGTACGAGCTTTAGAAGTGGATTGACTTTTCACTTGGATCAATTGCATAGACTACAACAAATACATTCATGATTATTTGGATTACTAAAGTATTGGATGAAAACAAAAGACATAAATCTTTAGTCAAACTTTTGATAGAAATCTATCATGTAAGACCACTTTGCATTTAGTCTTGCATTTGCTAGGGACTAGCAAGATTTATGCATGGGGGTGTGATTGGGCAGCAATCATGCAACCTAAAACACCTGAATTGAGCTAAATTCTAGCATAACTTCGAGTCAATGCATGCATAAGCATCGTAATTCGCATACTATTTAGTTTGAGTACCCGTATAGATAATATCATCATTTTATGACCTAAAAGAGAGATGATTTTAATCGCAGATCATTTGAAGCCACTAATGTCAGATCAGACTGAACATATATGATCTGAATGACGACAGGAGTTCAACACTTCTGAAATCGTCCCGATCAAACAACCAGAGCATCGTATGAAGTCCATAGAAGAATGAAGATCATGGAGCCAAGGGACAAAGATCTGAGCCTTAGATGAAGAATCCAACCACATGGATGAATCTGGATCGACGATCGCAGTCCAATGGCACAAAAATCAAGTCGATCGAAGGTCTACATCACCAGATACAAGGAAAAGAAGATGGACGACCATGATGGTGCCACGTGGCGCCATCACAGCAGCTCCTTCACCACCGCCCATCTTGGAAGGCCGCACTACATGCTGTGAGCTATTGGATCTTCATCCACTAGCCACGAGTGCTCCACGTCGCCCGCCCAGACCGGATAAGCATAAATATATAAAAAGAAGTAAGTATAACAGAATGTGCACGTAGCGCATTAACTCGCACGCCTGCGTGAGATTCGGAGATGCCCGTTAGAGCCTTAATCTGCACAAGGGTGGACACGGATTAAATTAGGTCGTCCGATGTCAAGAGGAGGGCGGCGATCGAGTCCACATGGCGAAGCGAGGGCACGCCGCGGCCGAGCGCACGATCGGATGCACGTTTAATGTGAGATCCCACGTGCTTTTCAAAACAAACACAGCGAGGCGCATGCGTTAAGTCGTCCAATCTCTTGATCGGATGACTGATGTTAAGGCGGGATTAAGGCTTAAGCGATGAGAAGGAAAAGACGAAGGCACGGGTGAGGAGGATCCAGAGACGTGCGATGGAGGATGGATGATGCACGATGTGCCACATGTCAGCACCAGAGTGAATCCGCGCAATAAGAAGGAAATTGAAGGAGTTTTGAGTCCAAATTAGAGCCATAGATCCCCCAATCAACGGATCTGATTAGCCAAGGGGTTGTTGCACGAGATTAAGGGCAAAAATACCCTTTTTTCCCTCCACAAAAGTTATAAAAGAAGGCCTAGGGCACCCCAGTTGAAGTTCTCTCTCTCCCATCAACTCTAGATCTCTTCTACCATCTTCTCTGCAATTCTCTGTCTCCTCTGCAACTTTGTCCCAGTGCTCTTGATCTGAGGTGCTGCCACATCTCGCACAAGCATCCCACAAGCGATGTCGTTTCTCTGCCACTTTCTTCTCTCTTTCTCTCCCTCTCTCTTTCTATCTATCTATCTGCCTCTATTAGCATTTTCTACTGTGAAAAGCTTTTTCTAATTGCAATAAAATTTTGATTCTCTGGATATCTGCTTTATACATATATATATCTAGTTAGAATTAGTTTTATTGAAACACTTCTGCATAAATTGAGATTGCCTCCCTGCAAACGACTCGATACTCACCAGAGTTTTATAAATTTATTTGTCAACGTGTTCTCGCGCTATACTACAACTAAATAACTTTTAAAATACGAATTACGCACCAAACACCGTCATCGTAGAAACAACTATACTGAAAATGCAGTTACTTTGAAAAATGGGAAAACCACTCAAGATCCCCTTCCTGCTAAAGAAACCTGTTTTAATAAAAAATAGATCAACTCTTCTCCCTCTTCCTCTAACCCTCTTTAGGAACCTAATAATGCAAAACAGGAATACCTTATATCTTTTCCACAAGCCCTTCACTTTTCACACACCAAAAAGAAGAAATCCGAGCCCATTGATAAGGAATTAATGGATCAGTTTGGGCAAATAGAGATTAACATCCCTCTCCTAGATGGCATAAAATATATTCCTGCCTATGCAAAATTTTTGAAAGATTTGTGTACTCCCAAAAGGCAGCCCCAAAACCTAGGAAAGGTAATCCTTCCAGAGACAGTTAACTCAGTTGTGCAGAGCAAACTGCCTCTTAAAAAAAAAAGATCCAGGTGCACCCCGCAGTTGTTTTTGAGGAAGTTAAGATCGGCGAATTAAAACCTGTTGAGGTTACTCTTCAATTAGCAGACCGATCTACAATAAACCAAGGGGAATTGTTGAAGATGATCTTGTCCAGGTCAAAAATTGTCTATTTGCAATAGCTTTTTAGTCCTAAACATAGAGGTATCGGAAGCTTTAAAATTTGACCTGATAATTCTTAGAAGACCATTCTTAGCCACCGCCCATGCTAATATTGATTGTGATTCTGGCAAGATGAAGATCATGTGTGGTGGTGAATTTGTTACCCTAGATATTTTCCAAGCATCTAGGCGATTCCAAGAACTTGATTTCTTTGATGATTTGGATTCAGAAATGAAAAATATAGTGGAGGAAACTTTGCAGATTTCACACTTGGGCTCCTATTTTGCCATTAACACGGTTCCTGAACAGTCCACTTCATCCCACCCTCCCACCCTAACCACACATTCTTCAACTAACACTTTAGCTGACCCCTTCACTCTCACTTCACCACTAACTCCTAAAGCAGAAGTTCTTTCGATGCCGAGCCCACAACTGGAGTTAAAACCTTTGCCTGACTCCCTTAAATATGTTTTCCTGGGTCCTAATTAGACCCTGCCCCTGATCATAAATTCTGGACTTACTGGGCACAAGAGGAACAACTTCTCCAGGTTTTAAGTAAAAATCGAAAAGCTATTGGCTGGACCCTTTATGACCTTAAGGGTATTCATTCATCCTATTGCACTCATAGCATCTATCTTGAGGACGATTCTCGCCCCTCCCACCAACCACAAAGCCACCTGAACCCTACTATGCAGGAGGTTGTAAAAAAGGTGATTATAAAGTTGTTTGATGCTGATACCATCTACCCCATTTCTAACAGCTCCTGGGTTAGTCCCACTCAAGTTGTTCCTAAAAAGGATAGACTAATAGTTGTCACCAATGAAAATGGGGAAAACATAGCCACTAGGACTGCTTCTTCTTGGCGCGTGTGCATTGATTACAGAAAATTAAACACCGCCACCAAGAAGGGCCATTTTCCACTCCCTTTTATTGATCAAATCTTGGAGCGGTTAGCCGGGCGCGAATACTATTATTTTCTTGATGGGTATTCTGGCTATAATCAAGTAGAGGTCCAACCAGAGGACCAAGACAAAACTACATTCACCTGCCCCTTCGGAACCTTTGCTTTCAGAAGAATGCCCTTCGATCTCTGTAACACACCGGCAACTTTTCAACAGTGTATGCTTGCAGTACTTTTAGACCTGGTAGGTTGATGTATGGAAGTCTTTATGGATGATTCTCTATTTTTGGAGATTCTTTGGACCTTTGTCTTCGGAATCTTGAAAGAACCCTCCAAAAATGCATCAAAGTTAATCTCGTCCTCAATTAGGAAAAAAGTCATTTCATTGTCCAGGAAGGTATTGTCCTGGGCCATGTTATTTCTAAAAAAGGAATTGCTGTAGATTGAGCTAAAATTGATGCCATTTCTAAGCTCCCACCACCCACTATTGTGAAGCAGATTCACTCCTTTTTAGGGCATGTGGGTTTCTACTACAGTTTCATTAAAAATTTTTCCCAATCTCCAAATCCTTAATTCAATTACTTACTAAAGACCAGCCATTCGATTTCAATGATAAATGCTTGGAGAGTTTTTTGAGGTTGAAGAAGGATGTTACTGAGGCACCAATTTTATAGGGACCTAATTGGAATTGTCCCTTTGAACTTATGACTGATGCCTCAGATTTTATTGTGGGGGCTGTTCTAGGGCTAAGAATTGACAAGAAGCCCATTATGATCTATTATGCTAGCAAAACTCTTAATGATGCACAATAGAATTACACAGTACTGAAAATGAACTTCTTACCATTGTATTTGCCTTAGAAAATTTTAGATCCTATCTTTTGGGGTCACATGTCACTATATATACTGACCACTCAGCACTTAAATATTTGCTGACAAAAAAAGATGTGAAACCCTGCCTTATCCATTGGATCCTGCTGCTCCAGGAATTTGACCTGGAAATCAAGGATAAGGCAGGATCGCAAAATGTAGTGGCCGACCATCTCTCTCATCTTATGACGAATGACATGATGACCCCCCCTAATCAATTCCCTAATGGAAGCATTTTAGCTGCCAATACCCACCCTTGGTTTGCACCCATTTCAAACTATCTAGTAGCAGAACGAATCCCCTCTAATTGGACAAAAACAAAAAGGGATAAGTTCTTTGCTGATATTAAATACTATTTTTGGGAGGAGCATGACCTTTTCCACATTTGTGCTGATCAGGTCATTAGACGATGTGTCCCTGATTCAGAAATTCATGATATTCTTGACACATTGTCATTCAATGGCCTGTGGAGGACATTTTTCAGGCAAGAAAACTGCAGCTAAGATCCATAATTCTGGATTCTTCTGGCCCAGCCAACACAAAGATGCTCATTCTTTTGTTCGGTCCTGTGTGCATGGCCAGAGCATCGACAACATGACTCGGAAGGATATGATGCCCCTTAATCCAATTTTAGAGGTTGAAATTTTCAATGTATAGGGCATCGACTTCATGGGACCGTTCATCAACTCTGGTGGGTATTTGTATATACGAGTCACAGTCAACTATGTTTCTAAATGGATTGAAGCAATACCCACCGGCACCAATGATCACCGTGTCGTTGTCGAATTTATTAAGAAAAATATTTTCTCAAGATTCGACATTCCAAAGGCCATTATCAGTGACAGAGGCTCACACTTCACTCACTTACAATTCCATCAACTTCTTTCTAAATATGGGGTTAATCACAAAATTTTCACTCCTTATCACCCCCAAATAAATGTCCAGGCAGAAGTTTCTAACCGGAAAATCAAAAATATTTTACAACAGATGGTTAGGCCAGATCATAATGATTGGTCCACCAAGTTGGATGATGCTTTATGGGTTTACCGTACCACTTTCAAAACCCCACTCGGCATGTCTCCCTTTCGTCTGATTTTTGGGAAGGCATGCCATCTCCCTATAGAACTTGAACATATGGCTTTCTAGGCAATAAAGTAATTAAATATGGATTTATCTGACGCTGGTATCCACAGAAAATTGTAATTGACTGAACTGGAAGAATTATGTAATTTTTCTTATAAAAACGTGTACATTTATAAAGATCGAACAAAGAAATTTCATGATAAACACATTATTTGGAAACATTTTGACGTTAATCAACGCATTTGGCTTTTTGATGCAAGATTACGTATTTTTCCTGGAAAGTTACAATCAAAATGGATCGGCCTCTTTATTGTCCTAAAAACATATCATTACGACGCTATTGATCTTTTTGATCCCAAAACTAATACGAGTTTTCAAGTCAACGGCCAACGTTTAAAGCCCTATTTTGATCATGCTCTGAATCTTCCTTCAGAACCTTTTAATTTAACCGAATCGACCACAACTGATCACTGATGCACACTACGCCCGGCTGAATGGCATAAAAGATAGCACTGGATGGGAGGTAACCCATCATTTTTCTTGCTTTCTTTTTTCTTTCTTTCTCCAGGTCTTGACTATCCTAAATCCAACCACCTTTTACTAAGGTAATCCATCTTCCCCTCCTAATGGATGAGGACACTGCATATCTTAAGCATGGGAGGGTATTTTTAAACTTTTGACGATCGATTTAGGATTTTCAAAACCTAAAAATAGGCTTTCTTTCTTTTTCTTATTTTTTGCATGCATACCCAAAAAAACAAAATGTTGAAAACTTTTTGAGGAAAAGTTCGAAATCGGGACCAAGGTTGAAAACTCACTTTTGGTACAATGGGATTTTATCTTTACAAAACTAGGGATAAGGATACTGATCTAATCATTAGAATTTTAGGGTATATTTTTTAGACTAGATTAGATATCCTCATCCAAAATTCCACCTGAACACATGATAGTTCAGGTGACTTGATCCTCTTTTGTAATATGAAAAGTATCTGGCTTAGTTTCTTATTCAAAAACTTGCATTTCTTGCAAAACTTCCTGTGTCAAATTTCACACACAAGCCAACACCTAAAAACTACTAAAAATTAGAAAAACCCCCTTGTTTGGCCTTAGTAAAAGTCTGAAGTAGATCATTGGTTTGAGTTCCCACCGCCGAGAAGGAGGAAAATGCCTCCTTTGAGGACGCGACGTCAACATGTTACCACCTTGATGCTGCTCTATATCTATATTACATATCTTTAGATGGAGCATTGAAGCGCATTTTTGCAGCTCAAGTGTCATGGACGGTGCTCTACCTATAGTGTCGGAGCAAGAGCCTGAGTTTGCTTGGAACGCCCCTTTACAAAGCATTGTGTTTTGGGGTTGTGAGCTCCTGGGTGGTGTCATGGACAGTGCTATCTCTAAGTACTGGCGCCAGAGCCCCATCGAAGATTGGTAATGGGAATGATGATCCCAACACATTTGTTGTAAGACTAAGCTAAAAATAAGCATGGGGGACAAAAAAAAAAGTTTTAAACCAAAAACATGCCCTTATAAATGTTGATTTTTCACAAGCACAGACACAAGGTTTTAAAGGTTATTGCAAGTTGCAAATGAAATTCAAGAGCCAAAAAAATCCTAAAAACAAAAATTTCAAGGCATCTGAATTAACAAGGAGTTAATCTATGAATTTTGTTGGAGGATATATTGATCCAATTTTTGTCTAATTTTTGGATTTGAAAACAAATCCCAATGTTTATCTTTAACATATCCCATACCTCCTGTGTTTAGACCAACCAAGGTCCCATAATCTCTTTCTCCTCAAAAGTTGAAAAAATTAGATTTCTCCAAAATTCTATTTTGTAAAAATTAAAGTTTTGCTATGAGACTAGCAAAAGATAACCATGGGGGTATGATAAATGCTAGTTTATCATCATTCTTATGCATTAAAACAAACCTAGCTCTTAGGTTTTTGTTCCGCAAATGGGTTTTTGGGTAGCATTTAGGCATAAATTAGGTTAGGATTGAATTTTACTTTTTTAGTGTCTTTTTGATATGTTTTTCTGAGTGTTAGGATTGTTAGATCCCTAGAACCCTAGCACTCGGGAAGGCAATTGGTGAAGGAGAAGCTCAAACCAGCTAGAACTAAGCTTGATCCAGCTCACCATAGTTGGAATCCAGCTCACTTGAACTAGGGTTAGCTTATCCTAGCTCAATTCAGCTCATCTCAGCTGAATGGTAGCTCAAGAGAGCTCATCTTAGCTCACCTTAGCTTAAGTCAGCTCAAATCCAGCTCAACTTAGTTGAGTCTAGCTCATCTCAGCTCCCATCAATACATTGGGAGCTCTATCTAGCTCAACTGAGTTGACTGGAGTTCACCTCAGCTCAAAACTAGCTACATCCAACTCCACTCAACTCCAGCCTACTGAAGATGACTTCATCTTATCTCAGGAAGCTCAAGTCTAGCTCTCGAGGACTCAGCTTAGCTCAACTTAGTTAAGCTAAGCTACCTTAGCTACCTCAACTAGCTAGGTCCTCCCCAGGAGCATCAGACCCTGCTCACCTCTGCTCATTTCAATAGAAGCCATCTTGCTTTAGCTTGACTTAGCAACTAGCAAAGAACTAGCAAGCTAAGCCAGCTAAAGTAGCTCCATACCACCCTCTTCAGCAGCTGCCAGCTCCAGACTTCTTCTATCCAACTCCTCCCCTCAAACCAAAGCTCCAATTGCCTCCTCCTCTACTCTATAACAAGCTAAGCTCCAGTTCCCTTGGCTAACCATCAACTCAACCTAACCCTAACTCCACCTACATAAGCTCCAACTTCAAGTCCACCTAGCTACCTACTCCTAATCCTAGTTGGTGCCACCACCTTCACCACCTTTCACCCCTCGACCAACCACCAAAAGACACCAAAAGCTGGTGCCAAACCTAACCCTAACCACCTCCCTTTTGGTGCCAACTTCATCCCCCATCTACACCCTACACCTACCCCCTCCAAGCCATATCCACCATCCATCTCACCCCCATTCTAGAAGCTTTCCCTTTGGCGCCAAACCTAGGCTCCCCTTCATGGTTGGTGCCAACACCTTGCATCCCTTAGCCACCATAACTACCTGCTACAAGTCCCTTGAGTTGGCGCCAAATGATCTCCACCATAGGATCCTTAACCACCATCCCAAATCCCATCCTAGCCCTACACTCCATCTCCACACCAACCACCACCTTCTACCTCTATAAAAACCCATCACCTACCACCAAAAAAATCATCCTCCATTAGTGTTAACTCTACCCTATATCCACCTACATCTTACGACCAAGAAGAAGAAGGAGAGAAGAAGATTAAGGGGGCATCCTACCCGCCCCCTTGGTGCCTTCTTCCCCTTCTCTCTTCTTCTTATGCCACGCCAAGGAAGGGGAGCATTCCACTAGAAGGATGGCCAGTTAATTGGAGGAGGAAGGGTGGTGCATGTCCACCCTTGGGAGAAGCATAGGCACGCCCCTCTTTAGGGCTTGCCTCAAAGGACATCATCTTGGCGGAGCTTTGCAAGGAAGGAGTTGGAAAGCCCCTTTTCAAGCCTAGGAGTCACTGAGCTTGGAGCAAGGAGCCTCTCATCTTCACCATCATTACAGGAGGATTGGTGTTTTTGTCATTTTTTGTAGTTTTTCTAGTAGTAGAAAGCATTCCACTACTAGGGTTCTCGTGTAAACAATCTTCCTTATTAAATCAAGTTGCTTTCTTTACAATTCTTTTGTCGCATTTGTTTTCTTTCTTTCTAGCACTCTTCACTCCCTCTCCCTAATTACTCTAGGCCTCCACGTGCCTAGGGTGAGCTTAGGGGGAGGAATTAATTGTCACTTAGGTTTTAGCTTAGTGATTGTAGGCGTTAGTTGCTTTCTCGCCAACAACTCGCGTATTTGTCGTTATTTCAAAACGTAAAAGAATATAAATTTAAAAATACCAAAAAGAAAGTTGATTTCCATTTTCAAGTAAGAGATTTATAATTGCAACAATTGCCTCCTTAGACGACCCTAGATACCCCACTATCTAGGTTTAAAAATTTAAAAGAGAAAGCGGAATTATGCATAGCAACAACATTAAAATCCCCATTTATAAAACTATGTATTTCCATGATTAGCATTACCTTAATTAACTTATTCTAAATAACTTAGCTAATGATATTAAGTCCTTAATGTTAACTTAGGATAAGGAGACACTCAATTGATGATAATAAGGCCAAATTGATGTATATTTTATGCTTAAGCCTATTATTAGTTTTATCGATAATTAACCTTATTTATATAATATTAATGACTAATTAACTAGGTAAACTGCCTATTTTTAGTGAATTATGAGTTATGATGAGTACCTCATCATCAAGTACCTCAGGCAGTGTCAAGTCAAGGGTAGAACAGAATTGAGGCTCATGAGTCTAAGAATCTATTAGTGTACCTTCAACCAACTGGTCTAGTAAATCCAATGAGCAGATTCTCTCAATAATGCTACAAGATGGTCCCTTTTAGACTTTGAAAATATCTATTTTCATTGTTTAGTCCCCACATTTTAATTCTAATAGGTGCTCCTCACAATCAATGGTTGCCTTAGCTATATCCAAGAAAGGTTTACCTAGTATGATGTGTGTGTTGTGAATATCTTCAAGTACATCTATGTCAAGGACAATGAAATCCACCAAAAAGTAGAAATCCTTGACCAATACGAAAACATCTTTCAACACTCCCCAAGCTGACTTAACTGATCGATCAGCTAATTGCAGAAACACCTCGGTTGGCCTCAGATTGCCAACCTCAAAGTGAGTCAAAAGAGAGGTTGGGATAAGATTTATGGAGGCACCTAATTCAAGTAAAGCTCTATTGAATGTAGTGCTATCTATCATATAGGATAGTAGTGTGAGTGCATGAAGAGCCTAAAGGATCAAGTATACACTAGAGGGGGTGAATAGTGTAATATCTAATTGTATGAATAAATGAAAATCATACACCAGAAATCAAAATATTTAAATAGGCACAAACCAAAATGGATAACACCTGATTTACAATGGAAACCCCCTGTGAATAAAAACCACTACTAAGTAACGAGTTGATTTTTGCTTTGGAAGAAATTTTGCACATGAAATGACGTGTTGAAGTAGTATGTAAGTGGTGGAAAATCTATCATCAAAACAAAGAAAATTAACCACTTGAGAAGAGTGGGTCATATCCATAGGGAGGCAATGGCCTATTAAAATTTACTACTATTTAAATCCAATGTTCACTATTGACTTCCCCCAAAAAATCAAGCCAAAACCCCTTTGGATTAGGTCATCAATGTCTAAATATGCTGGAATGGTACCATAGTTATGAAGAATAAGAAGGATGTGCTCATAAATGTGCCACAATAGAATATCTGATAAATCAAAAATCCTCTCCCCACAATGGCATAACATGTAATTATTAATTAAACGTAAAATAGAGCACTTCTTTCAAGAGCTCTCCGTGCATGGAGGAAGCGATGGCCGAAGGTGAGGAGAACGCCAGAGGACAACTTTGCCAAGCCGCTTCTGATGGTGAGGGTGGCGCAGCAAATGGTTGCCGGAGTCGACGGCAACGAGGAGGAGACGGTAGTGGGTTGCTGCTGCTGTTGGAGAGGAGGGAGGGGTAGCAATGGCTGCTTGCTACTGGAGGAGTGCACAAAGACAAGAAGGGCATGCACGCGGCTGGGGCTCAGGCAGGTGGTGTGCGCGGCAACCCTGATGGGCGCAGTGTAAGGGGGCGTCGTCACGCGAGTGCTGCTACAGCTTGCAGGTACTGTGCGACCACCGCACATGGTGCGTAAGGGATGCATGTGGCACGCGTTGAGTGCTGGCGAGGAGTGCAGGAGAAGGTGCTGGCTAGCGAGGGGGTGGGTTAGCATGCATGATCAAGACTAATGCCAGTGTGATGGCGTGGATGTGAAATTTAGGTCCTCTGGAGGTTGAAGAAGAAGAAGGTGAAGTGTCAAGGGAAGGAGAAGGAAATGAAGATGGTGGGGCGTGGAGGTGGAGTCGTAAGCGTGGAGGTGCAACCTGTTGGAGGTGGTGGTGGTGGGTTCCTTAAGGATGCAGAAGAAGATGAAGAAGGATAACTGTGTGGCCTTCAGGCACACGCTCACGGTGAGCTACACAAGTCACTGGTGGCGCGGCGGTCTGTCACTGGTGGCGCGGCGGTCTGTCACCCCGCCTGCCTGCGGTGGTGTGAACTTGTGCACATGGTTGAGGCCAGCAGTGATGGAGCGGGTGAGAGCTTGAACTCTTTGCATAGTGTTGGAGTGGGGTGGAGGCCTCCTCAGCATGGCAGACTCCCACTCTCCTTTGTAGCTGTAGTAGCTGCTTGGATTTGAAATGGAGCATGAGCATTGAAGGCTCCAGATCCACTTTTCATGGCGGATGAATGCTCATAGCTGGTGGTGTGGTGTAGATCATAAGAATTTCCCTGCATAGAAAGAAAAAGGAATAACTAAATTAAAGAAAAGATTGGTTTATTTATATACAAAGCCCAAAAGAATGTTTAAATCTTTTTTTTTTTAAACAATGCATGTAATGTATGCATGAAAACTAAATAATAACTAGCTTACTTAAATTCTATTGCATGCTAAATAATTTATTTATGAATGTAATGCATAAAAGCAAATATATATAAACTACATTATTTACATCTTAATGCATGCTATGTATATGTTATTATTAATCTAAAGTCTAGGCATTTAAGTAGCTAATTAACCCACAAGCATGGGCTCATCAAATACACACATGCCTAGTTTTTGCTAGTCCCTAGCAAATTCAAGCATGACCTAGCACTCCAAGTTATCTAAGCTGACTCAATTGACATTTTTAAAGAAATCTGGCTGAACTATATAACCCTAGAACATAAGGTACCTAAGTAGCTGCTAAGTTATAGACTAGGTTGTCTAAGGACAAGTTGCAGGCACCAACAGTTTATTCGTCCCAAAGATTAAAGCATTCATGCATGTGCAATGGTCTTATTTTTTTGAGGTTGGTATGATTTCCAACCTAGAAAGAGAATAAGAAGGATTTTTTTTGTTTTGTAATATATATATATATTTGTCTGATTCCTCTAAGTCTAACCTTGGATCAACTATCAACACAGTCTGTGTCAGATTCATTATCCCCACCACCAACCTCGATGGGTGCCTAGCTTTCAATGCTTCGAGACAGCACCGCCCATAGCAACCCCAAGAACTACTGGCAATCGACACTTCGAGATAGTATCGCCCATGGATTTCTTAAGCGAATTCAGGTCTGTTGCAATCTACATTTCGAGATAGGGTCGCCCATGGTACCTAAACTGCACAATGCGCTTACATGCCCCTAGTAGGCTAGATATCCTAAGAGACAAGCACCGAGAAGGTGACGTGTTATCATCGCATCATCAAGGTGAATATATACTCCACCTCTCATGCGGTGGGAACTCGTCCAATCAAATTGTGTTTTCAAGCTTCTCCTTAAGTCAGAACCAAGAGAACCAAAATTTTTTCAAGAAAGGTGATCACTATTTGCACAAGACCAAGCGTGTGTGAAATGCGGATGCTTAGATTACGAGGACTCATAAACCAAAAGGTAGAAAAAGGCACCAAGTACTACATAGCCTTTAACTCAATCCCTAGCTTTCCTTCCTCAACCTCTTGAGGAATGGTCCATAACTTAATCCCTACTCAAGTTTTTAAGTCCACAAGGACCCTAAGGATCTAAAACTAGTACCTCAACTTAGCTTCTAAAGTCAGACACCTAGAGTCAACTTAGTCTAACTTAAAGTTTTGGTCTTATGCCTAAAAATGTAGCACCCAGATAATTAAATTCTACTGTAGGCCTAAATGTAATTTTTTTTTAATAAATGCAATTACGTAAACATGCTATGTAAATCCCCTAAGTACAACCCCCCAAACCTAAAATTTACAATGTTCCTACTGCATAGAAGGGTATTACCTGGGTGATGGGAACACCATCATAAGCTATAACTAGCTCAGTTTGATCTGATTAAGTCAATAAAAGCTCCTACATATCCATTAGAAGGTCTTAAGGGCACAAAACATTGATTTGAGAAGACAAGAATACAGGGTTATTTCTGCAAATTTACCATTCTATCACAAAAATAGAATAACCGCAGGTTCTCTCAGGGGTTGAATAAAGGTCAAATGATCTTAAGAGTCCAATAAGTGGGTTAGAACACACAGAAAAGGGTTTTCATGCGTTATAAGAATTAATGGACATCAGAAATCCTAAAAATAGACCCGCTTAATCTACTAAGGTTTGGTTAGAATAATATTCACTTAAATCCTCTAAAAATCATATAAAAATATTCTCTATGGTTTGATACCTTCAATTTGACCATTGGAACCCGTCTTGACCTAAAATAAAGTCTTAGACAAACATTTGCCCTAATTTGGGTAATTATGCAAATTACCCAGTCAAACTAAGTCAAAACCAAAATCCAACTTCAACATTGAATTTTTTAGGTCCAAATTAGGTTTCTACCAAAATTTGGGCCCAATCTGAGATTGTTTCGACCTAGTTTGCACTTTGGTCCAAGTCTGATTTTCTTTATTTCACATGGCCCATTAAATTTTGAATTTCTTAGAAATAGCCCCCCAGCTTTGGAATCTCTTCACAAATAGATCTATGCCGCCATGAACCTTCCCAATCGCCCTACAGCCAGATCCTAAGCCCTACAACCTTCCCAATCTCTCATGCGAACGCATAAGAGATTCGAGTATATTTCAAGCTTCCATCTCTGGTGAACCTTCCAAGCTTGGGAAGCTTGCTTCCCAAGCTTAAGGCATCCTCTAGAGGCCTATAAAAGAATCCCCAGATCAGACTGAGTTCCTCACGCTTGAATTTGACTAGAATAACCCCAAATTCTTCTCTCCTCCATCGGTCGAAGTGCTCCTCGACGTCCGACGACCTCCTCCGTCTTCATTCCTCGTACGTTCGCAATACTGGTGATGGATTTGTCTCCCTCGGCTTCCTCTGCATCGTGCAATGCCGGCCAATGCCACTATCTCCTTCGTCCTCGCCGTTTCCTTCCCACCAGAGTCACCTTCATCCCCGGCGCCGACCACACCACAACCGGCGTCGCCTCTACCTTACTTCATCTGTTATCTAGCCCATCGACTCCTCATCTTCCACTTGTCATTTTCGTGCATTCGCAACTCCGATTCAATTTTTGACTTGCCCTAACACCCTCCGTCTTCCATCTCGCTAGCGTACCTCCGACGAGACCTAGTGGCTTCCACACTCACCCAAGCGCGCCACTTCCATGCTCCTCACCATCACCTTGACCCACCTACCAAAACCCCACAATTTCGCCTCTCCATCGCCTCCCTCGACTCACGCACTTTCACACACATTCCTCTAGGTCGACAGGCCTCCACATCCACTTGCACGTGATGCCACCTCCACCATTATATTCGTCAACGTCCGACGATCCTCCTAAGCATTTTTGACAGGGTCGAGAGGCCTTATTCTTGGTTTTCAGGTTACAGGTCTTGCTCGCCATTAACGGCAAGCTTCGAACAAGCTTGAAGCTTGCTTCATGCTCGATGGCACCAGGCATCCTACTCCAGGTGCAGCAGAATCCCACCAGGAACACAACTAGGGACCAATTTGGCCCTTTGATCATGCCTTTGATAGGAATTAGACGAATCAGCTACTGCGGCCAATGAGTGGAAGAAACAAGGGACCTTTAGTCCCACATCGGAAGCGGCAGAATAGTTGAAGGCACATAAAAGGAAAAAGTAATACAGGCTTATCGCCTCAACTAACACACAGAGAGTGAGGTCCCCTCATGCTCACCCGACACCGCCTCGCCCATGACACTGCTTACATGGGCCTAGCACTGACCCGACCAGCCGAGGCTCTAGGAGAGTGGATCTCAGAGAGAGAAAGAGAGAGAGCGCATGAGGGTTTGGGGGGGTTTTGCTCTGAAGATCAATGGCTGACACTTAGCCGTTTGAAGAAACCCTTCCCTTTGAGAGAGAAGAGAAGGAAGAAGAAGAGAAGCCAGAGAAGAGAAAGAAGAGAAGGCTGAGGAGGGAGAAAAGGCTATACACTATAGCTTGAGACGATTAAGCTGTCTGATTAAACGCTCAGTCGTCTGATACTTGATTGAGAGGCTTTATTTGGTTGATACTGTTGAGATATTTGATATTATTGTGAGGGGTAATTGGTGATTTAAATCACCATTTTACCCCATTCTTTTTGCACTATTTTACATTTGCTTTTATTTATATATCATTATTGTTTGGAGTTCTATTATAAATGCTTATATTGTGCTTGAATTGCAATCTTGAGAATTATTTTGCTAATTTCTCCCTATGTTAGACCTCGGACTTCCATTCGAGTATAAATTCTATTTGTTTTTCACGCTGATTCAATCTATACTACAACGCATCGATTTTAAAATTCGATTCAGAGCGATTAACATTTTGGTGCCGTTGCTAGGGAGCAATGTGCAATTTGATCTCTTGATTGCAATATCTGATTTGATACTAACTTGATCTTTCTCTTTTGACTATGATCTGTGCAAGGGGATTAATTGGAGGAAGATCAGCTACACATCAGAACACTCCAGGGGCAGGTAAACTCCATCCAATTTCCCCTAAGCCCCTGATTCTGAAAAAGGCTAAAAGGAAAAAATCAATTAGATTCAACTTGCATTCTATTCTTAGATTAATCATCAAGTTGCCTAATTTGATACATTCTATTTAGAAAACACTCAACCCTGATTTGTGAACCTATTTAGGGTTTTAAGGTATCTAGGGCTATCACCTTCTTACTTGAGCCCTAGGTACCACATTTGGACAAAATTAAATTGGCCTAATTAAGAGCCAATTAGGGTTTCCCGTTTAGGGTTTTAGAGACACACTTGCTTAATCAAGAATTAATCTTCCCAAACAATGTATGCCTAAACCTTGGTTGAATTGATCTATTCAAGTAAACCCTAAAATCAGGCTCTTAATCTCATTTGAACACTAAAAGAGGGACCTAAATTTCTCAAAGGACAAACTAGGTGAAGTTGACCCACCTTATTGGGTTAACCAATTTTCAAATTAGGTCACCCTGCACTAAAACATCTTAAAGATCAAGTGAAATTATAAGCACCCGTTCTCTTAATCTAAAACTAGTAGACTTAAGAGGTCAAGTCCCCATTCTGGTCTACCTAGATCCTTAGTGACAAGAAAGATCGGGTGGGGGAAACCCTGTAACCCATGGGGGCACTCTACCATGTAGGGGTCTTTGCGGGACTCTCCCTTTCTGGCTGCCCAGGTAATTCTCAAGTTGACGACTTTCTGACTTAGGGGTATCATCCACCCCAAACCTCTATAGTCATCCAAAATTTTTAGGTGTCTTGATTGGGTCCATCACCTACTACCCCTCATCTATTCCATCGGTGCATGTTCGAGAGGAGGTCCTTAAGACCACCCTTGAGGCCTCCATTAGCTATCCACTCTCATCGAGGTCGAGCCTCGACATTCATGTTTGTGCAACAACCTAATCACATTAACATATCTTCTAATTCAAAACCTACTTCTCTCTTATTAGCTATGGATCACCAAGAAGATCAACCTAACCTTGAGCAACAATTCCATGATTTCCAAAATCAAATCAATGCCATCATCAACCCACCGCCGTGTCCTCAAATGCGAGATCACTATAATCCTACAGAGGTGGAGATCGAACCCTGAATCAACATTCTCGCGGGAGGACCGGAGGTGGATCTCAAGCCTAGCATGCTTCATATGACCCCAAAATTTCATGGCTTGAACTCCGAGGATCCTTTCCATCACATCAAAAACCTAAAACATCTAGCCCACACTTTTGGGGCAGATGTACAGAATCGGGATGGATTACTCTTAAAACTCTTCTCATTCTCTCTGGCTGACAAAGCTACTCACTGGTTTCAAACTCAACCACACATGATCAACACATGGGGAGAACTTCAAACCACCTTCCTGCAAAAATTCTACCCCATTGGTCATACAAACACAATGCGACACCAAATCACGCACTTCTCCCAAGGAGCAAGAGAATCTCTACACGAGGCATGGGATCATTTTCTGGATCTCATGTGTAAGTGCCCCCATCATGAAGTTCCAAAGTGGGAACAAGTCCAATCCTTTTACCACAGACTCCTTGAAGACATCAAGCTCTTTGCCAATGCAACCTGTGGTAGTAGCATCATGGGTCAGCATGAGGACACGATCTGGGAAATTCTCGAGAACATGTGCAAGAACTCCCTGAACAATGAGTCATTGGGTGTGTACGACTGGATGTCCACCCACACATTGACAAACAATCGAGGGGTACACGAATCTTGAGGCCTTTCCACATCCATTGATCTAGAGTTGGTAGCTAGTCAAATGGATAAGGTCTCCATTATCGAAAAGAAGGTGGGCGACATCACTCGTCATCTACACAAATCCACCTCTGCACCTTAAACCACATATGCGCACCGGCCCATGGGAAGGGAGGCTGCACACATCTACCACTCCCCGAGGATGGATGCATATCCACCCCCGTCTAATTATGGCTTCAGAGGCAACTCTGGGTCAGCCCATCACATATGGGGGAACTCTAAACCCCCGTACCCTGATTATCTCGGAGCTCCTTAGACCTGCGAGGATCTCCACGCCATCCAGAATAATCCTTTCTCCAACACCTATAACCCTGGATGGTGGAATCATCCTAACTTTGCATGGTCAGGAAATAACCCGAACCTGAGATCCCAATTCCAACCCCGACCACAAAACCAGTGACCATATCAACCCACTCAACCAAGGCCTAATCAAAATTTCCAATCTGGACCACCTAAAGAATATCAGACATCTTTGATTCTCCAGACCTTGGTTGACATGCAAAAATAGCACAAAGAAGATATCTCTAAGCTACGAAATCAATTGGCCCAACTGGCAAGTGCTCGCCAACCTAGTCCACTTCCTTCTCAGCCTCTTCTGAACCCGAATAACATGCCGAACCAGAGGATGTTATGAACCCAAATCAGGGCCAAGCTCACTTTGTTTATCAAGCGCCTTCCACTTCATCACCTGACAGGATGGATGCTTCAACTTCATACTTGGGATTTCAGCAGCAGACACCTATTTTACCCAACCCAAAACAAAATCAGGCAGGATTAAATTTTCTCACCACCCGTAATGGCAAAGCAACACAACACCCACCTTTTCCTAGCCACGACATGACTAAGACTGTAGGCCCTAACCCTAGATTGGTCATCCAAGACACACCCATCCCTAATAAAGACCTTGAGCCAATTCTAGAGGAACCATCTAAGGTTCCATTTCCTGAGGCCTTGACCAAGGGAAAGAAGACAACCAAACCCGCGACACCTGAGGAGGACCTGGTCCAGCTCTTTGAGCAGGTCCATATAAACATCCCCTTGATGGATGCGATTTGCCACGTACCGACTTACGCATAATTCTTGAAAGACGTATGTACACCCATGCGTAAGTCGCGAACCAAAGGTAGGAACCCAATCACACTGTCAGAGTGAGCCAGCTCCATCATCTTGAGCAAGCTCCCGCCTAAGGTAAAAGACCCAGGCAGCCCTTTGATCTCCTGTGCTATCGGTGATATGCAGTTTGACCGAGCCTTATTGGACCTAGGAGCTTCCATCAATTTGATACCCACATCCCTACTAGACCACTTTGAGAAATCTAAACTTAAATCGACAGAGATGACTTTGCAGTTTGCCGATCGATCTATTAAGTCACCAAAAGGAATTCTCAAGGATGTCATAGTTAGGGTACACGATTTCTACTTTCCCATGGATTTCATTGTCTTAGACATGGATGCTCCTGAGAACTTGAAGAATACACCAATCATATTAGGGAGACCCTTTCTGGCCACAGCTAGGGCCAATATTAATTGTGAGGAAGGCCAAATTGAGTTAAAAATTGGGAGCAAGACATTGAAGATCAACATCTTTAAGGCCCAACAAGGGATTAATTGCGGAGTTATCAAACAAATTTGTGATATCGAGGTCATGGTTGATGACCCATGTATCAAGGAAAACCCAGTTATTTTTTATCAACCACAAGAAGATCAAAATCTACAATTAGAGGAGCCTAAACTTAACCTAAAGACACCCATAGCAGGACATTTTGTCCTTCTGCCATGACCAGGCCTGCGGCGAGCACTTCTCCGGACATAAAGCCATAGCAAAAGCCCTCCAGTGTGGCTTTTACTAGCCCACGATTTTCAAGAACACATACGATCACTGTAAGGCATGAACTCGTTGCCAGATCTTGGGCAACATGAGCCACTGTGATATGATGTCTTTACAATTGATTCTCGTATGCGAAATCTTCGATATTTGGGGGATTGATTTCATGGGGCCCTTCCCTATCTCGAATGGCTTCGAATGCATTCTTCTCGCTATTGACTACGTGTCCAAATGGATTGAAGCCACCCAACCCGAACCAACGATCATAAGGTGGTAATCAAATTCATTCACCAGAACATCTTCTCACGATTCAGTATCCCACATGCCATTATCTCTAATGGAGGGACCCATTTCATGAATGCTCAGTTCAGATCATTGATGACCAAGTACGGGGTGTCACACCAAATCTCTACTCCTTATCATCCCCAAACCAACTGTCTAGCTGAGCTATCAAATCGGGAGATCAAGAAAATCCTTCAGGTCACTGTCTAACCTGATAGGAAAGATTATCGTCCCGACTTCCGGAAGCCTTGTGGGCTTATAGGATCACCCATAAGACCCAATTAGGCATGCCTCCCTTTAGATTCCTGTATGGGAAGGCATGTAATCTCCTCGTCGAGTTGGAGCACAAAGCCTATTGGGTTGTACAGAAGTGTAATCTAGATCTTTATAAGGCAGGAACCCATAGACAGCTTCAAATGAGCGAGATCGATGAACTACGTAATGATGCGTACAAGAACTCACGGATTTACAAAGAGTGGGTTAAGGTCTTTCACGACAAGCACATATCTAGAAAGATCTTTCACCCTGGTCAGAAAGTCCTACTCTTTGATGCCAAACTAAAACTCTTCTCAGGCAAACTCAAATCGAAATGGATTGGACCATATCTTATCCAACGAATTTTCAGAAATGGAGCTATTGAAATCAGTCAACCCAACCTTGATTCTGAACTTTTATTGTGAATGGGCAGTGACTCAAGCCATTCATTGAACTCACCGATACAAACATGGCTGAGGTATCTTTTGATATCCATTCTCCTTGAGCATATTGCACCTGGCTGATGGTGTTAAACTCAGTGCTTAATGGGAGGCAACCCATCTTCTTTCTGAAAAAATCGAAACCCTTCTTGACACATCCCATGCTGAACTCATACTACACTTTAGGGTTCGTCCATTAGAACAACCGACTCCACCTTTGGTACCTGTACCAAAACTTGAAATCGTCCACAATAGTCATCCCGACCTGTCCACCCACCTGAAACTTGTTCTAATGTACGATCTAAGTTGAATTCGAACCCACCTAATTTACAATGAGGACATTGCAAATCGTAGGCATGGGAGGGTATTAAAGTGCAAAACGCTGTGAGAATCACTTCACAAGAAAGGGTTTCATAAAAAAAATTACATATTCTATTAAAAAAATAAAAATAAAAATAAATGAGTTTGAGGAAAAAGAAGAACCATTTTTGAAAACGAGGAATAAGAATTGAAAAGAGAAGAAAGGAGCACAAAGAAAAAGAAAAGAAAATTGAGTCCCTTAGAAACAATTTGGAACCTACCTATCTTTTAGGATTGGATCGAATGATGAACTAAGAACTGAAAGGCTAAAACTTAAGGGATTAGTGGTGAATACCGACCTTAGGCCTCTTGGATCTGTATTGGATTTAAACATTCACGTACTTGTCAAGATCCGGATTAATCCTCAAGAGGTTAGGGAAAATGCAAAGCTTATGTGTTAGGTCTAAGGCTTAGGGATTATTCGGCCCTATTAACTGACCTCTGGTTTGCGAGACTCAGTAACTTAAGCACCCTAAATCACACACAGTCAGGTTCAGTGCACTTTAAAGATGAAACCATGCCAAAAGGCATTTAATCTGTTCTGAAAAAGGTCCTAAGATCTAGATTAGGAGCAACTTGAAAACACAAGTTGATTTGGATGAGTTCCCGATGTGGAGAGACAGGAAATTCCCCTTAAGGATTTTCAATAACATATCGTCTCCTCAGTGCTTGTCTCCTAGGATATCTAAATATCCTACTATGGGCATGTAAGCACCTTATGCTGGTTTAGATGCCATGGGCGGCACTATCACGAAATGTCGATTGCCAGGGTCTGGATTTAGCTACAGAACATCATGGGCGGGATTATCCCAAAATCTCGAAAGCCAGGGTTCTGGGGGTTGCCATGGGCGGTGCTATCTCGAAGGATCGATTACCAGGGACCCTGCGAGGATTGATGGTGGGAGCAAGGAATCCGATACAGACCATGTTTAGGGCCAATCTGAGGATGGATCTAAGGAATAATATAATGAAAAGAAAAGAGAGGGAAAGCTCTCCACAAATCAAATTCTCCTTCGATGTCTCCCTCAAAATGCACTGGCAAACTGAACCGGACTAACCATGCTTAAAGCACAGGTGCTTTAATCGCTAGGTCCAACGAACCTTAGGATAGTTCCAGCAGGCCTTAGAAACCTTCGCGGCAGACTGAGGAGAAAGCTAGTCAGGTTTGGATCTAGGCTGGTACTTGAGTACCTCTAGGCCTATTGTTGGTATTATGATCTTATTCCTAGAGATATGGCTTAGTAAGGCATCCTGGCGGTTAATATCTGACCTAGATAATTGGTTTGATTCAGATGGTTTTTCTAAGGGACTAGCAAAAGCTAGGCATGGGGGTATGATGGGAACACCATCATGAGCCATAACGAGCTCAATTTGATCTAATTAAGTCAATAAAAGCTCCTACATATCCATTAGAAGGTCTTAAGGGCATAAAACATTTATTTGAGAAGAAGATAAGAATACAGGGTTATTTCTGCAAATTTACCATTCTATCACAAAAACAGAATAACCATGGGTTCTCTCAGGGATTGAACAAAGGTCAAATGATCTTAAGAGTCTAATAAGTGGGTTAGAACATACAGAAAAAGGTTTTCATGGGTTACAGGAATTAATGGATATTTGAAATCCTAAAAATAGAGTCGCTTAATCTACTGAAGTTCTGGTCAAGATAAAATTCACTTAAACCCTCTAAAAATCATAGAAAAATATTCTCTAGGGTTTGGTACCTTCAATTTGACCATTGGAACCCGTTTTGACCTAAAATAGAGTCTCAGACAGACATTTGCCCTAATTTGAGTAATTATGCAAATTACCTAGTCAAACTAGGTCAAAATCAAAGTTCACCATTGGATTTTTTAGGTCTAAATTAGGTTTGTACCAAAATTTGGGCCCAATCAGAGATTGTTTGGACTTGGTTTGCACTTTAGCCCATGTCTGATTTTTTTTATTTCACATGGTCCCTTAGCTTTTGAATTTCTCACAAATAGCCCCCTAGATTTGTTGTATTTTTGACAAATAGGTCCCTATCACCATGAAATCCTATTCCTACAACTCCGACAAGCTTGCTTTGGCATGTTCTCCTTGATTCCTTGACGAATCCCTCTCAAATTTGAAAGGGAAGTTCGTCAAGGAATTCCCTTTGTTTAGCGGGCGAGATCAATGTTTTAAAATCAATGCGTCATAATATAGTTGAAATTGCTCGAAAACAAATAGAATTTTTTACTTGAAGTTTTAAATCTGAGGTCGAACACAGGGAGCAAATTGGGGTTTAAAAATCAAGAGCACAACTTTAAAATTGAATATAATATGCAATGGAAAGCAGAGTTATAGTTCAAAAAATGCAAATGTGAACACTAGATATCAATGTATATGAAGAGCACAAAAAAAATAGATGACTGATTTGTAAATCAGATGTCTTAAACTTGTGATTGCTACAGTGCTATTTCTTATCTTTTTCTCTTCTCTGTCTCTGATCTCTGTCTGGCTTTCTTCCTTTTTCTTCTTTTCTTTTCTTTCTTCTGTTCTCGTGCCTTTACCTTTCTACCTTTAGCTTCTTCTCCTTCTATTTTGCCTTTGGCTCCTTCTCTTTCTTCTTCTTCTTTCTTTGGCGACTCTTCTTTCTTCTGCCTTCAGCTTCTTCTCCTTCTCTTTTGCCTTTGGCTCCTTCATCCTTCAGCCTTGCCTTCTCCTTCTTTAGCTTCTCTGGCCTCTGCCCTATTTTTTCTTTGGCTTCTTCTTCTACCTGCGAGCACAAAACCTACCCCTACCCGCCCCTACGATCTCTCTTCCTCTTTCTCTCTTAGGCTCGCTCTCCCAGAGTCGCTTCTCGGGTAATCGGGTCGAGTGCGTGCCTGGGACCAGGCCCACCAGCGTGCGGTGGTGGGCGAGGAGTGCTGGTCGAGTATACGGGTCAGGCCAGGTCCGTAGGCAGCAAGTCACAGACGAGGCAGTGATAGGTGAGAGGGACCTCACCCCATGGTCAGGAGGCGAAGAGTCTATGTCACTTTTTCCTCTTATTTCGCTACGCCTGCTCAAGACTTTCCGAGGTGGGACTAAACGTCCCACCTTCTTTTGCGCACGCCCGCAGCAGGAGACTTCCTTTGATTGCAGTAGCTACAGGCTCTTCGAAGCCAATTGTGCATCTGGAGTTGTGCGCGAAGGGATTCCGCACACCTGGGGTGATTCGCCTGGAGCAGAGGGACTTGGAGGAGGCTTGCAAGCAAGCTCCTCGTGTGCGTCAATGGCGGTGGAGATGTCTACACCTGTCAACAAGAAAACGGCCATGCGACCTTGTCAAAAAGCTCAGGGAGCTTCACCTAGACACAACGAAGATAGTGCGGGGGTCGGCGTGGTGTTGGGTCACCGGAGCATGCATGCCTAGGGCACCCTGTGAGCATGAACGTGGGTGTGTTCTGGGGGAGTTTTTGGGGCGTGGCACGGTGAGTGGAGCTAGGGTTTAGGATCAGCGAGGTGTGGAGATGCTTATGGGGTGGTTGGCGAGGCGAATGGAGGTGTGTAGTGGCGAGTACGCCTCGTTGGACGTCTGGCCGGAGATGGGGAAGGTGAGGGTGGTTACGAGCGTCGATGCGTGTTTTGAAGAAATAAAGAGAGAAAAATGATGAGAACAGAGAGAGGACTTATCTGTGTGTAGATGGATGAAGGTGGAGGCAAGGATGGCAGCCGGCTCGTATTGCCGTCGCCGGAGATGAAGCACTCAGTGGAAGAGGACGGTGATGATGAAGGGGATGCAGGGGTGTCGGCTGGTGCAGCATGACGCAAACGAAGAGGAGGAAGAGAACCCTGCCACTGGTATGGTGGCAGAGCGACAAGGGAGAGAAAGGGATGTCACCGAAGCTTGCTGAGTTACTGACCGGAGGGGAAGAGACGAAATAGAGGGTTGCTCAGGCCAATTTCAAGCTTGAAGGATGAGGAGGGCTTTGGGTTTGCTTTTATAGGCTCTGGAGGAAGGTTTCGTGCTTGGAAGTCAAGCTTCCAAGCACGACACACTCGCTAGAGATGAAAGGTCAAATGAGACCTGAATCTCTCGTGTATTTGCATGAGAGATTGGATACCAAATCGAGCTTGGAATTGTGTTCAAACTGGAGGAGATTTCTTAGAGAATCTCCCTTTCAATTTTTTTTTTTTGAAATGATCTCCCTTTCAATTTTGAAGATTCTCTGAGGAATCAGGGAGATCTTTCCCTCGAAACCTTGCCAGAGTAGGATTCCCTCCGCTATAATGGTGGAGGGACCTAATTGCAAATAATGAAGATAAAAATAGGGGGTTTCTGCAGAAGTTTTCAAAAGTTAAGGGTAGAAAAGTAATTGAGCTGGACCTGTTTGCAAAGTAGGTCAAGGTGAATTCCCCTTAGGTCCAAATTTTGGCATAAACCTAATTTATACCTAAGGAATCTAATGGTGAATTTGATTTTTTTTGTTTGACCATGTTTGACTGGGCAATTTATACAAAAACCCAATTTAGGGTAAATATTTGACTAAGACCCCAATTTAGGTCAAAATAGGTTCTAAGGGCCAAATTGAAGGTTCTAAACCCAAGATAATATTTTTCCATGATTTTTAGAGGGTTTAGGTGAATTTTATCCTGGCTAGAACATTGTTAAATCAAGTGGGTCCGTTTTAGGGTTACAATAAGTCATTTAATTCTCAGCATTCACATAAACCCTTTTCTGTTTGAACTAACCCACTTTTTATCTTATTAAGAACATTTGACCTGTGTTTATCCCATGAGAAATCCCGTTGTTGTATTGCAATGGTAAAATTACAGTTTTACCCCTTGTTTCTTGCTTTTCTCTCATAATGGTTATTCATTGAGTTAGGACCTCCAGTTAGTTATGTAGGAGCTTTTGTTCTCTTTTCAGGATCAAAATGAGCTAGTTAGGGCTCATGATGGGGTTCCCATCATACCCCCATTCCTAGCTTTTGCTAGTCCCTTAGCAAAATTTTAAGGTTTTAACTTCTGTTCTGGACCATAAGCTCCTTGATGTTCACAAATTATGATGAGTGCTTTTTTCTTTTTGATTAGGTTAGAATGCCGATAGTAGGCCTAGAGGTACTCAACTACCAACCAAGATTCGGACCTAACCAGCTCTTTCCTCGGTCCTCCGCGAAGGTTTTTAAGGCCTACAGGAACTATCCTAAGGTTCGTTGGACTCCGCAGTTAAAGCACACGTACTTGTAACGTATTTTAGCCTTAGTTCAGTTTGTAATGCATTTTTTTTGTAAGAGAGAGAGAGGAATTTTTTGTTTGGAGAGTTTTCTCTCTTTTCTTTTTATTTCTAGCTTCGGATTGGCTTCTCAACATAGTCTGTATCGGATTCCTCATCCCCATCATCAATCCTCGAAGGGTCCCTAGCAATCGATGCTTCGTGATAGCACCGCCCATGGCAACCCTCAGAACCATGACTTTCAAGATTTCGAGATAATCCCGCCCATGGTGTTCTGTAGCTAAATCCAGACCCTGGAAATCGACATTTCATGATAATGCCGCCCATGGCATCTGAACCAGCACAAGGTGCTTACGTGCCCCCAGTAGGATATGTAAATATCCTAGGAGACAAGCACCGAGGAGACGATATGCTATTACGCATCTTCGAGGGGAATTTCCCGCCTCTCCGCACCAAGGACTCATCCAAATCAACTTGTGTTGATCGGCCACTCCTAATCTAGGCGACTTTTTCAGAACACTTAAACGCCTTTACATGATTTTGATAATTATGCGTACTGAACCAGACTGTGTGTGGATTGGGGTGCTTAGGTTACCGAGTCCAGCAAACCAAAGGTCAGTTAACGAGGCTGAATACTCCCTAAGCCTTAGACCTAATACTTAAGTTTCGCATTTTCCCCAACCTCTTGAGCACTATCCAGATCTTAGCGGTACTTGAATTTTTAAGCCTAAGAGTCTAGCCCAAGAGGCCTAAGATCAGCGTTCCTACTAATCTCTTTTATGTCTCATTAGCATTTTTTTCCTTCATTTTTTCTTTCGTTTGATATGGTCTAGAACTTTAGTAAATCCCTTAATTTCTTACTAATGATTCTCTCTTATTTTTTTTCTTTTTCATTTTGTACTCCTTTTTGACATTTTTCACTTTTCCTCCTCAAGTTTTGTATGGCCTCAAAATTTTTCTCTCCCTTAAAATTTTTTATTCTTTTTCAAGATTTTTTCATTTTTTTTTGTGTTTTGTGATATGTGATTTCTTGTTGAAACCTTTTCTTGCGAGATGAGTCTTCATGGTGCTTTGCATTTTCATACCCTGATTGCACAGCAAAAATACAGCAACAAATATGCCATATTGTGTTATTTCCTAGCACTGCCATTGCATATTAGGTAGCCATAGTTGCATTTCTAAAATTGACACATGCATGCATTTATTTGAGAGGGGAGGAAAATGCAAATAATTAGCCATGTAAATAACAACTTCTTCAAGTGCTGTCTCGCAATTTCACATTCTTCATTTTTTTTATTTTGACTTTGAATTTCTTCTCCTTCGCACGGCCCAGGGCATGGGCATGCACATCTTCGCGCCTTTCCTCTGCCAACTGCATGGTTGAACTTGTTCTGCCAGAGCATGGCTGTGGCAGGCTTCTCCTTCTCTAAAAAGCCCTGCCCTTGAGAAGAGAGCCAGGGGGAACACACAACACAGCAGCCACCTTCGTCCAGGCCATCTTCCTCCCCTGTCCCCTCCATACGCGGTAGCTCCTCCACTGAAGAGACAAACTGCGGGCAGGAGCAAGCTCACAGTGGTCCCACGACCACCACTGTGAGTTCCACCACCGCCCAGCTCATCTAAGAGCAGGTGGGCGTGGTGGTTTCATTCCCTGTCTTCACCACTCAACAACTTCCTGCCATTGCCGAAGATCCAAGCTCCATAGCTCTAGCAGCAGCAACTCGACATGCACGCCAGCAACCTCCGCAGGCCTTTTCCGCGCCCGCAGGCACCTTCCAGCGCACCCACGCACGTAGAACCGGCCGCAACCGGTTGTCCTCCACACGTAGCACTGTAGCTATTGTTCACGCCTCTCAGCGCGACACTGTAGCTACAGTGCGGTGACCGAAGAGTTTCTCACTTATAGGGCCATCGTGCACTCTCTCTCCTCGCTGCTACCAACTCCAACCAATCAGCGCAACACCCGCGTCAGTGCCAACGCCCGCTCCCGCGTCCAGTGCCCGCATTCACTCCAATCTGCAGCATTGTGCGCTGTGCTCCTACACCAGCCTGCACGCGATGCAAAGACCGCGCGCTCCCTTCAGCACCCGCGCAGCCCTTGTGCGCCTGCACTTACACGTGCCCGTGCGTCCAAACGGCGCCTGCCTCCTCCAGACGCCTTAAACCCTCTCTCTCTCACACTCCTCTCCAGCAACTCTCTCTCACAGACACTCACTACACTCGTACACACCCACATTTGTACACTCACACTCACTTGTACACCCTTATACATACTTATACATATATATTTATATATATACATATATTTATACATATATACATATATACATACATATATACATATATATCTATAGATGTAAATACATATATATATATATATCCATATACATAGATGCTTATACAAATATATCTATATACATATATATATATATATATCTATATATCTATATCTATATAGTTAAATATATATACATATATATCTAGTTATAAATATAGATATATATATTTACATATCTATATATATATATAACTATATATACACCTATATAGTTACAACCCTATCTATATATATATACATATATACATACATACATACATATATATATATATATATTTACATACATATCACCTACCTGTATCCATACGCACTAGTCACTCCACCATGCGTTATATCCCGGGAATATCTGCACTAGTTGCTAATATTCCCCGATACCTGTGTAGAGAAAGCGCCTCCACACACACTCCCACACATCCATCCTACACTCTACGTAGCACTTCGTCTTGTTGGTTGCGTCTTCCTAGACATGGACCAACTCGACACTGTGCTACATGCCATTTCCACCTCCACCCCCACCCCTATATATAATATATATATATCTATATATATATATATATATACTATATTGATTTCTTTACAAGCAACCTATCTAGTTTTTATTTCTCTTTTGTTTCCTGCTATTAATAAGATAAAAAAAAAGTAAAAGAGAAAAGATAATCCTTGTCTTGCAGGTACTTGGTCTTGCGAATAACATGACCAGTTTTTGGAACCCTAAGTTGACTCAAAGCCAAGAACAATTTGGCTTAAAGCCAAGAACTTGATTTTGAGGGTGTGCCTCAAGGACAAAATTATCAACAAAAAAATATTAAATAGAAAAGAACCAAAATCATAATAAACGCTCGGAAGAGATACGTTTTAGGTAAGGAGTAGAAACTTATTCACCTCTAATTCCCGCCTCCCTGAGTTCGACCCTGGGCCTAAAAGTGACCAAGATAAAATTAAGTAGGCCAGGTTAAAAATTTTGTAAAGAGATGGTTATGCTCGATTTAGGTTAACCACTATACTCACTTCAATGCTAATTTCACCATATTAACACAACCTATTCGAGTCCTGACATATCCCCCCATGCCTACGATTTGCAATGTCCCCATTGTAAATTAGGTGGGTTCGAGTTCATCTTAGATCCTTCATTTGAACAGGTTTTAGGTGGGCGAACAGGTTAAGGTGACTGTTGAGAACGATTTCGAAACTCGGGTACAGGTACCTAAGGTGAGGTCGGATGTTCTAATGGATGAATCCTAAAGTGCAATATGAATTCAGCATAGGAATGTCAAGAAAGGTTTCGAGTTTTTCAAGAATGATAGGTTGCCTCCCATTAAGTGTTGAGTTTTACACCATCGGTTGGGCACAATGAGCTCAGGGAGAATGGAGGGTCAAGGATATCTCAGACAAATTTGTATCGGCCAAGCCAATGAACGGTTTGAGTTTCTGACCGTTCACGATGAAAGGTTCTGAATCGTGGCTGAGTGGACTGATCTCAATGGCTCCATTTCCAAAGATTCGTCAGACGAGGTAGGGTTCGATCCATTTTGATCGTAGCTTTCCTAGGAACAGTTTAAGCTTGGCATCAAAGAGTAAGAATTTCTAACCAGAGTGGAAGATCTTTCTGCATATGTGCTTGTCGTGAAAGGCCTTAACTCGCTCTTTGTAAATTCGCGAGTTCTCATACGTGTCGTGGCATAATTCATCGATCTCGCTCATTTGAAGCTTTCTGCGGGTTCCTGCCTTAGAAAGATCTAGGTTGCAATTCCTTACTACCCAATAAGCTTTGTGCTCCAATTCTACGGGGTGGTGACATGCCTTCCCGCACACCAATCTGAAGGGAGACGTACTTAATTGGGTTTTGTGGGTGGTCCTATAAGCCCACAAAGCTTCTGAAAGTTGGGATGACCAGTCCTTCCTGTTAGGTAGAACAGTAACCTGGAGGATTTTCTTGATCTCTCGATTTGATAGCTCAGCTAGACCATTAGTTTGGGGGTGGTAAGGATAGAGATTTGGTGCGACACCCCATATTTGGTCATCAATGACCTGAACTGAGCATTAGTGAAATGGGTCCCTCCGTCAGAAATTATCGCACGTGGAATCCCGAACCGTGAAAAGATGTTCTGATGAATGAATTTGATAACCACTTTATGATCATTGGTTCGGGTCAGAATGGCTTCAATCCATTTGGACACGTAGTCAACAATGAGTAAAATGTACTCTAAGCCGTCTGAAACAGGGAAGGGTCCCATAAAATCAATCCCCCATATGTTGAGGATTTTGCATACAAGAATTGGTTGTAAGGGCATCATATCACGATGGCTCATGTTGCCCAAGGTCAGGCAACGAGTGCATACCCTATAGTGATTGTACGTATCTTTGAAAATTGTAGGCCAATAGAAGCTGCACTAGAGGACTTTTGCTATGGTTTTATGACCTGAAAAATGTCCATCGCATGCCTAGTCATGGCAGAAAGACAATATGTCTTGAATTTCCACTTCCGCGACACATTATCAAATAATCTGATCAGCACCGATGCGGAAAAGATACGAGTCTTCCCAGAAGTAATACTTGGCATCAGAAAGAAATTTGTCCTTCTTGGCCTTCGGCCAATCGAACGGGATCTGATGTAATGCCACATAGTTTACTATATCAGCAAACCATGGAAGCCCTGTATTGATGGTCAGGAGGTGCTCATCAGGAAAATGTTCCATGATGGATTCGGATGGGTCGATGATCTCAGAAGGAAGGTGGGACAAGTGATCAGCTACCACATTCTATTTTCCCACTTTGTCACAAATCTCGAGGTCAAACTCTTGCAACAGCAAGATCCAGCTGATTAATCGAGGTTTCACGTCCTTCTTTGCAAGGAGATGCCTCACAGCTATGTGATCCGAGTAAATGATAACACGGGAACCCAGGAGATAAGATTTGAATTTTTCCAGGGCAAATACCAGGGCTAGTAGCTCTTTCTCAGTAACTGTGTAGTTACGCTGAGCCTCGTCAAGTGTCGTGCTTGCATAGTATATAACCATGGGTTTCCCGTTAATTTTCTACCTAAGTACCGCTCCTACAGCGAAATTAGATGCATCGCACATGTTCTCAAAGGGTTGTGACCAATCAGGGGACTGTAGGATTGGGGCTTGGGTAACTCAATCATGAAGGATTTCAAATGCTTGAGTGCGTTGCTTGGAGATTTTGAAAGGTACATTCTTAGAAAGTAGAGCGGTCAGGGGGCACGTGATTTCGAGAAATCAGGAATAAATCAACTGTAAAAATCGACGTGCCCTAGAAAAGATCAGATGTCCTTGATCGAGCTAGGCATAGGGAGTTTGGAAATCAAGTTCACCTTGGCTCGATCGACCTGGATGACTTTTTCTGAAATGAGATGTCCCAGGACAATTCCTTCAGGCACCATGAAATGGCTCTTTTCCTAGGAAAGAACCAGATTCACGTCAATGCACCGCTTGAGGATTTGGACCAAGTGTAGGAGACAATCATCAAATGATTCTCTGAATTTTGAAAAGTCATTGATGACGTTGGGTTTTACCGGGTTGTTATAACGTTGTAGTAAAGCCGGTTGTTACCAACGTTTCATATAAAAATTTTTGTTACTTGGAAAAATGAAAGAGTTCCCGAGGTCGAACTCAGGGAGCAAGTTGTATTCTAGAGATATACAAGTTCTATTACAAAAATAAAGAGAGAGAGAGAGAGAGAGAGATGAAAATTTGGCTTCTTCTTCTTCTCTTCTTTCTTCCTCTTTGTCTTTTGTTCTTCCTGTTCTTCTTCTTCTTCTTCTTCTTCTTCTTCTTCTGCTTTCTTCAGATCTTCCCCTCGTGCTCTTCTTCTTCTGTTCTTCCTTGTTTCCTTTCTTTCTTTTTCTTCAGATCTTCTTCTTCTTTTCTTGCTTCTTCTTTGTCTTCACCTGTCTTCAGTACGTCGTCTGATTGGAAAATCAGACGACTTAACCCGCGGATGCTACAGTGCCGCTTCAGTTCTTCTTCCGCAGTCCTTCACCTGTGCCTGCACGCTCAAGAGTTCATCAGAGGGCAAAAACCTACTCTACCCCCCTCCCCCGCGTCTCTCTTTCTCTCTGAAATCACTCTTCGGAAGCTCTCCCAGAGCGCTACCGGGTAATCGGGTTCGGGTCAGGCCCGGGTCCAGGCCCACCGGCGTGCGTGGTGGGCGAGGAGTGCAGGTCAGTCTAATCGGGTCGGGCCAGGTCCGCGGAGCGTGGTCACGGACGAGGCCGGGTCGGGTCGGGTGAGAGGGACCTCACCCCGTGGTCAGGAGGCAGACAGCATAAGGCAGTTTTTGCCTTTATGCATCCGCGCGCCTTCGAGAGGTTCCGAGGTGGGACTAAATGTCCCACCCCAATTGAGCGCGCGTCGCGGATGGAGCAGCGGGCGATCGTGGCTTCCCGCGCGGCCTTCGCCCCGTCTGTGAACCAGGGACGTTTCGCGGAGAGTCCCTGCGCAACCTGGGAGTCAAACCTGGGCGAAGGCGTGCCTGCACCTGCAGGTGAAGCAGCTCTGCCTGCGCAGTAATGGCGACGGCGGGCGAGTCACCTGGTCACAGAAGAACGGCCTCTCGGCCAAATCAGACAGGTGGGGGACCTTCGCCGTGGCACGGCGAAGGTGGTCAGGGGGTCTGCAGGGGGCGAGATGGAGCTAACAGGTCGTCCTAGGTCAAACTGTGAGCGAGGAAGTGGGTGTGTTCGGTGGATCTGCAGAGGGTGTTTGGTGGGAAGTGGAGGGGCGGAAGAGGATCAGGGTGAGGAGGCGGAGGTTCTGCGGTGGTCGGCGAGCCGTGTGGGTCGCTGAGGTGATGGGAGCGGCTCGCCGGAGGGTGGTCGGAGACGGAGAGGGTGAGGGTGAACAGGGTCGGTAGAGGGCTTAATTGACTAAATCGAAAGCGGGGAAAGAAAGAGGAGAAGAATGGGAGTAGTTCTAACTTAACTGCAGGGACGAAGGGGGAGGAACAGGGCGACAGTCGTATCGACTGTCGCCGGAGAAGACGATGCTCAGGGAGAGGGGCGGCGGCGAGCAGAGGGCTGGAGAGGCGCCAGCTGGGTGCGGCGTGGCGCGGGAAGAGCAGGGGAGGAGGTCTCTGCTGCTGGTATTGCGGCAGAGCGAAGAGGTGGAGGGGGAGGAAGCCGCCGGAGCTGGTGAGCGTCTGCCGGAGGAAGAAGAGAAGAAAGCTGGGGGTTCTCTCCGTCAGATCCAGGCTGCCGTCGTCGGTGGAGCGGCGGGGGGGTATTTATAGGGATGAAGCAGGGAGGAAGGCGGAGGGAGACGACGTGTCTCCCTCACCGGAGAATGGTCGGAATACGAACCCATACCGTCCGTGCGTTCGCACGGCCGGTATGGGGGGCTACAATGACCATGGGGGTGCTCCTGCGACGGCTGACGACGCAGGGCACCCCCGGTATACTTGCCAGGTCCCCTACCTCACCCTGCGCGGCGCCATGCTCCGCGCAAGGTCGCCGGAGCATGGTGCTGGCAGGGTTTTGCAGGAGGGACCTGATTGCAAAGAACGAAGGAGAGTTAGGGGCTAAAATGCGAGGGTTCAAAAGTTGAGGGCCAAAGAGTAAATATATGAGGACCAAAGTGTAAAGTCGGTCAAGGAGGTTTCTTCTTAGGCTCAAGTTTTTATACATGACTAATTAGGACCTAAGGAATCTGATGGTGAATTTCATTTTCATATTAAACCTTGTTTGACCGGTCAATTTGCGTAAAGACCCAAATTAAGTTATTAATTGGGCATGGTTCTCAATGTAGGTCAAAATGGGTTCTAAAGGCCAAATTGAAGGTTCTAAACCCTAGAGATTATTTTTCTATGAATTTTAGAGGGTTTATTCTATTTTTACTTTGCCCCGAACCTTGTGAATTGAAGTGGGTCGTTTTAGGGTTACAGATTATCATTTGGTTCCTTGGAAGTGCTGTAGCCCTTGCTAGATCATCTCATCCCACTTTTATTCTTATTAAGCTGTTTTGACCTGTGTTTGGGCCCAGAATTACCCTGTATGCGGATTATACTGGTAAAATTGCACTTTTACCCCTTATGACTGGTTTTCTTCTCAAACTCAGAATTCTCTGAGTTAAGCCTTTCCTTGAGATATGTAGGAGCTTTTATCCTTTGTATTGGGTCAAAATGAGCTAGTTATGGCTCATGATGAGGTTCTCATCAGTCATCCATAAAGATTTCCAGATAATCACCTACCATATCTGAGAATATGGCAAGCATGCACCGCTGGAAAGTAGCAGGTGCATTGCAGAGACCAAATGGCATCCTTCGAAACTTGTATGTCCCGAAGGGGCAGGTGAAAGTGGTCTTTTCTTGGTCCTCAGGATGGATTGCCACCTAGTTATACCCAGAGTACCCATCCAAAAAGTAGAAGAACCGATTTCCCGCTAGTTTCTCGAGGATCTGATCAAAAACGGTAGTGGGAAATGATCCTTCTTCGTGGAGGAATTGAGTCTTCTATAATTAATGCAGACTCTCCACGAGTTCGCCACACGGGTTGGAATGATTTCTCCGATTTCAATTGTGATAACGGTGAGTCCTGCCTTTTTAGGCACAACCTGGATTGGACTCACCCACCGATTGTCGGAGATCGGATCGATGATCCCTGCATCTAACCACTTGATGATCTCCTTTTTCTTGACCTCCTGCAAATTAGGATTCAAATGTCTCTGCATTTCACGAGAAGGTCGTGTGCCCTTTTCGGTGTAGATACGATGTGTGTAGTAAGAGGGGCTAATACCAGTCAAATCATCGAGAGTCCATCCAATGGCTCTACGATGTTACTAGAGAGCAGTAATTAGATAGGATTCCTGGTCAGGTGTGAGTCTAGAGTTGATAATCACAGGAAACGTCTAATTGGAACCCAAAAGACGTACTTCAGATGGTCGGGAAGAGGCTTGAGTTCCAGAACGGGGTTATCAGTAGTAGTGGGTGGTTCAAGGTGTGTGTCAGGAGCAAGGGAAGGAGTTATGGGTGTATCTAAGTCAGATTCGGACTCCTCTGATTGTGGGTTTTGATCTTCTTGTGGTTAATTGGAAGTAATTAGGTTGTCCTCAATATACGGTTTATCAACCACGGCCTTGATATCACATATTTGTTCTATAACACTGCAATTAATCCCTTGTTGGGCCTTAAAGATGTCAATTTTCAATGTTTGGTTCTCGAATTTCAGTTCAATTTAACCCTCCTTACAATTTATATTGGCCCTAGCAGTGGCCAGAAAGGGTTTCCCTAGTATAATTAGTGTATCCCTTGGGTTTTCTAGAGCATCCATATCTAAGACTACAAAATCCACTCGAAAATAGAAATCCCGTACCCTAACAATGACATCCTCGAGTATTCCTTTAGGTGATTTAATAGATCGGTCAGCCAACTGCAATGTCACCTTTGTCGGTTTAAGCTTAGATTCTTCAAGGTGGTCAAGGAGGGACGTAGGTATTAGGTTTATGGAGGCACCTAAATCTAATAAGGCTCTATCGAATTGGGTATCACCAATGGTACAGGAGATCAAGGGACTACCTGGGTCTTTTGCCTTAGGTGGGATTTTGCTCAAAATTACAGAGCTGGCTTGCTCTGACAGTACGATCAGACTACCACTCTTGGTTCGCGGCTTACGCTTGGGTGTACATACATCCTTCAGAAATCATGCGTAAGTCGGTATGTGGCAGATTGCATCCATCAAGGGGATGTTTATATGGACCTATTCAAAGAGCTTGACCAAATCCTCCTCAGGAGCCATGGGTTTATTTGTCCTCTTTCCCTTTGTCAAGGCCTCAGGAAATGGAACCTTGGTTGGTTCCTCTAGAATAGGTCCAAGTTCTTGATCTGGGACAGGGCTATCTTGGATAACTATCCTAGGGCTTGGGGTACTACCAGGCTGAAAGTGGCTTGGATAAGGTGGGTCTTGTGTTGCTTTGCCACTACGGGTTGTTACAGAATTTAGTCCTGCTTGGCTTTGGTTTGGGGTTGGTAAAATAGGTGGCTACTATTGAAATCCTGCATAAGATGTCGAAGCTTCCATCCCGTCGGGTGATGGAACAGAAGGGGCCTGATAAATCATGTGGGCTTAGCTCAGATTTGGGTTCATAACGTGCCTCTGGTTGTCAACATTATTCGGATTCGGCAAAGGTTGCGAAGGGAGTATGCCAAGTTGGTGGGAATTCGCCATCTGGGTGAGTTGATTGCGAACCTTTGTGATCTCGTCCTTGTGCTGTTTTTGCATAGCCACATTCGTCTTCTGAATGTCAACCAAAGTCTGAAGGATAAGAGTCATTTGATCTGCTTGAGTTGGCCCAGATTGATAGGTAGGGTTGGGCCGAGGTTGAGGCGGCTGATATGGATGAGGGGCTTATGGACGGGGCTAATATGGTGGTTTTTGATTCTGATTATTTCCCACCCACAGGAAGTTGGGATGATTTCGCCATCCAGGGTTATAGGTATTAAAGAATAGGTCATTCTGGATGGCGTTGAGGTCCTCGCAGGTCTGAGGAACCTCAAGAAAGTCAGAATACAAGGGTTCAGAATTCCCCCAACTAGAATAGGTCGAATTGGAGTTTCCTCCAATCCTAGAGTCAGACAAGGGTGGATACGGGTCCATCCCCTGAGAAAATCGCTGATAGATGGTATGCACAGTTTCCCTCCCAAGAGGTAGCTGTACAAATGGATTTTGCATAGAGGTGGCTCACTATAGATGTCAAGTCAGCTTATCCACCTTCTTCTTGATGATAGAGACCTTGTCCAACCGACTAGCCATCAGTTCCAAGTCGATGGATACTAACAGGCCCTACGTCTCATGTGCTCCCCTCGAATTCGTCGATGCACGAGCATTCGTTCAGTCAAATAAGCTCATGGAATCATTATTGATGGAGTTCTCGTACATATTCTCGAGAATCTCCAACACAGTGTCATCGTGTTGACCCATGATATTTCCTCCATAGGTTACATTGATGAATAGGCGGATATCTTCACGAAGTCCTTGGTAAAAAGATTGGACTTGTTCCCATTTAGGAACTTCGTGATGGGGGCACTTTCGCATGAGATCCAGGAAACGGTCCCATGCTTCATGAAGAGGTTCTCCAGATTGCTGGGTAAAGTGTGTGATCTGGTGGTGCAAGGCATTCATCTGACCAACTGGGAAGAACTTTTTCAAGAATTCAGATTGCAGTTCAACCCACGTGTTGATTAAATGCGTCTGAGTCTGATACCAATGAGTTGCCTTGTCCATGAGAGAGAAGGAAAACATCTTCATAAGAAGAATATCCCAATTTTGTACATCTGACCCGAAGGTCTGGATCAGATGTTTAAGTTGTTTGATGTGCTGAAAGGGATCCTCGGACTTAAGCCCATGAAATTTTGGAATAGCATGAATCATGTCGGGCTTGAGTTCAGAATCAAGGCCTCCTGCCGGGATTTGGACTCGAGGTTCGATCGCCACCACAGCGGGATTATAGTGATCTCACATCATAGGACGATGCGGCGGGTTTACAAAGTTTTGAAATAGATCATCAAGCACTGGAGTTGGTGTTCAAGATTGTTCTCTTCAACTGGTTGTGCCATGATGATGGAAGAAGGAGAATGTGGTTCTGATGAATTAGAGGAGATGTCTATGTGGCGAGGTTGCTGCATAAACACAGACGTCGAGTCATGGCCTCGGCGGGAGTGGATTACTAAAGGAGGTCTTGAGGATGGCCTTAAGGACCTCCTACCAAACATGCACTGATGGTTTGGACGAGATTAGAATGTGCTGGACCCAATCAAAACACCCAAAAAATTTGGATGACTATAGAGGTTTGGGAAGGATGATACCCCTTAGTCAGAAAAGCCGTCCACCTGAGAAATACCTAGGCAGCCAGAGAGGGAGAGTCCCACAAAGACCCCTACATGGTAGAGCATCCCCACGAGTTACAGGGTTTCCCCCACCCGACCTCTCTTGTCACTGAGATTCCAGGTAGACCAGAATGGGGACTTTGTCCTCTTAAGTCTACCACTTTTATTTAAGAGCAAAGGTGCTTAGGATTTTACTTGAACTTTAGATGTATTGAGTGCAAAAGTGACCTAATTTCAAGGTTGGTTGACCCAACAAGGGGGTCAACTTCACCTCTTTGTCCTTTGAGCGCTTTAGATCCTTTCTTTAATGGTTCAAGTGAAATTAAGAGCTTGAATTTCAGGGTTTCTCTTGAATAAGTCTTTTCAACCAAGGCTTAGGCAAACCTCTTTTTTGAATAGTTGATTCTTGTTTAGAAAGATGTGTCTCTAAAATCCTAAATTGGAATCCTTAATTTAGCTCTAATTTTGGTCCAATTTAGTTGCCAAAAATATGGTATCTAGGGCTCAATCAAGAAGGTGGTAGCCCTAGTTACCTTAAATGGATGCACAAATCAATATTTGTTGTTGAAATCAAAATCAGGCAACTTTGGTGACTTAGCTAAAGATGGAAAGTAGGTAGCCCAAATTGATTTTTATCTTGTTTTTCCTTTTTAGAACGAGGGGATTAAGAGAAAGGGCTAATCAAAGTTTATCTGCCCTGGGTGTGTTTGCTGTGCTGCCGTCTTTCTTTGAATCTTCTCCCTTAAAACAATCACAACAAAAGAGATGCATCAAGTTAGTACCAAATCAAAAATTGTGATCAAGATTTCTAAATTGCCCGTTCCTCCCCAGCAACGGCGCCAAAATGTTTAGTAGGCGAGATCAATGTTTTAAAATTAGTGCATCGCAGTATAGTTGAAATCGCTCCAAAACCAATAGAATTTTTTACTTGAAGTTTTAAATCTGAGGTCGAACACAAGAAGAAAATTGGGGTTTAAAAATCAAGTGAACAACTTTAAAATTGAATATAATATGCAATGGAAATCAAAATTATAGTGCAAAAAATGTAAATGTGAACACTAGATATCAATGTATATAAAGAGCATAGAAAAATCGACGTCTGATTTGTAAATTAGACGTCTTAAACTTGTGATTGCTATAGTGCTATTTCTGATCTTTTTCTCTTCTCTATCTCTAATCTCTATCTGGTTTTCTTCCTTCTTTTCTTTTCTTTCTTCTGTTCTCGTGCCTTTGCCTTTTTGCCTTTAGCTTCTTCTCCTCTTTTGCCTTTGGCTCCTTCTCTTTCTTCTTCTTCTTCTTTCTCTGGTGACTCTTCTTTCTTCTGCCTTCAGCTTCTTCTCCTTCTCTTTTGCCTTTGGCTTCTTCAACCTTCAGCCTCTTCCTCTCCAGCCTTGCCTTCTCCTTCCTTAGCTTCTCTAGCCTCCGCCCTCTTTCTTATTTGGCTTCTTCTTCTTCTCCTGCCTGCGAGAACAAAACCTACCCCTACCTGCCCCCGCTATCTCTCTTCCTCTTTCTCTCTTAGGCTCACTCTCCTAGAGCTACTTCTCGGGTAATCGGGTCGGGTGTGCGCCCAGGACTAGGCCCGCCGATGTGCGGTGGTGGGCAAGGAGTGCAGGTTGGGTATACGGGTCAGGCCAGGTCTGCGAGCTACAGGGCACGGACGAGGCAGTGATAGGTGAGAAGGAGCTCACCTCGTGGTCAGGAGGCAAAGAGGCTATGTCACTTTTTCCTCTTATTTCGGTGTGCCTGCTCAAGACTTTCCGAGGTGGGACTAAATGTTCCACCTTCTTTTGCATGCACCTGCAGTAGGAGACCTCCTTTGATTGCAGCAGCTATGGGGTCTTCGAAGCCAATCGTGCATCTGGAGTTGTGCGCGAAGGGATTCCGCACACCTGGGGCGATTCGCCTGGAGCGGAGGGACCTGGAGGAGGCTTGCAAGCAAGCTCCTCGCGTGCGTCAATGGCGGTGGAGATGCCTACACTTGTCAACAAGAAAATGGCCTTGCGGCCTAATCAGAAAGCTCAGGGAGCTTCACCTAGACATGGCGAAGATAGTGCGGGGGTCAGCGTGGCGTGGGGTGGCCAAAGCGTGCGTGCCTAGGGCACCCTGTGTGCGTGAACGTGGGTGTGTTCAGGGGGAGTTTTGGGGGCGTGGCACGGTGAGTGAAGCTAGGGTTTAGGATCAGTGAGGTGTGGCAATGCTTGTGGGGTGGTTGGCGAGGAGGATGGAGGTGTGGAGCGGCAGGTACGCCTCGCCAAAGGTCTGGCTGGAGATGAGGAAGGTGAGGGTGGTTGCGAGCGTCAATGCGTGTTTTGAACAAATAAAGAGAGAAAAATGATGAGAACAGAGAGAGGACTTAGCTATGCATATATGGATGAAGGGCGAGGTAGAGATGGCTGTCGACTTGTATTGCCATCACTGGAGATGAAGCCCTCAGTGGAGGAGGACGGCAACAATGAAGGGGCTGTAGGGGCATCAGCTGGTACGACGCGACGCGGACAAAGAGGAGGAAGAGAACCCTGCTACTGGTATTGTGGCAGAGCGACAAGGGAGAGAAAGGGATGTCACTAGAGCTTGCTGAGTTACTGACCGGAGGGGAAGAGACGAAATAGAGGGTTGCTTAGGCCAATTTCAAGCTTGAAGGATGCGGAGGGCTTTGGGTTTGCTTTTATAGGCTTTGGAGGAAGGTTTCGTGCTTGGAAGCCAAGCTTCCAAGCACGGAAACCTCACCGGAGATGGAAGGTCAAATGAGACCTGAATCTCTCATGCATTTACATGAGAGATTGGATACCAAATTGAGCTTGGATTGTATTCAAACTGGAGGAGATTTCTCAGAGAATCTCCCTTTCAATTTTGAAGGGGATTCTCTGAGGAATTAGGGAGATCTTTCCCGTGAAACCTTGCCGGAGTAGGATTCCCTCCACTATAATGGTAGAGGAACCTAATTGCAAAGAATGAAGATAAGAATAGGGGGGTTTCTGCAGAAGTTTTCAAAAGTTAGGGGTAGAAATGTAATTGGGCTGGACCTGTTTGCAAAATAGGTCATGGTGAATTCCCATTAGGTCCAAATTTTAGTATAAACCTAATTTGGACCTAAGGAATCCAATGGTGAAGTTGGTTTTTAGGTTTGACCATGTTTGACTGGGAAATTTACACAAAAACCTAATTTAGGGTAAATATTTAACTGAGACCCCAATTTAGGTCAAAATAGGTTCTAAGGGCTAAATTGAAGGTTCTAAACCCTAGAGAATATTTTTCCATGATTTTTAGAGGGTTTAGGTGAATTTTATCCTAAACAGAACCTTGTTAAATTAAGTAGGTCTATTTTAGGATTACAAGAGGTCATTTAATTCCTAGCATTCACATGAACCATTTTCTGTTTGAGCCAACCCACTTTTTATCTTGTTAAGATCATTTGACCTATGTTTAGCCCATGAGAAATCCCGTTGTCGTACTACAATGGTAAAATTGCAGTTTTACCCCTTATTTCTTGCTTTTCTCTCAGAATGGTTATTCATTGAGTTAGGACCTCCAATTGGTTATGTAGGAGCTTTTGTTCTCTTTTCAGGGTCAAAATGAGCTAGTTAGGGCTCATGATGGTGTTCCCATCACCCTTCCTTTTGAGCCAGATCCTAAGCCCTACAACCTTCCCAATCTCTCATGAGAACGCATGAGAGATTCAGGTATATTTCAAGCTTCCATCTCTGGTGAACGAAACCTCACAAGCATACGAAACCTCATGTGTATTTGCAATGAAGCATACGAAACCTCACAAGCTGATAAGCAAAGTACAATGGTCTTCCATGATAAGCACATCATTACAAAGACCTTTAAGCCCAACCAATGGGTCTGGCTTTTCAATTCCAGACTTAAATTATTTCCTGGAAAGCTCAAGTCTCGCTGGGATGGGCCGTATGTTGTTATTAATGCCTTCCCTCATGGAGCGATTGAAATTCAGAACCCTAATTCTGGTGAGAGCTTTAAGGTAAATGGCCAATGACTTAAACCGTATGTTACTCTTTCACATGGCTAGGTTTTGGATGCACTTCAGCTTGAGGAGCCTTAGCACCTCCCACTCTCCTCCTCAAGTGATATTCTTCTATGTCTTTATTTTTCCAACGAAGACATTGTCAATCTTAGGAATGGGGGCGTATAACCTGAGGTCGTTCATAGCATTTATTAATATTTACATGCATTTAGGTTAGGTGCATTTCTCATTAAAAAAAAATCTTTTTTATTTTCTTGAGTTGATTTGGTTAGTCCCTAGCATAAGATTTTTTTCATCAAGGAGGTGTCATTAGAGATTTTCTTCTTAAATTGTTTCTTAAGTTTAGAATCCAGTACATGTACTTCACTTGCACGTAGACTAGTGATGAGAACCTCATCATGAGCCATAACTAGCTCATTTTGACCCAATACAAAGGATAAAAGCTCCTACATATCTCAAGGAAAGGCTTAACTCAGAGAATTCTGAGTTTGAGAAGAAAACCAGTCATAAGGGGTAAAAGTGCAATTTTACCAGTATAATCTGCATACAGGGTAATTCAGGGCCCAAACACAGGTCAAAACAGCTTAATAAGAATAAAAGTGGGATGAGATGATCTAGCAAGGGCTACAGCACTTCCAAGGAACCAAATGATAATCTGTAACCCTAAAACAACCCACTTCAATTCACAAGGTTCGAGGCAAAGTAAAAATAGAATAAACCCTCTAAAATTCATAGAAAAATAATCTCTAGGGTTTAGAACCTTCAATTTGGCCTTTAGAACCCATTTTGACCTACATTGAGAACCATGCCCAATTAATAACTTAATTTGGGTCTTTACGCAAATTGACCGGTCAAACAAGGTTTAATATGAAAATGAAATTTACCATCAGATTCCTTAGGTTCTAATTAGTCATGTATAAAAACTTGAGCCTAAGAAGAAACCTCCTTGACCGACTTTACACTTTGGTCCTCATATATTTACTCTTTGGCCCTCAACTTTTGAACCCTCGCATTTTGGCCCCTAACTCTCCTTCGTTCTTTGCAAACAGGTCCCTCCTGCAAAACCCTGCCAGCACCATGCTCCGGCGACCTTGCGCGGAGCATGGCGCCGCGCAGGGTGAGGTGGAGGACCTGGCATGTATACCGGGGGTGCCCTGCGTCGTCAGCCGTCGCAGGAGCACCCCCATGGTCATTGTAGCCCCCCATACTGGCCGTGCGAACGCACGAACGGTATGGGTTCGTATTCCGACCATTCTCCGGCGAGGGAGACACGTCGTCTCCCTCCGCCTTCCTCCCTGCTTCATCCCTATAAATACCCCCCGCCGCTCCACCGACGAGGGCAGCCTGGATCTGACGGAGAAAACCCCCAGCTTTCTTCTCTTCTTCCTCCGGCAGACGCTCACCAGCTCCGGCGACTTCCTCCCCCTCCACCTCTTCGCTCTACCGCGATACCAGCAGCAGAGACCTCCTCCCTTGCTCTTCCCGCGCCACGCCGCACCCAGCTGGCGCCTCTCCAGCCCTCTGCTCGCCGCCGCCCCTCTCCCTGAGCATCGTCTTCTCCGGCGACAGTCGATACGACTGTCGCCCTGTTCCTCCCCCTTCGTCCCTGCAAGTAAGTTAGACCTACTCCCCTTCTTCTCCTCTTTCTTTCCCCGCTTTCAATTTAGTCAATTAAACCCTCGACCGCTCCTGTTCACCCTCATCCTCTCCGCCTCCGACCACCCTCCGGCGAGCCGCTCCCATCACCTCAGCGACCCACACGGCTCGCCGACCACCGCAAAACCTCCGCCTCCTCACCCTGATCCTCTTCCGCCCCTCCACTTCCCACCAAACACCCTCTGCAGACCCACCGAACACACCCACTTCCTCGCTCACAGTTTGACCTAGGACGACCTGTTAGCTCCATCTCGCCCCCTGCAGACCCCCTGACCACCTTCGCCGTGCCACGGCGAAGGTCCCCCGCCTGTCTGATTTGGCCGAGAGGCCGTTCTATTGATTTCAGGTTCCAGGCCTTGACCGCCATTGGCGAGGAAGCTCGAAGCTTGCTTGAGGTTGCTCCAAGCCTAGATATCCCAGGTTGAAGACCTAGGCTGCGCGAAAGAGTCTTGCACACACACCCTGGCCCTCAATTGGAGTTGCGAGCCTCAACAGCTGTTGCAATTGGAAGCACCATCCCTATTGCAGGCGTGAGAGAAATGGGGTGCGCGGATAGTCCCACCTCGGAAACTTCTGAAGCCACACACCCACATAAATTGCAAAAGTGCCACCATCTGTTTGCCTCAGTTACCACGGGGTGAGGTCCCTCTCACCCGACCCGACCCGGCCTCGTCCGTGACCACGCTCCGCGGACCTGGCCCGACCCGATTAGACTGACCTGCACTCCTCGCCCACCACGCACGCCGGTGGGCCTGGACCCGGGCCTGACCCGAACCCGATTACCCGGTAGCGCTCTGGGAGAGCTTCCGAAGAGTGATTTCAGAGAGAAAGAGAAACGCGGGGGAGGGGGGGTAGAGTAGGTTTTTGCCCTCTGATGATGAACTCTTGAGCGTGCAGGCACAGGTGAAGGACTGCGGAAGAAGAAGCAGCTGCACTGTAGCAACTGCTCAGTTAAGTCGTCGAAGCACCGGGCCAGACGACGGACAGTCAGCAGCCAGAGCAACACAGAAGGCAGGCTGAAGAAGAAGGAAGGGAGACTTAGTAGCCGAAGGCAGAAGCACCACGATTGCAGAAGAAGGAATGAAGAGAAGCAAGAAGCAAGAAAAGAAGAAGAAGATCTGAAGAAAAAGAAAGAAAGAAAACAAGGAAGAACAGAAGACAGAAGAAGAAGAGCACGAGGGGAAGATCTGAAGAAAGCAGAAGAAGAAGAAGACGAAAAAGAAAGAAAGAAAACTAGGAAGAACAAAATCCAAAGAGGAAGAAAGAAGAGAAGAAGAAGAAGAAGCCAAATTTTCATCTCTCTCTCTCTCTCTCTCTCTCTTTATTTTTGTAATAGAACTTGTGTATCTCTAGAATACAACTTGCTCCCTGAGTTCGACCTCGGGAACTCTTTCATTTTTCCGAGTAAAAAAATTTTATATGAAACGTTGGTAACAACCGGCTTCGCTACAACGTTATAACAAACCCGGTACAAAACCACACGCATTCATTTTGGCGCCGCTGCCGGGGAGCAACGGCTATTCTAGAGGTAAACATTCCTGTTTCTTTTAAGTTCTGATAATCTCCTCTCTTTTGTGCAGCTACAGGAACTCAAGAAGACAAGCAACCACACAACCACTCCGAAGACAGGTAAAATCTTTTCTCTCACTATTAACCCCTACACTCTAAAGAGGAAGAAAAGAAAAGAACAAGTAATATAGGGCTAACCTGTCTTCCATACTTAGTAACCATAAAAAAGTTGCATGTTTTCAACTCATCATTCCTGCACACTATTAAGGGTATTTAAGGGCTAACACATTCTTGCTTGAGCCCTAATTACCCAACAAAGAATTAACTGGACCAAGTAGAGCCAACCTAGGATTCAACATTAGGGTTTTAGAGACACACTACTTAACTCAAGAAGGGAGAAAATCCAAAAGAGGTGTGCCCAAACCATTGATTGAAAATAATTAACAAGAAAAATCCTAAACAATTGGCTCTCTCTAAACACTTGAACCCTAAAAGACAGGACCTAAAAAGCTCTCAAAGAAAACAAGAGGAAAAGTTGACCCCTTTGGGTTAACCAACCTTAAATTAGGTCACTCTTTGCACTTAAAAAGACTAAAGTTCAAGTGAAACCTTAAGCACCCTGATCTTAAAATTGGTAGACTTAAGAGGTCAAGATCCCCATTCTGGTCTACCTGGAACCGCAGTGACAAGAGAGGTCGGGTGGGGGAAACCCTGTAACCCGTGGGGACGCTCTACCGTGTAGGGGTCTTCGCGGGACTCTCCCTCTCTGGCTGCCCAGGTAATTCTCAGGTGGACGATCTTTCTGATCAAGGGGTCCATCTGCCCCGCACCTCTATAGTCACCCAACACATTTTTGGGTGTCTTGATTGGGTCCAGCACCTTCTAAACTTACCTCTCCCAACTGTGCATGTACGGAAGGAGGTCTCTAAGACCACCCTTAAGACCTCCATTAGAAATTCACTCTCGTCAAGGCCAAGCCTCGACGCCCGTATTTGTGCAGCAACACCCTCACATTATTCTCTCTTCTGATTCAGAACCAAGTTCTTCTTCTTCCCCCATCATGGCTCAGCCAGTTGAGGAAGAAAATAATCTGGAACACCAGCTCCAGCGACTCAATGACCTCTTCCAAAACTTCGTGCACCCACCACAGCGTCCTATGATGCGGGACCACTACAATCCTGCTGCGGTGGCCATTGAGCCTCGAGTTAGAATCCCGATTGGAGGACCTGATTCCGAACTAAAGCCCAACATGATTCACGCTATACCTAAATTCCATGGGCTTAATTCTGAAGATCCCTTCCAGCACATCAAACAGCTAAAGCATCTGGCCCACACTTTTGGATCAGATGCGCAAAATCGGGATATTCTTCTCATGAAGATGTTCTCCTTTTCTCTTATGGACAAGGCCGCCCATTGGTATCAAACTCAGACCCGGCCGATCAACACTTGGGAAGAACTTCAATCCGAGTTTTTGAAAAAGTTCTTTCCCGTTGGTCGAACCAACGCCTTGCGCCAGCAGATTACACACTTCACTCAACAATCAGGAGAACCTCTCCATGAGGCATGGGATCGTTTTCAGGATCTCATGAGGAAGTGCCCCCATCACGGAGTTCCTAAATGGGAACAAGTCCAATCTTTTTACCAGGGACTCCGTGAGGACATCTGCCTTTTCGTCAATGCAACCTGCGGAGGAAACATCATGGGTCAACATGAAGACACCGTATGGGAGATTCTCGAAAACATGTGCGAGAACTCCATCAACAATGACTCCATGGGATTATTCGACAGGACGAATACCCGCGCAGCGACGAATCTTAAGGGAGCACATGAGACGCAGGACCTGTCCGCATCAGTCGACCTGGAGTTAATGGCCAGTCGATTGGACAAGGTCTCAATTATTGAAAAGAAGGTGGATGAGCTGACTCAGCACTTGCAGCGAGCCACCTCTGCGCGTAACTCCTTTGCACAACCTCCTTCCACACAGGAGACTGTGCAAAACATCCTCCACCGATCCTCCCCTGGGATGGATCCATATCCATCCCCATCTGATTCTTGGACTGGAAGATCATCCGATCCTTTCTTCACCAGCCGGGGGAACTCCATTCCTCCTTTCCCTGATTCTCAGGAGGTTCCTCAGACCTGCGAGGACCTCAACGCCATCCAGAACGACCCATTCTCCAACACTTACAACCCTGGATGGCGAAACCATCCCAATTTTCAGTGGGCGGGAAATCCCCAAACCCAAAGACCACCTTTTCAGTCCCGCCCACAGCCCTCTCATCACTACCAGCCGCCTCAGCCTCGGCCCAACCCTACTTATCCATCAGGGCCAAATCAAGATCAAATGTCCTTAATCCTTCAGACTCTGGCTGACATTCAAAAATCGAATGCGGCCATTCAAAAATAGCACAAGGACGAGCTTACTGAAGTTAAAACTCAACTGGCCCAGTTGGCAAATTCTCGCCAGCCAGGCACACTCCCTTCCCAACCCCTTCCTAACCCAAATAACGTGCCAACCCAGAAGCGCGTTATGAATCCAAATTTAGGCCACGCTCAATGGATTTATCAGGCCCCTACTGCCCCATCTCCAGACGAGACGGAAGCCTCAACTTCGCGTGCGGGATTTCAGCAGCAGCCACCCCTCCTACCAAACCCAAACCAAAATCAGGTCGGATTAAATTCTGTAACAACACGTAGTGGTAAGACAACTCAGGACCAGCATTATCCAAACCACGCCCAGCCTGATAACCATGACCCTAGGATAGTTAGCCAAGGTACCGCTGCTCCAGACCCACAACCTGGACCTATCCTAGAGGAACCAACCAAGATCCCGTTTCCCGAGGCCCTGACCAAGGGAAAGAAGACCACCAAACCCGTGGCCCCTGAGGAGGACCTGGTCAAGCTCTTTGAGCAGGTCCACATAAACATCCCCTTGATGGATGCAATCCACCACGTACCAGCTTACGCACGATTTCTAAAGAATATATGTACACCCCAGCGTAAGCCGCGAACCAAGGGAGGGAGCCCAATTGTTCTGTCAGAGCAAGCCAGCTCTGTAATCCTTAGTAGACTCCCACCCAAGGCAAAAGATCCTGGAACTCCCCTGATCTCCTGTAAGATAGGTGGTACCCAATTTGATAGAGCATTGTTAGACTTAGGAGCATCTATAAATCTGATACCCACATCCTTACTTGACCATCTGGAAGAATCTGAGCTGAAACCAACCGAGGTGACATTACAATTAGCAGATCGATCTATAAAGTCACCAAAAGGGATTCTCGAGGATGTTATCGTGAGAGTGCGGGATTTCTATTTTCCAGTGGACTTTATAGTCTTAGACATGGATGCACCTGAGAACCCTAGGGATACACCAATCATTCTAGGGAGACCTTTCTTGGCTACTGCTAGAGCCAACATCAGCTGTGAGGAGGGCCAAATAGAGCTTAAGTTTGGAGATCAAACACTGAAAATTGATATATTTAAGGCCCAGCAAGGAATTAATTGCGGCGTCATCGAGCAAATTTGTGACATCAAGACTTTGGTTGATGAATCACACCTCCAGAATGACTTGAGTATGCCTCATCAACCACAGAAGGATCTTGACCCGCAAACAGAGGAGTCCAATCCGGATGTGAACAACCCAGTAACTCCCACCCTTGAACCTCACATCTATACTGAACCACCCGCTGCTGCTGAAAACCCCATCCTCGAACTGAAACCCCTTCCTGCTCATTTGAAATACATCTTTTTGGGTTCTAATCAGACCCTTCCTGTGATCATCAATTCCAACCTCAATCCTGAACAGGAATCCCGTCTGATTGTTGTCCTCCAGCAACATCGCAGAGCCATCGGATGGACCCTCGATGATTTGACTGGAATAAGTCCCTCTTATTGTACTCATCATATCTATTCAGAAGAGGGCACACGACCTTCTCGTGAAATGCAGAGACGCTTAAACCCCAATCTGCAGGAGGTCGTGAAAAAGGAGATCATCAAGTGGTTAGATGCCGGGATCATCTACCCGATCTCCGATAGTCGTTGGGTGAGCCCAATTCAGGTCGTGCCTAAGAAGGCAGGACTCACCACTATAACGACTGAGACCGGAGAAATCATTCCTACCCGATTAGCCAACTCGTGGAGAGTCTGTATAGATTACCGTCGACTCAATTCCTCCACGAAGAAGGATCATTTCCCACTACCCTTCATTGATCAAATTCTCGAAAAACTAGCGGGAAATAGGTTCTTCTGCTTTCTTGACGGGTACTCCGGTTATAACCAGGTGGCAATCCATCCTGAGGACCAAGAAAAGACCACATTCACCTGCCCCTTCGGAACATACGCTTTCCGAAGGATGCCTTTCGGTCTTTGCAATGCACCCGCTACTTTTCAGCGATGCATGCTTGCCATATTCTCAGATATGGTAGGTGATTATCTGGAAGTCTTCATGGATGACTTTTCAGTTTTCGGAGCATCATTCGACGATTGCCTCCAACACTTGGTCCAGATACTCAGGCGGTGCATCGACGTGAATTTGGTTCTTTCCTGGGAAAAGAGCCATTTCATGGTGCCTGAGGGAATTGTCCTGGGACACTCAATTTCGGAGAAAGGTATCCAAGTGGATCGAGCTAAGGTTAATCTGATTTCTCACCTTCCTATGCCTAGCTCGATCAGGGACATCCGATCCTTTTTAGGGCATGTCGGTTTTTATCGACGATTTATCCCTGATTTTTCAAAAATCGCACGCCCCCTGACCACTCTTCTCTCCAAGGATGTTCCCTTCAAAATCTCCAAGGAATGCACTCAAGCATTTGAAATCCTGCGTGACCGAGTCACCCAAGCCCCGATCCTACAGTCCCCTGATTGGTCTCAACCCTTTGAGATCATGTGTGATGCATCCGACTTCGCTGTAGGAGCGGTTTTGGGGTAGAAAAATGACAAGAAACCTGTGGTCATTTACTACGCCAGCAAAACACTCGATGAGGCTCAGCGTAACTATACAGTTACTGAGAAAGAGCTGCTAGCTGTAGTATTTGCCCTAGAGAAGTTCAGATCGTACCTTCTGGGTTCCCATGTCATCATATACTCAGATCACACGGCTGTGAGGCATCTCCTTGCAAAGAAGGACGCGAAACCTCGATTGATCCGATGGATCTTGCTGTTGCAAGAATTTGACCTCGAGATTCGCGATAAAGCGGGAAAACAAAACGTGGTAGCTGATCACTTGTCCCGTCTTCCTTCTGAAATGATAGACCCTTCCGGACCCATCACTGAGCATTTTCCCGATGAGCACCTGCTGACTATTGGTACTAGCCTTCCATGGTTTGCTAATATTGTAAATTACTTGGCATCTCATCAGACCCCGTCCGATTGGCCGAAGGCCAAGAAAGACAAATTACGCTCCGATGCCAAGTATTACATTTGGGAGGACCCGTACCTATTCCACATAGGTGCCGATCAGATCATCCAGAGATGTGTCCCGGAAGGGGAAGTCAACAATATCCTCTCTTTCTGCCATGACCAGGCATGCGGTGGCCATTTTGCCGGGCATAAAACCGCATCAAAAGTCCTCCAGTGCGGCTTTTACTGGCCCACACTGTTCAAAGACGCATACAGTCATTGCAAGGCATGCAGTCGTTGCCAGACTTTGGGCAACATGAGCCATCGCGACATGATGCCTATGCAACCGATTCTAGTATGCGAAATCTTTGATGTTTGGGGGATTGATTTTATGGGCCCCTTTCCTATTTCGGATGGTTTCGAATACATTCTGTTGGCTGTGGACTACGTGTCCAAATGGATCGAAGCCATACCGACCCGAACCTGTGATCACAAAATCGTTCTCAAATTCATTCATCAACACATTTTCTCAAGGTTCGGGATTCCTCGTGCAATAATCTCTGATGGGGGAACCCATTTCACAAATGCTCAGTTTAGGTCACTGATGACCAAATACGGGGTGTCTCACCGAATCTCTACTCCTTACCACCCCCAAACTAATGGTCTAGCTGAGCTGTCGAATCGGGAGATCAAGAAAATCCTACAGGTCACTGTTCGACCTGACAGGAAGGACTGGTCGTCCCGACTTCCGGAAGCATTGTGGGCCTATAGGACCGCCCACAAGACCCAATTGGGCATGTCTCCCTTTAGATTGGTGTACGGAAAGGCATGCCACCTTCCCGTCGAACTGGAGCATAAAGCCTATTGGGCAGTACGGAACTGTAATCTAGATCTTTCTAAGGCTGGGACCCACAGAAAACTCCAAATCAGCGAGATCGATGAATTGCGCATAGACGCGTACGAGAACTCGCAAATCTACAAGAAGCGGGTTAAAGCCTTCCACGACAAACACATCTCAAGAAAGATCTTCCATCCTGGTCAAAAGGTCCTACTCTTTGATGCCCGACTCAAACTCTTCCCAGGAAAACTGAGATCTAAGTGGGTCGGACCATATTTGGTCCGACAGGTTTTTGGAAATGGAGCAATCGAAATCAGTCCACTCAGCCACGATTCTGAACCTTTCATCGTGAATGGTCAAAGACTCAAGCCGTTCATTGATGTAACTTCTACTGATTTGGCTGAGGCATCTTATATCCTCCTTTCCCCTTGAGCTTATTGCGCCCAGCCGATGGCGTAAAACTCAGCGCTTAACGGGAGGCAGCCCGTCATTCTCTTTGAAAACCTGAAACTTGTTCTGACACCTTTCAGCACTCGAAGTTCACCCTGAACTAAGACCCCCTAGGTTACAATGAGGACATTGCAAATCTTAGGCATGGGGGGGTATGAAAGTGCAAAAACTCGTAAGAAAAGGTTTCAAACAAAAAATTCACATGTGCCAAAAATACCATAAAAATTAAAAAAAAAAAAAAAAAAAAAAAATTTCGAAAAAGAATAAGAGGAAAAGAGGAGAAGGAAAATTTTGTGAAGGAGAGAAGAAACAAAATGAAAAAGGAGCACAAAATTATAAGAAAAGTTGATAGTCATTAGTAAGGAACTAAGGAATTAACCTAAGTTCTAGACCTCATTCAAGAAAATAACTGAAAAGTGCACAATGAGATTAGTAAGAATGCAAACCTTAGGCATTCTTGAATAGACTCTTAGTACCCATTAAGATCTGGACACTCCTCAAGAGGTTGAGGAAAATGAAAAGCTGAAGTATTAGGTCTAAGGCTTAGGGAGTATTCGGCCTCGTTAACTAATTTTTGGTTTACGGGACTCAGTAACCTAAGCACCCTAATCTCACACACAGCCTGGTTCAGTAAGCGTAAAAATCAGAATCACGCAGAAGCGTCGCAAAAATCTGAAAAGAACACCTAGAATAGGAATGGCCGATCAACACAAGTTGATTTGGACGAGTTCCCAGCGCGGAGAGGCGGGAAATCCCCTCGAAGATGCGTAACAAAATATCATCTCCTCGGTGCTTGTCTCTTAGGATATTTACATATCCTATGGGGGGCATGTAAGCACTCTGCTGGTTCAGATTCCATGGATGGCATTATCTCGAAGTGTCAATTGCCAGGGTCTGGATTCGGCCACGGAATACCATGGATGGGATTATCTCGAAATCTCAATAGCCAGGGTTCCGGGGGTTGCCATGGGCGGTGCTATCTCGAAGCATCGATCGCCAGGAACCCTTGAGGATTGATGATGGGAGCAAGGAATCTGATACAGACCGTGTTGAAAAGCCAATCCTAGGCTAGAACTAAAAAGAAAAAGAGAGAGAAAACTCTCCAAACAGAAAAAACTTTCTATCTCTCTCTTACAAAACGCACTGCGAACTGGGCCAGGGCTAAAATCATTTCAAGCACGGGTGCTTTAACCACGAAGTCCAATAAACCTTAGGTTAGTTCTTGCGGGCCTTAAAAACCTTTGCTGAAAGACTGAGGCTAAGGCTAGACAGATTTGGATCTTGATTGATACTAGAGTACCTTTTAGGCCTATGGTCAGCATTCTAACCTAATCTATGCTCAAATAAAAAAGGCACTTATCTAAAACCATTGAAAACTTCATGGTCTAGAACAAGGGTTGAAACCTTAAGTTTTTTGCTAAGGGACTAGCAAAAGCTAGGCATGGGGGTATGATGAGAACCTCATCATGAGCCATAACTAGCTCATTTTGACCCAATACAAAGGATAAAAGCTCCTACATATCTCAAGGAAAGGCTTAACTCAGAGAATTCTGAGTTTGAGAAGAAAACCAGTCATAAGGGGTAAAAGTGCAATTTTACCAGTATAATCTGCATACAGGGTAATTCAGGGCCCAAACACAGGTCAAAACAGCTTAATAAGAATAAAAGTGGGATGAGATGATCTAGCAAGGGCTACAGCACTTCCAAGGAACCAAATGATAATCTGTAACCCTAAAACAACCCACTTCAATTCACAAGGTTCGAGGCAAAGTAAAAATAGAATAAACCCTCTAAAATTCATAGAAAAATAATCTCTAGGGTTTAGAACCTTCAATTTGGCCTTTAGAACCCATTTTGACCTACATTGAGAACCATGCCCAATTAATAACTTAATTTGGGTCTTTACGCAAATTGACCGGTCAAACAAGGTTTAATATGAAAATGAAATTTACCATCAGATTCCTTAGGTTCTAATTAGTCATGTATAAAAACTTGAGCCTAAGAAGAAACCTCCTTGACCGACTTTACACTTTGGTCCTCATATATTTACTCTTTGGCCCTCAACTTTTGAACCCTCGCATTTTGGCCCCTAACTCTCCTTCGTTCTTTGCAAACAGGTCCCTCCTGCAAAACCCTGCCAGCACCATGCTCCGGCGACCTTGCGCGGAGCATGGCGCCGCGCAGGGTGAGGTGGAGGACCTGGCATGTATACCGGGGGTGCCCTGCGTCGTCAGCCGTCGCAGGAGCACCCCCATGGTCATTGTAGCCCCCCATACCGGCCGTGCGAACGCACGGACGGTATGGGTTCGTATTCCGACCATTCTCCGGCGAGGGAGACACGTCGTCTCCCTCCGCCTTCCTCCCTGCTTCATCCCTATAAATACCCCCCGCCGCTCCACCGACGAGGGCAGCCTGGATCTGACGGAGAAAACCCCCAGCTTTCTTCTCTTCTTCCTCCGGCAGACGCTCACCAGCTCCGGCGACTTCCTCCCCCTCCACCTCTTCGCTCTGCCGCGATACCAGCAGCAGAGACCTCCTCCCTTGCTCTTCCCGCGCCACGCCGCACCCAGCTGGCGCCTCTCCAGCCCTCTGCTCGCCGCCGCCCCTTTCCCTGAGCATCGTCTTCTCCGGCGACAGTCGATACGACTGTCGCCCTGTTCCTCCCCCTTCGTCCCTGCAAGTAAGTTAGACCTACTCCCCTTCTTCTCCTCTTTCTTTCCCCGCTTTCAATTTAGTCAATTAAACCCTCGACCGCTCCTGTTCACCCTCATCCTCTCCGCCTCCGACCACCCTCCGGCGAGCCGCTCCCATCACCTCAGCGACCCACACGGCTCGCCGACCACCGCAAAACCTCCGCCTCCTCACCCTGATCCTCTTCCGCCCCTCCACTTCCCACCAAACACCCTCTGCAGACCCACCGAACACACCCACTTCCTCGCTCACAGTTTGACCTAGGACGACCTGTTAGCTCCATCTCGCCCCCTGCAGACCCCCTGACCACCTTCGCCGTGCCACGGCGAAGGTCCCCCGCCTGTCTGATTTGGCCGAGAGGCCGTTCTATTGATTTCAGGTTCCAGGCCTTGACCGCCATTGGCGAGGAAGCTCGAAGCTTGCTTGAGGTTGCTCCAAGCCTAGATATCCCAGGTTGAAGACCTAGGCTGCGCGAAAGAGTCTTGCACACACACCCTGGCCCTCAATTGGAGTTGCGAGCCTCAACAGCTGTTGCAATTGGAAGCACCATCCCTATTGCAGGCGTGAGAGAAATGGGGTGCGCGGATAGTCCCACCTCGGAAACTTCTGAAGCCACACACCCACATAAATTGCAAAAGTGCCACCATCTGTTTGCCTCAGTTACCACGGGGTGAGGTCCCTCTCACCCGACCCGACCCGGCCTCGTCCGTGACCACGCTCCGCGGACCTGGCCCGACCCGATTAGACTGACCTGCACTCCTCGCCCACCACGCACGCCGGTGGGCCTGGACCCGGGCCTGACCCGAACCCGATTACCCGGTAGCGCTCTGGGAGAGCTTCCGAAGAGTGATTTCAGAGAGAAAGAGAAACGCGGGGGAGGGGGGGTAGAGTAGGTTTTTGCCCTCTGATGATGAACTCTTGAGCGTGCAGGCACAGGTGAAGGACTGCGGAAGAAGAAGCAGCTGCACTGTAGCAACTGCTCAGTTAAGTCGTCGAAGCACCGGGCCAGACGACGGACAGTCAGCAGCCAGAGCAACACAGAAGGCAGGCTGAAGAAGAAGGAAGGGAGACTTAGTAGCCGAAGGCAGAAGCACCACGATTGCAGAAGAAGGAATGAAGAGAAGCAAGAAGCAAGAAAAGAAGAAGAAGATCTGAAGAAAAAGAAAGAAAGAAAACAAGGAAGAACAGAAGACAGAAGAAGAAGAGCACGAGGGGAAGATCTGAAGAAAGCAGAAGAAGAAGAAGACGAAAAAGAAAGAAAGAAAACTAGGAAGAACAAAAGCCAAAGAGGAAGAAAGAAGTGAAGAAGAAGAAGAAGCCAAATTTTCATCTCTCTCTCTCTCTCTCTCTCTCTCTCTTTATTTTTGTAATAGAACTTGTGTATCTCTAGAATACAACTTGCTCCCTGAGTTCGACCTCGGGAACTCTTTCATTTTTCCGAGTAAAAAAATTTTATATGAAACGTTGGTAACAACCGGCTTCGCTACAACGTTATAACAAACCCGGTACAAAACCACACGCATTCAACTAGGTAATGGATCTTTTAAGAAAGCCAATAAACATTCTTAGTTTGCTAAACCCTTGGACAATTAGTTAGGAAGTTAGGTAAACTATCTTCTATTAGATCCACCTAACATTTGTGAGGTAAAAGTAGAGTGACTATTGGTTCGCTAAGTCTAGTGCAAGAACTCTTAAGTTATGGATAATTGGATGATGATACCTCAGAGTTAGGCATAGTTTTCGCTCTCAGTTCCTATGTGTAAACATTGTGCATAAATTCCTGAGAGTCACCAAATAAGGCAAATATGCGAAGATTGGGTTCTAATAAAACTATGACTTTGGTGGATGGTTACGACCATCCTTCATAGAGTCCTCGCTGAAGGAGGGTAATAGTGTCAAAAGTCAGAAATACGCTTGTCCTATCCATTCCTTCCCGGTGCAAAGAGTGCGTACTTCCACCAAATAAGCCACACAATATCCTCTTGAACATCATCATCTCTAATTATGCCTCATGAATAAAAGTTTGCGTCATGTTGTGTTGATAGTTATCTAAAAAAAAATGAGAAAGAAGAAGAAAAAGAGAAATATATATACAAAAAAAAGAGAGGAAGAAAAAAATAGAAAAAGAAAGAAAAGAAAAGAAGTTCGAGTTTACAGCTATGTCTTCGTGTCAATTTCATCATGTGTCGATGTCATTGAGGCAACAAAAACACCCATTGTGACCCACCAAATATGACCCATACCTACTTTTTAGTATCTCTGATCACCTGAATATTGGCTAAGGACTTCTAACTTAGTTGTAGGGTTATTAGGACTCTAATTAAAACTATGAATGTTATGTGAGGCCACCAAACATTGAGTACATTTACAAAATCTGATGAGATTTGTGATCTCAGAAAGGAAAGAAGGAAAAAGAGTGAGTGCAAAGGAACGTTAAGAGAGCATAGTTTTTTTAGCCTTTCTTTGGGTTGACGTGTTTGATAGTCTAGAAATCTAGAGTCTCCAATACTAGACTACATGTTGCACCAGATGAGTACGAGCCACCAAATATGAATCCATTTTGACTCAGAATCTTTTACTTAAGCCAAAAAGCCAGGGTGAAATCACAGATTATTCTCTTTATCACCGAGGGAAGAAGTTTCCTATCCTAATATTTTTACAAAGGGTTAAGTACAAACTTTTGATGTAAGTTTGTTTTTCACTTGGATCCGATACTTAAGCTACTATCACTTCATTTTCACATTTGTCTAGATCTCTAAATTTTTGGAATAAGAAAAGCAGAAATCTTTAGTCACTTCTACCATTTTTCACTTTTGCTCGAGACTAGCAAAACTTATGCATGGGGGTATTTGATGAGTCCAATTTATTGGACACTTAATTAGCTTAAGTACATTTAAAACATGCCTCACTAGATTGCAATTAGAGCTAAGTGTAGTTTATCTTAATTAAAAGATATTTTATTAGAACTTCATACATTTTTGTTTATGTAGGGATATGTGTGCAAATTTCCAAAACCCAACCACTTTCTCCATGCCAGCAGTGTGCTAGTTCTTATTAGACTCATCTGACTGACTCAACACACCGCCAACCCAAAGCGGTCGTGCATCTCGCAAAAGCAACCTCTCCAAGCCTATCGGCAATGCCTCATCGCCAAGTTGTTGGAGGAGATTTCGAGCGGAAGAAATAGAACGAGAGGCAAGAAGCATCTATAAAAGAGAAGATGCCACGCCTAAAGGGGGGATCTCTCTCAACGGTGAACCAAACCACCACCGTGGCTTAGGCATTCTCTATTCTCGTAGTGTGCATTGTGGCCTCTGCTTCCCCAACATCGCCCTCGCCCCCGCTGCCGTCGCACACACGGTGACAACATGTGTGTGTGCCACCAACCCAACTCCACATCCAACATCACCAACGCCATCTACCTCCACCAACATAACCCAAAACCACCACCACCCTCCAGCAAACCTTCCCCCTCCCACTTGCCGTATACCACCTTCAGCCATCCATGCCGACCACACCATCAGCCACCCCCGCCTACCCTTTCCTTCTTCTTCCTTTTCTTCTCTTCTTCCCCTCCCCTATTTCCAACAGTAGAACCCACCACACACCCCCTCTCTTCCATCTTCGTTTCCTTCTTCATCTTTAGCTCCACGCCTCCCTTATTTTCCTCCAAATAACCTAACACCTCAGCCTTTCTTCTTACCTAGCAACCCATCCCGACCACCTTCACAACTACCAACACCACCAGCACATTTGCTGAGTACTCACGTCAAGTACCTACTGTCCAAGCTACCTACTGACGGCTCCTTCTCACATGTCGACACACCTACCACTGTCAACCACTTCCACACGTGGCCACCATCTCCGGCCACCTCTCATCGTCCCACTACCGTCATCATGATCCCCTCACATCGGTCAACCTTCCCCCATAGCAGCTCCATCACCTGTGGCTAATCCTGAACACGAGGAAGAGAGAGGGCAATTCCTCTATTGTACATCGCATTTCTATTTACGAGTTTTGCTATTGCAAAAAGTATTATTCGTTTATTTGATGAGTTAATATATTAAGGTGAATTTGCATAGACATTCCTCTGATCTAGTTTAATTATTTTATCCTAGTTTCTTGTTATGAATGAATAGTTAAATCTTCAAAGTAGAAACTATTGGCTATAATAAACTGGTTAAGTCACACTCACGAGTTTAATAGGCTAATTTTTCCCTATGGAGATGACCTAACTATTTTTGTGGTTAGATTTTGAGTATTAAATGTTTTGAAAAGCTATTTTCTACCACACGACTAAATACAACGACGCTACATTTTATGTGCAAAAATTCATCAAAAATGAGAATTTCTCTTTCACTAGAGTGTTGAATAGGATTTTTTGATAGGTTTATAGCACTTGTATTGTCATAGAGGATCCTAGTATTTTCAAAATTTAGTCCAAAATCTCTAAGTGTTTGCTTCATTCACAAAATTTGTGCGCATGCTAAGGAAGCAATAATGTATTCAGCTTTAATTGTGGATAGAGAAACACTGTTTTGTTTCTCACTAACCCAAGAGACAAGGGAATTTTCAAGAAATTGACAGGTTCCACTAGTACTCTTATGATCTATCTGACTACCCGCATAATCAACAGAACAATAAGAGAGTAAATCAAGTGTGGCTGATTTGGGATAGAATAGACCAAGATCTACTATATTAAGAAGGTGCCTAAGTATCCGTTTTATGGCAATAAGGTGTGATTCCTTAGCATTTACTTGAAATCTAGCATAAAGACAAGTACTAAAAAGTATATCAGGTCTACTGCTAGTTAATTACAATAAAGATCCTATCATGCTTCTATACAGCTTTTGATCTACACACCTACCTGACTCATTTTCCTTGAGTTGCACAAATGTAGCCATTGGTGTGTCTTTTCCTTTAGTTTTATCCATTCTGAACTTTTTCAAAATCTCCTTTGTGTATTTGATTTGCGAAATGAAGATTCCATCTTCCAGTTAATCGATCTGCAACCCTAGGAAGAACTTTAATTCTCTCATCAGGCTCACCTTGAATTGATCTTGCATAACCTTCGACAACTCTTAGCATAGAAGATCGTCAGTAGCAGCAAATATTATGTCATCAACGTAACTTTGGATTAGAATTAGTTGGTTATCTTTTCTTTTAAGAATAAGGTTGGATCAATTAAACTCGAGGAGCTTACTTAAGTCTGTATAAGGCTTTGTTTAGTTTGAAAACATGATCCAGATTTTCTATGCTTTCAAAACCAAGAGGTTGTTTCACATAGACTTCTTTTAGAAATCCATTAAGAAATGCACTTTTGATGTCCATCTGGAATAGCATGAATCCCACATGAGTAGCAAAAGCTAGTAACATTCAAATGGATTCTAGTTTAGCTACAGGTGCAGAGGTTTCATCAAAATTGATTCCTTCTTCCTGATTGTATCCTTGAGCTACAAGTCTAGCTTTGTTTCTTACAACCTTTCCTGATTCATCAAGCTTTTTTCTAAAAAACCATTTTGTTCCAATGATTGATTGAGATTCTAACTTAGGAACTAATTCCCAAACATTATTTCTTTTGAATTGGTTCAATTCTTCTTACATTGTAACAATCCAACAATCATCAATGAATGCTTCTTTCATAGATTAGGGTTCTAATTGGGACACAAAAACACTAAGTAAAAGGTTATTTAGAGAGGATCTGGTTTGAACACCTTTTGTGACTTCACCAATCACCAATTCTTTAGGATGATCCTTCGTGTAGGTTAGATCTATTAGTAGGTCACTAGTGATAGTGACTTCAAGAATATTTGAGGGATCAACTACTGTTTGATCATCATCTATGGTTGATGCTTTTTCTGCTTGATCCATTTCATCAAAGGAAACATGCAATGTTTCTTCAACCAACAAATTTTTCTTATTGAAAACTCTATAAGCTTTACTTCTAGAGGAGTATCATATGAAAATTCCTTCCTCACTTTTTGCATCAAACTTATCCATGTTTTCCTTTGTATTCAATATGAAACATTTGCAACCAAATACCTTGAAGTAAGACATCTTAGGAGTCCTATCAAAATAAAGTTCAAAGGGTGTTTTCTTAAGGATGGGTTTGATGGATGCCCTATTCAGAATATAGCAAGCAGTGTTTACAACCTTAGCCCAAAAATATCGAGGTAGTTTTGACTCGCACAGCATAGTACGGGCACACTCTTGCAGGGTTCTATTATTTCTTCCTACAACACCATTTTGAGGAGCTACTCTTAAAAAGGCAAATACTTGTTTTATTCTGTAAGTAAAGGATAAACCTTGGATGTTTTAATTTTCAAATTCTCCTCCATGATCACTCCTAATCCTAGTGATGGATAGGCTAGTTTTGGTTTGAACACTTTTGGCTAATTTTCTAAATTCCTCAAAAGTAGAATCTTTAGACCTTAAGAACAATACCCAATTGAATCGGGAAAAGTCATCAATAATGACAAGACAGTATCTACACCCATTTAGACTTTTGGACTTGGTTGGTCCAAAGAGATTAAGTGGTTTGGAAGTGCTGACCATGTTTTTCGGTTTGAAGGAAGTTTTATGAAGTTTTCCAAGCTCACAAGATGTGCAGAGATTTTTCTTTCTAAAGGAAATCTAAGGCAAGCCTCGTACTAAATTATGTTTCACAAGCTTGTTTGTATTTCGCATGTGAACATGATCGAATCGACAATGCCACAGTATTGACTCATCATTCAATGCAACTAAGCAATTAAGATCGTTACATTTATAATAGTTAGTGTAGATATCTTTTGATCTGTCTCCAATCAAAAGGATTTCCTTTGATTTCTTATCCTTAATTTTAAAACCTTTTAAGGTGAAGGTGACTTTGTAACCTATATCACAGATCTGACTTATGCTAAGAAAGTTGTGTTTTAAGCTATTAACAAGATGAACATTATCAAAGGAGGTTTTGAAGTTACCAATTTGGCTAGTACCAATAATATGGCCCTTATGGTTGTTGCCAAAAGTGACTGAACCACCTTCCTTATGGTTGAGGTTGAGACGTAAGTCTTCTCCTATCATGTGCTTCGAACAACCACTGTCCATAACCCATCTTCCTTTCCCTTGGACTTATCATTGGTTTATGTCTGTAAGGTCCAGTATTTCTTCTTACGACTACAAGATGTCCATCTTTTTGTTGGTGGAAGGTCCATTCAGAAAACTTAATTTGTCTTTTCTTAGAGTGTGCTACAAAACAAGATTCCAAAACTCTTTTTGATACCCATTTTCTTTTGGGTCCATATTTGTTAGCAGGTTCTGTCTAGGCATCAACCTATTCTTAACCTTAGGACTAGAGGAAATTTGTGCATTAGTTTGTGAAGTGGATGCTTCATAATCGTTACTAGGAATATAACCTAACCCAAAATTGGTAGTGGTTTGGTTAGGTGTGCCTAATAATTTTTTTAGGTTGGCTTTACCTTTAGTAAATTTTGCTAGGTCATTTACAAGAGCAATAGACTTTTGTTTTAGTTTTCCTAATTCTATTTGAAGTGAATCAACATGAGCTCTAAAAGTAGTGATCTCTTGGGAAAGTTGTTGATTTAGAGATTCAGCATTGTGATTTAATTCTGTTTCTTCATCTAGATATTTTGTTAATTTCTTGTTGGCTACTTTAAGTGCTTTAGCTAAATCATGCAACTCATAAAAGGCTCCTAACAGTTCACTTAATGTGAAAGAAGATACCTCGTCTTCGATTGCCATTAGACCACAAAGTGCTTCTTCACTTGATGTGTTCTTCATCTGAGCTAGTGCCACTATCATCCCAGGTGACTTGGAGAGCTTTCTTCTTTGGTTCACACCTGGGAAATTTTCAAGCCTTCTTCTCATTCTCTTTCTTGAGTTGAGGGCATTCCTTTCTCATATGCCCTTTCTTTTTACAATTGTAGCAGATGACTTAACTTTCTTGTGGTTCTTCCTTTTTCTTCTTCCAGCTCTTGTTGTTCTTCAAAAACCTTTTAAATTTTTTGGAGAGTAAGGTGATATCTTCCTCATCTTTATCTTTTGAATCTTCTTAGTCAATATCAGCTTTTAAAGAGAGGTCTTTCTTCTTCTTACCTTCTCCTTCATGTTCCTTCTTGTGCTCAAGTTGAACTTCATAGGCCATTAGACTTCCTATGAGATTATCAAGCTGAAGCACTGAGAGATCCTTTGATTCTTGGATCACAGTTGTCTTTATCTCCCAATCACTGGTGAGAGATCTGAGTATTTTTCGAATTAAGGCTTCATTTGTGATTGTCTGATCCAGGTTTCTCAAGGAGCTGATGATGTCCGTAAATCTGGTATATATACATCTCCTTGATGGTCTCTCCTTTCTTCATACGAAACAACTCATACACAAAAGTATATTCACCTTTGAAAGTTGTTTGAGGATATTGACTCGTGACTCCTTCACCTTTGAAGTTCCTTAATTAGAAATTTCAAGTATATTCTAGATTTCATATATAGTTTTGCAGGAAAAAACATGATTGAATTCTACTTTTGAAAGACTATAAAAGATTTCATTCATAGCTTTAGGGTTGTGCGTGGCTATCTTCTTTTGATCTAATGTGATTGAGACTCCTTTCTTTTCTAGTCAAGTGTACTTGGAGGCTATCACATCCCATACTTCATAGTCCATGAATTCTAAAAATATCTGCATTCGAGTCTTCTAGTATCCATAGTTGGTGCCATTGAACAATGGAGGTCTGACCACAAACTATCCCTCAGCATATACCTCAGAGGATTTTGACATCCTACCTGATTTGAATGAGGCTCTAATACCAGATGTGACCATGTGTGGAGCCTAAACGAAGAAGTATACACTAGAGGGAGGTGAATAGTGTAATATCTAATTGTATGAACAAATAAAAATCATTCATCACAGATTGAAAGATTTAAACAAGCACAAACCAAAACAGATAACACCTGATTTAGAGTGGAACCCCTGCGAGTAAAAACCACTACCTAAGCTTCCTCTTAGCTTAAGATTTCTTCAAATGGTCAATGCTAGTCAACCACTAACGTACCACTTGAACAAGGGTGGCACAACCTTTTACAAGACGTCTTCTCTTTTACACCGGACTAAGAGATGAACAACAATGGGACATCCAAGATATCTTGGATCCCAAATCAAATGCAACAGGAATATAAAGAATATAATAGATATTCCTATGGAAATTAATAAGAATAGAACAAACTAAGCTTTTGAGGATCGTAAAGAATTGTGCTTTAGATCGCAGTAATCATAGGTGTAGAAGTGCGAAAGCACTAAATAGAATATGCATGTTTTGCTTTTTGAAAGCTCTTGGGGTGTGTTTTGAAGAGCGGGGTCGAGGGTCCTATTTATAGGAGTTTTTCGACCTTTTTGTAAATATTGAAAATACGACTTTGATCGATCAAAACTTAGGGTTGGTTGATCAAAAATTCTTTTGGTCGATTAAATAAAAGATTTTATCGATTCCATGTTGATCGATTAGAAGAGGATTTTGATCGACTTTATAAATGCAAAGAGAATTTTACCATTGAAATTCATTGATCGATTAAATAAAAGGGGTTGATCGATCAAAATGGAAATATGACCATTGGAGGTCTTTGATCGATTAAATAATGGCATTGGTCAATCAAGGTTTGGTCGATCAAAAACTAATATTGGTCAATCAATAGTAGTAAAGACTTAGGTTCAAAAAGAATACGACTTTTGTGAATTTTGAGAACTCATTGTTTGTTATTTTATTGAGGTTCCTTACATAGTTCTAGAGTCAATAAAATGTAAAAAAATCTCCAAGTATTTTTCTATAATTGATATCGCTTAAAGAGTTAGTTGATGAGGACACATCATAACTTGATTTGACCTGTAATGGTTAGTCAATAAAACATAATTTTGCTACATTAAAACAAAGGTATTAACAAATTGAGAGGTATCTGAGTCTTTTCTCTTAATAAGGAGGTTACTAGAGATGATGGAGCATGCTTGTTCTAAAAGAATAATCAGACTCCCATTCTTAGATCTCGCCTTATGCTTGGATCTACATAGGTCTTTCAAAAACTTAGCGTAAACCGGGATATGGAGAATCTCATCCAACAATGAGATGTTTATGTGAACTTACTCGAAGAGCTTGAGTAAGTCATCCTAAGGGAGCCACATTAGAACATTTCTTTTTTTCCTTTACTCTTCTTTAATGCTTCTGGAAAAGGAACATAAGTGCTAGTTGGAGTATTAGACCTCAAATTGAAAGGATCAGTATTGTTTTGGTTTGGAGGAGAAGTAGTTGCTCCAGGTTGATATGTTGAAGATGTTGGGTAGGGTGGATCCATAGTGCTTCTACCACTTCTTGTTGTAATAGCATTAAATTCAGTCTGAGAGGTAGAGGGTAAGTTTGGGTTGGGAAGAATAGGTGGTTGCTACTGAGAATAGGATGTATAATTCTCAAGAAAATAATCAAAAGAATTTGGTAGGGTTTGAGATACTAGGTATGCTTGACCTTGTGTAGAAGAATTATGTTGAACATCCCTCTAGGCAAGCAAGTTTCTAGGATTTGGTTGGGTTTACAATGGTAAGGAATTTGACTAATGTGGCTCAGTCAAATTGGCAATCTGAGCTCTCATTTCATCTAAAGTGACGTCCTATTTTTGTTGCAAGGCAATAATCTACTTCTACATATCAGTAAGAGTTCTCATGATCATACGCAATTGTTCATCATGTGTAGGTTGAGATTGAGAGTATTGGGTGGGCCTTGGTTGGGCTTACTGATATGCAGTGGATAATTAGGTTGTGCCTGGTGCTGAGGTGGAGGTGGTGGCGGTTTGGTCAGGTGTTGAAGTGGAGGTACAGAAGGAGTTTGGAAATTTGGTCTTTGAGAATTTCCTGACCAAGAGAATTTCGATGATTTCGCCATCTAGGGTTATAGGTTTGGGAGTAAGGATTGTTTTGAATGGCATTGAGCTCTTTTGAAACTCCATGGACAGAGGGAAAGTCAGAATATGAGGGAACAAAGGTTCCTCCAATAGCTATTCATAGATATGGGTAAGAAGGTGTTGCATATAGTTTATTCATAGTTTCCCTCCCTATAGGAGACTGTGAAGAAGAAGGATGTGCAGGTGACTGAGAAGAAGATGGTGGTATCAAGAGAAATTTCCACACCTCATCTACCTTTTCTCTATTATGCCCACTTTATCCAGCTGACTGGCCACTATCTCCATGTCACATGTTCTGGATTGGGCCTCATGCATCCCATGATGAGAATGTGAGGATCTACGATTAAAAATGCTCATAAAAGCATTCCTAATTGAATTTTCAACCATGCCTTCAAAGAGCTTAAAAGCAAAATTCTCATCTCTACACAGAAAATTGCCTCCACATGTATCTACAAAATTTCATGTATCCTCATGGAGCCCATGATAGAAGATTTGTACTTGTTGCTAGTGCGGGACACCATGGTGGGGGCATGTCCTTAATAATTCATAGAATCACTCCCACCATGCATGTAGTGGTTGTTGAATGCTACAAGCTGCTACGCTAACGTGTTTGATTTTGAAAACCCGTCATTGTAGTTTGAAAGTGAAGAACTCGTGTTCAACAAATAAAATTTATACCGGAATAGAAATCCTGGGTCAAACTTAGGGAGGCGGACATTTGATTTAAAAATACGCGTTTGATTTATTTGTCACGAAGTAGATTAATTGATTAAAAACTAACTATTTACAATAAATAGAAGAGAGAGAGAGAGAGAGAATATTACAAAAAAACCAAAAGAGATGAAGAATGAACATGGAATTCATCATCAAAGAGATTGTTCATTACACTAAACATTATGACTAGAAAGCGGGAAAATGATTACACTAGAAAGTAGTAAATCTACTCTAGAAAGCAGTAAAAAGAATGGGGAGAGAGATATCCTCCTCAACGGTTGCTTGGAGGACGAGCCAGACGGGACGATGCCTGGAAGATGGGGAACGGAGCTGGACGAAGGAGGACGAAGTAGGAAGAATGGGAATGGGGAAGCACGTCGTCGTCGTCGTGGGATCCGCTTCCGAAAGGGGGATGAAAATTTAACTTTATCTCGCGAGAAGCATCCTGGGTGTGGGACAAGATTCTCTTGAGCTTTGGAGAGGGATAGAAGAGAAGGGATGAGAATTTCATGTGGAGGGAGTCTCCTTTTATAGTTGCAAGGAATGAGGGCAAATTGGTCTTTTAAATCTCAAAACATTAAATAAGGGGTCTTCAGTGACGGATAAAACCATCGCTAAAGCCCCTTCGTGGGCAACGTGGGGCGGAGCGCATGTGTGAAATGCGCGTTCAAGATCTGCAAATCTCTGCCGTCCGATCGTGAGATCGGACGACTTAACTCGCCTCTCCGCCTGCTCCTCAGCGAGCGCTCGCGCATGTGATGGCACATCACGCGCGGGCATGCGATACGGTGTGAGCACTATTGTGTGCATGCAACCGCTCGATCGCGATCAAGCGGTCAATCGCACCCGCTCGCCGACCTCTACGTTTCAAACCCACGCCTACACCTCAGTTAAGCGCTCTCGCCCACTGCACTACGCGCGTGGATGGGCGGGTGCTTAACTTAAGCGCACATGCATCCCAATCGTTGGATCTTGATCCAACGGCGGGGAAACATTGATGCGGATGCCTTTAGCGGGTGCTGCGGATGATTGGGCAGCCGAGATGGCGCCACGTAGCACCATCTTGGCCGTCCATCTTCTAGATGATGTAGATGGTGCCAGGGTTGTCGGATTGAGTCGATTTTTGCGACGTTAGGCTGCGATAGTCGATCTAAATCCATCCATGTGGTCAGATTTGTCGTTTGAAGTGTGGATTCAAACCATCTTGGCCCTTGATCTTCTAGGGTTCTTTGATCTCTATCTGATGCTACAGATGTCTGATTAGGGCGATCTTGGAGTCGTTGAACTCTAATCGTCGCCCTGATCACATCTGTATGGTTGGATCTTCGATACGAGGCCCCAATAAAAAGTTTGCCCTGTTCCTGAACATAAAAGGAGACAATTAACCTCCATTTTATTGAAACTAATCTAAATGCAAGATGATGCATGTTATGCAATGTTTATAGTATGTAATGCAATCCTATGCTTAATAACATGCATAAATAGACATCTTATGCAATGTAAACATGTTTACATCAGTGGTTCTCCTAAATTCTAGGTAAAGTAGTGATATCGTGCCTAAGGGCATTGGTGAGGCCTACAAGAAAATACTTCTTAAGGAATTCATGTTCCAATGAAGGCCAATTCTAGTGCAGTCTGTGAGAGAGTGCAGTACCAAAAAGTGGGTTTGTCTTTCAATGAAAAGGAGAACATTTTCATCAAAAGGGTGTCTTGAACCTAGCCTTGCAATCCCAAAGTCTGTGCTAAATTCTTTAGTTCCTCTAATTGCTAAAAAGGATCCTCAAAAGTAGGACCATGAAAGTAGGGAATCAAGGAAATAATGTTTGGCTTAAGTTCTACAGCACGACCCCCATCAGGAAACCTCTCTGGAGGTAAGATTGGGGCCACTACAGGATTGTAGTAATCACACAGTTGTGGATGATGTATTGATGGTGGGGGTTTCGCTAACACTCGGATAGCCGCAGTCAGCTGTTGCACCTACTGGGTCAATTGGTTCATCTGAATTTGTGTATCGATGTGGTGTGTGTAGGCTATCTATCCTGTCAAGGGGGATTTTCAAGATTACGAAAGATAGGATTCTAATCATCATGATGACCATCATGGTGATCATCATGATCTTCCTCGGGATGGATAAATTGGTGAATAGGTGTATGGGCAAATCATGATTAGGATCTATAGGATTAGATGTGGAGGGCATAGAAGTTCGTGGCATATCTTCCCCCTAGGGTGGTACAAGGATTTGGTGTAGAGAATGTCACCCGTTCATGAGTCTATTTTTGTTTAAATCACTTTGTAAAATAGTTACAACTCACAACCTTTGCAAATCACACAACAATCAAGACCAAATAATCAAGCGAGACAAAATTTGCAATTTTTTTAAGAGGTCAACTACGAAAAATAATTTAGTGCAATCAAATATTCTATCAAACAATTATATGCTTCCTAGTGAAAACATGCGCAGTACTAACCTCTAAATCTACCCAGGACTTGGACAAGACTAGTGTGCGGATCCAAATCCCTATGGTTGCATAGGAGGATAGAAATGTGTGTTTTGTGTACCTTATGTGATTGTGTTATGTACACGATAGCAATCAACAGAATATCGATGAAAAACCACACAAGGTTTCAATCAGTTATTATGTCACAACTTTTAAATGTGGCTTTCCTTTAAAATGAATTTGAAGAAATGTTAATGTCTCACTTTTTAATCAATTGCAATACAAAAGATGGTCTTTTTACTTTAAATCCAAGATGCAATATGGCAGGAATCTTAAAGAGTAAGAAGACATGTACCTGACTCTAGCAGTCTTCAGTTAATGAAAAAGGTAGGAAAATAAATCTTGGAGGAAAGATATGCAATTCTAGGATGCAATGCCTATGGATATGCTGTTGCTAGACAAGCAAGGATGAGTTTTTTTTTCATTTTCTTTTTAATGCAACAATCAAAAGATCTAAACTAAGAAAGAGAAAATAAGGAAAGACAATAAGTGAGTGTCCATAGTCCTAATTATTACAAACCATTGCGTGTAAACATGCTCTCACAACTTTATACCTATACAAAGTTGCTAAAAATAAATGCTAAAAACTAAAAATGCAACCTCCAAAGCCAAGGAAGTCCAAAAGTCGTAGTCGAAAAGCCAACCTTCAGCTACTCAAATGCTGAGAAAACACAAATGATTAGTAAGTTGACAAGTAATAGAATATCATACAAAAAGAATCAATCAATGCTATACAAAAGAGAAATATTTACAAGAAATAATATATTTACAAGTAAAGAATGAAAGAATAAATGAAATTTCCTAATTTTGCTATACTGAGAGTTTCCTCCCAGACAACAGTAGCAAAAAATGACTGTCATCAAGATAGCAATTTATATTAGTTTATCCAATTCCACAAGTCATGTCTATAATATAGTGTCGCAATCCGGTCAGATGTCATTTTATTTATATATACATTTTTTCTAATTTTGTCCAAGTCATTCACTAGGAGGCAGTTATTGATATATACATTAATTGCACAGCAATCATATGACCTAATTTACCTAAATTAAGTTAGATTCTATCATAACTTAGGAACAATGCATTCATAAGCATCATAAATTGCATGGTAGCTAGTTTGGTGGCATTATAGATAATACTGTCATTTTATTCTCTGAAAGAGACATGATATTGATTGTAAAAGATTCGGGGCTACAAATGATAGATCAGACCGTACGGATTTGATCAGGACGGCAACGAGAGTCCAACGCTTCCGAAATCATCTTGATCAGACATCCGTAGCATCACGAATAACCCATAGAAGAACGGAGACCAAGGAGCAAGATGATGAAGATACAAGCCTTAGATGCCAAATTCGACCACACAAATGGATCCAGATCAACGATCGCAATCCAACGACGCAAAATTCATCTCGATCGGAGGCCTATAGCACTATCTGCAAAGCAAGGAAGATGGACGGCCACGATGGTGCCACATGGCACCATCACAGCCTCCCGTCATCATGCCCCCAATCATTGAAGAAGTTCCCTACGCCTTGTGGGTCGTTGGATTGTCATCCAATGGCCACAAGCGTGCCACGTTGACCGCTCCTCACCCGTGCCTCATCAAAGGAAGATCAACCTCAGTCGTTAGATCTTCATCCAACGACTGAGGGCAGCCACACATAAATCCTAAAATTTGACACAAGAGGCGACACAGCACAGTGGTCCATGCCCTCACATGCAAGAGTAAGGAGGGGATCGATTCGCACTCAGCGTGAAATCGGGAGAGGCGATGGCACTTGATTGCAATTCAACCGTTGGATCAGAACTAGCGATGCGGATGTGGCTGCGTGGAGCATGGAGGCACGTTGGATGCAGTGGTACGATGGATGCACGGTTGAACGCCCAACTCAATGCCCCGATTCACGCATATCATTAAGGCAGTGGTGCACGCAATTTAAGCTGTCCGATCGCAAGATCGGACAGCTGAAAGCATTAGCGAGAGATTTCAAAACACGACGCGCGAATTCAAAGTGAGGCTAGCGTAAGGTGAGTGCAAGGAGAGCACGATGGCAATCTAAGGGCTGTGGGCGTGCCATGTGGCACCATCAGAAAGCATCCACGCGTATAAGGCTCATTAGAGGTTGGATTGAGCTACAATCAAAGCCGTTGATCTCCCGATTGATGGATCTGATCAAACCCGAGTTGTTGCACGAGTTGGAGGGCCAAAATGCCCACTTTGCCCCTCATTAAAGTTATAAAAAGAGCCCCAGAGCCCCTCAGTTGAAGGCAACTCCCACCAGATACAACTCCAGCCTCTCTCCCTCTCTACAACTCTTCTCTGGCATTCATCCCGACGCTCTGGATCTGAAGTGTTAGTGCACTTCACACAAGAATCTCACAAGCGACGTCGTCGTCATCTACTATCTCTATCTCCCTATCTCTCTCTCTATTTCTCTATCTACTCTTTAGCATAATAATTTCTAGTTTACAAACTATTTCCAAATAGCAATAAAATTCTGATTTTCTGGATACTGATGTCTATAGATGCATGTATAAATATATAAATATTTGTTTAGTTGAGAATAACTTTCTGAAAAGCTTTCACATAAAAATCGTGTTTTGCCACCCTATGAACAACTTCGTACTCACCGAAATCTTTATAAATGTTATTTATTCCATCGCGATTTGCACTACAACCATAGAATTAATTTTTAACACATCTCATGAGCGAACAAGTTGGCGCTATTGCTGGGGAGGCAACGAAAATTTTTAAAAGCTTTTCCTATAGTGCTTATTTGTATTTCTAACTTGCTATTTTTGGTTACGTAGGAATCACAAAATTGCAAGAAGACACATGCAACAACAAAAATAAATGGGTGCAAATCCCAGGTAAGCACTCATAGCTTAGATTAGGTTAGATTTCCTTTCAAAAAAATCCAAATAAAAAAAAATCAGGCATTTTGCTTGAACCTTAGGATTAGTTAGCATTTGCTTGCTTTTTGAAAAAAATATGTATATCACTCTTGCTGAATTTCAAGCTGAAACAAACTCTTTTATTAAAAATTCAATTCCTGAAAATTAGAACGGAAAAAACTTCTGAATTTTTTACTGAACATGGGATTTGAAGTTAAAAATAATATATCCAAATTTTCATAAATCTAAGTTATAGAAAAATTTTAAAAATTCGCAAATTGGATTGTTATCAAATCAGTTATTGTTCCTAATTTTTTAGAGTTCAAAATATCATAAGAATTTTTATACAACTTTGATTGACTTGAAATTTGTGGAACTAAATTCCTATGAAAATAAATAATTTAGGAAAAATTATGAAAAAAATATTTTCTACATGTTTGATTGCACAAATTATTCAATCACTAACTAGGGGTCAAAATAGACTACAAAGCCCCCAGTACACTTTAAATATGGAAAAAATAGAAACCATGCATTAAAATTCTTGAAAAAATATTGTCTTAGTGCCTAGTTAGTAGTGCAATAGGACCAACTGATTGCATTATTTGGGTCACACCACTCCTCTGATTTTGAACATAAAAGGACCATCGAGCATTATCTGCGCTTAGGGTTTCACATTAAGGGTAGGGCACACCTACATTTCCATTCATAAAGGAAATCTATCAAACAATTAAGATTTGCAAAATCTTGTGTGCCTCATCAGAACCCTTGATTGAAGATATTAACTTAAGTGAACCCTAAAACTCACTAATGCAAGCATTTGAACCTTAAAATTCACTTCATAAAAAATTGCTTGTGAACCCCTTGCCTGTGCACTTCACACTTTGAAAATCAATCTTAAGGGGAACACCCCCCTAACGCCCATCATATTCCAAAAGCATATCAAGCCTAAGCCTAAAACTGAGTAGACGTGTCCTAGGCAGGATTAATATTCTTGGAGACTTGAAATTAGATTGGGCTAAGGTCAAGGCCTTGTCTAATTGGACCCATTGGTGACAAGAAAGGTTGGTGCGGTAATCGCGTTAACCCTTAGTGGTGTCCCACTATGCGGGGTGTCCTAAGGGGTCCCACCCTTCTGGCCAACCAAGTAATTCAAGGGTTGACCTAACCTAATCGGATTTCAGGAAACCAGGAGTAGGTTTATTTAGGGTTCACACTCTAAGGATTAGCTTGACTGTTTGCATTATGAGGGAGAGGATTCATTGGTACATGGACACTAAAAGGTCTTTGAACCCTAATTTGGTACCACATTTAGAGAGTAATCCAAGGAGAAGACCCAATTTTTCTGAACCTGAATCCTTTCCCATGGATAATCACCACGAGGAAGAACTGATTGAGGAGGAGAACTTGGACCCATACTCTTTTGATCCCCACTATTCCTCTTTTTCTCCGTATCCCAACCCTTCCCTTCATGTTCTTTAGGATGGGAGAACTCTCCTCAACACCCAAGACTTGATTCCCTTGCCTACACCTCATACTCCCTGGGTATAGATAGGCCTACCTCGTCCTTACAGAATCCCACACAAATATCTGGATATCAAGAATCTCTACAATCCCAAGAGACACTCTTCATACAGGACCAGCACCTGATCTGCATGACCAACTATCTTGATCGAACTCATCTCTCCCCTAGTCAGGGATATGCCTCAGAGTCCCAATACCTAGAATGTTAATCGTATCCTCGAAATCACTTTGCAAATTATCCTAATTCCACCCAAACCACTCCACCTTCTTATTAGGATAACTCTACACCACCCAACCAAGGATATGATTCTTACCCTAGATATTCAAATGATAGATATTCTGATTTGACTGAGGAGAGAAATCCTGGAAATTATTATCCTCAGCCCACTCAAACCCCTGATCATGGCAGTGATCCTGAGATCACCCAATGACTCCAAGCAGTCTAGGAGATGAGAGAAGCTAATAAAAGAAATTTGGATAACCTGACAAAATAACTTAATAGAATCTAGAAAGCACAAGGTGATAAACCTAGTCAGAGTGTGCCACAAATTGGTGGTAAGCCACTCAAGGTTGAGGATACGACCTTAACTATGACATATTACTCAGTCCCAACCTCTACATACACCGAGCCCACCCACTAGCCTTGTGATTATGCAGAACATATCCTACTCAGGCCTACAGCTGAACTTATAAATAATTTTGATATCCCAAAAATTGAATTTAAGGAGGAAGACCCACTTGAGAAATTATATCTTGATTTAGGCCATGAATTGCAATCATTCTATTTTGAGGAACCAATCCATGGTGGGCTAGAGTATGAGTCCTTTATGTTTAAGGATGCACAGTTGGGCATTGAGGATGATCCTGAGTCTGATATTACAAAAATTGTGGGAGAGCTTGAACTAAGGAAGGATGAACAAGATCAAGATCAGGAACAAATGGAAAAAACATTACATGAAAACAAAGAGATTGGGCCCTAGCAGGCAATTTTGGATGTTACTAATCTAATTTTGATGGATAATTTTTCTAATCATATGTGCTTGGAAGATTCAAGCTCCATACCTGCACTTGACTCAAATGATTTTTCTAACTCAACTCCCCTAGAAGTTGAATCCATTCCCACTTCCACACTATCCGATTCTCAACCATCTCTCCCACTTATCTAGGATTCTAATGGACCACTCTCTAAGGATTACAATATTGATGTGGAGATACCTGATTCTGGATGTTCTGTCTCTGATTCTGGACCCCAACAACATGTGAAATAACAAGACAAACAATCCCCTTATGAAAAGATGTTCAAGAAATTACAGAATTATTGGGGATGACTTATGATGATTTATCTGAGGAAGCAAAGAATGTAGCTGAATCATGGAATTTTGACAAGTTTGATTTGATTGATGAGAAATAAGAAGATATGCCCTCAGAAGATGTAGTTCAAGAGAAAGACAATTGGGATCAAATTAAAAAGTCCACAAAACTAAAAGAATTTGAGGTTTTGATTAATTTAGATTCTGATCGTACTCCCCCTTGGGCAATGATTCTAAGGAATAACGAATTTTCGTCCATTACATTTGAGAATTTGCATCATGAATTAAAACAAGATTTGGGCGACTCGAATCAAATTTTTTATCACCCCAGGGATGAAATTGAGGATTTGATTCAAATATCCAGCATGATTTGGGTAAATTCGGAACTATTGAGATGGACCACTGGATCTTATTTGACTCACCTACTCTACATCCATCTACAGCTGACTTAGCTTACGAAGTGGTTTCTTATACCATTTTAGACTACACCACTTGGGTTCCTCCTTTCATTTCCCATCACTTTCAGAACTCGTATGATTTATTCCCCACTGATTTCTATTTACCCACCTCATCTACCTTATTCATGCATTACTTCTTAAGGTTGCCACTATCTACTTTCCACTCAGGCACCCGCACCTATTTTTCTTTCTTTTGTAGCACCTGGCTGCAAATAATTTCAAGCCCATTTATTTTATTTTTCCGACTATTTGGGCTTGGTATTCACCATCAGCTGATTCACATTTGTGGATCACTGATTCTTGGGCCACACGATCATATCTTCATTTTAATCCTGACTCAACCATTAATTTGATCATTAATTTTTGGGTTTAGGTTCGACAAATGATGTTAAACTTAGCTTTGGCTGGAAGGCAACCTAGTATTCCTTACAAGTAGTTCTGCATCCAAGCTAACCTGGAATAACAAGCTCAATCAGGTGATATCCCCTCCTCTTTCTTGTTACTTTTTGATTTTCCTACATACATTTCAATGAGAACATTGTAATGAATAGGCATGGGGGGGTGGACACAACATGTCTTATTTTTATGTCAGAAAAAAAATTGCATTCATGCATAAAGAATTTTTATCAAGAAGGTTTTATTAGGAATTTATTCTTAAAGTTGATTCCTGAACTTAGAATCTAGTACAATTTCACACTTACAAGTAGAATTTGCAATGGATCCTCCATGATGACCGATAGACATCTTTAGTTTGTCGAGAAGAAGCAATGCTTCTTCTCTTGAACCCTTGGAGAGTAATTAGGGAGTCAGATAAACCACCTTCTAGTAGATACACCAAACAAGTGCGAGGTGAGAGTAGAAAGTCTACCGGTGCTCTAAGGCTAGTGTAAGGAATCTTAATTTCTGGATAATTGGATAATGATACTTAGAGTTAGGCATAGTTTTCGCTCTCGATTCTTGCGTACAAATTATCTGTGCAAATGTTTAAAGAGCCACCAAATAAGGCAGTGTGCAGAGAGTGGGTTCTAATAAAACTAGGACTAAGGTAGATGGTTGCGACCATCCTTTATGGAATCCTCGACTAAAGGAGGGTATTAATATCAAGGTCAAAAATACACTATCCCATCCATTCCTTTCTTGGTGCTAAAAATAGGCACTTCCACCAAATAAGCCACCCGATATCCTCTTGAACAACCCAATGTCAAATATTGCCTCGTGAATAAAAATGTGCATGGTTGCTATAGTACGTTGTGTTGATGGAAATAAAATATATATGAAAAGAAAAAAAAGAAAAAGAAAGAGAGAAAAAGAAAGAATAAAGAGAAGAAAGAAAGAAGAAAAAAAATATATATATATAGAAAAAAAAATGTTAATTGCATTGTGCTTATTTCATGTCAAGCACATTGAGGCAACAATACCTATTCCCTTCATAGTCCACCAAATACAGCCTTGACCTACTTTTCTGTATTTCTAACCGCCTGAACATGGATTGAGGAATTCTAACTTAATCATAGGGTTATCAGAACTTAACCAAAGTGTTAATACCATGAGAGGCCACCAAATATACTGACAAATCTAGTGAGTTTGAGCTCAGAAGGAAAAAAAAGAAAAAAATAGAAAAAATAGAGGAAAGAAAAGAAAAGAAAGAGAGAGAATGAGTATAAAGGAACTAAAAAGAGCATAGTTTCTCTACCTCTCTTTGAGTTGATTTATTTAATAAGCCTGGAAATCTAGATTCTGTAGTACTAGTCTATGTGTAGCACCAGATGAGTGTGAGTCACCAAATACAAATCTACTTGACTCAAAATATCTTCTGCCTAAGCCAAAAAGCTGGGGTAAAATTTACCAATTATTTTATCACCCCGAGGGAAGAAGTCTGCCTATCCCAATAGAATTTTACTAAGGGTCAAGTACGAGCTTTAGATGTGTATTGGCTTTTCACTTGGATCCGTTGCATAGGCTACAACAATACACTTTCACGGCTATCTGGATTTTTAAAGTTTTGGATGAAAACAAAAGAAATAAATCACCAATCAAACTCTTGATAAAAATCAATCATTTACGACCACTCTACATTTAGTCTTCCATTTGCTTGGGACTAGTAAGATTCAGGCATGGGGTTGTGATTGCACAGTAATCATATGACCTAATTTACCTGAATTAAGTTAGATTCTAGCATAACTTAGGAACAATGCATTCATAAGCATCATAAATTGCATGGTAGCTAGTTTGGTAGCATTATAGAAAATATTATCATTTTATGCTCTGAAAGAGAAACGATATTGATTGCAGATGATTCAGGGCTGCAAATGATAGATCAAACTGTACATCAGGACGATGACAGGAGTCCAACACTTTGGGAATCGTCTTGATCAGACATCTGTAACATCACAAACTGCCCATAGAACGGAGGCCAAGGAGCAATATGACATAGATCCAAGCCTCAGATAACAAATCCAACCACACAAATGGATCCAGATCAACGATCGCAATCCAACGATGCAAAAGTCATCTCGATCGAAGGCCTATAGCGCCATCTATAAAGGAAGGAAGATGGACGGCCACGATGGCACCACGTGGCACCATCACAACTGCCCCTCGCCGTGCCCCCAATCGCTGAAGAAGTTCCTCACCTTTTGTGGGCCGTTGGATTGTCAACGGTCACAAGCATGCCATGTCAACCGCTCCTCATCCTCACCTCATCAAAGGAAGATCAACCTCAGCTGTTGGATCTTCATCCAACGGTTGAGGGCAACCGTGCCTAAATCCTAAGATGCGACATAAGAGGTGACATAGCACAGCGATCCATGCCTTCACATGCAAGCACGAGGCGAGGGATTGATTTGTGCTCAGTGTGAAATCGGTAGAGGTGGTGGCACTTGATTGCAATTCAACCGTTGGATCAGAACTGGCGGTGCGGATGTGGCCACGTGGCACACGGAGGCACGTTGGATGCAGCGGTGTGATGGACGTACAGTTGAACACCCAGCTCAATGCCCTGATTCACGCATATCGTTAAGGCGATGGCACGCGCGATTTAAGCCATCCGATTGCGAGATTGGACGGCTGAGAGCGTTAGCATGCGATTTCAAAATGCTGCATGCGAATTCAAAGCGAGGCAAGTGCGCGGTGGGCGCAAGGAGCACACGATGGCAATCTGAGGGCTGCAAGCGTGCCATGTGGCTCCACCAGAATGCATCAGTGCATATAAGGCGTGTTAGAGGTTGGATTGAGGTGCGACCAGAGCCGTTGTTCTCCTGATCGACAGATCTGATCAAACCTAAGTTGTTGTATGAGTTGGAGGGCCAAAATGCCCACTTTACCCCTCATTAAAGCTATGAAAAGAGCCCTAGAGCCCCTCAGTTGAAGGCAACTCCCACCAGATACAACTCTAGCCTCTCTCCCTCTCTGCAACTCTTCTCTGACATTCATCCCAGCGCTCTAGATCTAAAATGCTGTCGCACTTCACACAAGAATCTCACAAGCGACGTCGTCATCATCAGCAATCTCTATCTCTCTATCTCTCTCTCTCTCTATTTCTCTATCTACTCTTTAGCATAGTAATTTATAGTTTAAAAATTATTTCCAAATAGCAATAAAATTCTAATTTTGTGGATATCTAATGTCTATATATACATATATAAATGTTATTTGTTTCATCGCAATTCTCACTACAACGATAGAATTAATTTTTAACGCATCTCGTGAGCGAATATACATCAATCTCAAGACACCAAAATCAACCTTTCACTCTTTTAGATATAGAGAATATTTACGACTTAGTTATATATAAAAAACATTGAATCTACATAAGTATACAAATATTTACAAATTAATTTAATTATGCACAAGTTAAATTAGGTGAATGAAGTTTAGTAACAAATTTGTTCATTTAATGCCCCAAAAATATATACAACGTAAGGCAAAAAAAATGAATTTAACTTAAGTTAGAGTTTACAGTCTCCTTTTCTTTCTTCTTGTGTCCAACTCTTCATTTTTACTTCATTCTTTTGCAAAAAGTGGTCCTATCTAGGATCGTCTAGCTACAGTTGGAACACCCAATGGGCCATGCCAATGCACCACATCCATTCTCAACATCGGTATAGGTTTTAGGCGTAACACTCCTATGCAGGAAGTAAGCTCTTGATGAGGTTCGTGTCTACATAGCATATTATACACCTCAATCAGCTCTTCCATTTTCGATGTAGGACTAATGTCTCATAGATTTTGAACATTGAATCTTAAAAGTGGCTTGTGGATAGCGCACAACCATTTCATGATCACTCACACGCGAACACATGCACACACAACACACGTGCCCACTCTTTTCTCTCAATCAATGCTCAGTGTATACTCATTAAATAGTCAGTATAGGGAGCCCACCCCTGTTATGGCCGATAGGCCAATGAGAGAAAATCCTTATATACAACCCTGTTGCCTTGTCCATTAACCAAGTGGAACTATCTTAGCTCATTCATTGCATAGTTATTAAGTTGGGGATTTAATTGTCCAATTAAGCTGAAATTGCTGATGTTAATTATTAATTACTACTGTAATAGGTTAATTGCAATATTAAACTAATTATTTCATATTTTTATTTTATTTATGTACATATAATAGTGTACATTTAAGTTAAGTATAAGTTAAGTATACATTAGGGGTTAATGTTAATTTATAAATTAATATGAATTAATAAATTAGGTTATAAATAGATTAATTTAGGATTAATTTAGAGTATAAAACAAGATTACATTATAAGTTATCTTCCTAAATAACTCAGTTACCAAAATAAGATTAAGTTAAAATGGAATGAGTTCCAACAATAAGTTAAGTCTAATGTACAAGTTTATACACTATTTACATATTTGTGGTGTTTTTTAGAGTTTTTCCTTTTTTTCCTTTCTTTTGTTTTTGCTTAGAATTCAAAGGGAAACACTTCATAAGCTAATGGGAAAGGAATTTCAATTTCAGAAGGTAATGAGGTTTTGCTGGCATTTTCTTAGGCCACAACTCATCAAAATTTGGATTAAAAAACTCAAGCATGTTTAATCAAGTATAGCATTCAACCTTGGACCTGAGCAACAAAGCCAGTAATTCTAGATTGCGTTTAAATCAATTAAACTACATCCAAATGCATTGGAAATACTCAATAAGTACTCTAGAATTTCACACAAATCAAATCAAAGCCTATTGTACTCTAGAAACCCTAATTTGATCCCTTCTTTCACAATTGAACAGTGCGAAGAGGATGGATTGATTTAGCATTCAAATCAATGACAACCACTAGTAAACCATTATGCAAACCTTTCAAACATCATACAACCTCTACAAAGTGAATTAAAACTCATTTGAAGTCGATCAAGATGTCGCCCAAGGGGGATTTTGATCTAAGCTTGCTAGGGTGATTTAATCACCTATGCTTGCTGGACACCATCGATTGGTGTTCAGGTATATGAGGTGATGCTTTTGATACATTTAAGTCATCATGAGAGCCTCAAATTAGTGCATTGAATTTCATTTGCTCTCTCTTCTAGTAAAGAAGAACAACAGCCATGAAAATAGTATCAACTACTCAAAGTGGGCACGAATCCATTAAGCGATAAAATTCAAATCAAATAGGTTCAAATCATTCGCATTCTGCTCCATTAAACGTATATAAACTCAATTCAATCAATTCAATTAGATTCAACACGATTACATATGAAAATCATCAATCAACATTAAAAACAAAATTATGATCAATTTGGTTAAATTGTGAGCAATTAACTTTCACTGGAGAACCTTTCTGATATGTGAGATGAGTGGAAGACCCTCTGATTTGTTCAAGTGCATTATTAAGTCTGGAAGCTAGCTAGCTTCAGGCCTACTGATGGTTAAGGTTGAAAAGGTGCTAAAGTAATAGAAACGACAAGGAAATTGATAGAACGTGATTGTGGGATGTAGGGGGAGATCAGGATCAATGAGTCGAGGTGAAGGTGTCAATTACCCTCTTTGATCGAAAGTGATCAGAGAGGAGCAAATCGAAAGAGGGCATCAGAGAGAGAAGAAATAAGCTACACTAACGAAATTCAAGTGCTAAGATTAAGCTAAACTATCTATCTAAGCCTAAGCTACACTAATCTATGAAAGAGAGTAAATCTAATCTAAAGATGAAGGGGACCTTAGGGACTACAGAGGGTTGCCACATCGACAAAAGGGAAGGAGCTTCTAGTTGACGAAAGCTCTAGATCGGGAGAGCTCAAGGACCTCCGCTAGAGATACATAATCTAGTGCGAAGTGGAAGAAAGGCACGACCTCCATCACCAGTCATGAGTGAAGGAGGATCTGGAAGTGTAGACGATGATCAACTCAAGGGAGAGGGAGCTAATGGGATCTCCAGGTCGCAAGGGAGCTCTATATATAGGCAGTGGGAGATTGAAATCACTAGGTATCAAAGGTGAAGGCCGTTGGAGATCCACGACTCTCGTGTAATCCAGGTAGTACGAGATGGATTAGATATAGTGCTAGCCATTGGATGAGATCTATTTGTAGCTAGTGAGCTAGGAGCACCAGTACCAACCTGTTAGATCTATGTTTCATCGTAGGATCATATCAGGTCATCAGATGGACGATTAGGATTTAGCGTGTTCTTCGCGCTACAATGTTAAGTGTCATTGTAGGTCTATTGGATAAATTACAAAAAAGACCCTTTGCGAACTCGTAGAAAAATTGCAATGCAAACTCTAAGTGGTAAAGATTTATAACAAAAAGGTCCCTAGCAATTTGTATTTAAAAAAGGAATAAGTTTATGAAAAGTTCAGATGACCTAAATGTGATGCACGATTTTCAAGGTCAAAATGAAGTCAGAATGCAATGAAATTTTTACAGCATGACATTCGAACCTTTTAGAATCTATTCCAACAATTGATTTGTGATTTGGAGTTCATTACAGTGTTCAATCATCCTTTTTTCTAAGCCATTTGTGTTTTAAATATAGAATCTCTTCTTGTGACCTAATTTTGCAATTTTAAGATAATTTAGATGTTTTAGCTTCCATTGTGGCCACACTTAACCCCTTTCTTTAAGTTAATAATAGGTTTTTGACTTAGTTTCTAGCTTAACTAAGGCCTGTTAGCTATGATGAGGCACGCCTCATCACCTCACCGTATCCAATGGCTTGAGATAACCCGATCACCACCCAACCTCATCCCCGACTCTTTCGGCTCCATTCTCCTTCCTCCGTCTTCTCTCTCCTTCATCCGGGCTCCATCCGACCCTTCATCTCCCAAGCAACTATCTCAGGAGATTTCCTCTCTCTTATCTCTTTTTATTTCGCAGTATAGCTTAGTTTTATTTTGTTAATCATTCTTGTAATTGAAGAATACTTTCGCTCTTTCTTTTATTGCAATTATTGCTACATTTTATTTTTCAATAAAAGTCCAAGCTTGATGTAGACACATTCATTTAGGTTAAAATACCTATTTATGAATGTTCCTAGGCTTAGATATCCATTCCATGTTATAAATATTGCATAGCATGCATCATTCTGCATTTAGAGTAGTTTGTGTATATGTTAGGTTAATTGCATCCTCTTATGGTCAGGAGAGGAGATTTAATTCAGAGCCTCGGATTGACGATCTAATCAGGACGACGATCGGAGTCTAATGCCTCCGAAATCATCTAGAATGGAATCTTATAGCACTGTATACAATCTGAAGAAGATCAATGGCCAGGGGGCAATGCAACATCCTTACAAGTTTCGGATGAAAAATCCGACCATACGGATGGATCTGGGCCAGCAATGCGGAAATCATCTCGATCCAAGCACGGTGGGATCCTTTGCAAGCGAAAGAAGATGAACGGCCCAGATGGTGCCACGTGGTGCCATCTCGGTCACCCAACACCAGCCAGCAGCAACCGCCCACGCCCTTCATCTTCTACACCCTCAAATGCTAGTCGTTGGATCATCATCCAACAGCTTGGAAGCCTCTGCACCAAGCTTCAGAAGCTTCTCCTTGTGATAATCCCTTAGGTATTGCATGGTGGCCCTAAGTGCAACTCTCAAAGGAGGGATGCGAGTTCAAGACCCGCAAGACCCCCCAATTCTCAATTGGAGGCGTACACTAGTGCACGCACAGCACACGCACACCAGCGCGCACTAGCATGCGCACCAACAATGCAGTGCAAGCGCCAACACACATGCGAGTGCTACACGGCTGCATAATGGGTGCACGAGCACAGTTGCAAGTGAGCGTAATTTGGCACGAATCTTCAGTAACAAATGGGTGGATCTTTAGCGACGTTTACGGACATCACTAATTACCCATGTGGGACCAAGCCCTTCATCCTCCACTATAAAAGGACCCATACCCCTCCATCCACCATCATCTCTTCCTTTCTCTCCCTCACCACCTTCAAGGCTCCAGAGAGAGCTTGTCCCAAGCCAGGGATGCCCCTCTAAAGTAGAAAACCAAATCTTTTTTCTGCCTCTCATCCCCCTTCGTGGAGCATCCCGTGGCCATCCTCTCACCACCTTTTAAGAAGAAGATCCTCGCCACGACGCTGTCCCGTCTCGTCCTCCATCCTCCAACGTCGTTCTCCTCCACCCTGCTCCTCACCACCTTTGTCCGGGCACCATCAAAGCAAGTCGTCCTCCAAGTGACCATTGCGGGGGACTCCTCTCATCTCTATCTATCTTTTACTACTTCCTAGTGTAGTTTTCCACTTTTCAATTTGTAGCAAACTCTTTAGGTATATATATTGATTGTTTCTCTCTCTCTCTCCCTCTTATTTTGCAAGTAGATTAGTTAGATAAAGTTTTGTTGATATGATCTCTTGCTTTATAAAACAACAAAAAATAAATAAAATCGAAGAATAGATTTCATAAACCAAACGTTCACCTCCCCATGTTTGACCTATGACTCACCTTGAGTTTCGGTTATAAATTTTATCTAGTAGCAGGTTTCTACGCACTACAATGACGGGTTTTCTAACTCAAATCTTTTTGCATACGAAATGGCGCTTATCATTTTGGAGCAGTTGCCGGGAAAGCAATGCTCTTTGGTTTTTTTTTCCACATTTTTCTGCCTTAACTTTTTAGCTCACTTTGCTCCTTTCTTTCTGTGATTACAGGTACCCTTCCAAGGTGAGCCAAAGCAGATAGATCGAAGTAAAGTGAGAGTAGAAGATTCTATAAGTGTATCCCCCCACCCACCTACTAGATTTTCATTTCCTCACATAATAACTCAAACTCAAATCAACCTAGGTGCTTTTATAAACCCTAGGATAGATTTGATTGTTTGATTGTTACTTCACATCACCTCACCAACTCGCATAAATTCAAAAAAATAAAAAAAAATAGTCTTCTCTTATGGGATTTAATTAAAAGAGACACACTTAACACCCATAAATTCTCATCCTAAGGCGCACAATCACTTTGATTCTACCACTTAACCGGGATCTGACCTGTGGACCCGGTACACTTCAACTCAATACACATAAGTGAGTAGAAATCTGATTAGGCTAAGACATTGCGTGCCTTAATCTGTGGTGTGAATAGGCCAATTGATTGATTTGTTTAGGCCACACCACTCAAAATAAAATTGATTCATCAGGTAGCTTGCCACTTAGGGTTAATTTTTAGGGCTGAACCAGGCACTCCACATTATTTCTAATTTTTAAAGGAATATATCATCACCGGTGCTTGAAAAACTTGGAGTGTTCTCCTGAACTTGATTCAATACACCTAAGATTAAACACTAAAAGCTACTAAACAAGGTTAAATCCTAAAAGACACATCGTCAAATAACCTTGTTTGCAAACCCCAGTTGTGCACACATAAATTTTAATGGATCATTAAGGGCACAACCCATCTAAAGTGCCCATCACATTCTAAGAGCACAATCATCCCAAGACTAATTAAAACTAAGTAAACGTTGTCCTTAAGGATTGATTCGCTTTTCGGGACTCCAACTGAGATTTTTTTTTATTAATCTGCTTCTACCAGTTCATCTAATGTCTAGCTATGGGAGTAGCGTCAAACGACCACGGTTAGGGGCTATCAAAGGAACCTGAGGTGAAAACTAAGGGAAGAACCTTCTCCCCAACCCTTCCCTCTAACTGGTTGGATTGACCAAATAGAAGTAGACCAAATCATTTCTATCATCGCAAGATGGGTCCTAGGAGTCTGTAGGTCTATAGGCTAACCCACTTAAGGATAGGTTTAGTTGATTGCACTTCAGGACACCTTTCTCTGTTCTATTTTCCCTCCTACTTCACCATGTATTCTTCCACCCCACACTCTCATTTCCAATCCTAACCTCCTACCAACACTTGTCCTCAAGATGACTATTATCCCAACTCGACTTATGATTCCCCATCCACTATCCAGGATAACTTTGATTGGGGATATGAATCCGAACCTCAGTGTCCAGGGCCTAACCCTGGAGAACAAGACTATGATTATTATCCTTCTCACGCCTACAATGATTATAGATCTCCACCCTTTAATGATCAACCTAATCCAATTTACAATCAAGAAGGATATGATGATTATAACTATTACCCTCACTAGGATTATGATGAACATAGGTCACCACCATTGTTTGAACAACCCAAAATGACCTATTATCAGGGAGGACCTCAATTTCTTGACTCCCCTAGTTTTAACCCAAACCCACCCAACCTTGAACCGAACCATTCAGTTCGGGCAAGCCAGGTCCAAGATAGGGTGTTGGCTAACCTGAGAAACACTATATAATCTTTAGAAGCTCAGCCAACACCATGCATTGAAGCATTGGAGCCCATGATCAAAATGATTGATGAGCTTAATAGCTCGTTATTGGATTGGCTCTAAGATGTTAACGATAGGGGCCCGGGTGAGTTTCTACTTGGGAAATTGTCGAGATTGAGGATGAAATTCGTGGTTGCCTTAGTCCAATCTTGGGATAATTCTCAAGGTGAACCTCCTTCAGGAGAGCCAATGTTTGAACCCGCTCAGGCACCTGTCGGGGGAGATACATTTTCTGAGATCGGAGATGACCAGGTTAGCCTAGAGTAACTGATTGAGGATGAACCGATTGCCTCACCTGAGATCCTCGAGCTAGGAAATGAGAAAAAATATGTCTCCATGGACTAGGAAATGATAGATAATTTTAAGACATATATAAATGAGGATCATGAATTCTTTGATTCTGAGGGTAAGGCATCTCTTAATGAAGTCTCACTTGAGCTTAAGGAAGATTATTTTAGTGAGACAAACGGGCCTGAGAAATCTGATGAACCATTTGATAGCCCGACTATTGAAGATTGTGATCCGGTTGGGGCCAACTTGGAAGATAGGAATGCTAATTTATTAGAGGATTCAATCAATAGCCCCATTTCTCATCTACACCCCGAAGAATATAGTGATGATCTTGAAATTATCAAACCCAAGTCAATCTTAATTCAGCCATGATTGTTTGACTTGGATATCTTAAATGGGGTGTACAACGATCTGGAGTCCCAAAAACCCTGATTTTGGGGGGTAGAAATTTGGAAATGAAAATATGGGAGGCTAATTCTGAATGAAGCACAATGTTGGATCTGAGGGTTCCTATTGATCTAAAACCACTAACCTTCTATCAAGACCCTTATGATATCTTTGCCGTGCAACCCAAGTACAGAATAATTGATTATCTTTTTGAGCTGAACTCTAAGTGGACACATGAATTTATCGAACCAGATCTACCTATTGTCCGCCACTTTAGACATAGGTTGCACACCACAAAACCGTAGACTCGGCCCCGTAAGGACAATAATCTTGGGTTGTAGGTGATTTTCATCCAGAACCTTAGAACTACTCGACCTTGGGGCATGGTCTACACCATAATCTCATCCACATCTGTGGACACCTACTGGTAGGTCTTGTGATCAATATATTTTTTTTATTCTGACCTGCACTTGTGAATTCCTAATTTCTTCCTTGTTTGTATATTATGCCTAGCTAAAGGCAATAAACTTAGCACATGTGGATACTCCTTTTTCTCTGTAGAGCCGGCCAAATTGTCACAAAATTCAAGTGATATTCTATTTATTCTGCTTTTTTCATGTCTTTATTTCTATAATGAGGATATTGCACCATTTAGACATGGGGGGTGGATACTTAGTCCTGAAAATATTTTGTTAGCTCCATGGAATTTCTTTTATTCTATTTGAAAAAAAACTAGAATTAGGAGAAGAGAACTTAGGCATTAGGAGTTACGAACTTTAGGAAATGATACTTTAGGACCTGAACACTTAGACTCTTCAGGTCTTGGGACTTAATCAGCCTGGCTGTCCACTAAAATATGGGCTTGGTCATGAGTCCTTACCAAGTTAATTTTATTTTAATTTGGTCAATAATTTAGGGTAATAAGTACACGACTTATCAACCCACCCTCTGATTTGAGGGGACTTTAAGTCTAAGAATCTACACACTATTTGCACTAACTCACTTTTCAACGATTTTTACGAAAATTAGGTAGCTAATGAACTTTCTAGGGTAGTATGGCGGTGAGTTGTCATGGGTAACAGCCCATTGGCTGGTTATCCAGAGCCCAGCTACATTACCATACTCATTCTACTGCTTTTAGGTAAATCTTAGATCAAGAAAGTCACCTACTTAGAAAAGGAAAAAATGATACTCAAAAATAGAAAGAAAAAAAATTGAAAAATAGAAAAAGGAGAAAAATAAAAATAGAAAAATAAATCATACTTCACCGCACGAGTATGGCTGGCAAGTTACCATGAGTAACAGCTCATTGGCTGGTTGTCCAGAGCCCAACTCACAAATATGCACAAACAATTTCCAAAACACTTAGGGAAGAAGAGGGAAGTAGAATAAATCAGGAAGATATACACTGAATTCGCTCTTGTGTTGACCCCATAAAAAAAGAGGTAGGGAGAAAGCTATCGATCGAAAGGATAAACCTTTAGGCAAAAACTCTTAAGGTTACCTGGGGTCGTAGAAACTTGAAGTCTGTTTTAATGGCCGCCTAGTGAGTCTATCACTCTTTCACAAGATGCTTAGCACTTAGAGTCCTTTTCGAGTCTTGGGTGGGTCGGGTAGCTATAAAAAGTTATTCCAAAACTCTCAAACTCCAAAAGTCCAAAAAAAATTAGAAAAGAAGAAAAAGCAAAAAACTATATCTTCCCTTTTCAAATAAGACAAGGACTTGGGCGGTTTGCATTTTGGCAAGCACCCGAGCACTGTCGAGTCTTCATAGTTTAGGCACTTAGTTGAAATTTCCTTTTGTTAATAAACAACTAATGCCTTAAGCGATCAAGCCATAATTTTTCTTTTATACATAGCATATAGTTTAATTTTGCTAGGGACTAGCAAAAGGTAGGCATGGGGGTATGATGTAGACACATCCATTTAGGTTAAAATGCATATTTATATATGTTCCTAGGCTTAGATATGCATTCCATGTTATAAATATTGGATAGCATGCATCATTCTGCATTTAGAGTAGTTTGTGTATATGTTAGCTTAATTGCATCCTTTTATGTCCAGGAGGGAAGGAAATTTAATTAAGGGCCTCGGATTGACGATCTGGTTGTACGAATCTGCTTTGGATGACAATAGGAGTCCAACACCTCTGAAATCATCTAGATCGAACTCCCATAGCACTGTATGCAGTCCGAAGAATATCAATGGCCAGGGGGCAATGCGATATCCTTATGGGTTTTGGATGAAAAATCCAACCATACGGATGGATCTGGAGCAAAGATCACAATCTGGCAATGCGGAAATCATCTCGATCCAAGAACCATGGGTCTTCTGCAAGTGAAAGAAGATGATCGACCTAGACGGTGCCACGTGGCACCATCTAGGCCACCCAACACTGGCTAGCAGCAATCGCCCACTCCATTCATCATCTACACCCTCAAATCCTAGTTGTTGGATTATCATCCAATGGCTAGGAAGCCTCCGCACCGAGCTTCAAAAGCTTCTCCTTGCAACAATCCCTTAGGTGTAGCACGGTGGTCCTGAGTGCAACTCTCAAAGGTGGGGCGCAGGTTCGAGACCTGCAAGACCCCCCAATTCTTAATTGGAGGCATGCACTAGGGCACGCACACCAGCGTGCACCAACAACACAGTGCAAGCGCCAACACGCAAGCACAACACGGCCATGTAATGGGCATGTGAGCACAGCTGCAAGCAAGTGTGAGTTGACCCGGATCTTCAGCGACAGATGGGTGGATCTTTAGCGACGTTTATGGATGTCACTAATTACCTTTGTGCGACCAAGCCCTTCATCCTCCACTATAAAAGGACCCATACCCCTCCATCCACCATCATCTCTTCCTTTCTCTCCCTCACCACATCCAAGGCTCTAAAGAGAGCTTGTCCCAAGCCCAGGATGCTCCTCTAGAGTAGAAAACCAAATCTTTTTCCCACCTCTCATCCCCCTTTGATGGAGCATCCTGTGGCTGGCCTCTCACCACCTTTCGGGAAGAAGATCCTTGCCAAAATGCCATCCCATCCCATCCTCTAACACCATTCTCCTTCGTCCCGCTCCTCACCACCTTCATCTGGGCACCGTCTAAGCGAGTCGTCCTCCAAGCAATCGTTGAGTGGGACTCTTCTCACCTCTATCTATCTTTTACTGCTTTCTAGTGTAGTTTTCCACTTTTCAATTTGTAGTAAACTCTTTAGATATATGTATTGATTGTCTCTCTCTCTCTCTCCCTCTTATTTTACAAGTAGATTAGTTAGATAAAGTTTTGTCTATCTGATCTCTTTCTTTATAAAAATACCAAAAAAATCATAAAAGATAAAAATAACAAAAAATAAATAAAACCAAAGCACAGATTTCATAAACCAAACATTCGCCTCCCTATGTTCAACCTAGGACTCACCTTGAGTTTCAATTATAAATTTTATTTGATTTCGAGTTTTGCGACTGCAACGGCAAGTTTCACAAAACCCTAACTTTTCTCCATGAAAACCCTCTAATCAAAGCTATTTTTACACATTATTTTGCCTGTCTCATTGTCACCTCACTACACACCATTTTTCTGTCACTCTGCCAACACCCACTCATTCTACATCTTTTCCACTCCATTTCTATTTCTAAAAATCTATAAAAATTATAAAATTGAAAAATACCAAAAACAAATAAACCCAATGCAAATTTTTCTTCAAAAATTGAATGTCGCCTCCTCATTTTTTATTCGAACCCACCTATGATTATTTTATTTAATCTCAAATTTTTGCAAGTACTACGATGAGATTTTCAAGACCTAATTTCTTCACAAAATTTTTCGACGATCAATAGTAAATCACTATGGCCTTTCTAGCAATCTTTTAACCTAAGGTAACCCCGACCGCAAAATTCAATGCATTAGTCATGATCTCAAAGGGGGATGTCCAGACTAGTGGTTGCCACACTGGAGAACAAGTGACTGTCATTTTCAATAAATCAAATGCCCTTCGGCATGATTCATCAAAATCGAATGGCTGATCTTTGGCTAGAAGATTGCTTAAGGGTTGAGTAATCTTAAAAAAAGTCCCTAATGAATCTTCTATAAAATCCCACATGGCCAAGGAATAATCTAATCTATTTTACCAATGTGGGTGGGGGAAGTTTAGCAATTGCATCAACCTTTGCTTTGTCCACTTTCCTGTTTGAGACCACATGGCCCAAGACAATTGCTTCTTGGGTCATAAAGTGGCTTTTTTCCTAAGGACTAATTAAGTCTTGATGCATTTCTTAAGGATAAATTCAAGATTGGCTTGGCAAGAATCAAATGAGTCACGAAAGATTGAAAATCCCATGAAGACTTGTAGACAATCCCCCAGCATGTCAAAAAAATGGTGAGCATGCACCTTTGAAAAGTCACAGGTGCATTGCATAGCCCAAACAACATTCTATGAAATGCAAAGGTTTCGTAGGGACATGTGAAGGTTGTCTTTTCCTGATCTTTGGGGTGGATAGCAACTCGATTACAGGTCGAATATCCATCCAAGAAAGAGAAGTATTTTTGCCTAACCAACTTTCTAAGATTTGATCGATCAAAGGAAGAGGGAAATGATCCTTTTTAGTGATTATGCTCAACTTCCTATCATCAATACAAACTCGCCAAGAGGAAGCTGAACGAGTTTTCATAGATTTTCCTTTCTCATTAATCACCACTGTTATCCCAATTTTCTTAGGAACTACCTACACGGGGCTAACATAGGGACTCTCTGAGATCAAGTAAATTATACTAGTGTCAAGCCACTTTATTATTTCCTTCTTGACCACTTCTCGCATATTAGGGTTAGGCCTCCTCTACATTTGAGGAGAAGAGTAGGATCCTTCTTCCAAATAAATTCTATGATTACAATATAAGGGCTAGATCCCTTTTAGGTCATGGATGGTCTAGCCAATTGCCTCCTTATTTTTCCTTAAGAGCCTTAAGTAATTTCATCTCCTGCTCCTTTGTTAAAATGGCACTTATAATCACTGGGAGCATTTTCTCAAGTCCAAGGAATTCATACTTCAAGTTCTCAGGCAATGGTTTTAACTCCAACTAGGGTAGGTTCTGAATGTTGGTAAAGATGATGCAAGTGAAGATTCATTGGGGAAATCTAGGGGAAGAGGTTGAGAAAAGACTAAATTAGCAAACCCTTTGAGGTGTGGCAGGTCTGCAACAGAGGGTTGTGGGTCTAGGCTACATGTGTCAATTGGTTCCTCAATCACATTCATCAACATGCATTCCTCAATAATATGATCAGTATCATCAAGCTCATCTATATACCCATAATCCTCAAATTTATTCATTGCCATAAAGATATCAAGTTGTAATTTTCCATTTTCAAATGTGATCTCCATACTACCATTTTCACAATTGATGTTAAGCATTGTGGTAGCCAGCAATGGATGCTCTAGAATAATGGGGGTGTTTTTCAACTCCTCTGGTAAATCTATATCAAGGACCAGAAAATCGACAGGAAAATAAAAATCCTTGACCTTAACAATCTCATCCTCAATAATGCTCCTCAGAGTGGTGACCGATTGGTCGACTGATTGAAAAATTTGTAGGGTTCAGAATTGGCTGTGATGGTAGGGCCCTTAGCTAACAAGTTTTAGCCAACTAGGTGATTTGGACCCTGAGTTTAGCTAGTTCAATCAAACATTGCCTTTGTTTCTCAATGAGAGCCTCATCATTCCTTCGTAGACTCATTAATAGCTCTCAAAATCTAGTCTAGCTATGAATCTCTAGATGGCCCTGAATAGTTCTACATATTTGGCAGGATGGGCCTCACCTATGATTGCTGACATGGCAATGCCGACAGATTTTGAGTTTGTTGGGTCTAATTCTGGTTGATAGGTGGTCTTTGGTTTTAATTAGACCAAGAGAATTGTGATTGGCGGGATGGGCCTCATCTGTGATTGTTGACATGGCAATGCCAACAGATTTTGAGTTTGTTGGGTCTGATTCTGGTTGATAGGTAGTCTTTGGTTTTAATCAAACCAAGAGAAGTTGTGGTGGTTTCTCCATCCATGATTGTAGGTGTTTCAATAAGGGCTTGATCGTGAATTATACCCTGAATGGCATAAAGATCATCAGAATTCGGCCTGTTTTCCACAGGAGATGGTAGAGGAAGTGGGGTAAAAGTAGGAAAATATGGGACAAAGGTCCTTCCTTGGGCTTGAGTGGGAGTTGGATAGAAACCCAAGGCAGAAGGATCTTGGATATCCAGATTATTTGCAAATTCCCTTCCCGCGAGAATTTATGAAATGGGTCTCTATGCGGGATGAGTAGCTAAAAGAGGTGTAAGGTTCTTCACTATATTGCAGACCTTATCGAGATGCTTAGCTACGATATCGACCTTATCCAGTTTCTTGGCAATAATCTCGATCTCGTGAATTGGATTATCCTTGTACCTCGTGAATGCCCTTTGTATGAGGGTTTGTGCTTGTGCTCCCTTGATTGAATTGGGACTTGGAGGTGTTGTTGATCGAGTTTTTTGCGATTCCCTCAAACTATTCGAGGGTGGATTCTTCATCCTTGTACAAAAAGTTGCCTCCGCAAGATGCGTCAACGAGATTTTGTATGCTCTCTTGTAATCCATAATAAAAGATATGCTTGAGTTGCCAACGAGGGATGTATTGATGTGGGCATTTCCTTTCCAATTCATGAAAGTGCTCCCATGCTTCATGAATTGGTTCTCCTTGATTTTGTGAAAAGTTAGTGATAGCTCTCCTAAGGGCATTTGTGCGACCTATAGGGAAGAATTTCTTCAGGAAAGTGGTTTCCAATTTGATCTAAGTAGTGATAGGTCGTACTATAGTGTGATACCAATAGGCAGCTTTGCCTTTGAGATTGAAGAACATCTTCATGAGTAAGATTTCCTAGCTTTGATTTCTGGGATTTAGGGTTTGGCTTAGATTCTTTAGATCCTCAATGTACTGGAATGGGTCCTCAGAACTATGACTATGGAAATAAGGGATAAGACTAAGGATATTCAGCTTAAGCTCTAGATCATTATCCCCAATGGGAATCCTAACATTTGGCTCCACTTATGCATTAACTGGATTGTAGTAATCTCTAACTGGTGGACTAAATGGAGGTCGTGGTCGACCAAGTCCAGCTCAGGTTGTTGGGCCTAAAGGTTCTGTAAAGCAACCCTCAGTAGATTGATCTGACAATTCTGCTCAAGCATCTGTAGATTTTGGTCCAACATGGCCTAATGAAGATCAAGATGAGGAATCTCATCTTGATCCCTAGGTGTATCAAGAAGGATAGATGGAAGATTCTGATCCACCATCAAATCAGGAACAGAAGTAGAACTAGAAGAGAAGGATGGGTTTCTTGGATTACCTGTCAAAGGAGGTACGAGAGACAATTTCTGAGAATGCCTCCAGTGCATAAATAGAAAAAAAAATTGCAAATAAAATGCTCAAATGCACACTCACACCTTAGCGAGAAATTGCAACAAGTAAAGACCCAAAAACAGCGATAAAATACGTGAGTTCTTTTCTAATGAAAAGAAGGTATAAGGGTACACACAAAACATAAGACATAAACAGATATAGTATTAGTACAACATACGTGTCCTAAGTGAAAACCTATGTAGTGCTTGACCCTACGACTCAAAGGTCCAAAGTTTAGGATTGAGAATGCTCACTACTAGCTCACCGAGGCTCAAGTAGTGCGACAAACTTATTGATCTTCAACTATGGCCCTAAAAGGTGTAAAGAGGAGAGATAGAAGCAAAGACTCTTGTGTCCTTAGTGATTACACCATGAGTGTAATAGCCAATCAACAGAATGCGATGGAAACCCACACATAGGTTATCAAAATAGATTAGGTCATGAGTTTTAAGTGTTTCCTCTTTATAAATTTATTCAAAAGAAAGAATAAATGTCTCACTTTTTAATCAATTGAAATCAAGTAGTGGCCTTTACTTTAGGTGAGAATGCAAGGATGACAGGAATGTAAGGTAGTAAAAACATACCTATCTCCAGCAATCTACAAAATGCAAGACGAGAATGTAAATCTAGCAAATATAGATGCAACCTAGAATGGATTCCAAGTACATGTTACTGGTAGACAGATAGGATGTTCTTTTTGTATTTTCTTTTATCTAAATGCAACAGATAGAAAGTAGGAAATAGACTAAAGTTATTACAAAATAGAGTCTCTCTCTCATAACAAATACCTAATACAAAAATTAGAAATGAAATGTGAAAAGCAAGAAAAATCAGCTCGGAGCTTCCCTCAACCAAGAGAACACTCAACCCAGTCTCTTGGAAGAAAACAAAGCTCAAAATTAGAAACAAGTATTAACAATTAATGCAAAATAATACAACATAATTTAGAAATGATAACGGCAAATAACAGAGTTGCCTACCCAGCAACGACACCAAAAAATAATCTATTTAGTTATCTTGCAATTGTAATTAGGGTTTTACATCATAGTACAGTGTGCAAGATGACCAACATATTTTATGAATTTATACTGGTTTTTGAGTCCAGATCCTTCGTTGGGAGGCTTATTATAATTTAATTCACCAATTATTACCTTAAATTATTTTGTACTTATCTTAATTATGCTTACTATAAATAAAGATTCAATAATTAGTATCTTAGGTTAACTTAAAAGTTTATAATATACGTATGTTAATATACTTAGCTTAAGATATTAAATAGAATGTCTATAATGTACAACATATATATTAACTTAATTAGTCTCTTAGTTTACTAATTCCTATTGACATTAGATAGATTATAATTACATTACTTAAATTAATGAAGTATAGTTTACTTACTAATATAGATTACTTAATTAAGCTTAGATTAAATTACTTAGGTTAATAATATAACTAATTCCTTAATAGATTAGAAGTATAACTTATAAGTAACTATAATAAGGTTATATAGACTATAATTATCTTAAATATACTATAAACATATGATTTACTAAAAGTTATAAATTAGATTTAGGTTAAGCTATAATTAGGTTAATTAATTAAAATAAGTGTATACATAATAATTAGGTATAATTACATTATAACTTATTAATACTTAGATTATATTAAGTTAGGCTTACATAGCTTATACTTATTTTATTAAGTATAACTTATGTTAATTAGTTAGTTAGCTAGTGTATAATTTATACACAATAAGCACATAAACTCAATTGCAAAAGAAGGCAATATAAACAGGGAAATTAACTTTGCAAATGATGATTAATAAAAAAAGAAAGAATAATTAAGAACACATTCTTATTGAATAAAGAAATAAAATAAAGAGAGCTCAAAAAGAGTTCTTTTATACGAGTAGAGCTCATGTTCAAACTCAAAGTAGAACTAAGTTCAAGTTACTATCTACTTTAAAAAAAATGTCTTAATGGCCAGGATTAAGCCATGTGTCATCATCAGCTTCGCTTGTAGGTCACTTCTCAGCGGGAAATGGTCAAGATATGCTTAGGGATATACATGCTCGGAGGATAAAGGGTTGATATAGATGCTTATAGGGTGCTGACCCCATACTTGCCGAATAGCCAATGGAGGCGATTTCTAATATATTTTGTAGGGCACTTTTCAACTTTCGATGTGGGACTAACATTAGCCATTTCCCTTCAACGCAATGGAGTCTAAGCAGTAGTGTCTCAACCTTTGATTGCAGGCTTCATTTGATCCCAAGTAGCAGATACATGACATTATTAACTAATTAGAGGTTTCATTCTTCTCCTAGAATTCTGAGAAGCTCAATTCAACTCTTTAGATGTTTGATAACACCTCAACTGATACCCATGCTCCACCTATGCTAAAAGCTAAAAGAAACACCTGCAGAACCTTGTTGACATCCTAACAATACTCTCTCACAACTCTATTTGTTCTCTCAGTGCCTCCTAATGTCCTATACTGATCTTAGACCCTAAAAAATATGCATCTAAAGCTCAATTACTATGTAAAAAAAATATACTTCATAGATTCATCAATGTTGAAGACACAGAGCATCTTGATAGAATACAAAAGAATCAATAAGTAGCTCAAATCTCTGCTAATCGGATCACAATCACTCCTAGGAGCTTCTAAAGTGTGTCAAGACCCTAAAACCAAGCTTTAGAGCCCTGTAAGGCCCCAATGGTGGATTGAGGTCAACGCACCCCAGTAAAGAGTTGACTATAAATTTGAGAACAATTCCTACTAGAATAAAGATGCTAACAAACTCAATTTAACCGGAAGCATCTATTACAATAAAAGACTAACAGAATTAGGCCCTCTAGTGAAGTCTGAGGTTTCGTCGCCTCTACTGCCAGGTGGGTGTGTTCATCAGGTCAGATGATGATGCTTACAACCTTGCAGAGAGTAATTTCGTGCTCAGGAAAGTGTGTTGATGCATTAGGACCTATTGCTAAGATTTGGAAGTGAGGGCTTAGTGCATCCTCATCTCGTTGGAGTTAAAGATAGAGAAGGTTATGGCAGTAATGTCAATGGATTTCAAATCTTAGAGCAAGAAAATATCCTATAGAAGATGTGGAATCTCTAAGAAGTTGTTCCAATCAGTTATGATCATTTTAACTTAAGGCTAACATCGCCAGAACTATTGGAGATGAACGGAGCAACGGCAAACTTTGCTAGAGATTGTTAAAAACAATATAGTCAATTAAATAGCTTGCAAAGTAACTTGAAGTAATCCTTACAACCTCAATAATATCAAAATCACCTCAACTAAATCAAGGAAAGCTTCTATAAGAGTAGCAAACTTGGATCATTTGAAAAGAAAACTTGAGTTTGTCTGATTGATATCGTAGAAGAATTGATCTACTACCTTGGGAGAAACACCCCTAGTAATGTGGCGAAGGTGAACAGAGATCAATGGATTGTTGAAAGGATTGGAAGAGCACTACCGTAGATAGCGAAGGTCCGATGAATGTGAAAATCAGGCATTTGGTGTCAAATGACTAATTGCAAAGGGAAGAAGGTGGATTTGGATCGCAAAGAGGTCATAAGTTTTATCTGATTGTGAATTAGGTGAAAGGACTCTGGTAGACATCAAAGTTGGAGTTGCTAGAGTCGGAAGAGGAAAGCTTAAAATCACTAACTAAGAACTACCTAAATCTAAGAATTGAAAGGCTAAAGCTACGCTAAAGGAGGTGAGGAGCTTGGAAGACTTACCTGAATGAAAGGTTGAGAGTGGCTCTTGTGAGCCTTCGCTGGACCTGAGAGTGAAGAAGATTTGGTGAGAGGAGATTTCAACATGATTGAAGGCAGAGTTAGAGAGAGAATGAGCACAACACTGCCCTTGGAAGGGCGGAGCAGAGGAAGAGAAGGTGAGGGAGGTAGTTTGCACTGGTAGAGTGAACTCCAGAAGGGATAGAGAGAACGTCGAAGTTGTAGAAGATCCTATGACCACGTCAGTTGGGGAAGAGGGGTAGGGACATGATACCTGTGATTGGAGGGTCGAGGTGCTATTTATAAGCACTGGCGAAGGGGAAGTGGGATGAACTTGGATGGGAAATGGTCTACATTCATCGAAATAGTTCATCATCGTCTTTGACAACAGCGATGAGCTACACATGGAAGAAGTTATTAATGACTAATCCAAGTCGTTGGATGAAAAGGATTTATTAGAAGGTTGCTTAGCAATCATGGAAAAGTCAATCCACTGTCCGATGAGCTGTCATCAGAGAAGAAAGGAAACGGATGGTTATCGGTCGTCGAAGCTAAAGGAGACATTATATACATAGGGATGTGTTTGTAAATAAAAAGGACATAAATGAATTGCACACAGGGACTAAAATGTAAAATTATGATTTAAAGGTGTAAGTTAATTTATTTTCCTCTCAACTTTTTATGGTATATTATATGAATATTGAGGAACGATGTTATGGAATCAAATTACACTTTTGTCCCAATTTTTGTTATATAATTTAAAGTTTAATGTAAGGCTTTAATTATTAACTTAGGTTATAAATTAAGTCTTAACTTAATTTAGTTCTAAATAGCTTAGGTAATTATATTGAGTCCTTGATTTTAACTTAATTAATCATGACACTTAATTAATGATAATAAGGCTTAATTAAGGTATATTTGAAGTTCATGCCTATTATTAGTTATATAGATAATTAACCATGTTTATTTGATATTAAGTACCAGTGACTAGGTAAACTAGCTTATTTTTTGTGAATTATGAGCTATGATGAGTACCTCATCATACCCCCATGCCTAAGTTTGCTAGTCCCTAGCAAACCAGTCAATGAATATAATGAGTTTAACACATCAGGGATTTATTTTAAATCTAAAGGGTGGTTATAAATTTCTAAGTGTATAAGTTTAGGGTAGAAGATTTTTAGGAATTTTAGTCTTTTTATCTTTTTATAAATAGAACTATAAATAGTAGAGATGCTTATGAGATGATTTCTGTTTAGAACATTTGCGGGAATCTGAAAAATAGAGGTCTACAGGGACTCAAGAATACTTCTTAAAATGGATACTCGTGAAAAACTAGTTCCTTTATGAGAACTTTATCAAATCAGACCATCTGATATCCTTTCTGTATCTTGTATACCACTCAAAAACTTCAAAATCAGAGAAGTCAAGGTATAGTGTATGTAACAAGACTCAGAAGTAGGAAATTGGATTCTAACTCAAAAACTCAACTGAGCTGAGATCAATCCTAAAGTTCATGAATTCTGATTTCTGATCAACTAAAGTTTTATAGATCAACTAGACACCTATTATTAATCAAACTTCAGAAAGTAAGTAGGACTCTTATTCTAATCGGTCCACAGTGTAAAGGACTGACATCTAGTCTCGATGGCTTTGTCAATCAATCTCTTTTAAGCATCAACCGCTACTTTCGAAGTTAGATTTCTTCGTCTTCATCACCCACTCAAGAGTTCAGCAGCTATGAGGTTAAAGCATCCATGCAAGTGCAATATATTCAACCTACAGGCATCCAATGTTGCAAAAATCCAAACTTCAATGCATCATAATTCAATCTAGATTATCCCAACTTGCACCTTTGATTTGGCCTTACTCAGAATTTTTTGCTTTCTCCTCACTCGTTTTTATCCCGAAGTCAACACTCAAGGAGTATATTTCCTCAGCTAGACCACTGGGTCACTTTTTCCTAGTTTTTCTCCATATTTTTCAATCTCTTTTCTATAGAACAAAACACCCATTTGTATTTAGGTGTTTATATCAAATGGAAAAAGGTAGCATCCATTTGTAGCGACCTACAAAAAAAAATAACCTTTAGCGACATTTAATATTTGCCATTATAGATCTTCTATTTGCCGCTATATGTAATTAGCGACACTTAAAATATATGTTGCTCAATTGCCGCTTTCATTGGCACCACTAAAAGGTTAGCAACACTTATATAATCATCGCTAAATCATAAATATTAGCAACACCTTAATTACCACAATTATCATCGCTAATGATCTTCTTTAGTGGCAATTCATTCGCCACTGTTGAATTATAATAGTGGCAATTTAATTGACGCTATTAATGTCGCTATATACTTCATTTAACATCATTTAAATTACCACAATTAACGTCGCTAATGATCTTTAATGATAATTTATTTGCCACTATTGATTTATATTAGTATCAATTTAATTGATGCTATTAACATCGTTATATACTTCTTTTAATGAGTTTTATTTATGCCACTAAAATGCCACTATTAATTTACTTTAGTGCACTTTATTTTTTCATTTAATTGCTACCAATGATATTATTTGGTAGTAATTTTGTCTCTAAATCACTACTACTAATTTGTTTTAATGACGCTTTCTTATACTACTAAATCATTACTAATGATTTACTCTAATGACACTTTTGTCACATAATTGTTACTATTGATTCACTTGACAAAATGCCCTATTATACCACTTCATTATATTCTTTACTAAGAAATAATTTTTTTAACAAGCTCAAAACATAATGTAACGACCCGATTCCCGAGTCCCTACGAGACACGAGAACCGGACCGACTCGACTAATCCCAAGACCCAGTCGTCCAACGAGGAAGTAACCAAAAGACAGTAAAATAAACCACATTCAGCATGAATATAACTAACAGTAAGAAAGTACAGCAGTAAGGGAAGAAACTACTACAGTAGGCACCACCACAACAGTAAAACAACATTTATCATATAACAAAAACTGCAGGTAAAGAAGGTACAGCGGAAACAGAAACTACTCACTAGAACAGAAACAAAAAAAGGGGTACAAAGCTGTGGTAACTCTACTGGACCCTACTCGGCCCAGCGTCCTCTGCAGCCGCCGACCCTGGCTGCTCAACACCTGGTCCTGAAAAAGGTAACGAGTGTAACACGTCAGCAAAACGCTGAGTAGAGTGGCAAACTAACTAAAGGCAACAGTAGAGTGTACAGTAGCTATTATGTTCTATTACTTCCTTTATTTACATCTTTCAATTTTTCTCACTATTTCATTTACTTCTCAGATCCTTTACTTGATCTCGGATGTCCTCGTGGGACGATCTTGATTGCAGTCTTTTCCAAAAGTAGAAGTAGCACGTGGTGCTCTCCTGGCCGGGAGAGTCCCCCGTGGTGATCCTACCCTCAGTCAACCACCCCAAGGTCACTGACAGATGTAACGGTGACTACGGCACGCGCGATAAACGCACAGGTAGCTAGCCCGCACTGGCACGCGGTCAGTCGTTTCCGTTAATGGGTGCGCCCAAAGCACAGCACGGAACCAGGGCAGAGCCCTCTCAGTAACAGGGGTCCAACCCCTCCACAGTAACCAAACCGGGGCCTTGCCCCTCCACAGTCCGCGCACCCTCGCCTGACTACCCTGGTTTGCCCTAGTGGGCCTAACAAGTCGGTGAAGGAGGCTAGCAGAACCCCGGGGCCCGTGGGGTAGCTAGTACTCTCCTAACACTACTAGCTCTCCTCGGTACTACGTACACGAGGGCCAACAAGTCGGTACAGAGCGGCCAAGCCTAACCCCGGGTCCCTGGGGCGGCTGGCCCCACTCTGCACTAAAACAGGTACAGGTACTTCCCTTGGTACTGCGTACCCAAGAGACAGTACAAACTACATCTCAGTTCCATTCCTTTTCTTTCCAGGAGTTCCACTCCTAATTCCCCGTAGGGTTCCAGCTCTTTATCTCAGAACATCATATGTTTCACTTTCCAGATTCATGTTCTCAAATTCCATGATCTCAAACATGATTCTTTATGCATAACAGGCAGCTGTTAATTAAATTTACAGGCAGCTTTATATATATTCCTTTCCATTTTTCCAAGACTGCAGTAATATACATTCCACTAGTTTTTCCATCCTAGGATTCATGCCATATCCTAGGATCTATCATACAATCTAGTTTTCCAGCCCTAGGATTCATGCAACACCTAGGAGCTATCATTCCATATATTTCTCATTCCTAGGATTCATGCAATGCCCTAGGTTCTAGTTATGGTTCCATACTTTAACAGATTTTATTAATACTTAAAACCACTCTACCAGGTACAACGGGAGTAATGGGGGCGTGATCGGGAATCCCGCGCGCCTCCGCGACTCTCAAGACTGCAACCGAACGAGGTCCTATCACAAGGATTAAACACAAGGAGTGTCTCAAAACAGTGTATAGCTACTATAGGCGGGTAGAGGAATAAATTCTGAAACGAACGCAACTCGAATCACGGAAAACGGAGCCCAAACGGGCCCTAAACGGGTGAAGAAAGACGATACTGTGCAAAATCAGACGTCTGAAACTCCCTCCAGACGTCTTAAACGGTGGATCAGAGAATTACCTGTTCGGCTTGGTTCCCCGGACGTCCAGAAGTCTGTGGGGATGTCTGCCTAGATCCAAGACGTCCGATGGTCACTCCGGACGTCTGGAGGTCACTCCCGCCGTCTGGTACAAATTCCAAACGTCTGATTCGCAAAGATGACGAATCAGAGGACCTGCGCACAGCCAACCCTCCTCCCTCAGTACGGTCAGTCGACAAAAAGGAGAAGAAAGCGGAACTCACCTTTCAGACGTCTGTATGATCTCACAGACGTCGACCTTGCCGTCTGGATATCAATCCAGACGTCTGATTCTGGAAATTTTTCCAGAATCAGAGCCCTGCTCGGCCTCCGCTCGCGACGCCGCCCGCGTCGCACCTCGCGCGTATGCTGCTCCGCCCGCAGCAGGTCCCTCTCCGCGACGCTCTGCGCCCCCCTGCGCCCTCCGCCGGCCGGCCAAGCTGCTCCCGGCGAGCTCGCCCTCACGGCAGAGCCCCGCCCTCGCACGCCGCAGCTCCTCCGCGCCTACTGCGGCTGCCGCTGCGCCCTCGCGTCCGCTCGCTCTCGCGCACAGGCAGGAGAAGAATGGAGGAAGATGGTGGAGACGGGAGGGGAGGCGCACCCCCCCTTTTAACGCCGCGCGGAGAGGAGAGAGAAGGCGGTCGCAGTCGCCTGCCGCCGTAGAGAAAGAGGCAGGATCGCAGGTCTGCGCGCACAGGCGCGCAGACGAATATCCCGTGCGAGCATAACTGTTCGCCAGACGTCTGTAAAATATCCCAGACGTCTGGTCAGACGTCTGGATGTGATCCCAGACGTCTTTACAGACGTCTGGGCCACCTCCCAGACGTCTTAAAAGGCGTCTGGGGCACGCGCTCATTACACATAAGGACCCAAGTAATCCCAAATTTATTGATCCTTAAATAATAAAGTACAATGAGTCCTTTTAATTGACTTTCCAGATCATCAAAGTACATATTCTCCTCTTAAGGGTAATATAAGAGAAGAAAAAAAAATACAAGAAAAAAATAAACAAAATGAAGATCAAGTCCAGTAAATCTGACTGAAATCTGAAGCACTTCATCAAACATTCATCCCAATTAAAATCAACCTTTTTCAAAATATCAACAGTAGTAGCACCGACATCTACTATCCAATTTAGCAGCAGCTGCTCAACTCCTGATGGCAATGAATATCTGCTGAAATTTTTAGCAACTCCGATCCACCACAATTATTGCAACATTTACCTACAAATGAGAAAATAGCCTATGGTTAGTTCAGAATAACTTATTGCAAAGTATGCTTCACTAAATCAAATTAAATATAGTGCACAACCTGTTGAGAATTTTTTTTTTTTTTTTTGCGAGTGGATAAGAAAACAAATGATATACCTTATCCTTTATCAAGCCGATAGATATAAATAATCCAACATTCTCCAAAGCTACTAGAACTCTTTCCTGCAGGTAGTTAACAGTAAAACCTAAACACAATCATGATGCATTTTCTCATGAAACTTATCAAAAATAAAATGAATACCATGTTGGCCCACCATAATCGGTGCTCTAAGTTCATGACAAGCTATTGTAGGAAAGCATCCCCATAGAGAGAAAATCTAATAAAAAAAAGCAAATTACAAAAAAAGGTTGAATTTGAATTAGTTCTTGAAGTTTAAACCATGTGAATGTTATCCCTGATTCTTCCAATTGTATTAATGTAGTCCCTTTGTTAGATTGGAGAATGACTATTTATTTGAGAAGGGGTTTTGTAATTCATTTTTTAGGAGGCTAGCAAATGTGCTCGGCATATCAACTAAACCAAAAAATCAAGGAAAATCATAAGAGAAAGCTTACCTACCATCTAAATGGATAAATCAAATGTGAGATGGCCTCAGACACAAAAGTTAAAATGTTAAAATGGTATACCTGAAACTTCAATTAAATGCATTGTCTGAAACTTCACAACATTCTAATTAAGATATAGATCCACCCTTAAGATTTTTCAGGAAAGATCAGAAGTGGTTCATGGGTAAAATAAGTGGCTGCATAACTAATATAGTCATCCCATCTTTTTAACTCAAACCAAAAATCTGAAATGTACTTCATATGCAGGTTGGAGTGACTGGGAAGGCATTAAAATATGTTGTAGTTGCTGGTATTGGTGGAAGCTTCTTGGTTCCACTATTTGTTCATACTGCTCTCCAAACAAGTATCGCCACTGGTACACCTACATGTGTAATCTGTTGAAAGTAATAGGGCCTAGTTCTGTATGGACAACTTGAATGTCTAATGTGATAAGTTCCAACTTTTGGCAATACACAGATACAAAGGCTACAGAATGTGCAAAAGGATGGCAGCTATGGTTGTAAGTATCTATGTTTATCATGTTTTTTTTGTCTTCGATAGGCCTGTCAATTTTTATTTATAGGAACTAGTGACCTCTTTTTTTAAATGTAGGAACTAGGACCATGTTGCAAGATTTAGCAGCTACATCAAAATCGGACAATATTTTAGCAAGGTTTCTTGTTTTCTTATTCTTTATTTAAGGGATAAAACATATGAGTAAGGAACTGTGAACTCAGACCTACTCAAAACTAATAGTATATTGTACATGGATACCCAAGGTGAAGTGGAAAGAAGGGCAAAACTGGCAAATCGACACTCCCTTTAATTTTAGAAAGGGTAAAAATTGTGCATTCCTTGTAAAATTCAAACAAGTACAAGCTATATAGAAGAACGATTTCACAAATGAAATTCAAAACAAACAATCACATGGTCATATCTTGACTTTAATAAAGAAATCAAATTAATTGCAAGCAAATGGTTTCCTTACCTTTTTATACGTCTGGGCACATCTTTAAAGTTGGGTACTTTCTCCATTTATGGTGCTTTTAACTGAAGTTCTTTAGTATCTTCCTTGATAATGAAATAAAATAATTCTTAGCTTCAAATGTTATAGAGAGGACCTCTCAGCTGTCAGGCAAAAGCAAGATAATTCATACACAAAGCTTGCAAGACTACCTATTGCTACATAACTTAAGATTTTCCAAACAAAAATTCTCAAGTAGAAGCCCTCTATTGTAGTAAAGCATTATGACAACTAGAATCCAGATTTCTCAAGACAAAACCATGTGAAAAGAAATATAAGTGCTCTGCGAAAACAATAGAGAATCACTAATGGTCTTCATCACAAACTATAGAATAGAACAGATCATCTTGTATATAGGCATCATGGACTTGAAAGGCCAGATGATATAAGAAAGATTAACCAACTAATACTCATACCTACACTACAACAGTTACCTCAGATCTCTTGAAAAAACAAGAATAAATTGATAATACAACTGACTTCTATTTTTGTTCATATGTATTATCAACTTTGACTATTCTAATTTTTTTCTTTTCATCATTAATTGAACTAGAGCCATGGAATAATTGAACTTGATCAAGCATGAAGATTTATTCCTTGCCTAATGCATAGGTTTAAAGCATGATGTTTGGGAGTTTAAGAAATGTTGAACAAAATTTTAATGGACAAACGAGCAAAGAAGGATGTATTTGGATTTCAATTGCATAAATACAAATCAAAGTATCAGTCAGTCAACTCATAACAATCATTGTTCCTGAGGATTCTTTACTCTCTCCATGTGCTTATTCCAAGGATTCTTTACTCTCCATGTGCTTATTCTTCAACTCTAAACCCACACCAGCCATGATATGCACATAAACACATAGCCTTACACAATACAAGAAATGACCATCATGTTCTAGTGTTAAATATGAAAAATATTAGAAAATTACAGTATTTCAACGTAAAAACATCATTTTTCTCAAAATAGAATACATGGACTAAAATTTTTCTCTAAAAACAAAGGTGAATTTCCACTTTCATTTATAAAAAGCTAAATCAATAGGAGTGTCTAAATATTAATTAAATTGCGATTGGATTTACTTAACCAAGAAATGGTTAACTCTTCTTCTTGGCTAGCCTATTAGCTTTCCAACTAATCAGTACACTAAGTTGGGCTGTCATGCATGCAATATAATGTGCCATTTTGTGCATGGATCACCCAGTTGTTCAGAGGTGTGCTATGTGCTTCTATGGAACAAAAGTCATTTACGGTCATCCATAAAGTCTTCATTAAAAGATTGTCAAATGAGCAAACCAACTTCACCGTGAAATCACAAAAGGTAAAAAAAAGGCATAAACATACCCGTCCCTGAGAGTAGAGTTTCCAAGGTGTTAACATGAATTAGTTGATGTTTAGGAAATGCATTATAGTATAGGACAAGATCGCATTAAACACTTAAATTTATAACTCAAAAAAGTCCAAGGTCGAACACAGGAAGCAATATGACAATTTATCTCAAGATCGCAATTATAAGCAAGAATATAGTAATATAATAACAATTTCAAACACAAATGATATAGATTCAAGAGTCAATGTCATAAAAGGATTAAGGTAAAAATGGTGATTTGAATTATCAAATTACCCTATTACAAATCTACTTAAATAATGCAATAGTATCAATCAACCAAATGCCACGTCTACTTAAGTGCAACAGTGATTCAAAACCAGCACATCAAGGCAAAGGCCTCTCTTTCTCAAGACTCAAGGAGAGGCACAGCAAAGCACAGAACCAACACCAACAGAGGCAAAGGCCTCTTCAGAATTTTGCTAAGTGTCGAGAGATAGGCAGCGAGGCAAACCCCCCCTCTCTTTTTCCTTCTCTTCTCCTCTTTTGGATCAGGCAAACCATACCAGACCCAGGTAACCGAGTAAACGGACCAAGGCCTAAACCTGCATGGCGTGAACCGCAGGCGAGGGCGTGCGCATGCGCGTGCGTGGGCGGGGACCTCACCCCTTGTGCATGCTAAGGAGAATAGCTGATGGCAAGAATTCAATTTATGCGCGATCGAAATTTTGTCCCACACGATGTGGGACTATCCTCTCTTGCTTCCTTCACGTAAAGCTGCTCTGGTTGGCTCGAGGAATTGGGGTAGTAGAGATGCAGCTGGTGGTTTCGATTGAGGGCCTGGACAACTGCAGCTGATGGTTCCACGTCTATTGCGGTATGCAGCAAGGCGAGTTGAGGGCTAGAGATGAACGAACCGGGCTAGGGAAGATGAAAGCAATGGCGGAGCTCCGGCATAACCTGAAAAGCATGAACATGGCCTGGTGGCCTAATTTAATTGGCTAAAAAGCTTCGCCGGCCATCGACGAGTGCAGTAGCGGTGTTTTTATGGAGTGAAAGTGCCTGTGGTGGTCGAATGACCTCGGGAAGGTGGTGCGTGGATGGTGGCATTCGGTAGCACTAAGGAGAGGCCAATAGCCTCAATAACTAGAGAGCTTTTGCTCTCTAGAACACAGCGGTGCTAATGGGGGCGAAGCGGTGGCGTTTCGAGCAGTGGTGCGACAGGAAGGCTTCGCCGGAGCGTTGCCGGAGCAGATGAAGACGATGGTGTGGTGGGTGATAGTGTGGTTGATTTGAAGTGTAGGTAAGGGGGAAATGATGTCGGGGAATAGAGGAGAAGGTAGAGGGATTTAGGAATGAGGAAGAACACTGGAGAGCTCTGGTCATGGCTTAACCGGAGCCGGAGAAGATGGAGATGGCGAAGCAGCAACTACGATTGAGGCAGAGGAATGCCCTCCCTTTGACCGGAGAGGTGCGCGAGGAAGAGAGGAAGACAGTGACACCTCCAAATTAATGGTTGGAGGTGCAAAGGAGCAAATCGAAGAGAGGTCACCGGATCAAATTGCAAAGGTGGCCGGAGAGAGAAGAAAGAAGGTTTTCTCTGGCCAAAATTTGCTAAGGAGCAAGGGTTCTTGCCCTTGATCCTTTTATAGGCCAAAAAAGAGGAGTTCCAAGCTTGGAAACAAGCTTGCGAAGCTTGGAAAGTCTACGCAAACTTGATACCCACATCTTCCATGCGTTCGCATGGAAGAATGGGAATGAATCAGAATTCATGGCCGGGTTTAATTGGAAGGGAATTCCTCAAAGAATCTTCATTTCAATTTTGGGAGAGTTTGATTGAGAATCGAGTGAGAAATCTTCGCTCAAATCTCGTCGGAGCTTGGAGTGTTCACACCAATGGCAACAGGGACCTACACGTGAAGACGATGAAAAAGTTAGGGACCTATTTGTGAAGAATTCAAATAATTAAGGGCCATTGTGATAAAAAGAATCTGTCTGGACTGGGATGCAAACTAGGTCAAGGTGATCTTTGATTTGACCCAAATTTTGGTACAAACTTAATTTAGACCCAAGGAATCTGATGGTGAAGTCGGATTTAGGTTTTGACCAAGTTTAACTATGTAAATTACACAGAAATCCAAATTAGGGCAACTATTTTTCTGAGACTATTTTAAGTCAAAATGGGTTCAAATGGTCAAATCAAGGATGACAAACCTTAAGAAATATTTTTCTATGATTTTAGATGGCTTAGGTAAATATTATCCTAACCAGAATCTCAGTTAATTAAACGGGTCGATTTTTAGGGTTTTAGATGTCCATTAATTCTTAAAATGCGTAAAAACACGCTTCTATCTGCATGGACCTACTTATTAGACATTAATGACCAAATGACCTTTAATAAACCCCTGAAATACCCCGTGGTTCTTCTGTATTTGTGGATTACTGGTAAAATTACATAAATAACCTTTTGTTCTTTTCTTCTCAAAACAACTCAACCTGCCCAAGAGACCTGACTGATATGTAGGAGTTTTTATTGACTTTATCAGACTAAAATGAGCTAGTTATGATTCGTAATGGTGTTCCCATCATACCCCCATACCTATCTTTTGCTAGTCCCTTAGTAAAACTTTATGGATCAAACTAGTTATCCTGGTCGGATGTAACCGTCATGCTGCCCAACTAAGCTGCATCTCTAGAAATCAGATCTTAATACCAATAATAGGCCTAGAGGTACTCAAGTACCAGCTGATTGCACAGCAATCATAGACCCTAATTCGCCTGAATTAAGCTAGAACCTAGCTTAACATGGGCATTTTGCATGGATACGCATCGTATTTTGCATCGTAATTGATTTATATGTTTTATGCATTTTACTGTGCTATTTGAGAGGTATTACTCATTGCAGGTAATTCGAGGCTACGTATGACCGATCCAACCTTATGGATCTGTTTAGAACGACGAAGGGAGTCCGACGTTTCAAAGATCGCATCAATCAGACTCCTATAACATCCTGTGGAACCCGCAGAAGAGCAAGAGCCAAGGGGCAAATTGAAGAATATACAGACCTCAGATGACAAATCCAATCGTACGAATGGATCCGAATCAACGATCGCGATCCAACGGTGCAAAAATCAACCCGATCGGAGGCCTATAGCACTGTCTACGAAGAAAGGAAGATGGACGGCCACAATGACGCCACGTGGCACCGTCGCAGCCGCCCCTCACCGCGCTCCCAATCTCTTAAGGAAAGAAATGGGTCGTTGGATCATCATCCAACGACCGTGATGCATCCATGTCAACCGCCTCCCCGCGCCCCATCAGTAAAGGACAGGATCAGCCGTTGGATCTTCATCCAACGACTAAGAGCAGCCGTGCGGAGATTGGAACTCAACACAAACGCGTCCACAGCGCATTAGTTGGCACCTTTGCGCTTAAGCAACTGGCGCAGCTTCGAGGCACGCCCAGCGTGAAATCAGGAAAGACGAGCACGGGAGCGATTGGCCGTTGGATCGGCATCGAAGGGCAAATACGCGACCACGTGGCGCAACTGGAGCGCGCCACAGCTGGATGCGGGAACCCACGTGCGATTTCACGGGCTTGCTTCGACGCAAAGGCAGTGGCGCTCGTTTTAAGCCGTCAGATCTTAGCTTAAGGGCACGCGATTTGAAATTGGAAGTGCGCGGCCGTGAATCTGAGCCGTTCGATCATACGATTGAACGATCGAGGATCGAGTGCTAAAACGAGGCATGCGGGGGCATGTGAAGAAAGCGAAGGCAGAAGCGCATGCGGGAAAGCAAGGGTCGTGCGATCGGGATCCAAGGACGCACGTTGCACCACGTGTCAGCACCAGATTGAATCTGCGAATGGAGAAGGATTTGGAGGGTATTTTTAGGCTTAATCAGGTCCGTTGATCTCCCGATCAACGGATCTGATCAACCTAAGGCTATTGCACGAAATTAAGGGCTCCAATGCCCTAAATACCCTTCACAACAACTATAAAAAGAGGCCTATGGGTCCCCTTTGAAGGCATCAAAAAAATTTTCCTTCCTCCTACAACTCCTCTACCTTCTTCCCGTCTTCCCTACCTCTGTCTCTACATCTTCCAAAGCGACCGTTGAGCCACCTCGACGGATCGTTGCTGCTATCCTCAACCTCTCCAGAAGGCCACCACGGATCACCCGTGGTGCCCTTGTTCTGCTACATAGATAGTTTATGTTCATGCTTAGAATTTGTTTAGTTATAATTACATGTATGCAATTCATGTTCAAACTCTCTACTTGATATATATATATTGCGATTTATTGTCTATGCTATTTAGTAATTAGATTTAGAACAAGAGCATGAAATCAAAAGCATTTTCTACCTCCCTATGATCGACCGGGATTCACCAGTTCCGTTAATTTATTTGTTGAGACGTATTTCGCTCTATACTACAACGCATTTATCTTTTACGCGATATGCACTCCGAACAAATCGGTACCATTGCTGGGGAGGCACAGCGGCTTTTGATTTCACCTCTAACATAGTATTTTTGTGTGCAGGTTGAACCACACAAACAGTGAACGAGGCAAAGCAAGCGCTACAAAAATCAGGTGCACACATTCTTATTAGAAGCTCGACCAGAAATTGATTGGCATCTTTAAAATTCAATAGCCGTGTTTCTAATGCTCCAAAAATTCTAAAATTTGGACTAGAACTAGATTTTCAAATTATCTTTCCAACGCCACCTTTCCTAAAAGGAAATTTCATCTGTGAAATTTTTAAAAATTCGTGGAGTACATACAGGTGAGATTGCTTGAAAATAGAACTTTTATGAACTTTAGAAATCAATTCTAACCAACATACAAATTGGATTTATTCACGATTGGTGGGGTTTGAAAGATAATCAAATTATCTTTCATTATCATATTTCTACAAAATTTTTAGAGCATATTTGAAATCATTTCCAACAGAAAAATCAAGACGGGGTCTAAATCCCAGATTTGACCCCTATGGTTTGTTAAAAATTCATAACTTCTTGTTAGAAATAGTAAAAATTTTGGAAAAATACTCTCCGAAAAGCTTATTGAAAAAAGAATCTTCTTACCAAGTTCCAAATCATTTGGATTCCACTTACTTGAGAGTATACATTTGAATTGTGGTATTTAATTTGAAGAAACTTAGAAGTGCATGAGCCAATAGGACCACGGTGGACTAACTTGGACTCGTCGAGCCCAGGAGTTAGTCGGTGAGGCGAGTCACCTTGTGGACCGCCTATCATTTACTAAATTGAAGAACCAGGTAAAAAGAATTCAGGAAAATATGTCAAATAACCTGATTTGGCTTGAAACTAATGGGTAGTTTCAACCTCTCCTGCAAAACCTGATGTCTAAGCCTGCGGGGTAGCGTCAAATGACCGCGACTACAGGGTAACGGAACCATAGGCGAAAGCCAAAGGAAGAACCTTCCCCGTAGTCCCCTTATAACCAACCTAGCCGGATTAGCTTGAGAGGCATGAATTCCTTGCAGTCGGTCTCTCGTCGAATTTTTTTCAATAACACAAACTTAAACGAAAAATCCGGTCATCTGATCTAAAGGACCACTCTGATTAACAAGGCCTTAGCCTTGTTCTGCTTGACTACACCAACCCTTTGATTTGGTGTATACAAGGAAGAAGGTCGTTAAGTCCTAAACTTGTGGGACCTTGGGAGCCAAATCCAAGGCAGCAAAGGTGATTCTCGCCCAACCTTTCTTCCCAACCTTCTTCCACTCGATTAGCTGAGATGGCTAATCTCGATCCTCGAGTTGGTCAGGACCCTAAGAATTAGGACCCAATGGCTCGTCTACAAGCCAGGGTCAAGGAAACTAAACAGAAATACAAGCAAAGCATCGACAGGATTCTCACACTTGACAGGATGCAGCATCCACCACACGGAGAACTACGGGACTTCTACGATCCTGCAGCAACAATTATAACACCTCAGGTCCGAATTCCCGCAGGCAGAGATGCATTCGAGTTGAAGCCGAATATCATAAGTCTAATTCAGACTCATTTCCATGGAAACTCGAATGAGGATACTTTCCAGCACATCGAAAATCTGAGTCGGATTGTAGAGTCAGTTTGACCCAAGAATGTAGATATCGGAATTGTTCTTGTGAAGCTTTTTCCTTTTTCTCTCAAGGATAAAGCTGCTTATTGGTTCAAGACTATTGGGAGGCCAATTGGAGCCCGGGAGGAATTATGTCGCGAATTCCTCCAAAAGTTCTTCCCGATTGGTCGAACAAATGCAATGAGACACGCGATCATGACCTTTTCCCAAGGCCCTCGAGAGAAGCTACATGATGCCTGGGATAGATTCCACGATCTTCTCAGGAAGTGCCCACACCATGAGATACCCAGATGGCACATCGCTCAAGTCTTTTACCATAGGCTGAATGACACATCGATACCTGACTGATGCATCTAGCAGTGAGAATTTCCTTGCAAAGGATGAGAACATTACATTTGAACTATTCGAGTCCTTAAAAGAACTCAATGAATGCCGCCTCAATGAACTAGTTCCAGCGACCTGGACATCGAGTTAGTGTCCATGAAGCTCACGCCGAGTCTGCCCAAGCTGACATGGACATTATAACCAAGAAGCTGGATAAGGAGAAGCTGCCCGACAAGAAGCTCGATGAATTAATTCGAGCAAGATCTAGGTTTCCTAGCAGCACTGCTGCATCCCACTCATCTCTCGCATCCCAAGCCCCTCCTCCTCGATTACATCTCTACTCGCTTGGGATGTTCCTTCTCCATATCTGCGGGATCTTGCATATCAGGAACCCGTGAATAATCTGGATCTGGCATCATACAATCAGGGTTACACACCACCCGATGATTACAATGCATATTCCCTTGATGAATATACGTCTTAGACGTCGTCGGCTTACGAAGACGTCAATGCTATTCAAGGATACAGGCATAATAACTCGTACTCAGAGACGTATAACCTTGGTTGATGTCAGCATCCGAATTTCTCCTAGTCTGGTAACTCACAGAGACCACCTCAAGACCCACACTACCAGACCAGATAATACAAGAATGCGCAGAACATGTATCCTAGGAAGCAGTCATTCCCGTCTCAGCAGCAACAAGCATGTTCTATTTATTAGCCGCTGCACCAAGCTGCCAACTATCCTCCAAAGCGGGCCGACCCTTTGGAGTCTCTAAAGGAGGAATTGCAAGAGTTAATTCGAAAATCTACTCCTGACAACCTGCAAATTATGAAGGTCATGGCTGACCAAATACAGAACATCCAAAATATGCAGAATCAGATAATGCAGGAATATAGATCACAGGGAGCCTTACCCTCCCAACTTGTCTCAAACCCGAGGTATGTGCAGAATCAGTGTGCCCTGCCTAGATTCCACGCACCACAAGGATAGGCACATCTATTCTACAAGCACCTCCTGCACCACCGGGTTATGGGCAAGGTCAGCCACCTTTACTATCAAACCCCACGTATTCTAGCCCAGCTGCTCCTCTACCACCTCATGGACATTACGTCGATGCAAAAGCTGTCATTTTGAGGAGCGGAAAGACTACACAGAACCCACTATCTAGGCAAGCGAGTAATGATTTTTCCTACTCTCTACCACAAGATGGCTCACAACCCTCTTTCTCTCACAAGCCATCTTCATTAGATAAAGTAAAGAAGCCCCTAAACCTTGAGATTCCCATCCCTTTTCCTGCGGCTCTAACGTGAGATTCAGAATGGAAAAAGGATACACGGAATGTCGAGGACCTGAAATCTATGTTCAAGGAAGTTCACATTCAGGTCCCCCTCCTCGAAGCAATAGATCACATCCCTGCTATTGATAGGTTCTTCAAGAATTACTGTACTCCGAAGTGACAGCATAAAATCGGACGAAAGACAATATTATCTGAGGAAGCCAGCATTGTTATCTTAATCAACTTACCGCCCAAAAAAGACCCAGGCACACCATTGATTTCCTGCTTTTTGCAGGATTCCCCTTTTGATAGGGCCCTTCTTGATTTGGGGTCATCCATCAACCTGACTCCCACCGTAGTATTTGATCAATTCCGATTCGAGGAGTTAAAGCCCACCTCGATTACCATACAGTTAGCTGACCGATCGGTGAAAACGCCGAAGGGGGTGGTTGAAATTGTGATCGTGAAAGTCCAAGGATTTTGCTTTCCAGCGAACTTTTTTGTTCTTGATATGGAGGTTCCTCTTAATCTCCGTGATGCATCGATTATTCTAGGTCGCCCATTCTTGGCAACCGCCCATGCGAACATCAACTGTGCATCAGGGTGCATGGAGATTGTCCTAGGGAACGAAAAGCTTAGACTGGACATTTTTAGGGCATCAAAGAACTTCGATTGCAATCTAATCGAGGATGGTGAAGATGAAGATTCAGCTTTCTGTGGGAACATTGGGCTCCTCTGCAACGACCCAATGGCACATTCATCCTCACTATCAGGGGTTTTAGATCACGGTCTACACGGGACTGAGACTAATGACATAAACATTTCATCCCATGGATTTGGTTGTCATGGGTGTTCATTTGCTCCCAACACCCCTGATCTTGACTATCCTGTCCCATCTAGCACTGATATCTTAAGAGAGGATTACATGACCACTGCAAACGGATTTTCCATTAGTCAAGATCAGCAGATTTCCGCTGTTGCTTCCTCTCCTCCCCTACATAAACCCTCTCCCCACCCTCTGCTACTAGAGTTACAGCCCTTACCTGATTCACTCAAGTACGTGTTTCTAGGAGAAAGTGAGACGTATCCCGTGATTATCAATGCTCACTTGACTCCAGACCAGGAACACCAGTTGATCTCCGTTCTACAAGCACATAGGGCTGCTATCGGGTGGAGCATTGCTGATCTCTGCGGGATTCGTCCCTCATATTGCACTCACCATATCTACACCATATCTACACTGTTGAAGGGGTGAGACCGTTGAGACAACCTCAGAGGCACCTAAATCCAAATATGTTGGAGGTTGCCAAGAACGAGGTCATTAAATGGCTGGACGCAAGCATTATCTATCCAATTTCCGACAGCCAGTAGGTGAGTCCCATTCAGATTGTGCCCAAAAAGGCAGGACTCACTGTGATAAAAAATGAAATGGGAGAATCCATCTCGACCCGCACCACTTCTTGGAGGGTCTACATTGATTACAAGAAGCTAAACTCAGCTACAAAAAAGGATCATTTCCTTTACCCTTTATTGATTAGATTTCAAAATAGTTGGTCAGGTGTAATTTCTTCTGCTTTCTGGATGGATACTCCAGGTACAATCAAGTAGTGATCAACCAGGAAGATCAAGACAAGACGACTTTTACGTGTCCCTTCCGAATATTCGCTTTTAAGCGGATGCCCTTCGGCCTCTACAACGCACTAGCTACTTTTCAGCGATGCATGATGGCCATCTTTTCAAATATGATCAGGGAATGCGTAGAAGTGTTCATGGATGACTTCATGTTTGGAGACAATTTTTCATCTTGTCTTGATAACCTCACAAAGATCCTGCGGAGATGTATAGAAGTTAACTTAATATTGTCATGGGAAAAAAGCCATTTTATGGTAAGGGAAGGCATCGTACTAGGTCACAGGATCTCCTCTAATGGACTCGAGATCGACCAAGCTAAGTCCGAAATCATTTCGCGATTACCTCTGCCTAGCTCGGTCAAGCAAATCAGATCGTGCTTAGGGCATGTTGGATTTTATCGAAGATTCATTCGAGATTTCTATAAAAATGATCGTCCATTAACGAATCTTTTGGTAACCAACACTCCCTTTGATTTCGACTCCTCGTGTCTCAGCGCTTTCGAGACCTTGCGAAGCACTACTTTAAATGCACCTATTCTCCAATCTCCCGACTAGTCTCTCGACTTTGAGATGATGTGTGATGCCTCCGACTTCGCTGTCGAAGCCGTTCTTGGCCAGCATCAAGAGCGCCATCCATTCGTAATATACTACACTAGCAAAATGCTGAACGAGGCTCAAAGTAACTATACAGTCACTGAGAAAGAATTGCTAGCTGTGGTATTCGGGTTGGAGAAATTCAGGTCATACTTGCTCGGGTCCAGAGTTATTATCTACACTGACCATTCTGCCCTCCAGCATTTGTTGGCAAAAGACGCCAAACCTCGCCTTATCAGATGGATTCTTCTTTTGCAGGAGTTTGATGTTGAGAACCACGACAAAGCCGAAGCCCATAATGTTGTGGCAGATCACTTGTCTCAGCTAGACCCAGACTATATTTCATACTCCCCTCCTATCTCAGATCGATTTCTGGATGAGTCTCTTTTGGCTATTAACTCTGTTGAGTTTCCTTGATACGCCGATATAGCGAACTATCTCGTCACAAGCAGGCTACCTGCGGGATTATCCAAGGATCAAAAACTCAAATTTATCTCAGAGGCTACATTATATTTTTCGGACAACCCACTGCTCTTTCGCATTGGGGCTGATCAGATCATCCATAGATCTGTCCCTGATTCGAAAATCTCTAGTGTGTTATCCTTTTGCCACAGCGATGCTTGTAGGGGTCATTTCTTGGGCTGAAAGACGACTCCAAAGATTTTGCAGCTGCGCTTTTTTTGGCCAACCATTTTCAGAGATACACCGAGTTTGCCAAATGCGGTAAGCAATGCCAGTCAGTCGATTCTATGACCCGGAGAGACATGATGCTGCTCCAACCTATTCTGGTCGTAGAAGTGTTCGATGTCTGGGGCATCGATTTTATGGGCCTCTTCCTGAACTCGCACAGTTTTGAGTACATACTCCTCGCAATAGACTATCTCAAAGTGGGTAGAAGGTATCCCAGTAAGACGGGCTGATCATAAGACTGTTATATCCTTCGTCTAGGAATTCATTTTTACGAGATTCGGAGTTCCCCACGCCCTGATAAGCGATATGGGTAGTCACTTCATCCATGCCCATTTGATGTCATTATTGAAGAAATATGAGGTGCAACACCGCATTGCTACCCCGTATCACCCATAGACCAATGGGTAGGCTGAAGTATCTAACCGTCAAATCAAGCTTATCCTTCAAAAGACGTTAGACCTGATAGGAAGGATTGGTCTGATCGGTTGATTGATGCACTATGGGCATATCAAACCGCGGACAAGGCCTCGCTCGGAATGTCGCCATACCTCATGGTGTATAAAAAGGCCTGTCACCTTCCTATGGAGCTAGAGCACCGTGCCTTTTGGGCAGTGCAAAAGTGTAATTTTAACCTCGAGGCCGGAGGTTATGAAAGGAAGCTCCAGCTCAGTGAGTTAGAGGAGATTAGGCGGGAAGCTTACAAGAATGCAAAAATATATAAAGACAAGACAAAGGCTTTCCATGATCAACACATCCGGAGGAAGGAGTTCACACCTAACCCGGCAGGTCTGGTTGTTTGACTCCGACTCAAATTCTTTGCGGGAACGCTCAAGTCGAAGTAGACTGAGCCGTTTCTGGTGGTCCACCCGTATCCTAACAGGGTGGTCCAAATTAGAGACCCGAAATTTGGGCATGTTTTTATGGTTAATGGCCAGTGCCTCAAACCATTTTTCGCCCAAGAACCTCCTCCTGCTGACCAAACAATACATCTTCTTGAGGACGTGTGACTGACGAGTTACCCAGCTGGAGGCGTTAAACTCAGCACATATACATATATACATATCATATATACATAACATATTTCATTTTCGCATATTGTTGTGCAAATAATGTGTAGCATTGCAATGTTGGCATGAGCTGAACGACAACTCAAAAGCAATACCAGGTGATTTCTATCAACATACACCCTGCCTTATTCCAATTTCTTTTATTCATGCATGAGAACATGCAAACACTTAGGCATAGGGGGGTAGTCCATAAAAACTGAAAATTTTCTACCAATAATTGGGGGAATTAGATCGTTTTATCAAGAGGTTTTATTAAAGATTTATTCTTTAGTAGATTCCTAAGCTTAGAATCCAGTATAACCTCACACCTGCATATAGAATTTATAATGGATCCATTGTGAAAACCGATAGACATCTCTAGTTTGTCGAGAAGAAGCATTGCTTCTTCTCCTGAACCCTTGGACAGCAATCAAGGAGTCAGGTGAATCATCTTCTAGTAGATCCACCAAAACATATGTGAGGTGAAAGTAGAGTCTACTGGTGCTCTAATGCTAGTATATGGAATCTTTAATTCTCGATAATTGAATAATGACACTCGAAGTTGAGTATAGTTTTCGCTCTCAGTTCTTACACACTAATTCTTTGAGAAAATCCATGCGAAAGCCACCAAATAAGGCAAATACACAAAGAGCAGGTTCTGATAAAACTAGGACTGAGGTGGATGATCATGACCATCCTCTATGGAATCCTCGGCTGAAGGAGGGTACTGATGTCAAGGTCAAAAATACGTCGTCCTATCTATTCCCTACCCGATGCCAAGTATAGGCACTTCCACCAACTAAGCCACCCGAGATCCCCTTGGTCATCCCCAAAAATTCCAAATAATGACTCATGAATAAAAGTACGTATGTCGTGTTACATTGTTGTGTTATGTTATGTTGGTAACGGCAGTGTGCCAGTAGATATGAAAAAAAAAGAAAGCATACAAAATAAGTATTTGCTTGAAAAAAAAAAAGTAGAAAGAAAAAAAAAAGTGTTATGTTAAGAAGTTTGAGTTTGTAAGTTAAGTGTTTTGAGGCAACGCCTACCACCCCCACGAACCACCAAATACAACCTTAACCTATTTTTTTCTATTTTTCTGACCGCCTGAATATGGGCTGAAGGGTTTGACGTAGTCGTAAGGTTATTACAATCTAATTAAAGTGTGATGCCATGCGAGACCACAAATACATTTGTAAATCTAGTGAGATGTGAGCTCAGGAAGAAAAAGAAAAAGAAAAGAAAAAAAATAGAGAGAAAAGAAAAAGTACAAAAGATTAAAGAGTGCACAGTTTTCCAACCTCTCTCTAAGTTAATTTATTCAATAATCTGGAAATCTAGATTCTGAGATACTAATCTATGTAGCACCAGAAGCGAGTGAGCCATCAAATACAAATCTAGTTAACTCAGACATCTTCTACCTAAGCCAAAAGCCAGGGCTAAAATCAGAGTATTTTATATCTCCGAGAGAAGAGGCTTGCCTATCTCAATAGAATCTTACTAGGAGTCAAGTATAAGCTTTAAATGTATATCAACTCTTTCCTTGAATCTGTTGCAGAAGCTAAAACGTTACATGTTCATGGTTATCTGGATTCTAAATTTTTGGATGAAACAAAAAGAAACAAACCTTTAGTTAAACTATTGATAAAATGCATTTAATCTTGCACTTGATATGGACTAACAAGATTTATGCATGGGAGTATGATTGCACAGCAATCACATACCCTAATTTGCCTGAATTAAGCCAGAACCTAACTTAACATGGGCATTCTGCATGTATACGCATCGTATTTTGCATCGTAATTGATTTATATGTCATGCATTTTTTTTTAAACTTAACATGTATAGGCCCTAATAGCATTTTACTGTGCTATTTGAGAGGTATTACTCATTACAGGTAATTTAGGGCTGCAAATAATCGATCCAACCTTATGAATCTGTTTAGAACGACGAAGGGAGTCCAATGCCTCCAAGATCGCATCAATCAGACTCCCATAGCACCCTATAGAGTCCGTAGAAGAGCAAGAGCCAAGGGGCAAATTGAAGAATATCCGGATCTCAGATGACATATCCAACTGTACGAATGGATTCGGATTAACGATCAGTGTCCAACGGCACAAAAATCAATCGATCGAAGGTCTATAGCACTATCTACGAAGAAAGGAAGATGGACGACCATGATGGTGCCACGTGGTACCATCACAGTTGCCCCTCACGGTGCCCACAATCTCTGAAGGAAAGATGTGGGCCGTTGGATCGTCATCCAACGGCCGCGATGCATCCACGTCAACTGCCTAATCGCACCTCATCAATGAAGGACAAGATCAGCCGTTAGATTTTCATCTAACGGCTGAGAGCGGCCGTGCGGAGATTGCAAACTCGACACAAACGCATCCACATCGCAGTTGGACGTGGGAACCCACACGCAATTTCACGCGCTTACTTCAACGCAAAGGTAGCGGCGTTCGTTTTAAGCCATCCGATCGTAAGATCGGACGACTAAGGCTTAAGGGCGCATGATTTGAAATTGGAAGCACGCAAGCGTGAATCTGAGTCGTTCGATCATACGATCGAACGGTCGAGGATTGGGTGCTAAAACGAGGCATGCGGGCGCGCATGAAGAAAGCAAAGGCAGAAGCGCACGTGGGAGAGCGGGGGCTGTGCGATCGGGATCCAAGGGTGCACGTTGCGCCACGTGTCAGCACCAGATTGAATCCATGAATGGAGAAGGATTTGGAGGGTATTTTTAGGCTTAATTAGGTCCATTGATCTCCCGATCAACGAATCTAATCAACCTAAGGCTATTGCATGAAATTAAGGGCTCTAATGCCCTAAATACCCTTCACAACTATAAAAAGAGGCATAAGGGCCCCCTTTGAAGGCATCAAAAAGAATTTCCTTCTTCCTCCTACAACTCTACCTTCTTCCCGTCTTCTCTACCTCCATCTCTACATCTTCCGAAGCATCCGATGAGCCACCTCGATGGATCGTTGCTGCTATCCTCAACCTCTCCAGAAGGCCACCACGGACCACTCGTGGTGCCCTTGTTCTGCTACATAGTTTATGTTCATGCTTAGAATTTGTTTAGTTACAATTACATGTATGCAATTCATGTTCAAACTCTCTGCTTGATATACATATTGCGATTTATTGTCTATGCTATTTAGTAATTAGATTTAGAACAAGAGCATAAAATCAAAAGCATTTTCTGCCTCCTTGTAATCAATCGGGACTCACCAGTTCCGTTAATTTATTTGTCGAGACATTTTGCGCTATACTACAATGCATTTATCTTTTACGTGATCTACGCCCCGAACACCAGCCCAGATCCAGACCTGACTAGCTTTCGCCTCAGTCTACCGCGAAAGTTTCTAAGACCCGTAGGAACTAATCTAAGGTTCGTTGGACCCAACTGTTAAAGCACCCGTACTTGTAACATGGTTAGTCCAAGTTCAGTTTACCGGTGCATTTTTGTAAGAGAGATGGAAAAATTTTCATTTGTGGAGAGCTTTTCTCTCTTTTTCTTTTCATTATATTTTTCCTTAGATCCATCCTTAGATTAGCCCTAAACACGTTCTGTATCAAATTCCTAGTCCCCACCATCAATCCTTGCAGTGTCCCTGGCAATCGATGCTTCAAGATAGCTCCACCGATGGCAACCTCCAGAACCCAGGCTTTCGACACTTCGAGATAGTGTCGCCCATGGCGTTCTGAAGCTAAATCCACACCCTGGCAATCAACATTTCGTGATAATGACGCTCATGGCATCTAAACCAGCACAAGATGCTTACATGCCTCCAGTAGGATATTTAGATATCCTAGGAGGCAAGCATCAAGGAGACGGTATATTATTACGCATCTTCGAGGGGAATTTTCCACCTCTCTGTCCCAGGAACTCATCCAAATCAACTTGTGTTTTCGAGGCGCTCCTAATCTAGATCTTAGGATCATTTTCATAATAACATAAATGCTTTTGGCATTTCATATTTAAGCGCACTGAACCAAACTGTGTGTGATTTTGGGTGCTTAAGTTACCGAATCCCGCAAACCAGAGATCAGTTAACGAGGCTGAATACTACCTAAGCCTTAGACCTAATGCACAAGCTTTGCATTTCCCTAACCACTTGAGGACTAATCCGGATCTTGACAAGTACATGAGTGTTTAAATCCAATCAAATCCAAGAGGCCTAAGGTCGGTATTCGCCACTAATCCCTTATGTTTTAGCCTTCCAGGTCTTAATTCATCATTTGATCCAACCTAGAAGTTAGGTAAGTTCTATATTGTTTTGAAGGGACTCCATTTTTCTTTATCTTTTTGCTTCTTTCTTTTCTTTTTAATTGTTCCTCCCTCTTTTTTCTCTTTTTTCTTTTAAATGGACCTTCTCTTTCCCTAATCCTCCTTTTTTTGTGTGAAATCCTTTTATGAGAGTTGATTTTCACAGCATTTTGCCCTTTAATACCCCCATGCCTACGATTTGCAATGTCCTCATTGTAAATTAGGTGGATTCGAATTCAGCTTAGATCGTACATTAGAACAGGTTCAAAAAGGGTGAGTGGTGACTATTGCAGACGATTTCAAGCTCTGGTACGTGTACCAGAGGTAGAGTCGGTTGTTCTAATGGATGAACCCTAAACTACAATATGATTTCAGTGAGGAGATATGTCAAAAGGATTTCAGATTTTTTGAAGAGATGACGAGTTGCCTCTCGTTAAGCGCTGAGTTTAATGCCATCAGCCGGGTGTAATTAGCTCAGCGAGATTGGAGATCAAAAGATACCTCGACCAAGTTTGTATTAATGAGTTCAATGAATGGCTTGAGTCGCTGGCCATTCACAATAAAAGGTTTGGAATCAAGGCTAGGTTGACTGATTTCAATGGCTCCATTTCCAAATATTTTTCTTACCAAGAAAGGTCCAGTCCACTTAGATCTGAGTTTGCCTGGGAAGAATTTGAGCTTGGCATAAAGAGTAAGACTTTCTGACTAGGGTGGAAAGATTTTCGCAAAATGTGCCTGTCATGAAAGGCCTTGACCTACTCTTTATAGATACACGAGTTCTCGTACGCGCCATTGCGTAGTTCCTCGATCTCGCTCAATTGCAACCAGCGGTGTATTCCAACCTTCATCATATCCAGATTGCACTTTCGTACTGCCCAATAGGCCTTATGCTCATCTCTATGGAAAGGTGACATGTCTTTCCGTACATTAATCTGAAGAGAAACATGACTAATTGGATCTTGTGGGCGGTCCTATAAACCCACAAAGCTTCCGGAAGGCAAGTACACCAGTCATTCCTATCAGATCGAATAGTAACCTGAAGGATCTTCTTGATCTCTCGATTCAACAGTTCAGTCAATCCATTAGTCTGGGGGTGGTAAGGAGACGAGATACAAAGCGACACCTCATACTTTTTTATCAAGGACTGGAAGTGCACATTGTTGAAATGAGACCCGCCGCTGATGATGGCCTTAGAAACCCTAAATCTGGAAAAGATGTTCTCCTGTATGAATCAGAGAACTTTATGATCACAAGTTCTCATGGGGACAACTTCGATTTACTTAGAGACGTAATCAATAGCGAGTAAGATGTACTCAAAGTTGTTAGATCCGGGAAAGGGTCCCATGAAATCAATTCCTCATATGTCAAAGATTTCGCGCACAATTATCGAGTTCAAGGGCATCATATCTCGCGGGCCCATGTTGTCGAGGGTATGACAACAAGCGCATGCCCTACAATATGTTTCTCTTTGAACATCGTGGGCCAAAAGAACCTACATTGGAGGATTTTTGCTGCGGTTTACGCCTAGAGAAATGGCTATCACAGGCCTGGACATGACAAAATGAGATCACGTCATTGACCTCGTCGTCAGGAATGCATCTCCGGATCACCTAATCATTGCCCATATGGAAGAGATACGATTCCTCCCAAATATAGTACTTGGCTTCAGAAATCAACTTGTCCCACCTGGAAGTCACCCAATCTGATGGGACTTTCCCCATAACCAAGTAGTTCACTATATCAGCAACAAGGGGAGACCGTGAATGGCTAGTAAATGTTCGTCCAAAAAATGCTTCGTGATTAAACTAGACGAGTCAATGACTAATGAAAGAAGACGGGATAAATGGTCAACCACCACATTCTGTTTTCCTACCTCATCGCAAATCTCGAGATCAAATTCTTGCAATAGCAAGATCCAACGGATTAGTCAAGGTTTTGCATCCTTCGCGAGTAAGTGCCTCACAGCGGTGTGATCTGAGTAAATGATGACACGGGAACCTATAAGATAATATCTGAATTTCTCTAGGCCAAATACTACTGCCAACAGCTCTTTCTCGATAATTGTGTAGTTACGCTGAGCTTCGTCCAGCGTCTTGCTGGCATAGTAGATGATCGCAGGTTTCCCGTTAACTTTTTGCCCAAGCACTGCCCCCACTGCGTAATCAAACGCATCACACATGATCTCAAAGGATAGAGACCAATCAAGGGATTGTAGGATTGGTGCTTGAGTAACTCGATCACGTAGGCTCTCAAATGCGTGAGTGTACTCATCGGTGATCTCGAAAGGGACATCCTTCAAGAGAAGATTAGTAAGGGCGCATAATTTTCGAGAAATCAGGAATGAAACAATGGTAAAAATCGATGTGCCTCAAAAAAGATCGGATGTCCTTGATCGAGCTAGGCATGGGTAGTTTGGAAATTAAATTAACCTTGGCTCGATCAACCTGGATTCCTTTTTCAGAGACGAGGTGACGCAGGACAATTCCCTTAGGTACCATGAAGTGGCTCTTTTCCCAGGAAAGAACCAAATTCACGTCGATGCAATGCCTGAGGATTTGGACCAAGTATAAGAGGCAATCATCAAAAGATTCCCCAAATACCGAGAAGTCATCCATGAAGACTTCAAGGTATTCACCTACCATATCTGAAAATATGGAAAGCATGTACCGCTGAAAGGTAGCGGGTGCATTGTAGAGACCAAAAGGTATCCTATGGAATGCGTATGTCTCATAAGGGTAGGTAAGGGTGGTCTTCTCATGGTCTTCATGATGGATTGCCACCTGATTGTAACCAGAGTACCAATCCAAAAAGAAGAAGAATCGATTTCCCGCTAGTTTCTCAAGGATCTAATCAATGAATGGTAATGGGAAATGATCCTTCTTCGTGGAGGCATTCAGTCTTCTATAATCAATGCAGACTCTCCACAAGTTCACTATACGAGTCGGTATGGTTTCTCCAATTTCAGTCGTGATCACAGTGAGTCCTACTTTCTTAGGGACAACCTAGATTGGACTCACCCACCGACTGTCGAAGATCAAGTAGATTATCCCTGCATCTAACCACTTGATCTCCTTTTTCACGACCTCCTGCAAATTAAGATTCAGACGTCTTTGCATTTCACGGGATGATCGTGTGCTTTCTTCGATATAAATGCGGTGTGTGCAATATGAAGGGCTAACGCCAATCAGATCGAGAGTCGAACTAATGGCTCTCCGATACTACTGGAGGATAGAAATCAGACGTGTTTCTTAATCAAAAGTGAGGCGAGAATTGATAATTACAGGAAATGTCTGATCGGAACCCAAAAAGACGTACTTCAGATGATCGAAAAGAGGCTTTAGTTCCACAATGGGATTATCAACAGCAACAGGCGGGTCGAGATGGGGCCTCAGAAGAAAAGGTGGGAGCTGTGTGTGGGTCTAAATCGGTGCTATGCTCCTCTATCTACAGGGTATGATCTACTTAGGGCTGAGGATCAAGGATAATCGGGTCATCCTCGGGAAATGTGTCCTTAACCACAAAACTGATGTCCCATACTTGTTCCACTGTCCCACAATTAATTCCTTTCTGGGCCTTAAATATATCAATTTTTAGCATCTTGTTCCCGAATTTCAATTCAATCTAGCCCTCTTCACAATTAATGTTCACCCTAGCTATCGCTAAGAATGGTCTACCTAATATAATCGGTGTATTCTTCATATTCTCAAAAGTCTCCATATCCAACACAATGAAGTCCACAAGAAAATAGAAATCGCGGATCCGAACCAGAACATCTTCGAGAACTTGATTGATCTGTCAACTAATTGTAAAGTCACCTCAGTCGATTTTCACTCAGTCTCCTTGAAATAATCTAGTAGGGACGTATGGATCAAATTGATGGAAGCTTCGAAGTCTAAAAGGGCTCTATCGAACTCTAAATCACCGATTTTGCATGCAATCAGAGGGATACCAGGGCCTTTTGCCTTAGGTGGGAGTTTGCTCAAAATGATGGAGCTAGCTTGCTCCGACAGTACGATTGGATTCTCACCTTTGGTTCGTGGCTTACGCTTAGGTGTACATACGTTTCTCAGAAATCTCGCATAAGTCGGTACATGATGAATTACATCCATCAACGAGATGTTTATTGTTACGGGTTTGGGTTTCCTTTTTCCTTTGGTCAAGGCCTCCAGAAATGGAACTTCTGCTAGTTCCCCTAGAATTGGTCCAGGTTTTTAATCTGGGACAAGGGTATCCTCAATGACCAACCTAGGATTTGGGTTTGAGCTACCAGGATGAGAGTGGCTCGGGTAAGGTGGGTCCTAAGTTGTTTTACCACTACGAGTGGTAACAAAATTCAGTCATGCCTGGTTCTGGATTAGGATAGGCAAAAGAGGTGGTTGCTGTTGATAACCCGCATATGATGTCGAAGCCTCCATCCTGTCAGGTGATGGACTAGAAAGGGCTTGATAGACATAGTGAGCATGGCCCTGAGTGGGTTCATAACGCGCCTCTGATTCGACACGTTATTTGGATTGGGTAGAGGTTGCGAAGAGAGTGCACCAAGTTGGCAAGGATTTGCTATCTAAGCGAGTTGATTACGAACCTCTGTAATCTCATCTTTGTGTTGTTTTTGCATAGCTGCATTCGTCTTTTGAATGTCAGCCAGAGTCTGAAGGATAAGAGTCATTTGATATTCTCGAGTTGGCCCAGTTTGGTAAGTTGGGTTGAGCCGAGGCTGACGCTGCTGATATAGGCGAGAAACTTGTGATTGGGGCTAATATTGAGGTCTTTGATTTTGATTATTCCCTGACCAAGTGAAATTAGGATGATTTCACCATCCAGGGTTATAGGTGTTTGAGAAAGGATCGTTCTGGATGGCGTTGAGGTCCTCATAGGTCTAAGGAACCTCAGAGAAATCAGAAGACGAGGGTTCAGAGTTTCCCTAACTAGAGTAAGAGGATTTGGAGTTTCCTCTGAACCCTAGATCAGACGACGGTGGGTATGGATCCATCCCCTGAGAAGATCAACGGTAGATGTTGTGCACAGCCTCCCTCCTAGGGGGTGGTTGTGTAAACGAGTTTTGCGTAGAGGTGGCTCCCTGTAGATGTCGAGTCAGCTCATCAACCTTCTTATCAATGATAGAGACCTTGTCTAGGCAATTGGCCATTAACTCCAAGTTGACGGAAGAGGATAGGCCCTGCGTCTCATGTGCTCCCCGCAGATTCATCAATGCACGGGCATTCGTCCGGTCAAACATACCCATTGATTCATTATTGATGGAGTTCTCACTCATGTTCACGAGAATCTCCCACACGGTATCTTCGTGTTGACCCATGATATTTCCTTCACAGGTCGTATTAACGAACAATCGAATGTCCTCATGGAGTCCGTGGTAAAAAGATTGGACTTGCTCCCATTTAGGAACTCTGTGGTGGGGACACTTTCGCATGAGATCCAGAAAATAATCCCATGCCTCATGAAGCAGTTCTCTTGCTTGCTACGTGAAATGTGTGTTCTGGTGCCATTGAGCATTTATCCGACCAATAGAACTTTTTCAGAAACTCGAATTGCAGTTCAGCCCACATGTGGATTGGACGAGTTAGGGTTTGGTACTAGTGAATGGCCTTGTCCATGAGAGAGAAGGAAAACATTTTCATGAGCAAGATATCCCGATTTTGAGCTTCTAACCCGAAGGTCTAGGCCAGATGCTTGAGTTACTTGATATGTTGGAAGAGATCTTCGGAGTTAAGCCCATGAAATTTAGGAATAGCATGAATTATGTTGGACTTAAGCTAATTATTAGGACCTCTAGCTGAGATTTGGACTCGCAGTTCGATCGTCAACTTAGCAGGATTGTAATGATCTCGCATCATAAGACACTGCGGTGGATTCATAAAGGCCTGGAATTGATCGTTGAGGAGCTAAAGCTAATTTTGGAGATTGTTTTCTTCTTCTGCTAGTTGTTCCATGAGTATGGATGAAAGAGATCTAGGCTTAGATGAATAAAAAGATGTCAATATGGTCGATTGGTTGCACAAACAGGGAAGTCGAGGCTTGGCCTCGACGAGGGTGAATGGCTAATGGAGGCCTCAAAGGTGGTCTTAGGGATCTCCTCCCAAACATACACCGATGGAGAAGATGAGGGATAGAAAGTTTGATGGACCCAATCAAGACACCCAAATATCTTTAGATGACTATAAAGGTTCAGGGCGAATGATACCCCTAAATCAGAAAGTCGTCCACCTGAGAATTACCTGGCCAACCAGGAAGGGAGAGTTCCACAAAGACCACTACACGATAGAGCGTCCCTACGGGTTACAGGGTTTCCTCCACCCGACCTTCCCTGTCACTGAGTGTCTAGGTAGACCAGAATGGTGATTTGACCTCTTAAGTCTACTAATTTTAAGTTAGAGCGTGGATGCTTATGATTTTACTTGAACTTTAAAATGTTTTTGTAAGTGGTGATCTAATTTGAAGATTAGTTGACCCTACAAACGGGTCAACTACACCTGATTTATCCTTGATTATTAGGTCCCTGCTTTTAGGATTCAAGTGAGATTTAGAGATTAATTTTTAAGGTTTGCTTCTTAGATAAGTTCAAATAAGGCTTAAGACACATACAGTTTGGGAAGATTGATTCTTGTTTTAAGCGTCTCTAAATCCTAGAATTGAAACCCTAATTGACTCTTAATTGGTCAATCAATTGATTCCAAATCTGGCACTTAGGTCTCAATCAAGAAGGTGGTAGCCCCAAGAGTCATAAATCCCTAAGTAGATCAAGCAACTCGTGATGATTAATCTAAGAATAGAATGCAAGTTAGCCCTAATTGATTTTTCTTCTTTTAGCTTTTTCATAATCAGGGGCTTAGGAGAAAGTGGACAGAGTTTACCTGCCCCTGAAGTGTTTGGTGTGTGTCTGACTCTCCTTGACTAGATTCCCCTATTGTACAGATCACAACAAAATAAATAGAGCAAGTTAGTATCAAATCAGATATTGAAATCAAGAGATCAAATTGCGTGTTGCTCCTCGACAACAACGCCAAAATATTAATGCAAAATAGTCGATGTTTAGGAAATGCGTTATAGTATAGGACAAGATCGCATTAAACACTTAAATTTATAACTCAGAAAAGTCCGAAGTTGAACACAGGGCGCAATATGGCAATTTATCTCAAGATCGCAATTATAAGCAAGAATATAGAAATATAATAACAATTTCAAACACAAATGATAGATTCAAGAGTCAATGTGGCAAAAAGATTATGGTAAAAATGGTGATTTGAATCACCAAATTACCCTATTACAATTCTACTTAAATAATGCAATAGTATCAATCAACCAAATGTCACGTCTACTTAAGTGCAATAGTGATTCAAAACCAGCACACAGAGGCAAAGGCCTCTCTTTCTCAAGCCTCAGGGAAAGGCATAGCAGAGCACAGCACCAATACCAACAGAGGCGAAGGCCTCTTCAGAATTTCTCTAAGTGTCGAGAGATAGGCAGCGAGGCAAACCCCTCCTCTCTCTCTCTTTTTCCTTCTCTTCTCTTTTGGATCAAGCAAACCAGACCAGACCCGGGTAACCAGGTAATCAGACCAAGGCCCAGACCCACGTGGCGTAAAACGTGGACAAGAGCGTGCGTATGCACATGTGTGGGCGGGGACCTTGACTCGCACGGAATGCGTTGATTTAATTATGTCATTGTAGCATGCGTTCGCGACGTCGATTTAATTTAAGATGTGGATTTGGTGAGTCCAAATGTTGAACACGATGAGGCATGAAATCGAATTAGTTTGTTACTTTAGTTGTCACAGAAATGTTTAGTTTACTTGCAAGAAAATAAGAAAGCAAGAGAGAGATTAGGGTTAAAGCTTGTCTTTAAATTATGACATTCATTCTAAGAAGATGTGAGCTATGATATAAGAAACAACATTAACATATAACATGCAATTGAAGAGCAAAACGATCGAGGGCGATCATGGGGCAACAAGTGGGAAGAACTGTGATGCTGAGGGATGGACAACGTGGAGATCTAGGGCTTGGAGACAGAAAGAAAGGAGAGTTTTCATGGCCAATAGCAGATGGGAGGCGGGTATGAGGACAGACAGGGGTAGGTCGTGGGGCAATAGGGAGATTGTCTGCTTCAGATGTCGACGTCGAGGTCATATGGCGGTGGTATGCCATTTCCCCCTTGTGTGCCTCGCGTGTGGAGGACATGGCCATAAGCAGGACTCATGTAAGACCAATATTGGGCAGATGAAGGATGGGTCTAATATGCACCCCAGAGGTTTGAATTTTAGGGCACAGTCGCCACCGCCGCCGCCTCCTACATACAGGGGTTATACGATCGATGTCGAAGCCCCTATGACAGAGGACACTAGAACGGCAAAACTGGTGCTAAGAGGGGCTCTAATCAAAGAGGTAATGACCAGCAACCCATCCTCAGAGAAGCTCCAAAAACTGGTAAGCTCTTTATCCCCATCGACCGATGGTTGGAAAATCGCTTTTCTATCCCCCACACAATTTCTGCTTTTTGGCTTAGGGATGATGGACGTCGAATTTCTGCGCTTTTAGTTGAGTTCCTTTGAGGGGTTGATGGTGATGTGGAGATTAGTCTCTCCTTTTGATGGAGCTTTGCCAGAGAGGCCACCCCAGAGGACAGGCTCTAGATCGGGGAGACTAGAGATTAAAGGCCTACCGCTTCACCTAAGATCAAGAGAGGTGATGGCAACCATGATTTTTGGGTTTGCTATATTGGCTGAAGATGCGGATGTTGGTTTGATGGAGGGTGATGGTCGGGTCCTTAATGTCATGGTAGATGTCTTCAAGGTAGGATTGGTCCCTGATAGATTGATCCTTCAATGCGGGGTAGCTCTTGGTTGATGATCTTGAGATTCATAGTGGGAGATAATGTTGTGGAGAAGGGGCAGAATAAAATGTCTTATATGCAGGTTGTTGAAGAGACAAATGTACATGTGCCAAGCAGGCTTTCCCCAGATGAGGCACCGGCACCAAAAAAACGTAAGGACCACCACCTTGGGGAAATGAGGAAGATGATGGATGCGGAGCAGGTGGAATCAGATAGGAAAGAGGCATTGACGACAATGATTGAGGCAATGGGTGACCCACAGCCAACGACTGATAAAACTAAGGTACAAGTCTTGAAAGAGATCTTAAATAATTCCTTGCAAACCCAATCGAATTTAAAAGATGTGGAAGGCCTATAGTTCGGTACTGGATCAGCTACCAAGGTTGGTGTGGTCATATCGCCCTACAGGCTCAGACAGAGGAGGCTAAAATCAGATCTGAACCTGGATGAAAATGCAATAGCCACAATTATGCAGGTTAGTAAGAGTCAAAACCAAAAGAGGGAGGGGTCTCAAAAAGGAAGATGAGAGTCCTTACGTAAAATGTGCGTAGGTTGCGCAACAAGAGCCGAAGGGCTTCTCTGATGAGATATTTGAGAGTAGGAGATCGATTGTGCGATAATACAAGAGACTCACATTGAGAATGAATCTGATAGGGTTTGGAATGATATGAAGGCTGCAGGGGCGAATGAGTGTGTGATGCTTAACGTGCATAGCAGGTCTGGTGGCATTGTTATATGGTGGAGAAGGGCTTAGTTACATCTGTTGGAAGTGCACAAAGCTCGTGATCTGGTGACCTGTAAGTTTCAAAGAAATCAGGGGCAAGATGGCATCTATATTACTGGAATTTATGGTCTATGCGTTGCCTCAATGAGACAGGAACTTTGGGATGATTGGACAGCAGCTGTAGAGCTTGTGCAAGGGGATGCTTGGCTAGTAGGTGGGGACTTCAACTGTGTACTGACAGGGAATGACAGGCCGAATGGGGTCATGGATAGTACTATTGGATTTCAGTTGGTGATCCAATCTCTTGGTTTGAATGAGCACCCATCCTCAGGAGCTGAATTCACTTGGCGAAATGGTAATAGCCTTATGTCGAAGATTGACAGATTCTTTGGGAATGCTACTCTCCTTGATAGGTTCCAACTCTCTGCCGTTGCTGGACCGGAACGCCCCTTCTCTGACCACACTCCTTTGGTCTGGGACAGTGGGGAAGAGGTTCAAACAGGCTCCTACTTCAAGCTTAGAAGATCGTGGCTAAGAGAGCCTGGTTTTCACGAGATGATTGGTTCGTGGTGGACCAAACAGATGGAGGGCTCAGCCACTATAAGACTTGCTTCCAAGTTGTCTGCTATCCGCACAGTTTTGAAAGAGTATGGAGTTGCGGTGTCTGCTCTAAGGCAGCAGAGTCGTTTGGAGGCTCTAAATAAAATCCAAATCTTGGATTCTAAGGAGGTAGCAGGTCCACTATCTGATGATGATCTTGAAGCTAGAAGAATGTGGCAAGGTGTGGCAGTGGAGGACCTCAAACAGGAGATGGACTACAGGGAGAGGTCTAGACAGCTCTGGCTCAAGGAGGGGGATGTCAACACAATTTTTTCACCTCGCAGCTAGCTCTCGTAGACAGGTTTACTTTATTTCATCCATCCTCAAAGATGAGCAAAGACTGTCATCTATGCAAGAAATTAAAGGGGAGGCTGTCAAGTATTATAGGGGCTCATCACGGGTAGCAGAGAGAGGTTGCTGGAGGATGGCTACGAGCGATGCTCCTAAGGTCTCAGATGATCAGGCTTCCAAGCTGACGGCTACAATCACTGAAAAAGAAACTATAGATGCCATAAAAGAATTAAACAATGAGGGCTCCTTCGGACCGGATGGTATTCAAGTTTTCTTCTATAAGGAAATGTGGAATGTGATTGGCAATGAGGTGATGGATGTTATTAGAGAGTTTGAGAGGGGCAATGAAGGCTTTGACAAGATCAATAAATCATCTCTTTCTGTTGCCAAAGATACAGGGGATTGAGAAATTTTCTGATTTTAGACCGATCGCTCTATCGAACTCCTTTTACTTAGTGGTGAACAAGATATTGGCTAATAGACTGAGGATTGTTTTGCACCACTTGATCCACCCTATACAATCAGCCTTTCTACCTAACAAATCTCTTCATGAATCGTTCATTATGGCCTAGGAAATGGTGTGTGGGTGGCATAGAAGGAAGTGCAAAGCATTTATGTGGAAAGTGAATTTCCAAAAGGCATATGACTCTGTCTCACGGCCTTACATCTGGGAAGTATTCAAAAGAAGAGGTTTCCCTCCCATTTGGATTTAGTGGATGAAGCGGTGTATTACAACCACTTCCTTCTCTCCATTGATCAATGAGAAACCTTGTGGAGCTTGGATTCAACCTTAGTGTGGGGTTAGACAAGGGTGCCCACTAGCCCCTTTGATATTTAATCTTGCAGTTAATGGGCTCGCTAGATATGCATATAAACTAACAGAGGCTGGTGTTATAAGAGGTTATTCTCTATCCAATAGGAGGGCTATGGCCCCTATTTTACAATATGTAGACGACACGATTTCTTTGTGGAGGGGACAACTACTGCAACTCATGCTCTAGGACACATGGTGAAGATCTTCAAAGACATATCAGGTCTGAAACTAAATAGGGAAAAATCTACCTTGATCTAATGAATAGGAGCAAGAAACACTGTCAGCTACATTGGGAACACCTCGCTCAATACTGCCAAGTAAATACCTGGGACTGCCACTGTGGTGCTCAAAACTGAGAAAGAGTGACTGGAATATTCTTTTTGACAAGATTTCAGTTAAGTTGGAAGGATGGAGCAGCAAATTTCTGTCAAAAGGGGGAAGACTGATCCTATTAAATTCAGTTATTACTTTATCCCGATGTTCTATTTCTACATCTTCAAAGCCCCAAAGTCTATTTGGAAACGTGTAGATGTAATACGAAAGAAATTCTTTTGGAAAGAGAATCAACATGAGGGGAGATTCATGCAGCCTATGAAGTGCGAACACATATGCCGGTCAAAGGAAGAGGGTGGATTGGGGATCAAGGCTCTTAAAGAATTCAATGAGGCCCTTTTGATGAAATGGGCGATCAAGATTTTTTATGGCAAGGAAGAGCTATGAACCGAACTTGTTAAGGACTGTTATGGCTGCTCTAACAGTATGTTGAAGAGGCTATTCCCAGTCAGACCATCCCCTTTTTGGAGATCGGTTATTCAAGCTGTCAAGAGTAACTAGCATTTGGTGCAGCCGAAGCTTAGAGATGGCCATGAGTTTAGCTTCTGGAATGAATAATGGTCACCGCTGAGCATTTTGAAAGACTCCTATCCAAGAGCATACTTGGCTACAGTAGACAAAGATGCTTCAATCAGTAGCTTCTAGTCTGAAACTAGCGATTGCTAGACTCTGGATGAAACTGAACCAGCAAAGAGGGTACCCATCTATGGGAGGAAAGAAAGAACTTGATTTCAATTCTGCAGAACTTTAATCCAAGGCCTAGTGTGGAGGACACATATGTTTGGAATGGCACTTACACTACCCAGCAGGCATATGGAGACATAATCAGATCCAGCAGGAGTATGGAAAGTGATCTTGTCAATAGGAAGCTATGGCTATTGAAGATCCCACTCAAAGTACAAATTGTTTTATGGTTGTACAAGAGGGAAGGTTTGATCACCGGAGATCTTAGACATAAAAGAATGGGGGCAACATTAAATGAATGCTATCTATGCAGGATGCACACTGATAGCTTATCTTACATATTCTCTTCATGCCTGGTCACGGATATGATATGGAGAAAAATGTGTCAGGAACCATTACCCTCATGGGACTCCCTGTGGCAGAAGTTTGCAACATTTGGAAGACCACATATGCATATGGCTGACTTTGTGGTGTGTATGGAGGGCAAGAAATGAGAAGTTATTTCATGAAAGACCAGTATGCTGCGTGCAAATTGTAAATGAATGCTGGTCCCTCATATATAGGTGGCAATGCTGTCAATGCGAAAGGTGATAGCAAGGCGACACTACTCGAAATCGCCTGAGGCGAGAGGCGACAAAAAGGCGATAGCCTGAGTGAATTGAGGCGATCATCTTTTATTGGCATATATATGTCTTATTAACTCAATTTAATAGCACTAAGTTTATAAAAACATGTCTAATACCAATGTTGGAGACTTTAAATAGAAGAAAATGATGACAATTGTATTACCAAAAACTGTTTCACATAATTTCAAATGATAAAGAAAGAAAAGCTTCTACACAATTAAGGTAGAAAAACATAAAAACCAAATTTGTCATTAAAGTGAACAATTGTCAATTCTCAAATAATAAAACACATTAGTCATCAGAATCATCTTCAAGATTCAATTCGTCGTCGTCGTCGTCGTCACTAGCAACTTCTTCAATCTCCTCTTCCTCTTCCTCTTCTTCATCACTGTCCACATACTCTTCCTCTTCTTCAATAACTATTGGAGCTTTCCCTTTTCCCTTAGCTTTCTTAGGACCATTTTTCTTTGTAGTAGTACAAACCCGAGTACGTCGAATAGCCTCCTAGTCATTAATTCCTAATGCAAGCTCAACCATGCCCCAAGTGAGATCATCATCACCAAACACAAGATCATCACCTGCATTTTCCTCATCTTCCTCCATTCTCCCTACTAACCATTCATTTGAATCATCAATTTCCTGGAGGGAAATGGGATCGAGATAATCCCTATCTTCATATCTATCCCTCAAAGCTTCGTTGTACTTAACAAACACAAGATCATTCAACTTTTGTTGCGCCAACAGATTCCTTTTCTCTGAGTGAACCTATATAGATTTTTAAAATAAAAGGATTAATATAAAATTACTTAATAAAATTAATGCTATGCATATTATGAATTGATTTGGAACTTACATTTTCAAATACACTCCAATTCCTTTCGCATCCTGAGGCACTACAAGTAAGACCTAGCACCCTCAGTGCTAATTTTGCCAAGTTAGGTGCAGACCCACCAAAGAGATTCCACCACTCCACTGTAAAGGATAATAAGTTATATAATATTAATAAGCAATTGGAAATGGAAAGTTACTATAAAAAATTTATACCACTTGACTATCTGGGGTAATGATCTTCCTTTATCTAATAGTCATAGGTGTTCCAAAGAGTCCTTGTGCATTTCTATAAATGAAAATTTCTCGTGTTATTTTGTCTTGCATGCTCTCATCAGGCTCCAATTTTGCCAAGACATTGTAAAATCCATTCATAACCTCTGAATCAAAATCAAGATTTTGATTTTCATAAGAGAAATCAGGATTGAGGAAAAACACTACTGCATGTAGAGGCCTATGAAGCTAACAATCCCATCTCTTATCAATGATATCGCAAATAGGTCCAAATTTTTCAGCATTATTGTTGAAAGCCTTCATGACAGCTTCCTTAACTCTATCCATTGCTTCATATATATATCCCATTGCAGGTCTCTTCTCTGAGTCAACAAGACAAAGCACTCTCACAAGAGGAGACGTAGCCTTCAGAATGTATACAACCTTATTCCAAAATGAAGGCATCATGATGATTGTTGCCACTTTCTTTCCCTTCTCTTCTTTTGCATTTTTAGAAGTGGTCCACTTATCGGAAGTGAACATTTTCCTTAAATTTGCCTTTTGTCTATGAGTGCTCTGTAAAGTGAGGAAAGATGTAGTAAATCTTGTAACTGCAGGCCTCAACAACTCCCTACTTGTGAATTGCCTCATCAAATTTAAGACTGAAAGATGCATGTATATATAACTACTCAGTTGTATTACATGCTTGAGTGTCTTTTTTACATCCTCTAACTTCCTAAAATCTTCCAACATCAGATCAATGCAGTGTGCAGCACAAGGAGTCCAATAAACTTGAGGATGCTTAGTCTCTAGTAATTTGCCTATGGAAAAGATAAATGATATTTTTTATATTTTACAATACTTACAATATTAAAGAAAAGATGTATGTTAAAATAAATAAAGTCTAAATATTTATTACCAGCAAGAACATAATTCGATGCATTATCACTGACGACTTGAATCACATATTCCTCCCCGACGCGACCGATCATGCCACTTATTAGCTCACAAAGCTTCTCCCCTGTCTTTACGTAGCTTGAGGCATCAATGGGCTCTAAGAAAACAGTTCCCATAAGAGAATTGACGAGAAAATTTATAAGCATTCTACTTTATCTGTCCAACCATCTGTCATCAATGTGCATCTATATTTCTTCCAAGTATCATGATGTTTGGTGATGAAATCCTAAGTCTCGTTCACATGATATCTCATAAAGGAACTCTCACTTCATGGTAAGGAGGCTTCAATCCAGGCTCAAAACGACCAATTGCCTCAATCATTATCTCAAACCAGATATCTTTAACAGCATTGAATGCAATATTGTTACGATACATCCATTTTGCAATGATCCGTACAACTGCATCTCTTCCCTGCTTTTTGAAAACCTCAGAAATTGTAGTTTGTTTTGTCAACAATCTCCTTTTTCATTCTCGAACCACCTTCTCAGGATCAACCTTCGTAAACTTATCTATTGGTCTATGAAACTTCTTCATTAAAGGAAGTCCACCACTTCCACTTCCACCAGCCCCTATCATGATTCGAGCCTTCTTTGCATATGACTGTGTAGGATTTTCTACTATTCTTTTAGTTGTGAATCTATCCATGGGTCCTTGTAAAACATTCACTTCTATTTCATCTTCATGATCCTCATCATCATTAAGCAGCTCATCGTAAACAAAATCTTTCATGAACTTTTCTTTTTCTTCCTTTTTAGATTGTCGATATTCTCTTAACTCCTCTCTCACATGTTGTGGAGCTTTTGGACATATTGCTGTGTTCTTATCACCACAAGTAATATGTCTAGTAGCTCTATGAATCTCGCCTTTCACCATCCTACCACAGAAAATACACTTCGTATCATTAGTCTTTTTTGGGTCCTCTAATGTGATATACTTCCAACATGGGTGCTTCCTTCTTATTTCAGCCATCTACATAATTCAAAACACATGCTAGTTTTATACATGGTTACAAACTTTCAATGCACATGCAAAGTTGCTAGTTAATATAACAATATACACATGAAACACATGCAAAGTTGCTAATTATATACATAGTTACATACAAATATAATAGAATAGTATAGACTATATATATGATTTATACTTATACATAGTTATATACATATATAATATAACAACATACTTATGTTATATACATACTTATTACTTATATATATTATACACTAATAATCTAATAGTTATGTTATACATAGTTATATATAATACTTATGTTATAGTTATAACATATATATATAATTATACATACTTACATACTTTATTGTTTATACAATAGTATATACTTATATATACTTATAAGTATATATATCATACTTATATATTATATTATATTATACATATATTAATTATATACTTAACGGTATATAACATATACTTATATAGTTATATATATAGTATATACAACAGTATATAACAGTATATATTATATATAATAATAATATATATACAACATATATATATATACTATATATAATATATAATATACTGTATATATACAACATATATATGTATATATATTATATATAATGTATAACAGTATGTATGTATATGCAGTATGTTTATATACAACATATATAAACATATACAACATATATATGTATAACAATATATATATAAACCCATAAACAACATAGAAGGGGCGGAGGTGAGTATATGTTATACGTGAGTGTCACAGTATGTATATATATATACAACATATATATGTATAACAGTATGTTTGTATGTATGTATATATATATATAACAGTATGCATATATAACACACACACACATATATATAACACACTGACACTACATATATAACACACATTATCGGACATGAGACATTCAGCAGCAGCTGCAACAGTGCCGTCGTCAAAGGGGCGGAGGTGCGCCACCGTCGAACTCAGGCAAGCGGCGGTGCGCCACCATCGAGACTCAGAGAAGGTTGAGAGGAGGAGATACCTGGCCGATCTAGGTCCACCACTTGTCGCAGATGCCAACTGGCGAAGCTCGGGTGGCGATAGAGGTCGACGAAGCTCCAGCGGAGGCGATAATGGAAGGTGAGAAGCTCCAGCGGAGGCATGAGGCGGTGATGGTTGGCGTGGAGATGACACGCACATAAATAGACTCTCCTATGGAATGTGAGAGGTCGTCGAGTCCTTCATTTTTCAAAACAAAAAACAGTTGCGATCGCTAGGGTTCAGGCGATGAGGCGGTGAGGCAAAGAGGCGCCGCCTGAGTCGAGGAGGCGCGTCGCCTGGTCGAAGCAGCTCGCCTGGGCCTTCCTCGAGGCGATGAGCACCTCAGTCACCTCGCCTCGTCGCCTCCTCGCCTGAGGCGACCGCCTCAACAGCACTGATAGGTGGGGATCCAATGTGTAGTTCTCCATATTTCTTTTTAAATAGTATGAAATAAAATGCCCTCTGGATTGCTATCGTAGCACGATAGCTTTCCTCTCAGTTTCAAAATATATATATATATAGCATGCAATTAAAGTTTGTTTACAACTACAGCAATAGATGAAAGCTTAAACAAGTGCGACATAAAACTGAAGCAAAAAGATTGCGAGGAGGCGAGGCGGCCATGGCAGTGGAGGGGGCTTCGTCGGCAGCTCGACAACTCCAGGGCAAATATGAGATGCTTTGTGGAGCTAGGAGAGGGCTACTACTGCATGGAGAGTGTGTGTGAATTGAATGCCTTTGAATGGGGTGGTTGAAGAGATTTATATAGAGAAGAGCTTCTAAATGAGGAAAGGGGGTTTAGCAACGTCCAGGAGTCGCTAAACCCCTTCCAAAAACATCAGTAAAGCCGCTCTCCCGCCAGTCTAAAGGCGTGCCTGCTTTTCGTCTCTTCAATCAGTGCGCGTGCGCCCTCAACCGTCCAATCCGAGGCACAGATCGCCATCGGATGGCTGAGGGCACGCCACATCGCCTTCCCGCACCTACTGTGGAGATGCGGTCATGTACCTTCGTGTGATGGATGATGTCAACCGTTTGATCGTGCTTCAACGGCCACAATCGCACGAGATCAGGCACTTGGATTGCACCTCGCCCGCGTCATCGTGCGCGTTGGTGCTTGGGCTCAGCTAATTGCGCCACTTGGCCTTCATCTCCGTCGTCCACGCGTGCATCAATGACTAAATTTTGATAGCGCACGTGGATGCGACTAATGCGTTACGAACAGGCGCTGAAGAAGATCGTGGAAGGGTGCTAACCGCTATGGTGCCCTCGCACTTTGTCGCAGTTTTACGTGAACTCTCAGCCATCCGATGGACGATCGAACGATTGAGATTACATCTTGGCGCGATGGAGAGATGGTGCGAGAGAAGCTGGTGGATTCTCAACCATCCGATCCTTGGATCGAATGGTTCAAAGTGCTTTGCGCGATGAGGCAGGATGCTACACAAGTTAGGGTGCGATGCTGAGCACTACATAGCAGCTTGTGGGCCATTGATCTGATGATCAACGGCCAGAATTTCTTGGGCTGGTCAAGAGAGCTTCGGATGTCGGATTTAAATGATTTCGAGTCCGTTGGACTCCATTCGTCAATCTGAATACATCCGTGCGGTCTGATTACTCATCTGAGGCCTGTTTCAATATGAACTTGTACAAATGGCCATTAAACATTGATTTATAAGTAATCCTAATTCGCGATGCATGTAGTACTCCCATGCCCATTATGGTGTGTTATTAGTGCACATATATCCTCAAGATAAACCTTGGCTGATGGAATTATCATCATCAAATGCAGAGTTATCATATCACCCCTTGTGCATGCTGAGCCGAATAGCTGATGGCAAGAATTCAATTTATGCGCGGTCAGAATTTTGTCCCACACGATGTGGGACTATCCTCTCCTGCTTCGTTCGCGCAAAGCTACTCTGGTTGGCTTGAGGAATTGGGGCAGTAGCTGCAGCTGGTGGCTTCGATTGAGGGCCTAGACAACTGCAGCTAATGGTTCCGTGTCTGTTGCGGTCTGCAGCTAGGCGAGTTGAGGGCTAGAGATGAACGAACAGGGCCAGGGAAGACGAAAGTGATGACAGAGCTCCGACCGAACCTGACAAGCATGAACATGACCTAGTGGCAAATTAAATTGGCTCAAAAACTTCGCCCATCGTCGACGAGTGCAGTGGTGGTGTTTCTATGGAATGAAAGTGCCTGTGGTGGTCGAACGACCTCGGGAAGGTGGTGTGTAGATGGTGGTGTTCGGTGACACTGAGGAGAGACCAATAGCCTCAATAACCAGAGGACTTTTGCTTTCTGGAATACGGCGGTGCTAATGGGGGTGGAGCGATGGCATTTCAAGCAGTGGTGCGGCGAAAAGGCTTCGCCGGAGCATCACCAGAGCGGATGAAGATGATGGTGTGGTGGGTGATAGCGTTGTTGATTTGAAGTGTAGGTAAGGGGGAAATGATGTCAGGGAGTAGAGGAGAAGGTAGAGGGACTTAGGATAAGGAAGAATGCTGGAGATCTCCGATTGTGGCTTGACCGGAGCCGAAGAAGGATATGGAGATGGCGAGGCGACGACGGCGATTGAGGTAGAGGAACGCCCTCCCTTTGACCGGAGAGGTGCGCGAGGAAGAGAGGAAGATGGTGGCACCTCCAATTTGATGATTGGAGGTGCGGAGCAGGTCAGAGAGAGGTCGTCGAAGTAAATTGCGAAGGTGGCCGGACAGGGAAGAGAGAATGTTTTCTCTGGCCAAAATTTGCTAAGGAACAAGGGTTCTTGCCCCTGATCCTTTTATAGGTCAAAAAAGATGAGTTCCAACCTTGGAAACAAGCTTGTGAAGTTTGGAAAGTTTGCACAAACTTGATGCCCACATCTTCCATGCGTTCGCATGGAAGATTGGGAATGAATCAGGATTCATGGCCAGGTTTAATTGAAAGGGAATTCCTCAAAGAATTTCCCTTTCAATTTTGGGAAAGTTTGATTGAGAATCAAGCGAGAAATCCTCGCTCGAATCTCGTCAGAGCTTGGAGTGCTCACACCAATGGCAGTAAGGACCTACATGTGAAGACGATGAAAAAGTTAGGGACCTGTTTGTGAAGAATTCAAAATGTTAAGGGCCATTTTGTGATAAAGAGTGTTTAGACTGGGATGCCAACTAGGTCAAGGTGATCTCTGATTAGACCCAAATTTTGGTATAAACCTAATTTAGATCTAAGGAATTTGATGATAAAGTCGGATTTAGGTTTTGACTAAGTTTGACTAGATAAATTACACAGAAATCCAAATTAGGGTAACTATTTTTCTAAGACTATTTTAAGTCAAAATAGGTTCAGATGGTCAAATCAATGATGCCAAACCTTAGGAAATATTTTTTATGATTTTAGATGGCTTAGATAAATATTATCATAACCAGAACCTCAGTTAATCAAACGAGCTTGTTTTTAGGGTTTTAGATATCAATTAATTCTTAAAATACGTAAAAATCTGTTTCTATTTGCATGGACCAACTTATTAAACATTAATGACTAAATGACCTTTAATAAATCCCTGAAATACCTCGTGGTTCTTTTGTATTTGTATATTACTGGTAAAATTGCAGAAATAACCTTTTATTCTTTTCTTCTCAAAACAACTCAACCTGCCCAAGAGACCTTACTGATATATAAGAGCTTTTATTGACTTTGTCAGACCAAATTGAGTTAGTCATAACTCATGATGGTATTCCCATCACAAGGTGACAACAAACTCTGCAAATCCATTAAGCTTAGCTTTATATTGCTTTCTCTGAACACTTTGTCCCCCTTTCTACACAAAAAAGCAATATTAACCAGACAAAGGCATTGCTGTAAGACCTTATCATCCATCACCTTTCCTAATTTCAATTACAAGAAGGCAACTTTCTTACCTGAAAATCTTGCATGTCCTCTAGAAATAGGACCAGATGGATGAATATCTAATCCTAGTACATAATAAACAAGTTAAGAAAAGTGTTTTCATGATCGAGAAGTGAGTGGCAACTTACATCTCAAATTTCAACAATGATATCTTTTTTTTTCCTTCTTGAAAGCTTAGAATTTTTTTTTTTTTTTGGAAAAGAGAAAAGGTGGTTATCCGGTTGATAACCACCTAGATGAAAGCTTAGAAATATGATAATACAAGATTGAAAAATTACACATCCAAAAGATAAAAAGAACCTGGTTGCCAATTATTATGATAACCACCTAATTATTTATTTACCAAAGGGTGCCATATCTTAAAAGGTGCATATATTAATATGTAACATGTCGGTGGGTTCTTGTAAGAAAAAAAATCTTTTTTTCAGAAGTACGAAAAAAACCTTAGTTGAATATATTGTTATACCATGCTGCTAGCCAAGATTGTGTGACACCTGAGAGTCTAATGTGTCAAAATCTTCCATTGATCCCATTACTACCTCGAATCATCAGTCTTGTTTGATTTCTTGGGATCCTACCTGTTTCAACAAAAGATCCCAGGTGGTTCCATGGATTGAGTGAAGCGCCAAGGATCAATAGGGGATAAGGTTATGAACCATGGATCAATAATAGCATCATTACAATCCACCAACAAAAATTTTTCCTATATTGCTTTCTTAATATTATAAGAAAAAAAGATATATGTAGTAGCTATATATGTGGCATCTTCCACAAATATTAACCAAATTTGATTACTTTGATTACTTTGTACTTGTCAGGCTTATTTTTTTTGTTTTTTTTTTGTCAATGAAAAATAATTAATGCAAAAGTTGAGTATAACTATTTTCATATTACAAAGTAATATGTAGTACTAATGCAGAATATTATTTAATCCCTTGATACATGTCTTTAGGATCCTTCCATAAGCACTACAATCCAGGCAATTATAAGAAACTTCTTTAACACAACCAACTCAGTTGAATCGAATAATATTCAGTTACTCTTCTTACCTAAACTCCAGTTAATCTTGGAGTAATGCCCCCTTTAACCCAAAAGGTCTATCTTACACATTAACCATATATACATAAGCATAGACTTGGATGTTTATCTTGTAATACTATGCTCGTCCACAAGAATAAAATGAGAATCATACTCAGATCATAGAATGGCTCCATATTAGTAGCTTCTGTAGAGTAATGATAAGGAGCTGTAGCTCACAATGCCAAGTTGCATGATGCAAATTATCCAAAGAAGATGACTGGTGTCTTAAGTGAGCAAAACTTAAGAAAATACCCATTGTCAAAGCAGATAAGTATAGAGAGAGTTGGAAACTTTTAAAAGCTATTCCAATTTAGCCCATAGCAACCAGCTTTTACATCTAGTTAGTGGAGGGTTCTAGTGGAATGGTGGCCAAATACATATATTCAATTTGACCTTGCCAATTCATCCATTAGCCAACTTTGAAATGCAATTCCATTCTTGGAAATTATTTTAAGCAAACCATTCATTCTCCAACTCTGCCATGTCACACCCAAAACAGTTCGATGAGTGTAGATCCATTGGGATTTCACCATAAGAATTAATAACATTTGGTTCACCTTCTCCAGCTATACTAATACTTTCATCAGTCACAATGACCTTTGTGTGAAAATTCAAACTTGCCTCATTCTTGTTCCCTTTCATGTCAACTAAAAAATGTTGACTAGTATGAATAGGCGATTGTGGACCTACAATGGATAGAGATCATGATGAGATCCGAGAATGCCAAGTAGGATGAGTCAAATGTTGAACACATGGAACACCAGCAACCAAATTATCTAGCTCTACCAGCACTTTGTTGAAGTAAAATCTATGAGCTCTCAACATGCAGAAATGAGAAAGGAGTCCAGATGCCTACCATTGGCAGTCTGTAGGTATGATGTTTTTCCATTGCGTAATAAACATATTCTCAAGAAAAAGATGCAGCAAATAAATTAGAAAACAATCCAAATTCAAGACATTCAAACTAATAGCACTATTCCATTCTTCCACTTTCGCAAGTTGCAAAGTGCCTGACATGGAAGAAGCATTCTACCCATTATGTGTATGGCAATTATTAATTCTAATCTTGTCACCCTAGGAGGTCAAAAGGAAACTACAAATCGCATAGGTGCCTTGGTTCATAACAATGTTTAGAGTTAAAGATGAAAAATGATGGTTTTTATCTCCTAGGAAGGTTCTTGAGTCTTGTAGTTTGTAGCATCAAGTAGAGGATTGGCAGTTAGTTTCTTGACAAATAATGCAAGTTCCTGAATGTAGTAAATATAGCTAACTTGAGTCCCTTTCCAAGTGTCATGCATGCCTTTGTGTCAATCAAACTCTGTATTTTAGTTGACCTTCCTTCCATTTGGTGGGACACGGGTGCCTAGATTATTGAGAGAAAATTCCAAGCTAATATGAATCATATAAAATATTTCAATAAAAGAGTACTTATTTTTGTAAAATTAACCCTGCCTGGAAAAAACCTGCCAAATGCAACTTGATAAGCTTGTAACAAATGTTTTAATTAAATTAACTTCTATTCTTAAATTAAATGGGGCCTTATAAGGAAGATCTCAGTCCAATAGGGACAACAAAACCCTATGGACTGAATCCCTCTATGTTCTATTTGACCATCGACTAATTCCGTGACAGAGTTAATAGTACAAATATATGAAAAAGAAATTTTTATTAAAAAAAATGTAAATTATATGAAAATTAAATTGGAATGTAATCCATTATCTATTTCATATCCTAACTTTATATTTACTTGTATTTTTTTAATGTCCAGTGTAGCCTACTATTAAAAAATTCTCTCTATGATTTAGCAAGTTAGGGGACCTCCCATGATAGGTTGCAAAGGGTCTTCTAATATCTTTTGGATAAATGGAAGTGGGGTTGAGGGAGTGGGCCAAGGCAGGGGTGATCTCCTTGCTAAGACTAAAATGGTGACCAAAACCTAAAGGCTAATACAACAAACTAAAAGGTAGCACTAACCCAAAAGTGAAAAATCCACATTATCAATTCACGTTTCCTTCGCCGGAGCCTTGCCCTTGATTTCTCTCCCCCCATCCCATTAAATTAAAAAAAACCTTCCATGGCCCATAAGCTATTTTGCCGAGACATGCTATTGAAAGATGCATCATTACCATTGAAAGTCGACTTTTCACTTTGCGTTGTAGTATTTAAGTGGTGGAAAAATCGACTAATCAAAAATAATAACCACTCATAGAAGAGCAGATTGTGTCCACAGGAAGACAATTATGTAATAAATTCTTAATTATTTAATATTATTTTAGATAGTGCGAAATCCCTATTCAAATCTAACATAAAATACGAAGGAAAGTAGATTCGCAATAACTGAAAAAGATGAGGGTATATGTGCAATTTTCCCTCATAGAAATCTTCAATAAATTTATGATGAATTTATGCAATTTTCACATGACGTGTACTAGAGAAAATTAGTGTTTAGGTTAAGCCCAAAAATCAATCTTAAAACTAGTGAATATCAATAACATGCAATTATAAAGAAATATGAGTGTTCTTACGCAATTCTGCCACAATATAATAATAATAAATAAAAATCAAATTATGTGGCAATGGCAATGAATGTAAATACTAATTGACATAAACATAGAGCATTTTTGCTCTCTCCTCCTCGCGAGAGAAAGAGAGAACCGGCGATGCTTTGGAGAGGCGGAGGACGGCGAGGATGAGGGCTCTCCGATGGTGGCTGCGACGTCGCGGAGGTGGTCGGCCGGTGGAGGAGAAGACGTCGGCGTGAAGGTTCTGTTGAAGGTTGAAGGTGCTGGCGGCGTTGGCACGCGCGCGCTTGCGGGCAGAGGTACGGGGCAATGGGGAGCGCTGGTGCACGCTTGTGCGATGGCTGCGGGTGCTGGAAGGTGCGGGCACTGCGGTGAGGCAGGTCTAGCGCCTGCAGGTAGGAGGGGGCGATGCCTACAGGTTAGGCACGAAGGCGAGCATGCGGGCGAGGCTATCTGCAAATGCTGGAGCACGCGTGGAAGGCAGATGGGCGCGTGGTGGTGTTGCTACAATGTGGTGCAGGAGCAAGAACGAGGCTTGGCTGGAGATTGATGGTGCTTGCACGCGCGCCTGCAGGTGGCGCGGCCGTCTGGTGGTGTGGGCGGCGCACGCTTGCGGGCGCAGGGGCGTGGCTGCAGGCGCTTGCAGAGGGATGGGCGCGCGAGTGTGCACCTGCGACTGGTTGGAGAGGCTGGATGAAGGCGCGCACCTACTGAGAGAGAGGGCGCACTTGATGTTAAAGATGAGGTTTTTCCCCGTAAGGGGAAGATGGACCACAGTGCACGCTGGAGAAGATAGTGCCCGTTCTTCTCTTCCTAGATGATTTTTTTTTTCCTCTCCCTGGATCCGCCTCTTCTTTTTAACCTCTCCTCCGTTGTGCCTGCGAGAGTTAAGGGATTTTCAAATCCCTTAACTATCTCTGGCCGGCAGCTGTTGAGGGTTCCCTGAAGAATAGGGAAAAGAACAACCACCGGTAATTTGAAAAAGGGTAATTTATCCTTTTCTCCTCATTCTTTTGCCAATTATTTTTCCTGCACATAAAAAGCACATATTAAGTTATAGAATAGATGTAAACCTAAATCATGGTGCATACAAACATTTTATAGCTCGTCGATCATATCAGAAAAGATAGCCATCATACAATGTTGGAAAGTGGTAGGAGCGTTACATAACCCGAATGGCATTCGACGGAATGCAAAAGTGCCATACGGACTCATGAAGGTGGTACGCTCCTGATCATCAGGAAAAAATGGCTATCTGATTGTACGCAGAGTACCCGTCAAGAAAACAAAAGTACTTGTTCCCTACCAATCGTTCCAAAATTTGATCGATAAACAGTAAGGGGAAATGGTCTTTCTAGGTAGCCATGTTTAAACAGCGGTAATCAATGCAGACCCTCCAACCAATTGAGGGTCTAGTGGTCACCAGTTCTCCTTGGTCATTCTCCTCCACAGTGATTCCTGCCTTTTTCGGAACTACGTGAATAGGACTGACCTATTTACTATCTGAAATGAGATAGATAATCCCTGCATCCAGCCATTTCAGAATCTCCTTTTTAAGAACCTCCCGCATATTTGGATTGAGCCTTCTCTGCATGTCTCGGAAACGCTTCACGGACTCGTCCGTGTATATATGATGCATGCAAAGAGAGGGATCAACACCCTTAATATCAGCAATTGTCCAGGCAATTGCTTCCTTGTGCCTTTGTAAACACTCAAGTAGAGTTCCCTCCTGCAATTCAGATAATGCAGACGAAATAATAACAGAGAGCGTGTTATTAGGGCCAAGGAAAGCATATTTCAATGTGCTCGGGAGGGGTTTCAATTCCAATTCAGGAGCCTTCTGGATTGAGGATTTTAGTTCAGATGTCCCCACCTCAGGCAGCAGATCTACCTTCATAGTCCAAGGTGGGGACAGAGACTCAGTGTGTACCCCCAACAACTCTTCTAGTTTGGGCATTTTTCTTTCAGTTTCTTTAATAATCGAGGGATGGTCCTGAGATATAACCTTCTAAAGGGGGTACTGGAGTAATCTCTTCAATTATTTCATCAACGACATCAATCTAAGAACAATCTTCAAATCCAGGTTGCTTGTAAGTATCAAAAACATTCAACCAAATCTTCTTGTTCCCAAAGCCCATTTTAAGTGCCCCAGATCTACAATTTATAGAGGCATTGGCTGTGGCCAAGAAGGGACATCCCAGAATAATGGACGGCTTAGTGGGCTTATTAGATGGGTCAGTATCAAGTACCAGAAAGTCAACGGGGAAGAAGAAATCTTCCACTCTCACAAGGACATCTTCCAACAATCCCCGCGGTGTCTTAAGTGACTGTCTGCAACCTGGAGGATTACTGGACTAGGCTTCAGCTTTCCTCCTCCCAAAAGGTCATAGACAGAGCTTGGTAGAATGTTTACCCCTGCACCCAGATCGAGCAGAGCCTCGTCAATGTGTTGGTTACCTATAACCATTGAAATATACGGGGCCCCTAGGTCTTTCATTTTGGGGGGTGTTCCATGCTGAAGAACCGAGCTAACATGGTCAGGCAGGATGACCTTGGTTTGGACCTGTTTCCTAGATCGGTGCTTTTAGGTGCACAAGTCCTTTAGAAACTTGGCATAGGACGGAATCTGTTTAATTAATCTGGACTTGCCTAAAAGTATCAATAATCTCTTCCGTCCAATCCTTGGCTCCAGGTGAGCCAACAGAAGATTTCCCAGGAGCAGATAGGCGCTCTGGATAGGGCACCCTCGGCTTCTGGGTAGAGGGGTCGTCATGGCGGGAAAGGGGTGGTGGAAGGACGACATCCTCATTGTGGGTGATTTTTTATGAGGGAGAGTGGTGTGGCTCTTCCTTGGGTGAGATGGAAGTCGGGTCAGGTGTGGAAGGGGAATTATGAGATGTAACCGTAGGAGTGTTATCAGGCTTGTCAATCATTTTTCCACTCCACAACACGGTCACTGCTTGGGCGTGCTCCCTGAATACAACCCCCTTGCCCTTAGGGTTCTCCTCAGAAGAGCTAGGCAGCTTCCCCGGATCACGTTGCCTAACTGCCTTAGTAAGATGACCAATCCAAGAGAAGTTTGGATGGTTCCGCCACCCTAGATTATAAGTGTTGGAGTAAGGGTTATTGCGAGGGGGCGGAAACCTTGGGTCGCATTCAAGTCGGCCTGAATCAACTCAGGGAATTAGGTTGCCTGATGGCACTCCGCAGTGGCATGCATTGTGCTTTGGCAAATGGAGCATTCTCTTGAAGCCTGAAAAATAGAGGCTGCTTACAGGTTCATGCCGGGGTTTGCTAAAAGCCTATCAAAGTTTTTATTCAATAGTTGAATCTGATAAGCCAAATCCTGAGAAGCCACAGCTTCATGGGCCTCTATCTTCCTCTGCAAGATTGATGGTTTTCTTTCTTGATAAGCAGAGGACAGATGTATGGAGTTGTCGCTTAAAATTTCAAATAATGCCCAGGCTTTATCCTCAGTTCTGGTCATGAAGGTTCCTGCATAGGCTGCATCAATGGTTTGCCTATGCCTTTCAGATAATCCGTTATAGACCTTTCGACCAACTGTCATCTTGGCACTTGATGGTGGGGGCATAACCTAAGAAGGTCATTAAAGTGCTCCCAAGTCTCATGAAATTGCTCCCCTTCCTGTTGAGTAAAACCCATAATCTCTCTTCTGTAATGGTTGATTTTACTCATAGGAAAATACTTTTTTAAAAATTCTCCCTTAAGGGTGACCCAATCATTTACCCTTGCATCGAAGGTATGATACCAATGCTTGACCTTATCCTTTAGAGAGAAAGGAAATAGAGTACTCATCAGGGCTTCATCAGTAAAGTCCCGGAACTTCACTGTAGAACAGACCTCGGTGAATTCCTCCAAATATCGGTAGGGGTCCTCCCTAATAGTACCATAAAAAGAGGGCAATAAAGATATGGTACTGCTCTTGATCTCATACGGATTATCCCCTGCCGGTCATCTTAGTGCTTGTGCAGGTTGGTTAGTATGAATAAAATAGTCCCTTAGGGTCCTTTGTTGATTTGCACCTTACTCAGCCATTCCTTCTTTTTCTTCTCCTAGGTGAGCTCTCCTAAGAATTCTTTCAGGCTCAGGATCAAACACTAGACTACCCTCAAAAGAGTGTCTACCAAGCATACAAACCACAATTTAGATTTTTTTTTTATTAAGTCAAACCTTCACTCCAAAGATAAGTCAAAAGATCAAGACTTATCCCTCCGTTCCCACGTAAGTGATATAAGAGGGGTGTAGACTTGAAATCTTAACCTTCTTTATTGTGGATGTCGAATTAATTAATATAAATGGCCAAACAAGTTTTTCACTGCAATTACGTGCCTTAATTCAACCTTCGAGTGCCCTAGGACCTATACTTTGCTTGGATGACACTCCCAGGTGATCAAATGAGAAGTTACTCCAAGGACAAACAAAGGGATACAAGTAGGGCGAACCCTTCCTTTGAGACGATGCATATGCGGTGCCCCTTAACTACCCTTTTGTTCCTTTAAGGGGTGCCGCCTCCATGGAGTATCAAAACACTTGATCAAAAGATAGTATCACCACCACCACAAAGCACAATAGGAGGGTCTACACCGATAAAGAGATCGATGCCTATAGCCTTAAGAGATCGAGCCTTAGTGTGATGCCTAATGTGCGTGCTCAGTGTCAGAAGTGTGCAACACACCGCAAATCTTTGTAATTTCTTTTGAAATCGCAGACAAGTCCCTTAAAATCAGATCAAATGTGAATTGCTTTTAGGGTTGAATCTGATTATTAGTTTCGTTTTTAGTTATGTGACCACTGAATTAGTAAATTCAAACAACTTGCTAGTCTTGAATTTAAATTTGAATGCAAATGTGTGAACAGAAGCTGGATGCAAAAGTTAGAAAGATATGCCTGTCTCCAGCAATCTTCATGCTAATATGCTTGCAATGTAATAATAAGATCTAATGTGCTGCTCAATCACCACTAAATGTGCACACCTAAGGGCATGCAACTTCTAAATAGGCAGCTCGATATTTTCTTTATTGGTTTTTAAAAGCAAGCAAGTAGAAAATATAATCACGCATGCACCAAAAATATTGTAAGCCCTAATAGCTAAAGAATGCGGGGACAAACCCTCAAAAATTCAGCCCCAATTACTACAAGGGCAAAAAGATAGAATTAAATTTGTGACGACGAAGAATCCTCTGCGAAAACAGGATCTTGGTCTCCTTCGTCTTTTCCTCGTGTAGCTTAACTCGTGATTGCTGTCACCGCTCTGTTACGCCTCGTCGCCTCTTCAGATTCCTCGCACAATAATAAAAATGATTAGATAATTTCGCAACTCAAAAGATTTAAAAACAATAAAGTAAATCTATTACGTCTGTTGCCTCCCCGGCAACGGTGCCAATTCAAAAGTCGACTTTTTACTTTGCATTGTAGTATTTAAGTGGTGGAAAAATCGACTAATCAAAAATAATAATAACCACTAATAGAAAAGCGGGTCGTGTCCACAGGAAGGCAATTATGCAATAAATTCTTAATTATTTAGTATTATTTCGAATAGTGCAAAATCTCTATTCAAATCTAACATAAAATGTCAAGGAAAGTAGATTCATAATAACTGAAAAAGATGAGGGTATATGTGCAGTTTTCCCTCGTAGAAATCTTCAATTAATTTATGATGAATTTATGCAATTTTCACGTGACGTGTACTAAAGAAAATTAGTGCTTAAGTTAAGCCCAAAAATCAATCTTAAAACTAGTGAATATCAATAACATGCAATTATAAGGAAATATGAGTATTCATGCGCAATTCTGCTACAATATAATAATAATAAATAAAAATAAATTATGTGGCAATGGCAATTAATGTAAATACTAATTAACGTAAAAACAGAGCATTTTTGCTCTCTCCTCTTCGCGAGAGAAAGAGAGAACCAGTGGGGCTTTGGAGAGGCTAAGGAGGACGGCGAGGATAAGGGCTCTCCGATGGTGGCTGCAACGTCGACGGAGGTGGCTGGAGATGGCCGGCCGGCGGAGGAGAAGACGTCGGCGTGAAGGTTCTGTTGAAGGTTGAAGGTGCTGGTGGCAGGTGGCGTTGGCGCGCACGCGCTTGCAGGCAGAGGCGCGGGTCGATGGGGAGCGCCGGTGCGTGCTTGTGCGGTGGCTGTGGGTGCTGGAAGGTGCAGGCGCTGCGGTGAGGCGGGTCTAGCGCCTGCAGGTAGGAGGGGGTGATGCCTGCAGGTTGGGCGTGAAGGCGGGCATGCGAGCGAGGCTGTCTGCAGATGCTGGAGCGCGTGTGGAAGGCAGATGGGCACGCGGTGGTGTTGCTGCAGTGTGGTGCAGGAGCGGGAATGAGGCTTGGCTGGAGATTGAGGGTGCTTGCACGCGCGCCTGCAGGTGGCGCGGCCGTCTGGTGGTGTGGCCGATGCACGCTTGTGGGAGCAGAGGCGTGGCTGCAGGCGCTTGCAGAGGGATGGGCGCGCGAGTGTGCGCCTGCGGCTGGCTGGAGAGGCTGGAGGAAGGCACGTACCTACTGAGAGAGAGGGCGCACTTGATGTTGAAGATGAGGTTTTTCCCCGCAAGGGAGAAGATGGACCAAAGTGCACGCTGGAGAAGATAGTGCCCATTCTTCTCTTCCTGGATGATTTTTTTTTTTTCCTGTCCCTGGATCTACCTCTTCTTTTTAACCTCTCCTCCATTGTGCCTGCGAGAGTTAAGGGATTTTCAAATCCCTTAACTATCTCTGGCCGACGGCTGTTGAGGGTTCCCCGGAGAATGGGGAAAAGAACAGCCGTCGGTAATTTGAAAAAGGGTAATTTATCCTTTTCTCCTCATTCTTTTACCAATTCTTTTTCCTACACATAAAAAGCACATATTAGGTTATAGAATAGATGTAAACCTAAATCATGGTGCATACAAATATTTTATAACTTAATATAGTTATTAACAAACCTAAAAAATATAATTAAAGTTACTTAGGCGTAATATTAATCCATTAAAATAGACTCATCAATCATCACATAACTCATCATCCTCTATATGTTAAAATCAATCAGCAATAACCTTGAGATATTCCACCCAAAAAAATACCCCTTTTTCAATAAGAGCTAAACACCTCGTAAACATCCATGAAATCGAGCATTACTAACTCCACCTATATCTATTTGGGATATTTTTCCAATGCCTATGCGGTCATCTATGATTAAAAACCACCTCATTTGATCTACAACAAACAAAAAGAAATCTTGTTCTGTTCATTTTATGAACACATAAGTGGGAAATCTATGTAATATTTTAAACAAAAAGGTCCTCCTATCATCACCTCTGAATCCTCTGCGAGGAGGCCACCTCCTTGAATCTCCAATAACCAAAAAGACTCCCAATTCCATACTAGCCTTCCCATTTCCAGCTATAGGTCCCTTGTTCCATCCATCAGCACTGATTGCCCCCACTAAGATATCCAACAATGCATCTTTGCAGCATTTCCTGCTAGAGTAATGCTTGATAAAATAGATATATTCAAGCCCTGAAGGTAGTAAAGATTCTCTATATATGATATTTAGAGCTGAATAGACAAGTGTATACAAGACAAATAAGATCAACAAAAGAACATATAAGATCAGCAAAAGAAATGTCCACACAAAAATATGTAGTAAAGATTCTCTATATATGATATTTAGAGCTGAATAGACAAGTGTATACAAGACAAATAAGATCAACAAAAGAACATATAAGATCAGCAAAAGAAATGTCCACACAAAAATATGTACTAGCAATATTGTTCTCTATTCTTGTTGCAAGAATGGAAACTGCAACAGATATCTACGCTATCTTTGGGAACATCTTCTACATGAGATTTGTAATCATGACTACTATTTGCAGCAATACATCAAATAGCGCATGACTAGCTTCAAACATTTCAAGTGGTTTCTTTGATGAGATATTCTGATTTTGGATAGTCTCAAAGAAGAAATCTCTCCAAACAAGATGTGTAAAAGAAATTGTCGTTGTCATTGAAGTAGTGGTATGCTGTCTCAACAAGTGGAAAGGCTATGTTAATGACCTAATTCACCTATACAGGATTGTGAAACTGTCAATTCCCTTGATATTCAATGCCAAATACAAAGGCCAAAAATAAACCTAGTACCAGGCAGATGGCCCGAACGAATATGATGATCAACAGTCGAAGATGCACTTTTCCTTTTGCCACCACCTTGGTGTTTCTTTCTTGAGTCGAAGACCATTCGATAGTAGAAATTACAGCCATCGATGGGGATCAAGTACCCCAACTGTGGCAACGGCTTCCTGGAGTAGATGGAGGTCCACGAGGACGACCCAAACAACAACGACCGCTTGTCGCAGCTCGACCTCGACCATGCCCTCTCCCTCTAGGCCCCCATCCTCTTCAACATCGTTGGTGCCGCCACCTGTCGCTTCCCCTCCTCCGATGACCACCCTGATCGAGACCCAGAAATCCTCTCTGCCCTCCTCCTCAGTGACCACCGTCGCCACGGTAGCAGCAGTAGCAACCCTTTCTCCAGGCTGGAGCTCCTCCAGGGCCTCCGCCTTGTCGTAGACGAGGGCGATTGCGAGCGGGTGACACAAGCTCGTCAACCCCGAAGGAAGCGGTAGAGGAGGGGGCGTCTTCCTGCGGGGGAGAAGTGGTCGACGGAGGTAGGAGGAGATGGTGGCGGACGTAATCGACGGAGGCAGCAGAGGCAGCCGCTGGAGGAGAGTCGGAGGGGTAGAATGGGCAACCGATTTTGTGCCCTAGGAGATGAGGGCACTTCATTGCTACTTCATTTTCATTAAAAGAAAAAAAAAAAGGTCTTCGGTCATGCTACATGCAGGCACGCATAAAACTTATTTAGAGGAAATAAGGGAAGGAAAGTATTCAGAAAAGATGATTGGCAATTACTTATCTATCTTAAAAGAGAGTAATTATTTTCTTTTAGGAAAAGGTTTTTTTATTATCCATCTCTTTTTTTCTATAAATAAATATATTTTAATAATATATTACAAATAATGATTTTTGTTTATATTTATGTAAAGAGATAAGTTTAAATTTAATTTTTTTCTCTTCATATTTCTAAAAAATATTTAAAATGAACAAGTGATCTCCTTTCATTTCAATCAAAAAGTTTTAACCAATACTTAACAAATGATCCATAGTGACATGAAAAATTCTTTTCGTTAAATTATCCTTTAGAAATTATTAATATCAATTTATCATATATACATTACGGCAACTACATTCGTAATTAATATTAATTGTTCATTGACAAATATTTTAGTGTCATAAATAACAATTGTCACTAAATCAAAAGTTATTGATAACACTGCACATGAGGGTGATAATTCTGTTAAATAAGGTCCATCTTAAGAATAAAAGGTACAACATAAGTAGAATGGGAGCATTGCATATGTCATGTACCAAGATTACTTGTAAAATTGTATTAATGGCCATTTGTATAAGCACTTGTCAAAGCAGGCCTCAGATGAGCAATCGGACCGCATGGATGGATTCAGAACGACGAACGGAGTCCAACGGACTCAAGATCAGCCAGATCCGACATCCGGAGCTCCTACAATGAGCCCAAGAAGTTATAACCGTTGATCTGGTGATCAACAGCCCTTGTTGTGCCACGTCACCCCCACTCCACCGCACGCCACTCTTCCTTCAGCTGATATCAAATCTCAACCGTCGATCTTCGATCGGACGGCCGAGAACCGCGCGCCCGCCCGCAGTCGCCGCGACAAAGCGCGGGCGTGGCACAACGGTTAGCGCGCACGCCCGCACGCACACGACGCGGGTTCAAGCCACGCGGTGCGGAGAATTAAAGACGAAGGAGCGCGCGGCGAAATTGTGCCGCCCGATCAGCAGCAGGCAGCCGTGATCGCGCCACGCGGCGCGCCCTCAGATCGCGAGAGCTCATGCGCGCGCGCACGTCAGGTGACGACGCCCGCGCACACGCACACCCGAGGCGCAATCCGAGCGCATCCAAGGGAAGATCTCATGCTCTCACGCAGCAGCCGCAGATCGAGCGCGAAGAAGAACGGCACGGGCAGTTGACCGACGGGCTGGAGGGCTTCACCGACGCTTTTGGAATGGTTTTAGTGACGTCCCGGACATCGCTAAAGCCTTCTTGTTTTAGAAAGCCCTTAACCCTATTTAAACCCCCTCCAACCACTCATTCAAGGCATTCACTTCCCTTGCAACTACTCTACCCCTCTCTTAGCTAGCTTTAGGCCCTTTTGTAATCGTCAGAGACGACAAGCCACCGACGAAGCCTCCTCCACCGCCGTGGCTGCCTCGCCGCTCTCCCCCCTCTCTCTCTTCCTTTCTTTTAAGCTTTCCTTTACTTTTGTTTGAGCATATATTTAATGTTGTAAGCTATGAACTAAAACTGCATGATTAATGAAGCACTTTCCATTCAGTTGCTTATTTTAATTCCTGCTTAAGTTGCATGATCAAGTAAGAAACAACTCTAACCCTAATCTCTCTCTATCTCTCTTTTGCTTTTCAACCCGCACCTTTCGCAAGCAAAACTCCGCGCTTTCCATGACAACAAGTGATAAGAAAAATCCGATTTTCACGCCTCCCTGAGACCGACATTCGGACTCACCTCTGTTCCTTTACTTTAAAATCGGCGTTGCAAGTGCGACTATAACGATACTTCTTAACACACACACACACAAGCACACGTTAGTTTTTGTTTGTTTTGTCACCTCCATTCCACATCCATTCTCACATCGTCTAATGCCTTGTTTCCTTTTTACTTGACGGTTGCAGGAATTCGATGCTTGGACGGCGAAACGACGCATCCCACGACAGTAACAAGGGAGTAGGCGCAACAAGGACCGATATTGAGTAATTCTTCACTCATGATTGTTTGCTTGCATGAAAAAACTAAAAAAAAATTGTAAAAATTGAAAAAATTGGCGTGGTGTATGATTGTTTGACCCACATCCTTAACACATCACCCCACAAAAAAATGTACACTCTAACATTCTGAATAAATTCTTAGAGTGTTCTTTTCTCTTTTTTGAGTGGTGTTTGCGAAGCCACCGTGAGTTGACCTGGGCCGCACCACTCAACCCTAAAATCGACTCATCTAATAGAAGCTACATGATCATTAGGATGAGTACATTAGGGTTTTAGAGCCTCTACAGAATAAAAGGAAATCTACTTTCACCGAATTATGTGCAGAACTTGATGTGCCTACTGAAACTTGTCTGAAAATATTAAGACACGTCAACCCTAAAAAGCACTAAAGTAAGGATGAAACACTAAAAGACACCACATATTAAAAATCCTTACTTGAAAATCATGTTTTGATAGAAGCACACACCTTGAAAGTGGAAAATTAAGAGGCACTACCCCAATAAACGCCTCATCACATAACCCTAGCACAAGCACTATCCTAGCCCTTTAAAACTGAGTAGACGTGCCCTAGGCAGGATTGAGTTAAATCTCGAAAGGCGATGTTTTGTTTGCTAGGCACTTGGCTTTCATTCCCTTGGTAGAATCTGGTGACTAGGCTGCGGAGCAGTGTCAAACGACTGCAGTTGTGGGGTCTACGGAACCGGAGGCGCAAGCCAAAGGAAGAACCTTCCCTGCAATCCCCTCGTAATCAACCTGGCCAGATTAGCCTTGAGAAGGGGAGTCCAGTGCTTACGGACTTAATCACCCTTTGTGAGATTTCTAGGTTTCCTAAAGAATACACCATAAGGACTAAGCTTGTGTGCTTGATTGAAACACATTTCTCGCATCTGTCGCCCTCTGCATCCCCTCCTGTTCTTCTTTAGTGTATGCACGGGAGACGCTCACTGCATCCCAAGTTATGTGTTTTGGGGCAAGAATCTAGGCGACGTGATTCTGTTAGGAACATGGCAGAACCTAGGGTAGATGAGGCTGAGGATCAACCCCCACTAGACGCAATGGCCATCATCCAAGCCCAAATTAATGCAAACCACCGGCTTCAGCAACAACAAATCCACACCATCATGCAAGCCATACAACGGTTACAGAACCCACAAGAACAACCACCACCACCTTTCCAAGGCATACAAGAGCAACCACCACTCGATATACCACCATTTCAGGATCAGCCGAGGCCCCTCCTCGATTTCTATAATCCCTCTGCTATTAGAGTTGAGCCGCACCTTAGGATCCCCGAAGGGGGAGATGATTTTGAGCTGAAACCAAATGTCTTAAGTCTGATCCAGAACCACTTTCATTGAAGCTCAAATGAGGACCCCTTCCAGCATCTAGAGGATCTCGATCGCATAGCACGAACTGTGAAACCTAGGAACATTAGCCTTGACATTGTTCTAATCAAGATGTTTCCCTTCTCATTAAGAGACAAGGCTTCTCATTGGCTTAGAACCCTAGGTAGACCCATTACCACCTGGGAAGAACTGAGGCATGCATTTTTAAAGAAATTATTCCCCATAGGAAAGACCAATGCCCTCAGAAGAGCTATCACTACCCTTACACTCCAGGGTGGGGAACAGTTTCATGAGGTGTGGGAAAGGTTTAATGAACTCTTGAGGAAATACCCACACCACGAAGTACCAAGGTGGCAATTGGCCCAGATTTTCTACCACGGTCTGGACAGCAACCTACAGAACTTCGTCGATGCCTTATGCAGGGGGAACTTCTTGAACAAGGATGAGGAGAGCACGTTTGAGCTCTTTGAGTCTATGAGCGAGAATTCGCTCAACAATGCCTCCATGACCCAGTTTAACAGGTCCAGTCAACCCCATGGTGGGATCTATGAGGTACAAGCAAATTCTGGAATGGTTGACATGGACATCATTGCCAAGAAACTGGATCGAGTGGAATTGGTGGACAAAAAGATTGATGAGCTACTGAACCAGACCAGGAACCCCTTACAGACTTTCTCCCTAGCAAAGGGAGTGCATAATGTTGACCTGGTCCATCCCTTAACCCTACTGAACCTGGAACAACCCCTGACCACGTTCCAGGGAGGGACCTTTGCTCCCTCAACCCTTGATTACTCTCTTCCCCCTCCATCGACATCGGCTATCCTTGAAGATGTGCAATCTGTCCAAGGTTATGCGAAACCTGACCCTTTCTCCAACACTTACAACACTGGTTGGCGTAACCACGCCAACTTTGGTTGGGCAAACCAGAAACCATCGCAATTCCAAAACCAACCCAGGACAAACCAGTAGCCACACTTACCCCCTATCAGCAAGGACCACCAGTTAGACCCTAATATAATTAGAATAGGGTGGCCCCTCCCCCACAAAATCAAATGGACACCCTAATAAAGATGATGGCTGACATGAACCAGAAACATTAAGAGGAAATTGTTGGTGCTAGAGCACCGCGATCGGTTGTTTTGATGATAACAAAATACGTGTCATTTAACATTTGCACTTGAAGTCTTAGATTTCAAGCAAATTACAAATGAAGACGTGATTAGACGGAGTTCGAGCTCGCATCCAGGATGGATTGGAGGAGCTTGATGGAAAACAGAGGAGATTCGCGAGGAGCAATAGATTAAAGATGGAAGGACAAGAAGAATAGGATAGAATTTTGTTTATTTCTTTCATGTACTTTTGTCTTTAGTTCCTTGCTCTTTTTTTATTCCTTAGAACATCATGTTAAAGAACCTCAAAGTATCCTAACAGTAGTCCTAGGAATACCGGTACAACCCTAGGATACTTAGATTTTCTGTAGAGAACTTAGAAAATCAATATAGGAGTCAAACAGCCTTTTCAGACGTCTAATTCCAAAAACAGACATCTGATAATATGTTTTAAGATGTCTGACTGTTGATTCAGACGTTTGATAACAATTAGGCTGGACTTAGTTAGTTCTGTCTGATGAAATCAGACGTCCAGACCTTAGACTAGACGTCTTAGAAGACTTCTGATGTTTTTGCCAGACGTCCAATTAGTGGACCGTTGGCTGGCTTGACAAACCCTGAAGGATATAACCGTTAGAGCCTTGTCAGACGTCCTTAAGGCTTTCCAGACGTCTGATAGATGACCGTTTTACCTCGGCTGACCTGAAAATCTCTTCTCAGAGGTTTTCTAGCTGTTGCACTCTCTTGGAAATCCATTCCCGGAGAAAAGTAGGTTTCCAGACGTCCAGACATAGTTCCAGACGTCCTGTATGTCATCTAATGGACTTACACTAGAACACTGTTTAGATATGATTCAAGTCAGGAAGAAACCCGCCTAAAATCAGACGTCTGACTTTGTTCCCAGACGTCTGATGCCAGGATCAGACGTCTGATAACCCTGTCAGCGCAATAATTGTTCCTGATTTCGGCCTGATTCTCTTGGGCTTTGCACCCAACGGCTATGGAAGCTTTCCAAAGCCTTCTAAAGCTTTCCTAAGGCCTCTATAAATATAGAGGAACCTCTTGCACACAAACACACACCTAGATACACAAGACACACCTAGTAATACACTTTCACACCATTTTGTGTCTCTTTATCCTAAGAAGAAAAGCTTTTGCTCTCCAAGCTCAAGTTCTACATCTTGAGAGCATCAAGCCTTTGCGCACCCGCTCTCCCGCTGTAGATCACGAGAGCAACATTGCGCCGTCGCGTGGCTCACGCACCCGCGTCATCGATTAGATGCACTCCTTGCAAAGGAGAGTTTCCTAATTCCTATAGAAGCTAGGTTTAAATCTTTGTTGGCTCTATAGGACTATATTTGTTATTTTACTTTGTTATTTGGTTGGGTATTCGCTTTGCAAATTTTCGTCTCTTTCGTGGGACAAAATCCTTCTCGTGAAGAGAAGGGGTTGAGGAATGCTACCCTCGCACTTGTAGAGTGGTTGTAATTGAGGTTGAATCACCCTCGTTTAAGTGATTCGTTTAGTGGATTTGATCAACTTGGTTGATCAAAAAATCCTAACTCGAGAGGGTTAGATGGTGGTTTTCACCCGATTTGGGTTTCCACCTAAAAATAATTGTATACCTTGTGTGATTGAATTTTTGTGAGATTGTTTATATTATATTTCCGCAATTTATTACGTCACCCTTTCCTAGTAGGGAATCTACAATTGGTATCAAAGCAGGTTCTTGCTATTCGTAGTAACACCCAGCAAGAAGCTAATGGAGGGGAGCAGTTCCGCGAGTAGGATTTTCGAGGGCCAGTCTACGACTCGTCCGCCGTTCTTCGACGGGAGCAACTACCCTTACTGGAAGCTGCGGATGAAGACATGGCTTCAAGCCACCAACTTCACAATTTGGGCTAAGTGCGAGACCCCCTTCGACATCCCAGAAAAATCCACCGCTGGATACTCGCAGTAGCAGATCCGGGAACTCTCGCTCAATGTGAAAACAATGAACACGTTGTACTGCGCGCTCAGCTCGGAGGAGTTCAACAGAATCTCGCAATGCACCACCGCATACGAGATTTGGCACACACTTGAGGTAACTCACGAAGGGACCTCTAAGGTAAAAACTTCTAAAATAAAATTACTTTCTCAAGAATTTGAATCTTTTTCTATGAAGCCTAACGAATCTTTAAGTGAGATGAACATTAGGTTCACTCTCATTGTGAATAATTTGAAAGCTTTAGGGAAGACCTTCATCAAGGGGGAGCTTCAAGGAAAGCTTCTTCGTTCCCTTGGACCAAAATGGGAGCAGAAGGTCATCGCGATTGAGGAGGCAAACGAGGTGGAGGACCTTAACATGGAAGATCTCCTAGGCAATCTAATGGCCTACGAGACAAAGTTGAAGCAGAAGAAGAAGGATGCACCGGAGCTAAAATCGAAGAAGACTCTTGCCTTCAAAGTTGTATTGGATAGAGAGGTAAGTTCTGATGACGAAGACTTTAAAATTTTACTTAAAAAGTTTTCCAAGTTGTGTAGGGAATCAAAGAAGAAGGAGAAGAAGGAAAGCCCGAGACGTTGCTATCACTGCAACGAAAAAGGGCACCTACGACCAGAGTGCCCTCTTCTCAAAAAGGAGAAGAAGAAGGAAAAGGAGAAGAAATCTAAGAAGAAGGCGTTCCAAGCCACTTGGGACGATTCGAGCTCGGAGGAAGAAGAAGAAGAAAAGTCTATAAAAGAAGAAACTGCTTGCTTTGGTTTCATGGCCAAAGGAAGTGATAGCGACAGCGAAAGCGGAAGCAACTCAGACAACGAGGTAAATTTCGATTTACAAGAAGCTTTTAATGAACTATTTGTTGTTAGTAAATCATTAAGAATAGAAAACAAAAGCATTAAAATGAACCTTAGCTTTCTTAAATCTAAAAATGATAGGTTAGAAATAAAACTTAAGGACCTAGAAAGTAGCTCTAGTCCTAAGGATAATAACCTGTTATTAGAAAATATAGACTTAATGAATGAAAATACTAAATTGATTGAGGAAAATGCTAGTCTAAAATTAGAAATTTCTGATTTAAAGACTAAGATGAATATTATAGAAAATGAACTTGCATTTCTTAGGGAAAACTTAAATAAATTAATCAACAAAGTAGATAATTTTTATAGCCCTAAGGTTGAGAAAGGATCTTCGTCAAGGAGACCCACTAACAGATCCGGATCTAAGCTCACTTGGATACTAAAGAAAGAATTGGAATCTTATTTTGTAGGGTTCAGGGATGGCTACAACACAAAGGACTGGACCTACAAGCTCAAAGCTAGTCAACTTGTGTTGGGAGAACCAAGCAGCAAACCAAGGAGGAGAACAAGAAGACCGACAAGGCGACAAACAAATAATGATCCCGCCGCATGTCGACCGCCAGACTGGAGACCGGCGCCGATGCCCGGGCCTCCAAGCTATGGATGGGAGCCCCATCCAATGTGGCATCCACCACCTCCATTTGGGCCATTTTATTGGCCATGTTAGGTGAGATAAAAATTCTTTACCCTATCTTTTTATCATTAGCATCTAGATAGGGGGAGTTAAAAAAATTATGAGCTAATTGTCAATTTTTAAGGGGGAGTTGCAAGTTAGCTAAATTTCCTTTAGTAAGGGGAAGAAAAATAATAGCTATCTTGTTGTTACAAAACGGGGAGGACATTACTTTTGTTAAAAGAAATTCATAGAAGAGCATGTTTTAAGGGGAAGTTATAGGAAATTTAAAATCAATCAAACCTTTTTGATAATGTCAAAAAGGGGGAGGATTTTTTTTGCATTATTATTTATGATTTTGTCATCATCAAAAAGGGGGAGATTGTTGGTGCGAGAGCACTGCGATCGGTTGTTTTGATGATAACAAAATACGTGTCATTTAACATTTGCACTTGAAGTCTTAGATTCTAGGCAAATTACAAATGGAGACGTGATTAGACGGAGTTCGAGCTCGCATCCAAGATGGATTGGAGGAGCTTGATAGAAAACAGAGGAGATTCGCGAGGAGTAATAGATTGAAGATGGAAGGACAAGAAGAATAGGATAGAATTCTGTTTATTTCTTTCATGTACTTTTATCTTTATTTCCTTGCTCTTTTTTTATTCCTTAGAACATCATGTTAAAGAGCCTCAAAGTAGCCTAACAGTAGTCCTAGGAACACCGGCACAACCCTAGGATTCTTAGGTTTTCTGTAGAGAACTTAGAAAACCAATATAGGGGTCAAACAACCTTTTCAGATGTCTAATTCCAAAAACAGACGTCTAATAATATGTTTTAAGACGTCTGACTGTTGATTCAGACGTCTGATAACAATTAGGCTGGACTTAGTTAGTTCTGTCTGATGAAATCAGACGTCCAGACCTTAGACCAGACATCTTAGAAGATGTCTGATGTTTTTTCCAGACATCCAATTAGTGGACCGTTGGCTGGCTTAACAAACCCTGAAGGATATGACCGTTAGAGCCTTATCAGACATCCTTAAGGCTTTCCAGACGTCTGATAGATGACCGTTTTACCTCGGCTGACCCGAAATCTCTTCTCAAAGATTTTCTAGCCGTTGCACTCTCTTGGAAATCCATTCCCGCAGAAAAGTAGGTTTCCAGACGTCCAGACATAGTTCCAGACGTCTTGTATGTCGTCTGATGGTCTTGCACTAGAACCCTGTTTAGATCTGATTCAAGTCAGGAAGAAACCCGCCTAAAATCAGACGTCTGACTTTGTTCCCAAACGTCTTAAACTGGTTTCCCAGACATCTGATGCTAGGATCAGACGTCTGATAACCCTGTCAGTGCAATCATTGTTCCTGATTTCGGCCTGATTCTCTTGGGCTTTGCACCCAACGGCTATGGAAGCTTTCCAAAGCCTTCCAAATCTTTCCTATGGCCTCTATAAATAGAGAGGAACCTCTTGCACACAAACACACACCTAGATACACAAGACACACCTAGTAATACACTTTCACACCATTTTGTGTCTCTTTATCCTAAGAAGAAAAGCTCTTGCTCTCCAAGCTCAAGTTCTACATCTTGAGAGCATTAAGCCTTTGCGCACCCACTCTCCCGCCGTAGTTCACGAGAGCGACGTTGCACCGTCGCGTGGCTCACGCACCCGCATCATCGATTTGACGCACTCCTTGCAAAGGGGAGTTTCCTAATTCCTATAGAAGCTAGGTTTAAATCTTTGTTGGCTCTATAGGACTATATTTGTTATTTTACTTTGTTATTCCCATCTCCTTCATGGGACAAAATCCTTCTCTTGAAGTGAAGGGGTTGAGAAACGCTACCCTTGCACTTGTAGCGTGGTTGTAATTGAGGTTGAATCACCCTCGTTTAAGTGATTCGTTTAGTGGATTTGATCAACTTGGTTGATCGGAAAATCCTAACTCGAGAGGGTTAGGTGGTGGTTTTCACCTGGTTTGGGTTTCCACCTAAAAATAATTATGTACCTTGTGTGATTGAATTTTTGTGAGATTGTTTATATTATATTTCCGTAATTTATTACGTCACCCCCTTCTAGTAGGGAATCTACAAAAATGGCCTTGGTAAAGGGGCAGTTAAGCCAACTCTTGGACTATAAATAACAAGAATCCCTACCTTCCCAGCCGCAACCAAACCCGTGAAGCATAATTAACAGAGGCCCCAATTCGCAAGGGTTCCAAGGCAATTCCGGGTAGGCTCACATGGTACATCCAGCCCCACAAATACCCCCTGGGTTTGGTGCTTCTTCGTCCTCGTCTTCTCAAGGATCAACCCATGGCCCCAATGCCTCTGCGAATGCGGTGACCTTGAGAAGCGGCACCAAAACCCAGGATCCCAAATGGCCAACTCTCCCCGAGACTTCACCCGCTGAAATACCCAACTCAGAAGAGGCACCAACCAAGGACCTAGAAATAGAACCAATCCACATTCAGACACCCTACCCTGAGGCCTTGGAAACAATCAAGAAAAAGAAGAATGTTGTGGAAACTGAGGAGCTGTTGGAAATCTTCAAGGAAGTGCAGATTAATATTCTGCTCCTTGAAGCCGTCAAACACATCCCTGCTTACACCAAGTTTTTAAAGGATGCATGTACATCCAAGCGTAAGCCGAGACCTCAAGCACCTAGGAAGGTTGTGCTCTCTGAACAAGCAAGTTCTGTAATATCAAGCAACCTTCCACTCAAGCGAACTGACCCAGGAGCGCCCCTGATTTCCTGCAATATCGGGGATATGACATTTGATAAAGCGCTCCTGGACTTAGGTGCTTCTATCAATCTGATTCCAACAACCATGTACCACCAATTTGGTTTCATAGTGTTGACACCAACCCCTGTCACCATCCAGCTAGCTGATAGATCAGTGACAACCCCAAAGGGGGTTGTCGAGGACATGATTGTACGGGTTAAGGACTTCTATTTCCCGGTCGACTTTTTTGGTGCTCGACATGGAAGTCCCTGAAAAATTACAGAACGCACCCATAATCTTAAGCAGACCTTTCTTAGCTACGGCTAAGGCAAACACTGATTGTGACACGGGATGTATGGAAATCTCCTTCGGGGACAGGAAAATGCAATTGGATATCTTTCGGGTGCCAAAGTCTTTTGATTGCGATTGCGTTAAGGAACATGATCCCGTGGAAACTCTGATCGACGAATGCCTCATCCTCAGTTCTGTATCAGACCACCAAACCCGTAATGACTGTTCTGACCTGTCACTACCCGTGGACCTCTGTAAGGCTGAGTACCATCACATAACACCATTTGAGGAGATTGATGTTGATCAACTCCCGCACTTTCCCTTCCCATCGACTATGGTTCCACCCGCACCTGAACTTAAGCCATTGCCCGAGAATCTCAAGTATATCTTCTTGGGACCTGACCAGACCTTCCCAGTGATTATTAATTCTCATCTAACCAAGGATCAGGAACTCAGATTGACTGCGACCCTTTCAAAACATCGGGCCGCCATTGGTTGGACCATCTCTGACTTAAGAGGAATTAGCCCCACCTATTGCACCCATAAGATTTACCTAGAAGATGGGGCACGACCCTCCCACCAGATGCAAAGACTTTTAAACCAAAACACGCGGGAGGTCGTTAAGAAAGAAATTATCAAGTGGCTTGACGTCGACATCATCTATCCTATCTCCGATAGCCCCTGGGTGAGCCCCACTCAAGTGGTTCCCAAGAAAGCTGGGCTCACCGTTGTCACCAATGATCATGGCGAATCCATCCCCACCCGCACCACTACAGCATGGCGGGTGTGTATTGATTATAGGAAGCTCAATGAAGCCACTAAGAAGGATCACTTCCCTTTGCCATTCATTGACCAAATCCTTGAAAGATTGGCAGGACAGAAGTATTTTTGCTTCCTGGATGGATATTCGGCAATTGCTCCAGAGGATCAAGAAAAGACCACATTCACTTACTCGTATGGCACGTTTGCATTCCGTCGAATACCATTCGGGTTATGCAACGCACCTGTGACCTTCCAGCGTTGCATGCTAGCCATTTTTTCAGAAATGGTGGGTGAATACTTAGAGGTCTTTATGGATGATTTCTCTGTATTCGGGAATTCATTCGACCATTGTCTGAGTAACTTGGAGAAAATCCTGAAACGATGTATCGAGGTTAATCTGGTGTTAAGTTGGGAAAAGAGCCATTTTATGGTTCAAGAAGGAATTGTCCTCGGGCACATCGTATCGCATAGGGGCATTGAGGTAGATCGGGCTAAGGTTGATTTGATTTCCAAACTTCCTCCACCTAGCTCGGTCTGACAGATTCGCTCATTCCTAGGACATGTTGGCTTCTACCGAAGGTTCATTAAAGACTTTTCCAAGCTTTCCAAACCCTTGACCGACCTTCTAGCCAACGACGCCATATTCCACATGTCTTCTAATTACATCCAGGCTTATCACACCCTCCGGGACTTAGTCTCTACCGCACCTGTACTTCAACCCCCAGACTGGTCCCAAGACTTTGAGATTATGTTTGACGCATCAGATTTTGCCATAAGCGCTGTCCTGGGACAAAGGCAAGATAAGAAGCCCATGGTGATCTACTACGCGAGCAAAACGTTGGATGAGGCACAACGAAATTATACGGTCACAGAGAAAGAGCTGCTCACTATAGTCTTTGGACTTGAAAAGTTCTGATCGTACTTGCTGGGATCCCACGTGACGATTTACACTGACCATTCAGCCATCTGGCATCTGTTGGCCAAGAAGGATGCAAAGCCCAGGCTCATCAGATGGATCCTGCTTTTGCAGGAATTTGACCTAGAAATTCGAGACAAGGCCGGATCAAAGAATGTGGTGGTTGACCACTTGTCTAGACTTCATCCAGACCACATTGGACCCTCCCTACATCTATCTGATGCCTTCCCTGATGAACACATCCTGGCTGTGTAAGACAAGAAAATGCCATGGTATGTTGACTACGTCAATTACTTGGTTGTAGGACAAACCCCACACAGCTGGTCCAGACAGCAATGGGACAGGTTCTTGGCTAAGGCCAAGCACTATTTCTGGGATGATCCCATGCTGTTTCGCCTCTGTGCTGACCAGATTATCAGGAGGTGTATCCCTGAAGATGAAGTTCAAAGTGTGCTTTTCTTTTGTCATGACCAGGCTTGTGGTGTCACCCCTCCTTTCTTCTTTTCCCTTCAGGCCGTCGTCTGATTTCCAAATCAGACGACTTAACTACCTGTTGCTACAGTCAGCTTCCTTCTTCTTCCGCGGGTCTTCTTCTTCGCCTGTGCCTGCACACTTCAGAGTTTTTCGTCAGAGGCAAAACCTACTCTACCCTCCCCCCCGCGTCTCTCTCTCTCTCTGAAACCACTCTTGGGAAAGCTCTCCCAGAGCTGTCGGGTAACCGGGTTCGGGTCAGGCCCGGGTCCAGGCCCACTGGCGTGCGTGGTGGGCGAGGAGTGCAGGTCAGTCTTAAGTCGGGTCGGGTCGGGTCAGGTCCGCGGGGCGTGAGCGCGGACGAGACCGGGTAACCGGGCGGGTGAAGGGGACCTCACCCCGTGTGCTGAGGCAGTAAGCCTCCAGCACTTTTGCATCTTATGTCGCTGCGACTCTTCAGGCTTTTCCGAGGTGGGACTAAATGTCCCACCTCAATTGCGCGCCTGCAGCGGGGAAATCAGCAGGAGATTGCGGCGTCACGCGAAGCTTTCTGCCTTAGCTGCGAACCTGGTGTTTTGCCAAAACGCCTCGCAAGGCCTGGGAGTTGAATCTGGGCGTGGCGCTGAGCGTGGCGCGCCTGTAGCTGCAGGCGGAAGCAGTTCCTCCTGCGCGGCAATGGCGGCGGAGGTCGGGTGGCCTGTTCACAAGAAAACGGCCTCTCGGCCTAATCAGAAAGTGCCAGGAGCTTCGCCAGGGTGCGGCGAAGCTCGTGTGGGTGGTGGCGAGGCGCGGGGCGGCGTGCGAGGGCTGCCCTAGGTCGGACTGTGGGTCGGAGGATGGGTCTGTTCGGTGGGGTTGCAGAGGGTGATGTGGGGGAAGTGGCAGGGCGGGGGTTGATCAGGGTGAGGAGGCGGAGGTCCTGCGGTGGTCGGCGAGCCGTGTGGGTTGCTGAGGTGATGGGAGCGGCTCGCCGGAGGATGGCCGGAGGCGGAGAAGGTGAGGGTGAACAGGAGCGGTCGAGGGTTTAATCAAATAAAAGACAGTGAGGAAAAGAAAGAGGGGGAGATGGGGAGGAGTTCTGACCTAGCTACGGAGACGAAAGGGGCCGGGGCAGGGCGACAGTCGTATCGACTGTCGCCGGAGAAGAAGATACCCAGGGGAAAGGGCGGCGGCGAGCAGAGGGCTGGAGAGGTGCCAGCTGGGTTCGGCGTGGCGCAGGAAGAGCAGGGGAGGAGGTCTCTGCTGCTGGTATTGCGACAGAGCGAAGAGGAGGAGGAGGAGGAACCGCCGGAGCTGGTGGGCGTCTGCCGGAGGGAGAGGAGAAGAAAGTTGGGGGTTTTCTCCGTCAGACCCGAGCTGCCCCGGTCGGTGGAGCAACGGGGGGTATTTATAGGGATCAAACAGGGAGGAAGGCGGAGGGAGACGACGTGTCTCCCTCGCAGGAGGATGGCCGGAAACAAGAACCCATACCGTCCGTGCGTTCGCACGGCCGGTATGGTGGGTTACAACGACCAGGGGGGTGTCCCTGCGACGGCTGACGACGCAGGGCACCCCCGGTTTACTTGCCAGGTCCCCCACCTCACCCTGCGCGGCGCCATGCTCCGCGCAAGGTCGCCGGAGCATGGTGCTGGCAGGTTTTGCAAGGGGGACCTGATTGCAAAGAACGAAGGAGAGTTAGGGGCCAAAATGCGAGGGTTCAAAAGTTGAGGGCCAAAGAGTAAATATATGAGGACCAAAGTGTAAAGTCGGTCAAGGAGGTTTCTTCTTAGGCTCAAGCTTTTATACATGACTAATTAGGACCTAAGGAATCTGATGGTGAATTTCATTTCCATATTAAACCTTGTTTGACCGGTCAATTTATGCAAAAACCCAAATTAAGTTATTAATTGGGCATGGTTCTCAATGTAGGTCAAAAAGGGTTCTGAAGGCCAAATTGAAGGCTCTAAACCCTGGAGATTATTTTTCTATGAATTTTAGAGGGTTTATTCTATTTTTACTTTGCCTCGAACCTTGTGAATTGAAGTGGGTTGTTTTAGGGTTACAGATTATCATTTAGTTTCTTGGAATTGCTGTAGCCCTTGCTAGATCATTTTATCCCACTCTTATTCTTATTAAGCTGCTTTGACCTATGTTTGGGCCCTGAATTACCCTGTATGCAGATTATACTGGTAAAATTGCATTTTTACCCCTTATGACTTGTTTTCTTCTCAAACTCAGGATTCTCTGAGTTAAGCCTTTCCTTGAGATATGTAGGAGCTTTTATCCTTTGTATTAGGTCAAAATGAACTAGTTATGGCTCATGATGAGGTTCTCATCATACCCCCATGCCTAGCTTTTGCTAGTCCCTTAGCAAAAACTTAAGGTTTCAACCCTTGTTCTAGACCATGAAGTTTTTAATAGTTTTAGATAAGTGCCTTTTTCATTTGAGCATAGATTAGGTTAGAATGCTGATCATAGGCCTAAAAGGTACTCTAGTACTAATCAAGATCCAAATCTGTCTAGCCTTAGCCTCAGTCTTTTAGCAAAGGTTTTTAAGGCCCACAAGAACTAACCTAAGGTTTATTGGACTTCGTGGTTAAAGCACCCGTGCTTGAAATGATTTTAGCCCTGGCTCAGTTCGCAGTGCATTTTGTAAGAGAGAGATAGAAAGTTTTTCTGTTTGGAGAGTTTTCTCTCTCTTTTTCTTTTTAGTTCTAGCCTAGGATTGGCTTTTCAACACGGTCTGTATCAGATTCCTTGCTCCCATCATCAATCCTCAAGGGTTCCTGGCGATCGATGCTTCGAGATAGCACCGCCCATGGCAACCCCCGGAACCCTGGCTATTGAGATTTCGAGATAATCCCATCCATGGTATTCCGTGGCCGAATCCAGCAATTGACACTTCGAGATAATGCCATCCATGGAATCTGAACCAGCAGAGTGCTTACATGCCCCCAGTAGGATATGTAAATATCCTAAGAGACAAGAACCGAGGAGATGATATTTTGTTACGCATCTTCGAGGGGATTTCCCGCCTCTCCGCGCTGGGAACTCGTCCAAATCAACTTGTGTTGATCGGCCGCTCCTATTCTAGGTGTTCTTTTCAGAATTTTGCGACGCTTCTGCGTGATTCTGATTTTTACGCTTACTGAACCAGGCTGTGTGTGAGATTAGGGTGCTTAGGTTACTGAGTCCCGTAAACCAAAAATTAGTTAACGAGGCCGAATACTCCCTAAGCCTTAGACCTGATACTTCAGCTTTTCATTTTCCTCAACCTCTTGAGGAGTGTCCAGATCTTAATGGGTACTAAGAGTCTATTCAAGAATGCCTAAGGTTTGCATTCTTACTAATCTCATTGTGCACTTTTCAGTTATTTTCTTGAATGAGGTCTAGAACTTAGGTTAATTCCTTAGTTCCTTACTAATGACTATCACCTTTTCTTATAATTTTGTGCTCCTTTTTCATTTTGTTTTTCTTCTCCTTCACAAAATTTCCTTCTCCTCTTTTCCTCTTATTCTTTTTCAAAAATTTTTTAATTTTTATGGTGTTTTTGGCATATGTGAATTTTTTTGTTTGAAACCTTTTCTTACAAGTTTTTGTACTTTCCTACCCCCCCATGCCTAAGATTTGCAATGTCCTCATTGTAACCTAGGGGTTTTTATTCAACTAAGTTCATACATTAGGATAGCTGTTTTGATGAATCTCTGATGCAAGCACCTGAGGTGGAGTTGGCTGTCCTAAAGTGTGAACTTCAAGTGCAAAAAGCTGTCAGAACAAGTTTCAGGTTTTCAAAGAGAATGACGGGCTGCCTCCCGTTGAGCGCTAAATTTGATGCCTTCAGCCAAGCGGGAAATGCGATGGAGAGGGGATGGTCAAATCAGCAGAGTTTTGTAAGACAAGCACCTTGATTAAGAGCCTGGTTGGTCCAACCAGGTGCTTGTTCAGATCAACAGGCTGATGATGCAGCCCAAACCCAATCAATCTGGTGGGTTGATAGATGTGGATAAAAAGGTGTGGAACCCACCATAAACTATGAAGCTCAAATAGATGTGGAAGTGTAAACGCAGGGTTTGGCTGAGTCGAATCAGCCTGGTCAGAGTAGGAACCCGTAGAATAATCAATGAATGACGCGGAAACCCTACAGGGGTGATCAGAGAATGATAGAGCATGGTATGTAGTCTGATCAATGTTCGAAACCCGATGTGGAAATGCAATCGGCTTGGTGAGAGGTGAATCTGAATAGAAATTGAGTCCGGTTGCAGGTTGAGGTTGGGAAGAGGTTTTGATTCGTTCTGTGTGTGCGGATGAGGTGGCCATTGTGTACGAGGGCTCTTCTAGAGACGGATGATAGGTGGTTTCCTGTAGAGAGTCCTCTGGGTAACTATCAAATGCCGGAAGAGTGTCTGTAGGATGAAAGAAATCGGATTCGAGAAAAAATTTGGATTCTGGGTTACAATCACTCTTGGCATTTTCTGTTTTTGGTTCCTGAGGATCGAAAAGGAATGATTCTGTGTTATCAGTGATCTCGGGAATCAGGACCTCAGAGTCGGAGTCAGAGTCGTGAGAACTGAGGTCGTAGATAGGCCTGGCGTGTTCAGGAAGGGGAATCTCTCCGCAATTATAGTCAGATCTGAAATTGTCGGAGAGTTGGCGAAAATGATCATGAATTCCACCACAGCACAAATCATCAGATGTGGAATCAGCAGCCTGACTGGGTTCTAGCCTATATGTCACTTCTGGGCTCAAAAAGATGTTCTGTTCAAGCTCTAAGCTGGTAGGATAGACCCCATTAAAACCTTGCTCATCCAACTCCTCAGTTTCTGTATCATAAATTGGCATGTTTTCTGAAAAATCGATCATATTTCCTGAGGATGTTGGAGAGGGATATTCATCAAATAGAGGCCCGGAATCATATTCTGTAAAAATTTGATCTTTCTCATAAGGGGCCTCATAATCTTCCCAATAAGTTTCAGATCTAGGTTCTAGGCTTAGGATGTGGGTAGAATTATTAGAACCTAAGTCCGAATAACCTTCGAGGGTTACCTTATCAAAACAAGGGGCGGAATTTATACCCTCCAGAGGTTCAATTCTAATATTGTTATTGCAGGAGTCTTGGAGTTCTAAGCTTGGTGATTTATGGCCTAGGGTTGGCTCAGCATTGTGTTCTCCTGCAACTTCCCAACCTATTTTAATGCTATCTTCTATTTGGGTTGGGAGTCGACAACCACCTTGTGCCTCAGTCCCGAGGTCTGGGAAACTGGATTGATTTTTAGTACTGTTCCAAGATGACTTATCCTCTATTTCTGGTGTATACGGGTATTTTTGGTTGATAGTTTTTTCTAAAAGTCTCATCATCTCTACCCGTTTTATAAGGGCATCTTGGTGTTGTTTCCAAAGTACAGGATTTGTCAAGCATTGAAGGTATTCAGATTGGTGTAATTTTTCTATCTCAATGTATCCTGTCATGAGCATATCTCGGGTTGATCCTTTTGAAATTTCAGTCAATAGAATTTGGGCACAGTTTATGATGAAAGCTGTGGTTGTTGGGACATCAACCTGAATGTTTTCTACTGGTGTTGAGGGTTTGATTTCATAGATTTCAAGGGCTTCCTCAATCATCTTATCTTTCATGGATCTCAGATATTCAGGTTTTTTGAATGGTAGTCTTGCTAGGTAATTAGGCTGCATAATTGGATCAGGTGGTGGAATCAAGATATAGAATCAAAGTTTGAATCGAGATGGAAGAAGGGGATTTTGTTCAGAATCAGAGGAAAGAGGGGCTATGTGAATGATTTCTGCAAAAACAAAGGAGCCGAGGCTTAGCCTCGGGGAGAGTGAATTTCTATAGGAGGTTTCAAAGACCTTCTGAAAAATACTAAAGGACTGGATGAGATAAGCAGGTGCTGGACCCAATCAAGACACCCAAAAAATGTTGGGTGACTATAGAGGTTCGGGGCAGATGGACCCCTTGATCAGAAAGATCGTCCACCTGAGAATTACCTAGGCAGCCAGAGAGGGAGAGTCCCATGAAGACCCCTACACGGTAGAGCGTCCCCACGGGTTACGGGGTTTCCCCCACCCGACCTCTCTTGTCACTGCGGTTCCAGGTAGACCAGAACGGAGATCTTGACCTCTTAAGTCTACCAATTTTAAGATCAGGGTGCTTAAGGTTTCACTTGAACTTTAGTCTTTTTAAGTGCAAAGAGTGACCTAATTTAAGGTTGGTTAACCCAAAGGGGTCAACTTTACCTCTTGTTTTCTTTGAGAGCTTTTTGGGTCCTTTCTTTTAGGGTTCAAGTGTTTAGAGAGAGCCAATTGTTTAGGATTTTTCTTGTTAATTATTTTCAATCAATGGCTTGGGCACACCTCTTTTGGATTTCCTCAATTCTTGATCAAGGGGTGTGTCTCTACTGAAATCCTAATGTTTGACCTTATGTTGGCTCTACTTGGTCCATTTAACTCTTTGTTGGGCAATTAGGGCTCAAGCAAGAATGTGTTAGCCCTTAAATACCCTTAATAGTGTGCAGGAGTGATGAGTTGAAAACATGCAACTCTTTATGGTTACTAAGTATGGAAGACAGGTTAGCCCTATATTGCTTGTTCTTTTCTTTTCTTCCTCTTTAGAGTTTAGGGGTTAATAGTGAGAGGAAAAATTTACCTGTCTTCGGAATGGTTGTCGTGTGGTTGCTTGTCTTCTTGAGTTCCTGTAGCTGCACAAAAGAGAGGAGATTATCAGAAATTAAAAGAAACAGGAATGTTTACCTCTAGAATAGCCGTTGCTCCCCGGCAGCGGCGCCAAAATGAAACGGTTGGCTCGGGATAACCGGGTTTTATTGTTATAACGTTGTAGTATAGCCAATTATTACCAACATTTCAAATATATAAATTTTTTACTCGGAAAATAAAAGAGTTCCCGAGGTCGAACTCAGGGAGCAAGTTGTATTCTAGAGATATACATATTTCTTTTACAAAATAAAGAAAGAGAGAGGGAAAGAATTTGTTGTTCTCTTTGTTTTCTCCTCGTGATGTTCTTCTTTCTTTCTTTCTTCAGATCTCCTACTTCTTTGTTCTGCAGAGGTGATGCTCCTCTTTCTTTCTTCAGATCTCCTTCTTCTTCTTCCTTGGTTTCTGTCTTGGCCTCTCTTCTTCTTTTTCTGCAGTCTCTTCTGTGAAGGTTTCTTCTTCCTTGGCTCTGCTGTACTTCTTCTCTGCAGCCTTTCCTCTTCTTCTGCCTTGCTCAGCCTCTTCTTTAGAGTTTCTTCTTGTTTCTCCTCCCTGCGGCTAAGTGTCAGCTTCTTCTTTTCTTTTTCAGCCAGGGACGTCACCCCTCCTTTCTTCTTTTCCCTTCAGGCCGTCGTCTGATTTCCAAATCAGACGACTTAACTACCTGTTGCTACAGTCAGCTTCCTTCTTCTTCCGCGGGTCTTCTTCTTCTCCTGTGCCTGCACACTTCAGAGTTTTTCGTCAGAGGCAAAACCTACTCTACCCTCCCCCCCCGCGTCTCTCTCTCTCTCTGAAACCACTCTTGGGAAAGCTCTCCCAGAGCTGCCGGGTAACCGGGTTCGAGTCAGGCCCGGGTCCAGGCCCACCGGCGTGCGTGGTGGGCGAGGAGTGCAGGTCAGTCTTAAGTCGGGTCGGGTCGGGTCAGGTCCGCGGGGCGTGAGCGCGGACGAGACCGGGTAACCGGGCGGGTGAAGGGGACCTCACCCCGTGTGCTGAGGCAGTAAGCCTCCAGCACTTTTGCATCTTATGTCGCTGCGACTCTTCAGGCTTTTCCGAGGTGGGACTAAATGTCCCACCTCAATTGCGCGCCCGCAGCGGGGAAATCAGTAGGAGATTGCGGCGTCACGCGAAGCTTTCTGCCTTAGCTGCGAACCTGGTGTTTTGCCAAAACGCCTCGCAAGGCCTGGGAGTTTAATCTGGGCGTGGCGCTGAGCGTGGCGCGCCTGTAGCTGCAGGCGGAAGCAGTTCCTCCTGCGCGGCAATGGCGGCGGAGGTCGGGTGGCCTATTCACAAGAAAACGGCCTCTCAGCCTAATCAGAAAGTGCCAGGAGCTTCGCCAGGGTGCGGCGAAGCTCGTGTGGGTGGTGGCGAGGCGCGGGGCGGTGTGCGAGGGCTGCCCTAGGTCGGACTGTGGGTCGGAGGATGGGTCTGTTCGGTGGGGTTGCAGAGGGTGATGTGGGGGAAGTGGCAGGGCGGGGGTTGATCAGGGTGAGGAGGCGGAGGTCCTGCGCTGGTCGGCGAGCCGTGTGGGTTGCTGAGGTGATGGGAGTGGCTCGCCGGAGGATGGCCGGAGGCGGAGAAGGTGAGGGTGAACAGGAGCGGTCGAGGGTTTAATCAAATAAAAGACAGTGAGGAAAAGAAAGAGGGGGAGATGGGGAGGAGTTCTGACCTAGCTACGGAGACGAAAGGGGCCGGGGCAGGGCGACAGTCGTATCGACTGTCGCCGGAGAAGAAGATGCCCAGGGGAAAGGGCGGCAGCGAGCAGAGGGCTGGAGAGGCGCCAGCTGGGTTCGGCGTGGCGCAGGAAGAGCAGGGGAGGAGGTCTCTGCTGCTGGTATTGCGACAGAGCGAAGAGGAGGAGGAGGAGGAACCGCCGGAGCTGGTGGGCGTCTGCCGGAGGGAGAGGAGAAGAAAGTTGGGGGTTTTCTCCGTCAGACCCGAGCTGCCCCGGTCGGTGGAGCAACGGGGGGTATTTATAGGGATCAAACAAGGAGGAAGGCGGAGGGAGACGACGTGTCTCCCTCGCCGGAGGATGGCCGGAAACAAGAACCCATACCGTCCATGCGTTCGCACGGCCGGTATGGTGGGTTACAACGACCAGGGGGGTGTCCCTGCGACGGCTGACGACGCAGGGCACCCCCGGTTTACTTGCCAGGTCCCCCACCTCACCCTGCGCGGCGCCATGCTCCGCGCAAGGTCGCCGGAGCATGGTGCTGGCAGGTTTTGCAGGGGGGACCTGATTGCAAAGAACGAAGGAGAGTTAGGGGCCAAAATGCGAGGGTTCAAAAGTTGAGGGCCAAAGAGTAAATATATGAGGACCAAAGTGTAAAGTCGGTCAAGGAGGTTTCTTCTTAGGCTCAAGTTTTTATACATGACTAATTAGGACCTAAGGAATCTGATGGTGAATTTCATTTCCATATTAAACCTTGTTTGACCGGTCAATTTATGCAAAAACCTAAATTAAGTTATTAATTGGGCATGGTTCTCAATGTAGGTCAAAAAGGGTTCTGAAGGCCAAATTGAAGGTTCTAAACCCTGGAGATTATTTTTCTATGAATTTTAGAGGGTTTATTCTATTTTTACTTTGCCTCGAACCTTGTGAATTGAAGTGGGTTGTTTTAGGGTTACAGATTATCATTTAGTTTCTTGGAATTGCTGTAGCCCTTGCTAGATCATTTTATCCCACTCTTATTCTTATTAAGCTGCTTTGACCTATGTTTGGGCCCTGAATTACCCTGTATGCAGATTATACTGGTAAAATTGCATTTTTACCCCTTATGACTTATTTTCTTCTCAAACTCAGGATTCTCTGAGTTAAGCCTTTCCTTGAGATATGTAGGAGCTTTTATCCTTTGTATTAGGTCAAAATGAACTAGTTATGGCTCATGATGAGGTTCTCATCATCCACATGACTTGATGATGCCCTGTGGGCATACAGGATCGCTTTCAAGACCCCGATAGGCATGTCGCCTTATCGCCTGGTCTTTGGCAAAGCCTGCCATCTTCCTATCGAATTGGAACACCAGGCTTACTGGGCTGTCAAGCAATGTAACATGGATCCCCAGTTTGCCGGTACACAGAGGACGCTCCAATTATCTGAGCTCGAAGAAATTCGTCGGGATGCTTTTGAAAATAGTCGACTGTATAAGGAAAAAATGAAAGCCGTCCACGATCGACTCATTCATAGAAAAACCTTTGAGCCTAACCAGCAAGTCTGGCAGTTTGACGCCCGCCTAAAACTCTTCCTGGGGAAACTCAAGTCTAAATGGACAGGACCATTTCGGGTGGTTAAGCCCTACTCTAATGGGGCGGTTGAAATTGCTAATCCTAACACTAGGCACACTTTTACAGTTAATGGCCAAAAATTGAAGCACTTCCTGGCCCAGGTTCCCCAAAAAGAGAGTGTCACCCTCGTTGAGGGATGACACAGAGCACTGCCCAGCTGGAGGCATTAAACTCAATGCTTCCTGAGAGGCAACCTAGAGGATTCAGACTGATCCGGTATTTTACGTCACTCAGGTACTATCTTTTTGAACCCTTATGCATCCATGTACTTGCCAATGAGGACATTGTCGTTAAGCATGGGGGGGTGGTAAATTGCATAATCCTGAGCTCATTTAATCAGTTTGAATAAAATAAAAGAAAATTGAATTTAGGAAGAAAACTTAGGCATTAGAAACTTGTCAATAGTGGGAAATAATACAAAAAGAACTTAAACACTTAGACTTTTCAGGCCTTTAGGCTTAATCAGCCCTGGTGTCCGTTCAAATATGGATTTAGCTTCGAATCCTTGAAGCCTTAAGCTATTCTAATCCACCTACTAAATAAGGTGATAAGTATACGACTTATCAACTCACCCTCTAACTCAGAAAAACTTTGAGTCTAAGCATCTGCACACATTTTTGCACAGACTCACTTCTCGGAGATTTTGACAGAAATTGGGTAGCTAATGAACTCTCTAGGGTGGTATGGCTAGCAAGTTGTCATGGGTAACAGCCCATTGGCAAGTTGTCCAGAACCTAGCCATGAGACCATTTCTTCTTCATTGCCTCTAAGTACATTTGAGATCAGGAAAGCCACCTACGAAAAAAAAAAGGAGAAGAAAAGAAAATAAACTACACTTCACCGCATAAGTATGGCTGGCAAGTGATCGTGGGTAACAGCCCATTGGTCGGTTGTCCAGAGCCCAGCTCAATAACTACACAAAAAGAACCAAAACACTTAAGGAAGAAGCGGGGAAGTAGTACAAGCCGGGGAGATATACATTGGAAAAATCCTTGTATTGACCCCAATTAAAACAAACGTAGGGAGAAAGCTACAAATCGAACAAATACACCTTCAGGAAAATATATTTCCTCTTCCGGTCACTTAGGGGTGTAGAAACCCGAAGTCTGTCTGAATTACCGTTAAGTGAGTCTATCACAATCTTCACACCAAAATGCTTAGCACTTAGGGTTTTGACCGAGTTTTGAGTGGGTTGGGTAGCTGTAAAAAGTTACCAACCCACACTGAATTCCGAAAAAAATTATATATATATATATATATACATATACATATGTATAGTTATATACATTAAAGCAAGGATTCGGGCGATTCGTATTTTGGCAGACACCCGGGCACTGCTTAGTCTTTGTAGATTAAGATCTTGGTATATTTCCTCCTATTGACAAGTGACGAAGTGTCTAAGCAATTACTTCTTAAATTCTGAAAGAAAATAAAGGCTAGAATAAACCTTGCTAGGGACTAGCAAGGAGTAAGCATGGGGGTATGATAACACTGCACATGGGGGTGATAATTCTGTTAAATAGGGCCCATCTTAAGAATAAAAGGCACAACATAAGTAGAATGGGAGCATTGCATGCATCATGTACCAAGATTGCTTATAAAATTGTATTAATGGCCATTTGTGTAAGCACTTGTCAAAGCAGGCCTCAGATGAGTAATCAGGCCGCACGGATGGATTCAGAACGACGAACGGAGTCCAACAGACTCAAGATCGGCCAAATCCGACATCTGGAGCTCCTACAATGGGCCCAAGAAGTTCTGATCATTGATCTGGTGATCAACGGCCCTCGTTGTGCCACGTCACCCCTTCTCCACCGCACGCCACTCTTCCTTCAGCTGAGATCAAATCTCGGCCATCGATCTTCTATCGGGCGGCCGAGAACCGCGCGCCCGCCCGCAGTCGCCGCGATAAAGCACGGGCGTGGTGCAACGGTTAGCATGCACGCCCGCACACATGCGACACGGGTTCAAGCCACGTGGTGCGGAGAATTAAAGACGAAGGAGCGCACGGCGAAATTGGGCCGCCCGATCAGTAGCGAGCGGCCGTTATCGCACCACGTGGAGCGCCCTCAGATCGTGAGCGCTCACGATTGCGCGCACGTCGGGTGATGACGCCCGCGCACACGCACGCCTGAGGCGCGAGCCGAGCGCATCCAAGGGAAGATCTTAGCTATCCGATCTTCGATCGGACGGCTCCCATGCAACGGCCGCGGATCGAGCGTGAAGAAGAACGGCGTGGGCGGTTGACCGGTGGGTTGGAGGGCTTCACCGACGCTTTTGGAATGGTTTTAGCGACGTCCCAGACGTTGCTAAAGCCCCTTCTTCTTTTAGAAAGCCCTTAACCCTATTTAAACCCTCTCCAACCACTCATTCAAGGCATTCACTTCCCTTGCAACTACTCTACCCCTCTCTTAGCTAGCTTTAGGCCCTCTTGTAATCGTAGGAGACGACGAGCCACCGATGGAGCCTCCACCGCCGTGGCTGCCTCGCCACTCTCCCCTCTTTTCTCTCTCTTTCTTTCTTTTAAGCTTTCCTTTACTTTTGTTTGAGCATGTATTTAATGTTGTAAGTTATGAACTAAAGCTGCATGATTAATGAAGTACTTTCCATTCAGTTGTTTATTTTAATTCCTACTTAAGTTGCATGATCAAGCAAGAAACAACTCTAACCCTAATCTCTCTCTCTCTATCTCTCTCTTGCTTTTCAACCCGCACCTTTCGCAAACAAAACTCCGTGCTTTCCGTGACAACAAGTGATAAGCAAAATCCGGTTTTCATGCCTCCCTGAGACCGACACTCGGACTTACCTCCGTTCCTTTACTTTAAAACCGACGTTGGAAGTGCGACTATAACGACACTTCTTAACACATACGCACAAGCGCACGTCAGTTATAATAGTAATTATATTTACCACTAATGTTAATTGTCATTTAACAAAAATATTATAGTGTCATAAGTAACAATTGCCGCTAAATCGAATGCTATAATGGAAATTATATTTGTCACTAATATTAATTGTCATTTGATAAAAATATTATAATGCGATAAGTAACAATTGTCACTAACTCAAAGACAATAGTGGCAACTATATTTGTCATTAATCATAATTGTCATTTAACAAAATGTTAGAGTGACATGTATAAAAACTTACCACTAAATCAAAGGAATTAGTGGTAAATGTAATATATGCCACTATCTAATTGCCACTAAAGGCTATTTTTTGTAGTGTGAGATGCTTTTATTTGGTGGAAGTGCATCCATTTGTATCGAGGTGCTTATTATTAGGTAGGGTGTATATATTTCTCTCCTTTTAAATTTTTACAAAGGCCATATATAATTTTTTAACTCTAAATCTTTTCTGTAAGTGAGTGGCACATCCTTCATCCTTTCAAGAACCGCATCGTAGAGATCCTTGGGGTAAAAAAGATACGAATTTGATCCCAATGATTTCTGTGTTTTCAGGGTTTCAGATACCTGTAAGTCATTCTAATGTGCGTGAATTTTGGATGACTTAGCTTACTTAGCTCTCAAACCAAAGAGTGGATAACAAAGCCTTATACTTTCATACTCATAGACCATTGGTATCAACTAGCAAGATCCATCAAGACATAAACCAATCCTAAATCTAGCGGATCGTCCTCGACTAATTAAGCTAACCATAACCTGCAAGGCCTTATGATTTAAGGTTCTAAATTAACTTCTTTATTTGATTAACTCTAAGTATCTAATTTTTACTCAACTTATTTTGATACAAAAATAGAAATTCTATGAAGCAAAACAAAACGACATAACTTAGCCTTATTGATTAAAAAAGTTAGAAGTCAACCTCACACTACTAAAAAAAATTTAATTTTGATCATGAATATTTAGTTATGAGATAAAAAATAAACTATGATCATATCTACTGATAAAAAAGATTAAAGAACTTTTTAAGACATCAGACATTTCATCCCGATTCCAGAACATTAGTAAAAATCGATTGGTCACGGCTCCAAATCGTTACCAAAACCGCTAGGAATGTGTTTTTTAAAAAGAAAAGAACAATAGACAGCTCATCCCCTCTCCTACCCGCTCCTAAGTGCCTCCCAAACGCCATGTCTCCTCCAATCCTCTCCACATACTCACCAGTCCTCGGGGGACGCTTCTGTGGATCAAGTAGGGGGTCTTCCCTGGGAGGAGAGCGACTACGGGCGCACGATCCTACTGGAACATGATGTGGGAGACGCACGGGCACGGTGAGAGGGTTGAGGGTACGAACGCAACCACATCTTGTCAAGATCGCCGCCGCCGCCCGGCATCCGTCGACCTTCCTCCCACCACCTGTCCCCCCGCAGCCACTGGGGAACTCCAGCTCCTCCTGCATGACCCCCAACACCGTCAACGCCACCGCCGCTGCCACAGAATGCCGCTCTTCCTGAAACGCCCTCAAGGCTTTCTTTAAGAATAAGCAGTACCTCTAGGCTGACCTCCAGATGTTCGATGAAATGCCCTAGAGGGACAACTACACATATGGATACTTTAGGTAGGGAAAGTATAAAAGTTTGCATACTCGATTCCCTCCATGTGCTCATGGGTTAGTCATATGCTGCCCCATGTAGTAGGCACTTCATATGTTTTTCCTTATAAAGAATGTGGTTGTTATGGCATGCCACTGCCATAGCCCTTCTCATTCACCCCTTTTGGGTGATCTAGAAGCAACCCTATGAGATGTTTTTATGCCTTTTGATTTAAGCATCATGGGAAAGAATCATGTATACTTGTTGGTTCACTTCTTTGCGACTTAGATACCTCATCTTTCACTTGTGGACTTAGTTGACAACTTGAAAGATTGGATCCTATTAATGAAATGTGTGAAGAGGCTTAAAAGGCTGAATTCCATACTGTTATTTTAGGTTTGTGTCTTGATACTCTTCCATACCATCTCAATGTTGTGCTCAATTTCCTTTTTATGAAACTACCGCATGCCTTCAGAGATGGTAACTGAGTTAATTGTTGTTAGGACTCAGGACTGTGCAATGTCAATGATCGGAAGACATTCACTTTCTGGCGAGAAGTTGGCTTTGCAGGCCATCAACTGATGTTTGGACATTCTAAACATCAAGACGATAAATAATACTTTCCAAACAAAGTAGGCCTCAAGAATTGTGGGTTGGAGATCGATACGTGGAAATAGGTATTCTAAGCTTTCTTTTGCTTGATTTGTATTAAGAAGCTAGATAGTTTACAATTCAAGGGCATTTTTCTCAGAAAAAGTATAGGGGCTTTTTTGTTATGAGCAACAACAGATGTTGCCTTTTGTTTCTTGGCATTGTGAGGCTTCCGAGGGGTGCTTTTGGTCACTGGTAGAGTTTGCAAGCAGATTACCCCATCTTCTTTCCTTTACAAAATAGAAGATACCTCCATTCTTTAGAAATAAGGGTAAGTTCATTCAAGTTGCTGGAGGCAACCTTGCATATCCATCCAGGAACATTGGCCCTAATTTTTTCTCTTTTTATCAGCATCGGGTGAAGAGTTCTTTTTTTTAATGAAAATTATTTTTTAAAAAAACAAAAAAATTATGTTAACTATATCATATCGAAGATGGCCTACATTGTAGGGTGTTAATAATCTTCCATTGAATATTTTTTCTTTTTCCTTATATGGCAAAATAAGGATCCTTACCAAGTTTGTAGATGAAGGATCTCTTAAAGTACATTTCTTAACATCGTTAGAGTAGATGGCAGCTTCAATCACATGATTAAGTAGTCACTTTGTTTGAAATTTATCTTTCTTTGATCATATCCATTCATTTTATCGGGGAATGAAATGGACTCGAGTCCCATATTTGGAGTCATCATCTTCGTCGAGGTATGGTGAACAAAATGGCAACAGATGGTTGACAACAAGTTTGCTTTGGGATTAAAGATTAACTATTCAAGGTATTTTTTACTATCATTTTGAATTCAAAAGTTTCATGTCGCATATGCAGACTCCTAATTGGATAACGTCCATGCATCAGGTGAGAGAGAGTTAAGTGTCCTTTAGTTGGATTAAATATAAAGTGAGTTAGAATTTCCAAAGATTTTGACCCTTTCAAGCTCATTCTACAGCTTTGTTGCTATCACTAGTGAAATTCTCTCAAGTCTTCTAGTTTGTTTTTAATTGCATGCATAATTGCATTTGTACATTCTTACCTAAATTCTATAATCTTATGGTCTTATTGGTAATATTGAAATTTCATTCATGTAGGACCATCAGTTAGGAGCAACATCTGGGATTGAAATGATGTAGAGACAACATGTTTGCATTCTAAAGACAGGAAGAAGAAGCGACAAAGAAAGCTGGGGACAAGAACATTAAAAACTAGGACAAGCCTAGTCTCATTAGGACAAGCCCATGCAAATTCACCTACACTTACCCACAAACCCATGCACTAGAGACACACATACACTTGTGCACACACTAAATAAATGCAATTGCATGTGCATACATTTCACCATCTACACAGTTAACCACATGTACACTAATTGTGCACACTTATATTAGCCATACATATTTTTCCCTTATTTTATCTATGCTAATATGGGCCTAGTAGTAACTACTATATGGTATTTTTCTCTATTTTACTTGATAAGCCATTACACATCCACACAAGCCTACTCACCTAAAGCCCACTATACACCACTAATTAGCCCCACCTAACCTAAACCCTACTTAAGTCCACGTCACCCATAAGCCCCCACGAAACCACCACCTAAACCCACCCAAACCACCCTCCTAATGACCCTTATCCCTACACCACCCCTGCCTTATCCACTTTCTTGACCAAGCCTTGACCTACACCCTCATGTTAATCTAGACACTAGGCCAGAACCTTCTACCGCTTAGGTTGTACCCTAAAGTAGCCCCCTTAGCCTACACCTTTGGAACAACACACCTAGGAGGCACCTTTATAAAAGAGGCAACCCAATAGGTGCCTCCCCCCTCCATTTCCTGCATCTTCTCCACTTTAGTCTCCTCCATGAGCTTCTCCCTTAAGAGCTCATCCAACCATGGCCAACAGCTACACATGTGCCTCTTTGGTCATGGTTTCTTGGTGAAAAGGAGATAGGCTTCAAGCCAAGAGGCCACCTAATCTCTCTTCCGCCATTCTCATTTTTATTTTGTTGTTAGTTTAGTTGCTTATTTGCTTAGTCTCTACTTTCTTTACTTGCTTAGTAGAATAGTTCTTTCATTTCAAGCATTTCTTTACTTGCTTTTTAGTTTCTTTATTTTCTTAGAAGTTGGTAACACACTCTCTCACACACTCTCATTATCACACACCCACTCACCATTTCCATAATTTCACAATCACCACCACATACACTTCACTTCACCATCACTACTACACCTCCATCACACTCACACTCCATGCCACCACCTTCCCTACACTTTACTTTCACACGCACACCTTCACTCACTTGAGCACTGACCATCTCACTCACCATCACCATTACACACACACACACACCCATTAGGAGAGCCATCGCTTTAGTATGCAAACTTGTTCCTATCACCACCATCCGTATCAATACCACTTAGGTTATGGCCGTTCCCTCTCCTTATCACCGAGCACATCAAGTTAACTCAAAAGAGAACACCACCATAAAACAAACCCTAGTCACACCCAAGTATTGGATCTTCATTTCTATATCACTCACCTCTCCCATAGTGATCACCACTAACATAAGGACCAATGTACACATCATAACACATATCACCAAGCCACTTAACCTCAATCACATTTGGGATCTCCAACACTTCATGCTAACCTAGATGGCCTACTACCTAATCCTAATCATCCCATAATCACCACAACCACAACCTTTGTCTCCTCTCCTACTTGGATTCCATTTATCCAAAATGCTTCCCGCTAAACACATCATCAAGTTATGCTCATCATCTCCACTTATGTGCTTAGCGAGTGAAAAGAGTGTTGTAAATACTTGTTTAAGCTTTTGTATAAGTAGCCATGCTACAAGTAGAAGTTGTAATCAATGGGTGTGGTTCTACTCTTTAGTTGTAATGTTCTCTTCTTTCTTAATGCAAAATTAAGTTAGTTTTTGTTTTGTGAGTTGTCTTCTCTTTATTCAAAAAGATAAAAAAATTCTGCAAAATGAAAATTGTAAAAATGCTCCTCGCTTTATTTAGTTGGTGTTTGTAAGTATATATTTCCCACTTTTTCGTAAAACTCAAAAGCCAAGAAAAATATAAAAGAGAAAAGAAAAAAAATATAGTTAGCCTCTCATTTTGTTACTAAAGAAAAACACAAAAAAGAAGTAAGTGTTTAGTTAGGTTTAGGTTTAGCTTAGTCATTTACAAAGAAAAAGACGGAAAAAAATGAAAAAAGCAAAAAACCTAAAAATAAAATAAAGGAACTTAATTAGGCCTATCTTTACTTAGCCTTCCCAATTGGATTGATTGAACCTTACTTAACCTTAATCCAAATTCCATAATAATTAAATGACCTAGTGCTAAAGTGCAAAGAGCCAGGCTACAACGACAGGTAACCACTTGATTTCTCACATGTTAACGCACTAAGCCCGTCAGTAAATAATAATTGTTTCTTGCTCTAATTTTTTCAACGGTTGTGCAAGTGGAACCCTTCCTTCCATGACTGCAAGGATCTCCTCACTGCCGTACTTGGAATAGCAATTTCCTCAAAAATCTCCCCTAATTTGAGTGATCCAATATGGTTGATGGTTGGTTCTAATCTAATTGTGATGAAATCAAATCAAATTGTGAACCCGATCTCATTTCAGTCGGAGTTCACAATCAATTAAATCAATTGGCCAAGCCAATCGGTCATAGTTTTCCTTTTTATTGAGTATAGTCTATGAGTTATTTGGATTTTGGAATGATGTTGCTAAATAGATTAAATTGTATAGTCTATGAGTTATTTGGATTTTGGAATGATGTTGCTAAATAGATTAAATTGAACTTTGGTAGGGTTTCAAGCATGTGAAGAACATGTGAATTTTATTCCCTTAGGTGTAAATTCATTGGGACTGCATTATTGAGTATCTGGGATCATTAATGCCCATAAAAGAATATATAACCTACTAATTTACATAAATTTTATTTTGCCTGGTCTTCGCAGACACATGTTGACATTTTCCTCATGTAGCCTCATTGAAATCCATTACCTAAGGAAGAAAAACCACAAAGGGTTATTAAGTACTGATCAACAATATCTGAAACAAATTGCTTGGTATACCATATATAGGAACTACATTTTTTTTCCCATTTTTCAGAAGAGGGTATAAAAACTGTATTTTTACCTTTCCACAAACTGGGCAGTTGGCACTTCTCTCCTTCCACTCATATATTCAACTAAGATGGAAGTGATGGAAACACTTCTCTTTCCACAAACTAAATTTCAACCTCGTCACTGCCAACTTCCCTCCCTTGTCCTCCACCACTGCCTCTCCTCTCACCTCCTTCCTCCTCCTCCTCCTCACCACCACCAGCCTCCATGGTGAACTGCTGCCTCCCTGCTCTCCTCCTTCCTCCTAACCATAGCTCTCCTACCCATCTTCAACCCCTTCCTCCTGCCTCCACACCTCTTGACCAGCCTTCCTGATTGCCCGACCCCCCCCTCTTGGTCTCATGCCATCCTTGTATGTATACACGTATATCTATATGATTTCAATCTTTGTGTTGCAGCCATTTAATTACAAAGTAAGCCGTTACATGGATGGAAATCATACATAAACCTTTTGTTGAGTTTTTGAATCATGAGTTAAAAATATGCCATAGGATCTACCTGCAAGGTTGGATTTTAATAGGGAAATCTGAAATTTTGAAGGAAAAAATATTACCCTTTCCCTTTCACACACCTTCAGCATGGAAAAGTTGAGGAGTAATCTAGCAATTGGGCCTAGTACATTGCAACCAATCAAGTTTAATTTGTCCATGTTTGCTATTTATATGTGCCTCGATTTCTGAAATAATCACCATTGGCGGTCTTTATGTTTTACAATGGCCACATCCCTTTAAACTTGGTGTTCTGAATCAAAAGAGCCATGCAAGAGTCAATTTATGATAAGAAGAGCATCAAGCATTATTTATTCTACAATAAACCTAAGGCCCCATCACCCTTATCATCAACTGAATCAGCTACCACTTGCTATGAATTCTACATCTTTGGATATCACCTGAGATAATTTAGAATTGAGTTAGAAATTCATATACCCGAAGTTAAATTCTTGCCGCTATTGATTTATGGTTTGAAGACGAATCAACCTTATGGATACTATATTGAAGTCTAAGATTCCCCTTATCAACAATTAAATCACATTCTACTTGTTACATATACATTCATCATCTCTCTTCTATGAAACCTACCTGGTTTTAATTATGACTTGTATGGTTTATGGGTTGCACCCCACATATCCCCTTCTTTATATGTACTGAAGGTTTATTGTTAATAGATATTTTTTTTGAGGGGATATTATTATTAATAGATAATGCACCAGTATGTTTATCAAAAAAGAAGAAAAACCATTCATAATCTCTGGAGGTGCCATCTAAATTATTTCTTTGAGCTTAAATACAAAGTAAATGGAGATGAAATTAAGTTTGCACATGTAAGAGACACATTTTTTCATGATATAGCAGAAACTAAACTTGCAAGAGTTAATATATGATTAGAAAAGTATCAACATTAATTTATTCTATATTGAAAATATAAGCCCCCTTATCAACAATTAAATTTACTACCACTTGATGTGAATTCTATATCTCTGGATATCACTTGAGTTAATTTATCACACTTTTTTTTCTACTTATTGTGGCTTAATTCCACTACTTGTTAAACATTTTAGAGAAATTAAAGATAACTAGATAAGGACATCCATATGCATATCCACATAATTCACTTCCCAATTAGGTTTTTTAATCTTAATGCCAAGTGAAGGGAGCTGAAGTAAATCTCAAGTAATGGAGCAACTAGTGTACAATGCTTTAGAAATCATTGTAAAGGGGAGGCAGTGCATGGAGCCATTACTCAGGATTTTATTATGACAACTGTTTGTTCATTTTATATATGGTTAGTGCTACTGTTAGCATTTATAGTTAATGAACTTGTATCATCGTACTGCCAGGAATTTGAACCACCAATGCAGAAGACTTATACAATTGTTTACTTCCATTTAGCTGGCTCTTTGCAAGTGTAAGTAGTTTTATGTTCATGTACCTTTGGAACTATTTTTTTTAAGATTATCTGCTTGCTTTCACTATTGGTAAGTTAGTTTTCTGTAAGTCTCCATGAACCTATCTATTTCTCATATCCTATCATTTTGGAGTTTCTCATGGATCTAAATTAGAATGTCCCATTAGGCGCAGACAACCAGACTTAGGTTGTTCACGGTAGTTAACGTGAAACTTGAATGTTCTAAGTTTGTTTTAGCTTTGTAATGTAGCTAGAACAATTTCTTTGTCTGCCTACTAGCATTAGCTGGAAGCTTTATTTGATTTTGTTTTATTTAATTTTGTTATGTTTATTTCTATTCAGACATCAACAGAAGTAAATTCTTTAAAAGGCATTGGTCCATTTCATTCAATCACTCATAATTGTTCCCATATCTAACCACATGTTCCCATATTAAGAGAATGTAATGATTGTTAGCAATAATTGTAGTTAAAGCTTGCCAAAGATTGCAAGATCAAAGTGAAAGCCCTTTGCTTGTCAAATTGCCAAGTTATTTATGCTTGGCAAATAATCCCACACAAAAATAAACTTACATTTAGATGAAGCTCTTCTCAATTTATCGTACTCTCACCTCTCCAAAACAAAATAGAGAAAGATGAAAATAATATGTTAGCTTAATACTTCTGAGAGACGATAAATCAGTTTCATCTCCTGTCTGACGCAAAATTTCGTACAAGAGATATTGCCACACTGGGTACATTTAGTGTTGGAGACACCATGTGAAGCTACCAGTTTCTGTTCAAATCCCAAAACTAGCCCAAATCAAAACCAAAATGTAAATTTCATATATGCCTACAAACAATGGCAAAAAGCTTCTATCTGATTTGTGCAACTCTACTTGCATAGCATAACAAAATATGTGGATGTGTGCCCAATTTGTCGGTTAAGCAAAGTTGATTAGAGCAGGTACATAATGATAGTGCCATGCAAATGCCACTCGGGAAAGCTATTATGTTTTCTGGAGGCATATCCACAAAGTAGTCAAAGGGGTGGTTTAAGCCAAGGAAAATTATACATTTGAGAGCAGTATGAAAGCGCGACAACAACCTATAGTGAAGACTTGATCAGGATTTCTATTTCTCATATCCTATCAAAAATCTGGTTGTTAGGTAATAAATGTCAGTTTATCATCATTCTTATGCCCTAAAATAGACCTAGCTCTTAGGGTTTTAACTCTACAAGCTGGTTTTCAGGCTGCATTTAGACATTTAACTAGGATAGGCGTCGATAACTCTGCATTCAATGATGATAATTCCATCAACCAAGGTTTATCTTGAGGATATACATGTACTAATAACACACCATTATAGGCATGGGAGCACTACATGCATCATAAATTAAGATTGCTTATAAATCAATGTTTAATAGTCATCTGTACAAGTTCATGATGAAACATGCCTTAGATGAGCAATCGAACAACATGGATGGATTCAGATTGACGAATGGAATCCAACGGACTCGAAATCACTTAAATCCGACATCCGAAGCTCCCTCGACTAGCCCAAGAAGTTTTGGCTGTTAATCTGATGATCAGCAGCCCATAACGCGCCACGTGGCACCAGCTTGCCCGCATTCGCCATCCTCTCTCTTCATCGCACGATCTCGGCTACACATCTCTCATTGGATGGCTGAGGATCTGCGAGCTCAGCACCACATCGCATCTCCAACGCGTCCAAAGAACAAAATCTAACCGTTGGATCCCCATCCAACGGTCGATGTCACCCGCGCCTGGTTTCACCACTGCACCAATTTGAGGAGGCATCACAGCGATTGAATGCTCGCACTCGCAAGCAGCGGCGAGCGTTCGACTCCCGCTGCGCCCCAAATTGCACCCCAACCCGCATTGCAGCTGATTCAGGCCATTTGATTACCATCGAATGGCTCTAAGGCGGGCTATGCAGCGCGCTCTCAAGCGCTTGATGCGAATGCGCGTGATCACGCGCGAGGCTTGCGCTCCCCGCACAAGAAGCGCGATCCAAGCGCTCCCCGCTCATGCGATCGCAGCCGTTGAAGTGAAATCCAACGGTTGATGCGAGTCCATCATGTGACCGCTTACCTCTCTGTGGGCTCGGGAGGGCAACATGGCGCACCCTCAGCCACCCGATGGCGATCCGCGCCTTGGATCAGACGGTTGCGGGCGCATGAGTGCGGATTGAAGAAGAAAGTACGCGTGCCCCAAAGGACTGGTGGGTGAGGGGCTTCATTGACACTTACGGAATGAGTTTAGCGATGTCCCGGACGTTGCTAAAACCCTTACTTTGTTTGGAAACCCGTTCTTTATAAAAACCTCCTCAACCACCCCATTCAAGGGCATTCAATTCACACACACACTCTACATGCAACACTAGCCCTCTCTTAGCCCCACCAAACACTCCATACCCACCCTGGAGTTGTCAAGCCACCGACTGAGCCCCCCCTCCACCGCCGTGACCACCTTGCCTCCTCGCACTCTCTTTACTTTAGTTTTATGTTGCACTTGTTTAAGCTTTCAGCTATTGTTATAGTTGTAAACAAACTCTAATTGCATGCTATATGTTGATGATGCTTCATATATCACAGCTCACATCCTCTTAGAATTATTGTCATGTTTTAAACACGATCTCTAACCCTACTCTCTCTCTCTCTCTCTCTCTCTCTCGTTTTCTCGCAAGCAAGCAAACCAAACATCCTTATAACAACTAAAGCAACAAACTAATCCGATTTCACGCCTCCTCGTGTTCGACACTTAGACTCACCAAATCCATATCTTAAATTAAAATCGACATCGCGAACGCATACTACAATGGCATAATTAAACCAACGTGTTCCATGCGCGTTAGTTTTTGGTGCTGTTGTCGGGAAGGAAACGGATTTCTTTTGTCGCTTTTATCCCGCATTTGTATTCACATCTTCTAACTCATTTTGCTCTCTCTACTTTTTTGGTTGCAGGAACTCGATGCTTGGGCGACAGAGGAGCGCGATCCAAGATAGTGGACCAAGTGTGAAGTGCTGTGAAGATGATTGTGAGTATTACTCCACCCATTGATTGTTTACTTGCCTAAAAAAAATACAAAAAAATATAAAAATAAAAAATTATCATGGTGAATGGCTACTTGACTCACATTCCAAACTCATCACCCAACCAAAAAAAAAAAAAAAAAACACTCTAACGTTCTTGAAGAGATAATGTTTTTGGAGTGTTCTTCTTTCTTTTGAGTGGTGTTTGTGAAGCCACCATGACTTGACTTGGGTCGCACCACTCACCATAATTAAAATCAACTCACTTGGTAGAATTGCATGAACACTAGGGTGAATACACTAGGGTTGTTTTTCTAGGGCCACATCATTCTAAAGGAAATTGCTTTTCCCTGTTGTGTGTAAAACCTTGTGTGCCCACTTGAACTTTGTTTGAAAACATTAAGGAACTTCAACCCTAAAAAGCATTAAAGTAAGGACAAATAATTAAAAGACATCACGTTCTAAAATCCTTGCTTTAGAACCATGTTTTGTTAAGTGCATACACATGCTCAAATCGGTTAACTAAGAGGCACAACCTCAAACAACACCTCATCACATATCCTGAGAACAAGTACTAACCTAGCCCCTCATTACAATGGAGTAGACGTTCCCTAGGTAGGACTAGTATAAGTCTTGAAGGTGTGATTAGGTTTGCTAGGCACTTGGCCTTCATTCCCTTTGTAGAATCTGGTGTCTAGGCTGTGGGGAAGTGTCAAACGACCGTGGTTGTGGGGTCTACGGAACCGGTAGCGAAAGCCAAAGGAAGAACCTTCCCTTCAATCCCCTCGTAATCAACTTTGCCGGATTAACATTGGGAAGGGTGGTTAAGTGCTTACAGATCTGATCATTCCCTTTGAGGCTTCTAGGTCACCTAAGGAATACACTATAAGGACTAGACTTGCTTGCTTGTTTGTGCACACACTTCTCGCACTTGTCACTCTCCACATCCCTCCCCATTCTTCTCTAGTGTATGCACGGGAGACGATCACTTCATCCTGAGCTGTTTGTTTTAGATAGAGAAATCAGGAGGAGACTTGATTTTACAAGGGACATGGTTGAACCAATAATTGATGAGATCGAGGATCAACCCCAACCCAATGCTATGGCCATCATTCAGGCCCAAATCTCTGCCAACCACCACAACTTCAACAACAACAAATCCAAACCATCATGCAAGCCATACACCGATTACAAAACCCTCAGGGGCAACCCCTACTGAACCCACCTAACCCACCACAACCTCCTGAGGGCCAACCTAGGTCTCTCCATGATTTTTACGATCCGTCTGCCATTCGGATCGAGTCACATCTTAGGGTCCCGGAAGGGGGAGATGATTTTGAGCTGAAACCTAATGTTCTGAGCTTAATTCAGAGCCACTTTCATGGGAACTTAAATGAGGACCCCTTCTAACACCTTGAGGACCTAGACCAGATCGCCCGAATTGTGAAACCCAGGAACATCAACTAAGATATTATTTTGATTAAGATATTCCCTTTTTCCCTAAAAGACAAAGCATCTCACTGGCTTAGAACCTTAGAGAGACCCATCTTCACCTAGGAAAAACTGAGGCATGCATTCTTGAAGAAAATTTTCCCCATAGGTAAAACCAATGCCCTCAGAAGAGCCATTGCCACATTTACACTACAAGGTGGGGAACAATTCCATGAGGCGTGGGAAAGATTTAATGAATTGTTTAGGAAATGCCCACACCATGAGGTTCCAAGGTGGCAAATTGCCCAGATCTTCTACCATGGTCTGGACAGCAACCTGAGGAACTTTGTTGATGTCTCATATGGAGGCAACTTTTTGAACAAAGATGAAGAGAGCGCGTTTGAACTCTTTGAGTCAATGAGTGAGAATTCGCTCAACAATGCCTCCATGACCCAGTTTAATCGATCCAGTCAACCCCGTGGTGGGATCTATGAAGTGCAAGCCAATTCTAGAACGGTTGACATAGATATTATAGCAAAAAAGTTGGATCGAGTTGAGTTGGTGGACAAAAAGATTGATGAGCTGTTGAACCAAACCAGAAACTCGCTACAAACCCTCTCCTTAGCAAAGGGAGCTCACAATGTAGATTTGGTGTAGCCAATGAACCAAATACACCTGAAAGAACCCTTGACCATGTTCCAGGGAGGGACCTTTGCTCCCTCAAACCCTGATTACTCTCTCCCCTTCCCCTCGGCACCTTCTATCTTTGAAGATGGCCAAGCCAGCCAAGGTTACTCCAAACCTGACCCCTTCTCCAACACCTACAACGTCAGATGGCGTAATCACCCGAATTTCTCTTGGACGAACAAAAAATCGAACCAATTCCATAACCAACTCAGGCCAAACCCCCCCCTTATCAGCAAGGTCCACCGGTTAGACCACCCTATAGTCAGAATAGGATAGCCCCTCCCCCACAAAACCAAATGGACACGCTGATAAAAATGATGGTTGATATGAATCAGAAAGATCAGGAGGAAATGGCATTTGTGAAGGGACAGTTGAGCCAGCTGTTGGATTGCAAACAACAGGGATCCCTTCTTTCTTAGCCACAACCGAACCCGAGAAATGTGATCAACAGAGGCCCCAATTCTCAAGGGTTCCAAGCCAATCCTAGGCATGCCCACATGGTCCAGCAAGCCTCACAAACACCCCCTGGGTTTGGTGCTTCTTCTTCCTCTTCTTTTCAAGGATCTACCCATGGTCCCAGTGCCTCAGCCAACGCGGTTACCTTGAGAAGCGACACTAAAACCCAGGACCCCAAATGGCCAACCCCTCATGTGACCTCACTTCATGAGATACCCAATTCTGAGGATGAGCGGGAGGAACCCAAGGGCCTGGAGACTAACCCGATTCAAACCCAAACACCATACCCTAAGGTCTTGGAGAAAAGGAAGAAAAAGAAAGCTGTAGTTGAGAATGAGGAGCTGTTGGAGATTTTCAAACAAGTTCAGATTAATATTCCGCTCCTCGAAGCAATCAAGCATATCCTAGCTTACGCTAAGTTCTTGAAGGATGTCTGTACGCCAAAGCGTAAGCCGAGAACCCAAGCACCTAGGAAGGTAGTGCTCTCAGAACAAGCTAGTTCAGTGATATTGAGCAGGCAGCCTCTCAAACAAACTGACCCAAGAGTGCCCCTGATTTCTTGTAATATCGGGGACATGACATTTGATAGAACACTCTTGGACTTAGGTGCCTCAATCAACCTAATCCCAACTACCCTTTATCACCAGTTTGGATTTAGGGAATTGAAACCCACACCTGTGACTATCTAATTGGTTGATAGATCTGTGAAAACCTCGAAGGGGGTAGTCGAGGATGTAATTGTTTGGGTTAAGGATTTCTACTTCCCGATCTACTTTTTGGTCCTCGTCATGGAAGTCCCCTTACAGCTACAAGACACACCCATCATCCTAGGCAGACCCTTCTTACCTACGGCTAAGGCGAACATTGATTGCGACACGGGATGCATGGAAATCGCCTTTGGAGACAAGAAAATGCAATTGGATATCTTCAGGGCGGCTAAGTCTTTTGATTGTGGCTAGGTTGAGGAACACGATCTCGTGGAACCTTTGGTTGAAGAATGCCTCACTCTTAGCTCTTCAGCAGACCATCTGACTCAACCAGTTGATGACTACCTTGACCTACTCCAGCCCATGGAGGTTGACCTGTGTAGAGCTAATTACCTTCAGCAACCTCCATTTGAGGAGATTGATGTTGATCAACTCCCACCCTTCCCTTATCCATCAAATGTTGTCCCACCTACACCCGAACTAAATCCTTTGCCCGATAATCTCAAGTATGTCTTCCTGGGACCTGACCAGACCTTCCCTATGATTATCAATGCCCATTTAACTAGGGATCGAGAACTTAGGTTGACTGCAACCCTCTCTGAACATCGGGTAGCCATTGGGTGGACAATTTCTAACTTAAGGGGAATTAGCCCTACCTATTGCACTCACAAGATCTATTTGGAAGATGGGGCTTGACCTTCTCGCCAGATGCAAAGGCGATTGAACCTGAATATGTGAGAGGTCGTTAAAAAAGAAATAAAGTGGCTTGATGCAGATATCATTTACTCGATTTCCAATAGCCCCTGTGTGAGCCTCACCCAAGTGGTACCCAAGAAAGTTGGGCTCACCATGGTCACCAATGACCAGGGGGAATCCATCCCCACCCGCACTGCTATCGCATGGCGGGTGTGCATCAACTATAGGAAGCTTAATGAGGCCACCAAGAAAAATCATTTCTCTCTGCCATTCATTGACCAGATTCTCGAGTGATTGGTAGGGAAGAAATATTTTTGCTTTCTAGATGGATATTCAGGATACAACCAACTTGCTATTGCACCAGAGGATCAAGAGAAGACCACATTCATTTGCCCGCATGGCACGTTCGCATTCCGTCGTATGCCATCGCGACTTTTCGGCGTTGCATGCTACCCAATTTTTCAAAGATGGTGGGTGAATACCTAGAGGTCTTTATGGATGATTTCTCTGTATTCAGGAACTCATTCGACCATTGTCTTAGCAACTTGGAGAAGATCCTGAAGCGATGTATCGAGGTCAACTTGGTTTTAAGCTGGGAAAAGAGCCATTTCATGGTTCAGGAAGGGATTGTCCTCGGTCACATTGTCTCGCATAGGGGCATCGAAGTGGATTGAGATAAGGTTGATTTAATTTCCAAACTTCCACCCCCTAGCTCAGTCAAGCAAATTCGATCTTTCCTAGGACATGTTGGCTTCTATAGAAGGTTCATTAAGGATTTTTCCAAAGTTTCTAAGCCCTTGGCTGACCTTTTAGCCAATGACATCCTTTTTCACATGACACCTGATTGCATCAAGGCGTACAACACCCTTAGGGAAATAGTCCACTGCACCTGTTTTACAACCCCCAGACTGGTCACAGGACTTTGAGATAATGTGTGATGCATCAGATTTCACCATCGGTGCAGTCCTAGGACAAAGAAGAGAGAAGAAACCCGCGGTGATCTACTACGCGAGCAAAACTTTGGATGAGGCTCAACGGAATTACACTATCACAGAACAAGAGCTGCTCGTCTTAGTCTTTGGGTTAAAAAGGTTCTGGTTTACACCGACCACTCGGCTATCCGGCATTTGTTGGCCAAAAAGGATGCTAAATCCAGGCTCATCCGATGGATCCTACTCTTGCAGGAATTTGATTTGGAAATACGTGACAAAGCCGGTTCCAAGAACGTCGTAGCCAATCACCTGTCCAGACTTCATTCGAACCACATCGGACCCTCATTACCCTTGACGGACACCTTCCCTGATGAACAACTTCTAGCCATGCAAGGAAGAAAGCTACCCTGGTATGCAGACTTAGTCAACTATCTGGTGGTAGGACAGACTCCGCACGACTAGTCTAGACAACAACGTGATAAGTTCTTGGCTGAAGCCAAACTCTATTTCTGGGATGATCCTATGCTGTTTAGACTCTATGCTGACCAGATCATTAGGAGGTGTATTCTTGAAGAGGAAGTCCAAAGTGTGTTGTCCTTTTGTGACAACCAAGCCTGTGGTGGCCACTTCTTTGGGAAGCAAACAGCTGCAAAAGTTTTGCAATTCGGATTTTACTGGCCATCCTTATTCAAGGACGCACACAGCTTCGCTAAGACTTGCTCTTTGTGCCAGACATTAGGGACTATGACTAGAAAGGATATGATGCCCCTCTAGCCCATTTTGATTGTCGAAATTTTCGATGTTTGGGGCATCAATTTATGGGCCCCTTCCCACCATCCAACGGCTACGAGTACATATTAGTCTCAGTGGACTACGTCTCAAAATGGATCGAAGCCGTAGCCACCCGAATATATGACCATAAGGCTGTCATGGACTTTGTTAAGCAGAACATCTTCTCTTGGTTTGGGATATCGAAAGCCATGATTAGTGATGGTGGGAGTCACTTTATTCATGCCCAATTCCATGCCTTACTTAAAAAATACGTGGTTACTCACCGCATTGCCACCCCATATTACCAGCAAACAAATGGGCAAACGAGGTCTCTAATAGGCAGATCAATAATATTCTGCAAAAGACTGTGAGACTTGACCGGAAGGATTGGTCCACACGATTAGACGATACCCTTTGGGCACATGATCACTTTTAAGACCCTGGTAGGCATGTCGCCTTATCGATTGGTCTTTGGCAAGGCTTGCCACCTTCTGGTCGAGTTGGAACACCGGGCATACTGGGCTGTTAAGCAGTGCAATATGGATTCCTAGTTGGCCGAAGTACAAAGGACACTCCAACTCTCTGAGCTCGAGGAATTCCGTCGGGACACTTATGAGAACAATTGACTTTACAAAGAAAAGATGAAAGCCATCCACGACAGACACATTTATAAGAAAACCTTCGAGCCTAATCAGCATGTTTGGCTTTTTGATGCAAGACTTAAACTTTTCCTTGGGAAGCTGAGATCAAAATGGATAGGACCATATCAGGTGGTCAAACCTTATCCCAATGGGGCAGTTGAAATTGCAGATCCTAACACTGGGCAAACCTTCACAGTAAACGACCAAAGATTAAAACATTATCTTGCCCAGGTTGCCCCAAAGGAAGTAGTCACCCTCATTAAGGGTTGACACAGAGCTTCACCCAGTTGGAGGCAATAAACTCAAGCACTTCCTGGGAGGCAACCCAGAAGATTCAGATTGATCAGGAACACTGCGGCACTCAGGTGATTTCTTTATGTACCCCCTTCGCATACATTTATTTGTCAATGAGGACATTGTCTGACTTAAGCATAGGGGGTGGTAATTCGCATTCTCTGAGTTTATATTATCAGCTTGAATTATTAAAAAAAAATTAGGAAGGAAAATTTAGGCATTAGGAGCTTGTCAACTGTGGGAAATAATATGAGAAGAGCCTGAAACACCTAGACTTTTTAGGCCTTTAGGCTTAATTAACCTTGGTGTCTACTAAAATGTGGATTTAGCCCTGAATATTGATAACCTTAATTTACATTAATCTGATCAATAAAAAAAGGTAATAAGTATACGACTTATCAACCCATCCTTTGACTTGGAGGGACTTTTAGTCTAAGCATCTGCACACATTTTTGTAATAACTCACTCGTAGATTCTGACAGAAATTGGGTAGCTAATGAACCTTCTAGGGTGATATGGCTGGCAAGTTGTCATGGGTAACAGTCCATTGGCTGGTTGTCCAGAGCCCAGCCACAGGACCATTCTCTTTTATTGCCTCTAGGTAAATCTTAGATCAGGGAAGCTGCCTACTGAATAAAAAAAGAAAAAAGAAGAAAAAGAAAATAAATAAGTCACAGTTCACCTCACGACTATAACTGGAAAGTGGTTGTGGGTAACAACCCATTGGCCAGTTGTCCAGAACCCAGCTCACTAAATGCACGAAAAAGCACAAAACACTTAAGGAAGAAGTGGGGAAGTAGAGCAATCCAGGGAGATATACACTGGAAACACCCTTGTGTTGACCCCACTCAAAATAAAAGTAGGGAGAAAGCTACCGATCGGACATATACACCTTTAGGCAAGCATTTTCTTTTCCGGTCACCTAGGAGTGTAGAAACTCGAAGTTTGTTTTAATTACCGTTGAGTGAGTCTATCATAATCTTCACACCAAGATGCTTAGCACTTAGCATTTTTTTTGAGTTATAGGTGGGTTGGGTAGCCGTAAAAAGTTACCTACACACTCTCAACTCCAAAAATCCAAAAAATGAGAAAAGATGAAAAAGGAAAAAATATGTCTCTGTATATATGCTTTAAAGCGTGGACTTGGGCAGTTTGCATTTTGGTAAACACACGGGCACTGTTTAGTTTCTGTGGATTAGGCTCTTAATATATATTTCCTCCTGTTGATAGGCAACATATGTCTAAGCAATCAATTCCTAATTCCAACTGATAATAACGATTAGGATAAACCTTACTAGGGACTAGCAAGGGATGAGCATGGGGGTATGATAACTCTGCATTCAATGATAATTCTGTCAACCAGGGTTTATCTTAAGGATACATGTGCACTAATAACAATCATAATGGGCATGGGAGCACTACATGCATCGCAAATTAAGATTACTTATAAATCAATATTTAATGGACATCTGTACAAGTTTATGATGAAACAGGCCTCAAATGAGCAATTGGACCGCACGGGATTCAGATTGACGAATGGAGTCCAACGGACTCAAAATCACTTAAATCTGACATCTGGAGCTCCCTCGACTAGCCCAAGAAGTTCTGGTAGTTGATTTGATGATCAGCAGCCCATAACGTGCCATGTGGCGCCCACCTGCCCACATCCGCCACCCTCTCTCTTCATCGCACGATCTCGGCCACACATCTCCCATCGAGCGGCTGAGGATCTGCGAGCTCAGCACCGCATCACATCTCCAGCGCATCCAAAGAACAAAATCTGACTGTTGGATCCCCATCAAACGGTCGATGTCACCCGTGCCTGATTTCACCACTGCACCAATTCATGGATGCAGCACAGCGGTTGAACACCGCACTCGCAAGCAGCGGCGAGTGTTCGACTCCCGCTACGCCCATTATCGCACCCCAGCCCGCATTGCAGCTGATTCAGGCCGTCCTATTACCATCGAATGGCTCTAGGGCAAGCTACGCTGCATGCTCTCAAGCACCCAATGCGAAGGCGCGCGCTCACTGCACGCGAAGCGCGATCCAAGCACTCCCCGCTCGCATGATCACAGCCGTTGAAGTGAAATCCGATGGTCGATGCACGTCCATCATGCGCTTGCTTATCTCTCTGTGGGCATGGGAGGGTGATGTGGTGCGCCCTCAGCCACTCGATGGCGATCCGCACCTCGGATCGGACGATTGCAGGTGCATGAGCGCAGATTGAGGAAGAAGGCACGCGTGCCTCAAAGGACCGGCAGGTGAGGGGCTTCACCGACACTTATGGAACAGGTTTAGTGATGTCCCGGACGTCGCTAAAACACTTAGTTTATAAACCCCTTCTTCTCTATATGAACCTCTTCAACCACCCCATTAAAGGGCATTCAATTCACACACACTCTACATGCAACACTAGTCCTCTCCTAGCCCCACCAAACACTCTATACCTACCCTGGAGTTGTCAAGCCGCCAATGGAGCCCCCCTCCACCGCCGTGGCTGCCTTGCCTCCTCCTTGCACTTTCTTTACTTTAGTTTTATGTTGCACTTGTTTAAGCTTTCATCTATTATTATAGTTGTAAACAAACTCTAATTGCATGCTATATGTTGATGATGTTTCATATATCACAGCTCACATCCTCTTAGAATTATTATCATGTTTTAAACACGACCTCTAACCCTACTCTCTCTTTCTCTCTCTCTCTCTCTCTCTCGTTTTCTCGCAAGCATGCAAACCAAACATTCCTGTGATAACTAAAGCAACAAACTAATCCGATTTCATGCCTCCTCGTGTTTAACACTTGGATTCACCAAATCCACATCTTAAATTAAAACCGACGTCGTGAACGCATACTACAATGACATAATTAAACCAACGCGTTCCATGCGTGTCAGGCGTGCATTTCATTTTAGTTGTATTTTTAATGTGTTTACTTGAGTGTCAGGGATAGATAGAAAGTCAGATCCTACATACCTTGGCACTCAAGAAAGTAGAAGATGAAGTTCATTTTAGCTAGATTCCAGCTAGATCCAGCTCATCCCAGCTAGATCCCAGCTCATATTTAGCTTGATCAACTCATCCCTAGCTCCATTCAGCTCATCTTAGCTGAATGGTAGCTTAAGCTAGTTCACCTCAACTTCATTCAGCTCACCTCAGCTGGATAGTAGCTTAAACTAGCTAAAGACAGTTGATCCCAGCTCCATTCCAGCTCCTCTAGCTCAGAAGAGTTCACTGGAAGCTCAACCTGACTAGGACTAGCTACTAGCTAGACCTAGTCAGCTGAAGATGACCTTAACCAACTCAGGCCAGCTCAAGTCCAGCTCCCGGAGGCTCAACTCAGCTCAACTTAGTTGAGCTGAGCTACTTGACCTAAGCTAGCTACTCCAGATAGCTAGGTAATCTCCGGGAAGACCAGACCCAGCTCACCTCAGCTCATTTCAGCACAAGCTAGGTCATCTTAGCTTTGGCTTAGCAGCTGGCAAGGAACTAGCAAGCTAAGCTAGCTAAGGTAGCTCCTTGCAATTCTCTTCAGTAGCCACCAACTCCAGTGTCTCTCAAGACAGCTTCCTCCAGCTCTTCTCCTCCAAAACCCTAGCTTCCTCTACCACTCTACCCTACTCCCTAGTAGCTAAGATAGCTTAGCTTAGCTAGTCACCTCCTTAGCATCCCTACCTAACCCTAAAACCCACCTACTTAAGCTCCATCAAATACCCTAAACCGAGTCCACCTAAGCTCCCTAATCCCAATCTATCTTGGTGCCACCTAACTCACCACCTTTCAACCCACAACCACCACCAAGAGTCACCTTGATTTTGGCGCCAAAGACACCCAACTACCCTCTCCATTTTGGCACCAAAATCCCCTTCCATCTCAACCCTCCATTCAACACCTAAACCTATCCTACCCATCCAATCTTGGTGCCACCTAGGATCCCTTCTAGAAGACCCATTTTGGTGCAAAAACCAAAGGTCACCAAGGGTAGCAACCACCCATAACTACCACCTATGTGACCCTTGGATTGGTGCCAACCCTCCTTAGCCATAGGGTCACCAACTACCCACCAAAATCAATCCTATCCCTCTACTACATCCCACGCCAACCACCCTTCTCCCTTCCTATTAATACCCTCCTTAACCACCACCATAACATCATCTTCTCCCTTAGTTAGGTCCACCATTAATCCACCTATTCTCCACGCCAAGGAAGAAGAAGGAGAGAAGAAGATTAAGGGGGCAACCTACCCGCCCCCTTGGTGCCATCTTCCTCTCGTTCTTCTCCCTTAGCCACGCTAAGGAGGAGGCCATTGTCACACCTAGAGGGGACGACCAGGCAAGAGGAGGAGACTTGAGGTGGTTAATGCCCACCTTGAGGAGAGACAACCTGGAGGAGGACAACGACAGGAAAGAGCTAAGGAGAATTCTTTTTAAGTGCAGGGCGACTGCACTTGGACCAAGGGCTCTCCAAAACTTGTACAGAGGATTCTCCTTCTTTATCTTATTTTATCTTGTATTAGCTAGTGTTTTTGTTTGTTTTCATGTAACAAGCATTCCGCTACATTTCTTACAGTTGCTAGTAATACAAGTTTTATTTTGCCTTCCAATTTTCATGTTCTAGTTAGTGTGTTTTTCTTGTTATTTCTTTAGTGCACCACATCCTCTTCTAATTAGCCTAGGTGCACTTACCTAGGGTGAGCTTAGAAGAAAGGATTCCATTCTTGTCACTTAGGGTGAGCTTAGAAGTGATAGGTGTAGTTGTTAGCATACTTTCATCTTTGCATCCATTGCCTGACTATTTCTGAAAACCCTAAAATTAACAAAATCAAAAATACAAAAAGATATGTGTTGATTTGAGAGGCGAGAGAGAGAGAACCACTCATGTGATTAACAAAGTGACCTCCTTGGATGACCCTAGATACTCCACTATCTAGGAAATATAAATTTAAAAGTTGATTGCAAAGATACGCATTACAACGACATGAAAATCTGCTTTTAACAAAATGCGTATTTCCCGCATAATTAGGCCATGAAGAAAGTCTTCATTAGCCAATCTTACTGGGCCTACTCTAAGCTAAAACTAATTTGAGCTCTGTATGAATGCAACTAGACTTGAGTTACCTAAAGATACCCCAAGTGATTGAATCTCAAAAACTATGTGTAGAGTTCAGATGAGAAAAACCAAAAGTACCCAACTAAGAAATATGGCCCATCCATTAACTCTTCTGGATCCCCTTGTGTGAACATGCATCAACTAGAATGGCAATGAATTGACCTAGAAAATTTAAAGAAAGTTATGCACTCACTACAACAATATAATTATAGGATGGCTGTGAAATGGGGAAATAGGGAAAATTTAGCAATGTTCTAAGATCCCCTTGCAAACTCTGTGAGTATACATCCCTATGCTTTACCTACTTATCATGTTCTAAAGTGGTGACTTCAGATGAAAGGCATGCCATCTGACAAGAGAAAAAGTGCATATGAGAGAAGCTACATCAAAAGCCAACAACTTCTAGCTGTATTTTCTCTAGAATATGAATGGCAGAGCATGGCATGCAAATTAAAGAAAAGAGGTGAATAAGGGACACATATGCAGATGGAAAATACCAAGCCTTCTTAAATGCTTGGAAACGGGATAAATAGGATATACAATACCTTCTCAAATCCAAGGCGCAGATTCGATCCACAATGTGCTGGTGAGAGTGCATCGCAATTCCACTGTCGGATCATGGATGGATGGCGAGTATCGTGCCATTCCATCGCGATCACCCGCCTCACGCAACAAGCGTGCAAGCGAGATGCAACTGGAGCCATTTGATGTAGATCAGGTGACGCTGGAGGAGTAACGTGGCAGCGCAGATGGCGAGTGTGTGATACGTGCGTGATCACGTGTGATCACATGAGTGATGGGCGCAATTCGTGAGCGCACATGAGGCACCCTCTCAGCCCTTCATCTCAGGTTAGATGGATGACATCCACCCATGCCCTGCCAGCTACTACTACTCTACGTATGCGCTCTACGTGTGCGGTGGCTGGGTGAAGAGCGCAGCTATACGCTCGAGTGTTGTGCGTGGAGTGTTTGTTGCATGGCATTTGGTGAGCTGAGTGCCAAATGATTTTCCCATGAACTCTATAAATAGCCTACACCCCTCCCATTGCAATCCATCCCTTCCTTTACCTTCCTCTCCCTCTCCAAAGCTCTAGAACTACTCTTGAGTTAGTCCCAAGCTTGGGATGCTCCACTAGAGTACCAGAAATAATTTTTATCCCCCTCTCTCATCCCTATTCATCGAGCACCTGTGGCCATCCTCTCACCTCCATTCCAGAAGTGGATCCTCACTGCGACGCTATTTTGCCTTGTCCTCCCTTCCTTCGGCTTCGTTCTCCTTCCTCCAGCCTTTGACCACCTTCATCTAGGTGCCGTTGTAGCGAGTCGTCCCCCTAGCAGCCCTCAAGGGGGATTCCCTCTCTTCTCCTTTTTATCACTTTCTAGTGTAGATTTTATTTCCTGCACTGTTTTCTGTAGTAATCATTTGTTTAAGCACATATAGAAATTCATTTCTCTTTCTCTCTATCTCTCTATCTCTCTTTTCTTCCTTTATTTGCTTAGTAGATTAGCTAGCTTAGCTTAGATAACTTTCACCTGCTATCCTTCTTATTTAAAATACCACAAAAATTATAAGAGCATAAAGCACCAAAAATAAATAAAACCAATGCAAATTTTTTTAATCAAATATTCACCTCCTCATATTTAACTCGGGACTCACCAAGTCTCGGTTAGTTTTATTTGATAAGAAGATTTTCATGACTACGACAACGAGGTTTAAAAGCCTTGATTTTTCTCATGAATTTCCTGCTCGTCATTTTGGCTTCGTTGCAAAGGAGGCAACGGAATTTGATTTTCCTTTCCACGCGCACCAACACTTGACTTTCATCTCACTTTTCTTCATTTATTGTGATTGCAAGTAGTCATTTGAGGCAAGCAAAAGTGGTAGATTGGAGAAAAGCACTATTTGAAGGTTTTGTAAGTTTTCCCCTACTAGGTTCATTCTGCCAAAAAAAAAACTTAGATCTGAATCAACTTAGGTGTTCGCATAAATCCTAGGTTAGATTTTGCGTTGTTTGTCACCTCCACCCACCTCACCTACTTGCATAAACTAAAAATACAAGAAAAATCCTTCTTTGATTGTGGGAATTGATCTGAAATATACACACCATATACACCCACATGCTTAAGGCACACCACTTTTGTCTAATTCAATCACTTAACCGAGAATCCTATTTGTAGACCCAGTACACTTGCCCTAACTACACAAATAAGTGATTAAACAACATAATAGGCTGAAACATTTTGTGTGCCTTAACCAGTGGTGCAACAGGCCAACTGATTAAATTATTTAGGCCGCATCACTTAATATTAAAATTGATTCATCAAGTAGCTACCCCATAGGACTCAATTTTTATGGCTAAACCAAGCACTCGATATTCTTTATGATTTTTAAAGGAATATATCTACACCTGTGATTTCAAAATATGGTGTGCCTCATTGAACCTGATTGAACAAACCTAATAATTGAATCCTAAAAGCTACTAAACAAGGTTAAGCCTTAAAAGACACATCATCTAATAACCTTGTTTGAAAACCCTAGTTGTGCATACACACAAGAATTAATTGATTTTTAAGGGCACAACATAGATAAAGGGCCTATAACATTCTAGAGCACATTCAATCCCAAGCTTAATTAAAATTGAGTAGACGTTGGCCTTAAGGATTAATTGACTTGCTCTACAAGCCTCATATTGAGATTATTTATGATTAATCTACTCATATTGGTCCATCTGATGTCTAGCTAGGGGAGTACGGTTAAATGGCAGTAGCTGGGGGTATCAAAGGAACTTGATGCGCAAGCCAAAAGAAGAACCTTCTCTCCAATTCCTCATAACTGGTTGGATTGATCAGATAGAAGTAGATCAAATTGTTTTTAATCTTAGGATGGGTTTCGAGTCTGTAAGTCTTTAGGCTACCACTTATGGACAGGTTGGATTTCTTGTTCTGCAAGGCATGTTTTTCTTCTCTGTTTTCCCTCTCACATCTCCATGTATCCTTCCACATCATACACACACTTCCACTCCTATTCTCCAAACACACTCTATCCCCAATATGATCATTATCCTAACTCAACTACCACCCACCCATCCACTAGTTGGGATAATCCTGATTGGGGATATGATTCCAGACCTTAGTGTCTAAGGTCTAACCCTGGACATCACGACTTTGATTACTATCCTTCTCAGAGCTACAAGGAATATAAATATCTGCCATCATATGAATAACCTAATATGATCTATAATCAAGAAGGATACGATGATTACAACCCCTATCCTCCCTAAGATTACAATTAATATAGGTCACCACCCCTTAATGAACATCCAAAAATGACCTATTATTAGGGAGGGTCCCAAAAACCTCAATTTCTTGACCCTCATGAAATAAACCCAAACCCACCCAACCCAGGGCCAAACCATTCAGTTCGGGTAAATCAGGTTCAAGATAGGGTGTTGGCTAACTTGAGGAACTCCATACAATCTTTAGAAGCTCAGCGAACACCCTGTACTGAAGGATTGGAGCCCCTAATTAAAATGATTGACGGTCTTAACAAGTCTTTACTAGATTGGGGCCAAGGCATTGAGGATAAGGACCTAGGTGAGGTTTTACTTGGGAGGTTGTCAAGATTGAGGATGAAATTTGTGGTTACACTAGTTTAATATTGGGATGATTCTTAGGATGAACTTCATATAGGAAAGCCAATGTCAGAACCCACTCAGGCACTTATAGGGGAGGACATATTTTAGGAGACCCGGGATGACAAGGTTGATCTAGAGCAACTAATTGAGGATGAATCGATTTCTTCACCAGAGATCCTTGATCCAGGGTATGAATAAAAATGTCTCCATGGACCAAGGAATAACATATGATCTCAAGACATATAAATGAGGATCAAGAATTCTTTAATACTGAGGGTAAAGAATCTCTAAGTGAAGTCTCACTTGAAGTATTAGAGTTTAAGGAAAATGAATTCAGTGAGACGAACAATCCTGAGGAGTTTGATGAATTATTTGATGGCCCTTTAACTGAGGATTGTGGTTTAATTGGGGCTAACATGGACGATCAAAATCCTAATTTAATGGATGATTTAATCAGTAGCCCAATTCCTCAACCACACCTCGAAGAACATAATGATAATTTTGTTTTTGAAATCACTGAGTCTAAGTCATTCCGATTCATCCACAATTTTTGGACTTGGATAATTGAGATGGGGTGCATAACATACTTGAGGTCCCAGAAACAGAACACTTGATTTTGGAGAATAGGAGCTTGAAAATGAAAATTTGGGAAGATAATTCTGGGGGAGATCGAAGTATGGATCTTAGGGTTCTTGTATGCCTTAAACCACCAACTTTTTACCATCACCCTTATGATATTTTCTATTTTAAGGACATGACTCCCAGGTATAAAATAATGAATGATCATTTTAAGTTGAATGTTAAATGGACAACGACACCTATTGATTTAGACCTACTAATTGACGAATACACTTTGGTGGATTATAATTAAGCCTAAGGTTGCAAGTTCCTACACATTAGGATAGATTTGCATATGCATTTAGATATAAATAATTGAATAAGTAAGGAATTAGAGTTGTATGCATCTCCTTACAGTATGGATAGTCTTATGCACCTCAAATATTTATGCACGAGGAATAAGTTTATATCTACTTTTGTTTGGCATGCTAGCAATCTATTAGGACTTTGAATTAACTTTTTTATTTCTTTTACATAGGACCTAGGTTGAGTAAATAATGCACATCGCCAAGAAAATGGTGAAGCAACCTAGACACGAGTGCAATTCTTCCCTCCCAAAATATAGTGGTTGCCACCTTTAGTGGGATTCCACCATAAGTGGTTGGTCATCCTTGTTATGCCTGCCATTTGAAGAGGATATTTCAAAGGTGGCTTGACATTCTTTTTGAAAGCCATTAACACATCCTTAAAATGTGGATCCAAGATCCACATTTCAAGGGGAACACCATTGGAGAGGACCCATCACTCACACATGCAAGAAGAGAGAAGAGGAGAGGGAGGGCATGCCCTCTTCTTCTTCCTCCTCTCCTTTCCACCACCATATGTTCATTTTCTCTCCAAGAACTTGGCAGGAGAGGCTTCTACCCTGCTGTCCCCTCTCTATGCCAAGTGGTTGTGTGCGAGGCTTCCACCGCGACTGCCCCCTCACCACATATCGATGCCGGCGCCTCGTCGAGCATCTCAGAGGAGAAGATCCACCATCGCCACTACCGCATCGGAGGGGAGGAGGAGGAGCACCACATTGTCGGTGGCGACAGCATCGGCCGACTCCACAACCACTTCATCTTCTTCGGAGGGACGCCCCTCTCTAGTTTGCTCTTCCTTGAGTTGTCTCTTTATTATTTCATTCATGGTTTTGTATGACCTTTGATCTTTAAGATTTTATAAAAATGATATGGTGTTTCATGCCTTCTCTGTGGATGAAAACCTGAACTATACGTGGTTTCTCTATAAATATTTTAATCTACTTTGTTTTGCACTGCAATGACATCTTTTCATATTTTTTTCTATAGCAAAACAAGCGATTAAATGGCGCCATTTTGCTCTTATTTAATCTCTTATCTATAGCATTTTAGGGCATTTAGGTTTTAGGTTGAATTAGATTAGGATAGATTTGCACTAGGTTAGGTTGTAGGAGTCTTAGATCAGAAATTCGTGGGTTCGGATCTGTGTCCAAAACCCAGAATCCAACTTGAAAAATTTGTTTAGAGCAAGATATTCATAAAAAAATTCTCAATTTTTTTTTTGGAGTGGCCTTGAAACTATCTTTCAAACGTTATCAGCTGGGCTGTCTAATGATGCATATTTTTAAAGTTAAAATTCAGAAATTGATAAGGTCAACTTTGGAAATCAATGATTGTTTGCAACTTTGGGAAAGAATTTCTGATAGCTCTAGAATTTATTTTGGGCCAAATTTTCTTTAGAAGATTTCTGATAAAAGTTACCTTTTCTCAAAAAATCAGTAAAAAATTGGGACACTTTGAGATATAGGTTTTATGGAAAATATTAATAGGGGCCATTTCTGGCTGATTGATGCCTCCTATTTGGAAATTCTTGGAAAATTAATTTTTGGTGTTTGAGAAATCCATGAAAAATTTGAAATGATCCTTCATTAGTGGAGAATATTTTTGCACAATTTTGGAATATTTGGACGTGATTTGAGGTGTGATCCACGCAGATCTTCGTCAAGGAGTGTTTTCTGGCTATTTGACCCCTTGCCATAAAAAAATCAATTTCCATAATTAGAAATCAATTAAAAATCCACAAAAATTATGAGATGATCTATATTTAATGTGGAATATTTTTACATATTTTGGTATTATTTTGACAAGGATTGTACTGGTTTTGATCATATTTTCTCTCTATTCCAAGGAAATCATAGGGCTGATGGAAGAAGGGTAGGTGCGTTGGATTTGTGTGGAGCTTTGTCCCTGTGACTGACAGAACAACTACGCAAGAGAAGAAAGAATAAGGAGTACTTTTCCTCCTTGATTTTATGTTTAGATAGATCTTAGGATTGGGTTAGAAATAGATTAAAACTTTAAATCATTTTCATTCTTGTTTTCTAGCCCATGTAGGAAGGGGGCTCATTTTTGAGGATTGTCCCATTTTGTTCTTTTTTTTCCCATGTCTTATGCTTCAAATTCCAATGAACTAAAATTGATGCCAGGAGTTGCCTAATAGGGAATTCCTTCTAGCTTTTAATTCACTGCATTATCTCATGAGTTGCATGAAGATTGTTGGAGGCAGGTATGAGCTTCTTACTTTTACATCAGTTGCTTGCCATGCATTTGCATCTCAAAAGGACCTTAATCAAAACCACAAAGTTTCTTGAATCAAATTAAAATAAGTGGTCACCTAATCAATTGCAACTTTAAGAGGTGGGATTCTAAAAATTCAAGGACTCAATTGCTTGTTAAGAGGACTTGTGTGCGATTTCTCAAAATGAAATGAGGAAAGGTTTCACACTGCGATGCACACAAAACTCACTTGAATGCTCACATAAGAACTTTGGAGACTTTCTACCTCATCTCTCCTACACCACAATGGGACCTAAGCCAGATCATTAGGCTACCCCTCCAACATGAGCCTTGGGGTGCCAGTGGAGGTGGTCGCGGTTGTGCTTAGACTTCCTTTGCGAGTAGGTATTTAGGTACCAGCGAAGGTCAACCTATGATGCGTAATGCTTGCATAATTTGTTTGACCACCAAGTGGAAGTCCAAGTTCTGTAGACCTAAAACCAATTAAAAAGAAAGTCCCTTGTGCTTGTGTTTGAATGGTCTTTGGTGGGTGATAAAAGATGGACATCTTTTGCTCTAACCCACCACACTCCTACCAACATCAACAATTCACCCCTGGTCCCATGTCCCAAAACAGTCCAACCTTGGATGGATATTATGACTACCAATGGGACCCCTCATTCCCACTCGGGGGATACTAGTCTGTCATATCCCAACTTTTATGAGTAGATCCTAGGAGTGGTACACCCTGCTTTTGAAGTCCTAGCTAGAATAGAAACAGCCAACCCTACCTCTTACTATGATTTTACATCTAATGGGTGGACACTGACTCCTATGGAAAGAAACACCCAATCTGATGATCCTCCCCAAGTCAATTGTAATATTCGTCCCTCTCATCTAGAGTTTCTTAAATTTAAAAATGATATGTATAAAAGTATGGGAGAGCTCTTAAGGAACACTTAGAATTTGGAAGATGAAAGTGATCATGGCCACTTTAGTTACCCTCCTAGGGTTGATCCTAGTCCTTCCACCCATGTGGCTGATACTCAAAGATATTTTGATGATTTAAATGAAAATAGGGACCCATTTCTGGATTCCAATCATGAGATGTGGCAACTCGAGGATGAAGAAGATCACGTAGAATACCCACTTGAACTTTATTGGAGCTAGAAAAGGGGAAGATGGTACTCGTAGAAGAACTTGACCCAGATGATAGCATTTTCACATTTGATGAATTGGGTTGTAGTCATGTTTTCAATTCCAGTCCCCCCACAAATCTCGAGGGGGAACCTAAACCCACCCTTAGGGAGTCTACACATGAATTACATCTATTTAAGGAGTTTTACATCACACATCAAAATCCACCACCCCAGGTAGAGTTCCCTAAGGAATCTGAAATAACAAATGATATTCTTGAAGACTTTTTGCCTCGGGTAGATGATGAACTGATCTTTGAGGAGGGTGTGGAATTAAGTGAGGAAGCTGGACTTAGAATCTAGAGTGATTCTAGGGGTGAACATGTAATGTTTGAGAATCTACCCCCCGACGATTCTGAGAGTTTAATTAAGATTGAATTTCTCTTTGTTTCTATTTTTGAAACTAATCCTCCACATGAAATGTGGGGAAACATTGAAGCAACCATTATACTTGATGAATCTTAGAAACCCCCTCGGGAGGATTTGAGAAATGAAAAGGAACCTGGGGGTGATGTTAATGAATTTAAAGAAACTTTTGATTGTGTTGCTTCCACCTGCCATCAAATGAATGTAATTGGGATTCAACCACTATTTTTCCTAAGCTCGAAGGTGAAAATTTGACTCCATTGACTGATATGATCACTAGTGATTGGCAGATGATGTTGATTCTTTTGCTAGGACTGCTAGGGATGATATTAAAGAACTTGAAAGGTTGCTAGGTTTGGACACTGAACTGACTAAACCTTCATTAGATCTTATGACCATCCCAAACCCTCAAAACCTAGACTCCCTAGACAATGCATGGCTCAAGTCCCTGCTCGTTTTTATTCTCAATGGGACAATTTCAGACCAGTACATCCAAGAGTGGAGTGGTGAGTGTGGATTATTGCTATTGATTTTCCTTCCACACCCCAGGGGCAACTCTTAACCCCTCACCTTCACTCTCTTCTGTTGAAGGATCCTTGTTATAATCCACTTGCACTTCTAGAGGTCACTACTCACTTCTATCACTTGAAACCTCCAAAGGTGGCCCAGGAGAAATTCCATCTCACTCTGGTTTGGAGAACATTTGGCATTACTCTTCATAATCAGCTCGCCAACATCCAGGGTTATTTTCTAGGCCCTCCCTTTTACACATATTTTTAGGCCTATTAAAGTATTTTATGAGCCTGATCGCAGGTACCCCACTGTTTGGTTGCTGACCCTAAAGGCAGCGCTTGTTGGGAGGCAACCCATCCCAAATAAATCCCATCCTAGGTGATATCTTTCCCTTTTCCCCTATATCTCAATTTTACAATGAGGACATTGTAGGATTTAGGCATGGGGGGGTGAATTCTGCAATTTATTTTTCCTTTTTCCATCATTTTTATGAATACAAATAAAAGTTTACAAAAATAAAAAATAACAAAAAGAAAATAAAGCAATTAATATTTGGTGCTTGAGGACACAAGCTGACTTAGGATAGATAAAATTAGGCAGGCCAAGTTATCAACCACCTTTGAGGGGTTAGAAAAGGAGGGTCTTGAGTTCAGATCCTTTGGGCTTGTAAGAGGCTTAAAAACTTATGTACTTAAGATATAGATTGTTTCTGAGTTCTTAAGAAAACTGAAAGGCCAAGGTATTAAGTCAATAGCATAGGGAGTATCTAACTCTCTTTTTTGACCCTTGGTTTGGGGACCCCTGCAACTTAAGTGTCCCATTACACATGCACGAACTTGCACAGTTGGGCAACCAATACGGGCTTATCGTGGGTTCTATCAAGGCTAGGGTTGGAGACTTTAAGTAAATGCACCTTATTTATGTCTAAACCTAATAGAGATCTCTGCGGGATATGACTGGCATGTTGGTCTAGGTAACCCCCCAAATCCAAGGTGTCCAAAGCCCAGCCTTGCGTCCCAAGTCTTTCTAGGTCTTGCATAGGGGAGGCTCTTGAAAGGACGAAGGAGAGCCACTCATTAGAAAAAGAGTTGGAGTGTTTGAATAAAATGAGTAGGAGGGTTAGAGCACCCTACTACACATGGGTGCTGTGAAGAATAAAATGGTACCTTGCTACATATGGGTACCAAAAAAATTTATCATTACAAATAGGTGTTAAAAAAATTAATTAATTGAAAAAAACACAAAATCAGAAAGAAAATAAAACATGCACTGTAGGGGGTTGGAGGCATGTGAAAGAGTAAGGATTAAAAAGGTCGGATAAAAAACAAAGAAAAATGATTTGGAGTTGAGTGGAAACATCCAAGGGAATTAAATAAGAGGCCAAAAGGCCTAGTCGACGAGATATACCTTTGACATTGACCCCATAATAAAAGAGGGTGATGAGGCTTAGCCTCGGTAAGGCTAAGCCGAGGTGAGTCTAGAGAGGTTAGGAGCAAGTTTGATTTGAGAACGTACAAGAAGAACAATTGTGGGTGCCCATTAATAAAATCACACATTGAGCATGGACACTTAAAACTTTAGGATTAGCAAACACTTGGCAGGCTGAGAGTCTAAGAAACCTACACTAGAGAGCCAAAGTTGAGGCTAATTGGAATCCAAAGGGGAAAAGAGGTTTGTATCTTGGTTAGTACATTAGTACATTTGAGTATGATCTTTGAGATTTAGAATCAATTCCTTAAAGGTCGAGAGACGAAGGCTCCCTAATTTATTCTTCTTAGTTTAGATGACTATACTCTTGAGTGCGGTGTTTTGCTAGGGACTAGCAAAACATAGGCATGAGGGTATTTGATGAATACACTTCTGTGGATTATAATTAAGCCTAAGGTTGCAAGTTCCTGCACATTAGGATGGATTTGCATATGCATTTAAATATAAATAATTGCATAAGTAAGGAATTAGAGTTGTATGCATCTCCTTATAGTATGGATAGTCTTATGCACCTCAAATATTTATGCACAAGGAATAATTTTATATCTACTTTTTTTTTGGCATGCTAGCAATCTATTAGGACTTTGAATTAACTTTTCTATTTCTATTAAGAAGGACCTAGGAAGAGCAAATAATGCACATCACTAGGAAAATGGTGAAGCGACCTAGACACGAGCGCAATTTTTTCCTCTCTAAATATGGTGGTTGCCACCTTTGGTTGGATTCCACCATAAGTGGTCGATCATCCTTGTTGTGCTTGCCATTTGAAGAGGATATTTCAAAGGTTGCTTGACATTCTTTTGGAAAGCCATTAAGACATCCTTAAAATGTGGATCCAAGATCCACATTTCAAGGGGAACACCATTAGAGAGGACCCATCATCTCACACATGCAAGAAGAGAGAGGAGGAGAGGGAGGGCATGGCCTCTTCTTCCTCCTCCTCTCCTTTCTACCACCATACATACATCTTCTCTCCAAGAACTTGGCAGGAGAGGCTTCTACCCTACTACCTCCTCTCCATGCCAAGTGGTTGTGTGCACGAGGCTTCCACCGTGACCGCCGCCTCGCCACATATCGGTGCCCACACCACGTCGAGCATCTCAGAGTAGAAGATCCACCACTACCACTACCATGTCGAAGGGGAGGTGGAGGAGCACCACGTCGCCGGTGGTGACAACACCAAGCAACTCCACAACTGCGTCATCATCTTCAGGGGGATGCCCCTCTTTAGTTTCCTCTTCCTTGAGTTGTCTTTTTATTGTTTCATTCATGGTTTTGTATGAACTTTGATCTCTAACATTATAAATATGATATGGTGTTTCATAACTTCTTTGTGGATGATAACCTGAACTATAAGTGGTTTCTCTATAAATATTTTGATCTACTTTGTTCACGTCGCAATGACAACTTTTTATATATTTTTTTTATAACAAAACAAGCGATCACCTATTGTCCGACATTTTAGCCTTAGGTTACATGCCCAGAAATCGTAGGCCCAACCCCACAAGCAGAACGATCTCGGGTTATGGACCACCTATTTTGCCTCTTCTCCTCCACTATAAAAGGACCCCTACTCCTACCATTCTTCTTCATCTCTCCCTTTCTCTCCCTCACCACCTTCAAGGCTCTATGGAGAGCTTATTCAAGCTTGGGATGCTCCTCTAGAGTAGAAATCAAATATTTTTTCCCGCCTCTCACCCCCATTCGTGGAGCATCTCATGGTCGTCCTCTAACAACTTTGGGAAGTAGATCTTTGCCGCAACGCCATCTTGCCCCGTCCTCCTTCCTCCGCCGCCATTCTCCTTCCTCCAGCTTCCACCACCTTCATCTAGGCGATGTCAGAGTGAGTCGTCCTCCAAGCGACCATCAAGGGGGACTCTTCTCATCTTTCTCTATCTTTTACCGCTTTCTAGTGTAGTTTTAGTTTCTTCCTCGATTATCTATAGTAAACTTTGGTTAGGAATATATTGATATTTTGTCTCTCTTTCTCTTATTTTTGCAAGTAGATTAGCTAGATATGATCGACATGATCTCTTGCCTTATAAAATACCAAAAAAATCTCAAAAGATAAAAACAACAAAAACAAATAAATTCGAAATGTAGATTTCAAAACCAAACATTCACCTCTCTGTGTTCGACCGGGGATTCACTTTGAGTTTCAGTATAAATTTTATTTGGTAGCGGATTTTGCGACTACGATGACGGGTTCTCCAAAATCCTGATTTTTTCCTCGCGAAAACACGTCCACCATTTTGGCGCCATTGCTGGGGAGGCAATGCTCTTTGGTTTTTCCGTGTTTTCTGCCTTACTTAACTTTTTATCTCACTTTGCTCCTTTCTTTATGTGATTACAGGTATCCTTCCAAGGAGAGCCAAAGAGGAATAGATCGAAGTAAAGTGCAGTTAAAAGGTTATGTAACTTTACCCCTACCCCCACCCATTAGATTCACTTCGTCACACTAATAACTCAAACCTTAATTAACCTACGAGCTTGCATAAACGTTAGATTAGTCCTGGTTATTTGATTATCACTTCACCTCACCTCACCCACCCGCATAAATTCAAAAAAATAAAAAATACTCTTCTCTTGTGGGATTTAATTAAAAGAGACATACTTAACACCCACAAATTCTCATCCTAAGGTGCACAATCACTTTGATTCTACCACTTAACCAGGATCTGACCTGTGGACCCGGTACACTTCAACTCAATATACATAAGTGAGTAGAAATCTAATTAGGTTAAGGCATTGTGTGCCTTAATCTGTGGTGCGAATAGGCCAATTGATTGATCTGTTTGGGCCACATCACTTAAGAAAAAACTGATTCATCAAGTAGCTTGCTACTTAGGGTTCAATTTTTAGGAACTAACCAGGCACTCCACATTCTTTTTGAGTTTTAAAGGAATATATCATCACTGGTGCTTTCAAAACATGAAGTGTTCTAATAAACCTTGATTGAATACACCTAAAAATTAAACTGTAAAAGCTACTAAACAAGGTTAAAACCTAAAAGGCACATCATCAAATAACCTTGTTTGCAAACCCTGGTTGTGCACACACACACAATTTAATTGATCATTAAGGGCACAACCTATCTAAAGGGTCCATTACATTCCAAGAGCACAATCATCCCAAGCCTAATTAAAATTGAGTCGACGTTGACCCTAGGATTCATTGAGTCGGTTTCAGGGTGTTCTCTTGAACACATTTCGAATGAGTGACGTCTGCTTGCTTCAAAAGGTGCTAAGTTGGGGGTCCTGATCATCTAACGACTTAAGTAAGCAGGGGTTTGGCATAATTAGTGGCCCTTGGGACACGCTCCCCCTACTTCACCGGCCCAACTTTACCACCTTTGGGAGTAAGGACAACATCAAATTCATTGTGTGGTCAGAGTCCATTTCTGAAGCATAGGTCCTTAAGCTATCCAATTTAAGGATAGGTTTAATTGATTGTACTGCAAGGCACCTTTCTTTGTTCTGTTTTCCCTCCTACTTCATCATGTATTCTTCCACACCATACACACATTTCCAATCCTACCCTCCTACCACTACTTATCCTCAAGATGATTACTATCCTAACTCAACCTACGATTACCCATCCACTAGCCAGGATAACTTTGATTGGGGATATGATTTCAGACCTCAATGTCTAGGGTCTAATCCTGGACAACAAGACTATATTATTATCCTTTTCACACCTATACTGATTATAGATCTCCACCCTTTGATGATCAACATAACTCGATCTACAATCAAGAAGGATATGATGATTACAACTTTTACCCTCCCTAGGATTATACTGAATATAGGTAACCACCCCTCTTTAAACAACCCGAAATGACCAATTATCAGGAAGGACCTCAATTTCTTGACTCCCCTAGACTAAACCCAAACCCACCCAACCCTGAACCAAACCATACGATTCAGGTGAACTAGGTCTAGGATAGGGTGTTGGCTAACTTGAGAAATACTATACAATCTTTAGAAGCTCAGCCAACATCATGCACTGAAGCATTGGAGCCTATGATCAAAATGATTGATGAGCTTAATAGTTTTTTATTAGATTGGCTCCAAGACGTTAAGGATAGGGGCCTGGGTAGTTTTTTACTTAAGAAATTATCAAGATTGAGGATGAAATTCGTGGTTGCCTTAGTCCAATCTTGGGATGATTCCCAGGACGAACCTCCTTCAGGAGAGCCAATGTCTGAACTCGCTCAAGCACCTGTCGGTGGGGACACATTTTCTGAGAGTAGGGATGACCAGGTAGGGTTAGAGTAACCAATCGAGGATGATACAATTTTCTCACCTGAGATCCCTAAGATAGGGAGCGAGGAAAAATGTCTCTATAGACCAAGGAACAACATATGATTTTGAAACATATATAAATGAGGATCAAGGATTCTTTAATTTTGAGGGTGAGGAATCTCTTAGTGAAGTCTCACTTGAAGTTAAGGAAAATAATTTTAGTGAGACAAATAGGCTCGAGGAGCATGACGAACCATTTGATAGCCCGATAATTGAGGATTATGATCCGATTGGGGCTGACATGGAAGATTCTAATCCTATTGTAATAAATGATCCAATCGGTAGCCCTAATCTTCAAAGACACCCCAAACAGATGAATGATTTTGAAGTGGAAATGCTTGAATCCAAGTCAATTCTGATTCAGCCACAATTGTTTGACTTGGATATCTTTGATGGGGTGTACAATGATAATGAGGCCCTGGAAATCAAACACTTGATCTTGGAGGATAGGAATTTGGAAATTAAGATCTAGGAAGTTAACTCTGAGGAAGACAAGATTTTGGATTTAAGGGTTCCTGTTGACCTGAAACCACCTACCTTTTATCAGGACCCTTATGATATCCTTGACGTGCAAATGATTGCACAGCAATCATTGGACTTAAATGACCTAAATTAAGCTAGAACTTAGCATAATTGTAGTATAATCCATGCATAAATATCATACATTTCATCTTTCTAGTTTTACTTAGATATTCATGAAATAATGTTATAATGTACTGGTTAGTGTATTATTTGGATTGTAGGCAATAAGCTCAAGAGATGGCCTGAAGAAGAAGCCAAAGTTGCAGTAAAGCCTTGGAATAAAGATGAAGAAATAATGTATGGATGAGGTATACTACCTTACTAGTATAATTTTAATGTAGGAATTAAAATACGAAGAACATAGGACCTTTCCTAGCCTTAGGATAGCCCTAGAGACATTCCTAAACCCTAGCCACAATTAGATTAGGTCACCACAGCTTAGGATACCTCAAAACCCTTATTCCAACCCATATCTAGACATCCAAGTAGGTTGCTGGATGTCCAGGACCCTTAGACACCACCCGCGGACCTAGAACCCAATTCGGCTTGATATTTGATGTCCAGACAAGGTGTCAGACGTCCAATTTCTGTAGAATTCTGTTGTCAACGTTTTGTGCGGGTTTAAAGTATATCACGTTGTAGTACAACCGACAAAACATTTAAACAAATATAAAGAATTTTATTACTCGAAAATCGGAGTATCCGAGGTCGATCACAGGGAGTAAATGGAATTTACTACTAGTCAAAATGTAATTGAACACTCTAATTTACTCAAAATATCAATTCAACTATGAATGCATGCGATTAAAAGTAGTTAGGACAAAAAGAAATGAAATTGGACGTCTGATCTTGTGATCAGACGTCTTAAAAGTAGGTTCCCTTTTCTTCTTGATTATTCTTCTTCCTCTGCAATCTCTCTGTTTCTTCTTTTTCTGCTGTTGTGTTTGCTTTCTTTTCTTCTCTTTCTTCTTCTCCTGCGAAGGCTTCTTTCTTTCTTCTTCTTCTCTGCCTTGCTCCTTCTTCTTCTCCTGCGAAGGCTTCTTTCTTTCTTCTTTGGTCTCTCTGTTCTTCCTGCCTTTCCTTCTTCCTTCTTTCTTTTCCTTCTCGCCACCAAGTCTTTCTTCCTCAACATTCAGCCTGTGCCTACACAGAGCAAAACCTATCCTTTCTCCCTCTACCCACGCATCTCTCTCTCTCAAGCAATTCACTCAGGGACGCTCTCCCAGAGCCACAGCCATAATCGGGTCGGATCATACCCGGGACCAGGAGCACCAGCATGTGGTGTGATGCGCGAGGAGTGCGTAGGTTCAGGTCGGGTCGGTCCGCTCGATCCGCATGGTCAAGCCGCGGACGAGGCGGGTGTGGGGTCAGTGAGGGACCTCACCCCTGTGCTTACAGAGGCAGTGAGAGTAAAACACAAATTCAATTTATGATATGCCCGCACCTCGCGATTCCACGATGTGGGACTAAAGGTTCCGCCCTGCCTTTGCGCGCCCCCGCAGACCTGCGTGCAAACGCCATAGCTGCTGGCTCTGCTGGCGCTCCTTGCTGGACTCACTCACCTCACAACACTCGCGCGAGTATGCAGCACCTGTAGCCTGGGAGACCGGGTGCCTGGAGCTTCGTTGGAGCTTCATCAGAGGTCGTCCATGGCAGTAGGAGCTCAAACACTGTCATGCACAAAATGAGCCTCTCGGCCCAATCAGATCAGCTAGAGACCTTCGCCGTGGCACGGCGAAGGTGGTGGACGATGCTGCAGGCCGCAGGTCGGCCTAGGCATGCGTGCCTAGGTCAACCTGTTGCCGGAGATGGTGGGTTGTTCGGGGGGTGATTATGGAGGTCTGGAGTGGCAGTTGTGGGGTGGAGCGAGTTCCTGGTGGTGAGGCGAAGCTCTCGAGGTGGTTGGAGAGCTGTGTGGGGGGGGCTGGAATGGTGGAAGCGGCTCGCCGGAGGTCGGTCGGTGATGTGGAAGATGAGGGTGGTCAGGGTCGGTCGAGGGGTAATCAGATGAGATAACAGGGGGAAAAGAGAGAGGAGAGAATGGAGAGGAGTTCTAACCTAATTGTAAGGACGAAAGGGGACGGAAGGCGGACAGCAGTACCTGCTGTCGCCGGAGAAGATGATGCCCAGTGGGGGAGAACGGCGGCGACGACGGGGCTGAGGCGGCGTGCGCGGGTACTGCGCGACGCGGAGGGAAGTCAGGAAGCTAACTCTGCCACTGGTTTTGTGGCAGAGCGAAGAGGGAGGGGAGGGGGGCTCGCCGGAGCTTGCTGGGACTTTTGGCCGGGCAGGAGGAGACGAATTGGGGGTGGACACTCGGCCAAATCAAGCTCCGGTCCTGCGGCAGGGTCTGGGGGGTGTTTTATAGGTGCTGGCCGCTCCTATCAGCGCGTGGAGAGCACGCAATTAGGTCTGCCGGCTTGCCGGAGTTGGAAGGAAGGTGGATACCCAAATCTCTCGTGCGTTCGCACGAGAGATTGGGTTCACACCAGCGATTGTAATTGGCTTTAGAAGGAAGGGAATTCCTCAGAGAATCCTCCTTCCATTTTTGGGAGGGAATCTCTGAGGGATTAGAGAGCAATCCCTCTCTGAACCTCACCGGAGCTCAGTTCTGCCCTAACAATGGCGGCAGGACCGGATTGCAAAGGGGGAGAGGAACATGGGGGGCTCTTTGCAAGGATATTCAAAAGATAGGGATCTATTTGTGATTTGGGTGTACTAAATTGCAAAGTAGGTCAAGATGACCTCCCCTTAGGTCCAAATTTTGTGATAAACCTAATTTTGACCTAAGGAATCCAATGGAGAAGTTGGATTTCAGGTTTGACCTTGTTTGAATGGGCATTTTTCATAAAAACCCAAATTTGGTTAATTGAGGAGCTAGGACCCTGATCTAGGTCAAACTAGGTTCCAAAGGCCAAATTAAGTGTTCTAAATCCTAGAGGATGTTTTTCCATGATTTTTAGAGGGTTTAATTGCTTTTTGTTCTGACCGAAACCTTGTTAATTAAAGCGGGTCTGTTTTAGGGTTACCAGGTGTCATTTAATTCCTAGATTGCACATGAACCCATTTCTAATTGACTCAACCCTCTTTCTATCTCATTTAGACCATTTGACCTATGTTTTGCCTCTGAGAAATCCCATTTATGTACTGCAATGGTAAAATTACAGTTTTAACCTTTATTTCATATTTTCTTCTCAGAGCACTTGTTCCTTCAGTTAGGCCTTCTTCTAGGTTATGTAGGAGCTTTTATCTTCTTTATTGGGTCAAAATGAGCTAGTTATGGCTCATGATGAGGCTCTCATCAAATTCCAAGATAGAACCTAAACTTCACCCTGATTCAACATTGGACGTCCAAACCAGAGTTTTGGACTTCTGATTTTGAAGTATAAGTCATCTGATTAATAAATCCGATGTCTAGAACCCCTCTCTAGTTACTGTTTTTGAAATCAAGCCTAGATCTTGATTTCCTAAGTTCCTAAACCCAATTCTACACCCTAGGGAACCTAAATTGAGGTGCCCTAAGCCTAGTACACTACCCCAAGACCTTCCTAAGAACCTAATTAGGTTCTCACTAAACCTAATTGACTTGGATTTAAATCAATCACATTTCACCTAGTCAATTGGACTCAAAGAGTCCAATTGAGCTCAAACCTCAAACACAAGTCTAATTAGACTCAATGAGAGTCCAATTGACTCAAGCTTGACCTAATTGGATACTCTCTCTCCCAATTACACACACATTGACCCAACTAAACATGGACAAGTTTAATTGGATCAATCACTTAGTAATAGGTTACACATATACCTATTTCTAGACATCCTAATTCAACCAACCTAACCATGGACCTAGGTGGTCCATTTGACCACCTATTGATGCACACACACACCCACACATTCATGCACACACACCTACACACACACACCTAGCCACCACTCTAGAGAAGTCTCTAGAATGGCTATACATGGTCATTCTTAAATCCACAAAAAGTGGATCTAAGAAGACTAAAAATAGCCCTCTTGAATGGCCACTCTAGAGAAGTCTAGAGACTTCTCTTGAGAGAACCTTTGTCATCCAAGAGTCTATATAAGACTCTCCTTGGATGGCCAAGAGACCCCATCTTGGATACCATCTAGCTTTTTGGATGTCACCTCCATCTCCAACACCATTGGCGAGCTCCTCTACCTCCAAGCACCACCACCCTCAAGTCCAAGATCCAAGAAACTCCACCACCTTCTCAAGAGGCTGGCCAACGACCTTGGCAATCCCTCTCTTCCCTCCAACCACCTTAGGCCACACAGCCATTGGAGACCACCTCCAATGCCTATTTTCTGTTAGCTAGTTCTTCATAGTTTTCATTTTTGCATTATTTTCTACCAAGTAATAGTAGTATCCTTCATTCCTGCAACTACATGCATAATCTTCCTTAGATCGATGCATGCATGACTTTTCTATTAGATAGAATTGCTATTTTCAAGCTTTCATGCACAAGCTTTCCTCAAGAATCATTGTAATGACATTATTTATTATGAAATAAAATCACCAGTTGCCTGATATCTAGTTGATTTATTTATATTGCAACAAAAAGTCGGTTCCAGAGGATATTAATGATTTAGTGATAGATTCATTTTCCGCTAGTCACCATCATATAGTAAAAATCGTGTAAACTCAAACACACATTCATCTTTGTGATGTATTTGATGCACGCACATGTTTTCCATGTTAACAATGCGACTGGCGTATCTTTGACTCGCACCATAGAAAATGGAATTCGATTAAGTAAGAAAAGAAAGTAAAAATCAGAAATCAACTTCGTTCTTAAATGCCTCCTTGAGATCGATCAGGACTCACCATCTCAATATATTAATTTTTGTTGAATTGGATTTGGTGACTATACTATGATGCTTTCTGAATCAAATACACGATTTTGGATTACAACAAATGGTGTCGTTGCCGGAGAGGCAACATAATTTTGATTTTTGATTTCTTTGAGCTTAACACTAACACATCTATTTCTACATGCTTTTTGATGTGTAGGAATAGGAGAAGCGGATTCCGTGCACACATCAAGTGCAATTGAAGAATTCAGGTACACATCACAATCTTAGTTTTAGGCTTTTCATTCGAACCCTAAGTAGATTTGCTTTCAAGAAAGACAAAAAAACTGCATATTTTCATGAAGAAAAGAAATCTACGTTTTAGATTTAGGCATCTTTTGAATCTTAGTGTTAGAGTTTTGTTTAAAAAAGAAAAGAAGAAATTTTTTTTTAAAATTTTCCCTCCAAAAAGAAAAAAAATTGTGAAAAAGTTTGAAAAATTTTTTTTGAAAAAACTTCGCAAAAAAAGAATAAAAAAATATTTTGGTGAAAAAGGCTTAGTTTTTGAATTTCAACCCATTCAAAAGTCTCTTCACCATTGCTTGAAATTCAGCTAGATTTTTGTTGCGATTTAAAAGTTCAATTGCCAAATATTTTATGAGCCAAAAATCCAAAAACTTAAGCAAAATCTATAATTTCAAATTAGCATTCAAACATCATTGTTTATTTTAAAAAATTTGAATCATGGAATTTTTGAAAATTCATGAAATATAAGGGGGTCAAACTGACTCAGATCCAAAAAATTTTTTGAATTCGAAAGCGATTTTGAATATTATGTGAATCATATTTGACCAAAAATGATGGGGTTTGAAAGGTTATCAAACTAGCTTTCATTTCCATATTTTTCCTAAATTTTTGGAGTTAATTTAATACTATTACAAATTGGAAGACTAACAAGGGGTCAAAATTCCATATCTGACCCCTTGACAGTTAAAAATTCATATTAATTCTCTTAAACTAGAAAAATTCCACAAAAATATTCTATAAAAAGATAATTAAAAAAGAAAGCTATCGATCAAATATCAAATTATTTGAATTCAAATTGTGTTGTAGAAAATAGTTTGAATTGAATTGTGGTTTGTGATTGCACAACAAGCATGCAACCTAAATCATCTGAATTAAGCTAGATTCTATCATAACTTAGTAATAATGCATTCATAGGTATCGTAATTTGCATAATGGTTAGTTTGATTAGTTGCATAGATAATATCGTCATTTTATGTACTAATGAGAGATAATTTTAATTGTAGATGATTCGAAGTCACGGATGATAGATCAGACTAGACAGATCTCATCAGAACGACGACGGGAGTCCAATGCTTCTGAAATCGTCTCGATCAGACAACCTGAGCATCGTGTGTAGTACATAGAATAATGGAGATCATGGAGTCAAAGGACAAAGATCTGAGCCTCAGATGAAAATTCCAACCACACGGATAGATTCGAATCAATGATTGCACTCCAACGACATAAAAATCAACCCAATCGGAGGTCTACATCACCAGATACAAGGAAAAGAAGATGGACGACCGTGATGGCGCCATGTGGCTCCATCACAGTTGCCCCTCACCGTCGGCCCATCTCTGAAGACCATCCCTCACCCACTCTCAACCATTGGATGGACATCCAACGGTCCATGATGCATCCACGCCATCCATCCAATGGCTAAGGATAACTAGATGCAAAGAGGAAACCATAATAGAACACATGCGTAGCACATTGGCTTACGTGCTTGCACTGGAAGCGAAGAGTGTGGGTTCGATCCACACAACGCTCAAATCAGGAAGGCATCATGAGCGGGCACTATTGTTCATCGAATAGAGATCGACGCACTCAGGCACGACCATGTGTCGAGACCAGAGCGCGTCGCTATCGAACGCTTGAACAAATGCATGAACTCAAAGGCAGCATGGGCGGGTTAAGTCGTCTGATCGAGATAGGTGCATTTTGAAGGTGAGCGGCAAGCGACAAATCAGAGCCATGCATGCAAGGAGAGATTTGCGGTTGTGCAATCATCATCCAACTCTTGAGAGCGTGCCACGTGTCGATCAGAGGTTGAATCCGTGCGATAGAGGTGAGTTTGAAGGTGTTTTGAGGCCTAATCAGGTCTGTTGATTTCCCGATCGATGGATCTAATTAATCCTAAGGTTGCTACATGAGATAGAGGGCCAAAATACCATTTTGTCCCTCCATAAAAACTATAAAAGAAGGCCAAAGCCCCCTTGGATCATCAACTCCCGACATCTCTTCCACCTTCCCTACGATTCATCGTCCCTCTGCAACTATACTTCAAACTTCATCTCAATGCTCTGGATCTGAGGTGCTGTTGCATCTCATACAAACACCCTACAAGCAGTGTCGTCTCTCTGCCTCCTATCTTTCTCTCTCTATCCCTCTCTCTTTCTATCTTTCTGTCTCTACTTTTTGCATAGCAATTTCTACTGTGAAAAACTCTTTATCAATGTGATAAAATTTTATCTTATGGATATCTGATGCCTCTTTATACATATATACATCTATAAATACCTGTTAGAGCTAGTTTTATTGAAAAGCTTCTGTTAAAATCAAGATTGCCTCCCTACGAACGACCTGGTACTCATCGGTCTTTACAAATTTATTTGTCGACGTGTTTTCGTGCTATACTACAATTAAATAATATTTTAAAATGTGATATACGTGCATAATAAGTTGGCACCATTGTTGGGGAGGTAATAGAAATTTTTAAAGCCTTTCAGGTGCTTATTCGAGATCTCTAGCTTGTTATTTTTCTGTTGATTTCAGGAAGCAAGGAAATCTGCACCGGACACACCAAAGGAAAAATCATGGGTTCGAACCTCAGGTAAGTGCCGTAGTTTAGATTAGTTATATTTAGGATTTGCTTGAACCTTATGATTAGTTAAAATTTGTTTGCTTATTGAAAAAAAAAAATTCTCTCTTGTTAGTGATTTTCTGGCTGAAAGAAACTCTTAACTTATAAATTCGATTTTTGATGATCCGCACGTCCAAAAATTCTCAAATTTGTACTGGACGTGAGTTTTGAAGTTAGAAACAACATATTTAAATTTTTCTCAAATTTGAGTTATACAAAATTTTTAATAATTCACGTATTGATCTATTATCAATTCGATTACTGTTCCTGATTTTTCAGAGTTCAAAATATCATAAGAATTTTTATACAACTTTGATTGACTTGAAATTTATGGCATTGAATTTATGAGATAATCAAGAATTTAGGAAAATTCTGAAAAAAATATTTCTTGCATGTTTGATTACACAAATTATTCAATCACGAACTGGGGTCAAAATAGATTGCAATACCTCAGTACACTTTAAATCAGAAAAAAATAGAAAACGTAGATTAAAAATTCTTGAAAAATATTTTTTAAGTGCCTAGTTAATGGTGCAATAGAACCAATTGATTGCATTTCTTGTGTCGTACCACTTCCTTGAATTTGGACTAAAAAGAATCATCTAGAACTATTTATGCTTAGGGTTTCACATTAAGGATAAAGCATACCTGCATATACATACTTAAAGGAAATCTATCAAACAAACTCTTGTGTGCCTCATCAGAACTTTGATTGAGGAGATTAAATCAAATGAACCCTAAAATTCACTGACACAAGCAATTAAATCTTAAAATTCACTTCATCATAAAAAAATTTGCTTGTGAATCCTTTGCTTGTGCATTTCACATCTGAAATCAATTTTAAGGGAAAACACCCTCCTAACGTCCATTCCTAAAGCACATCAAACCCAAGTCTAAAACTGAGTATACATGCCCTAGGCAGGACTAATAGACTTGGCGACTTGAAATTAGATTGGGCTAAGGTTAAGGCCTTGTCTACTTGGACCCATTGGTGACAAGAAAGGTCGGTGTGATAACCGTGTTAACCCTTAGTGGCGTCCCACTGTGCGGGGTGTCCTAGGGGGTCCCACCCTTCTAGCCAGCCAAGTAATTCAAGGGTTGATATAACCCAGTTGTATTTTGGGCAGCCAGTATCAGGTCTATTTAGGGTTGAAACTCTAAGGACCAGTTTGATTGCTTGTATTGAAAGGGCGAGGTATTCTCTCATCGTCTTCTCTCTCTCATCTATTAACCTTCTTCTGGTACATGGATGCTAAAAAGTCTCTGAACCCTGACTTGGTACCACCTTTAGAGAGTAAACTAAGGAGAAGACCCAATTTTTCTGAATACATTCCAATAGCCAATTGCCATAAGGAAGAACTGATTGAGGAGGAAACCATGGACTCATACTCTTTTGCCTCACACTTTTCTCCCTATCCCAACCCTTCCCTTACTTCAACTTCTTCAAGATGGGAGAACTCTCCTAAACACCTTGGCCTTGATTCCCTTGCCTACACCTCATATTCCCCAGGTATAGCTAGGCCTATCTTGAATCCCACATGAATCAATGGATATTAAGGATCTCTATAACCTCAAAAGACACTCTCCATGTAGGACCAGCACTTGATTGGCATGACCAACTATCTTGATCGGTTCAGCCAAACTCATCTCTCCCAAGATCAGGGATATGCCTCAGAATCCCAATACCTAGAATATCAATCTATCCTTGAAATCACTTTGCAAATTATCCCAATTCCACCCAAACAACTTCACCTTGTCATTGGGATAACCCTACAACACCAAACCAAGGATATGGTTCTTACCCTAAGCATTCAGATGATAGATATTCTGATTCAACTGAGGAAGGAAATCTTGGAAATTATTATCCTCAGCCTAATCAAATCCCTGACCATGGCGGTGATCCTGAGATCACCCAATTACTCCAAGTAGTCCAAGGGATGAGAGAAGCTAATAAAAGAAATATAGATAATTTGACAAAATAGCTCAATAGAATCTAGAAAGCAAAAGGTGATAAACCTGGTTCGAGTTTTTCATAAGTTGGTGGTAAGCCACTCAAGGTTGACGATACAACCTTAAGTATGACATCTTATCCAATCCCAACCTTTACATACATCGAGCCCACCCACTAGCCCTGTGATTGTGCAAGACAGATCCTACCTAGGCCTACAACTGAACTAATAAATAATTTTGATATCCCAGAAACTGACTTTGAGGAAGACTCACTTGAAGAAATACATCTTGATTTAGGCCCTGAATTGCAACCATTCTATTTTGAGGACCCAATCCATGGTGGGCTGGAGTATGAGTCTTTTATGTTTAAAGACACAATTGGACTACATGGATGATTTGGGAAAATCAGAGCAAGATCAAGAATATAGAAAGATTGGGGACAGTGACACTCCCAGCCAAGCATGATTAGATGGCTCTGATCTATTCTTGTCTGATGATTACCATGAGCAGATGTGCTCGAACAATTCGATATCTAGATTTGGCAATACTGATCATTCTAAGATATCTGATATAGAAGCCAAATCTGCTTTCAATTCTATTTCAGCTAATCTGCACCCTTCTCTTCCCATCCACCAGAATCCTGAAGAAAAACCTAACCCTTATCCCCAACATCTTGAGATTGAGCAAAACAGACAATCCCCTTATGAAAAAGATGTTCAAGAAATTGTAGAATTACTGGGGATGACTTATGAAGATCTATTTGAGGAAGCAAAGAATTTAGCTAAATCATGAAATCCTGAGGAGCTTGACTTGATTGATGAGAAACAAGAAGACATTCCCTCAGAAGATCTAGTCCAAGAGAGAAACAATTGGGATCAAATTCAGAAGTCCCATAGAAGAAAAAGGATTTGAGGTGTTGACTAATCTAAACCCCGATCTTACTCCCCCTAGGACTGTGATTCTAAGGAATAATGAATTTTCGTCCATTACATTTGAAGACTTGCATCATGATTTGGGTGACTTGAATGAGACTTTTGATTGCCCCAGGGATAAGATTAAGGATTTTGATAAGTCCAAAACTATTGAGATGGACCACTGAATCATATTTGACTCAACTACTCTACATCCATCTACACCTGACTTAACTTACGAAGTGGTTTCTTATACCATTTCAGACTTCACCACTTGGGTTCCTCCTTTCATTTCCCATCACTTTCAGGACTCGTACGATTTATTCCCCACGAACCACCTTGTATCCACCTCATCTGCCTTCCTCATGCATCACATCTTAAGGTTTCCACTATCTACTTTCCATTCAGGCACCCGCACTAATGTTTCTCTCTTTTGTAGCATCTGGCTGTAAATAGTTTCAAGCCCGTTCACTTTATTTTTCAAACCATTTGGGCTTGGTATTCACCATCAACTGATTCGCATTTGTGGATCACTGATCCTTGCGTTGCATGACCATATCTTCATTTTAATCCTGACTCAACCCATTAATCTGATCATTTATTTTTGGGTTTAGGTCCAGCAAATGACGTTAAACTTAGCGCTGGCTGGGAGGAAACCCAGTATTCTTTATAGGTAGTTTGCATCTTCTACATCCATACTGACCTGGATTAAAAGCATAGTCAGGTGATATCCCCTCTTGCTTATTATATTTTGATTTTCATGCATACATTTCAATGAGAACATTGTAATAAATAGGCATGGGGGGTGGACATTGCATGTCTTATTTTTATGTCAAAAAAAAAAAATGCATATAGGTATAAAGAATTTTTAATAAGGTTTTATCAGAGATTTATTCTTAAGTTAATTCCTGAGTTTAGAATCCAGTACAATTTCACACTTACACGTAGAATTTGCAATGGATCCTCTGTGAAGACCGATAGAATCTTTAGTTTGTTATGAAGAAGCAGTGCTTCTTCTCTTGAGCCCTTGGATAGTAATTAGGGAGTTAGGCAAACTATCTTCTAGTAGATCCACCAAATAAGTGTGAGGTGAGAGTAGAAAGTCTACTAGTACTCTAAGGCTAGTATAAGGAATCTTAAACTTTGGATAATTAGGTAATGATACTCGGAATTAGGCATAGTTTTCGCTCTCAGTTTCTTCGTACAAATTCTTAGTGCAAATATCTTGAGAGCCACCAAATAAGGCAAATACACAAAGAGCGGGTTCTGATAAAACTAGAACTGAGGTGGATGGTTATGACCATCCTTTATAGAATCCTCAGCTGAAGGATGGTATTAATGCCAAGGTCAGAAATACATTGTCCTATCCATTCCTTTCCTGATGTCGAGAATAGGCACTTCCATCAAATAAGCCATCGAATATCCTCTTGAACACCCTCCAATCCCGAATAATGTCTCTTGAATAAAAGTCGTATGCGATATTGTGTCACGTTAGTAAATGTCTGGATGCAAAAGAAAACGAAAAAGACAAAAAAAAGAGAGGTATATATGTCTATGCGTATAAAATATATATATACAAAAAAAAGAAAAAAAAAGAGGAGAAAAGAAAGAAAGAAAAAATAGAAAAGAAAAAAAGAGTTTATAAGTATTTTTGGAGTTTGTTTCAAGTGTATTGAGGCAACAACACCTACCACCCTCACGATCTATCAAATACTGCCTTGACTTACTTTTCTGTAGTTCTGGCCGCTTGAATACGGGCTGAGGAATTCTGACTTAGTCGTAGAGTTATCAAAACCTAATCAAAGTGTTAGTGTCAAGAGAGACAACCAAATATATTGATAAATCTGGTGTGCTTGTGAGCTCAAAAAGAAAGAAAAGATAAGATAAGAAAAAGAAAGAAAGAGAATAAGTACAAAGGAACTAAAGAGAGTATAGTTTCTCCACCGCTCTTTGAGTTGAATTATTTAATAGTCTAGAAATTTAGTTCTAAAGTACTAGTCTATATGCAGAACTAGATGAGTGTGAGCCACCAAATATAAATCTACTTGGCTCAGAAATCTTCTACCTAAGCCAAAAATTGGGGTTGAATTTACAGATTATCTTATAACCCTGAGGGGAGAAGTCTACCTATCCCAATAGATTTTTTACTAAGGGACAAGTACGAGCTTTAGATGTGGATTAGCTTTTCACATGGATCCATTGCATAGACTACAACAAAACATTTTCATGATTATCTGGATTTCTAAAGTTTTGGATGAAAACAAAAGAAATAAATCTCTAGGCAAACTCTTAATAGAAATCTGTCATGTAGGATCACTTTGCATTTAGTCTTACATTTGCCAGGGACTAGCAAGATTTAGGCATGGGGGTGTGATTGCACAACAATCATGCAACCTAAATCATTTGAATTAAGATAGATTCTAGCATAACTTAGGAATAATGCATTCATAGGTATCGTAATTTGCATAATGGTTAGTTTGATTAGCTGCATAGATAATATCTTCATTTTATGTACTAGTGAGAGATAATTTTAATCACAGATGACTTGAAGCTGCGGATGACAGATCAGACCAGACAGATCTGATTAGAATGATGACAGGAGTCCAACGCTTCCGAAATCGTCTCAATCAGACAACCAGTGAATCGTGTGTAGTCCATAGAAGAACGTAGATCATGGAGCCAAAAGATAAAGATCCGAGCCTCAGATGAAAAATCCAACCAAATGGATGGATCCGAATCAACGATCACAATCCAATGATGCAAAAATCAACCCAATCAGAGGTCTACATCACCAGATACAAGGAAAAGAAGATGGAAGACCATGATGGTGCCATGTGGCGCCATCATAGCTGCCCCTCACTGCTCTCAACCATTAGATGGCCATCCAACGGTTCACGATGCATCCATGCCATCCATCCAATGGCTAAGGATAACTAGACGTAAAGAGGAAACCTTAACAGAACACACGTGTAGCGCGTTGTCTCATGCGATTACGTTGGAAGCAAAGAGTGTGGGTTGGATCCATGCAGCGCTCAAATCATAAAGGCATTGTGAGCAGGCGGTATTGTCCATCGAATAGAGATCGACGCACGCAAGCATGACCACGTGTTGAGACTGGAGCGTGCCGTGGCCAAACACTGGAACAAACGTGCGAACTCAAAGGCAACATGGGCGCGTCAGGTCGTCCGATCGAGATAGGCACATTTTGAAGGTGAGCGGCGAGCAAGAAATCAGGAGCACACGAGCGAGGAGAGATCTTCAGCCGTGCGATCATCATCTAATGCACGAGAGCCTGCCATGTGTTGATCAGAGGTTGAATCCACGTGATGGAGGGGAGTTTGAAGGTGTTTTGAGGCCTAATCAGGTCCGTTGATCTCCCGATCGACGGATCAGATTAATCCTATGGTTGTTACATGAGATAGTGGGCAGAAATACCCTTTTTGCCCTCCATAAAAACTATAAAAGAAGGCCAAAGCCCCCCTTGGATCATCAACACCAGACAAATCTTCCACCTTCTCTGCAATTCTTTGTCCCTATGCAACTCTGCTCCAACCTTCATCCCGGCGCTCTGGATCTGAGGTGCTGCCGCATCTCGTACAAGCATCCTACAAGCGACGTCGTCTCTCTGCCTCCTATCTTTCTCTCTCTATCTCTCTCTCTCTTTCTATCTATTTGTCTCTACTTTTTGCATATCAATTTCTACTGTGAAAAACTCTTTATCAATGCAATAAAATTTAATCTTGTGGATATTGATTTCTCTTTATACATATATACATATATAAATACCTGTTAGAACTAGTTTTATTGAAAAGCTTCTGTTAAAGTCGAGATTGCCTCCCTGTGAATGACCCGGTACTCACCGATCTTTACAAATTTATTTGTCGACGTATTTTCACGCTATACTACAACTAAATAATCTTTTAAAACATGATTTATTCCCCGAACAGCCTGCTGAGCACTTAATCATTGCATGAACCCTAGGCTCAACTTTTAGGGTTACAATTTAGAGACTACACTTGGCTAACCTAGACTTAATCAAGTCTAGTGGCTAGCCGATGAGCTTGGTTATCTTGTGGGCCACTCACCAAAAGCCCCAATTTGAAGAAAAAGGTTAAGTAAAAATTGCATAAAATACACTAATCAACCGACATTTGTTGTCGAACTACTAGGTCATCTAGTCGAACCTTAGCCAAATCTGCGAGGTAGTATCAAACGATTGCATCTAAGGGGTACAAAGGAACCGAAGGCGAAAGCCAAAGGAAGAACCATCCCATTAGTCCCCTCGTACAGATTGGATCGGTTAGCTTTAGGGGTTGGGATTACTTGTAGTCGATTTTACAATGAATTTTTCTTCATAAATTAGAATCTTAATGAAAAATCTGGTCACTCGATCTTAAAGACCACTTGATTAACAAGGCTTTAGCCTTGTTTGGCTTAGTTGCACCAACCCCAGGTTGGTTTGTGTATGCAAGGGAGGAAGTCACTTAGACCTCAACTAGTTGGACCTTGGGAGCCAATCCCAAGGAGGCGAAGGCAATTCATCGCATCGCCCAGACCATCTTCTTCTCACCCTTCTTCCACAAATTTAGCTGAGATGGCTAACCTTGGACCTGGACCTGGTCAAGATCTAGCGAATCTGGATCCAATGGCTCGCTTGGAAGCCCAGGTCGTTGAATCAGAGGAACGATATCAGCATAATATTGATAGAATCTTGACGACACTAGATAGAATGCAGCATCCACCCCGAGGAGAATAGCTATAGGATTTCTATAATCTGACGACATCGATTCTCGCACCTCAAGTCTAGATTCTCACAGGCGGAGATGCATTCGAGTTGGAGCCCAATGTGATCAGCCTAATCCAGAATTATTTCTATGGAAACTCAAATGAAGATCCTTTCCAACATACAGAGGACTTGAGTCGAATCACAGAAACGGTTCGACCCAGGAATGTTGATCTGGAAATTGTTCTCATGAAGCTTTTTTCGTTTTCTCTCAACGATAAAGCTTTATATTGGTTCAAGACCATCAAGAGGCCAATTGGTACTTAGGCAGAATTACAACATGAATTCCTGCAAAAGTTCTTCCTGATCGATCATATGAACACAATGAGGCACAGATTACAACATTCTCCCAAGGACCAGGGGAGAAGTTGCATGATGCATGGGATCGATTTCACGATCTCCTTAAGAAATGCTCGCACCATGGTGTGCCTCGTTGGCACCTGGCTCAGATCCTTTACCATGGGTTGGATGACACACATTGGTATCTGGTCGATACATCCAGTGGCGGAAGTTTCCTCACAAAAGACGAGAATAGCGCATTTGAGTTGCTCGAGTCTTTAGCAGAGAATTTGATGAATGTTGCGTCAATGAACCAATTCCAGCGACCTGGATAGAAACAGGTTAGTGTCCATGAGGCTCACGCTGAGCCTGCTCGAGCCGATATGGACATCATCACCAAGAAGCTGGACAAGGTGGATCTGCTTAATAAGAAGCTTGATAAACTAATTCGAGTTCGACCTAAACTTTCTGGAAACTTCGCTGCATTTAGATCATCTTATGCACCCCAAACCCCTTATACTTGAGTTAATTTACTCACTCGGGATGCATCTTCTCCATATTCATGGGATCCTGCATTTCAGGATTCTGTGAATAATCTCGATCTAGCACCGCATAGTCAGGGTTACGCACCACATGATGATTTAATGCGTGTTCCCTTTTGATGAATATATGTCTCAGATGTCATCAGCCTGCGTCAATGATATTCAGGGATACGGGCATAATAGCTTGTACTTGAAGACGTATAACCTTGGTTGGTACCAGCATCTGAACTTCTCCTAGTTTGGTAAATCACAAAGTCCACATCGAGATCCACACTACTAGACTAGACAATACGGGAATGTGCAAAACACGTATCTTAGGCAGCAGTCATTCCCGTCTCAGCAGCAATCCTGTTCCATATATCAGTTGCTGCATCAAGCTACCGGTCACCCTCCAAAGCGAGCCGACCCTTTGAAGGCACTAAAGGAGGAACTACAAGAATCCATGCGGAAATCCATGCAAGATAGCTTATAGATCATGAAGGCAATGGCTGACCAGATATAGAGTATTCAAAACACGCAGAACCAATTTTTGCAAGAGCATAGGACTCAGGGAGACTTGCCCTATGTGCAGAACCAAGGTGCCTTGCCTAGATTTCAAGCACCATAGGGATAGGCGCATGCTATATTACAGGCACCTCTTACACCACCCGGTTATGGCCAGTTGCCTTTGCTGCAGAACCCCGCATATTCTACCCCTTCCGCTCCTCCACCACCTCATGAATAGCATGCTGATGTGAAATCTATTATGTTGAGGAGCGAGAAGACATGAGACCCACCATTTAGGTAGGTGGGTTTTGATCTTTCGTGCCCTTCACCGCAAGATGGTTCAACTCCTTCCTCAGTTCAGGAGCCACCTACGGTAGATAAGAGCAAGAGGCCAATTGACCCTAAGATTGTCGTCCCTTTTCCTGAGGCTTTGACACGAGATATATCATAGAAAAAGGGTACGCGGAATTTCGAGGACCTAAAATCGATGTTCAAGGAAGTTCATATTCAAGTCCCTCTCCTCGAGGCTGTAGATCACATTCCCGCTGTTGCTAGGTTCTTTAAGGACTATTGTACCCCAAAGTGGCAGCAGAAGAACGGACGATAGGCGGTACTGTTGAAAGAAGCTAGCGCCATGATTCTAGCTAACCTATCGCCTAAGAAGAAAGACCCTGGTACCCCACTCATTTCCTACTTTTTGTAGGATTCTCCATTTGATTGGGCCCTTATTGATCTGGGTTCGTCCATCAACCTGACTCCTACTGTCGTATATGACCGATTTTGGTTTAGGGAGTTTAAACCCACCTCGGTTACTATTTAGCTGGCTAATCGATTAGTGAAAACACAGAAGGGGGTGGTTGAGAACATGATCGTAAAGGTCCACGGATTCTACTTTCCCATGGACTTTTTCATTCTTGATATGAAGGTTCCTCCTAATCTCTGTGATGCACCAATCAGTTTGGGTTGCCCATTTCTGGCGACAGCCCAAGCAAACATCGATTGTGCATCCGGGTGTATACAGTTTGCCTTAGGAAATGAAAGACTTAGATTGGATATATTCAAGGCATCAAGGAACTTTGATTATGATCATAACGAGGAGGATGGTGTGATGGGAATACCATCATGAGCCATAATTAGCTCAATTTAGTCTAATAAAGTCAATAAAAGCTTCTACATAATCTTCAGAGGATCTTAAGTGCTTAATATTCTATTTTAAGAAGAAAAGATGAAAACATGGTTATTTCTTCAATTTTACCATCATATCACAAATACAGAATAACCACAGGATACTTCAAGGGTTTATTAAAGGTCATATGATCATTAATGTTTAATAAGTGGGTCTATGCAGATAGAAATGGGTTTTCACACATTGCCAGAATTAATGGACATCTGAAACCTTAAAAATAGACTTGCTTAATTAAATAGGATTCTGGTCAGGATAAAATTCATATAAACCTTCTAAAAATTATAGAAAATATTATCTATAGTTTGGCATCCTTTATTTGACCATTTGAACCTATTTTAACCTAAAATAGAGACTCAGACAGACAGTTGCCCTAATTTGGGTTTCTACGCAATTTACCTAGTCAAACTTGGTCAGTACCTAAATCCGACCTTACCATCAGATTCCTTGGGTCTAAATTAGGTTTGTACCAAAATTTGGACCCAATCAGAGATCACCTTGACCTAGTTTACATTTTAGTCATGTCTAACTCTTTTCTCTCACATTTATGCCCCTAACTTTTGAAATAATTACAAATTACCCCCCAACTTTGTCTTCATTCTTTACAAATTGATCCCTCCACCATTATCTTGAAGGAACTCCTACTCCGGTGACCTTCAATCAAAGATTTCTCTCTGATTTCTTGACGAATCTCTCCTAAATTAGAAAGAGAGATCCCTGACGAAACCCTCTTCCATTTGAGCCGTGCATTGGGCTCTGAATCATACTCAAAACCTAATGCAAAGCTTTCAAAGAATCGGGTCTCCTTGTCGTGCAAGCACCACGTGCTTCCAAGCTTGGAATGCCTTCTAAGCCCTATTTAAGGACCCAGGTCATAAGGCTGATCTCCTTAGCAAGTTTTGGCGAGCCAAATACCTCTATTTCTCTTCCGGCCACCGAACCTCTGCTCCAGCGACCTCTCTCCGTCCTGCTCCTCCGCACCTCCAACCATCAAATTGGAGGTGTCACCGTCTTCCTCTCTTCCTCGCGCACCTCTTCGGTCAAAGGGAGGGCATTCCTCTGCCTTGTTTGCCATCGCTACCTCGCCGCCTCTATCACCTTCTCCAGCTCTGATCAGCCACAACCGGAGCTCTCCGGCCTCCTTCCTCTCCGTTAAAATCTCTTTTTCCTTCTTCTCTCCCTATACATCACTTCCCCGTCACATATGCTCCCAATCGACCACACAACACACCCCAACACCTTTGTCTTCCTTCACTCTGGCGAAGCCTCGATGATGCCTATCCATCTCTCCACTGCACGAAACTCCCCGCTACCACCCTCATAAGCTTCGCTGTGCCACCCTCTACAAAAGTCCTTAACCTATTTCGCGATTCACCCACTGAAACACCTCCCCGAACTCAAGCACTTCCTCTTCACTGTCTCGAGGTCGTAAGGCCTCCATCATCACTCGCACCACACGTTGCACTCACCACCGCTTTCGTCGCTTCACGGCGAAGCTTTTGAGTGCCTTTAACTTGGCCGCAAGGCTGCGTTTGTGCCTTCAGGTACTTGACCAGAGCTCCGTTGCCACCACCACCTTCTCCAACTCCATTTGACGTCTTCAAGCTGAGTTCTTCATCGTTGATGCTCCCAGGTGTTGTGACTCAACTCCAGGAAGTTCCCCGGGTCACCAATTGAAGTGACCAGCCACCCCTTCATCATTAATTGGAACCTCCATCACTTGCTATTATGCTGAGACGAAGGCGGGTGGGATAGTCCCACATCAGATAGCGCAGATGCTACGACAGCACATAAGTAGAATTTGTGCTTACGGCTCATTGCCTTAGCACGCACAGGGGGTGAGGTCCCTGCTCACGCACACGCATATGCACACCCTCGCCCGCGCTCACGCCATGCAGGTCTGGGCCTTGGTTCGATACCATGATACCGGGGTCCAGTTTGGTTCGCCTGATTCTGAGAGAGAAAGAAGAGAAATAAGAGAGAGTGTGGGGGGTTTGCCCTCTGCTGCTCTCTACACTTAGAGAAATTGAGAGTGCTTCGGCTCTGTGCTGCTGTGCTGTGCTTGTGCCTCTCCCTAAGGCCTGAAGGAAAAGAGAGGCCTTTGCCTCTGTTGCTGGTTCTAAGCCACCATTGCATTATTGAGATACTTAACTGACGTGGAATATTTGATTGGATTCATTGTTCATTTATTTGAAATACTTGAGCTTAATTAAAAGGGGTTAATTAGTGATTCAAATCACCATTTTAACCTATCATTTTTTGCACATTGATATTTGAATCTTGTTATATCATTCTTGAATCAATTCTGGTTGCAATTACTTATATCTTTTACTTAAAATTGTGATCTTGAGATTGATTGGCTAATTGCTCCCTACGTTCAACCTCAGATTTCTATTCGAGTATAAATTGTATTTGTTTGAGTGCATTTGTCCTATACTACAATGCATAACTTTAATAATAACAAATTCACGTTAACATTTTGGTGCCGTTGTCAGGGAGCAACACACAATTTGATCTCTTGGTTACAATTCCTGACTTGATACTAACTTGATTTATCTCTTTCAATTGTGATTGTGCAGAAACTTAGCCAAGGAGCAAGATCAATCGCACAACAGCCACTCCAGGGGCAGGTAATCTCATTTTCCATCCTCATCAAACCCCTGATTCTGAAAAGATTAAAAAGGAAAGAAATCAATTATGACCAACTTGCATTATATATTTAGATTCAATCATAGCAAGTTGCCCAATTTGATTCATTTTTAGAAATTTCCCAAACTTGATTCTTGCACCTATTTAGGGATTTAAGACACCTAGGGCTACCACCTTCTTGATTGAGCCTTAAGTGCCAGATTTGAAATTAATTGATTGGACCAATTAGAGCCAATTAAGGTTTCCATTCTAAAGTTCTAGAGACACATTTTCTTAAAAAAGAATCAATCTTCCCAAATTGTGTGTGTCTTAAGCCTTGATTGAACTTACTTAAACAAGCAAACCCTAAGAATCAAGCTCAAAATCTCACTTGAATCCTAAAAGCAAGACCTAATAATCAAGGACAAATCAAGTGAAGTTGACCCACCTTGCGAGGTCAACCAATCTTCAAATTAGGTCACCACTCTCAAAAATATCTTAAAGTTCAAGTGAAATCCTAAGCACCCACACTCTAAACTTAAAATTGGTAGACTTAAGAGGTCAAGTTATCCATTCTGGTCTACTTGGACCCTCAGTGACAAGGAAGGTCGGGTGGGGGAAATCCCATAACCTGTGGAGATGCTCTACCGTGTAGGGGTCATTGCGGGACTCTCCCTTCCTGGCTCCCCAGGTAATTCTCAGGTGGATGACTTTCTGATCTAGGGGTATCGTCCGCCTTGAACCTCTATAGTCATCCAAAGATATTTAGGTGTCTTGATTGGGTCCATCACACCTTCTATCCCTTGTCTTCTCCATCAGTGCATGTTTGGGAGGAGGTCCCTAAGACCACCCTTGAGGCCTCCATTAGCTAGTCACTCTCGTCGAGGTCAAGCCTTGACTTCCCTGTTTGTACAACAACCCGACCATATCGATATCTTTTCTGATTCATCTGAGCCTAGATCTCCATCCATAATCATGGAACACCTAGCAGAAGAAGAAAACAATCTCCAGAATCAGCTTCAGTGCCTCAACGATCTACTCCAGGCCTTTATGAATCCACCATAGCGTCCTATGATGCGAGATCATTACAATTCCACTGAGGGAGCAATCGAACCTCGAGTCCAAATCCTGGCTGGAGGTCTTGATAATGAACTCAAGCCCAACATGATTTTCATGCTATTCATAAATTTTAGGCTTAATTCCAAAGATCCTTTCCAGCATATCAAGCAACTAAAGCATCTGACCCAGGCTGTAACGACCCGATTCCCGAATCCCTATGAGACACGAGAATCGGACCGACTCAACTAATCTCAAGACCTAGTCGTCCAACGAGAAAGTAACCAAAAGAGCAGTAAAATAAACCACATTCAGCATGAATATAACTAGCAGTGACAAAATACAGCAGTAAGAAAAGGAAATACTATAGTATACACCACCACAACAGAAGGGGAATAAACATGTAAATAACATAAAGTTTCGATAAATAAAGTACATGGAGTAACAAAGAAAACTACTCACTATAGTGGAAGAAAAGTACAGAAAGCACAACAGGTAACCCTACTGGACCCTACTAGGCCCAGCGTCCTCTGCAGCCGCTGACCCTGGCTGCTCAACACCTGGTCCTGAAAAGTAACGAGGGTAACACGTCAGCGAAACGCTGAGTAGAGTGGCAACTAAAAGCTAAAGAAGCAGTAGAGTGTACAGTAGCTGTTATATTTTTACTTTCTTTATTTACGTCTTTCTATTATTTCACGATTGATTTATTTCTCAGATCCTTCACTTGATCTCGAATGTTCCTCGTGGGAATGATCTTGATTGCAGTCTTTTCCAAAAAGTAGAAGTAACACGTGGTGCTTTCCTGGCTGGGAGAGTCTCTTGTGGTGGTCCTACCCTCAGTCAACCACCCCAAGGTCGCTGACAGATGTAACGGTGACTACGGCATTCACGATAAGCGCACAGGTAGCTATCCCGCACTGGCATGTGGTCAGTCATTTTCGTTAACGGATGCGCTCAAAACACAGCACGGAACCAGTATAGGGCAGAGCCCTCTCAATAACAGGGGTCCAACCCCTCCATAGTTCGCGCACCCTCGCCTGACTACCTTGGTTTGCCCAGTGGGCCTAACAAGTCGGTGTAGGAGGCTAGCAGAACCCCGGGGCTCGTGGGGTAGCTAGTGCTCTCCCTACACTAGTAGCTCTCCTCGGTACTGCGTACGCGAGGGCCAGCAAATCGGTGTACAGTGGCCAAACCCACCCCGGTCTCAACCTGAGGGCGGCAAGCTCCCCTCTACACTAAGAGGTAATGTGTGCTCTCTTTGGTACCACGTACCCGAGAGACAACACACTTCCACGTTTCACTTTCTCAGTTCCCTTCTATTCTCTTTTCCAGGAGTTCTACTCCTAATTCCCCGTAGGGTTCGTGTTCTTTTTGTTTGGCCATTTTAGGTTTCACCGTTCCAGTTTTACGTTCATACAACCCATATTCTCAATCATATTTATTCATTCATAACAGGCAGCTGTTAAATCAATTTACAGGCAGCTATTATTTCCTTTCCACTTTTCCATGACTGCAATATTTATATATTCCATTAGTTTTCCAGTCCTAGGATTCATGCCGTACCCTAGGATTTATCATTCAATCTAGTTTTCCAGTCCTAGGATTCATGCATTACCTTAGGATCTATCATTCAATCTAGTTTCTAAGTCCTAGGGTTTATGCAATGCCCTAGACTCTATTAATTATTCCACAATTGTAACAAATTATGTTAAATAAATTAAAAGCCACTCCACCAGTGAAACCGGGAGTACTGGGGGCGTGGTCAGCAATCCCGTGCGCCTCTGCAACCCCCAAGACTGCAACGGAACGGGATCCTAACACAAGGATCAATCACAAGGAGTTTCTCAGAATGGTATACAATCACTGTAAATGGGTAGAGGAATTTATTATGGAAAGAACGAAACTCGAAACGCGGAAAACAGACTCCGAACGGGCCCTAAACGGGTCAAAAATGACGAAACTGTCCAAAATCAGACGTCTGGAACCTCTTCCAGATGTCTTAAAAGGTGGGTCAGGTTGTACCTCAGTTCTGCGCAGTCCTTCAGATGTCCAGAAGCCTACTGGAATGTCTGGCCTTGGTTTCCAGACGTCCGATTGTCACCCCGGACGTCTGGTGGTTCTCTCCGTCGTCTGGCACTGTAGCCAGACGTCTGATTCACGTGGGATGGCGACCCTCGCGCCCTCCCGAGCAGGACCTGCGCACACAAACACCGACTCTCAGCACGATGGAATGCAGAAGAAGTCGCGGCGGATGGTTGCATGGCCGTACACGCGCAAAAAGAGAAGATATGAAATATCTTACCTGTCAGACGTCTGGACAGTCCTCCAGACGTCTTTGACGTCGTCTGGACGTAAGTCCAGACGTCTGATTCTGGAAAAATTTCCAGAACTAGGGCCCGATTCGCTTTCCGCCCGCGACGCACGACCGCGCCGTGCCCCGTCCGCCTGCAGTCCGAGTTGCAGCAGCCCCTCCGCGACACCCCACGCCTGCCGCTCCCCCACTGGCCGGCTCTGGCTACCCCGGCAAGCTCGCACCTCCTTGGTCGAGCTTCTTCTTCCTCTCGCAACACTCCCTCCTGCACGCCCACTGCAGCCACTGCTGCACCCTCGCTTGCTCGCTCCCTCGCAGGGGGAAGGAGAAGAGAAGACGGTGGAGTAGGGGTGAGGGAGAGGGGGAGCGCTCTTATAGGGCAGTCGCGAGAAGAGAGAGAAGGAAAGCGGCACCTGCAGGAAGAGAAAACGAAGGCTGCGGGTTCAGTCTACGCGCGCATGCATGCAAACGCGAAGCCGTATGCCGAAAAAATTTATTACCAGACGTTTGAGAAGGGTTCCAGATGTTTGGCCAGACGTCTGGGACACTTCCCTGACGTCTTAAACTGCTTTTGATGCCCATGATCGTAACACAGACCTTCGGGTTAGAAGCTCAAAATCGGGATATCTTGCTCATGGAAGTGTTCTCCTTCTCTCTCATGGACAAGGTTGTTCACTGGTACTAAACCCTAACTCGTCCAATCAACACATGGACTGAACTGCAATTTGAGTTTCTGAAAAAGTTCTTCCCTGTTGGTCGGACAAATGCTCTACGGCACCAGATCACACACTTCACGCAACAGGCAGGAGAACCGCTTCATCAGGCATGGGATTGCTTTCTGGATCTCATGCGAAAGTACCCCCACCACGGAGTTCCTAAATGGGAACAAGTCCAATCTTTTTACCAGGGACTCCATGAGGATATTCGATTATTCGTCAATGCAACGTATAGAGGAAACATCATGGGTCACCACGAAGACACCATGTAGGAAATTCTCGAGAACATGTGTGAGAACTTCATAAATAATGAATCCATGGGCATGTTCAACCAGACAAATGCTCGTGCATTGACGAATATGTGGGGAGCACACTAGATGCAGGGCCTGTCCTCTTCCGTTGACTTGGAGTTAATGGCCAGTCGCCTAGACAAGGTCTCGATCATTGAGAAGAAGGTGGATGAGCTGATTCGACATCTGCAGTGAGCCACCTCTGTTCAAAACCTGTTCGCACAACCATCCTCTGGGAGGGAAGCTGTGCATAACATCTACCACCAATCTTCTTGGGGGATGGATCCATATCCACCCCTATCTGATCTAGGGTTCGGAGGAAAATCCGAATCTGCTTACTATCGTTGGGGGAACTCTGAACCCTCGTCATTTGATTTCTTCGAGGTTCCTTAGACCTGCGAGCTCCTCAATGCCATCCAAAACGATCCTTTCTCAAACACTTATAACCCTGGATGGTGTAATCATCCTAACTTCATGTGGTCAGGGAACAATCAAAATTAGAGATCTCAATATCAGCTCCGACCATAAGCTTCTCGTCCATATCAACCGCCTCAGCCTCGGCCCAACCCAACTTACAAATCCATGCCAACTCGAGAAGATCAAATGACCCTAATCCTTCAGACTCTAGCTGACATTCAGAAAATAAATGCGGCTATACAAAAATAACATAGAGATAAGATCACAAAGGTTCGCAATCAACTCACCCAGATGGCAAATCCCTGTCAACCTGGTGCACTCCCTTCACAACCTTTGCCCAATCCAAATAACATGCCAAGCCTGAGGCGCATTATAAAATCGACTTTGGGCTAGGCTCACTACGTCTATCAGGCTCCTTCTGCTCCATCACCCAATGGGATGGAGGCTTCAACATCATATGCGGGTTATTAGCAGCAACCACCTCTTATGCCTACCCAACCCAGAACCAGGCAGGACTAAACTCTATTACCACCCGTAGTGGCAAAATAACTCAGGACCCACCTTACCTGAGACACTCTTAGCCTGGTAGTTCAAACCCAAACCTTAGGTTGGTCATCTAGGATACCCCTGTCCTAGATCAAGAACCTAGACCAATTCTAGAGAAACCTGCAAAGGTTCCATTTCTGATGGCCTTGACCAAAGGAAAAAGGAAACCCAAACCTGTGGCTCTCGAGGAGGACCTAGTCAAGCTCTTTAAGTAGGTCCAAATAAACATCCTGCTGATGGATGCAATTTGCCACATACCGACTTATGCGAGATTTCTGAAGGATGTATGTACACCTAAGTGTAAGCTGCAAACCAAAGGTAGGAATCCAATTGTACTATCGGAGCAAGCCAGCTCCATCATTTTGAACAGACTCTTGCCTAAGGAAAAAGACCCTGGTACCCCTCTGATTTCATGCAAAATCAGTGATTTAGAGTTCAACAGAGCCCTTTTAGACTTAGGAGCTTCCATCCATTTGATCCCTATGTCCCTACTAGATCATTTCGAGGAGACTGAGCTAAAATCACCTGAGGTGACTCTACAGTTAGCTGACCGATCGATCAAGTCACCTAGAGGAGTTCTCGAGGATGTTCTAGCTCAGATCCGCGATTTCTACTATCCTGTGGACGTCATTGTGTTGGATATGGAGACTCCTGAGAATCTGAGGAATACACTGATTATATTAGGTAGACCGTTCTTAGCGACACCTAGGGCGAACATTAATTGTGAAGAGGGCCAGATCGAATTGAAATTTAGGAACAAGACACTACAAATTGATATATTTAAGGCCCAGAAAGGAATTAATTGCGAGGCAGTGGAATAAGTATGCGACATCAGTTCTGTGGTTGAAGACACATCTCCCAAGGATGACCTGATTATCCCTGATCCTCAGTCTCAAGCAGATCATACCCCACAGATAGAGGAGCCTAGCACCAATCTAGACCCACCCACAGCTCCCACTTCTTCTTCTGACGCCCATCCCGATCCTCCTGTTGTTGCTGATAATCCTGTTATGGAACTAAAGCCTCTTCTCGGTCATTTGAAGTACGTCTTTTTCGGTTTTGATCAGACATTTCCTGTGATTATCAATTCTCACCTCACCTATGACTAGGAAACACGTCTGATTTCCATCCTCTAGCAGCATCGGAGAGCCATTGGTGAGACTCTCGATGATATGACTGGCATTAGCCCTTCATATTGCACACACTGTATTTATACTGAATAAGGCGCACGACCATCCCGTGGAATGCAGAGACATTTGAATGCAAATCTGTAGGAGGTCGTGAAAAAGGAGATCATCAAGTGGTTAGATGAAGGGATCATCTACCTGATCTCCGACAGTCGGTGGGTGAGTCTAATCCAGGTTATGCCTAAGAAGGTAGGACTTACCGTGATCACAACTGAAATCGAAGAGACCATGCCAACTTGTATAGCAAACTTGTGGAGAGTTTGCATTGATTACAGAAGAATGAATGCCTCCATGAAAAAGGATCATTTCCTGCTACCATTCATTGATCAGATCCTCGAGAAACTAGCAGGAAATCGTTTCTTCTGCTTTTTGGATGGGTACTCTGGTTATAATCAAGTGGCAATCCATCCTGAGGACCAAGAGAAGACCACCTTCACCTGCCCTTATGGGACATATGCATTCCGTGGGATGCCTTTCGATCTCTGTAATGCACCCTCTACCTTTTAGTGGTGCATGCTTGCCATATTCTTAGATATGGTAGGTGAATACCTTGAAGTTTTCATGGATGACTTCTCGGTATTTGGGGAATCTTTTGATGATTGCCTCTTGCACTTGGTCCAAATCCGCAGGCGTTGCATCGACGTGAACTTGGTTCTTTCTTGGGAAAAGAGCCATTTCATGGTTCCTGAGGGAATTGTCTTGGGACACCTTATTTCTGAAAATGGCATCCAGGTTGATCGAGCCAAGGTTAATTTGATTTCTAAACTACCCATGCCTAGCTCAGTCAAGGACATCCGCTCTTTTCTGAGGCATGTCAATTTTTACCGTCGTTTCATTCCCGATTTCTCGAAAATCGTGCACCCCCTGACTAATCTTCTCTCAAAGGATGTCCCTTCGAGATTACCATTGAGTGCACTCACACATTTAAGAGCCTACATGATCGAGTTACTCAAGCACCAATCCTACAATCCCCTGACTAGTCTCTACCCTTTGAGATCATGTGCGATGTGTCTGACTACGTAGTGGGGGCGATGCTTGGGCAGAAAGTTGATGGAAAACCCGTGGTCATCTACTACGCCAGCAAGACACTGGACGAGGCTTAGCGTAACTACACGGTTACTGAGAAAGAGATGTTGGCAATAGTATTTGGCTTGGAAAAATTAAAATCTTATCTTCTAGGTTCCTATGTCATCATTTACTCAGATCACATCGCTGTGAGGCACTTACTCGTGAAGAAGGATGTGAAACCTCGATTAATCCGTTGGATCTTGTTGTTGCAAGAATTTGATCTCGAGATTCGTGACAAGGCGAGAAAACAGAATGTAGTAGCTGATCATTTTCCCATGTTCCTTCTTCTGTCATCGATCCGTCTGGTCTAATCACTGACCATTTTTCGGACGAGCATCTATTAGCCATTCACGGTCTCCCTTAGTTTGCTAATATAGTGAACTACTTGGTTACGGGGAAAGTCTGGCCAGATTGGACAACTTCTAAGCAGGACAAGCTGATTTTCGAGGCCAAGTACTATATTTGGGAGGGACCGTATCTCTTCCACACTGGCAATGATCAGGTGATCAGAGATGCATTCCTGACGACGAGGTCAATGACGTGATCTCATTTTGTCAGAACCAGGCTTGTGGTGGCCATTTTCTGGGCATAAAATCGCATCAAAAATTCTTCAGTGTGGGTTCTTCTGGCCCATGATGTTCAAAGATGCACAAACATATTGTAGGGCATGCGCTTGTTGTCAAACCCTTGGCAACATAGGCCCGCGGGATATGATGACCTTGAATTTGATAATTGTGTGAGAAATCTTTGACATATGGGGAATCAATTTCATGGGACCCTTTTCTAGATCTAATGGCTTTGAATGCATCTTGCTCTCTGTTGATTACACCTCTAAATGGATCGAAGCTGCCCCCACGAGAACTAGCGATCATAAAGTTATTCTCTGATTCATCCAAGAGAACATCTTTTCCAGATTTGGGGTTCCTAAAGCCATTACCAGCGATGGTGGGTCTCATTTCAACAATGTGCTCTTTCAGTCCCTGATGAAAAAGTACGGGGTGTCTCATCGTATCTCGATTCCTTACCACCCCCAGACTAATGGACTAGCAGAACTGGCAAATCAAGAGATCAAGAAGACCTTCAGGCCACTGTTCGCCCTGATAGGAAGGACTGGCCTACTTGCCTTCCGAAAGCTTTGTGGGCCCATATAACCACCCACAAGACCCAATTAGGCATGTCTCCCTTTAGATTAGTGTACGAAAAGGCATGTCACCTTCCCATAGAAATGGAGCATAAGGCCTATTGGGCAGTATGGAAGTGCAATCTGGACCTAATGAAGGTTGGAATACACCACCGGTTGCAAATGAGCGAGATCAAGGAACTATGCAATGACGTATACGAGAACTCACATATCTACAAAGAGTGGGTTAAAGCCTTCCATGACAGTCACATTGTCCAAAAATCTTTCCACCCTGATCAAAAAGTCCTACTCTTTGATGTAAAGCTCAAACTCTTCCCAGGAAAACTTAGATCTAAGTTGATTGGACCTTTCTTGGTAAGAAAAATATTTGAAAATGGAGCCGTTGAAATTAGTGAACTTAGCCTTGATTCTGAGCCTTTTGCCATGAATGGTCAGAGACTCAAACCATTTGTCGAGCTCACCGACCTGAACATAGCTGAGTTATCTTTTGATCTCTATTCTCCCTGAGCTTATTGCGCCCAGCTGATGGCGTTAAACTTAGCACTTAACAGGAAGGAACCCGTCATCTCTTTGAAAAACCCAAAATCCTTTTGACATATCTCTTCACTGAAATCATATTGCACTTTAGGGTTGGTCAATTAGAACAGCGACTCCACCTCTGATACATGTACCGGAGCTTGAAATCGTCCACAGCAGTCAACCCGACCTGTCCACTCACCCTTTGAACTTGTTCTAATGTACGATCTAAGCTGAACTCGAACCCACCTAATTTACAATGAGGACATTGCAAATCATAGGCATAGGGGGTATTAAAGTATAAAATGCCATGAAAATCAACTCTCACAAAAGGATTTCACATACAAATAATAATAATAATAAATAAATAGATAAAAATATAAATATAAATGGAGGTTGAGGAAAGAGAAGGCCCATTTGAGAGAAAAATGAGAAAAAGGAGGGAGGAAAATTGAAAAGAAAAGAAAGGAGAAAAAAGATAAAGAAAAAATGGAGTCCCTTCAAAATAATATGGAATTTACCTAACTTCTAGGTTGGATTGAATGATGAATTATGACCTGGAAGGCTAAAACTTAAGGGATTAGTGGTAAATACTGACCTTAGGCCTCTTGGATCTGTTCTGAGATTTAAACACTCATGTACTTGTCAAGATCTGGATTAGTCCTCAAGAGGTTGAGGAAAGTGTAAAGCTTGTGTATTAAGTCTAAGGCTTAGGTAGTATTTAGCCCCGTTAACTAACCTCTGGTTTGCAAGACTCGGTAACTTAAGCACCCAAAAATCACACACAGTCTGGTTCAGTGCGCTTAAATATGGAATCATGCCAAAAGCATTTATGCTATTATGAAAATGGTCCTAAGATCTAGATTAGGAGCAGGTCAAAAACACAAGTTGATTTGGACAAGTTCCCAGCACGGAGAGGTGGGAAATTCACCTCGAAGATGCGTAATAACACATCGTCTCCTCGATGCTTGTCTCCTAGGATATCTAAATCTCCTACCGAGGGCATGTAAGCACCTTGTGCTAGTTCAGATGCTATTGGTGAAATTATCATGAAATGTCGATTGCTAGGGTCTGGATTTAGCTACAGAATGCCATGGGCGGCACTATCCTGAAGGGTTGAAAGCCAGGGTTCTGAGGGTCTCCATGGGCAGTGTTATCTCGAAACATTGATTGTCAGGGACCCTACGAGGATTGATGGTGGGGACCAGGAATCCGATATAGAACGTGTTTTGGGCCAATTCGAGGATGGATCTAAGGAAAAATATAATGAAAAGAAAAAGAGAGAGAAAGCTCTCCACAAATAAAAATCTTCTTCTATCCCTCTCTCTCTTACAAAAATACACTGGTAAACTGAACCTGTGCTAACCATGTTACAAGCACAGGTGCTTTAAGTGCTGGGTCCAATGAACTTTAGGTTAGTTCTTACGGGCCTTAGAAACCTTCGCGACAGACTGAGGCAAAAGCTAGTCATGTCTGCATCTGGGCTGGTACTTGAGTACCTCTAGGCCTATTGTTGGTATTAAGATCTGATTCCTAGAGATGCTGCTTAGTAGGGCATCCTGATGGTTACATCCAACCTAGATAACTGGATTGGTCCATAAAGTTTTGCTAAGAGACTAGCAAAAGTTAGGCATGGGGGTATAATGAGAACACCATCATGAGCCATAACTAGCTCAATTTGGTCTGATAAGTCAATAAAAGCTCCTACACAACCTTCAGAGGATTCTAAGTGCTTAATATTCTATTTGAAGAAGAAAAGATGAAAACATGGTTATTTCTACAATTTTACCATCATATCACAAATACAGAATTACCATGAGATACTTTAGGGGTTTATTAAAGGTCATATGGTCATTAATGTCAAATAAGTGGGTCCATGTAAATAGAAACGGGTTTTCACGCATTTCAAGAATTAATGGACATCTGAAACCCTAAAAATAGACACGCTTAATTAACTGGGGTTCTGGTTAGGATAAAATCCATCTAAACCTTATAAATATCATAGAAAAATATTCTCTAGGGTTTGGCATCCTTGATTTGACCATTTGAATTTATGTTGACCTAAAACAGAGTCAAAGATAGATAGTTGCCCTAATTTGGGTTCTATGCAATTTACCTAGTCAAACTTGGACAAAACCTAAATCCGACCTCACCATCAGATTCCTTGGGTCAAATTAGGTTTGTACCAAAATTTTGGACCAATCAGAGATCACCTTGACCTAATTTACATTTCAATCCTGTTCGACTCTTTTCTCTCACATTTATGCCCATAACTTTTGAAATAATTACAAATTTCCCCCATCTTTGTCTTCACTCTTTACAAAACCATTATCGCGAATGAACTACTCTGGCAACCTTCAATCAGAGATTTCTCTCTAATTTCTTGAAAAATCTCTCCTAAATTAGAAAGAGAGAACCTTGATGAAACCCTCTTCCATTTGAGCTGTGCATTGGGCTCTTAATCTTACTCAAAACCTAATGTGAAACTTTCAAAGAATTGGGTCTCATTGTCGTGCAAGCACTATGTACTTCCAAGCTTGGAATGCCCTTCTAAGCCCTATTTAAGGACCCAGGTAGCAAGGCTGATATCCTTAGCAAGTTTTGGCAAGCCAAATACCTCTACTTCTCCGGCCACCGAACCTCTACTCCGGCAACCTCTCTCCGTCCTGCTCCTGCGCACCTCCAACCATCAAATTGGAGGTGCCACCATCTTCCTCTCTTCCTCGCGCACCTCTCTAGTCAAAGGGAGGGCATTCCTCTACCTCGTTCACCATCGCTGCCTCGCTGCCTCTATCTCCTTCTCCAGCTCCAATCAGCCACAACCAGAGCTCTTTGGCCTCCTTCCTCTCTGCTAAAATCCCTTTTTCCTTCCTCTCCTCCTATACATCACTTCCCCCTCACATACACCCCCAATTGACCACACAACACACCCCAACGCCTTCGTCTTCCTCCACTACGATAAAGCCTCGGCGACGCCTATCCACTGCTCCACCGCATGAAAATCGCCGCTACCACCCTCATAAGCTTCGCTATGCCACCCACTACAAAAGTCATCAACCTATTTCATGATTCACCCACCAAAACACCTCCCCGAAGTCATGCACTTCGTCTTCACTATCTTGAGGTCGTCAAGCCTCCACCATCACTCGCACCACACACTGCACTCACCACCGTATTCGCCGCTTCATAGCGAAGCTTCTGAGCGCCGTTAACTTGGCCGCAAGGCTGTGGTCGTGCCTTCAGGTACCGTCGGAGCTCCGTCGCCACCACCACCTTCTCCAGCTTCGTCTGATGTCTTTAAGTTGAGTTCTTCATCGTTGATGCTCCTAGGTGTTGCGGCTCAACACCAGGAAGTTCCTCAGGTCATCAATTCAAGGGACCAGCCACCTCTTCATCCTCAATTGGAACCTCCATCACTTGCTGCTGCACTGAGACGATGGCGGGTAGGATAGTCCCACATCGGATAGTGCAGACACTGCGGCAGCACATGAGAAGAATTTGTGCTTACGGCTTGTTGCCTCAGCACGCACAGGGGGTGAGGTCCCCTCTCATGCACGTGCATACGCACGCCCTCACCAGCACTCATGCCACACAGGTCTTGGCCTTGGTTCGATTACCCGGATACTCGGGTCTGGTCTGGTTCTCCTAATTCTGAGAGAGAAAGAAGAGAAAGAAAGGGAGAGAATGGGCGAGTTTTGCCCTATGCTGCTCTCTAAACTTAGAGAAATTGAGAGGCCTTCGCCTCTGTGCTGCAGTGCTGTGCTTGTGCCTCTCCCTGAGGCCTGAAGGAAAAGAGAGGCCTTTGCCTCAATTGCTGGTTCTAAGCCATTGTTGCATTATTGAGATACTTAACTGACGTTGAATATTTGGTTGGATTCACTATTCATTTATTTGAAATACTTGAGTTTAATTAAAAGGGGTTAATTGGTGATTCAAATCACCATTTTAATCCATCAATTTTTGCACATTCATATTTGAATCTTGATATATCATTCTTGAATCAATTTTGGTTGCAATTGCTTATATCTTTTATTTAAAATTGTGATCTTGAGATTGATTGGCTGATTGCTCCCTATATTCGACCTTGGATTTTTCTGAGTTATAAATTTAAGTGTTTAATACGATTTTATCCTATATTATAATGCATTTCTTATACATCGACGATTTCACGTTAACATGGTGAAGATGAGGAATCAGCTTTTTGAGGTATCAGCTCCTTTGTGATGACCCAATGTCGCATTCGTCTTCATTGTCAAGGTTTCTAGACCTCAATCCACACGAGACTGAGACTACTACAATGCACATTTTTTCCCGCGAATCTGATTGTCTGGAATGTTCATTTGACCACGACACCCTTGATTCTGATTGTCCTAACCTAAAAATAACTGAATCACCCTTCTTAACACAGGAAGGTGTGACTACAACAAACGAGTTTCCTGTTAATGTAGTCACAACTGACTATTTAGCAGGAGGCAAATTAGTAAGAATCCCTACATATTAGGATCATCAGATTGCCGTTACTAATTCTGCTCCTCCTACTCACACTTCTGATTCTGACCTACCCATGATTGAACTGAAGCCCTTACCCGACTCACCCAAATATGTGTTTTTGGGTGAAAGTGAGAAATACCTGGTTATTATTAGTGCTCACTTAACCCAGGAACATCAATTAATTTCTATTTTACAAGGCCATAGGGCTACTATTGGGTGGATTATTGCTGATCTCCGTGGGATTCGCCCCTCGTATTGCACTCATCACATTTACACAAATGAGGGGGTGAAACCTTTGAGGCAACCTCAAAGATGGTTGAACCTGAATATGCTAGTGGTTGTTAAAAAGCAGATCATAAAATGACTGGATGTCGGCATTATATACCTGATTTTTGACAACCAGTGGGTCAGTCCTATCCAGATCGTGCCCAAGAAAGCTAGACTCACCATTATAAAGAATGACAAGGGCGAATCCATCCCAACTCGCATCGCAACATCATGGCAGGTTTGCATAGACTATAGAAACTGAATATGGCTACCCAGAAGGATCATTTTCCTTTACCATTCAAGATCAGATTTTATAGCGGTTAGCCAGACGTAGTTTCTTTTGCTTTTTGGATGGATACTCCTGGTATAATTAGGTAGCGATTAGCCCGAAAGATCAAGACAAGACCACTTTCACATGTCCTTTTGGAACATTCGCCTTTAAGCTAATGCCCTTTGGCCTTTGCAATGCACCAGCGACATTTCAGCGTTGTATGATGGCCATCTTCTCTGAAATGATTGGGGATTATGTGGAAGTGTTTATGAATGATTTCTCCATTTTCAGAGACAACTTTTCATCTTGTCTTGATAACCTCACCAAGATCTTGAAATGATGCATTGAAGTAAACCTAGTACTCTCATGGGAAAAAAGCCATTTCATGGTGAGGGATGGCATTGTACTAGGACATAGGATTTCATCCAATGGACTCGAGGTTGAACGAGCCAAATCAGATATTATATCCAGATTACCTACACCAAGCTCTATTAAACAGATCATATCATTCTTGGGCCACGTCAGATTTTACTGGAGATTTATATGTGATTTCTCAAAAATGGATGCCCATTTACGAATCTTCTAGTAGCCGATGCCCCATTTAATTTTAATGCCTCGTGTCTTAGCACCTTCAAGACCTTGCGAAGCACTGTTTCCAACTCTCCAATTCTCCAACCACCCAATTGGTCTCTAGATTTCGAGATGATTTGCAACGCCTCCAATTTCGCCGTCGAAGCTATTTTAAGCCAACATCGGGAGCAACAACCTTTTGTTATATACTACGCTAGCAAGACACTAAATAAGGCTCAGTTTAATTATACTATCACTGAAAAGGAACTGTTAGCGGTAGTATTTAGGTTGGAGAAATTCCTATCCTACTTGCTTGGGTCAAAAGTGATAATTTTCACAAACCACTCCGCCCTTCGGTATATGTTGGCAAAGAAGGATTCCAATCCCCGTCTCATTAGATGGATCCTTCTCTTGCAGGAATTTGACGTTGAAATATGCGACAAAGCTAAATCACAAAATGTTATGGTGGATCACTTATTTAGATTAGACCCAGCTCACATCCCTTATTCCCTGTCCATTTTAGATCAATTCCCAGATGAGTCTCTATTGGCAATCCATTCCATCGAGTTTCCCTAGTACACGGATATCGTAAATTATCTTATCATAGGCAAGATTACCGCAAATTTATCCAAGGAGCAAAAACTCAAATTTATATCTGAGGCCAAATTCTATTTCTGGGACGACCCCTTGCTCTTCCGCATTGGAGCCGATTAGATCATCAGGAGGTGCATCCCAGACTGGGAAATCTCGAGTGTGCTATCTTTTTGCCACAGCGAAGCCTGTGGTGACCATTTTTTGGGCCGAAAAATCACTACAAAAATTTTACAGTCGGGATTTTTCTGGCCAACAATTTTCAGAGATACACACATTTATGCCAAGTGCTGCAAACGATGCTAGCCAGTCGGTTCTGTGACGAGGAGAGACATGATGCCTCTCCAACCCATCTTGGTCATAGAAGTGTTCGATGTATGGGGTATCGATTTTATGGGCCCTTTCCCGAATTGGCATGGCTTTGAGTACATACTTCTCATTGTTGACTATATCTCGAAGTGGGTTGAAGCCATCTCGGCAAGATGGGCAGATCATGAGACTGTCATTTCTTTCATACGGGAATGTATTTTTACGAGATTCGGTGTACCCCGTACTCTGATTAGCGACGGGGGTAGTCACTTCATCCATGCTCACTTTAGGTCATTATTAAAGAAATACGGGGTACATCATCTCATAGTCACCCCATATCATCCACAGACCAATGGGCAAGCTGAAGTGTCTAACCATGAAATCAAGCTGATCCTCCAAAAGACAGTTAGACCAGATAGGAAGGACTAGTCCAACAGATTAATTGATGTGCTTTGGGCGTATCGAACTGCATATAAGGCCACACTCAGAATGTTGCCATATCGCATGGTATATGGAAAGGCCTGTCACCTTCCTGTCGAGTTGGAGCACCATGCATTTTGGGCGGTGCGGAAGTGTAATTTTAACCTTGATGCGAGAGGTTATGAAAGGAAGCTCCAACTCAGTCAATTAGAAGAGATTCACTCGCCTTTATGTTCTAAATTAAGACTAAGCTAAATGTAACCCAATAAGGGAACAATATTAAGGTACAATCATAAGAGGTCAATTGTATATAGCATATATATATTGCATTCATGAATAAGATTTTTATCAAGAGGTTGCATTAGGGATTTTATCCTCTAGTTGATTCCTGTAATCTGGAACCCAGTATAATTTTCACATTCACACATAGATTTTGCAATGGATTCATTGTGAAGATCGAGAAACATCTTTAGTTTGTCAAGAAGAAGCAGTGCTTCTTTTCCTAAATATTTGGACAGTGGTTAGGGAGTCAGGCGAATCTTCTTCTAAAAATCTACTAAATAGTGTTAGATAAGAGTAGAGTGGTACTGGTGCTCTAAGATTAATGCAAGGAATTTGGAATTCTGGATAATTAGGTAATGATACTTGGAGTTAGGCATAATTTCGCTCTCAATTCCTACGTATAAATTTTATTTGAATTTTTGAGAGCCACCAAGTAAAGGCAAATATGCGGAGATTGAGTTCTAATAAAACTAGGACTAAGGTGGATGGCTATGACCATTCTTTATGGAATCATTAGCTAAAGGAGGGTATTGATATCAAGGTCAAGAATACACTGTCCTATCCGTCTCCTTCCCAATGTCGAGAGTAGGCACTTCCACCAAATAAGTCACCCGATATCCTCTTGAACACCACTAATCCCCAATAATCCTCTAGAATAAAGTCACGTATGTCATGTGTTGTATTGCATCATGTTGATAAGATATCTTAAAAAATAAAAAAATAATAAAAAATATAAGAAAAAAGCAGAAAAAAAAGAGATTTTAGTGTTTATTTCAATTACATTGAGGTAGCATTACCCACCACATTTGCGATCCACCAAATACATTCTTAACCTATTTTTTTATTTTTCTGATCGCCCAAATACTGGCTGAGGAATTTCAACTTAGTGTTAGGATTATTAGAACTTTATTAAAGTGTTAATGCCACGTGAGACTACCAAATATAGATTATATGAGTAAATCTGGTGAGATTATGAGCTCGAAAGAAAAAGAAAAGAAAAAAAACAAAGAGAGAGTGAATACAAAGGAACCAAAGAGAGCATAGTTTTCCCTTGCTTTTCTCTAAGTTGAATTACTTGATAATTTGGGAATCTAGATTCTGTAGTACTAATCTATATGTAGCACCAAATGAGAGTAAGTCATCAAATACAAACTTAATTGACTCAAACATTCTCTACCTAAGCTAAAAGCTGGGGTAGAAATCATATAATATTTTGTATACCCCGAGGGAAGAGTTTTGCTTATCCTGCTAGAATTTTATTAGGGGTCAAGTACAGGATTAAGAGGTGAATCGGCTTTTCACTCGAATCCGTTGCATAAGCTACGTAGTTGCACTTTCACAATTGTCTGGATTTCTAGATTTCATGATGAAAACAAAAAGGAAAAGAATCTCTAGTCTTACGCTTGATAAAAATAATTAGTATTCTAGGAACCCACTTGTAGATAACTTAGTTTTGTATCTGCTAGGGACTATCAAGATTTAGGCATGGGGGTATGATTACGTATCAATCACAGGACTTAAATGACCTAAATTAAGTTGAAACTTAGCATAATTGTAGTGTAATCTATGCATAAATAGCATACATTGCATCTTTCCAGTTTTACTTAGATATTCCTAAAAAAATGTTATAATGTACTGATTAGTGCATTATTTGAATTGTAGGCAATAAGAAGCTTAGGAGATGGCCTAAAGTTGGATCTGAAGTAGGGAAGAAGCCAGAGTTACAGCAGAGCTGGAGAAGAAGCTCTGGAATAAAGATGAAGAAATAATGTACGGAGGAGGTATACTACCTACTAGTAGAATTTTAATGTAGGAATTAAATTATGAAGAACATTGGACCTTTCCTAGCTTTAGGATAGCGCTAGAGACCTTAAGCCCTAGCCACCCCTAGATTAGGTCACCTCAACCTAGGATACCTCAAAACCCTTATTCTAGTCCATATCTGGACGTCTAGGTAGGTTGCTAGACATCCAGGATCCTTAGACACCACTTACAGACCTAGAACCCAATTCTGCTAGATATTGGACGTCCAAACAAGGTGTCAGACGTCCAATTTCTGCAGAATTCCAAGACATAACCTAAACTTCACCCTGATTCAACATTGGAAGTCCAAACCAGAGACTTCGACTTCTGATGTTGAGGTATAAGTCATCTGATTAATAAATCTGGCGTCTAGAACCCCTCTCCAGTTACTTTTTTGAAATCAAGCCTAGATCTTGATTTCCTAAGCCCCTAAACCCAATTCTACACCCTAGGGAACCTAAATTAAGGTGCCCAAAGCTTAGTACACTACCCCAAGACCTCCCTAAGAACCTAATTAGGTTCTCACTAAACCCAATTGACTTGGATTTAAGTCAATCACACTTCACCTAGTCAATTGGACTCACAGAGTCCAATTAAGCTCAAACCTCAACCAACACGAGTCTAATTGGACTCAATGAGAGTCCAATTGACTCAAGCCTGACCTAATTGGGTACTCTCTCTCCCAATTACATACACACTGACCCAATTAAACTTGGATAAGTTTAATTGGATCAATCATTTAATAATAGGTTACACATATACCTATTTCTAGACACCCTAATTCAACCAACCTGGCCATGGACCTAGGTGGTCCATTTGACCACCTATTAATGCACACACACCCACATATTCACACACACACACCCACACACACACCTTTAGCCACCACTTTAGAGAAGTCTCTAGAATGGCTGCACTCTTGGCCGACCGCTCTCGAGAAGTCTAGAGACTTCTCTTGAGAGGACCTTGGCCACCCAAGAGTCTATATAAGACTCTCCTTGGATGGCTAAGAGCCCCCATCTTGGATACCATCTAGCCTTTTGGATGTCACCTCCATCTCCAACACCATTGGTGAGCTCCTCCACCTTCAAGCACCACCACCCTCAAGTCCAAGATCCAAGCAACTCCACCACCTTCTAAAGAGGCCGACCAACCACCTTGGCCATCCCACTCTTCCCTCCCACCACCTCAAGCCACACAGCCACTGGAGACCACCTCCAATGGCTGTTTTCTATTAGCTAGTTGTTCATAGTTTTAATTTCTACATTATTTTCTGCTAAGTAATAGTAGTATCCTCCATTCCTACGACTGCATGCACAATCTTCCTTAGATCCATGCATGCATGAGTTTTCTGTTAGCTAGAATTGTTGTTTTCAAGCTTTTATGTACAGGCTTTCTTGGAGAATCATTGTAATGACATTATTTATAATGAAATAAAATCACCGATTGCCTGATATTTGGTTGATTTATCTATATTGCAACCAAATGTCGGTTCCAGAGGATATTAACAATTTAGCAATAGATTCCTTTTCCGCTAGTCGCCATCATATAGTAAAAATCATGCGAACTCAAACACATACATTAACCTTTGTGATATATTTGATGCACTCACATGTTTTCTGCATTAACAATGCGACCAACGTATCTTTCACTCGCACCATAGATATTGGAATTCGATTTTAAGTAAGAAAAGAATGTAAAAATTAGAAATCAACTTCGTTCTTAAATGCCTCCCTGAGATCAACCAAGATTCATCGTCTCGATATATTAATTTTTGTTGAATTGGATTTTATGACTATACTACGACGCTTTCTGAATCAAATACGTGATTTATGATCACAACAACCCAAGCTCGGAATAATTGACTATCTTTCTAAGCTGACCTCTAAGTGGACACCCAAATCTAGTGAATCAGATCTACCTATTGTCCGCCACTTTAGACTTGGGTTGCACACCACAAAACCACTATCTCGGACTCGCAAGCTCAACAATCTCAGGTTCTAGGTTATTTTCATCCAAAACCTTAGTATTACCCGACCTTGGGGCATGGGCTTGCACCATAATCTGGTCCACATTTGTGGACATCCCCTGCTGGAGGGTTTGAAAATCAATCTTCTTATTCTAATCTTGACCTGCATTTGTGAATTCTTAATTTCTTCCTTATTTGTATATTATGTCTAGATAAAGGCAATAAACTTAGCACGTGTGTATACTACTCTCTACGGAGCTGACTAGATTTTCACGAAATTCAAGTGATATTCTATTTATTCTGCTCTTTTCATGTCTTGATATTTACAATGAGGACATTGCATCATTTAGGCATAGGGGGGTGGATACTTCATTCTGAAATTATTTTGTTTCCTTTGTGGAATTTCTTTTATTTTATTTTTTAAAAAATTAAAAATAAAAAAAATAGAATTAGGAGAAGTGAACTCAGGCATTAGGAGTTGTCAACTTTAGGAAATGATACTTTAGGACCTGAACACTTAGACTCTTCAGGTCTTCGAACTTAATCAGCTCGGGTGTCCACTAAAATGTCGACTTGTTCTTGAGTTCTTACCAAGTTAATTCTATTTTAATTTGGTTAATAAATTGGGGTGATAAGTACATGACTTATCAACCTGCCCTTTAATTTGAGGGAACTTTAAGTCTAAAGCATATATACACTTTTTGCACTGACTCACTTTTCGATGATTTTTATGAAAATTAGGTAGCTAATGAACTTTCTAGGGTAGTATGGCTGGTAAGTTGTCATGGGTAACAATCCATTGGCTAGATGTCCAGAGCCCAGCTACATGACCATACTCATTCTCTTGCCTTTAGGTAGATCTTAGATCAGGGAAGTCACCTACTAAGAAAAAGAAAAAAAAATGATACTCAAAATGAAAAAGAAAAAAAAGAAAAGTAGAAAGAGGTGAAAAATAAAAATAGAAAAATAAACCACACTTCATCACACAAGTATGGCTGGCAAGTTACCATGGGTAACAGCCCATTGGTCGATTGTCCAGAGCCTAGCTTATAAAAATGCACAAATAATTTCTAAAACATATAGGGAAGAAGCGGGGAAGTAGAATAAATCGAGGAGATATACACTAGGTTAGCCCTTGTGTTGATCCCCATAAAAACAAAAAAAAAGTAGAGAGAAAGCTACCGGTTGAACAGATAAACCTTTAGGCAGAAACTCGTTAGGTCACCTAAGGTTGTAGAAACCTGAAGTCCATTTTAATAGCCATCTAGTGAGTCTATCACTTTTTCACAAGATGCTTAGAACTTAAAGTACTTTTCGAGTCTTAGGTGGGTTGGGTAGCTATAAAAAGCATCCCCAAAACTCTAAACTAAAAAATCAAAAAAAAAAAGAAAAGAAGAAAAAACATAAAAATGTATCTTCCCTTTTTCTAAATAAGGCGAGGACTTGGGCAGTCTGCATTTTGGCAGGCACCCGGGCACTGTTGCGCCTTCGTACTTTAGGACCTTAGTTGAAATTTTCTTTTGTTAATAAACAACTAATGCCATAAGAGATCGAGTCCTAACTTTGTTTTTATACATTGCATTAGTTTGATTTTTGCTAGGGATTAGCAAAAGATAGGCATGGGGGCATGATGTAAACACATTTATATAGGATAAAATGCTATTTATGCATGTTCCTAAGCTTAGAGATGCATTCCATATTATAAATATTACATAGCATGCATCATTCTGCATTTAGAATAGTTTGTATAAAGTTTAGGTTAATTCGTGTCCTTTTATGGTTAGGAGAGAAGGAGATCTATTTTAGGGCCTCAGATTAATGATTAAACCATACGGATCTGATCAGGACGACGAACAGAGTCCAACACCCCTAGAATCGTCTTGATCGGAGTCCTGTAGCACACTATGTAATCCTGTGGCACATTATGTAGTCCGAGGAAGATCAAGGGCCAAGGGACAAGGTGACGCAATTTAGAGCTTCAAACGACAAATCCAACTGCATGGATATATCTGGATCGACGATTGTAGCTTGATGGCATGAAAGTAGATCTAATCCAATGTCTGTGGAGCCACCTACAAAGGGAAGAAGTTGGACATTCCAGATGGTCCCATGTGGCACCATCCAGATCATCCAAACCACCCTGAGACCACTTCTATTTCCCACATCATCCATGTCGTTGATTCTCAGCCATTGGATCTTCATCCAATGGCTGAGAGGAGCTCAATGCGTGCCTTATGTTCTCTAGAGAGGCATGGCTCAAGAAATCTTGGTCGTTGGATTTGCATCCAATGATTGATATCACGTGTACGCACGACCCTCAGATGCTCATCCAACGACGCAAGAACACCCATAGCACAATAGTGAAGGCACGAGTTCCTCAAAGCCATGACCAGTGTTTGAATCTCGCGAAAGTGTCTCTAGATGCGAGCGCGAATTGCAAATCTGGCCATTCGATTGCCATCGCACAGTGCTGAAGCTGCCACGTCGTGAGAGGCGCAGACGCACCATTCGATGCCCGATCACACGCACAGCAGCGTGCGATTAACGGCCATGACTAAGCCACTTGTCGTGATGACGCTTAGAGTGATTTCAGGCATGAGCTCCACGTGATTGTTAGCCATCGGATCAAAATCCGATGGTCCTCAAAGCTCCAACCTCACGGCAGCTATGCAAGCAGAGAGCCAATGTGTGAAGATCTTCAGTGACATTTGATGCGAGGCTTTAGTAATGATTGTAAATGTCACTATTGACCCATGACTTTATTTTGCCTTTTCTCCTCCACTACAAAAGGACCCCTAGTCCTCCCATTCTTCTTCATCTCTTCCTTTCTCTCCCTTACCACCTCCAAGGCTCTAGAGAGAGCTTGTCCCAAGCCTGGGATGCTCCTCTAGAGTAGAAATCAAATATTTTTTCCCGCCTCTCACCCTCATTCGTGGAGCATCTTATGACCGTCGTCTCACCACTTCGGGAAGTAGATCCTCACCACGACGTCGTCCTACCCCATCCTCCTTCCTCCAGCCTCCCACTACCTGCATCCACGCGACGTTAGTGAGAGTCATCCTCCAAGCGACCGTCAAGGGGGACTCATCTCATCTTTCTCTATCTTTTACCATTTTCTAGTGTAGTTGTAATTTCTTCCTTGATTATCTAGAGTAAACTTTGGTTAGCAATATATTGATATTTTTTCTCTCTCTCTCTCTCTTATTTTGCAAGGAGATTAGCTAGATATTATCAACCTGATCTCCTGCCTTATAAAATACCAAAAAAATCTCACAAGATAAAAACAACAAAAATAAATAAATTCGAAATGCGAATTTCAAAACCAAACGTTCTCCACTTTGTGTTTGACCCGAGACTCACTTTGAGTTTCGGTATAAATTTTATTTGGTTAGCGGATTTTTGCAACTACAATGACAGGTTCTCCAAAACCCTAACTTTTCCGTCGTGAAAACACGCTCATCATTTTGGGGCCATCTGAGCAGTCCATCTTCTGCCACAGACACTGCCTCGCCTCAAGAGCACTCCCGCTGAGCGATCCCAGCCGTTAGATCTCAATCCAATGGCTGAAGATCCATCTCAGTATGCTCGCTCATCTGTAAAGGGCAAAGCTATGAGAAGATCTCGACCATTGGATTGAGATCCAATGATCGAGAGCTTGCAGCCATCAGAACATCCACTTGTCCATCCATGGCTGTAGGGCATTAGTCAATGCCCTCACGCACACACACCGGCCACGTGATCGAAGCCCTGCACATTAAATTAATCCACTAAAGCGTACGCAAGTGAAATTCATCTGTCGATGGGCGATCAAGCAACGAAGGAAGTGGCGACGTGGCACTCTGAGCACTGTGAGATTTACACGTGAGCAATAACACGTGGATGCATGTTGAATCACACGTGCACCCCTCGTGCGATCTGGTGCACTCACTTAAGATGGCTGGAGCATTCTCTGCCACCTGATCTTGGAGAGGCGCGATACATGCGTGTTCAAAATGATGCAAAGGTGCAATCCACGCACTCTCCTTAGCTAAACAATGCGAATCGAATGGCTGGAATGTCCACTCGCCAACGAAAGCTCGCTGCATGCGATTTGGGAGCCCGGAATCCTCTCTCTCTCCACCCTTTGATTAGTTTCTAGCAGCCACAGCTACTCCAGTGCCATCCAACTACTTTGTGTGGAGGTGTCAGCTGCATTGTATGGATGCATGCGCGCGGCGCATGTCTTGCGTGCGGCTCTTGATGCCTGGCCATGGATGACCCCTCCATACTCCTATATAAACCCACCTACACCTCCCCATTGGCCCCTATTTCTATCTATGTTATTCCCATCTAACGAAGAGCTCAAAAATCCTACCAAGCTCCCAAAAGCTCTATTCCCAAGCTCCAGGGCTCCCTATTAGTGTAGAATCCTATCCCTCCACCAAATATTCCTCCCAAATCACATCACCTTCATAGGGAACCCCAGAGCTGTCTCCTCATCTCCATTCAGGTAGATGATCACCTTCGCCTCCTCATCACCATTCTTACTAGCTTGGCAAAGCTTTTTTCTACTCAAATTCCTCCTATACCTCATCCCCGACGTCCAGCATCTCCCCTACTCCGTCCAAGCCACCGCCAAGTGTTGTCGTCTCGCCAAACATCCGCTTTGGGAGATTTCCTCTAACCTCCATTTCCTTTATCTTTCTTACTATATTTCTGCTTAGTGTAATTGTAATAAACTTCATTCTCAATCTATCAGTTTCATTTCTTTACATTTAGTTTTAGACTAGCTTAGCTTGCTCCTTGTTCTGATATTCTATTCTCACTCATAGAAAGACCAAAAAAATAACAAAACCCTTAAAAATACCAAAAGTAAATAAATTGAAACATGGATTTCAAGGAAACAAACATCGCCTCCCCATGTTTGACCTAGGACTCCCTTTGAGTTTCGGTAAATTTTATTTGGTAGTGAGTTTTTGCGATTATGACGACGGGTTTTCCGAAACCCTGATTTCCATCATGAAAACATGCTAATTAGAACCAGATTCAGATTTTGTACCTGATCAGAATGTGCATTGGATGGATCCAATTGTAGGTGTTCCTGATTATGAGCCAGCCATAGGTAGTTGTGAAGCTAGTCCATCGAGCCTAGATTTTCCAAAGACCTGTCAAGAATTAAACTCAGAACTCCCGCACCTTATCCTCTTAAGGTAGTCCCCAAGGACGATTCTGACATCCCAATAGAACCAAGTCTAGATTCTAGTGACCCCATTCCTACCCCTGACCTAGAATCTAGATCTGAGCCTATCTGGAATGATCATGAGGCCCAATGTGATGAGAATCAGATTTTAGATCTAAACTATGATTTGTGGCCTATATTCAATGAATATACCTCTCCAGACTCCTCAGAAGAACGAATTGGTTTCTTGGAAGTCGCACCAATTTACAACATAGAATCAAATGAGTTGGAAGAGTTGAGATTTGATTGGATCTGCCCTAGGTACCTAGAACCTGAGCCTGTGCCTAATAAGGATATCCCTTTGAGCTTGGAATTTGAGACTAGGTTAAATCAAAGTAAGGTTGACAATTCCATGTATCCTAATTTGTTTAGTGGTGGAAATCTCGATTTTGAATCATGTTCAGAAGTTGATTGTCACAAATTCTCTGATGATTTCGAATCATACTCTGATTTTGGAGAACCATTGTCTCCAAATGATTACGAGCCAGTTTACGACCTCAGTATCCATGTCCCATTCTTTGATTCTGATTCTAAGGTCGACGATTTAGAACTTAAAGAAGTCGCACCTTATACAGAGCCTTTCAAAACCCAATCCCAACCCTAACCTGCCACCATAATCAATTTCTACTCTGACTCACCACTTTTTGATCCGTTTGCATACGATTCACCTCCATGTTTAGATCAGGAATCAGATACTGATCAGACCAACAATCACATATTGTTCACCTCTGATCCCACCAGTACGGTTCCAACATTTTTTGCAGATCTATTATCATTTGAAGACCCCTACTTTGATCCGGTTGAGTCGATTCAACCAAACCCTAGATTCGTATTTGTACATTTTTTTGAGCCATAAAGCATCTGGTGGGCTCCACACTTATTGATTCACATCCATCAACCCACTAGACTTATTGGGTTTAATCTTCATCATTAGCCTATTGATTTGAACAAGCACCTGGTTGGACCAACTGGACTACTCATCAAGGTGCCTGTTCCATAAAATTCCTCCAATCTAACCACCCCTTCTCCTTGACCACCTTCTGCTCGGCTAAATGCATTGAATTTAGCTCTTAACGAGAGGCAACCCATCATTCCAAAGAAAAATAGAGACCCTTCTGACTGCCTTTTTGAGCTACACTCCTATTGCATTTTAGGGTTCAACTTTAGAACAACCGACTCCACCTTTGGTACTTGTATCAAAGCTTGAAATCATCCACAACAGTCATCCTGACCCGTTCACCCACCCTTTGACCTTGTGCTAAACCTTGAACCAAGCTGAATTTGTATCCATCTAGTTTACAATGTGGACATTGCAAAACTTAGGCATGGGGGGGTGTTAAAGTGCAAAAACAAATGGAAATTCATTTCTCTGAGGGGTTCTCACAAAAAAATACATATTGAAAAGAAAAGGAGAAAGGGGAGGAGAATTTTGTGAAATGATTGAAAATCCTTCTTGAGGAGGAAAAGAAGAGGAAATACAAATGCCAAAAGGAGCAAAATTAATGACAAAATCGATAGTCTTAGCAATTGATTATGGGATCTACTTAAGTTCTAGACCAAATTAAAACAACGATTAAGTCTTGAAGTGCTAGAGACAAGAAGATGAGTGTTTATGCAAAATCGTCAAATCTAAGAAAATGTGTTGTAGTACAGTCGAGAAATTACGATAAACACTTAAAATTTATAACTCGCAAGTACGAGATCATTCACTGGGAGCAATAATGGCAATTTATTCTCACATCGCAATTCTAAGCAAAATATAATCTATTAAGACCAGAAGAATAATCAAGAAAGATATATTAATAAAATCAAGTATCAACGTGCAAAAAGATTAGGGTAAAATGGTGATTTGAATCACCAAATTATCCATTAAGTTTAAACCTCACAAATATATGAATAATAAGCACAACCACTATCAGAGTCAAATGTCTCAGACGACAGAGATAAGCTATCAAACGGCTTAAGTGAAGCCTGCTACAGTGCCTTCAAGAGGCTCAAGGGCCTCTTCCTTCCTTCAAGTCTCGAGAGAGAGGCACAACATAATACCAATCAGAGGCACGAAAGCCTCTCGCAGCTAAGTATAGAGAGGGCAGGAGTAAGGGCAAAAACCCCCCTCTCTCTTTCTCCTCTTCTCTTAGAAACTCGTGTAATTGAGTATCCAGGTGGGTATTCGAATCTGGGAAGGGGACCAGGGCTACTGGGTGTGAGAGGTAGCCGAGGAGTGAGCAAGTGTAAGTGAAGAGGGACCTGATCCCTCGTGACTAGGCGAGGGATGTAAGGAAGGAATTCCTTTTATATCGCGTTGTGGGCTCCCAATCCCACGATGTGGGACTAACTTTCCAGGTGCTTTCTCATAGCAGTAGTAGGTGGTGCTTCTTCCAATCATGAGTAGAGTTGAGCTTGTCTGCTTCAATTGATAGCTTGGGCATGCACTTGGAGCGAGATCGCGTCACCTAGAAGTGATTACGATGAAGAACAGAGTCGGAGAGCTGCAGCCAAGGTCGGAGAAGACGGCTGCGGCGACGGAGCGATGGTGAGGACTTGGAACAAGTAATACGACCTGATGGCCATGTTAGAGCAGGTTAGGAGCTTCACTGTGGCACGATGAGTTGATGGTGGTGGTGGCATGCGGTGAGAGTAGTCGTGGAGGTCTGGCGAAGACGAAATGTAAGTGCCGAGGCGGCGGTGTTTGGGGAGGTGATGGGAGTAGCAATCCCCTCAATTTCTTGAGGGGTTTTGCTCACGTGGACTCAACGAAGGTATAGGAAGTGATGGTAGGTGGATTGGTGGCATGTAACGGGTTGTTGAGGTCGCCAGAGGTATGCCGGAGATGGTGAAGATGATGGTGGAGCGAGTGGATTCGTAAGCGGACCTAAAGTCTAATGATGCTAGGAGGATCAGTGGATGAAGAGGAGTCGATGTAGGTAGCTAACGGACGAGGAGGATATGGGAGAGGCACCAGCTATGATAGGCTGGCACTGGAGACGAAGAATGCTCTGGGAGTGAGAATGGCAACGAGGAGGTTAGAGAGTGTCGCATCGGTATTGCACGATGAGGAATGAAGAGGGGTAGAAGATATGGTTTCCTATTGTACGTGGCAGCCGACGAAGCGAAAGGAGGAAGGTGGTTGCCGAAGCAAAGCTTAGAGTAGGCCGGAGAGGGAGAAGGGAAGAGGTTTGTGGCCTAAAAACTTGCTAAGGAGGTGAGGCAGTCCAAGAGGGTCTTTTATAGGACTTTGAGCAAGCTCCCAAGCTTGGAAACAAGCTTGAAAGGCTCGATTTTTTAGGAAGAAGGATTCTTGAAATCCTTGGGTTCGCAGGAGCAACATAGATGGATTTGGAGCTTAGGATTAGGTTTAATCCATTAGGGATCTCCTCAGGGTTATCCCTTCCAATTTTGGAAGGGATAGGCCAAGTAATCAAGGAAGAATCTTTGATTCAGAGCCCGGCTGCATGAGTTCACACCTGCCATGGCAACAGGGACCCAAATGCAAAGAACACAATGAAGTTAGGGGGTCTTTGTAATTATTTTGAAAGTTGAGGGGCTGATTGAAAGAGAATGAGAGTCAGACTAGACTAAAATGCAAAATAGGTATAAATAATCTCTGATTGGGCCCAAATTTTAGTACAAACCTAATTTGAACTCAAGGAATATGATGGTGAAGTTGGATTTTAGTTTTGGTGAAGTTTGAATGGGTAATTTATGTAAAAACCCAAATTAGGGCAACTTCCTGTTTAAGGCTTGATTTTAGGTCAAAATAGGTTCAAATGATCAAATCAAGGATACCAAACCTTATAGAATATTTTCTATAAATTTTAGAAGGTTTAGGTGAATTTTATCCTAACCAAAACCTTTGTTATTTAAGTAGGTCGGAAATTAGGATTTTGGGTTACTGTGAATTCTCGAGATGCATGAAAACCCGTTTCTATCTGCATAAACTCACTTATTTGACTTTAATGCTCATTTGACCTTTAATTCACCCCTATCCAACCCTTTGGTTATTCTATGTTCATGATTTACTATTAAAATTACAGAATTAACCTTGGTTTCTTATTCTCTTCTCAAAACACAATGTGGTGGAGATGTAACCCTCGGACGAATATGTAGGAGCTTTTATTTTTTATTCTAGACTAAAATGGGCTAAACCTCCTTGCCTAGCTTTTGCTAGTCCCTTAGAAAAAGCTATATGGATCAAACCAAGTCTCTAGGTCGAATGTAACCATCAGGGTGCCTTACTAAGCTACAACTCTATAAATCAGATCAGAATACCAACAATAAGCCTAGAGGTATTAAGTACTAGCCAAGATCCAGCCCTGACCAGCCTCAATCCTGAGTCTGTCGTGAAGGTTTCTAAGGCCCGCAAAGACTGCCCAGAGGTTCGTTGATCCCAGCGGTTAAAGCACCCATGCATAAACTTAACATGTCCAAGTTCAGTTTGCCAGTGCATTTTTGTAAGAAAGAGATAGAAGGATTTTCATTTGGAGAGTTTTCTCTCTTTTTTTTTACTTTTCCCTAAATCCAGCCACGAATTGGCCTTAACACGGTCTGTATCGGATTCCTTGTCCCCACCATCAATCCTCTACGGGTTCCTGGCAATCGATACTTCGAGAAAGCACCGCCCATGGTAACCCCCAGAACCTTGGCTTTCGACACTTCGGGATAGTGTTGTCCATAGCGTTCTGAAGCTAAATTTAGGCCTTGGCAATCGACATTTCGGGATAATCCCGCCCATGGCACCTGAAATGGCACAAGGTGCTTACATGCCCTCGGTAGGATATTTACATATCCTAGGAAACAGGCACCGAGGAGGCGATATGTTATTACGTATCTTCGAGGGGAATTTCCCACCTCTCCGCATTAAGAACTCATCCAATCAACTTGTGTTGTCAAGCCGCTCCTAAGCTAGATCTTTGAGATAACTTTTCATAATAGAACACTTTTGGTAGATTTTTCTTTGTTTAAGCGCACTGAACCAAACTAAGTGTGTGATTTTGGGTGCTCAGGTTACCAAGTCTCGCAAACCAAAGGGCAGGCAATGAGGTCGAATAATCCCTAAGCCTTAGACCTAATACATCAGCCTTGCACTTTCCTTAACCTCTTGGCGATTAATCCGGATTTTAACAAATACTTGAGTGTTTAAACCATAGAATAAATCCAAGAGGCCTAAGGTCGGTATCCACCACTAATTCCCTAAGCTTTAGCCTTCTAGGTCTTAATTCATCATTCGATCCAACCTAGAAGTTAGGTAGGTTCCATATTCAGTTTCAAGGGACTCTCTTTTTTTTCTTTTTATTTGCTACTTTTTCTTCTTTCTTTTCTTTTCCTCCCTTTTTTTCATTTAGCTCACAATGACCTATCGTTTCCTTTTTTCTCCAACCTTTTCTTTTTTTTCTTTTCTTTTTTTTTTGATTTAACCCTTCCATGCATTGATTTCATAGCATTTTACACTTTAATACCCCCCCATGCCTACAATTTGCAATGTCCCCATTGTAAATTAGGTGGGTTCGAGTTCAATTTAAATTGTACATTAGAACAATTGGGTGGTGAATGGGTCAGAATGACTGTTGTGTATGATTTCAAGTTTTGATACATGTACCAAAAGTGGAGTCGGTTGATCCAATGGATGAACCCTAAAGTGCAATATGAATTCAGCAAAAGGATATGTCAGGAAGGTTTTGGGTTTTTCAAAAGATGATAGGTTGCCTCCCGTTAAGGACTAAGTTTAACGCCGTCAGCTGGGCGTAATGAACTCAAAAGGTTATGCCAACTGATGCATTATGATGAGTGATAGGGGAAAATATGTGATCGTGGTGAATGAGAATCAAATGGCCACAAATGAGTATCAAATTATCATGAAGAGTCACTCCAGAAGATCTATGGTATGGTCAGGTTGATTCATTTCTAGATGGCTCTTATGGAGTTTCTGCCAAGGCATCACTCAGAAGATGTATTGATCATGGAGTTCTGAAGTAAGATCATCGTGGGTCCAGAAGCTAATAGAGGTGAATCTAATCAGCATATTCCGGATGCGTGGTTCCTCTCGTGCAATGTGGCCTAACGGATCGATATCCAATGAGTCATCTTGATTCTTTTCTGCTGAATGTAAGATCAACTCCTTAAGAAATGACTCAAAGATTGGGTCTTCCAATGAACCTTCACTATGAGTTTCATCCCAATCAAAAGTGAATGTTTGGAGAGTGCCTTTTGGATTATCTATCTCGAATTTTGTAAAGGATTCATACTCTGGGTGGAGGTCACTCTCAATATCTGTCAAGCCCGATTCCTGGAGATTCTCAAAACAACAAAATGTCTCGAAATCAATGGAATAAAAATATGAACATGATGTGTCATCATTTTCACCAAAATCCCTTGGTATGTCCTCAAGATCAAAGGTGAAAGTCTCCACTATTCTCAGGTCATTTGAATCATGCTCAGTCAAATCGGGATTATCCATTATGTGAAAAACTTCCAATTCTGTCCCTAGGTTTTCTATTAATGAAATGGTCATGAGGTCTTGAATAAAACCTAGCTGTTCTACCAAGCATTTTCCTTTTCCTTTTTCTATCTTGAAAATATTAATCTCAGTTCGTTCATCTCCAGAGGTAATTATCATGTGCCCTAATTCACAATTGATTATGGCTCCTATAGTAGCCAAGAGCGGTCTCCCCAAAATCAAAGGAATATCTTGTGCCTGTTGTGGCATCTTCATGTTAAGAACTAGGAAATTTGCTAGGTAGCTGAAGTCCTTGACTCTAACTACCACATCTTCTACCAACCCAATCAGGGTGATTATGGTTCGGTCAGCTAATTGTAGAGTAACATTAGTGGGTTTTAGCTATCCAATCTGTAGTTTTTCAAATAGGGTGGTTGGGATTAGGTTGAAAAAGCGCCAAGATCCAATATAGCCCGCTTGAAATTTGTACCACCAATCTTGCAGGGGATCAGCGGGGTGCCTGGATCGGATTTCTTAGGAGGTAGATTGTTTTGGATTATGTCACTCACACTTTCAGATAGTACTACCTTCCCTTGTGATGGTTCTTCCACCTTTTTTTTGGATAAGTCAAGTGAGGTGGGATTGAGAGTGAGGATATCAGGTAACGGAATAGTGATTTGTGCATTCCTCAGTGTTCCTGTTACATTAGATTCCGACAGTCCTCTAGTGTGGAGGTGGGATAAGAGTTGGGAAAGGGGAATGGATTGGCTATCTTTGGGGACGGGTTTCTGTTTCCACCTCTTGGTTCTGTCCTTGACTTTGTTATGTTGATCATAAGTTGGGTGAGATTTGGGAGATGGGGCTTAAGGCTTGGGTTTGTGATCTTTTCTCATGCCTACAATATTGATCATAGCACAATCATGATGCAAAGGTGGATGAGAGGGAATTGGTCCTTGTTGCTGAACAGTAGGATAGGTTGTGGTGTGATTCAGTTCAGCTAAGGTGGATGAGGTAAACATGTAGGTATGAGTAGATGGGCCTGGCTGAGTGTAGTTTGTTTGACCTTGGATTTTATTCACTACATTTGTTTGAGTCAACATGTTGTTTGGATTTGACAGAGGTTGGGAGGGAAGTGTGCCAGGTTGGCGAGCATTTGCCAGCTGGGCCAGTTTATTGCAAACCTCTATGATCTCTTCTTTATGTTGTTTATGCATGTCAACCAGGGTTTGAAGAATCAGAGACATTTGGTCTTCCTTAGGTGGCCCAGATTGGAAATTAGGATTAGGCCTTGGTTGAGCAGGCTGATAAGGTCGTGGAGCTTGTGGTTGGGGTTGGAATTGAGATCTTGGATTTGGGCTATTTCCTAACCAAGTAAAATTGGGATGATTGCACCATCTAGGGTTATAAGTGTTGGAACCTTGTTCCACATCTTATTTTGGTGTTAACAAAATTATTATGAATTAATGTTTGCATTAAGTGTTCTTCAGATTTAGGTGAAGAAGCAAGGCAAACAGGAAATGATGGAGGAGATCATGATAAGAAGGAGGCTTGATGAAAAGGAGATGATGATGACAAGGAGGAGGCAAGATGACAAGAGTCGAGGAGAAGAAGATCATCTTCAACTTTAGTTTCTTTTTGTTTAGATTTTATTTTCATAGATTGTATGCCTCTTAACAAGAGAACTTAACTTAGATTGTAAAATCAATTAGAGATAAATTAGGATTTATATGGTATTCGTTTTCAAAGAACGTAATGAATTAAAATACTCAAAACAGGTACTTGTAAGCAAGTACCGGTACTGTTCATCAGTATTGGTATTTGCAAGGCACAAGTTTGAGAATTGGTCTTAAACTATGAATAACAAGTATCGGTACTAACCATAAGTACCAGTATAGGTTGGCCATAGGTTGAAGGCTTAATTCTGGCCTGAACCTTACAAGTACCGGTATCCATGATGAGTACCGGTACTGGTAGGTTACCATGCCCATGTAATCTCAAACTTGAGAGTCACAAGTACCGGTACCTATGATGAGTATCGGTACTAGGACTCAGGTACTGGCGATAGTGAGCTGCAAGTATCGGTACAGGTACTTTAGTACCGGTACCAGGTGGCCGTTGGCTCATTTCTGAATGGCTAGAAAATTAATTCCAACAATATAAACGTTGGGAATTAAATCCCAACGTCTAGTAGACATCCCAACTAGGTCCTAACTCTATAAATAAACCCTTGGACCCTTAGTTTGCACATAAGAAATACACAAGAATGATTAGAAATACAAGAGAAATTCCTAGAGCTATATTTCCCAAATTTCCACCATATTCACAAGAGAAGAAATCAAGTTTGCTATTCTCAATCTCTCTACGTTTTGCAAGCTCAACGACATGATTTTTTTCACACATTGTCAAAGCGATTCACGTCCTTTCTAGGATCTCAAATTGGTAATATTATTCTATATATTGTTGAGAGGCTTAGGTTCTTGTTGTAAGAATTTTCTTTCTTACACTAGTTTTCATTTGTATTTGAGCATTTGCTCGTTGGGTTGTAACAAACCTGTTCTTGTAATGGGTTGAGGTAACCTGTTAATTATCTTGATTAGTAAATTGATTCTCTTGGGGTTGAGAGAATCGGGTTAAAAACCCTAAGCTGGGAGGCTTAGGTAGTGGAGTACCCAAGGAAGGGGAACCACTATACATTTTGTGTCCTTTATGGTTTGATTGTGATTTGTGCAAATTATTTTTGTTATTGCTAATTTGTTTGCTTAAGTCTTTGTGCATAGCCATATCTTTTTAGATCCTACAAAGTGGTATTAGAGCGAGTTGCCAAAAGAAGTAACAATTCTCTTTCGCAATGGCATCTCCAGTCAAGCGCACCGAAGGACAACCATCCACACGTCCTCCCTACTTTGATGGGATGGACTATGGATATTGGAAGAGGAGGATGCAAGTCATCCTTAAGGCAATGGATGAGGAGTCGTGGACACTCATTCAAGAGAAATATTCAGATCCGTAGCCGTAAGGAGTGGCATGGACGGCGGAGCAAAAAAAAAAAATATCAGCAATGCGAGGGCGATGAACGCACTTTATTGTGCGTTGTCAAGGGAAGAGTTCAACCGACTTTCGGCATGCGAATCCGCATACGAAATTTGGAACACTCTTGAGGTCACCTATGAAGGTACAAATAAGATTAAAGAAACTCGTATCTCTATTCTAGCAGAAAATAATGAGTGTTTCAGGATGAAGAAAGGCGAAACAATCAAGGATATGTATATGAGGTTTGGGGAAATTGTAAACTCCATGAAGAACCTAGGAGTTAAGCTGAAAGAGGAGCAGCTTGTAAGGAAGATCTTAAGATCTCTTACAAGTGATTGATCTCCAAAGACCACAGCCATTCAAGAGGCAAAGGACCTCTCTACTCTCCCATTGGATGATCTAGTTGTTAGTCTTATGGCTTACAAAGTCCAACTAGAAAACATGAAGAAGAACGAGGAGGAGAAGATATCTAGCAAAAGGAAGAACATTGCTTTTAGAGCAATTAAGGAGGACTCGGACTCAATAACCTTGAAATCCAAAGATGAAGAGATGGAGACACTTACAAGGAAGTTTCAGAGATTTCTTCAAAAATAAGGTAAACAAATCAATAAAGTTTCAACTAATGTTATTTGTTATAAGTGCAAGAGAAAGGGGCACTTGAGGAAGGATTGCCCTATGAACAAGAAGGAGGACAATAGGAAAGAAATAAAGGAGCTCAAGAACAAGAAGAAAAAGAAAGTGTTCAAAGCAACATGGGATGATAGCGACTCCGACATGGACATCAACTCCAGTGAATTGGAATCCGAAGATGAAGTCGCACATCTGTGCTTGGTGGCAACTTCAGAAGATACGAACAATGAGGTAAACCCTGATTTTTCATTTGAGGAATTATTAGAAGCATATGAAGAGCTATATCATAAAGCTAGGTCATTTAAAAAGGAAAATAATGTTTTAAAGAATAATTATCAAACATTAGAAATAGATAAATCATGTTTAGAAATAGAATTAGAAATGTCAAAAGAGACTAACTCACAATTGCATGCAAAGATATTAGAACTAGAAGATATTTATGAGTATTTTGAAGACATTTGGAATAAATTAAAAACAACTAGGCTGAATATGGAATTTTGTAATAATTTAAAAGACAAGTTCAATAATAAGAAGAACACACAAAATAAATCACATGCACCTAGGCATGCATGGATGTACCAAAAGGTCAAAAATCCTAAGAGTTATAGATCTAACAGAAAAGTGATCTATAAATCTCAAGGTTTGAAAGGTACTAACTCTAAAGGACCCACACGAAAATGGGTTCCTGGGAAAGATATTTTACATTGTTTTGCAGGTATAGATCAAAGAGATCAGTGGGTGTTAAGGCACACAACGGAATATTTCAACCTTTCTATAGGTTGAATGAAGATCAAGAACGATGGCCTAATGAAGCTTGGTACCCACATTCATCATTTTATTATTGGTAAATTTTATGGTATGATATTTCTTAATTTTTTTTATGATTGACAAAAAGGAGGAGAAAGATACTTGGCAAATAGTAACATTTTTAAGGGAAGCATATATTGAGGGGGATGATTAAATTAAATAATTTTTTTCCTTCTAATAATAAATAATAAAAATTATTTATTATCTATTTGCAAGATAGTTTTGTCAACACCAAAAAGGGGGAGATTGTTGGAAGTTTGTTCCACATATTATTTTAGTGTTAACAAAATTATTATGAATTAATGTTTGCATTAAGTGTTCTGCAAATTTAGGTGAAGAAGGAAAGCAAACAGGAAATGATGGAGGAGAAGATCATGATAAGGAGGCTTGATGAAAAAGAGATGATGATGAGAAGGAGGAGGCAAGATGACAAGAGTCGAGGAGACGAAGATCATCTTCGACTTTAGTTTCTTTTTGTTTAGAATTTATTTTCGTCGATTGTATGCCTCTTAACAAGAGAACTTAACTTAGATCATAAAATCAATTAGAGATAAATTAAGATTTATATGGTGTTTGTTTTTAAAGAGCGTAATGAATTAAAAAACTTAAAACAGGTACTTGTAAGCAAGTATCAGTACTGTTCATCAGTACTGGTATTTGCAAGGCACAGGTTTGAGAATTAGTCTCAAACTGTGAACAACAAGTACCGGTACTAATCATGAGTACTGGTATAGGTTGGCCACAAGTTGAAGGATTAATTCTGGCCTGAACCTTACAAGTACCGGTACCCATGGTGAGTACCGGTACTGGTAGGTTACTAGTGTCGGACCCGAATAGGTTGTTAATATGATGATTTTATCATTGAAGTGTGTATAGTGGTTAACCTAAATCGGACCTAACCATCTCTTTATAAAATTTTTTTACCTGGCCTATTTGATTTTATCTTGGTCACTTTTAGGCCCAGGGTCGAACTCAGGGAAGTGGGGTTACAAGTCAAGTTTCTACGCCTTTCCTACAACGAGTCTCTTCTGTTCGTTTGTTGTGATTTTTGTGTTTTTCTATTTAGATTTTTTTCTGGTAATCTTTGTCCTTGAGGCACACCCTCAAAATTGGGTTCTTGGCTTTGAGCCAAAACAGGGTTCCAAAACAGTCTTGGCTATTCGTAAGACGGATTACCTGCAAGTCAAGGATTATCTTCTCTTTTATATATATATTTTTTATCTTTTTATTGGCAAGAAAGAGAAGCAGAAATAAAGTAAATATAGTATATATATATTGGTATATATTATATATGTATAAAGGGGTGGGGGTGGAGGCGGAGATGGAGTATAGCACGGTGTCGAGTTGTTCGTCGTCTAGAAAAACGCAACCAACAGGACAAAGTGTTGCGTGTAAGGTGTAGGATGGATGGTGGAAGATGAATGCGAACACGCTTTTTGTACGCATGTATCGGGGAATATTAACAACTGATGCAGATATTCTCGCGATACTGCGTATGGTAAGTAACGTGAAAATATATATATATGTATAGATAGATGTATATATAAGTAGGTGTGTATATATGTATATATATATATATATGTATCTATACTTAGTTATATAGGTAATAATATATATATATAGATATATGTATATTTATATATATATATGTATATAAATATATGTATATATGCAAGTATATATATATATGTGTGTGTGTGTGTGTGTGTGTAAGTATATGTGTATATATATATATGTGTGTGTACTAATACTTAGTTATATAAATACTACTATATATATAGATATAAGTATATATATATATATATATATATATATAAGTATATGTATATATGTATATATATATATATATGTATGTATGTATACTAATACATAAGTATATAGGTACTACTATATGTATAAATATATATATATATATATATATATAAATATATATATATATAATAGTGTATAGGTGTGTGTGTGTATGGAAGTGTGAGTGCATGTGTGTGTGAGCGTCGGTGAAGAGAGTGTTGTGATAGAGAGTGAGAGAGAGAGAGAGAGAGAGCGGGAGAGAGAGAGAGCGCTGCTGAGGGTTGGAGTTAAGTCGTCTGCAGCTTCTAAGCACCGTCTGGAGGCTCCACGTGCGCATGCGCAGGCGCGTTTGCGCGCAGAGAGGAGAACATTGGAGGGCGAGGGGTGTAGAGAGGAGATCGCAGCGCACAACGCTGTGCGGAGAGCTGGAGCGGGCGCTGGCAGGTGCGCGTGGGTGAAGAGAGCGGGAGATGCAGGCGACGCGGACGCGCGGGCGGGCGGGCGCTGGCAGAACGCGAGGCGAGACGCGCGCACGGGCGAACGGTGGTAGCGGCGCGTCGGGTGACCAGATAAGTGAGAAGCTTTTCGGTCACCCCACTGTAGCCACAGTGTTCCGCAGATTGGCATGAATAGTGGCTACAGTGTAAGGCGACTTCGCGTGACCAGGAGCGGGCGGTTCTGTGAGTGCAGATAGCTTGGCGTACGCGGTGGAGTGGCTCTGGCTGCTGGCTTGCGGGCGTGACCTCGCGACAGAGCGCGTGGAGGGGGGTTGGGTCACGAGCGAAGGGGCACGACAGGGCACGCGGAGGCCTGCAGGTGTTGGCTGGGGTGCGCGGGAAGCTTGGCCGGTCGCTGCAGTGGCGCGCGGTGGCCGGTTGCGGAAGAGATAGCGCGACAGGGCTCTTGCGCGAAGAAGATGAAGGTGAGGGCAGTGCGAAGGAGGAGGCAAGGGTGCCTGCAGGCATGCGCGAAGGGCCTGTGTGCGTTGCTGCCGCCTTGGTGCTGCTGTTGTGGGGTTCAGCCGGCTGCTGCAGGGCGTGCGGTGGCTGGTTGAGCTTCACAGCTGAAGCTTTGCTCCAATGGCTAAAGGTGCTGGAAACGTAAAAATGAGAAAAGAGCCACCACACCCACCGGCTCTTTAGTGAGCTGGGTGGTGGTGGACTCACAGTGGTGGTTGTGCACCACCGTGAGTTGCTCCTGTCCGCCGGGTGTCTCCTCGAAGGAGGAGGGTCGGCGTGTGGAGGGAGAGGGAGGAGAGGACGGTGGCCTGGATGGAGAAGTGCTGGGTTTTTTGGCATTGGACCAGGCTGCTGCAAGAAGGAGCCGAACCCTCTTTTTTGTAGAGGAGGAAGGCATGCACAGCCATGCCCTGGCTGTGCATGCGGCTGCATGGGGCTTGGCAGGGAGTGGTGCCTGCGGCTGCAGGGAGAGGTGAGCGGGGAAGCATGGCACGAGGAGGAAGAAGTCAATCCATGCACAGCAGCCGCGGGAAGAAAGAATTCCAAATCAAATGGAAATAAAAATAAAGATGGGAATTTTGCGAAGCAGCACATGAAGAAAATGTAAATTGCGAGACCAATTTATTCACTCTCCTCCCCTCTCAATTAAATGCATGCATGAGTGTATTTTTACAATGCGACTATAAAACCCTAATATGCACTGGTAATGCTAGGAAATAGCACAAGACGACGCAATTGCAGGTGTATTTTTGTGGTGCAATCATACCCCCATGCCTATCTTTTGCTAGTCCCTAGCAAAACAGTACTTAGAAATGATCTTAAGCTGAAGATTTTCTTCTGAGGCAACATAGGTGTGTTTGTTATTGGGTATTGTGAGAACCAATTGTAGAGAATACTACCAGTGCTTTAAGTCTCACATGACATAGATCATCTCTCAACCAACCAGGACTCTTGATATTTAAACCTTAAGTACGATTTTCAGGATCCAGGAGGTTTTTGCCTACTCGAGAGCTCAAGAGATTATGGCTTGTGCATAGTGAAGGATCAAGACTGACCAGATGAACATTAAGACTCAAGCCCAGGGTTTCACGAATTTTTAAGTAATGGTTGGTCCCAGTTTCAACTCGTGTTTTCAGATTGACCCTTAAGAAATGACGGAAAATTCAACTCCCATTTTCTGATATTTGTGGCTCACAGGAAAAACAGGGTGTTTGCGACTTGCCCTAGAGAACTTTTTTAGGGTAGAGACTTTACAGGCATTTGCGAGATATACTGACTTATTTGCATTTATTTTTTTGAAAACACATGTCAGTATATCTCTTACAACATTATTTGGAGGAGCACACTTTTCTTTTTGGTGGGAGAGTTTCTTTTTAGTGGAAAGAGTTTCTCCTAAACACAAGACTAAAACCTGGGATAAAAAGTCTACCTACGTGCATAGGTAAGGACTCCACCTTCCCTAATGAACACTAGGGTTGGATCTTATGTTCACCTGATCTTTCCTGATATGTGTAGTGTGAACCAAGTTTACTTAAGCTCTCAAGTAAAAGCAAACCAACGGATCCTGTACTGGTGTCTCAGGTACAAGAATACATCCTTAGTTAGGAGAGATTCTGATCTATTTTGTCAATGCTCAAGTGAATTAAGCCCGAGCCTAAGCGAATTAAGCTTCTGTGGCCTGAAAAGTCTTCAAACAGAGGTTAAATATCCATAAATACTTATTGCATTTTTGTTTCAGCCTTTAAATCATTACTAAACACCATTTATTATTATTATATATATATATATTTTTTTTCTTTTTCTTACATATTTATAAATAGGTGGAAACTGCATGATACCATAAAATACCTAGATCCTATGGATGCCTATCCACCCCCCCATGCCAAACAATGCTATATCCTCATATGCATGTAGGGAAAGGTAGAGAAAGGATGAAAGATCGGGTAGTAAGAGCTGAGGTGCAGGGTATACAGCAGGGTGGTAGGGTGGGTGGTGAAAGATCTGGGATTTTCTGGGACAAGAGTGTCCCAGGCGGAACAGAAAACAAGTCAGGAGGAAGCAGTTGGCCCTCAGATTGGCCAAGAAGAGGGGCTTCTTGGATAGATGAATCCAGAAAGGAACAGCCCCAGTGAGTAAGATGTGGGCTCAAGGTCCCAGTGTGGAGTTGCAAATCCGCCTGATTTGACAGGAAAGAAAGGGCAATCCGGTCTTCAAGAGTGTGGACCAGCGGTGAGTAGCCCGGATATGACTCAGACCACGAGGTATGGGCAGCGGAGAAAACCTCGTCAGAAGTCTGGCCAGGAGAAGGTACGGGACAGGAGAGGGATAGGGGAATGTCACAATATGTGTTGGTCAGGCAGTTATCAGTGTTTATAGGTAATCTGCAGCAGTTAGAATATGTCCCAATTAGTTCGATACATGCGTCGACAGCCATGTCCTCATCAAACGTGTCATCCTCGATGCAATCGCAATCAAAGTTCTTGGCTGCCTTGAAGATATTAAGCTTGATCTTTTCAGATCCAACGGCAATCTCAATACAGCCCAACTCGCAGTCGATAAGGGCACGGGCTGTGGCCAAGAAAGGTCGACCAAGGATGATCGGACAATCAGAAAGTGAGCTAGGAACTTCCATATCTAAAATAAGAAAGTCAACAGGAAAACGGAGACTGTTGACCCTAACCACCACGTCTTCTACCACTCCCTTTGGGATTTTGACAGAATGATCTGCCAACTGAACGTGACAGGGGTGGGTTTTAGATTTCCCAAAGAAAATTTTTCGAGCATGATGGTTGGTATAAGATTTATGAAAGATCTTAGATCAAGCAGGGCACGACTAAAATTGCAACCTTGGATGCGACAGGAGATAAGTGGTGTGCCTGGATCTTTCTGCTTTGGTGGTAGATTTGACAGTAAAGCACAACTAGCATGAGGCAAGAGAACCACCGGATTCCTGGTTTTCTTTGACTGTCACCTGGGTGTTGTCTAGTCTTTGAAAAATCGGGCGACAGTAGGTATGTGGTCGATAGCCTCGAGCAGGGGTACCTTGATTTCTACATCCTTAAACAAATTATGCAGGTTATCAAAGGCCTGCGTATCTTTCTTTTTGCCTTTTGGCTCCCTCAGTAGAGCCTCAGGGAATAGGACTGATTCTGGCAACAATTTGGGTGTATCGTCCTCTTGCGAATGCGGTGCGCATCCCGAATGAGAGGGCGATGAAGAAGACGGGCCAGGATTAGGTTGAGGCAGATCGACGGTCTACTTACCGCTCCTCGTAGTGATAGCATTGGATGATGCGGGCCTAGTGGGATCATACGGCAGAAGAGGGTTTGCAATAGGGACATAAGAGTGCGGTGCTGCAGCGGATTAGCCTGAAATCCCGGTGGAATGCTCGGAGCCTGCAGAATCTGATTAACCTGCCCCTGAAAAGGTCGTACCTATGGTTGAGGACCACGGGGTACGAAGTTTTGCGGGTTTGGAATAGGTTGGGTGGGAAGAGTGCCCTGAGATCGAGTCGCCATGCGTAGTTGACTGATCTCAGCATTCTACTGCGCCAATTGGTGCTGAAGAGAGGTCATGTTCTCTTCATGGCGCTTTGACATATCTGTCATCATTCTCATCAATTTATCAAGAGGACTTGATGCGTGTTCTACTTGCGATATGCAAGGGCCTGATGGCGGATTCGCCATAGGATTAGACTAGGCCCTTGGGATGATGGGTACGGACGGTCGCATTGGTCCACCCGTGAGGTTTTGGCGTTGCGGGTTATTGGACCATGCGAAGTTTGGATGATTTCTCCACCTTGGGTTATATGTGGCAGAGAACGGGTTGTTCCCTAGGGCGCAAGCGTATTCTATGCCAGAAGACGCATCCGAGCACATGGAGGCTTGGTCCTCTGTGTCGAAATACTGGCTCGAAGAAGTCAGTTCCACATGACTTACTGAGTCGCTCGGCGTGACACTCGGTAAGGAAGGTCTTACGGGGTTTCTCGGGATAAGCTTGGTGTTGGAAGAGTTGGGATTGTGACAAAGTGATGAAGTGGGCGTGTTTGCTATAGAACGGGCGGGGTTGGCTAGAAGCTCGTCCAGCTTCTTGTGCACAGTGGAGACTTCATCCAGTTTTTGAGCAATAAGGCTTAGATCAGTGGATGAATGGGAGGGTCCCGTGTCAACTTCGTGGACATTTCGGGGTTGGCTGGTACGATTAAAGGTGACAATGGAAGCATTATTCATCGAGTTCACTCATATTTTCAAACAATTCAAATGCTCCATTCTCATCTTTATTCATAAAGTTTCCTCTGCAGGAAGCATCTGCAATCTGCTTCAAAGTCTCATTTAGCCCATAGTAGAAAATCTAGGCTATATGCCACTTAGGCAGATCGTGGTGCGGACACTTCCTGAGGAGGTTGTTATATCTCTCCCATGCCTCATGAAATTGTTCGCCTTTTTGTTGCGTAAATGAAGTGATAGCACGACAAAGCACATTGGTTCGCCCGATTGGGAAGAACTTCTTGAGAAACGCTGTTTGCATCTCTTCCCAAGAGTGGATGGTTCTCCCAAGGGTGCGTAACCACTGCGACGCTTTATCCTGCAATGAAAACGGGAACATTTTCATGAGGACTATAGGTAACCCGATATTTCTTGGTTTAACAGTTTCAGCTAATCGGGTTAAGTCTTCCAAGTGGAGAAATAGATCTTCACTTGCAAGACCATGAAAGTGAAAATTTATTAGGCCAATTATGTTTGGTTTTAATTCAAAGTCGTTCCTGCCCATGGGGACCTGAATTTGTCCTATGGTCTCTATAGTAGCGGGATCTGATAAGAGCTAAGAGACCTAAGCTCCTCCCGTTTGGGAGGGTTCTGCATTTCCTCTAATGTTTCCCGAATGGCTTCAATTCGTTCATTATACATTTCCATTTGGGCTTGGAGGCGGGCTATGGGATCTAAGGCTCCACCACCTGGTGGGTTCTGAGGGTGGTTTCCTCCCTCGGGATTTGGGGATGGGTGTGCAGCCATGTTTGTGGAGGAGGAGAACGATTCGGCTTCTTTTCTAAATTTGTCAGGCAATTCAAACAGTTCAGGGTTTTGTGACCTCCTCCCAAACATGCACTACCGTAGGAAGAATTGGGGGGATAAGAAGGGAAAAGAGATGAGAGAAATGATGCCACAAAGGTACACTTGATTACAAATCAATATAGTCAAATTCCTAACCTCTACAGTGTTTCCTTAGACCTAAAGATCTAAGTTACCTACTATCATGAACTTCGGAACCGAATGCGAGCACCGCGGAACCACCGGGCTAGATTGAAAGGCCGTTTTCCCCAGTCTTAGACACCCGATAGCATGCGGGAACTCTCACCAGCATGTAGATGCTACACGCAGGTAGTTAGACCTCCAATCCTTAGTAAGGGTCAAGTTACTACCAATTTTAGTTAGAGGCTTAGGATCAAGTGCTTTTGGAATGTGAAGGGCGTTTTTTACGGGTAATGCCCAAGTGATTGATTTTCAGAGTGTGTAAAACAAGCATGCAATGGGGAAATCTCCCCGAATTGAAGTTTTTAATTGGTGAATGGCTTTTAGAGTTCAGCCTTAAGTAGTATGAATTTTAGGATTTCGCTGAAATACCAATTCAACCAATCTCCAGGTTTTGAGAGAATACAGGTTTTCTTTCTAAGCCCAACAAACCTTTCTTCAATTTCAATTGGTTAATGCATGCTAAAATGCAATGGGCTACCCTAAATGGAGATTTCTATGTGTGGATGCACGAATCAGTTTTAGATTAGTGTGAAAGGGAGCCAAAGCACTTCAATTCAAGTTCTCCCAATCACCAAAAAGATGTCCACACAAGGCTTAACCAAAAGATAAAGAAAATCAAATTGTTGGGGTTGAATTATTCGGGATCGAATCTTAGGAAAGTTGAAAAGTCGTGGTGGGGTTGGAATCAACTCAATTCCAAGTCTCCCCACCAAAAAGGTGATCCCAAATTACAGGTAAATGAGGCAAAGAGGTGTGGCAATCAATCTTTTTATTTGCCTCAAAGAATACTTCACATGGCAAAAAATTCAAGAATCAAGGTTCTTGGATTTTCGCTATGCGAAGTAGGGTGGGAAATCCTGGGGTGGTGGGAGTAAGGGCAATCAATCAAACAATTGAATTTTAATCCACTTACCCCAGGAGATCCCAAGAAGTTTTTCTAGTTTTTAGTTTTTTTTTTATTAAGGTGACAAGTTAACTCTAGTTGCTAAGAAAAGAAGACCTACTTGTTCAGCAATGTGTGCGAAGCTCCAACGCGGTGTCGGCGTCTTCACGCTCTCGTTCCTGCCTTGGATCTGCTCATGTCTTCGACTTCGTTTGCCTGCCTTTTCCTTGCAACAGGTTCACCTGCACACCAAAAATAGAGACACCCATGAAGAGAGAAGAGAAAAATTGAAAGTAATTGAATAGAAACTTACTTGAAGGTACACTTCCCCGGCAACGGCGCCAGAAAAGATATGGTGTCGGACTCGAATAGGTTGTTAATATGATGATTTTATCTTTACAAAATTTTTTTACCTGGCCTATTTGATTTTATCTTGGTCACTTTTAGGCCCAGGGTCAAACTCAGGGAAGTGGGGTTACAAGTCAAGTTTCTACGCCTTTCCTACAACGAGTCTCTTCCGTTCGTTTATTGTGTTTTTGGTGTTTTTCTATTTAGATTTTTTTCTGGTAATCTTTGTCCTTGAGGCACACCCTCAAAATTGGGTTCTTGGCTTTGAGCCAAAACAGGGTTCCAAAACGGTCTTAGCTATTCGCAAGACGGATTACCTGTAAGTCAAGGATTATCTTTTCTCTGTTATATATATTTTTTTATGTTTTTATTGGCAGGAAAGAGAAGTAGAAATAAAGTAAATATAGTATATATATAGGTATATATTATATATGTATAAAGGGGTGGGGGTGGAGGCGGAGATGGAGTGTAGCACGGTGTCGAGTCGGTCGTCATCTAGAAAGACGCAACCAACAGGACGAAGTGCCGCGTGTAAGGTGTAGGATGGATGGTGGAAGATGAATGCGAGCATGCTTTTTGTACGCGTGTATCGGGGAATATCAGCAACTGGTGCAGATATTCCCGCGATACTACATATGGTAAGTAACGTAAAAATATATATATATGTATATATAGATGTATATATAAGTCGGTGTGTATATATGTATATATATATATATACATATATGTATCTATACTTAGTTATATAGGTAATAATATATATATATATATAGATATATGTATATTTATATATATATATGTATATATGTAAGTATATATATATATATATAAGTATATAGAGATATATATATATATGTATATGTATGTATATAGACTAATACATAGTTATATAAGTACTAATATATGTATAGATATATGTATATATATATGTGTGTGTATAAAGTATATGTATATATGTAAATATATATATATATATATGAGTATATAGATATATGTATATATATATATATGTATACTAATACTTAGTTATATAAATACTACTATATATATATATATATATATATATATATATATATATATATAATAGTGTATAGGTGTGTGTGTGTATGGAAGTGTGAGTGTATGTGTGTGTGAACGTCGGTAAAGAGAGTGTTGTTAGAGAGAGTGAGAGAGAGAGAGAGAGAGAGTGGGAGAGAGAGAGCGCTGCTGAGGGTTGGAGTTAAGTTGTTTACAGCTTCCAAGCGCCGTTTGGAGGCTCCACGCATGCACGAGCAGGCGCGTCTACATGCAGAGAGGAGCAAGCTGGAGGGCGAGGGGTGCGGAGAGGAGACCGCAGCGCACAGTGCTGTGCGGAGAGTTGGAGCGGGCGTTGGCAGGCGTGCGTGGGCGAAGAGAGCGGGCGACGTAGGCGGGTGTGGGCGACGCGGACGCACAGGCCGGCGCTGGCAGAACGCGAGGGGAGACGCGTGCACGGGCGAATGGCGGTGTGGCGTGCTGGGTGACCGGATAAGTGAGAAGCTTTCCGGTCACCCCACTGTAGCCACAGTGTTCCGCAGGCTAGCGTGAACAGTGGCTACAGTGTAAGGCCGCGCCGTGTGATCGGGAGCGGGCGGTTCTGTGAGTGCGGATGGCTCGACGCGCGTGGTGGAGTGGCTCCGGCTGCTGGCTTACAGGTGTGACCTCACGACAGAGCGCGCGGAGGGGGTTTGGTCGTGAGCGAAGGGGCACTACAGGGTGCACGGAGGCTTGCAGGTGTTGGTTGTGGTGCGCGGGAAGCTTGGCCGGCCGCTGCAGTGGCGCGTGGTGGCCGGTTGCGGAAGAGATAGCGCCACAGGGCTCTTGCGCGAAGAAGTTGAAGGCAAGGGCAGTGCGAAGGAGAAGGAGGCAAGGGCGCCTGTAGGCGCGCGTGGAGGGCCTGCGTGCGTTGCTGCCACCTTGCTGCTGCTGTTGTGGGGTTCAGCCGGCTGCTGCAGGGCGTGCGGTGGCCGGTTGAGCTTCACAGCTGAAGCTTTGCTCTAATGGCTGAAGGTACTGGAAACGTAAAAATGAGAAAAGTGCCACCACGCCCCCCGGCTCTTTGGTGAGCTGGGTGGTGGTGGACTCACGGTGGTGGTTGTGTACCACCGTGAGTTGCTCCTGTCCGCCGGGTGTCTCCTCGGAGGAGGAGGGCTAGCGTGTGGAGGGAGAGGGAGGAGAGGATGGTGGCCTGGGAGAAGTGCTGGGTTTTTTGGCATTGGACCAGGCTGCTGCAAGAAGGAGTCGAACCCTCTTTTTTATAGAGGAGGAAGGCATGCACAGCCATGCCCTGGTTGTGCATGCGGCTGCATGGGGCTCGGCAGGGAGTGGTGCCTACGGCTGCAGGGAGAGGTGAGCAGGGAAGCATGGCACGAGGAGGAAGAAGTCAATCCATGCACAGCAGCTGTGGGAAGAAAGAATTCCAAATCAAATGGAAATAAAAATAAAGATGGGAATTTTTCGAAGCAGCACATGAAGAAAATGTAAATTGCGAGGCCAATTTATTCACTCTCCTCCCCTCTGAATTAAATGCATGCATGCGTGTATTTTTACAATGCGACTATGGAACCCTAATATGCACTGGTAATGCTAGGAAATAGCACAAGATGGAACAATTGCAGGTGTATTTTTGCGGTGCAATCAGTTACCGTGCCCATGTAATCTCAAACCTGAGAGTCATAAGTACCGGTACCTATGATGAGTATCGGTACTGGAACTCAGGTACTGGCAGCAGTGAGCTGCAAGTACCGGTATAGGTACTTTAGTATCGGTACCAGGTAGCCATTGGCTCATTTCTGAACGGCTAGAAAATTAATTCCAACAATATAAACGTTGGGAATTAAATCCCAACGTCTAGTAGACGTCCCAACTAGGTCCTAACTCTATAAATAAACCCTTGGACCCTTAGTTTGCACACAAGAAATACACAAGAAAGATTAGAAATAAAAGAGAAATTCCTAGAGCTATATTTCCCAAATTTCCACCATATTCACAAGAGAAGAAATCAAGTTTGCTGTTCTCAATCTCTCTACATTTTGCAAGCTCAACAACGTGATTTTTCTCACACATTGTCAAAGCGATTCACGTCCTTTCTAGGCTCTCAAATTGGTAATATTATTCCATATATTGTTAAGAGGCTTAGGTTCTTGTTGTAAGAGTTTTCTTTCTTACGCCAGTTTTCATTTGTATTTGAGCATTTGCTCGTTGGGTTGTAACAAACCCGTTCTTGTAATTGGGTTGCGGTAACCCGTTAATTACCTCGATTAGTAAATTGATTCTCTCGGGGTTGAGAGAATCGGGTTAAAAATCCTAAGTTGGGAGGCTTAGGTAGTGGAGTACCCAAGGAAGGGGAACCACTATACATTTTGTATCCTTTGTGGTTTGATTGTGATTTGTATAAATTATTTTTATTGCTTAAGTCTTTGCACATAGCCATATCTTTTTAGATCCTGTAATAATTGTTTGAGAATGGATTATTCTAGATGACGTGGAGATCCTCGCAAGTTTGATGAACTCCAGAAAAATCAGAGTAGGAGGGTTCAGAGTTCCCCCAACTAGAGTAGGCTAGCCCAGAGTTTCCTCCAAGACCAGGATCAGATGGGGATGAATATGGGTCCATCCCATGAGAAGAATGGTGATAGATGTTATGCACAGCCTCCCTACCAAATGGTGGTTGAACAAACAGGTTTTGCCATGTTGAGGTGGCTAATGAGAACCTCATCATGAGCCCCAACTAGCATATTTTGACCTAATAAAGGGTATAAAAGTTCCTACATAACCTAAAGGAAGGCCTAATTCAGGGGATTTCTAATCTGAAAAGAATACCTGAAGAATAGGGTAAAACTGCAATTTTACCATCACAATGTATCAACTGGATTTCTAAGGGTCTAGACATAGGTCAATTGGATTTAATAAGAGAAAAAGTGGGACGATCCAGTCAAAATAGGGTTATTGTGAAATTTAAGAATTAAATGACATTCTGTAACCCTAAAATAAATTCACTTAAATTCACAAGGTTCTAGGCATGATAAAAATCAAATAAACCCCCTAAAATTCATAGAAAAATATCCCCTAGGGTTTAGAACCTTCAATTTGGCCTTTGGAACCTGTTTTGACCTAGATTGGGGACTAAGCCCAATATTTGATCGAATTTGAGTTTTTGTGCAAAATGTCTAGTCCAACGAGGTCAAACCTAAAATCCAACTTTACCATTAGATTCCTTAGGTCCAAATTAGGTTTGTACCAAAATTTAGACCTAAGGGAAGGCCATCTTGACCTACTTTGCAAATTGGTCCACCCAATTACATTCTAGCCCTTAACTTGTGAAAACCCATGCAAATACCCCCTCAACTTCTTTGTCACTTTCTTCATTTTGGTCCCTCTGGCATTGCAGCAAGGACCCAAACCGCTGGTGACTTTGCGAGCAGGATTTCTCCTCGTTTCCATGGAGAGCTGCTCCCAAATTTGAAAGGGGAGCTCTCTGCAAAGCCCCCTACCACATGAGCAGCTCCCTTTACCCTGAATCGCCCCATACCTCTCGTGCGAATGCTCGAGAGGTATGGGTCTCCCTCCAGCCATGCCTCTGGTGATGACTTTTGGCTGCCCCCTTTGCGAATAACCTCTTTCCCGTGCCTATTTAAGGAAGCCCAGATCACTCCGCTTCTTCCAAGCCTGTTTTGGCTAGAGATAACCCCCCAAATTCGTCTCCTCCTTCGGCCATCTGCCCGCAGGCTCCGATGACTCTCCCTCCCTCTTCTCTTCACTCTGCCACTGTACTAGTGGTAGAGCCATCTCTGCCTCACTCCTCCGCATCGCACCGTACCTGCACAAGCCCCTCTGACCCCTCGTCATCGTCGCCTCCCCATCTCAGGGCCTTCGTCTCTGGCGACAGCAGACATGCATCGTTCGCCCTCCGCCTCCCCCCTTCACTCTAAATCTCTCAGTTAAGTCCTCTTTCTCCCCTCTTCATTTTCCCCTTACTAATTTCACAAATCACGCACCGACCACCACAAACCACCATCACCTTCTCCACCTCCCACCAAACTGCCGGCGAGGTGTTCCTGCCGCTCAACGCCTCCATCCACCTCGCCAAACTTCTCAGAAACTCCGCCACCTTCCACTGATCATTTCCCCCCTCTCCATCGACCACCACACGTCCCACATTTTTCCCCTGAATACACCCACCTGCATAACCATAGTAAGCCCTAGGCACGCTCACATAGGCGTTCCCACTCCACCCCGACCACTGCAGCACACTCGCCGCACCTCGGCGAGGCTTCCCATGTATTTTGACGAGGCCGCAAGGTCGTTTGCCTGATGACAGGTGTTGACCCTCTCCACCGCCATTGACGTAGAAAGGAGCTTGCTTGGGCGCTCCTCCAGGTCTCTCCGCTCCAAATGCAGGGTCCCAGGTGCGTGGGCTCCCTTCGCGAACCCTTCACGCCAGCAATTGGAGTCCCAGGGCACTGCATCTGCTGCAATCGAGCGCGGTACCTGCTGTGGGAGTTTGCGGAGGAAGGTGGGACAACATAGTCCCACCTCTGAAGATTGTGGGCAGGCGAAGCACTATAAGATGAAAAAGTGCATTGGCCTGGTTGCTTCCTGACCACGGGGTGAGGTCCCCTCGCCCACCATGCCTCATCCACGACCCACACCTCCGCAGACCTGGCTACCTAACCCGACTACCCGTGCACTCCTCGCCCACCGCACACGCCGGTGGGCCTGGTCCCGGGCATCCATACCCAATCTGATAACCCGAGAAGGCTCTGGGTCCTGAGAGCAAAATAGAGAGAGAGAGACGCAGGGAGGGTAGGGGGTAGGTTTTGCTTCTCTGTGCTATGTAGGGAAGGAGGAAGAGGAAGCAGCTGCAAGGAAGCGGAAGAGAAGAAGAGGAGCAGCTGAAGGAAGGAGAAGCTGTAGAGTAAGAGAAAAAAGAAAGGAGGAAGAAGAAGCAGCTACGGAGAAGAAGAGAAAGAGGAAGGAGATTGCGGAGGCCAAGGAAGACAAAGCTGAAGACTTAGCCGCAGAAGAGAAGGAAGAGAGAAAGCAAAGGCAAGGAGGGAGCCGAAGAAAAAGAAGAAGCCAAGGAGGCAGCCATAGAGAAAGAGAAGAAGAAAGAAGAAGGCGCATCAGAGGGAAGCAAAAGTAGAAGAAAGAAGAGAAGAAGAAGAAGCCAAGGAGGAAAGCCAAGTGAAGAAGAAAAGAAAAAGGAGCACTGTAGCGATCGTCAGTTAAGACGTCTGATTCACAGAATCAAACGTCTGAGAAAGAAAAGACAGAGAAAGAAGTGAAGGAAGAGAGAAAGGAAAGAAAAAGAAAGAAAGAAGAGAAGAAGGAAGAAAAGAGAAAAATCTATTTCTTTCTACTCTCTAGATTTTTACGTACATTGCATTATTGTTGAGAATTGTGATATTTTGCTTCTAAAATACCAATTTGCTTCCTGAGTTCGACCTCGGAAGTTTTTGAATTTCGAGTAATAAATTTGATAGTCATTTTCGTGGTGATACTACAACGAAAATATTTTTTTTTAAACACTATCTCGTCGCGAACTCAACAATTATTTTTGGTTCATTGCCAGGTTACTGTTCGACCTGATATAAAGGATTGGTCATCTTGGCTTCCGGAAGCTTTGTGGGCTTATAGGACCGCCCACAAGACCCAACTAGGCATGTCTCTTTTTAGACTGGTGTATGGAAAGGCGTGTCACCTTCTCGTCGAATTGGAGCATAAAGCCTATTGGGCAGTACGAAACTGTAACTTAGATCTTTCTAAGGCTGAAACCCACAGTAAGCTTCAAATAAGCAAGATTGATGAATTACGCCTCAATACGTATGAAAACTCACGAATCTACAAAGAGCTGGTTAAAGCCTTTCATGACAAGCACATATCTAGAAAGATCTCTCATCCTGGTTAAAAGGTCCTACTCTTTGATGCCCGCCTAAAATTGTTCCAAGGAAAGCTGCGATCTAAGTGGATCAAACCATACTTAGTTTGACAAATCTTTGGAAATGGAGCCGTTGAGATCAGTCCACTCAGCCACGATTCCGAACCCTTTTTCGTGAACGGTCAGAGACTCAAACCGTTCATTGGCATGACCAATACAGATTTGGCTGAGTCATCCTTTATCCTCCATTCTCCCTAAGCTCATTACGCCTAGCCGATGGCGTAAACCTCAGCACTTAACGTGAGGCAACCCGGCATTCTTTGAAAAATCCGAAATCTTTCCTAACATTTCTTTGCTAAATTCATATTGCACTTTAGGGTTCACCCTTTAGGACAACCGACTCCACCTCAGGTACCCGTACCCGAGTATAGAAATCATCCACAACAGTCACCTCGACCTGTTCGCTTACCAAACACCTCTCCTAATGAATGAACTAAGCTGAACTCGAACCCACCTAATTTACAATGGGGACATTGCAAATCTTAGGCGTGGGGGGATATGAAAGTGCAAAATGCATTAAAATTCATATCAAGAAAAGGTTTCAACAAAAAAATTACATATCTAAAAAAAAAAAAACTAAGGAGAGGAGGGAAAATTTTTGTGGGCTATACAAAACAGGAGGAAACGAGCATAAAGACAAAAAAAGGAGCACAAAATGAAAAAGAAAGAGATAGTCATTAGTAAGAAATTAAGGGATTAACCAAAGTTTTAGGCCACATTAAGAAAAGTAAAGAAAAAGTGCTAAAGAGACACAAAGAGATTAGTAGGAACGCTAACCTTAGGCCTTTTTGGCTAGACTCTCAGTACCCACTAAGATCTGGATAATCCTCAAGAGGTTAAGGAGAATGGAAAGCTTAAAGTATTAGGTCTAAGGCTTAGGGAGTATTTGGCCTCATTAATTAACCTTTGGTTTACGGGACTTGGTAACCTAAGCATCCCAATCCACACACAGTCTGGTTCAGTGCGCATAATAATCAAAATCATGCAAAAGTGTTTTAATGTTCTAAAAATGTTGCCTAGATTAAGAGCGGTCGACCAACACAAGTTGATTTGGATGAGTTCCTGGTGCGGAGAGGTGGGAAATTCCCCTCGAAGATGTGTAACAACATATCGTCTCCTCGACGCTTGTCTCTTAGGATATTTACATATCCTACCGGGGGCATGAAAGCACTCTGCTGGTTCAGATACCATGGATGGCATTATCACGAAATATCAATCGCCAGGGTCAGGATTCGGCCATGGAACGCCATGGACGGGATTATCTCGAAATCTTGAAAATTAGGGTTCTGGGGGTTACCATGGCCAGTGCTATCACGAAGCATCGATTGCCAGGAACCTTTGAGGATTGATGATGGGGGTGAGGAATCTGATACAGACCGTGTTGAGAAGCCAATCCGAAGTTAGAATTAAAAAGAAAAGAGAGAGAAAACTCTCTAAACAAATAAATCCTCTGTCTCTCTCTTACAAAATGCACTGCAAACTGAACCAAGGCTAAAAATCTCTCAAGCACGGGTGCTTTAACCACGGAGTCCAATAAACCTTAGGGTAGTTCCTGTGGGCCTTAAAATCTTCGCGGAGAACCGAGGCTAAAAGCTGGATAGGTTTGGATCTTGGTTAGTACTAGAGTACCTTTAGGCCCATTGTCAGCATTCTAACCTAATCACAGAGGAAAAACAAGAAAAAACACTTATCATAATTGGTGAAAGAAACTCATGGTCTAGAACAGAGGTTAAAATCTTAAAATTTTGCTAAGGGACTAGCAAAAGCTAGGCATGGGGGTATGATGAGAACCTCATCATTAGCCCCAACTAGCATATTTTGACCTAATAAAGGGTACCAAAGCTTCTACATAACCTAAAGGAAGGCCTAATTCAAGGGATTTCTGATTTGGAAGGAATACCTGAAGAATAGGGTAAAACTGTAATTTTACCATTGCAGTGCATCAATGAGATTTCTAAGGGTCTAGACATAGGTCAATGGTCAATTGAACTTAATAAGAGAAAAAGTGGGATGGTCCACTTAGAATAGGGTTATTGTGAAATTTAAGAATTAAATGACATTCTGTAACCCTAAAATAAATCCACTTAAATTCACAAGGTTCCAGGAAAGATAAAAATCAACTAAGCCCTCTAAACTTCATGGAAAAATATCCCCTAGGGTTTATAACCTTCAATTTTGCCTTTGGAACCTGTTTTGACCTAGATTGGGGACCAAGTCCAATATTTAACCTAATTTGGGTTTTTATGCAAAATGTCTAGTCAAATGAAGTCAAATCTAAAATCCAACTTCACCATTGGATTCCTTAGGTCCAAATTAGGTTTGTACCAAAATTTGGACCTAAGGGAAGGCCATTTTAACCTACTTTGCAAATTGGTCCACCCAATTACATTCTGGCCCTTAACTTTTGAAAACCCTTGCAAATATCCCCTCAACTTCTTCGTCACTTTCTTCATTTTGGTCCCTCTGCCATTGCAGCAGGGACCCATACTGCTGGTGACTTTGCGAGCAGGATTTCTCCTCGTTTCCATGGGGAGCTGCTCCTAGATTTGAAAGGGGAGCTCTCTGCGAAGCCCCCTACCGTATGAGCAGCTCCCCATACCCTGAATCGCCCCATACCTCTCGTGCGAATGCTCGAGAGGTATGGGTCACCCTTTGGTCATGCCTCCGATGATGACTTTTGGCCACCCCCTTTGCGAATAACCTCCTTCCCGTGCCTACTTAAGGAAGCCCATATCACTCCGCTTCTTCCAAGCTTGTTTTGGCCAAAGATAACCCCCAAATTCACCTCCTCCTCCTCCGGCCATTTGCCCGCAGGCTCCAGCGACTCTCCCTCCCTCTTCTCGTCGCTCTGCCACCATTGTTGAACGCTCGAATTGCTATGCTAATGTGTTAGGTTTTGGAAAACCTGTCGTTGTAGTTTGAAAGCGAAGAACTCGTGTTCAACAAATAAAATTTATACCGAAATGAAAATTCCAGGTCGAACACAGGGAGGCGGACATTTGATTTAAAAACTACGCGTTTCTTTTTATTTGTCACGAAGTAATTCAATTTAAAACTAACTATTTACAATAAATAGAAGAGAGAGAGAGTAAGAGAGAATATTACACACAGAGATCAAAATTAGATGTAGAATAAATAGGGAATTAATCATTAAGGAGATTGTTCATTTCACTATTACAACTAGACAGCATAAAACAATTACACTAGAAAGCAATAAATTTACTCTAAAAAGCATTAAAAGAATGGATGGAGAAATGTCCTCCTCAACGATCGCTTGGAGGATGAGCAGAACTACTTTAGGAAGTAGTAAATCTATACTAGAAAGCAGTAAAAAGAATAGGGAGAGAGATATCCTCCTCGACGGTCGCTTGGGGGACAAGCCAGATGAGGCGACGCCTGGATGAAGGAGAACGAAGCAGAATAACGGGAATGGAGCAGCACGCCGTCGTCGTCGCGGGATCCACTTCCGAAGGGGGACGAAAATTTGGAATTTATCTCGTGAGAAGCATCCCGGGTGTGGGACAAGCTTCTCTTGAGCTTTGGAGAGGTAGAGAAGAGAAGGAAGGGATGAGAATTTCATGTGGAGGGGGTCTCCTTTTATAGTTGCAAGGAGTGGGGGCAAATTAGTCATTACATCTTTGAAACATTAAATAAGGGGTCTTTAGTGACGGATAAAACTGTCACTAAAGCCCCAACGTGGGCGTAGTGGGCGCTCCCCATGCGCACCTCCTCAGCTGCTTACTCTCAACGCCCGCCGCACGTTCAGCCATCGCGATCGGACAACTGTGATTGCGCCTTCCCCGCTCGCTATGCGCCCGCCCCAGCGCGTGCGATGGCTCATTCCCGCCTCGTGTGCAATAGCACGTGGCCGCTATTGGAAGATCTGAGTCCCCGATCACGATCCAACGCATGCTAGCGCCCTTCGCCCCTTCGCTGCGGCTCGAACTCGCGTCCGCTGCTTGCGATAGCGCTTTCGACCGCTGCGCTACGGGGCGCGGATGGTCGAGCGGACGTTTTTAGGCGCAGCCGTCCACAGCCGTTGGATCGAGATCCAACGGCGGAGAGAGGGTGGATGCTGAGGCTTCAATGGTTGCATGCGGACTTTTGGGCGGTCGAGATGGCACCACATGGCGCCATCTTGGCCGTCCATCTTCTAGATGTAGTAGATGGTGCCACGGATGTCAGATTGACTCGATTTTTGCATCGTTAGGTTGCGATCGTCAATCCGAATTCATCCGTGTGGTCGGATTTGTCATTTGAAGTACGGATTTACACCATCTTGACCCTTGATCTTCTAGGACTTCTTGGTCACTATCTGATGCTATGGATGCCTGATTAGGGCGATCTTAGAGTCGTTGAACTTCAATCGTCACCCTGATCACATTCGTATGGTTGGATCTTCGATCCGAGGCCCCGATAAAAAGTTTGCCCTGTCCAAGCACATAAAAGGAGACAATTAACCTCCATTTTATTTAAACTACTCTAAATGCAAGATGATGCATGTTATGCAATATTTATAGTATGCAAAGCAATCCTATGCTTAAGAACATGCATAAATAGACATCTTAAGTAGTGTAAATGTGTTTACATCATACCCCCATGCCTATCTTTTGCTAGTCCCTAGCAAAAACTATATGCTATTTATAAAAGAATTAGGTTGGATTACTCGGGCTTGAGTTATTTTCAATCATTAAGAAATTGACTACTTAGGATCTGAACTTTCAAAGACACAACAGTGTCCGAGTATCTGCCAAAATGCAGACCGCCTCAAACCCTCACCTTATTCAAAGAAAATTTTCTTTTTTCTTTTTACTCTTTTCTAATTTTTTTTTTTTGGATTTTCAAATTTTAGGGTTTGAGAGTGACTTTCTACGGCAATTCAACTCTCCCAAGATTTAATGAGAATCCTAAGTTTTAAGCATCTTATTGTGAATGTGATAGACTCGTTGACCGGCAATTAAAATGGACTTCGGATTTCTACGCCTCTAGGTGACCTCAAAATAAAAAATTCTGCCTAAAGGTGTATCTTTACAACCGGTAGCTTTCTCCCTACTTTTATTTTTTTATGGGGTCAATACAAGGGTGAATCCAGTGTATATCTCCCCGATTTATTCTACTTCTCCGCTTCTTCCTAAGTGTTTTGGGAATTTTTAGTGCATTTATTAAGCTGGGTTCTAGACAACCGGTCGATGAGCTGTTACCACCGACAACTTGCCAGCCATACTTATGCAGGAAGTGTGGTTTATTTCTTTTTTTTCTTTTCTCCTTTTCTTTTTGATTTTTTTTCTTTTTTTTTTTTTTTTTTTTAAGTAGGTGGCTTCCCTGGTCTAAGATTTACCTAAGGGTAGGAAAAAGAGAAAGGTCCAGTGACTGGGCTCTGGACAACCTACCTATGTCCTGTTACCCACGATAGCTTGCCAGCCATATCACCCTAGAAGGTTCATTAGCTACCCAATTTCCGTTAAAATCGCCAAACAACGAGTCAGTGACAAGATAGTGTGTAGATGCTAGAAACTCAAAATTCCCTCAGATCAGAGGGCGGGTTGATAAGTCGTATACTTATCACCTAAACTTATTTACTCCAATTAAAATAAAATTCAGGTTGGCGTGAACTTGAAAAACAAATCCACATTTTAGTGGATACACAGGATGATTAAGTCCAAAGACTTGAAGGGTCTTTGTGTTCAAATCATAATGTAGTATTTCCTAAGATTGAAAATTTTCTTAAACCCAAGTTCTCTTTCCTAATTCAAATTTTTTTTATAAAAGAAAATAAAACAAATCTACGAAGCTGACGAATGAATTCAGAGATGAATATCCACCCCCCATGCCTATCTAATGCAATGTCCTCATTGTATTAAAAAGACCTAAAACAGAGTGGAAAAGCATAGAAAGCACCTGAATTGCGTGAATGTCAGGTCTGCTCCGAGATGAAAACTAAAAAGAACTATATATGTGCTGAGTTTAGTGCCTTCAGCTAGGCACACTATACAAAGAGAAGAAATGAAGAATTCACAAGTGCAGGTCAGAATCAGAATAAACAGAAGAATCCTCCGACCTGCCAGCAGAGGTCCACAGATGTGGACCAGATTGTGGTGCAGACCCATACCCCATAATCGAGAATATCTTAGGTTCTGGATAAAAATTATCCAAAACCTAAAATCAGAATGCAAGCGGGGTCGGACCTGCAATTTATGAGGATGCAACCCAAGACCAAAAAGTCGGGTTACAGAAAATTCAAGCTCAAAAAGATAATCGTTGAATGTGTGCTTGGGTTGAACATCCTCAGAATAGATGTCGTAAGGGTTCTGACTTGATGGTTTCAGCTTAATATGCACCCTTCGACTCAATCTTTTATTTCCTCCAAAATTAACTTCCCAAATTAGAACTTCCCAGCTCCTATCCTCCTCATTCAGCATGTCAAATTCTAGGACCTCTTGTATATTAATCACCCCATCTGAAATCTCCAAGTCTAAATGATGTGGCAGAATCAAAATTGACTTGGGTCTAATTATGTCAGAAATAGAATCATCAATAAGCTCAACAGGGTGTAACTGACAATCAGGACATTGAATTGAATCCTCCAGAAAATGTGATTCTGGATCCGTAATGTGTGCCCTAAGATTAGTTTCCTCAATTATTGGGCTATCAAATGATCTATTAGATTTCTCAGGCCCAATCGTCTCACAAAAATCGTGTTCTGAAAACTCGTGTGAGACTTTGCAACTTGAATCTTCACCATCAAAGAAATCAAGATCCGTATCAATGTATGTCCCAAAATCATCTGTCAGTTTCTGTTCCAAGGAGACATATGTTTCCTCGTAACCCGGCTCAGGGATCTTAGGTGAAGAAATCAGATTTTCCTTGATTGGTTGCTTTAATTCAATCTGGTCAGCCTCGTAACACGTGTCCCCCCAACAAGTGCCTGAGCGGGTTCTGTCTTTGGCTTTCCTGAAGAGGGTTTATCCTAGGAATCATCCCATGATTGAATTAAAGCAACCACGAATCTCATCCTCAATTTTGCTAATTTCCCAAGTAGAAACTCACCCGGGTTCTTATCCTTAACATCTTGGAGCCAATCCAACAACGACTTGTTTAAATCATGAATCATTTCAATCAGAGGCTCCAATCTATCAATGCAAGGTATTGGCTGAACTTCTAAAGATAGTATGATATTCCTAAAGTTAGCCAGAACCTTATCTTGAACCTGGTTAACCTGAACCAAATGAGTTGGTTCAAGATTGGGCGAGTTTAGTATCAATGCAGAGGAATTAATGAATTGAGATTCGTTATACCCTTCCTGATAATAGGTCATTTCAGATTGTTCAAAAGATGATGATAACCTAAAGGCAGTGAAATCAGAGGATGGGTAAGGATCGGTGTATCCTTCTTGATTGTAGATCGTATTAGGTTGTTCATGAAAGGAAGACGATCTATAATCGATATAGCTCTGAGAAGGATAGAACTCAGAATCAAAGTGTTCAGGGTTAGACCCTAAACACAGAGGTCCAGAACTATATCCCCAATCCGAGTTATCCCAACTAATTGATGGTTGATTACAGTATGAGTCGGGATAATCGTCATGTTGAGGATAATTCACAACAGGAGGGAAAGAGCGGGAATGCGTGTAATATGTGGAAGGATTCATGAGACACGGGAGGAAGAAAGGTGCCCTACAATACAAACAATCAAACATGTCCTTAATTGGGTTAACCTACAGACCTACAGACTCCCAAAACCCGTCTTGAGATAAAGAAACGATTTAATCTACTTCCATCTGTTCAAACCAACCAGTTAGGAGGGACTGGGGAGAAGGTTCTTCCTTCGACTTACGCCTCCGGTTCCTAGTGTACCCCCCAGCCACGATCGTTTGATTCTGCTCCCCTAACTAGACATCAGATTGAACAGTAGAAATAGACTAATCGAAAATAATTTCGTTCTGGGTTCTGAAGAGCAAGTCCAATCCTTAAGGCCAACGTCTACTCTGTTTTATTTAGGGCTAGGTTTGAATGTGCTTTAGAATGTGATGGGCCCTTTAAATGGGTTGTGCCATTAATGATTGATTGATTTGTGTGTGCGTGCATAACCAGTGGTTTTCAAGCAAGATTGTTTTTGATGTGGTGAATTTTAGAGTTCAAATCTTGCTTAGTAGCTTTTAGGATTCAACTTTAGGCGTTTTCAAACAAGTTTCATTGGCACACCAAGTTTTGAAAGCACGGGTGAAGATGTTTGCCTTTAAAGCTTAAAAAGAATGTGGAGTGCCCGGTAAATCCCTAAGAGTTGAACCTAATTGGCAGCTACTTGATGAGTTGATTTTAATTGAAGTGGTGCAGCCCAATCAACTCAAATAATTGGCCTAATGCAACACTTAATTAGGCACACAAATGATTACCTAATCTGATTTCTACTCAATTATGTGTTTGAATGTGTGTACCGGCTCTTAAGATCGGTTTGCCGGTTGAGTTTGAAAATCAGATGATGTTGTGTACCTCTGTGAGATTTTTTTTAATTTTTCTTTTTTAATGTGGGGGTTGGGGTGAGTATGGGTGTCAAACAACAAACAATCTAACCTTAGAGTTTATAAAAATACCTAGGTTGATTGATGTTTGAATTATTATGTTGTGGAATGAAATCTAATGGGTGGAGGTGGGGGATAACTTACAGAACCTTCCACAACACTTTACTCCAATCTACCGCTGTTGCTTGTCTCGAAAGAGTACCTGCAATCACAATAAGAAAGGAGAGAAGTGAGGTAAATGATTCGTAAGTTAGAAAACGCGAAGAGAAACCAAAGAGCGTCGCCTCCCCGGCAACGGTGCCAAAATGTTGAACGCTCGAATTGCTACGCTAACGTGTTAGGTTTTGGAAAACCTGTCGTTGCAGTTTGAAAGAGAAGAACTCGTGTTCAACAAATAAAATTTATACCGAAATAAAAATTCTGGGTCGAACACAGGGAGGCGGACATTTGATTTAAAAACTATGCATTTCTTTTTATTTATCACGAAGTAATTCAATGTAAAACTAACTATTTATAATAAATAGAAGAGAGAGAGAGTAAGAGAGAGAAAATATTACACACAGAAATCAAAATGAGATATAGAATAAACAGAGAATTTATCATTAAGGAGATTGTTCATTTTACTATTACAACTAGAAAGCATAAAACAATTACGCTAGAAAGCAATAAATTTACTCTATAAAGCATTAAAAGAATGGAGGGAGAAATGTCCTCCTCGACGATCTCTTGGAGGATGAGCAGAACTACTCTAGGAAGCAGTAAATCTATACTAGAAAGAAGTAAAAAGAATAGGGAGAGAGATATCCTCCTCGATGGTCGCTTGGAGGACGAGCCAGATGGGGCGCGCCTGGATGAAGGAGGACGAAGCAGGACGAAGGAGGGCGAAGCAGAAGAATGGGAACGGAGCAGCTCGTCGTCGTCGTTGCGGGATCCACTTCCGAAGGGGGATGAAAATTTGGACTTTATCTCGCAAGAAGCATCCTAGGTGTGGGACAAGCTTCTCTTGAGCTTTGAAGAGGTAGAGAAGAGAAGGAAGGGATGAGAATTTTGTGTGGAGGGGGTCTCCTTTAATAGTTGCAAGGAGTGGGGGCAAATTAGTCATTACATCTTTAAAACATTGAATAAGGGGTCTTTAGTGACGGATAAAACCGTCGCTAAAGCCCCAACGTGGGCGTAGTGGGCTCTCCCCACACGCGCCTCCTTAGCTGCTCACTCTCAACTCCCGCCGCACGTTCAGCCATCCACAGTCGTCCGATTGCGAGATCGGACGGCTGTGATTGCGCCTTCCCCGCTCGCTGCGCGCCCGCCCTAGTGCGTGCGATGGCGCGTTCCCGCCTCGTGTGAAATAGCACGTGGACGCTATTGGAAGATCTGAGCCGCCCGATCACAATCCAACGCACACCCGCGCCCTTAGCCCCTTCACTGTGGCTCGAACTCACGTCCGCTGCTCGTGATAGTGCCTTCGACCGCTACGCTACGAGGCGTGGATGGTCGAGAAGACGTTTTTTGGCGCAGCCGTCCACAGCCGTTGGATCGAGATCCAATGGCGTAGAGAGGGTGGATGCTAAGGCTTCAATGGTTGCATGCGGGCATTTGGGTAGCCGAGATGGTGCCACGTGGCGCCATCTTGGCCGTCCATCTTTTGGATGTAGTAGATGGTGCGTGGATGTCAGATTGACTTGATTTTTGTGTCGTTAGGCTGCGATCGTTGATCCAAATTCATCCATGCGGTCGAATTTGTCATTTGAAGTGCGGATTTACACCATCCTGGCCCTTGATCTTCTAGGGTTCTCCGGTCACTATCTGATGCTACGGATGCCAGATTAGGGCGATCTTGGAGTCGTTGAACTCCAATCGTTGCCCTGGTCACATCCGTACGGTTGGATCTTCGATCCAAGGCCCCGATAAAAAGTTTGTCCTGTCCAAGCACATAAAAGGAGACAATTAACCTCCATTTTATTCAAACTACTCTAAATGCAAGATGATGCATGTTATGCAATATTTATAGCATGAAATGCAATTCTATGCTTAAGAATATGCATAAATAGATATCTTAAGTAGTGTAAATATGTTTACATCAACCATACCAGTGGTAGAGCCATCTCTGCCTCACTCCGCATTGTGCCGTACTCACGCGAGCCCCTCTAACCCTCTCATCGTCGCCGCCTTCCCATCTCAGGGCCTTCGTCTTTAGCGACGGCAGACACGCACCGCTTGCCCTCCGCCTCCCCCGTTCACTCTAAATCCCTCAGTTAAGTCCTCTTTCTCCCCTCTTCATTTTCCCCTTATTAATTTCACAAATCGCTTACCGACCACCATCACCTTCACCTCCAACCAGACCACTGGCGAGGTGTTCCCACCGCTCCATGCCTCCATCCACCTTGCCAAACCCCTCAGAAGCTCCGCCACCTTCCATTGATCATTTCCCCCTTCTCCATCGACCACCACACATCCCACATTCTTCCCCCAAACATACCCACCTGCACAGCCACAGTAAGCCCTAGGAACGCTCACACAGGCATTCCCATGCCACCCCGACCACTGCAGCACACTCGTCACACCTCAGCGAGGCTTCCCATGTATTCTAACGAGGCTGCAAGGCCATTTGCCTGATGACAGGTGTCGACCCTCTCCACCGCCATTAACGCAGTAAGGAGCTTGCTTGGGAGCTCCTCCAGGTCTCTCTACTCCAAATGCAGGGTCCTAGGTGCACGGGCTCCCTTCACGCCAGCAATTGGAGTCCCAGGGCACTGCATTTGCTGTAATCGAGTGTGGTACCTACTGTGGGCGTTCACGAAGGAAGGTGGGACAACATAGTCCCACCTCGAAAGATTGTGGGTGAGCGAAGCGCTATAAGATGAAAAAGTGCATTAGCCTGGTTGCCTCCTGACCACGGGGTGAGGTCTCCTCTCCCACCACGCCTCATTCGCAACCCACACCTCCACGGACCTGGCTGCCTAACTCGACTACCCGTGCACTCCTCGCCCACCACACATGCTGGTGGGCCTGGTCCTGGGCATGCATACTCGACCCGATAACTCGAGAGGGCTCTGGGAGAGTTGTCTTGAGAGCAAGATAGAGAGAGAGAGATGCGGGGAGGGTAGAGGGTAGGTTTTGCTTCTCTGTGCTATGCAGGGAAGGAGGAAGAGGAAGCAACTGCGAGGAAGAGGAAGAGAAGAAGAAGAGTAGCTGAAGGAAGGAGAAGCCGCTGAGAAAGAGAAAAAAGAAAGGAGGAAGAAGAAGCAGCTACGGAGAAGAAGAGAAAGAGGAAGGAGATTGCTGAGGCCAAGGAAGACGAAGCTGAAGACTTAGCCGCAGAAGAGAAGGAAGAGAGAAAGCAAAGACAAGGAGGGAGCTGAAGAAAAAGAAGAAGAAGCTAAGGAGGCAGCTGTAGAGAAAGAGAAGAAGAAAGAAGAAGGCGCAGCAGAGAGAAGCAGGAGCAGAAGAAAGAAGATAAGAAGAAGCCAAGGAGGAAAGCCAAGTGAAGAAGAAAAGAAAAAGGAGCACTGTAGCGATCGTCAGTTAAGACGTCTGATTCATAGAATCAGACGTCTGAGAAAGAAAATACAGAGAAAGAAGTGAAGGAAGAGAGAAAGGAAAGAAAAAGAAAGAGAGAAGAGAAGAAGGAAGAAAAGAGAAAAATCTATTTCTTTTTACTCTCTAGATTTTTACATACATTGCATTATTGTTGAGAATTGTGATATTTTGCTTCTGAAATACCAATTTTCTCCCTGAGTTCGACCTCGGAAGTTTTTGAATTTCGAGTAATAAATTTGATAATCGTTTTCACGGTGATACTACAACGAATATCTTTGTTTTAAAACACGATCTCATCGCGAACTCAACGATTAGTGGCTCTCTGCCAGTGTCGAGTCAATTCGTCCACCTTCTCGATAATCGAGACCTTGTCCAAATGACTGGCCACTAGTTCCAGATCGACGGGTGCAGAAAGGCCTTAGGTCTTGTATACCCCCTGGTTATTTTCCAATGCGCACGTGGTTGTTCAGTCGTACACACCCAATGAATCATTATTTAGGAAGTTCTCGCACATGTTCTTGAGAATCTCCTAAATCGTGTCTTCATGCTGACCCATGATGCTGCCACCACAGGTTGCATTGACAAAAAGCTTGATATCGTCACAGGGCCCATGGTAAAAGGACTGGACTTATTCCCATTTTGGAACTCCATGGTGGGGGCACTTGTGCATGAGATACAAAAAATGATCCCATGCCTCATGAAGAGGTTCTCCTGCTCCTTACGAGAAGTGAGTGATCTGATGCCGCATAGCATTCGTTTGACCAATGGGAAAGAATTTTTGTAAGAATTTGGTCTGAAGTTCTCCCCAAGTGGTGATCGGATGAGTGAAAGTCTGAAACCAATTGGCGGCTTTATCTAAAGAGAGAGAAGGAGAACATTTTCATGAGTAAGCCTTCCCGATTTTGTATAGATGGCCCGAAGGTCTAGGCCAGATGCTTTCGATGCTTGATGTGCTAGAAGGGATCCTCGGAGTTCAAGCCATGGAATTTCGAGATCATGTGAAGCATACTTAGCTTGAGCTCCACCTTAGGTCCTCCCGCAGGGATTTGTACTCTAGGCTTGATTTCCACCGCAGCGGGATTGTAGTGATCTTGCATTTGAGGACGCTGCAATGGGTTGATGTATGCATGGACTAGATCTCTGAGGTCATCGACTTGATGCTAAAGGTTGGGTTCTTCTTCTTCATGATGCTCCATGGCTATGACTGGAGATTCAAGCTCAGAAATGGAAGAGTTGGAGGAGATGTCGATCTGATCGGGGAGTTACACAAACAAATGGGTTGAGGCTTGACCTCAATGAGAGTGGAAAGCTAATGGAGGCCTTAAGGGTGGTCTTAAGGACCTCCTCCTGAACATGCACTAAATAGAGTAGATGAGGGACAGAATGTCTGACAGACCCAATCGAGGCACCCAAATAAGCTTGGATGACTAAGGAGGTTTGAGGCGGATGATACCTCTTGATTAGAAAGTCGCTCACTTGAGAAGTAATTGGGTATCCAAGAAGGGAGAGTCCCGCAAAGACCTCTACACCATAGAGGGTCCCCACGGGTTACAGGATTTCCCCCACCCAACCTTCCTTGTCACCACGGATCCAAATAGACCGAAATGAGCAACTTGGCCTCTTAAGTCTACCAAATTTTAAATCTGAATTAAGGTGCTTAGAATTCCACTTAAACTTTAGAGTTGATTTGTGCTTGGTGACCTAATTTGAAGATTAGTTGACCCACAAGGTAGATCGACTTCACCTGATCTGTCCTTGTTATTAAGTCCCAATTTTAAGATTCAAGTGGATGATGAGAGCTTGATTTTAGGGTCTCCTTGATTAGGTAACTTCAAGCAAGGGATTAGGTAGCACACAATGTGGGAAAGTCAGTTGTTATTTCAGGCACGTGTGTTTCTCAACCTTAAGATGAAAACCCTTAATTTGGCTCTTTCTGGCCTAATCAATTTCTTCCAAATTTGACACCTAGGGCTCAATCAAGAAGGTGAGTAACCCTAAATACCTTAAATGCCTAGTAGGTGCAGGAATCTTGGAGAGGAGTTTCTAAATATATCAAGTTAGGCAACTTCGAAGTGATTAATTCTAAATAAGGAATGCAAGTTGACTTAATTGATTTTTCCTTTTTTAATCCTTCCAGAAATAGCAATTTACGAAGAAGGAAACGAGGTTACCTACCCCTAAAGTGGCTATCGTGCGGCTGATCTTCTCCTGTATACCTTGCACAACCACAACAAATCAGATAAAGCAAGTTAGATTTAAATCAAAAATTGTAATCGGTGAAATCAAATTGCACGTTGCTCCCCGACAACGATGCCAAAATGTTTATGCGAAATCGTTGAATATAAGGAAATGCATTGTAGTATAGTCAAGAAATCGCGACAAACACATAAAATTTATAACTTACAAATACGAGATCATTCACTAGGAGCAATAACGCCAATTCATTCTCACATATCACAATTCTAAGAAAAATATAAGCAATTAAGACCAAAAGAATAATCAAGAAAGATATATTAATAAAATCAAGTATCAATGTGCAAAAAGATTATGGTAAAATGGTGATTTGAATCACCAAATTACCATTTAAGTTTGAACCTCACAAATATATGAATAATACGAACAACCACTATCAGAGTCAAATTCCTCAGACGATAGTGATAAGCTATCAGACGGCTTAAGTGAAGCCTGCTACATTGCCTTTGAGAGGCTCAAGGGCCTCTTCCTTCCTTCCTTCAAGCCTCGAGAGAGAGGCATAGCACAATACTAATTAAAGGCACGAAAGCCTCTCAGCAGCTAAGTATAGAGAGGGAAGGAGCAAGGGCAAACCCCCCCTCTCTCTCTTTTTCCTCCTCTCAAAAACCTGCGTAATCGGGTCTATAATCGGGTATCCAGGCAGGTATTCGGATCCGAGCAGGGGACTAGAGCTACCAGGTGTGAGAGGTAGCCGACGAGTGAGCGAGTGAGAGTGAAGAGGGACCCGACCCCTCGTGACTGGGTGAGGGATGTAATGAAGGAATACCTTTTATCTCACATTGCGGGCCCCCAATCCCAAGATGTTGGACTAACTTTCCAGGTGCTTTCTCACAGCAGCAGCAGATGATGCTTCTTCCAATCGCAAGTGGAGCCAAGGCTGTCTACTTCAATTGATAGCCTGGGCATGCACCTGAAGTGAGACCGCGTCACCTGGAAGTGATTGTGATGAAGAACAGAGCTAGAGAGCTGTAGCTGAGGTCAGAGAAGACGGCTGTAGCGGTGGAGCGATGGTGAGGACCTGAAATAAGTAATACGGCCTGATGGCAATGTCAGAGCAGCTCAGGAGCTTTGTTGCGACACGACGAAGGTGATGGTCATAGTGGCATGCGTTGAGAGTGGTCATGGAGGTCCGGTGAAGGAGAAATGTGAGTGCAGAGGTAGAGGTCTTCGGGGAGGTGATGGGCGCAGTAATCCCCTCAATTTCTTGCGGGGCTTTGCTCGCGTGGACTCGACGGAGGTATAGGAAATGATGGCAGGTGGATTGGTGGTGTGTAGCGGGTTGTCGAGGTCGCCGGAGGTATGTCAGAGACGGTGAAAATGATGGTGGAGCGGCAGATTTGTGATGCTGGGAGGATCAGTGGATGAAGAGGAGTCGATGTATGTAGCTAATGTATGAGGAGGATACGGAGGAGGCGGCGGCTATGATAGGCTGGCACTGGAGATGAAGAATGCTCCGGGAGGGAGAATGGTGACAAGGAGGAGGTCGGAGAGCACCACACCAGTATTGGGCAATGCGAAATGAAGATGGGAAGAAGATCCAACCACCTATTGTATGTGGTGGCCAGCGAAGCGAACAGAGGAAGGTGGTTGCCAGAGCAAAGCTTGGAGTAGGCCGGAGAGGGAGAAGGGAAGAGGTTTGTGGCCTAAAAACTTGCTAAGGATGTAAGGCAGTCCACGAGGGTCTTTTATAGGCCTTCAAGCAAGCCCCAAGCTTGGAAACAAGCTTGAAAGGCTCGATTTTTCAGGAAGAAGGATTCTTGAAATCCTTGGGTTCGCATGAGCAACATAGACAGATTTGGAGTCCAGGATTAGGTCTAATCGAGACAACGAAGTTAGGGGGTCTTTGTAATTATTTCAAAAGTTGAGGGGCTGATTGAAAGAGAAAGAGAGTCAGACTGGACTAAAATGTAAAATAGGTGATTGGGACCAAAGTTTGGTACAAACCTAATTTAGACTCAAGGAATCTGATGGTGAAGTTGGATTTTGGTTTTGATCAAGTTTGATTGAGTAATTTACGTAGAAACCCAAATTAGGGCAACTTCCTGTCTGAGACTCTATTTTAGGTCAAAATAGGTTCAGATGGTCAAATCAAGGACATAAAACCTTATAGAATATTTTTCTATGAATTTTATAAGGCTTAGGTGAATTTTATCCTAACTAGAACCTTTGTTATTTAAGCAGGTCTGAAATTAGTGTTTTGGGTTACTGTTAATTCTTGAGATGCGTGAAAACCTGTTTCTGTCTGCATAAACCCACTTATTTGACTTTAGTGATCATTTGACCTTTAATTCAACCCTAGACAACCCTTTGGCTATTCTGTGTTCATGATTTGTTGTTAAAATTACAGAATTGACCCTTGTTTCTTATTCTCTTCTCAAAACACAATGTGGTGGAGATATAACCCTCAGATGAATATGTAGGAGCTTTTATCTTTTATTCCAGACTAAAATGGGCTAGTTAGGACCTATGATGGTGTTCCCATCAATAAGTAAAGAGTACCGACCATAGACCTTTTGGGTCTATTCTTAGGGTTTAAACACTCACGTATTCGTTAAAATCTGGATTAGTCCTCAAGAGGTTGAGGAAAGTATGAAGCTGATGTATTAAGTCTAAGGCTTAGGAATTATTTGGCCCCGTTTCTTGCCTTTGGTTTACGGGATGTGATATCCTAGGTACCCAAAATTCACACACTAGTTTAGTTCAGTGCGCTTAACAAAGAAATAACGCCAAAAGTGTTCTGCTTTGAAAAAGTCACCCTAAAGATCTAGCGTAGAAGCGGCTTGAAGACACAAGTTGATTGGACGAGTTCCTGGCATAGAGAGGTGGAATGACAAATGGTCTCCTTGAAGATGAGTAATAACATATCTTCTCCTCGATGCTTGTCTCCTAAGATATCTAAATATCCTACTAGGAGCATGTAAATACCTTGTGCTGGTTTAGGTGACATGGGTGGGATTATCCCAAAATGTCGATTGCCAGGGCCTAGATTTAGCTACAAGATGCCATGGGTGGTACTATCCCAAAGTGTTGAAAGATAGGGTTCTGGGGGTCGTCATGGGCGGTGCTATCCAAAACATCGAAAGCCAGGGACCCTTCAAGGATTAATGGTGGGGACAAGGAATCCAATACAGACCGTATTTAGGGCCAATCTAATATTAGATTTAGGGAAATATAAAAATAAAAGAGAGAAAACTCTCAAAATGAAAAATTCCTCTATCTCTCTCTTATCAAAATGCACTAGCAAACTGAACCTTAACTCTATACTCTATGCACAGGTACTTTAACCGCTGGGGTCAACAAATCTATAGGCAGTTTTTGTGGATCTTAGAAACCTTCATGGCAAACCCAAGGCTGAAGCTGGTCAGGGCTAAATTTTGGCTAGTACTTGAGTACCTCTAGGCTTATTATTGGTATTCTGATCTAATTTCCAGAGAGGCACAAATCCGACATCTGAACAGTAGAAACATGGTCTAGAGATCTAGTTCTTTCCAAAAGATTTTGTTAAGGACTAGCAAAAGTTAGGCATGGGGGTATGATGGTAATACCATCATTCATAATAACTAGCCTGAATTAGTTGGAATCAAGAGATAAATGCTCCTGAATGATCGCCTGAGGACAGTAATTCCACTCAGATCTGTTTTGAGGAGAAAGCAATAAAATAGGGTAAATCTGTAGCTTTAGCATCACATCATGAATGCAGAGTAACCACAGGGTCACCCAGGGGTTAATCAGAGGTCCATTGAGTATAAAAGACCAGAAGGTGGGTCTACACTGACAAAAACATGATTTTACGCATTTCTAGAATCAAAATAATACACAAAACCCTAATTCTCAACCCCACTTGAATTGAAGAGGTTATGGCTGAGATAAAATTAATATAAACCAACTAAAATTCATAACAAAAAATTCTAAGAGGTTTGGTACCCTTGGTTTGACCATCTGAACCTATTTTGATCTAGAATAGAGTTTCAGACGGGAATCTACCCTGATTTGGGCATCTGTGCAAATTATCAAGCCAAACATGGTCAAAAGTTAAATCCAAGTTCTCAAATAGATTTCTTGGGTCCAAATTAGGTTAATACCAAAATTTGGACATAATCAAAGTCCATGTTGACGTAGTTTACAATTCAGTCCCTAAAATCTCTATTTCTCACATTCAAGCCTCCTAGGTTTCAAGATTCTTACAAAAAGGTCCCTAACTTTGTCACCATTTTTTCAAATGGGTCCCTACCACCATTTGTGTGAACAGAGCTTCCCTGGCAAGATTTAAGCAAAGATTTCTCGCTCAATCCTCAACGAAATCCCTCCAAATTTGGAGGGATGAATCTTAAGATGATCCCTGAGCTTTTGGACCAAACCAGGAACCTCAAATAGATCCCTAGAGCTCATGCAAGCTCAAGGAACTTAGGGAAGTTTCCTCCTAAAGCCAAGGCACAATCATTCCTCTTTCCTTGCATTAGAGCTCAGATCTGAGCTCTATAAAGAGCCCTCAATTCCTCAGCATCCTCCTTAATCGAGTTTAAGCCAAAAAAAACCCCATTCTTCCCTTCTCCATCCGCCCTCCTGCTAGACTCTGGTGACCCTCCTCGACATCTTCTTTAGGCCAACCAACGACTAAGTGGGTTGCTCAACCATACTCCTCACCTTCGTCTGCCTTTAGCCAGCCAACGTTGAGGGTCTCCAACCCTTTCTTCCTTGTTGTTTGCCTCATCGGAGTTCTCTTCGTCCTCAACGCTAGTCAATCACAGCTGACAGCAAATCTCCTTCTTTCATCCGTTAGAGTAGGTTCACTCTCTCCCTCTCCCTCTCTAGACCCTTCCTAGTTCCTTATCTCCTCGATTCAACCAACAAACCACGCTCTCCCCGTTCATCTTCTCCCACGACAATGTTACTTCCGACGAAGCCCCCTCACCATCACAGGCCATGAAACACCATGCTACCACCACCAAAAGCTTCCCCAACAACCACAGACCAAAAGCCCTCTTCCAATTCAAAGCTTCAACCATTCATTCACCCCACAGGATGACCCACCCCTCCGTCACCTTCTCCGATGTTGAGCAACCAACTTACACCGCCAAACACCAAATCACCACCATCACTCCACTCGTAGGTGCTCACCGGACATCCATCGTCGCCTCCGTCTTCCTCGACGTCAACCGCTTCTCTCTGACCATCACACGACCCGTGATCACTTCCAATCGAAGCGGCTTGACTCCACAAAGGAGTCTACATCTTCTATTGAGTGAAGGCAGTAGCATAGTAGCCCCAATTCGAAGCTCCAACTCACAACAGCTATGCATGATAGAGCGTGGGTTTTAGTCCCACCTCGTATGCGTGAGATGTGGATAGCAGCATAAAAGGAAATCTTCCCACTGCTTGGTCGCCTCAATACATAGGGTGAGGTCCCACTCACGGTACATGCACACTCCTCACCCACGATCATACTTGCGGGTCTGGACCCTTGTACACAACCCGATTACCTGACACTGTGCTTGCTCGATTACTTGGGTCCAATTTAGGTTTGAGAGAGAGAAATCTAAGGAGGGAAAGGGCTAGTTTTGCATTGGGATGCGTGCACATGCCTCAGGATACATGCCAACACTTAGGCATTTCTAAGATCACTTGTGCTTGAGGCTCTATGCTGTTCTTACCTTGGTCCCTTTGTGTGAGATAAGGCATCTATAGCACCTTGGCAATGTTTGACTTGGCTTGGTTTTGGTACTATAGTGATATTTGATGCTTATTTGATGTGGCAAGTGGATGAGAAACCATTATAGCAAAATTAATTTCATTGAGATGTGCTTAAATGAGGGATATAATTGGTGATTCAAATCATCATTTTTAGGGTTTCTTAATCTTCCTTTTATCCTGTTGTTTCTTGAGATACAAATGTTACTATTGAATATCATTTTGAGTAGATTTTATTTATTGTATATCTTTATCATTGTGCTCATTGATTTATATTATGATTAGTGTTGTGAATTCCATATTTGCTCCCTGTGAACGACCTCGAACTCACTTTTATTTTCGAGATTATAAATTTAAGTATTGTTGCGATTTTCGTCATATTTATGCAACGTGATTTTAAACTACGATGATTTTCACTATCAATAGTGACGATCACAGTCCAACGCCTCTGAAATCACCCCAATCGGACATCTGTAGCATCCGCTAGAAGCCACACAAGATCGGCAACCATGGGGCAGGATGACATAAATTCGGACCTCAAACAAAGAATCCAACTGTATGGATGGATTTGGGTTGATGATGGCATGCCCAATAGCGTGAAAATCGGTCTAAGGTCTCACCTATGAGCAATTGAAGATGGATGACCATGATGGTGCCACGTGGCAATATAATAGCCATCCAAACCACCCTTAGTGACCTACTGATTAGTGGGTTTTCGCGAAGAAAACTTAGGGTTAAGAGAAACCCGTTGTCGTAGTCTCAAAACTCGCTATCAAATAAAATTTATACTAAAACTCAAAAGGGAGTCCTAGGTGAAACACGAGGAGGCGACGTTTGCTTCTTTGAAATCTGCATTTTGCTTTGTTTCTTTTTGGTATTCTATATTTGTTATTTTCTTAGCATTTTATGATAATATGGGAACAAGTAGGAATATTGTCTATACTACGCTATTCTAGAAAGCAAGAAATAACTATTCTACTTGCTAAGTATGTAGGAAGAGAGAGAATCAAAAACTACTTCTAGATAAATGCTTGACAAATGTTTATTACACATACTTCTACACTACGAAAGCAGTAAAAGAGAAAGGGGCTGAGGGAAATCCTCTTTGTCGATTGCCCGGAGGACGAAGCTGCGTTGACGTAGCTCGGATGAAGATGTTGAGGAGTTGGAGGTAGGAGAACGGCGTCGGAAGACAAGGGGAGGACAGGTGACATTGTGGCATGATCCCCTTCTCGAAATAGAGTTGAGAAGACGGCCGATGAGAGCTCCAAAAATGGTGATGAGAGGGTGGAAATTACTTTTTCTTTTCTCTAATGGAGCATCCCAAAGGCTTGGGACACAATCTCAAACTATGTTTTAAGCTATAGAGTAGGTGAGGAGAGCATCGGAAGGGATGATGGTGGATGGAGGGGAATGGGACTTTTATAGTGGAGGATGAAGGGCTTGGTTGCACATGGGTAATTAGTACATCCATAAACGTTGCTAAAGATCTGTGCCAACTTAAGCTTGCTTGTAACTATCCTCGCACGCCTATCACGTGGCCCTGTCGTGTGTGCGCACGCACTAACGCTTGTGCTGTGTGTGTGCTGCGGTGCGGGAGTGCGGGCTTGTGCACTCGCTTCTACGCGTGTGCGCTGGTTGGTGTGCCTGCGCTACGTGCGTCCAATTGAGTGATGGGAGCACCATTATGAGCCATAGCTCAATTTGACCTGATTAGGTCATTAAATGCTCCAAAATAACTGCTAGAGAGCCCTAATTCATTACATAATTATTCTAAGGGAAATACAAGAAAATAGGGTTAAAACTATAATTTTATCATCATATCGTGAATGCAGAACAACCACAGGTTTTCTCAGGGGTTAGTTAAGGGTCAAACGGCCTTAAAATTCCAGCAAGTGGATTAGAACAGACAGAAAATGATTTTCACGTGTTTTAAGAATTAAATGACTTCTAAAACCCTAAAAACAGACCCGCTTAATTAACTGAGGTTCTGGTCAGGATAAAATTCACCTAAACCCACCAAAATTCGTAGAAAAATATTCTCTAGGCTTTGGTATCTTTAATTTGACCATTAGAACCTGTCTTGACCCAAAATAGTCTTAGACTAACATTTACCCTAATTTGGGTTTTTGCATAAATTACCTAGTCAAACTAGGTCAAAACCTAAACCTAACTTCACCATTGGATTCCTTAGGTCTAAATTAAGTTTGTACCAAAAATTTGGGCCCAATCTGAGATCATCTTGACCAAGTTTACATTTTGATTCAGTCAGACTCTTTCTATCTCATTCAAACCCTTAGCTTTTTAAATTCCTTCCAACTAGCCCCCCAGCTTTGTCATCTTTCTCACAAACAGGTCATCGCACCATTTTTGGAAGGATAAACCTTCACCGTTGAGTTTTGAGCAAGGATTTCTCACTCGATTCTTAATCAATATCTCGCAAAATTGATATGAGGATTCCTTGGGAAGTTACCTTCCATTTGAGCCATTCCTTAGGCTCTACGTCTTTCCCAAAAAGTCATGCGAACCTTTCAAAGGTTCGGGTATCTGACATGTGCGTGACCTTCCAAGCTTGGAAGCTTCTTTCCAAGCTTGGAAGGGCTTCCTATGACCTATAAAAGAACCCCTATTGCATTTCACTTCTTTTTAGCAAGTTTTAGCCTAAGAAATCCTCCTCTACTCCATCTTTGGCCACCCTCGAACTTAGCTCTGGCAACTCCTCTCCCCTCTCCTCCTCCAGCCGTCCAACAATCAAATTGGATGGTCGACTACCAAAGAGAGGTCATGCCTCTGCCTCAGTCGACGTCGCCACCTTGCTTCCTCTACCTCCTTCTCCGACTTCGGTCGACCAACACCGGAGCCCTCCGCCTCTCTACCTCGTCCCTAAGTCCTTCTATCTCTCCCTTTTCCTCTCTGCATTATTCTCCCACTCTTGCAACACACGCACGACCACCGATTCTCCCTCAATGCCGTCACCTTCTTTCACTCCGACAAAGCTCCGGCGACACCCAACCGCTGCTCCACCGCACGAATTGCACCGCTATCACCTCCATCAGCTCCACCATGCTCCACTCTTCAAAACCCCTCTCTCCATTCGCTTTCTCATCCACCCACTCAATCCACCGAACAAACCCATCACCAACTTCCTTCCTTGACTTCAACTGGCCACTACACGCTGCCATCCTCCACAAGACCGTCACCATCACCTTCTTCGTGCTACGGCGAAGCTAAGGAGCCATTTAACTGGGGCCCTGGAGCCCGTATTCGCGTTCCAGGTCTTCGCCGTTCTGTCACCACTACCACCTCCATCCTCGACTATGATCGAGCTCCTCTAGCGTCGAGACGACCTGGTGCCACTCACTCGACACAGCTACATCCCAGGATCTGCTCCAGGTCTTGGATTAAAGACCCCAAGCTGCAACAGTGCTCCAATTGGCGAAGAACGATAGTGCAGTGCACGCAAAGGAAGGGTGGGACTTTAGTCCCACCTCGTATGTTGACAGCCACGAAGAGGCGCATATATTGATTTTTTGCTACCGCCTTATCACCTCAGTAGCACGGGTTGAGGTCCCCTCGCACGTGCCCACGCACGCTCACGCTCACGCCTCGCTGGTCTAGGCTTGGTCCGTTTACCTGGATACCTGGATCTAGTCTGGTTTGCTGGTTCTGAGAGAAGAAGTGAAAGAGGAGAGGGGGGGTTTTGCACTTCCGCCCTCCTCTCAACACTTATGAGATCTGGGAGAGGCCTTTGCCTCTGTTGACGTGCTGAGTCCTGTACTGTGCCTTCTCTGAAACTAAGGGAGAAAGAGAAGAGAAGGAAGAGGAAGAGAGAAAGAGAAGAAAGAAGAAGAGAAGAACTTGAAGAAGAAGAGGCCTTTGCCTCTGTTAAGGTGTCTAAGTGCCTATTCCGTCATCTGATACCTGCTGATACCTTGGTTTTGTTGATTAAATTGAGATTCGTTTGGCTTATATGATATGTTACTTTGAGTAGCTTGCAAAGCGTAACATTGTAGGGTAATTTAGTAATTCAAATCACCCTTTTACTCTCTCATCTTTTTATATTATTGACATCAGCTTTCATTTATATATCATTCTTGTTTGAAATTCTTATATTGCATTTGAATTATGATCTTGAGAAGTATTTTTGCTAATTGCTCCCTGTGTTCGACCTCGGATTTTCTTTCGAGTATAAATATTATTTATTTTTCACACTAATTCGAACTATATTCAACACAATGATTTTTAAACCTGATTCAGAGTGACAAACATTGAGCAATTAGAGGGTTTGGTGGATTTCGAACCCCCGCCCCTCCTTTGCGAGTACGCACCTCAACCAATGTGCCACGCTAGTGCATGTGCCGAGAAGACCTCCTATGGGTGCACGGTGGAGAAGGCTTCTTTGCCGTTGCATCAAGATCCAATCGCTAGGAATGGATGATGCGGATGAAGACGAAGCATTAGGTCGACTATTGGCCAGTGTTGGGTGGCCTAGATTGAGACATGTGGTGTCATCTCAACCATCCATCTTCTTTCGCTTGCAAAGGATGCCACTGTACCCGGATCGAGATGATTTCCACATTGCTGGACTGCGATCGTCACTCCAGATTCATCCGTACTGTCAGATTTTTCATCCGAAGCCCATAAGGATGTCAAATTGCCTCCTGGCCATTGATCTTCTTCGGACTACATACAGTGCTAGGGGATTCCGATCTAGACGATTTCAGAGGTGTTGGACTCCGATCGTCGTCCTGATCAAATCTGTACGATCAGATTGTCAATCTAAGGCATTGAAATAAATCTCCTTTTCCTGGCTATAAAAGGATGCAATTAACCTAACATATACACAAACTACTCTAAATGTATAATGATGCAGGCTATGCAATATTTATAACATGAAATGCATATATGTGCCTAGGAACATACAAAATAGGCATTTTAACCTAAATAGATGTATCTACATCATACCCCCATGCCTATCTTTTGCTAGTCTCTAGCAAAATTAAACTATATGCTATGTATAAAAATATAATTAGGGCTCAATCGCTTAAGACATTATTTGTTTATTAAGAAGAGGAAATTTGAACTAAGGGCTTAAACTACGAAGACTCGATAGTGCCCGAGTGCATGCCAAAATGCAGACCACCCAAGTCTTGCCTTATTTGGAAAGGGAAGATGCGCTTTTTTGCTTTTTCTTCTTTTCTAATTTTTTTGGACTTTTGGAGTTTGAGAGTTTCGGGATAACTTTTTACAGCTACCTAACCCACCCAAGAATTAAAAAGGACTCTAAGTGCTAAGCATCTTATGAAAGAGTGACAGACTCACTGAGCGGCCGTTAAAATGGACTTCAGGTTTCTACGACCCTAGGTGACCTTAAGAGTTTTTGCCTAAAGGTTTATCTTTTCGATCGGTAGCTTTCTCCCTACTTTTTTTATATTTTTATGGGGTCAACAAAAGGGTGAACCCAGTGTATATTTCCTTGATTTATTCTACTTCCCTACTTCGTCCCTAAGTGTTTTGGGAATTATTTGTGCATTTTTGTGAGCTGTGCTCTGGACAACTGGCCAATGGGCTGTTACCATTGGTAACTTACCAGCCATACTCGTGCGCTAAAGTGTGATTTATTTTTCTATTTTTATTTTTCTCCTTTTTCTATTTTTCTTTTTTTTTTTTTCTTTTTATTTTTGAGTATCATTTTTTTCTTTTTCTAAGTAGATGGCTTCCCTGATCTAAGATTTAAATAAAAGTAGTAGAATGAGTATGATCATGTAGCTGGGCACTGGACAACCTGCCAATGGACTGTTACCCACGACAACTTGCCAGCCATACTATCCTAGAAAGTTCATTAGCTACCTAATTTTCATAAAAATTGTCGAAAAGTGAGTCAGTGCAAATAATGTGTAGATGTTTAGACTTAAAGTCCCCTCAAATTAGAGGGCAGGTTGCTAAGTCGTGTACTTATCACCCCAATTTATTGGCCAAATTAGAATAAAATTACTTGGCCAAGACTCGAGACTAAGTCCACATTCGAGTGGACACCTGGGCTTGTTAAGCTCAAAGACCTGAAGAGTCTAAGTATTCAAGTCCTAAAGTATCATTTTCTAAAGTTAACTCCTAATGCTTAAGTTCTCTTCTCCTAATTCTATTTTTTTTATTTAATTTTTTTCTAAAAAATAGGAAATTACTATTACGGGCTGACAAAATAATCAAATCATAAAGTATCCACCCCCCCATGCCTAGCTAATACAATGTCCTCATTGTAAAATAAAAAAGCACAAAGGGGGATAGAATAGGAAGAATATCACCTGTATTCCATGAAACTCCAGTCAGCTCTAAAACAGTCTATACACGTGCTGAGTTTAGTGCCTTCAGCTTGGCACAGTCCTCAAACAAAAATTATAAACATTGAGTCTACAAGCATGAAGTTTCTGGGCCCTAAGATATGGGTCCCGGAGAGTGAAAGTGGGCTTTCCAAAGAGATGATTGATGGTGTCTTTACGTGGTTTGTAAAATTTGGATTTTAGAAGTCATTGCAACGCACAAAAACTGAGTTGCTTTTAAATTTATAACCTAGATAGTGGTGGTATCTAGCGTCGTCCAAGGGGGCAACTTTTTGCAAATATAAATCTCACTTGAAAATGCAGAAATCACCTTTCTTTTTGAGTTGTCCAATATTAGATTTTTAGGGTTTTGAAATAATAGGCAATCACACTTTTAAAGAGGGAAAGAGACTAACACCTATAAGCTAACCCTAAGGTGACAAGAATAGCCTCTCCCTAAGCTCACTCTAGGCACGTGGAGGCCTAGAATAATTAGGGAGAGGGAGAGAAAAGTGCTAGAAACAAGATTATGAAAGCAAATGCAACAAAAATTTGAAAGAAGGCAACTTTGATTTGAGGGAATTGAGTTTTACAAAAACATGTAGAGGAATGCTTCTACTTGAAATTGAAAATACAAAAGTACTAAAAACACAAATCCTCTTGGAAAATATGGTGAAGAAGAGAGTCTTCTTGCTCCAAGCCTAGCTGCTCCTTGGCATGAAAGAAGGTCCCCTTCTTCTCCTTCCTTGAATGGCTCCTCCAAGGTGGATGCTTTCCACCTCAATTATCTCCTCCAAGGGTAGGCATGCACCGTAGAATCTCCTCCAATGCCTGGCCGTCCTCCTTGATGTAGAGAGTCTCCTCCTCTTAGCGTGGCATAAGAAGAAAAGTGGAGAGGAAGAAGGCACCAAGGAGGCAAGGGATAGCCTCCTTAATCTTCTTCCTTCCTCCTTCTTCTTGGTCGTGGGTTATAGGTGGTTTCATGTAGAAAATTACACTAAGGGAGGATGACGATTTTGTGGTGGTTAGGAGGGTTTTTATAGAAGTGGAGAATGGTGGTTGGCATGGGGATTATGTGTAGGGCTAGGATGGGTTTTAGGAGCTGGTTAATGGTGGTTATGGGGATCCTAAGATGTAGGACGGGTGGTGCCACCTTAAGGGATGTGATGGTGGTGGTTATAGTGGTGAAGAGGCACCATGGTTTGGCACCAACCATGGAGAGGTGCCATGGTTTTTACACCAACTATGGGGGCTTCTAGAACGGAGTAGGTGGATGGTGGAGATGGCTTGGGAGGTTAGTTGTATGGTGGAGATGAAAGGGGAGGTTGGTGCCAACTTTAAGGGTAGTTAAGGGGGGTTTTGGCTTCAACATGGTGGTGTCTCTTGAAGGTGGTGGTGGTATGAAGGGTTGTGGTTGAGTTGGCACCAAGTAGGGTAGCTTAGGTGGAGCATAGGAGGACTAGGAGTGGAAGGTTATGTAGGTGGAGTTAGGGTTAGCTAAGGTGGATTACAAAGGAGTGGAGAACTTAGCTAAGCTAGCTTAGCTAGTAGATGAGTAGAGGAGAGGTAGGAGGAATTAGGGTTTTGAGAAGAGGAGCTGAAGGAGAGCTATTTGGAGCTGCATAGGAGCTAATAGCTACTGAAGAAGATGGCAAGGAGCTACTTTAGCTGGCTTAGCTTGCTAGTTCTTTGCTAGCTGCTAAACCAAGCTAAAGTAAGCTAGCTTCTACTAAGAAATGTTGAGGTGAGCTGGGTTTGATCTTCCTGGGGAGGACCTAGCTAGCTGGAGTAGCTAAGGTAGCTTAGCTCAACTAAGTTGAGCTAAGTGGAGTCCCTTGGAGCTGGATTTGAGCTGGCCTAAGCTAGGGTGAAGTCATCTTCAGCTGACTTGAGTTGAGTAGAGCTGGAGGTAGCTGGACTTGAGCTGGGGTAGACTCCAGTCAATAAAGCTGAGCTAGTTAGAGCTCCCAGTGAACTGATGGGAGTCGAGATGAGTTAGACTCAACTAAGTTGAGATGGATTTAAGCTGACTTGAGCTATAGTGAGCTAAGATGAGCTATATTGAGTTACCATTCAGCTGAGATGAGCTGAATGAAGCTAGCATGAGCTTACCCTAGTTCAAGTGAGCTGGTATCCAGCTATGATGAGCTAGATTAGGTTGAGTCCCAGCTGGTGTGAGCTTCTTCTTCTCCAGTTAACTTCCTGAGTGCTATGGTTCTGGGGATCTGACTATCTGTTTATCTCTAACACTCAAACACATCAAACAAATAACAAAATGTGTAATGCATGCTTAACCTAATTTATGCCTAATTTAGCCCAAAAACCCATTCGCAGAGTTAAAATCCTAAGAGCTAAATCTGTTTTAGGGCATAAGAATGATGATAAACTGACGTTTATCAATGCTCAATGAAAGTGGCAAGCTGGTGATGCAGGGAGTGCCCAAATGGTCTCCAATAAGAGTTTTGTGGATTCCATAAAGAGAAGGTTTGGGTGGGTGGAGGATTTATGCAATGGTTGGGTAAAAAGGGACGATGAGGGTTTTGTGATGTGTTGGGGGTTTGTAATGTGTGTGTGTACTCTAGAATGCTAAGCTTTTCAAGAGTTTCTCCCCAAAGTTCAATTACATCCTCAAAATCCAGGTGCTTGATCCAACCATTCTGATCTTCGTGATTTCCACCCATTATTTGAACCTTAAACTCTAAAAATTCAGGATGAGGACATTGGTGGGTTTTAACTTGATCATGTGAATCTTCTAACAGATTCCCAATTTCATGAATATTTTCCTCATCTTGGTTTGCCACAGTTTGTTGCATGTCTTCATTGTCCTTAATTTTTCCTACAACCTTGTGATTCTCTTCCTGAGTTTGGGTTCGGTTAGTGATGGGAACACCATCATGAGCCAAAACTAGCTCAATTTAGTTATTATCAAGGAATAAATACTCCTACATAATCGCCAGAGAGCCCTAAGTCATTGCATAATAATTCTGAGAGACAGATAAGAAAATAGGGTTAAAACTGTAATTTTACCATCATATCTTGAATGCAGAATAACCACGGGTTTTTCCCAGGGGGTAATTAAGGGTTAAATAGCCTGAAATGTCCAACAAGGGAGATAGAACAGACAAAAAAGGGCTTTCACGTGTTTTGAGAACTAAATGACATCTAAAACCTTAAAAATAGACCCGCTTAATTAACTGAGGTTCTGGTCAGAATAAAATTCACCTAAATCCTCTAAAATTCATAGAAAAATATTCTTTAGTATTTGGTACCTTCAATTTGATCATTAGAATCCATCTTGACCCAAAATAGACTCTCAGACTAATATTTTCCCTAATTTAGGTTTTGCATAAATTACCTAGTCAAACGAGGTCAAAACCTAAATCTAACTTCACCATTGGATTCCTTGGGTCCAAATTAAGTTTGTACCAAAATTTGGGCCCAATCTGAGATCATCTTGACTAAGTTTACATTTTGATCCAATCACTCTTTTTATATCATTCAGATCCTTAACTTTTTGAATTCCTTGCAAATGGCCCCCTAACTTTGTCATCATTTTCACACATATGTCCCTACTGCCATGAATGCTATTCCTACAACTCCAACAACCTTTGATTGAAGAGAACTCCTTCCTTGATCAATCAATCCCTTCCAAAATTGGAAGGGAGATTCCTTGAGTCGTCTTTCCATTGAATCCGTCCATGAGCCCTAAAACTTTCCCATTCTCTCATGCAAACACATGAGAGATTTGGGTATCCTATTCCGGCGAACATACCAAGCTTGCAAGCTTGGCTTCCAAGCTCAAATCGACCTCTAGACCCCTATAAAAGGACTCCCAGACCTCACTGTTCTCCCCATCTAGGATTTGACCAAAAACCCTCTTCCTAACTCTACCTCCGGTCTCCTCCGACCTAGCTCTGGCGAGCATTCTCCCTCGTCATTCTATGGCCTCCCAATGGCCAAATTGGGAGCGCCTTCTTCCTCCCCGACTTCCTCCGCCTCTCGACAATCACATCAGAGGTGCCCTGGCCTTTTTCTTCTCCACCGTCCCCCTCGCAGAGGATTCATCTTCCCCACATCTGGCCATCACACTAGTGTGGGTTTTCTACCTCCTTCGACTGTTAGATTAGGTTCTCTAAGTTTCCTCTCCTTCCCTAAGTTTGTCTGTTCTTCTTTTTCCCAAATTCGACCTCCGCTACCACTGTTCACCTTCATCTCTTCCATCTTCAACGACCACACCGGCGAGGACTTCTGCTCGCTACACAATTTCATCCTCCTTGCCGACAAGTCCCTGGCCTCTGCCACATCCACCCGCACAAAAGCCCTAACTCTATTGGGCCGCTCGACCACCCCAACCACCTGTCAACCAACCCATCATTCTCCACCCAAGACCGACTCCGTCAGCCACCTACACGCACACACTCGCTTCTCCACGTACCCCACCATGTTCGCCGTTACACGGCGAAGCTGAGGAACTATCTGACATGGCCGTAAGGCCCCTCTTTTGTATTTCAAGTTCACCACCACCACCGCCATTAGCAGCGAGCTCAAGTGAAGCTTGAAGCTCACTCTTTAGCACCTGCAATTTCGGGTGACACATCCAGAGAGCGTGGAAAGGCTCCAGGCTTCTAAGCAAGAGTTCAAATGGGAGTTCCCCCTACAGTAGTTGCTCCAATTAGCGAAGCAACTTCAGCCGCTGCTGCCGCACGAAGATGGTGGGACATTTAGTCCCACCTCAGAAATCAGTGAGGCTACGACAGTAGATAAATTGCAGAAGTGATACGAGCTATTTGCCTCAAGACCACAGGGGGTGAGCTCCCCGCACGCATCCTTACGCTCCTCGCCCGCGACACCTTACATGCGAGTCTGGCCGACCTGATAGCCCGCCTAACCTAAGCACTCCTCACTCACCACCCACGCCGGTGAGCCTAGTCTTGGGTGTGCGTCTGCCTGTTTACCTGACTACCATGATTGTGGCCTTGGGAGGATGAAACCTAAGAGAGAGACAGAGAGCAGGGGCAGGGGAGGGTTTTGCTTCCTTGTGTATTTGCTAACACTTAGCCGAATCTAAGAATTCCCCCTGAGCATAAAGAGGAGGAAAGGAATAAGGACTGCAAGAGAAGCAAAGACAGAGAAGAGGAAGAGAGCTGTAGAATAGGAGAAGACTTAAGAAGACAGAAGAGGAAGAAAGGAAGAAGGCCAGAAGAAGAGTAGAAAAGCCAAGAAGAAAAGAGAAGAAGAAGAACAGTACTAGGGAAGCATTGTAGCACTTATTGGTAAGTTGTCTGATTCAATAACCCGATGACTGATTTGAGGCTTGCTACTTTACTGTTGAGATATTTACATTGATTGAATACTTGATATATATGCTTAGAGAATAATTGGTGATTTAAATCACCATTATCTTAGCTTCTCTACCTTTTTATTGCCTTAAAGATACATGAGAATTCATTGAATATCTAATGTGACAGATTAGTATTTATTGAATATCATTTTGTAGTTTAAATTCTTGTGTCCATTTACATTATTGGGATTAGTGTGTGAATTCCTATTTGCTCCTATGTTCGACCTCCGACTTTCATTCGAGTTATAAAGTTTATCTGTTTTCAAGCAATTTCGACTATACTACAATGCAACATTTATAAAACTCGATCTCGCTCTGTAAATAGTTAGCCATTAAGAGGTTGCTAATGTGTGTATGGCTATTACCTCCTTTATTTTGCCAAGCTCCTCCATCAAACCACATTTAATTTTATCCTTCTTTGAGACCTCAAAAATATTAAATCGATTTGTTTTATTCCCTGAGGTGATTTCTATATCTCCTGATTCACAATCAATCCTTGCCTTGGCCGTGGCCAAGAAAGGTCTTCCCAAATAATCAGGGTGTGGTTGAGCTGTTTTGGTGCTTCCATGTCAAGGACCATGAAATCAACAAGGTAATGCAAATCCTTAACCTTGACTAAAACATCTTCCAAGAGACCCCTTGGTTTTGTAATAGATCTATTGGCCAACTGTAGGATTATGTCAGTGTGTTTCAGGTGGCCTAAACCTAGTTTCTATGTAGTGAAGTAGGGTTCACATTAATGGAAGCACCCAAGTCGAGGAGGGCTCGGTCAGAAGTAATGTTTCCTATTATGTAGGAAATTAGTGGGGCTCCTAGGTCCTGCTTCTTAGGAGATAGCTTGTTTAAGATTAGTGTGCTTGTGTTATTAGACAAGACTACTCTCCTAGTGTTTTAGATTCCGCTCTACTCTTCTCTTTATATGAATTCAGTATGAGGATTGATCCAATAACAGCGAGGAGTAAAATGGTTGTCAATTTGAAAGCCTAAAGTAAGGACATCCTTTTCTCCAATTTCTCCTCCGGCTTTCTCTGTTTTCCCATACAACAACAACATACTCCCGAATCAGACACTGATGTTTTGTTGATTACATTCTTAGTTGGGAGTCTAGAGTTCTTATTATGGGTCTTAATGGTATTGACGTGGGTTTGGGTGGGACCCTTGTATCTACTACCACTCCTAAAGGTGATGATATTTGTAGTGGCAAAGTGTTGCTAGTTAGTGCCTTGGGGAGGATTGGGCAAAACAAGAGACTCCCGGTTGATTATGGTAGGAACTTGGATAGCTTCGAGAGGGGCTAGGGTAGCTTGATAGATAGCATGAGCTTGAGCATGTGGCTCCCCACTATTACCAAACCCTTGAGGGCTAGCGCCTAGGTTCTACACATTCCTTGGGTTTGGTACAGGCTGTGATGGTAGAGATCCGGACTATTGGTTGTTTGTACTAAGTCTGGATTGCAAGGTGTCTAGCGAAGTCTTCATTTGTTGCATGAGCTGGAGCATTGACCTTTACTTTTCTACCATCTTTAGGTTTAAATTAGCCTTCCCGGTGGGTTGTTGGGCATTCCACATGGGCTGATTAACCTAATTTGGGGGCAGCTGAGTATCTACATGACCCTGACCCATTGGCTTTTGCGGTACATAGTTGCGTCAATATTGGGTCTGCTGCCCCTAATCTTTCCAAGAGAAGTTAGGGTGATTCTTCCAACCAGGATTAGAGGAGTTTGAGTAAGGGTTGGACCTAGCATTCTCTTGTACAACATAAACATCCTCATAAGATGAGGATGGAGGGTAAGAAGGATAAAAAAAACTAGAATCAAAGGCCCCAGTTTGGAACCCATAAGGTTCCAAGAAGTGCTGACTCGAAGGTCGAGCTGACTCAAGTTGGTTCACAAACTCCCGTCCCATAGGAGCTTGTGAACAATGGAATCCTGAGCTCGGGGATTGAGTGGTTCTAGAAGTATTAGAGTTTCCAAACATCCACTCTTCCATTCATTTAGCAATCAGATCCACCTTATCTAATTTATTGCAGATCAATTCTATATCAAATGTATGAGAATCTTGGACCTCATTGGCATTTGATCTAGTTTATTGGGATCAGTTGAAGGTTTCCATGGAGGCATGGTTTATAGAGTTTTCGCTCATTTCCTCAAACAAATCATACGTGCTATTTGCGTCTTTGTTGAGGAAATTACCTCCGCAAGAAGCATCCACATGATGACGAAGGTGATCATTCAACCCATGGTAGAAAATCTGCACAAGTTGCCATTTAGGCACCTCGCCATGTGGACACTTCTGCAATAGATCCTGAAATCGCTCCCAGGCGCCATGAAACAGTTCCCCTGGCCACTGCACGAAAGTGGTAATTGCCCGTTACAGAGCATTGGTTCGTCCAATTTGGAAGAATTTCTTTAAGAAGGCCAATTTCAAAGCTATCCAAGTAGCAATCGGTCTTCGAATGGTACGACACCAATGTGTAGCCTTACCCCTGAGTAAATGGGGGAAAAGTCTCATGAGCATTTGTTCTTCATCCACATTCCGTGATTTGGTGGTCTGAACCAGGGTGATCATATCCTCCAGATGTTGGAGTGGGTCTTTTGAGCCAAGCCTGTGAAAGTGTTTAATCAAACTCAAAACTTGGGGCTTGATCTCAACATTGCCAACGGGGATCACAATGCCGGGACAATCCTCGTAATTTGAAGGATCACAAAAATCCTTCAAGGGCAGAGTGCCCTGACCATTCATTCGTTGGAACCATTGCTACATTTGCTGCAATTCTTCCAACTACCTCTGAATCAGCACCTGTTGGTTCGGGGGCGGGGAAGGTGGTTGTTGATCAGCGATGGGATCTACTTGGCTATAACTCAACCACCACCTCCTAGAATGGTCTAAAGGTACTTCCAAGTGATGATTCAATGACCTCCTTCCAAGCATGCATTGGAAGGAAGTCAGAAGGATGGGGAAAAAGAAACCTTGCAGCACAAAAAATACAAGCATGTCCTTAGATTGGGTAGCTTAAGGACCTATGCTTTACAAATAAAGTCTGACCACACAATGAATTTGGTGCTGCCCTTACTCCCAAAGGTGGTAAAGTTAGGCCGACGAAGTAGAGGGAGCATGTCCTGAGGGCCGCTAATTATGCCAAACCCTTGCTTTCTTAAGTTGTTTGACAATCGGGCCCCCCAACTTAGCACCTTTTGAAGTAAGCTGACGTCACTAATTCAACATGCATTCAAGAGATTACCCTGAAATAGACTCAATGAATCCTAGGGCCACCGTCTACTCAATTTTATTTAAGGCCTGGATAATAGTGCTTCTGGAATGTGATGGGCCCTTAATTAGGTTATGTCCTTAATGATAAATTCGTGAGTGTGTATGTGCACAACCAATGATTTTTCAAGCAAGATTAATTTTTTACAAGGTGAATTTTAAGGTTCGAATCTTGCTTAGTAGCTTTTAGGATTCAAATATTAGGTGTATTCAACCAAGTTTTGTGAGGTAAAGTAAGTTTGAAAGCACGAGTTTAAGTATTTTCCTTTGTAAATTAAGAAAATATGGAGTGCCTGGCTTGACCAAATTATTTGAATCTTATGGAGCAGCTACAAGATGATTCAATCTTAAATTGATTCGGTGGTACAGCCCAAACAGCTCAAACAAGTTACCAAGATGCACCACCAATTAAGGCGCACAGAAGTGATTAACCTAATCTGATTTCTACTCTTTTATGCGTTGATTTGTGCGAGTACCAGTTCCACAGGTTGGAATCTCAGTTGAGTAAAAATCAAAAGGGGTTATGTGCCTCAAGTGTGGGTGTGTATAGTATGTGTGTTACATTCATCCCACAATAAGATTAGATATATGTTTTAATTTTATTTTTATGCGAGGGTGAGATGAGTGGAGGTGGCAAACAAGATAAACAATTTCTATCCTAGGGTTTGTGAAAACACCTAAGTAGATTAGGTCTTAATTATTAAGGTGAAGAAATGAACTAGTGGGTGGGGAAATAGGGGGAAACTTATAGAAATCTCTACCTGCACTTTACTCTAATTTACCGCCTTCAGCTCTGTTAATGGGCAATTAAGGAGTTTTTAAATATGCGTTCTTTGTAGTAAAGCCTCAATCACTTGAAAACAAATAAATTCATAACTCAGAATCTTAAAGGAGTTCGAGGTCGAACACATGGAACAAATGTGGAATTCACAACATTAATCACATTCAGAATCAATGAGCATAATTAATTGAGCATTCAAATAGATATTCAATGAATAATAACATGTCACATTAGCTATTCAATGAAATCCAATGTATCTAGCGACAAAAAGAATAGAGAGAAACTAAAAAGTGGTGATTTAGATCACCAATTAGATCCTGTAATTAAGCATGCTTCTCATATTCAATATTAACTATAGTACTTAAATCATTCAACGGTAACATTCAAATAATGCTTAATCAGATGAAAGGTTTGCAACATCAGATGGCTTAACAGCACAAGGCTTCTCAAAGCCTTCTTCATTATTTCTCTTCTTCAGGCCTTCCCTTCTTTTCTTCTTCTCGAGCCTTCTCCTTCATAAGCACAAGGGAGCCAACTCCTTCAGTGACTAAGTGTCGCACAGAGCACAACTATAGAGAGCAAAACCCTCCCCTGCTCTCTCGCAATTCCTCCTCTTCTTCTCTCAAACTCATAGTATATTTGGATTCATACTCGGGTATTCAGGTCTCGAGCCGTGTCCAGGGTCACCAGCGTAGGTGGCAACCAAGTGAAGTAGATCGGGTAATCGGATGTGAAGGGGTAAGAGGGACCCGACCCCTTGTGTTACTAAGAGATAGGGGTAGAACACAAAAACACTTTATGCACTATTGTCGCTTTGGAATCCCAAGATGTGGGACTAAGGCGATCGGCTTCTTCGCACGTAGCTGCAGTGGATGCTTCACTCAATTAGGTGAGCTACAGCTGCTGGGTCCTTTGATTGAGGACCTGGATGACTTCCTGGAGGTCTTCCGTAGTGCCTGGGAGCTGATATAGATACATCTATTCAGGTTAAAATGCCTAATCATGCATGTTCTTAGGCTTAGATTTGCATTTCATGTTATAAATATTGCATAACATGCATCATTCTACATTTAGAGTAGATGTATATATTTTAGGTTAATTAGGCTCTTTTTATGGTCAGGAGAGAAGAAGATTTATTTCAAAACCTCGGATGGACGATCGGACCGAAAGGATCTCATCAGGACGACGATCGGAGTCCCATAGCATCATACAAAGTTCGAGGAAGATCAACGACCAAGGGGCAATGCAACATCCATACGTGCTTCAGATGAAAAATCTGACTGTACGAATGGATCCGAAGCAACGATCGCAGTCCGGCAGCACGAGAATCATCTCAATCAGAGCTTCGTAGCACCCTTTACAAAAAGAAGAAGATGAACGGCCCAGATGGTGCCACGTGGTACCATCCAGGTCGCCCAACACCGGCTAGTAGCAACTGGGAGGCGCCCCCTCATCATCTTCATCATCAATTCTCAGCCGTTGGATCTTGATCCAACGGCTGAGAGCTCTCCTCCACCGCATGCCTAAAGATGTCCGCGCGACCATCCAGACGATTTGGCACAATGGTGGAGGCGTGGCTCTCAATCGAGGGGCGCGGGTTTGAATCCCCGCATCCCCTCTAATTGGCCAATTGAGCGCAGCGCCAGCAAAGGAATTGAAGGGCGCGGACCTTCAGCAACAGTTGGGAGAGCCTTTAATGACGCTTGTAGCTATCACTAATGGCCTACGCTATGCGTGCGCCGGCAAAGGAATTGAAGGACGCGGATCTTCAGCGACGATTACAACCGTCACTAACTGCCCATGGACGATTTTGTCTCTCCTCCACCGCTATAAAAGGACCTATCCCCTTCCATTCCAAATCATCTCTTCCTTTCTTCCTCTCACCACCTCCAAGGCTCTAGAGAGAGCTTGTCCCAAGCCCAGGATGCTCCTCTAGAGTAGAAAAGAAAATAGCTTTCCCACCTCCCATCCCCATTCATGGAGCATCCCATGGCCATCTTCTCACCTCCCTTTGAGAAGAAGATCTTCGCAGCGACGCCGTCTTGCCCCGCCCTCCGTCCTCCGACTCCGTCCCCATTCGTCCCGCTCCTCACCACCTTCCTCTAGGCGATGTCAGAGCGAGTCGTCCTCCAAGCGACCATCGAGGGGGATTCACTCACCTCTTTCTTTTTTTCTCGCTTTCGTAGTGTAGTTTTTCCGCTTTCGTAGTTGTAATAAACATTTATTCATAAATAGATGATTATTCTTCTCTCCCTCTCTTTTTATTTTGCAAGTAGATTAGCTAGATTTCATCGACCTGATCTCTTGCCCTATTAAAAATACCAAAAAAATTAGAAAAGACAAAAATGACAAAAATAAATAAAAAGCAAAACGCAGATTTTTCAAAACCAAACGTTTGCCACCACATGTTCCACCCGAGACTTACTTTTCAAGTTTCGGTTATAAATTTTATTTGATAGACATGTTTTGTGATCTACGACGACGGGTCCTCCAAACCCTTATTTTGACCATGCGAAACACACCTAATCATTTTGGCATCGTTGTGGGGGAAGCAATGCTCTTTAGTTTTTCTTACGTTTTTTCACCTTAATTTTTTAGCTTACTTTGCTCCTTTTTTTTTTGTGATTACAGGTACCCTTCCAAGGCGAGCCAAAGCAGATAGATCAGAGTAAAGTGCAGTTAAAGAGTTTTGTAAGTTTATCCCCACCACCCCCACCCTAGATTCCATTTCTCCACACTAATAACTCAAACCCAAATCAACTTAGGTTTATTTTTATAAACCCTAGGATAGATCTCGTTGTTTGTTTGCCACCACAACTCATCTCACCTTCTCATATATAAAAAATAAAAAAAATACTCTTCTCTTGTGGGATTTAACTGAAAGCTACACACTTAACACCCACAACTTCTCACCTTAAGGCGCACCACTTCACATTGATTCTACCACTTAACCGGAATTTGACTTGTGGATCCGGTACACCTTAACTCAACACACCAATAAGTGAGTAGAAAATTTGAATAAGTTAAGACTTTTTGTGTGCCTTAACTAAGTGTTGCAACAGGTCAATTCATTGAGCTGTTTAGGCCGCACCACTCAAATTAAAATTGATTCATCAAGTAGCTTGCCACTTAGTGTTGATTTTTAGGGCTGAACCAGGCACTCCACATTTTCTTATGATTTCTAAAGGAATATATCATCACCAGTGCTTGTAAAACTTGGAGTATTCTCCTGAACTTGATTGAACAAACCTAAAAATTAAACCCTAAAAGATACTAAACAAGGTTAAATCCTAAAAGACACATCATCAAATAACCTCGTTTGTAAACCCTGGTTGTGCACGCACACACATTTTAACTGATCATTAAGGGCACAACCCATCTAAAGGGCCCATCACATTCCAAGAGCACAATCATCCCAAGCTTAATTAAAATTGAGTAGACGTTGGCCTTAAGGATTGATTCTCTCTTCAAGGCTCAGACTGAGATTTTTTCAATTAATCTACTTTTGCTGGTCCATCTGATGTCTAGCTAGGGGAGTAGCCTCAAATGACTGCGGCTGGGGGGTACACTAGGAACTGAAGGCGCAAGCCAAAGGAAGAACCTTCTCCCCAACCCTGCCTTCTAACTGGTTGGATTGACTAGATAAAAGTAAACCAAATCAGTTATAATCTCAAGATAGGTCCTGGGAGTTTGTAGGTCTTTAGGCTGACCCACCTAAGGACAGGGTTGATTGCTTGTATTGTAGGGCTCCTTTCTTCTGATTTTCCCCCTTACTCTACCATGTACCCTTCCACATCCTACACACATTTCCCATCCTACCCTCCTACCACTACCTATCCTCAAGATGATTACTATCCCGACACGACTTATGACTACTCATCTCCTAGTCAAGATAACTTTGATTGGGGATACGATACCGGAGCTCAGTGTCCAAAGCCTAACCCTAGATAACAAGACTATGATTACTACCCTTCCAGGAGCTACAATGATTATAAATCTCGATCCTTTGATGATCAAACCAACCTGATCTACAATCAGGAAGGAAATGATGATTATAACATCTACCCTCCTAGTATTCCACTGAATATAGGTCACTTCCATTTTTTGAACAACCCAAGACGACCTACTATCAGGGAGGGACCAAAGAACCTCAATATCTTGACTCCCCTAGATTTAACCTGAACCCACCCAACCCTGAACAAAACCAATCGTTTCAAGTGAACTAGATCCAGGATAGGGTGCTGGCTAATTTGAGGAACACTATACAATCTTTAGAAGCTCAGCAAATACCATGCACTGAAGAATTGGAGCCTATAATCAAAATGATTGATGAACTTAATAGTTCTCTATTGGATTTGCTCCAAAATATTAGGGATAGGGACCTGGGTGAGTTTCTTCTTGGGAAATTATTGAGGTTGAGGATGAAATTTGTGGTTGCCCTAGTCAAATCTTGGGTTGATTCTCAAGATGAACCCCCTTCAGGAGAGCCAATGTCAAAATCCGCTCAGGCGCTTGTCGGGGGAGATACATATTCTGAGATTGGAGATGACCAGGTTGGTCTAGAGCAACCCATTGAGGATGAACCGAGTTTCTCACCTGTGATCCCAGAGCCAAGGAATGACGAAAAATATGTCTCTACGGACCATGAAATGACATATGATTTTGAGACATATATAAATGAGGATCATGAATTCCTTGATTTGGAGGGTGAGGAATCTCTTAGCAAAGTCTCACTTGCGCTTAAGGAGGATGATTTTAGTGAGACAAACAGGCTTGAGGAATCTGATAAACCATTTGATAGCTCGACTATTGAAGATTCTGATTCTGTTGGGGCTAACTTGGACGATCCGAATCCTGATGATTCAATCAGTAGCCTCATTCTTCAATCGCACCCCGAAGAGCTGACTTTTGAGATCATTGTGCCCAAGTCAATCTTGATTCAGCCATGATTTTTGGACTTGGGTAAATCTTATGGGGTGAACGATATGCTAGATGTTCCAAAGCCTAAGCACTTGATGTTGGAGGATAGAAATGTTGAAATGAAAATTTGGGAGGTTAATTCTGAGGGAAAAATAAGTTTGGATTTAAGGGTTCCTGTTGACCTAAAACCACCTACTTTCTACCAGGATCCTTACGATATCTTTCACGTGCAACCCAAGCTCAAAATAACTGATTATTTTTCTAAGTTGAACAATAAGTGGACATCTTCACCTATTGAACCATCTTTACTCGTTGTCTGACACTTTGATCTTGGGTTGCACACCACAAAACCACAGGCCTGACCCCGCAAGCTTAACAACCTTCGGTTCTGGGTGATTTTCATCCAGAACCTGAGAATCACTCAACCCTGGGGCATAGGTCTCCATCATAATCTGGTCCACGTCTGTGGACATCCTTTGCTGGCAAGTCTAAGGATTAATCTTTTGATTTTGATTCTAACCCACACTTATGAATTCTCAATTTCTTCCTTGTATGTATGTTATGCCTAGCTGAAGGCATTAAATTTAACACGTGTTTATATTCCACGTCCTCTGCGGAGTTGACCGAATTTTCATGTTATTCAGGTGATATTCTATTTACTTCTCCTTTCCATGTCTTTATTTTTACGATGAAGACATTACATCATTTAGTAATGGGGGGTAGATAATTAATTCCTGAAATTATTTTGTTAACTTTGTAGAATTTCTTCTAGTTTCTTTAAAAGAAAAATGAAAATTCAAAAAGATAAAAAAGAAAGAAATTAGGAAGAAGAGAACTTAGGCATTTGAAAGTTATTCACTTTAGGAAATGATATGATAGGACTTGAATACTTAGACTCTTCAGGTCTTTGAGCTTAATTAGCCTAGGTGTCCACTCGAATGTAGACTGTCTCTAGTCCTCACCAATTCAAATTCATTTCTAATCTAGTAAATAAATTGTAATGATAAGTACACGACTTATCAACTTGCCCTTTGATTTGAGGGGATTTTAAGTCTAAGCATCTACACACTATTCGCACTGACTCACTTTTCGACTGTTTCTTTGAAAATTAGGTAGCTAATGAACCATTTAGGGTGGTATGGCTAGTAAGTTGTCTATGGTAACAGCTCATCGGTCGGTTATCTAGAGCCCAGCCACAAGACCATTTTCTTCATACTACCTTTAGGTAAATCTTAGATCAAGGAAGCTACATACTTAAAAAATAAAAAATAAAAAAGGAGAAAATGAAAAAAATAAACAAATAAAATCACACTTCAGCGCACAAGAATGGTTGGCAAGTTACCGTAGGTAACATCCTATTGGCTGGTTGTCCATAGCCTAGCTCATAAAAATGCACAATAATTCCCAAAACACTTAGGGAAGAAGCGGGGAGGTAGAATAAACCGGCGAGATATACACTGGGTTCACCCTTGTGTTGACCCCATAAATAAAAATAGGGAGAAAGCTACCATTCGAAAAGATAAACCTCTAGGCAAGGTCACCTAGGGTCATAGAAACCCAAAGTCCGTTTCAACGGTTGCCTAGTGAGTCTTTCACTCTTTTCACTAGATGCTTAGCACTTAGAGTCATTTTCGAGTCTTGGGCGGGTCGGGTAGCCGTAAAAAGTTATCTTGAAACTCTCAAACTCCAAAAAGTCCAAAAAAATTAGAAAAGAAGAAAAAGCAAAAAAAATGTATTTTCCCTTTTCAAATAAGGCGAGGACTTGGGTGATCTGCATTCTGGCAGACACTCGAGTATTGTTGAGTCTTCGTAGTTTAGGACCTTAGTTGAAATTTTCTATTGTTAATAAACAACTTAGGCCGAAGCGATCAAGTCCTAATTCTATTTTTATACATAGCATGTAGTTTAATTTTGCTAGGGACTAGCAAAAGATAGGCTTGGAGGTATGATATAGACACATCTATTTAGGTTAAAATGCCTAATCATGCATGTTCCTAGACTTATATTTGCATTTCATGTTATAAATATTGCATAGCATGCATCATTTTGCAATTAGAGTAGTATATATTTTAGGTTAATTAGGTCCTTTTTATGGTCAGGAGAGAAGAAGATTTATTTCAGGGCCTCGGATGGACGATCAGACCGTACATATCTAATCAGGACGACGATCGAAGTCTAACAACTCCGAAATCGTCTAGATCGGAGTCCCATAGCATCATATGAAGTCTGAGGAAGTTCAATGGCGAGGGGGGCAATGCGACATCCATACGGGCTTCGGAAGAAAAATCTGACTATACAGATGGATCTGGAGCGACAATCATAGTCCGAAAGCATGGGAATCATCCCAATAAAAGCTCCATGGCACTCTCTACAAAAAAAAAAGAAGATGGACGACCCAGATGGCACCATGTGGCGCCATCCAGGCCACCCAACACCAGCCAGCAACAATTGGGAGGCACCCCCTCATCATCTTCGTCATCAATTCTTAGTAGTTGGATCTTGATCCAACGGTTGAGAGCTCTCCACCACGTGCCTTAAGACGTCTGCGTGACCATCCGGATGATTTGGCGCAATGGTGGAGGCGTGGGCTCTCAACCGAGGGGCACAGATTCTAATCCCTGCAGCCCCCCCAATTGGCCAATTGGGCAAGGCGCTAGCAAAGGAATTGAAGGGCACAGATCTTCAGCGACAGTTGGGCGGGCTTTTATTGATGCTTGTAGCTGTCACTAATAGCCTGCGCTATGCGTGCGCTAGCAAAAGAATTGAAGGACGCGGATCATCAGCGATAGTTGGGCAGATCTTCAATGACGATTATAGCTGTCACTAATTGCCCATGGACGATTTTATCTCTCCACTATAAAAGGACCTATCCCCCTCCATTCCAAACCATCTCTTCCTTTCTTCCTCTCACCACCTCCAAGGCTCTAGAGAGAGCTTGTACCAAGCTCGGGATGCTCCTCTAGCGTAGGAAAGAAAATAGTTTTCCCACCTCTCATCCCCATTCGTGGAGCATCCCGTGGCCGTCTTCTCACCTCTCTTTGGGAAGATCCTCACCGCGACGCCGTCCTACCCCGCCCTCCGTCCTTTAGCTCCGTCCACATTCATCCCGCTCCTCACCACCTTCCTCCATGCGACGTCAAAGTGAGTCATCCTCCAAGCGATCGTCGAGGAGGATTCTCTCACCTATTTCTATCTTTCTCGCTTTCATAGTGTAGCTTTTCCGCTTTCGTAGTTGTAACAAACATTTATTCATAAATAGATGATTGTTCTCTCTCTCTTTCTCTTTGTCTCTCTTTTTTTATTTTGCAAGTAGATTAGCTAGATTTCATCGACTTGACCTCTTGCCCTATTAAAAATACCAAACAAATTAGAAAAGACAAAAATGACAAAAACAAACAAAGAGCGAAAAGTTGATTTTTCAAAATCAAACGTTCGCCTCCCTATGTTCGACCTGGGACTCACTTTTTGAGTTTCGGTTATAAATTTTATCTGATAAATGCATTTTGTGAGCTACGATGACGAGTCCAAATCCCAATTTTTACCATGCAAAACACGCCTAATCAGGAGCATTGGCAAGGCATATAGTGACCGGAGGACTGTAGACGTCGTCGAAGATGATGGTGGCAGCAGTAGAGAACGGCGAACACCTGAATCACAAAGGATGACCTCACAACCACATTAGAATACCTCAGGAGGATCACCAATGCACGGCGAAGGTGGTCATGGTGTTTGCGTGATGCGAGCGTGTGTGTGGTGGTCAGACAGACTCATGGAAGGTGAGTGGAGGGGAGTGCGTTCGGGGGTATGGTTGAGGTGGTAATCCCCTCAATTTCTTGAGGGGTTTGGTTCAAGTGGATGAGACGATGCTTGTGGAGGTGATGGCGAGTCAAACGATGGTCTGTGGTGGTGTAGAGGACTCGCCGGAGGTGCAGCCGGACGTGGAGACGATGGAGGGCGAATGACGGTGTTGTGGGTTGAATTGAGGGACTAAAGGGAGTAAACAGAAGTAGAGGGAGAGGGGAACCTAATTAACCTAATATAACTAGATGAAAGGGGAGGAAGGTGTCGGGTTGGTATGGCCAGTGCCGGAGAAGGAAGAACCTTCTGTGGGGGAGAACGGCGAGGAAGATGGAGGAAGGAGACGCCTGCTGGCATTGCAAGATGCGGAAGAGCTTAAGGAAGAGGAGCGAGCTGACTATGGTCTGTGGTGGCCAATGAAGAAGGTGGATGGAGAAGCTCACCAGAGCTTGCAGAGAATTTGGCCAAAGAGAGGACAAGGGTGGAATCTGGTCCAAACCAAGCTAAGGAAGATGACCTTGCATTAAGGGTGCTTTTATAGGGCTCAGGGGGCATTCCAAGCTTGGAAACCAAGCTTGGAAGCTCAAGACCTTCACGAAATAAGAAACCCTTATGTTTAAACCATTTGTATTAGGTTTTGGGCAAGAATCAGAGCCCAAGATGCGGCTTAGATTGAAGAGGATCTTCTCAGGAGTCCTTCCAATTTTGGAAGAGATTGGGTGTGAAATCAGAGAGAACTCCTTGATTGAAGGTCAGCGGCAAGCTGTGTTTACACAGCCATGGCTGTAGGGACCTAAGTGCGAAGAAGATGACAAAGTTGGGGGGTTGATCGCAAGGATTTGAAAAGCTATGGGCTTATGTGAGAGAGAAAGAATCTGACTGGACTTAAATGTAAATTAGGTCAAGATGGACTCAGATTGAGCCCAAATTTTGGTACAAACCTAATTTGGACCCAAGGAATCTGATGGTGAAGTTAGAATTTGGTTTTGACCAAGTTTGACTAGGTAATTTACGTAGAAATCTAAATTATGGTAACTTGCCGTCTAAGACTTTATTTTAGGTCAAAATAGGTTCAGATAATCAAACCAAACCAAGGATACCAAACCTTATGGAATATTTCTCTATAAATTTTAGAAGGTTTAGATGAAATTTATTCTGACCATAACCTCTGTTAATTAGGTGGGTCTGAAATTAGGGTTTTAGGTTATGAATTAGTTCTCGAAGTGCGTGAATACTTGTTTCTATTTGCATGGATCCTCTTATTAGTCATTAATGAACATTTGATCTTAGATTAACCCCTAGGAAAACCTATGGTTACTTTGCATTTATGATCTTCTGTTAAAATTACAGAATTAATCCTATTTTAATGCACTCTTCTTTGAAAGGATATTCAGTGAATTACAACTCCGACGATTATGTAGGAGCATTTGTCTCTTGATTATGACTAATTAAAGCTAGTTATGCCTCATGATGACGTTATCATCAAGCTCCTCGATCGGGTTCCTCCAAGACAGTGAATCGAAGAAGAAAGATAGGTCAGAAAAATATGTAAGTAATGTAGAGAAACACGAAAAGAACCAAAGAGGAAGTAGTAAAAGGCAAAGGGGGTTGACTGCTTGGAGGATGAAGCTACGTTGACGTGGCCTAGACGAAGATGTTGAGGAGTTGGAGGCAGGAGAATGTTGTCAGAAGATGAGGGGAGGATGGGCGGCGTTGCGACGTGATCTGCTTCTCGGAATGGAGTTGAGAAGATGGCCTATTAAGACCCGTGCTATTTGAGCTTTTTAAGACATTTGGACTGTGGGTCAGATGTCTAGTCAGACATCTGGACACCTTTCCAGACGTTTGGAAATCAAAAATTTTGAGTACGAGCTCACGTCTGTGCGCGTGCTGCGCGTAGATAGTACGCTCCCCTCATTTTTCTTCTTCATCTCTCTCCTTCCACCCCCGACGAAACCCTAAACCCATACCCTTATATAAGGCCCCCCCTCTCCCTCATTCAACCCACTTCCCAGCCACTTCCTCCTTCCCTCCAGCGAGATCAGCAGAGCGGTGAGATCGTGGGAGTGGCGTGAGAAGGAGAGGAGCAGCGTGAGAGGGAGAGAGGTTAGCTTGTAAGCTCGCTGGGAGCTCGTCAGTGAGCTCATGGCCGGAGTGACACGTGCATAAAGCGGAGGAGTGCGTCGAGGAGGTCCTCCTCGACACTCCCTGCAGCCGGAGTAGCAGGTGAGAGGGTGCGGCGCGGCCACGCACGGCGTGAGAGAGCGGAAGCAGGTTCTGGTTCTGGGCTTTTCCCAGAATCAGACGTCTGGAGTGACATCTTGACAACGTAGCCGACGTCTAGAGGAGGTTCCAGATGACTGAGAAGTAGACTTCGCGAAGGTACATCTTCTTTGCGGATACGGCCATGCAGGCCGCTCCGCCGAGGCACTGTGGCATGCCTTTTTGAGAAGATTTGGTGGATTACGTGCAGGGTTCACTTCGGGAAGGCACGAGACACGCCCTCCCACGCATTTCGAACGTCTAGGTGACATACCAAACAACGGGAAGCGCTTCTAGACGTCCGGAGAGGTGGTCGGACGTCTGGAACTGGGTCCAGATGGTCCAGCAGATTTCCTGGACGTTTGAGTGGCGCAGGACTTGAGGTATGGCACTAGATAATTTTAAGACATTTGTAAGTTGTTCCAGACGTTTGATTTGAGTCAGAAACACTGTTTTTGACCCATTTAGGGTCCGTTTGAGGTCCGATTTACACAATTAAGATACCGATGTTTCCCATATGAATTCCTCTACTTGCTAGAAGATTTTTTATACTATTCTGAGTATTCTCTTGTGTTTGATCCTTGTGATAGGACTGGTTTCCATTGCGAGTTCGGGGTTTGCTGAGGCACGTGAGCCTGCCGTTCAAGCCCCTACTACTCCTGGGTTTATTGGTAGAGTGGATTCCCCTTAATTTAGTTAAAACCTAAATGCATGTGTGGAATGAATGATTAGAACCTAGGATATGGCATGAATCCTAGGATTAGAAATACTTGAACGCATGTATTGAATGAATGGATTGCAGTCTTGAATGAGTAGATAAAATGATAACAATTGCCTATAAATGAATAACAGTTGCCTGCAAAATATGTAGTACTTGTGCTAGTTAACTGTCGAATGTAACTTTCCTGTCGCACACGTGAAATGACATAATATGAGCTGCATGTGTATAAATTGGAAATGAAAAGGTGAATGTCGGAAACACCAGCTACCTGTGTATAACATGAGAATGGAAATAGAAATGATGAAGCCTGGTATGGAATGGCCTGAGAATACGAGCATGAACCCTACGGGGAATTAGTAGTTGAGCTACTGGAAATATATGGAATGGATATGGAAATGTGATAGGAAATGTGCTACCTCTTGAGTACGTAGTACCAAGGGAAGCGTATGTTACCTCTTAGTGTAGAGGGGTGCTTGCCGCCTTCGGGTTGGGACCCGGGGTGGGTTTGACCACTTTGCATCGACTCTGTGGCCCTCGTGTACACTGTACCGGGGAGAGCTACTAGTGTAGGGAGAGAGCTAGCCCCCCCACAAGGCCTAGGGTTCAGCTAACCGCCCTACACCGACTTGTTAGGCCCACTAGGACGTGTTGAGCGAGGGTGCCCAAAAGTAGGGTGCCTGAAAGTATTGGATGCCCCACCAGAGTAGTGGACGACCCCGTCCTCGGGATACCCGAAAGTAGTGGATGTCATTGGGCAAACCAGGGTAGTCAGGCGAGGGTGCGCGGACTGTGGAGGGGTGAGACCCTTGCTACTGAGAGGGCTATGCCCTATACTGGTTTCGTGCTGTGCTTTGGGCGCACCCACTAACGGAAATGACTGACCGCGTGCCAGTGCGGGATAGCTACCCGTGCGCATATCGCGCATGCCATAGTCACCCTTACGTCTGTCCATGACCTTGGGGTGGTTGACTGGTGTAGGACCACCACAGGAGACTCTCCCGGCTAGGAGAGCTTCACGTGCGACTTCTACTCTTCGGAAAAGACTGAAATCAAGATCGTTCCCATGAGGAACATTCGAGATCAAGAAAGAGACCTGATAAATAAACCAAGTGGTGAAAGAAAGAATAATTAGTTAAAGAAAGAAAGAAATTGAGAAACAACAGCTACCTGTCCACCTTTACTACTTTAGTTAGTTGGTTGCCATTCTATTCAGTGTTCGCTGACGTTTTATACTCATAACCCCTTTTCAAGTCCAGGTGTTGAGCAGCTAGAGCCTACGGCTGCAGAGGGTGCTGGGCCCAGTAGAGCCCAGTAGTTGTAGCTTCTTATTGTACTCCTTTTCAGTTGTAGTGAGTAGTTCTTGCACCTCTGTACTTTGACATTTTGTACTTTTTATTCCTGTACCCGTTTACTTTTATTTTTGTTGTGGTAGTGTGTACTGTAGTAGTTTTACTTCTTTACTGCTATACTTTTGTTACTGTTAGTTGCTTAGTATAGTGAATGTGGTTTACTTCCTACTTTCTGGTTACTTTCTTGTTGGATGACTGGGTCATGGGATCAGTCGGGTCGGTCTAGTCTCGTGTCCTGTAGGGATTCGAGAACCGGGTTGTAACAAGATGGTATCAGAGCAAGATCGTCCCGAGAAGTGAACCAACTAGCTTGAGAATAACCAATTCACGTGCTTGTAACTAGAGTAACCACCACAATGTACCTTTTGACATCTGTTCTGAGGTTCTTCTGCTGAATGTCAGTCAGAATTGACATCTTCATGTTCTGTTGTTCGCATCTCCTTGCAGGAGATGTCTCGACGTGGAGTAATTAAGGCAGGCTGCGGACGCGGCCGAGGACGGGGTCGGAGGGGCGGACGTGTTGAGCCCAATGATCGGTCGATCTTTCGCTTTTAAGTCGTTTGTAGTTTAATGTGGTGGAAAAATCGACTAATCAATTTTTAATAAGAAATAACCACTCGCTGAGGAGCGGGTCGTATCCACAGGGAGGCAATAACGTATTAAAATTTGCGCTACTTAAAAATGTTTGTTCGTAGTCAATTTGGACAAGAACCAAGCCAAGATTGCCTTTAGATTAAGGTTTAAGCAAGAAACAATGCTGAAATGGCAATTATGAGAAACTACAGGATATTTTCCGCAATGCAGAGTGAATAGAATATGATTAAAATGTGGCAATGGCAGAAAATGTAAATTTTAATTAACGTTTTACTGTAGCAAAACAGGGGAATTTTTCCCCGTTGTCTTGCACGACGAGGAGCCGATGGTCGGGCGCGGGAAGCTCGGAGGAGGTCCCTTGGATCAAGGGCTTCGAATCGGTGGTGGCGGCGAGTCGCGCGGCGGTCGGAGGTGGCCGGACGAGCTCCGGCGGAGGTGCTGCAGCCGGCAACTTGCACAGCCTGTTGGCGTGAAGTCCGCCGCCTACTGCTGCTGCGGGGGTGCTGCTGCGGCTGGCGTGTGCGGCTGGCATGCGCGGTGGTCGGTTGGGCGGTCTGCAGGCGGTTGTGCATGGGTGCGCGGAGGGTCTGCAGGAGGGCGCGCGGTTGTGCGTGGGCGGTGGTCTGCAGGAGGGCGCTTGCGCGGTGGTCTGCAGGCGGTTGGCGTGTGCGGTGGAAGCTGGCGTGGGTGGAGGGTCTGCGGAGGGCGCTGGCGCGGTGGAAGCTGCAGGCGGTTGGCGTGTGCGGTGGAAGCTGCAGGCGGCTGTTGGAGGATGCTGCAGGCTGGTCTGCAGGCGGTGGAGGAGAGCGCGGGCTGATCTGCAGGCGTGCGCAGGTCTGCAGCCGGTGAGCGGTGGAGGGCGCAGGCGGTCTGGTGGCGGTTGTACGTGGGCGGTGGTCTGCAGGAGGGCGCTTGCGCGGTGGTCTGCAGGCGGTTGGTGTGTGCGGTGGAAGCTGCAGGCGGCTGTTGGAGGATGCTGCAGGCTGGTCTGCAGGCGTTGGAGGAGAGCGCGGGCTGATCTGCAGGCATGCGCAGGTCTGCAGCCGGTGAGCGGTGGAGGGTGCAGGCGGTCTGGTGGCCGGTTGGAGAGTGCAGGCTGAGGAAGTGGAGGTGAGCGGGTAACTTCAGACGTCTGGGAAATTTCCCAGACGTCTTAAGTTACTGAGAGGGTGGCTGATCAGTAGCTCGGTGGTGGTGGTCTGCGACGACGGCGAGGGAGTTGCACGCTAAGGTGCTCACGGTAATGCAGGCGAGCTCCGGATGGCGGTGTGGCCTGTCACACCACACGCCCACGGTGGTGGAGACTCGCCGCCACGGTAGAGGCCGGCAGTGTGGAGTGGAAGAGAGAGGTTCTCTCTGCACAGTGGTGGGTCGGTGGCGGAGGCCTCCTGAGCTCGGCTGCCTCCGTGCTTCTTTTGTAGTGTCTTGAACAATTTTGAAATCAGCCGCCGACTAGATCCACCACATCCGCTCCCCCTTGAATGGCTTCATCACTGCAGCAGCCGGGCGTTGGAGCGGCAGACAGCCGTTCCGAAAGAAGAAGAATAAAGAAAATATTGTTAAAATATTAGGGTTATTTATATACAGACCCTCAACTTCTATGTTAATAAAAATAATGTACCTCATTGATTATCTAATTAGATGAATGTTATTCTAAGCTAATTCTAAATGCACTTAAGATATGAATGCAATGTATGGATTATGTAATTAGATTAAAACTATGAATTGATCTATTTACATCCTAATTTATACTAAATAAATGTTAGAATTAATCTAATGTATAGGCACTTAAATACTTAAATAGCCCACAACTATGGGCTAATCAAATACCCCCATGCCTACTTTTTGCTAGTCCCTAACAAAATTAAGCGAAACCTAGCACTCTAAGTAGACTAGTCAACTCACTTAATCTTCCTTCAGAAGCATATTAAGTTCAGGTTCTAAACCCAAGGTTCCTAAGTAGTTGCTAAGTTACAGACTAGGTCGGCTAAAGACGAGTTGCAAGCACAAGTTTCCTGATTTCTGACTCTACCCTAAAGTTTATTGATCCCTGAGATTAAAGCATCCGTGCTTGTGCATTGGTCCGAGTTATTTGAGTTAAAGGAAAATTTTTTATATATACACCCCTTTTTTTTTTTGCTTGTTTGTTTGATTCTTCTAAGTCTAACCTCAGATCAGCTATCAACACGGTCTGTGTTGGATTCATTGTCCCCATTACCATACCTCAAAGGGTGCCTGGCTTTCGATGCTTCGAGATAGCACCGCCCATAACGACCCCAAGAACTCCTGGCAATCGACACTTCGAGATAGTATCGCCCATGGATTTCTTAAGCGAATTTAGGCCTATGGCAATCGGCACTTCGAGATAGGGCCGCCCATGGTACCTGAACCGCGCAATGCGCTTACATGCCCCCAGTAGGATGGATATCCTAAGAGACAAGCGCCGAGGAGGTAATATGTTACCATCGCATCCTCAAGGTGAGTATATACTCGACCTCTCCTGCGGCGGGAACTCTTCCAATCAAAATGTGTTTTCAAGCCTTTCTTAAGTCAAAACTAAGAGAACCAAATCTCTTTTCAGAAATTAAGTTAATTACCAGACCAAATGTGAACAATTTGGATGCTTGGGTTACAAGGACCCGTAAACCAAAAGGTAGAATAAGACTCCAAGTACTACCCCACCTTTTAACTCAAACCCTAGCTTCCCTTCCTCAACCTCTTGAAGAATGGTCCGCAACTTAACTCCTACTTAAGTTTTTAAGTCCACAAAGGACCCTAAAGGTCTAAAGCTAGTAGCTTATTTAGCTTCCAAAGTTTGACCCTAAAATTAACTTAGTCTACCCTAGAGTTCTGATTTGCTTAAGACTGCAAGATCTAGCCAGTTAAGCTCAAAACTTTTTTTTTTTATATGTACAAATGAATGCAATTATGCTATGTATATCCCCAAGTACACCCCCCCATGCCTAAAATCTGCAATGTCCTCATTGCATAGAAGGATATTACCTGGGTCAAAGCTGGGCTGAATAGCCGAAGAACCTGCAAATCAGGTTCAAGAATTGCAGAAATAGGCCCTAAAAATGAGCAAAGCAAAGTTGGCCTAGAAAATAGGTAACCTAGGATGTTGGCGAGCTGATGATGAATCTCGATAGCAAATGCTCGCCCAACTAAAATGGGAATGAAATCTTCCCAGGTCACCAGAAGAGGTTCTAAAGGATAAACAGTTAAAATAACCTCCAAAGGGGTAGGGGTAGGATGACAAGGATCCTCCAAAAAGAATGGGGAAGGAATGGTATAGAGATAAACCCCCAGGGTAATGGACTGACTAAAGAAATCATCAATCCATACCCGATACTCCATTACAGAAAATATTGGTCTGTTAAGCCCCCTAGTCAGAACAAAAATGAGCAATTCTCTAAGGCAAGGATCGTCTAGGGTGTCCAAGTTATGAGGTTGTGGGATGGCCATAAGATCTAGGTTGGGTTTAATCAGCTTGGTGTCCATCCCAAACACTCTTTCTAAATCCTCAATTTCATCCCTAGCATTCCTTGCACCATCACGTGGATCTTCCTGCTCTTCATCAGGAGTCACAATTTCGCTTTCAGATATAAGAGAATCAGAGGGTGACTTCGAAGTGAATGAAGGCAGGTTGGAAGCAACAGATCTAGGGATTATCCTATCAATGTCATCCCCAGGTTTTTGTTCTTTACTCAAATCTTCCCCGGAGTCTATATGTGAATCCACATAAATCTTAGAAATTGCTTCCAAATTTTCCATCATTTTATCATGAGGAGAAATATCATCAATGGGTGTGCCAAGGAAACCTAATTTGGTCAAATTTGTGACATCCTCAGGGGCTAACTCTTCAAATAATACATAATCACCCTTAGTGTCACTCCAAATCTTGAATGTAGGTTCCTCATATAATTCATCTTCCTCCTCATCACACAATTCATCATGTACCCGAGGTCTAGAATCATTTAATATCTCAGCAGATCCCCTAGGGTGCTCTATCTGAGGTAAATTATTTACATTGGTTACATCAGACTCCTCAGATAGGTCAATTTCTTTAGGGTTAGGTTCCCTAAGGGTGGGTTTGAGTTCCATATCATGATCAGAAGGGAGGGTAGGATTAACAACTTGACTTTGACCCACTTCATCAAATGTCACGAAAATACTATCATCTAGGTCGAGGTCTTCCAATGGTACCATCATTCCCTTCTTTTGACTCCAATATAATTCAGGTGGATACTCAACCTTATCATCATCTTCCTCGGGTTACCACCATTCTTCATCCAATGCATAGCTACTTTCATGTGTTTTTTCCTCCCACCTAAAGTGTAGATCTCTCAAGGAAGTGTCATCTAATGGGGAGGTTTCAAAATCGATCCTCGAAAAGTAGCTATTCTCCCCAGAATTTCCCTTCAACTTAAAGTGTATCTTTCCCATGGGAGATGCATCTATTGTAGAGGGGTGTACGTCATCGTCAATGGGGCAGATTGGGTGGCTAATTTCATCTCTTTCTTGTTGGCCTGCTCTCAAAGATTCTCCTAACAATTCACTCATTTCATTTTGCATTTTCTGTATTTCCATCTTCAAAGAGGAGAGGTCATTTCTATCATAAGAGAAGTCAGGCTCAGGCTTATAGTACCCAGGAGTGTTTGTCCAACCATTATAAGTTTTCAGGGAGGGTGGGTTGGGTATTTCTTTGGTATGTGGGATATTGGGCAAAGCAAATCCCTCTCCTGAGTTCTGCTCACTAATTTGGGGCTTAACTAGGCCAATACTCCTATAATAGGAGTAAAACGGATCCCAATGATTGTCATTATGTCCATCAAGGAATGGACCATCTCGACGTCTGGGATCGAAGGATGCAAAGTGGGGGTGAGGGTGTGGGCAAGATGTGAAAGGATGAAAATCAATGTGGTCCATTCTAACTCACACTTCAATCAGAATTCCCCAAGCAAGACACAATTCAAAAAGGACCTTTTAGGTCTTTCCCAATTTAGGCTTTTGATTTTAAGTCAGATTGCAGGTGACAATACAATTTGTTCAATCAATTTACGCGCCTATTGTCGACCTACGGCTCGCCTAAAAAGACCTAGTTGGAGCTTAGGTGTTCTTCCCTAAATCTCAAATGGTCAAGTAAATCCAAAGACGGAAGATCGAGGGATGCAAGTAGGCCTAAGCCTTCCTTTGAAGCTGTGCTTTCGCGGTGCTCCTCAACTACCCCCAAAAATCCGTGACAGGGTATCCCCCTCTTTGGATTTACAAAACCTTTGATCTCAAGTTCCGAACACTTCAAAATCCAACGAAAGGAGGGCTCTTGTCCTAGTATTTCCAAACCTAAGGAGTGTCTAGAAGCGTGCTGTGGTGCAAGTGAAATAAGTGTGCATACACCGTAAAAGATTTTGAACTTTGAATCGCACGCCAAGTTTGAAAATGAAATCCTTGGTTTTTAAAATGTCCTTCCTTTAATTAGTCCTTTTTCTAAAAAAAATGTGACCACTTGTTAGATTTATTCAGTACAGATTAGGTGGTCTTCGCATTAAATCCCAAATGCAATGCGTGATCAAAAATAGGATGCAAAGTAAGAGAATGCATACCTTGCCTCCAGCGATCTTCGATGCAAAAATGCACGCAATGCAGAAAAGCAAATCTAGAGGCTGCTCATACAGACCTAAATGGTTCGTCCTAGGGTAGGCAGCTTCTAGCAGGCAGCTCGTTTTTTTTCTTTTTCTATTTTTTTTAGAACTACTTATGCACAAGCAAATAAAAGAAATAATAAAAAAAAATAATAAACCTAAATCTAAAGAAAAGGGAACAGGCTCCCAAAAATTACCCAACACGGGTCCAAAACAAAATCAGGGAACAAACCCCTCAAAATTTGCCCCAGAACAAGGGTTTCAAACTAACTGTAATGAAAAATTAAGTCTTCAGTCTTAATTCTATTCTAATTAAATTAGCGATTAAATACAATGGTGTCCGTCGCGTCCTCGTCCTTCTCCTCCTTTCAAAATTGCTTGTCCACTTCTCGTCTGGCGACGTCAAGGGTCGCCTCTCACAGTGGCTGATTCTTGCACAAAATTTCTCGCACAGAAAAGAAAATAATAGATGGTCAAATCTCTGTGCAATTGACAAATAATCAAAATAAAATTAGGCGCAATTATTGCGTCTGTTGCCTCCCCGGCAACGGCGCCATTTGATCGGTCGATCTTTCGCTTTTAAGTCGTTTGTAGTTTAATGTGGTGGAAAAATCGACTAATCAATTTTTAATAAGAAATAACCACTCGTTGAGGAGCGGGTCGTATCCACAGGGAGGCAATAACGTATTAAAATTCGCGCTACTTAAAAATGTTTGTTCGTAGTCAATTTGGACAAGAACCAAGCCAAGATTGCCTTTAGATTAAGGTTTAAGCAAGAAACAATGCTGAAATGGCAATTATGAGAAACTACAAGATATTTTCCGCAATGCAAAGTGAATAGAATATGATTAAAATGTGGCAATGGCAGAAAATGTAAATTTTAATTAACGTTTTACTGTAGCAAAACAGGGGAATTTTTCTCCGTTGTCATGCGCGACGAGGAGCCGATGGTCGGGCTCGGGAAGCTCGGAGGAGGTCCCTTGGATCAAGGGCTTCGAATCGGTGGTGGCGGCGAGTCGCGCGGCGGTCAGAGGTGGCCGGACAAGCTCCGGCGGAGGTGCTGCAGCCGGCAGCTTGCGCAGCCTGTTGGCGTGAAGTCCGCCGCCTGCTGCTGCTGCGGGGGTGCTGCTGCGGCTGGCGTGTGCGGCTGGCGTGCGCGGTGGTCGGTTGGGCGGTCTGCAGGCGGTTGTGCGTGGGTGCGCGGAGGTTCTGCAGGAGGGCGCGCGGTTGTGCGTGGGCGGTGGTCTGCAGGAGGGGGCTTGCACGGTGGTCTACAGGCGGTTGGCGTGTGCGGTGGAAGCTGGCGTGGGCGGAGGGTCTGCGGAGGGCGCTGGCGCGGTGGAAGCTGCAGGCGGTTGGCGTGTGCGGTGGAAGCTGCAGGCGGCTGTTGGAGGATGCTGCAGGCTGGTCTGCAGGCGTTGGAGGAGAGCGCGGGCTGATCTGGAGGCGTGCGCAGGTCTGCAGCCGGTGACCGGTGGAGGGCGCAGGCGGTCTGGTGGCGGTTGTGCGTGGGCGGTGGTCTGCAGGAGGGCGCTTGCGCGGTGGTCTGCAGGCGGTTGGCGTGTGCGGTGGAAGCTGTAGGCGGCTGTTGGAGGATGCTGCAGGCTGGTCTGCAGGCGATGGAGGAGAGCGTGGGCTGATCTGCAGGCGTGCGCAGGTCTACAGCCGGTGAGCGGTGGAGGGTGCAGGCGGTCTGGTGGCCGGTTGGAGAGTGCAGGCTGAGGAAGTGGAGGTGAGCGGGTAACTTCAGACGTCTGGGAAATTTCCCAGACGTCTTAAGTTACTGAGAGGGTGACTGATCAGTAGCTCGGTGGTGGTGGTCTGCGACGACGGCGAGGGAGTTGCACGCTAAGGTGCTCACGGTAATGCAGGCGAGCTTCGGATGGCGGTGTGGCCTGTCATACCACACGCCCACGGTGGTGGAGACTCGCCGCCACGGTAGAGGCCTGCAGTGTGGAGTGGAAGAGAGAGGTTCTCTCTGCACAGTGGTGGGTCGGTGGCGGAGGCCTCCTGAGCTCGGCTGCCTCCGTGCTCCTTTTGTAGTGTCTTGAACAATTTTGAAATCAGCCGCCGACCAGATCCACCACATCCGCTCCCCCTTGAATGGCTTCATCACTGCAGCAGCCGGGCGTTGGAGCGGCAGACAGCCGTTCTGAAAGAAGAAGAATAAAGAAAATATTGTTAAAATATTAGGGTTATTTATATACAGACCCTCAACTTCTATGTTAATAAAAACAATGTACCTAATTGATTATCTAATTAGATGAATGTTATTTTAAGCTAATTCTAAATGCACTTAAGATATGAATGCAATGTATGGATTATGTAATTAGATTAAAACTATGAATTGATCTATTTACATCCTAATTTATACTAAATAAATGTTAGAATTAATCTAATGTATAGGCACTTAAATACTTAAATAGCCCACAACTATGGGCTAATCACCCAACGTCTCAGTGGACCAACCACTACTTTTGGGCGTTCAGGCCCAGGACCTCGCCTAGCTGATACGGGAGATCGTGCGAGAGGAGCTCCACCCACCCCCACGGGCGCCTCTCCCTGGAGATGTGGAGGGGGAATCCTTTGTGGAACCGCAGGACAGATGCAGCGCTGGACGTGGGGGAGGGGGTGGTCCTCCACCACCCCTACCATCCTATGACACTTTTGAGCACGAGCCCTCCCTGCCTGGAGGCGTACCGGTTTCCCCACTTCAATGCCATTACGAGCTTTTCAGACAGTTTCGAAAGCTGAAGCCCCCCTCCTTCAAGGGGGATGAGGACCCAACCGAGGCGGAGGACTAGCTCGAGCAGATCGAGAAGGTGTTTGACACCCTTGACCCCCCTGCGGAGCGCCACATGGCCTTTGTCACGTACCAGTTGGAGAGCGCGGTACACAGGTGGTGGAGGGTGGTCAGAGGTTAGGAGAGGGCCAAGCCGACATGGGACCAGTTTGTCACCCTCTTTTGCGAGCAGTACTTTCCCCAAACGTGGCAGGATCAGAGGAGGTGGGAGTTTCACACTCTCCGCTAGGGGACGATGATCGTGAGTGCGTATCGCATGTGTTTTCTGGAGCTATCCCGTTTCACTGCGACAGCTGTAGCTACTGAGGAGCGCCTGTGGAGGTTCACCGAGGGGCTCCGGCTTGCTATTTGAGGGTATGTCAAACCCCTAAAGCTGCCTACGTTCTTTAGAGTGGTGGAGGTGTCTATGACATATGAGGAGACCAACCTGACCGCACGTGACACTGGCAGCGGATGGAAGAGGCCCTACCAGCCAGACTACTCACAGGGACGACGAGAGAGGAGGCGTGCGGTGCCCGCAGGAGAGCCGTCATGCTTTACGGGGCCGTCAGTGGCCTTTGGGGGCCCCTGTCGCTGCCAGCACTGGACCCCTGCCCAACCGTTAGCAGGGACCTACCGAGGGCGGGAGTCGAGTTTCCCTTTACTACCAGTGTGGCCAGCTGGGCCACATCAGGGGGGACTGCCAGTCTAGGGCTGGAGGTCAGCAGATGCTCCCCGCACCGAGCGCTGGAGGACGAGCAGGAGGCCGTGGTTCCCAGGTGCGTAGGGGAGGACAGTAATCGAGGGGAGGGTAGTGGCCAGCGGTTACCCGTTCGACGTAGAGTGTGGCTGCTTCTTCCTCACCTAGAGCTGAGGGGTGTATTAATGCCTTGACACACAGAGATGCCAGAGCTTCAGGTTCAGTAGTGGCAGGTATGGTTACAGTTTTCGGCATACTAGTTTACACACTTTTTGATTCCGATGCCACACACTCGTTTGTTGCTGCTAGTTTTCCTGTCACTTTGGGACGGGACTGTGTGTTGTTAGAGGATCCATTTGTGATCAGAGGTCCGGGTGATTAGCTGTTTGTAGCAGAGGAGATTTACACAGGCTGTGAGGTTAGTGTTCGGGGACACAGCCTCCCTGCTGATCTGATTATGATATCGATGGAGGACTTTGGCATGATTCTGGGGATGGACTGGCTGTCTGCTTACCATGCTTTGGTGGACTATTTTGAGAGGAAAATCGTCTTCTCCATACCGGAGATTCCTTCTTTAGAGTTTCACGGACAGCCGGTGGACGGAGGCTTCAGGTGCATTTCTACTCTTCGGGCGGCGAGACTTTTGGGCTAGGGTGTAAGGGCTTTCTGGCTTGTGTAGTGGCAAAGTCCAACCCCGTGACAGACTTTCAGAGTACCCCGGTGGTCAGAGAGTACCTTGACGTGTTTCTAGAGGAGCTGCCAAGACTACCGCCTGAGCGTGAGATCGAGTTCGAGATCTCACTAGTACTGGGGACCAGCCCCATTTCCATAGCACCTTACAGGATGGCACCACTTGAACTGCGAGAGCTCAAGTCCCAGTTGCAGGACCTTCTGGAGAAGGGCTTTGTGAGGCTTAGTGTGTCTCCGTGAAGAACCCCGGTATTATTTGTAAAGAAGAAGGATGGTACCATATGCCTTTGTGTGGATTACAGATAGCTGAATAGGGTCACCATCAAGAACAGGTATACGTTGCCGAGGATTGATGATTTGTTTGACCAGTTGCGAGGTGCCACAGTTTTCTCCAAGATAGACTTGAGGTCTGGCTACCACTAGTTGAGGATCAAGGAGACCGACGTCTCCAAGACAGCTTTCCACACCTGGTACGGACACTACGAGTTTTTGGTCATGCCGTTTGGGCTGACCAACGCTTCCGCTGCTTTCATGAATTTGATGAACCGGGTGTTCAGACCATATCTGGATCAGTTCGTGGTGGAATTTATCGATGATGTGCTCATCTACTCGCGGGATCAGGCGCAGCACGGACAATACTTGCGGATGGTTTTGGACACATTGAGACAATGTAGGTTATATGCCAAATACAGAAAGTGCGAGTTCTGGTTGAGGCATGTAACTTTCCTAGGTCATGTGATTTCAGGGGATGGCTTGGCTGTGGACCCAGCCAAGGTAGAGGCAGTGCTCAGGTGGGAGAGACCACATACAGTGATAGAGATCCACAGTTTCTTAGGACTGGTAGGCTACTACCGGCGGTTTATCAGGGGTTTCTCGCAGATTGCACGTCCTATGACGCAGTTGACCCAGAATGACGTGCCCTTTTCTTGGACAGATGCTTGTGAGGCGTGTTTTCAAGAGTTGAAGGAGAGGCTGACTTCGGCTCCTGTGCTTACCATTCCAAACAGTAGTGGCGATTTTGTAGGGGTTAGGGGGTGTGCTCATGCAGCGGGGCCACGTTGTTGCTTACGCTTTGCAGCAACTGAAGCCCCATGAGCATAGCTACCCTACCTACGACCTAGAGCTGGTAGCTGTCTTCTTCGCGCTGAAAACTTGGAGACACTACCTATACGGTAAGACCTTTGAGATATTCATGGATTATAAGAGTCTCAGGTACTTGTTTGATCAGAAGGAGCTCAACATGGGACAGAGACGTTGGTTAGAGCCCCTGAAGGACTATGACTGCAGCATTTCCTACCATCCGGGGAAGGCCAACATGGTAGCTGAAGCCTTGAGCCAGAAGGCACCCGCCCACTTGGTTAGTTTACAGGCATAGAGTTGGAAACTCATGGAGGAGATGGGCAGTTGGCGACCCCTAGAGTTACTGGGGCATTGTGGGGCAGTGACTATGACACGATAGACAAGGTCGGAGCTGATAGACCGTATCATCACAGGACAGATGGCAGACCCGTACCTACAGTCGTTGCGTGACAAAGTACTATCAGGGGACCCTGGAGACTTCTCCTTTACTGACGAGGTGCTGCACATGAGTGGACATTTGTGCGTTCCCAGGGACGAGGAGTTGTAGAGAGAGCTCCTAACTAAGGCACACGGTTCCAAGTTCACCATACATCCCAGGAACACAAAGATGTATCATGATCTAAGATGTGACTTTTGGTGGAGGGGAATGAAGCGGGATGTAGGTGAGTTCGTACAACAGTGCTTGGTGTGCTAGCAGGTGAAGGCTAAGCATCAGAGGCCTGTAGGGCCGTTGCAGTCACTTCCAGTGTCAGAGTGGAAGTGGGAGAGCATCACCATGGACTTGGTGGTGGGCATGCCCGTTACCCAGCGAGGACACGATGCAGTCTGGGTGATTGTAGATAGATTGACAAAGATGGCACGTTTCTTGCTTATCCAAGTTACCTTGGGACCAGCACAGTTAGCAGAGAGGTATATTCGCAACGTGGTACGTCTGCACGGAGTTTCGCATGAGATTGCATCCGACCGGGATACCCGTTTTACATCCCAGTTTTAGGCTGAGTTTCAGCAGGCTTTGGGGACACGGTTGAGGTTCAGTACGACATACCACCCCCAGACAGACGAATAGTCAGAGCGCGCAATACAGATGCTTGAGGACCTTTTGCGTGCTTGTGTACTGGACTGAAGGGGCTCTTGGGAGGAGCACTTGCCCCTGGCAGGGTTTGCATATAATAATAGCTATCACTCGAGCATCGGCATGGCACCCTACGAGGCTCTGTACGGACGGAGGTGTACTGCACCCTTGAGTTGGGTTGAGGTAGGGACCAAGTGGGAGGTTGGCCCCAGGCTGATCCGGCAGAGTCAGGAGGTGATTAAGCAGATTCACAGACGGCTCCACACTGTCAGGAGCAAATAGAAGAGCTATGCCAATTGGAAGCACAGAGAGGTGCAGTTTGAAGTTGGGGATCACGTCTTCCTTCGCATTTCGCCCATGAAGGGCCTGCAGCGTTTTAGGGTGAAAGGGAAGCTCGCGCCGAGGTTTGTGGGGCCCTTTGAGGTCCTGAAGAGGGTTGGACCCGTTGCTTACAGGCTTCCCCTTCCTCCCTAGCTTTCTGGTGTGCACGACATGTTCCACGTGTCCAACCTCAGAAAGTACGTTGCTGATCCCAGTCACGTTCTGAGTCACGAGAGTGTCGGGCTAGGTGACGACCTAACCTACCCCGAGCGACTAGTGCAGATACTAGACAGAGCCATCCGGAGTTTGAGACGGAAGTAGATACCCCTGGTGAAGGTCTTGTAGAGGAGCCACAGGTATGAGGAGGCTACCTGGGAGCCTGAGGCGGCGATGCGAGAGCGGTACCCGGAGCTCTTCAAGGGTACGTCTTTTCGGACCGACTTCGGTCTTCTTTGAGTTTGTTATGCTTATGTTGTTCTCTTTCCGCACCTTAGCTAGCTCAAGTTTCGAGGATGAAACTTCCTTTGAGTTTGTTATGATGTCAAGACCCGTGTTGTTTGAGCCTTTTAAGACGTCTGGACTGTGGGTCAGACGTATGGTCAGACATCTGGACACCTTTGCAGATGTCTGGAAATCAAAAATTTTGAGTACGAACTCGTGTTTGCGTGCATGCTACGCACAGACAGTATGCTCCCCTCATTTTTCTTCTTCTCTCTCCTTCCGTCCCCAACGAAACCCTAAACCCACACCCTTATATAAAGCCCCCCCTCTCCCTCGTTCCACCCACTTCCCAACCACCTTCATCCTTCCCTCCTGTGAGAGCAGCAGAGAAGTGAGAGCGTGAGAGTGGCACGAGAAGGAGAGTAGCGTGAGAGGGAGAGAGGTTAGCTTGCGAGCTTGCGTGGGAGCTCGCCAGTGAGCTCACTGCCGGAGCAGCACGTGCGCAAGGCGGAGCAGTGCGTCAGGGAGGTCCTCCCCGACACTGCTACAGCCGGAGCAGCAGGCGAAAGGGTGTGGCGCGGCCACACGCGGTGTGAGAGGGCGGAAGCAGGTTCTGGTTCTGGGTTTTCCCCAAAATTAGACATCTGGAGCGACGTCCAGACGACGTAGCCGACATCTGGAGGAGGTTCCAGATGACTGAGAAGTAGACTTCGCGAAGGTACATCTTCTTTGCAGATACGGCCATGCAGGCCGCTCCACCGAGGCACTGTGGCATGCCTTTTTGAGGAGATTTAGTGGCTTGCGTGAAGGGTTCACTTCGGGAAGGCGCGAGACATGCCCTCCCACGTATTTCGGACATCTGGGTGACATACCAGACGACGGGAAGCGCTTCCAGAAGTCCGGAGAGATGGTCGGACGTCTGGAACTGGGTCCAGATAGTCCAGAGAAGTTCCTGGACGTCTGGGGAGTAGTGCAGGACTTGAGGTATGGCACTGGACACTTTTAAGACATCTGGAAGTTGTTCCAGACATCTGATTTGAGTCAGAAACACTATTTTTGACCCATTTAGGGTCTGTTTGAGGTTCGATTTCCGCAATTAAGATACCGATATTTCCCATATGAATTCCTCTACTTCTTAGAAGACTTTCTATACTGTTCTAAGTATTCTCTTGTATTTGATCCTTGTGATAGGACTGGTTTCCGTTGTGGGTTCGGGGTTTGCTGAGGCACGTGAGCCTACCGTTCAAGTCCCCACTACTCGTGGGTTTACTTGTAAAGTGGATTCCCCTTAATTTAATTAAAATCTGAATGCATGTGTGGAATGAATGATTAAAACCTAGGATATGGTATGAATCTTAGGACTAGAAATACTTGAATGCCTACATTGAATGAATGGATTGCAGTCTTGAATGAGTAGATAGAATGATAACAATTGCCTGTAAATGAATAACAGTGTCCTACAAAATATGTAGTACTTGTGCTAGTTAACTGTTGAATGTAACTTTCCTGCCGCACACGTGAAATGACATAATATGAGCTGCATGTATATAACCTGAGAATGGAAAGGTGAATGTCGGAAACACCAGCTACCTATGTATAACCTGAGAATGGAAATAGAAATGATGAAACCTGGTATGAAATGGCCTGAGAATATGAGCATGAACCCTCCGGGGAATTAGTAGTTGAGCTACTGGAAATATATGGAATGGATATGGAAATGTGACGGAAAATGTGCTACCTATCGAGTGCGTAGTACCAAGGGGAGTGTATGTTACCTCTTAGTATAGAGGGGTGCTTGCCACCATCGGGTTGAGACCCGGGGTGGGTTTGACCACTTTGCACAGACTCTGTGACCCTCATGTACACTATACCAGGGAGAGCTACTAGTGTAGGGAGAGAGCTAGCCACCCAACAGGGCCCGGGGTTCAGCTAACCGCCCTACACCGACTTGTTAGGCCCACTGGGCAAACCAGGGTAGTCGCCGAGGGTGCGCGGACTATGGAGGGGTGAGACTCTTGTTTGGTTCTTAGGGGCTAGACCCTTGTTACTGAGAGGGCTATGCCCTATACTGGTTCCGTGTTGTGCTTTGGGCGCACTTGCTAACGGAAACGACTGACCGCGTCCCAGTGCGAGGTAGCTACCCGTCCGCTTATCGCGCATGCCGTAGTCACCCTTACGTCTGTTAGTGACCTTGGGGTTGTTGACTGTGTGTAGGACCACCACGGGGGACTCTCCCAGCCAGGAGAGCACCACGTGCGACTTCTACTCTTCGGAAAAGACTGAAATCAAGATCATTCCCATGAGGAACATTCGAGATCAAGAAAGAGACCTGATAAATAAACTAAGTGGTGAAAGAAAGAATAATTAGTTAAAGAAAGAAAGAAATTGAAAACCAATAGCTACCTGTCCACCTTTACTGCTTTAGTTAGTTGGTTGCCACTCTACTCAGCGTTCGCTGACGTTTTGTACTCATAACCCCTTTTTAGGTCTAGGTGTTGAGCAGCCAGAGCCTATGGCTGCAGAGGGTGCTGGGCCCAGTAGAGCCCAGTAGCTTCTTGTTGTACTCCTTTTCAGTTGTAGTGAGTAGTTCTTGCACCTCTGTACTCTGACATTTTGTACTTTATATTCCTGTGCCCGTTTACTTTTATTTTTGTTATGGTGGTGTGTACTGTAGTAGTTTTACTTCTTTACTGCCGTACTTTTGTTACTGTTAGTTGCTTAGCATAGTGAATGTGGTTTACTTTCCTACTTTTTGGTTACTTTCTCATTGAACAACTGGGTCTTGGGATCAGTCAAGTCGGTTCGGTCTCGTGTCCTGTAGGGATTCGGGTAGTAACACGGCCAATGAGAGTTCCACGAATGGTGATGAGAGGGTGGAAAATACTTTTTATTTTCCCTAATGGAGCATCCCAAAGGCTTGGGCACAAGCTCAAAGTGTGTTTTGAACTTTAGAGTAGGTGAGGAGAGCATGGGATGATGGTGGATGGAGAGGTATGGGTCCTTTTATAGTGGAGGATGAAGGGCTTAGTCGTAATGGGTAATTAGTGACATCTATAAACATCGCTAAAGATCTACCCATCTATCGCTGAAGATCGGTGCCAACTCACGCTAGCTCGCAGCTGTGCTCGCGCACCTATCACGCGGCCGTGTCGCGCACACGCATGTGCTGGCGTTTGCGCTACGTGTGCGTTGCGATACGGGTGTGCGAGCTAGTGCGGGCTCGCCTGCGCGCATGCACTGGCTGGTGTGCTTGTGCTGCATGCGTCCAATTGAGCAATTAGGGCGCTAGCAGGTTTCGAACCCACACCCCTCCTTTGGGAGTACGCACCTCAAACAATGCGCCAAGCTAGTGCATGTGTCGAGAAGACCTCCTATGGGTGTGTGGTGGAGAAGGCTTCTCAGTCGTTGGATGGATGATGAGGATGAAGAGGAAGTGTTGGGTAGATTGCTGGCTGGTGTTGGGTGGCCTAGATGGTGCCATGTGGTGCCATTTGGGCAGTCCATCCTTTTTCATTTGGAGAGGATGCCACAGTGCTCGGATCGAGATGATTTCTACATTGTCGGATTGCGATCGTCGCTCTAGATCCATCTGTATGGTCAAATTTTTCATCCAAAGCCTATAAAGATGTTTCATTGCCCCCTGGCCATTGATCTTCTTTGAACTGCATATAGTGCTATGGGATTCCAATCTAGATGATTTCGGAGGTGTTGGACTCCGATCATCATCCTGATCAGATCCATATGATCAAATCGTAAATCCAAGCCCTAAATTAAATCTCCTTCTTTCCCTGGCCATAAAAGGATGCAATTAATCTAACATATACACAAACTACTCTAAATGCAGAATGATGCATGCTATGCAATATTTATAACATGGAATGCATATCTAAGCCTAGGAACATACAAAATAGGCATTTTAACCTAAAGGGTTGTGTCTACATCACCTGTAGCTCCTCTTCTTCTTCTGCATCCTCCAATCTAGGTTGTTGGATTCTCATCTAATGGCTACAAGCACACCACATCATCTCAACTAGCTTAGCACCTCAAGCTCAAGCTCACCTTCGACTGTTGGATTACCATCCAACTATCCGGATTCATCCTCAGTGAGTTCAGCACAATAGTCCCCTAGTTTGTCTCTCAAACACGAGACGCGAGTTTGAATCTTCACTTGCACCAACCATTAGAGTGGGGCAATTTTGATCAAGGTCATGTAATGTCCATCCAATGGCGCTGATGAGACCATGCTAGTGGCAGCGCACCCCTTCTTATTCATAGCACGCGTGAGGAGTGAAACAACGGTCGCGCGATCCCATCACGTGGCATAAACGGAGCCACATGATGCCACAGATGCACTCGGGCACGATACATGCACATGGAGAAGATCTGAAGGCACAATCCACGTGCCATCTCAATCGTTCCTTCAAGATCCAATAGCTATGCGCACCTCTTGCCTCGCCAGCATGCATGTGGGATGTGCGCTACGCTGCGCGCAGCTATGCATGGCCAAGGCGCCTGTGGCTGTGTCTGACGCGAGGCTTTAATGGCTACGCGTGTCAAATGATTCGCCACACCGTGTGGGATGTGCGCTGCGTTGCGCGTAGCTATGCATGGCCAAGGCGCCTGTGGCTGTGTCTGACGCGAGGCTTTAATGGCTACGCGTGTCAAATGATTCGCCACACCTCTTCGTCACCCTATAAATAGCCCTACTGACGGGTTCGAATCGCTTTAGTTAAAACACATCATTGTAGCACGATAAAAACGTCAAGTTTAAAATTTATATCGAACTATTAATAATTTGGTAAGTCCGAGACATTTCATTGGAAGGCTTTTAAATAATTCCTAATTAGGTTGATAAGCTTGGTTATGCAATTTAAAGAAAAAATTGAAAGTTAACTTGTGTTATCCTAACTAATCACTACAAGATAACAAAGATACTTAAAAAACTTAATGACTAATTAAAACGAAGAGCTGAAAATTTAAAAGCATACAAACATATTTTTTATTTGATTTTTAAAATAACATTAATTTTAACTACTAACAACTTGAACTACATTTTACATGATATAAACCTCAAACTTAGATTTCTATGTGACAAAACATTATTAAACATACATATGATTTTGTAGCAACCTAGAAAACACACATGCTAGATTTAAACGTAAAGAAATTTAACTCATAAATTTCCTTAAAAATTAAAAATATAACTTATGCAATTGATACCTTAAAATAATGTGACAGCTGATTATGCGACTCAACAATACATAACAACAACGTATAAAATCTAAACTAATACAACTTTAAACGTCACAACATGACTTGCAAACACATATAAAAATGTTCATGAAAACTAACCACTATCTCTTAACAGTAATTGAAAACATTTTATTATAGAACACATAAAAGAGAGAGGAGGTGCTCATGAAGAGGTAGAAGTTGGGGAAGAGCCTTGCGGAGGAGGTGGCAATCGTTGACGGTTGTTGCTGACGTTGAGGAGGTGTGTGGCTATTGATGGCAGCATGATGGTGTGGAGAGGAGAGGAGGAAAAAGGGGAAGGTGGCAGCAGCTGTTGGTGGACGTTAGGAAGCTATTGGGTGGTTGGGGGTGGAAGGAGAAGGAAGAAGGAGTTGGGGAAGGAAGAGGACTGAGGGGGATTGCAAAGGAGAGGATGAGGGTTTGAGAAGATGGCTATTGCTCATGGTGAAATCGGTGGATTGCTGAAGGTGGTTGGTGGCTGCCGTGTGGGATAGGAGGTGGGATAGAGGAGCAACAGGGGAAGAGAAAGAATAGGTAGAGGGAGAAGTGGATGTGGAGAGTTTGAGGGAGAAGGTTGGTGGGTGGCTACCGGTGGTGGTCATGATGGTAGAGAGTGTCAACATCGAGGAAAACGGAGAAAGTGGGAACGGCTGCGGTGGCTGATGCTGGTGTGATGTGGAGAAGGAGGGCGGCGGTGGATGGCAGAGCGGCGCGGCTTGGCGTGGGTGTCAGCGAGGAAGGAGAAGAGGGGAGGGGATCATCGCTGGCGGTTTTGAAGGTGGTGATGAAGTCGGTGGTGATGGGTTACGGAGGTGGAGGAGCGGTTGACACAGAGGGGAAGGATAAGGAGAGGGATTTTAGGGAAGGAAGAGGAGAGAAAGAGAGAGAAGGGGAGGTCGGCAGGTGTTGGCCGTTGAGAGGAATGTGGCCGACATGGTGTTGGGTTGATGTTGCTGTAGCTGGCGGTGATGAGGAGGAAGGTGGGCAGCAGTGCTGGAAGTGGGTGCATGGAGAGGATAGGAGGGAAGGAAAAAGAAGGGAAGGAGGAGATTAAGAGAAAGCGGGAGAGATTAGCTAAGAGGGATTGGGAGAGAGATGGAGATGGCACAGCCTAGTGGAGTGGAGCTACTGTTGCGGTGAGGAGAGGCTGAGAGCGAGAGGAGAGGAAGGATACGAGGGATCAGGGAAGGACCGAAGAGGTGAGGGAGATGGGTTGGTTGCGCCTTTGGTTCTCCGTGGGGAATGGAGGTGGAGGAGCGTGGTTACGAGGAGAGTGGGGTAGAAGTTACGGAGTACGTGAAGGGGAGGGAAGTTGAGGAAATGTGGGTATGTTTACGTGGGATTTATATATATATAAGAAATGGATAAAAGGGTTAATTTAAATAATAATGGATTTAGAATAGGGTTAAAATAGGAATAGGTTAACCCAAATAAAAATGTAGCTAGCTTAATTAATTAAGATCGAGTCAATTTAAAGGATTCAATTAGACCTTAACTAATTCCTTTATCCAAAATCAAATTATAATTAAAATAGGTAGGAATAAAAAATAGGCCCCTCCTCACCACTCCATTATAATAATAGGATTCTTTTAAACTTACATTACCTGCATACATATAATAAATATGTAAAAATATCTAAACATACGTAATTTAATGCTACTTAGATTCATTGTATGCGAAATGTTAATTAAGCTATTAACCCTATTATTACGTTAAGTACTTCTATTAAGCTCTAAAACTACATTAAAATTAACTAATTATACCATGCGAATGTAGTTTCATCATACTCCACAACTTACATTTTGCTAGTCCCTCACAAAAGCTCAGAAATAAAACAAAGAAAAATAACGAAAATGTGAAGTCAGGACCCACCTTAACCAATCATCACCATTAACTTAAGTTGTACAACAATAGGCTTAAATAATGGCTCAATAGCTCCTCAATGAAAAATCAAGATAAAGGACTCTCATTATTCCTGGCTTTAAGTGTCACAAGTGAATTTCTAAAGAACTTATAGTCAAACAAAGTTTAGAAAAGAGTTGGAAATAAATCAAGTATTCGTGCATGTGGACTGAATAAGTTTACAAGCCAAAATGGAAGAAATCAAGTCTCCAGAGTTTGAATTTATTAGTCCGATTAATCTCTACAATCACCTTGGATTCTTGTCTAGTACACCCTGGGTTACTACTCATTAACTCCTAGCATATCTTAGGTTCACCAAGCTTTTTATGTAACCCATGCAGCAAGCTTTACATTTGCAACTCTCAGACCAGTTGGACTTAGGATACTGAGTGATAAAGCACTCCAAAGGTCTTGTTGGCTCGAATCACAAAGGCTTACGAATCCCAAGACATGTATTAAGTTTATTAAATGGTGTTGAGTATTGGACTAAGATTAGAATTAGGTTCTTTTTCTTTTTCTTTTTATAAGATATATACAATGCCTCCCATTAAAAATGGCATAAAGGAGAGGACTTTATGAAAATTTTCTGCTGTTTTTGTTTTTTTTCTTTTTCTTTTTCTTTTTCTTCTTTTTTCTCTATATATATTTTTCTAAAGAACCTAATTCTTCTCCTAAATCATATTCAACAAGTTAAGTGCATTTATTCCATTTCTCCAAGAGGCTAATAAGAGCTTCCTAAAAGTGGTTCAAAAGTCCTCCTAAGTGAAGTAGAGAATAGTAATTAAGATTTGCGACTCTGAAAAACCAAACTCCTAAGAACATTATGCGTGACAACTGATTAGTGTGAATAGTGAATATAAGGGAATACTTAAATTTCAAATTCTTCTAAGCAGATAGTTGAAAATAAAGCCTATTTACTCTTCACTCTTCAACTCATTACTAGGAAATAACAAGACTAAAATACCTGAAATATGTCAAAATCCTAAATTTTAATTGATCACCTAGGTAATTAAGTCTAAGACCTAAAGAGCTACTGAGTTAAACCTAACTATACTTCCTAAGGTATCAACTCCTGATTAAATGACCATTTTTATCATCCTTCGAAAACAAAAACAAAAAAAAAAACAAAAACAAATGGAAAAACACAACTTAATGCATGCAAACTTTACAAACTTTTCTTTTAATGCAAAATACAAGATAAAGTATGCAAGTTTTGATGATTTTTTTTTTGAAAATTCAGTTAAAACTTAAAAATTGCGACTTACACAACACATTGAAAAACAAAAATAAGTCGAATAATAACGGGAAAGAAAATAGGTTTTCCCCACCCCCCGACTTAAATGACATTGTCCACAATGACATAAAAATAAAAGATAGGGAGTAGTATAGATAGATATGACCTGATGTAGTGAAGCACTTGTGATGGTGAGCCATCCAGCTTGCCTAACCTTCAAAACTAAAAATAGATTAAAAACAAAAACATGTATTTATTTATAAAATCTAAAGGATGGTTAAATAACCTTGTTTATATACAAAATTGAACCTAAGAAATGCAGGGCTTTCGATTATTTGTAGTCCAAGAAAAAGAAAGCCTCTAAGAAAACTCGGCCCATGGATTCACCATGATTGAGTCTTTTCATGTCGATCCTCAAGACATAACAAAATCACGAGAACTCTTGCAAAGCTACTCTTCTCTCGTGATGAAATCTTGGTATAGTGACATATATTAGCACCCCAATATAACCCTATTAGGTCTCGCAAAGCTACACAACTTAGAGCTAACTCAGGTAATGCTAACTCCAGTCTATTTACGAGTAATAGCTAACATCTTAAAGAATAGGGCTTCGTTGGGCCACACTCTATCCTTAAGAAGTAACTAATCCCCGTATCAGGCTCAAAGTCACTATCCTACTAAAGTACAAATAGGTTAACTCAAAAGAAAGCAGGCCAACTAAATAACCCGAATGTGGAGCATCGTAGTGCTACACCTTCCACATCTATCCAAAATGTTAACAAGCCCTACGGTCCTGATAACACCCGAAACTTCTACTAAACTCAGAGTGGTGTCTCGCAGTGCTACTCTTCCCACATGAATCCAAGGTCGCTAGTGTCTCGTAATGCTATCCTTCAATCCCTGCCAAGCTAGTCTCAGATCTTGAGAATTAACCTAACTACCTAAAAGGAACAACTTTTTTTTTAATGATTTTGCAAATTTTTATTATGTACAAACTTTTTGATGATTTTTTAAAATTTTTGTTTTTGCATATTTTTATTATACACAATTTTTCATTTTTCATTTATTATTATTATTATTTAAATTATTTATTTGCAGTGTTGGGTTGCCTCCAAACCAGCGCTAAGTTTTACGCCTTCAGCCAGACGGTATGAAGGTGATGCCATATCTATCAAAGTACTGGTTCACTAATTCCACTATCACTCTCTTAAATGGACGAGCAGGAGGATAAGGGAAATTGGCACTCAGTCCATACTTAAGGAAGTGTAGGCAATCAGCGTACTAGTCCTAATGGGATTTCTTACACCAACAACATGTGCCATCATTGGCGTAGTTGTACATGCCACACTTGATAGACAATCCCATACACTGTGCCCTACATCGTTCAGCCATCTTACTTCTCCCACAGAAGGGAGATTCCAGAAGTGCATGAATCTCTTCATGGCACACTTCCCTCGCTTTTAGCAAGATCAATAATCATACATCTGCAGGGAGATCCATGTTGTGGTGAAGTGAACAGGCGAAGGTGAGGAAGATGGGGTCACGGAAAGTCATGGTGTAAGTTGCTAGTGTGCTTAGGTGCTCTAGTGCTCTAGAAAGCAAGAAGAGAGTTGAGAAGGTAATAGACTTCCTCCAATGTGCACTAAGTTTTACACCTTCAGCCAGGCAAAAAGAAACAAGGTCAACTAGGGATAGGATTTAGAAGAGAAAGCTTATCAACACCTTTGATAAACTCCTGATACTCAAGATAAGGTTTAAGCCTTTGCCCATTAACCATGAAAGTGTGCCCAGTATTGGTATCTGCTATTTCTACATCTCCACTTGGTAAGGTGCTCACAACAATATAAGGTCCTATCTATTTAGAGCGAAGCTTTCCTAGAAAGAACTGAAGTTTGGCGTCATAAAGCCAAACATGTTGGTTTGGTTCAAAAGACTTCCAAAAAATATGACAATCTTGGAAAGCTTTCATTCGTTCATTATAAATCTGAGAATTCTCATATGCATCATTTCTTAATTCCTCCAATTCACTCATTTGTAATTTTCTGTGATCCCCAGCTTGTTCAAGATTCATAGTACATTTCTTTATTGCCCAAAAAGTTCTATGCTCAAGTTCTACTGGCAAATGACATGCCTTTCCGTACACCAACCGATAAGGGGACATTCCAATAAGGGTCTTGTAAGCTGTACAGTAAGCCCATAATGCATTATCTAATTTTTCAGCCCAATCTTTTCTATTAGCTCTTACTGTCTTTTCAAGGATTGCCTTAATCTCCCTATTAAATGTTTTAGCTTAACCATTTGTCTGAGGATGATATGGAGTTGCAATTCTATGATTGATTCCATACTTCTTAAGAAGAGTTCTAAATCGAAAATTATTAAAATGGGAACCTCCATCACTGATGATTACTCGCGGCATCCCAAATCTTGCAAAAATATTCTTCCGAACAAAGCAAGTGACTAAACTGTGGTCATTATTCTTTGTTGGGATTACCTCTATCCATTTGGATACATAATCTATAGCTACTAAAATATAAAGATATCCAAATGAAGGGGTAAACGTCACATAAAATTGATGCCCCAAACATCAAAGACCTCAACAATTAAAATCGGATTCAAAGGCATCATATCTCTTTAGTCATATTTTCTAAAGCTTGGCATCTTGTACAAGACTTAGTAAACAAATGTGAATCCTTGAACAAAGTGGGCCAATAAAAATCGCTTTGGAGGACTTTAGCAGTTGTTTTCTTTCTAGAAAAATGACCTCCACATGCACTACTATGACAAAAGGACAATATGCTGTGGAACTCACTTTCTGGAATGCACCTTCTTATTATCTGATCATTACAGAGCCTAAAGAGTTCTGGATCTTCCCAAAAATATTACTTAATCTTAGAGAAAAATTTATCTCACTTATGTTTTGTCCAATCGGAAGGGGTCTGACCTATTGCTAAGTAATTAACTATATCTGCAAACCAAGGAGACTTAATTCCCTTTATAACCAACAAATGTTCATCAAGGAATAAATCACAAATTGGTGGAGAATGATTGTTACTTATTAAGATCCGAGATAGATGATCAGCCATTACATTTTCTGATCTAGCTTTATCCTTTATTTCTAAATCAAATTCTTACAATAAAAGTATCCATCGAATTAATCTTGGTTTAGCATTCTTTTTGGATAGATGTCTAAGGGCTAAATGATCACTATAAATTACCACATGGGAACCTAATAAGTATGATTGAAACTTTTCAAGGGCAAAAACAACTGCAAGTAATTCCTTTTCAGTTGTAGTGTAATTCTTTTGAGCTTCATCTAAAGTTCTGCTTGCATAAAAGATTACAATAGCTTTTCTATCAATTCTCTGTCCTAAAACTACCCCTACTGCAAAATCTGAACCATCACACATAATCTCAAACGGAAGTGTCTAATCCGGAGGTTGTAAGATAGGCACTCTAGTCAAAGACCCTTAAAGAGTGTTAAAGGCCGTTAAACAAGAATCATCAAATTCAAATCTAACTTCTTTAGCCAAAAGAACACTCAAAAGTCTAGCTATCTTAGAGAAGTCTTTAATAAAATGGCTATAAAATCCTATGTGTCCTAGGAAAGATCGAACATCTCGAACTGAAGTAGGAGGTGGAAGGTTACTGATCAGATCAACCTTAGCTTTGTCTACTTCCATTCCTTTCTTTAAGACAATATGGCCTAAAACAATTCCTTCTTGAACCATAAAGTGGCTCTTTTACCAACTTAAGACTAAGTTAACCTTAATACATTTCTGAAGAATTTTCTCAAGATTAAGGAGACAAGAATTAAATGAATCTCCAAATATAGAGAAGTTATCCATAAAAATCTCTAAACAATCACCAACCATGTCCAAGAAGATAGCCATAATGCACCTTTGAAATGTGGCTGGTGCATTACACAATCCGAATGGCATTCTTTGGAATGCAAAAGTTCGGAAGGGACATGTGAAGGTTGTTTTTTCTTGATCTTCAGGGTGAATTGTCACTTGATGATATCCACAATATCCGTCAAGAAAACAAAAGAATTCCCTTCCCACTAACCTTTCTAGAATTTGATTTATAAAGGGTAAAGGGAAATGATCTTTCTTAGTGGCATTATTAAGCTTCCTATAATCTATACAAACTCTCTAGGAGGAATCTATTCTGGTGGGTACTTTTTCACCCTTGTCATTGGTTATAACGGTTAAGCCGGCTTTCTTAGGTACAACTTGTGTTGGACTAACCCAAGGACTATCAGAAATCGGATATATGATACCAGCATTTAACCACTTAATTATTTCTTTCTTTACAACTTCTCTCATATTAGGATTTAGTTTCCATTGAAATTCTCTACAAGGTTTAACAGTTTCATCAGTGAAAATTCTATGGGTACACTAGGATGGACTTATCCCTCTTAGATCAGCTAAGCTTCAACCAAATGCCATTTTATGTCTTCCTAGGACCTCAACCAATTGACCTTCTTGGGTGGTTGTGAGTTTTGAACTAATGATAATTGGTAATGTCTGGTTTGATCCTAGAAAGACATACTTTAAAGTGTCAGGTAAAGGTTTAAACTCTAATTCAAGAGGGGATTCAATTAAGGGTTTTAAGGGCTCCTTAGAAAGTTCAGGTAATGTCTCTGTCTTAATAGTCCAAGGAGGTCCTAAAGAAAAAGAAGAATTCAAAAGATTATTCACCTTTTGGAGATCAGTGCTCCCCTTAACATCTAAAGATTTCTTAAGAGTTAAACAAGTAATTAAAGTATCTTCTTCAAGGTGATAAGGTGTGGTGTGATCAGTGGCTTCTTCTAGTAAGCCTACTTCTATTAAATTACAACCATCATCAAAATTCAAGCTTTTTGATGCCTTGAAAATATCTAATTGCATCTTCTTATCACCAAAGGCTATCTCCATTATCCCTGATTCACAATCTGTGTTAGCTTTAGCAGTAGCTAAAAATAGTCTTCCTAAAATAATAGGTTCATTCTCAATAATCTCATGGATTTTCATATCCAAAACTAAGAAATCAACTGGAAAATAGAAATCTTTAACCTTGACAATTACATCCTCAAGAACTCCTTTGGGTTTCTTAATTGATCTATCAGCTAGTTGAAGAGAAATGGAAGTGGGTTGGAGTTCCCCAACTCCAAATTTTTCAAAAATTGGAGTAGGCAAAAGATTGATTGAAGCTCCTAAGTCTAATAAAGCTCAGTTAAAAGTAAGATTACCAATAATACAAGTAATCCAAGGATTACTTGGGTCTTTCTTTTTAATGGGCAAGTTTTGTTGAAAACTGAACTTATTTTCTCAAATAAGACTATCTTTTCGAGAGTCTTAACTTTAGCTTTACGTTTTTGTGTGCACAATTCCTTTAAAAATTTTTCATATAAAGGTATATGTTGAATAGCATCAATTAAAGGAATGCTTATTTGAACTTGCTTGAAGAGTTCGAGTAATTCTTCATTATTAGCTAAAGTTTTCTTTCTTGAAGTCTTATCTTTTAGAGCATCAAGAAAGGGAATGTGGGATGGTGTGAGATCAGGATTAGTTTTGAGTTTAGATTCTTTAGAAGTTTCTTTTACATTTTCTTCATCCTCAAAATCACTCTCAACCACTAAGGGTGATTGTTCAACAGTTTCTTTGTTAGTTGAAGTTTGGGGATGAGCTACCTCCTTAGTAATCCTACCACTCGTAAGTGTAATAGCATTTGCATTAGCTTGAGGATTACTATCTCTATTTGAGGTTGTTGTTATCTAGGAATGTTTGGAATAGGGTTAAGTGGAGGGATTTGGGGTTGGTTCCTATTGAATCTAGGTGGAGGGTTCGGGTTAGGTAAATTCCTGGGGTTAGGCTCTGGTTGAACAGGTAAAACTCCAAGGGGTCAATTATCTTTTCTTGATTTCTCTCATCCCTAATTTCAATCATCAATTGTTGTTGAGTGTTGACAAGTTGTAACATTAACTGTTGCATATCTCCTATTTTCTTGTCAGACTTTCTAAATGATCGGGAATCTTGGGTAACTCTATTTTGGTAGTTGTAATTTGGAAATGGAACTAGGTTGAGTTTAGGTTGGGACATTTGGTTAGGTTCATAACCTTGGTTCCTCCAAGAAAAATTAGGGTGATTCTGCCAACCTGGGTTATAGGTGTTGGAATATGGGTTATTTTCTTGCCTAAAGTTACCCTGAAGAGCTTGAGCATCTTCTAATTGAGTGTTAGAAGATGAAGGAGAATCTAAGGTTGAAGTTTGGACATTAAAATTATACATGGGCATTGGTTCTTGGTAAAGAGGGGCAAAAGAGGGTTGAACATCACAAGTGTGGGATCTAAGGTTAGATCTTTGACTCTTAAGTTCTTTTACTAAAATATCAACCTTGTCTAACCTTTTGTTGATCATCTTCCATTCTCTAATGTTTCATATCTCATGAATTCATCTTTTAGAATTTGTCCTATCAAAAGCATCCATTGAAGCATGATTAAGGGAGTTCTCACTCATGTTTTCAAACAACTCATAAGCTTCATTTTCTCCCTTGCTTAGGAAATTCCAACCACAAGTAGCATCGCATTATATCTAAGTTGTTCATTAAGGCCATGGTAGAATATTTGAACTATCTGCCAACAAGGAATTCCATGATGTGGGCACTTCTTAAGAAGCTCCTTAAGTCTCTCCCAAGCTTCATGGAGATGTTCACTAGGTTGCTGAGTGAAACTAGTAATGGCTCTCCTCATAGCATTGGTTTTACCTATAGGAAAGTACTTGTTAAGGAATTCATATAGAAGTTCCGCCCAAGTGTTTATCAATTTTCCTATACTTTGATACCAGAATTTAGCCTTATCTTTTAATCAGAATGGAAACAATCTCATCATTAGGGCATCCTCACTTAGATTCTATTTCTCATAGTTTTGCTAATAGTCTCTAATTCATCTAAGTGTAGAAAAGGGTTCTCATTGCTATGCCCATAAAAATGAGGTATGGTGGAGGGTTTTATTTCAAAATCATCATAAACTTCTGGAATACAAACAAAAGGCTTAGGGATTTGACCTGAGGGATCATAAAATTCCCTTAAGGGTCTTTGTTGATTAACAGGTTGAAACCTATACTATAATTCTTGTTCTTGCTGCATTTCCAAAAATTGTTGCTGCAGTTGCTACAACAATTGGTTTGGATTTCTTGGTTATTCATTTGTTTATTACTAATCCTACGTGGTTCTTTAATTAAAGGTTCTACTAAATTAGGAAATAAACATCTACGACCAAGCATACAAAAGAGAAACGCAATACAAACAAGCGATGAATTAAGAAGGTAAGTTGATTAATGTAGATTAATTAAGGTGATAAAAAAAAGGAATAAATTTCATTATTTTCCTTATTGACCTACAATTTGCTTAAAAAAAGTAACCAAAAAGAGAGGCTCTAGTGCCCTATATGTGTTCCTATGCCATTCACACACAAGTGTGCAAACCACAAAAATAAAAATAAACACAAGGCAAACAAGTTCTTTAAACAAAAGATGAGGTGATTTTTAGGGTTTTAATCTTTATTTAGTTTTTATTTTATTTTTGAATTTTCACTTTTTATTGATTTTTAATCAAAGTTACAACTTAATTCCTTTATTAAATTCTATGCATGCGAAAAATAAAAATGCATGAACAGGCATTTGAGCGGGTTCAAAAAATGTACCTGCCCTAGCATTGTACAAATTTTATGTAGATCGTAGAGAATTAAAAACTAAAGGCAGCTATGCAGTCCCTAGAGTGATTGTCCTAAATAGGCAACTTCTAGGGTTAAAATGCAATTTTTATGTGTAAGTTTTCTTTTCTTTTTTTTAAGCACAAACAAAATAAAATCTGGGTAATCTTTTAATTAACCTAATTAATTACTAAACCACTACTAACTAAGAGAAAGGGAGAAAAATAAGAAAGGCCATGTACAAAACCAAAATAATCTCTTGCTCACACTAAGCCTAGTACATCAATTCTAAAATAAAAATAAAATCCTAAAGCTATTCCTAAAATCTAAAATGCTCCAGCCAGGTCTTAGATTCCTTCAACTTAGGGTCACCAAGAAGACGAGCGCGGCGAATCCACCGAGTACACCAAGTACCTCATACTAAAGAAGATAAACTAAGTTAGCGACAAATCAAACTAAAACAAAATGCAAGGAAATAACAAAAACACTAGCAAGGATAATAAACATTTTTTATAATTTTTAATTTTAAAATAAAACTAACAACCTAATTACGTTTTAATGCCTCCGTGGCAATGGTGCCATAAACGTGACAAGCTCAAATCGCTTTAGTTAAAACACATCGTTGTAGTGTGATAAGGATGTCAAGTTTAAATTTTTTTCAAACTATTAATAATTTGGTAAGTCCAAATCATTTCGTTGGGAGGGTTCTAAATAATTCCTAATTAGGTTGATAAGCTTGATTATGCAATTTAAAGACAAAAATGAAAGCTAACTTGTGTTATCCTAACTAATCACTACAAGATAACAAAGATATTTAATAAATTTAATGACTAATTAAAACGAAGAGTTGATAATTTAAAAGCATACAAACATATTTTTTATTTGGTTTTTAAAATAACATTAATTTTAACTACTAACAACGTGAACTACATTTTACATGATATAAAACTCAAACTTAGATTTTTATGTGACAAAACATTATTAAGCATACATATGATTTTGTAGCAACCTAGAAAACACACATGAAAGATTTAAATGTAAAGAAATTTAACTCATAAATTTCCTTGAAAATTAAAAATGTAACTTATGCAATTGATACCATAAAATAATGTGGTAGTAGGTTATGCGACTCAACAACACATAACAACAATGTATAAAATCTAAACTAATACAACTTTAAACATCACAACATGGCTTGCAAACACATATAAAAATGTTAATGAAAACTAACCACTATCTCTTAATAGTAATTAAAAACATTTTAATCTAAAACATAGAAAAGAGAGAGGAGGTGCTCATGAAGAGGCAGAGGTTGGGGAAGAGCCTTGCAGAGGAGACGATGGCAATTGCTAATAGTTGTTGTTAACATTGAGGAGATGTGTGGCTGTTGATGGTAGCATGATGGCGTGGAGATGAGAGGAGGAAAAAGGGGAAGGTGGCAACACCTGTTGGTGGTTGTTAGGAAGCTATTGGGTGGTTGGTGGTGGAAGGAGAAGGAAGAAGTTGGGGAAGGAAGAGAGACTGAGGAGGACTGCAAAGGAGAGGATGAGGGGTTGAGAAGAGGGCTACTGCTTGTAGTGAAATCGATGGACTACTGAAGGTGGTTGGTGGCTGCCATATGGGATAGGAGGTAGGATAGAGGAGAAACAAGGGAAGAGAAAGAATAGGTAGAGGGAGGAGAGGATGTGGAGAGTTTGAGGGAGAAGGTTGGTGGGTGGGTGCTGGTGGTGGTCGTGATGGTGGACGACGTCGACGATGAGGAAAACGGGGAAAGTGGGAATGGCTACGGTGGCTGATGGTGGTGTGATGTGGAGAAGGAGGGCAGCAGTGGCTGGTGGAGTGGCATGGCTTGGCGTGGGTATCGGTGAGGAAGGAGAAGAGGAGAGGGGATGGTGCTGGTGGTTTTGAAGGTGGTGATGAAGCCGGTGGTGATGGGTTACGGAGGTGGAGGAGTAGTTGACGCAGAGGGGAAGGATAAGGAGATGGATTTGAGGGAAGGAAGAGTAGAGAAAAAGAGAGAAGGGGAGGTCGGCAGGTGCTAATCGTTAGGAGGAATGTGATCGACATGGTGTTTGGTTGATGTTGCTGCGGCTGGCGGTGATGAGGAGGAAGGTGGGTGGCAGTGCTAGAAGTGGGTCCATGGAGAGGATAGAAGGGAAGGAGGAAGGAGGAGATTAAGAGGGAGGGAGAGATCAACTAAGAGGGATTGGGTGGAAGATGGAGATGGCACAGCTTAGCGGAGTGGAGCTACTATTGTAGTGAGGAGAGGCTGAGAGTGAGAGGAGAGGAAGGATACGAGGGATCAGGGAAGGAGTAGAGAGGAGAGGAGAGGAGTGGTGAGGGAGATGGGTTTGTTGCACCTTCAATTCTCCTTAGGGAATGGAGGTGGAGGAGTGTGGTTACAAGGAGAGTGGGGAGAAGTGTTAATACGCGCTGAATCAAGGTTTTAAAAAATGCGTTCATTGTAGTAATAATTCCTCAAAAATAGCTCGAACAACAGATAAAATTTATAACTCGAATGTCATAAATGAAGTTCGAGGTTGTTCGTTGAGAGAAAATATGGAATTCAATCGCTAATCTCAACAAATAATAGAAATGAGCACAATTAATTACTCAAAAACTAATATGCAATGTATAGCATGAGTATATGGAGAGTCAAAAGAAATCTAGACAAAATAATGGTGATTTGGATCATAAATAATTAGTCTAATGATGAGTCCATTTTAATGGACTAGTATTACGCCTAAGTAACTTTAATCTTACCTTTTAGGTTTGTTAATAACTACATTAAGTTATAGAATGTTTGCATGCATCATGATTTAAGTTTACATCTATTTTATAACATTCTATAACTTAATATGTAATGATTTTTTGTTTTTATGTGCAGGAATGATATTTAGAAAGAACAAGGAGGGGGGAATAAATTTCCCCAACAAACAACTGGCGGCATATTTTTTCCCCCATCCTTCGGCCACCCTCAACAGCCGCTGGCCAAAAATAGCAAAGGGATTTGAAAATCCCTTAACTCACGCACGCAGGGGGAGGAGATAAAGTGGTTGGGAAAAGTTGGATAGCGGGCATCTTCTTCCTCTCTCTTGCAGGGATCCACCTCCACCACCTTGGAGGGGGTTGACCCAGTGAACCAAGCGTGCACTAAAGTCACCCTTCCAGCCTGCAGTCGCCCCACCCGCGCCCGCACCAGCGCCATCACACCCCGCAGGCACAGTCCTCTCACTGTAGGCGTACCCGCACAGCACCTCCACCTTGCGCGCCCGCCATCGCCTGCAGGCTTGTTCAGGTGCATCACCCTACCCGCGCCCCTCTAATGCCCCTCTCCAGCGCCCGCAGGCGTTTCCCCCTCTCCAGCGCCAAACCCGCATCCCACCTGCCAGGCCCGCGCCCCTCCAGCGCCCATTGCAGCGAGCCCCCCCCTCTCCAGCGCCATCACCTCCGCAGCGTGCCCCCCTCCTCCAGTGCCATTCACGACAAGCGCTGCACCGCTCACCAAAGGCATGCCACCAGCGCTCCCTCCTGCAGCGCGCCCTCGCCACCAGCGCTCCCACCGCCGACGCTGCAGGTACTCACCGCCCGTGCGCGCCCTTTGCAGACTGCCCTTGCGCCTTCTGCCCTGCAAGTGCTCCCACGCCAAGTGTGCGCAGGGGCCCAAGCCAGCAGCCGCCTGCAAGCGCAGCGCCTCCCTGCAGAATGCCTTGCGTGCGCCTGTGCCCAGTGCGCAACCATGCGGGCTGTAGCAGTGGCATCCTCCTCCAACAGGTCGGCGGCCATCCTCCTCTGTCCGGCCGCTGCCGGCCACCACCGACCGCCGCGTCACCGCCGTTGCGTAGCCCTCGTCGAGGCGCACCTCCCCTCCGACTCTCGCGGCCAACTGCGCACGTGAGGAGGAGAGAGGAGAAATCCTCTATTTTTGTCTCCATTAATAATTACATTCAATGCCATTTCCAATTTTATATTAATATTTTATTCAGGCCACATTGCATTAATGCACTCAGACTTTCCTGAAATTATTTTACTTGTGTTATGTGCATGATTCTACCTGAATTTCAAATCAGAATTGCATGAAAGTTGAATTTACTTGATAAGTCATTACACATGCATCATACACATATTTTTGGAGCTTAATTCCTGACGTGAAAACTGAATAAATACCCCTGAACCTTTAAGAAAATTGCAAGCTTCATTTAAAATAGCTTATTCCTCGCATTAAAGTTGCAGAAGAGTTTACGAACTGTGTATTCCTTCACTCATGAATTTTTTGGTCTATTCCTCCCTGTGGATACGACATCCTTTATTGTGGTTTAAATTCATATCTATGTTAACTTCTGATTGAGAGATTTCCACCACATTAATTACAACGACATATTCTTCTATTGCTATCATAAGTAAGCGAAAATTTCTCCGTCAAATTGGCACCGTTGCTGGGGAGGCAACAGACGCAATAGATTCACTTCATTATTTTTGAATATTCTAGGTTGCGCAATTATTTGATCAACGTTTTTTACTGTGTGAGGAATCTGACAAGGCGACGAGGCACAACAGAGTGGCGACAGCAACCATGAGCTAAGCCACACGAGGAAAAGATGTAGGAAACCAAGATCCTGCTTTCACAAAGGATTCTCCATCGTCACAAAATTTATTTCTGTCTTTTCTCCCTTGTAGTAATTGGGGTTGAATTTTTGGGGTTTTGTCCCCACATTCTTTAGCTACTAGGGCTTACATTATTTTTTTTTGCATGCGTGATTCTATTTTCTACTTTCCTACCTTTAAAACCAACAAAGAAAATATCGAGCTGCCTATTTAGAAGTTGCATGCTCTTAGGTGCATGCATTTAGGGGTGATTGAGTAGCACATTAGATCTTATTATTGCATTGCAAGCATATTAGCACGAAGATTGCTGGAGACAGGTACACCTTTCTAACTTTTGCATCCAACTCCTGTTCATGCATTTGCATTCAAATTAAAATTTAAGACCACCAAGTTGTTTGAATTTACTAATTTAGTGGTCGCATAACTAAAAGTGGGACTGATAATCAGATTCAACCCTAAAAGCAATTCACATTTGATCTGATTCTAAGGGACTTGTCTGTGATTTCAAAAGAAATTACAAAGATTTGTGGTGTGTTGCACACTTCTGACACTGAGCACGCACATTAGGCACCGCACTAAGGCTCGATCCCTTAAGGCTATAGGCACCGATCTCTTTATCGGTGCAAACCCTCCTATTGTGCTTTGTGGTAGTGGTGATACTATCTTTTGACCAAGTGTTTTGATACTCCACAGAAGGGCACCCCTTAAAGGAACAAAAGGGTAGTTAAGGGGCACCGCATACGCATCGCCTCAAAGGAAGGGTTCGCTCTACTTGCATCCCTTTGTTCGTCCTTGGAGTAACTTCTCACTTGATCACATGGGAGTATCATCAAAGCAAAGTATAGGTCTTAAGGCACTCGAAGGTTGAATTAAGGCACGTAATTGCAGTGAAAAACTTGTTTGGCCATTTATATTAACTAATTCGACCTCCGCAATAAAGAAGGTTAAGATTTCAAGTCCACACCCCTCTTATACCACTTACGTGGGAATAAAGGGATAAGTCTTGATCTTTTGACTTATCTTTGGAGTGGAGGCATCACTTACTCAATAAGAACCTAAATTGTATTTTGTATGCTTGGTAGATGCTCTCTTGAGGGTAGTCTAGTGTTTGATCCTGAGCCTGAGAGAATTCTTAGGAGAGCTCACCTAGGAGAGGAAAAAAAAGGAATGGCTGAGCAAGGTGCAAATCAACAAAGGACCCTAAGGGACTATTTTATTCCAACTAACCATCCTTCACAAGCACTAAGACGACCGGCAGGGGATAATCCGTATGAGATCAAGTGTAGTACCATATCTTTATTGCCCTCTTTTTATGGTACTACTAGGGAGGACCCCTACCGGCATTTAGAGGAATTCACCGAGGTCTGTTCCACGGTGAAGCTCCAGGGCTTTACTGATGAAGCCCTGATGAGGACTCTATTTCCTTTCTCCCTAAAGGATAAGGCCAAGCACTGGTATCATACCCTTGATGCAAGGGTAAATGATTGGGCCACCCTTAAGGGAGAATTTTTGAAAAAGTATTTTCCTATGAGTAAAACCAACCATTACAGAAGAGAGATTATGGATTTTACTCAACAAGAAGGGGAGCAATTTCATGAGACTTAGGAGCGCTTTAATGACCCTCTTAGGTTATGCCCCCACCATCAAGTGCCAAGATGGCAGTTGGTCGAAAGGTTCTATAACGGATTAATTGAAAGGCATAGGCAAACTATTGATGTAGCCTGTGCAGGAACCTTCATGACTAGAATTGAGGATGAAGCCTGGGCATTATTTGAAACATTAAGCGACAACTCCATACATCTATCCTCTGCCTATCAAGAAAGAAAACCATCAATCTTGCAGAGGAAGATAGAGACTCATGAAGCCGGGACTTCTTAGGATTTGGCTTATCAAATTCAACTATTGAATAAAAACTTTGATAGGCTTTTAGCAAACCCCGGCATGAACCCGCAAGCAGCCTCTATTTTTCAGGCTTCAAGAGAATGCTCCATTTGCCAAAGCACAACGCACGCCACTGCGGAGTGCCATCAGGCAAACCAATTCCCTGCGTTGATTCAGGCCGACTTGAACGCGGCCCAAGGTTTCCACCCCCCTCGCAATAACCCTTATTCCAACACTTATAATCCAGGGTGGCGGAACCATCCAAACTTCTCTTGGAAGCAAGGTGATGCTTCTAACTCAGGGAATACAAGACCCTTACCTCCCCAGCCCATATACCAACCTTCTTATGAAAACCCTCCTCCGAATAAGCCCTCTAAGATGGATGAATGAAGGCCATGATGAAAGCAATGCAAGAGCATCAAAATATGGTTATCCAATCTCAGAATAAGATGATTACTGATATGCAATCCCAAATTGGTCATCTTACTGAGGAGTTAGGCAACGTGATCCGGGGAAGCTGCCTAGCTCCTCTGAGGAGAACCCTAAGGGCAAGGGGGTTATATTCAGGGAGCACGCCCAAGCAGTGACCGTGTTGAGGAGTGGAAAAAAGATTGACAAGCCTGATAACACTCCTATGGTTACATCTCAGAATTCCCCTTCCACACTTGACCCGACTTCCATCTCCACCGAGGAAGAGCCACACTGCTCTCCCTCGCACAAAATCACCCACAATGAGGATGTCGTCCTTCCACCACCCATTTCCCGTCATGACGACCCCTCTACCTAGAAGCCGAGGGTGCCCTATCTAGAGCGTCTATCTGCTCCTGGGGAATCTTCTATTGGTTCGTTTGGAGCCAAGGATAGGATGGAACAGATTATGGATACTTTTAGGCAAGTCCAGATTAACTTGCCTCTGTTGGAAGCAATTAAACAGATTCCGTCCTCTGCCAAGTTTCTGAAGGACCTGTGCACCCAGAAGCACCGATCTAGGAAATAGGTCCAAACTAAGGTCATCCTGCCTGACCATGTTAGCTCGATTCTCCAGCATGGAACACCCCCTAAAATAAAAGACCCAGGGGCCCCATATATTTCAGTGGTTATAAGTAATCAACACATTGACGAGACTCTACTCGATCTGGGTGCGGGGGTGAACATTCTTCCGAGCTTTGTCTACGACCTTTTGGGAGGAGGCAAGCTAAAGCCTAGTCCAGTAATCCTCCAGGTTGCAAAAAGATCACTTAAGACACCGTGGGGATTGTTGGAAGATGTTCTTGTGAGAGTGGAGGATTTCTTCTTCCCCGTTGACTTTCTGGTACTTGATACTGACCCATCTAATAAGCCCACAAAGCCGTCCATTATTCTGGGATGCCCCTTCTTGTCCACAGCTAATGCCTCTATAAATTGTAGATCTGGGGCACTTAAAATGGGCTTTGGGAACAAGAAGATCCGGTTGAATGTTTTTCATACTTACAAGCAACACAAATTTGAAGATTGTTCTCAGATTGAGGTCATTGATGAAATAATTGAAGAGGCTACTCCAGCACTCTTATGTAGAGATCCCCTTCAGAAGGTCATATCTAAGGACCATCCCTCGATTATTAAAGAAAATGAAAGGGAAATGCCCGAACTAGAAGAGTTGCTGGGGATACACACTGAGTCTCTATCCCCACCCTGGACTGTGAAGGTAGATCCGCTACCTGAGGCGAGGACATCTCAACTGAAACCCTCAATCCAAAAGGCTCCTGAATTGGAGTTGAAACCCCTTCCGAGCACATTGAAATATGCTTTCCTTGGCCCTAATAACACACTCCCAGTAATTATCTCGTCTGCATTATCTGAATTGTAGGAGGGAGCTTTGCTTGAATGTTTACAAAGGCACAAGGAAGCAATTGCCTGGACAATTGCTGATATTAAGGGTGTTGATCCCTCTCTTTGCATTCATCATATGTACACAGACGAGTTCATGAAGACTTTCCGAGATATGCAGAGAAGGCTTAATCCAAATATGCGGGAGGTTGTTAAAAAGGAGATTCTGAAATGGCTGGATGCAGGGATTATCTATCCCATTTCAGATAGTAAATGGGTCAGTCCTATTCACGTAGTTCCCAAAAAGGCAGGAATCACTATGGAAGAGAATGACCAAGGAGAACTGGTGACCACTAGACCCTCAACTGGTTGGAGGGTCTGCATTGATTACCGCCGTTTAAACATGGCTAACCAGAAAGACCATTTCCCCTTACCGTTTATCGATCAAATTCTGGAACGATTGGTGGGGAACAAGTACTTTTGTTTTCTTGACAGGTACTCTGGGAAAAATCAGATCGCTGTTTTTCCTGACGATCAGGAGCGTACCACCTTCACGAGTCCGTATGGCACTTTTGCGTTTCGTCGAATGCCATTCGGGTTATGTAATGCTCCTGCCACTTTCCAACCTTGTATGATGGCTTTCTTTTCTGATATGATCGATGAGTTCGTTGAAATTTTCATGGATGACTTCTCCATTTATGGCTTGTCATTTGACCTATGCCTTTCGCACCTTGATAAACTCTTAACTCGTTGCGAAGAGGCAAAGCTGGTGCTTAGCTGGGAGAAAAGCCACTTTATGGTCCAGCAGGGCATTGTGTTAGGGCATATAGTTTCCGAGAGAGGATTAGAGGTGGACACCGCAAAAATCAATTCCATCTCTAAGCTTCCATTGCCTGCCAATGTTCGTCAGGTTAGATCTTTCCTTGGCCATGTTGGATTTTATAGGCGCTTCATTAGAGATTTCAGTAAAATCTCTAAGCCACTCTGCGACCTGTTAGATGATAAATGTGGCAAGGCTTTCCAAGCTTTGAAGAAAGCCCTCATTACCGTGCCGATTCTCCAAGCACCAGATTGGACCCTCCTGTTTGAGCTTATGTGCGACGCTTCTGATTTTGCAGTGGGAGCGATCTTAGGTCAAAGGGTTGATGACAAACCTCATGTGCTGCATTATGCCAGGAAGACCCTTACGGATCCTCAGCAAAACTACACGGTCACTGAAAAGGAAGTACTTGCTGTAGTATTTGCTTTGGAAAAGTTTCAGTCTTATCTTTTGGGATCCAAGGTTGTAGTGTTCACTAATCATTCTGCCCTAAAGCATCTTCTGGCTAAAAAGGACACCAAACCTCGCCTAATTCGTTGGATTCTGCTACTCCAAGAATTTGACTTGGAAATTAAAGACAAGAAAGGAGTTGAGAATGTGGTAGCAGACCATTTGTCTAGGATCCCTATTGAGGCATCAAACCCTGCTGGCGGTATTCAAGAGACTTTCCCTAATGAGTCTCTGATGGCCATGGAAGCTAAAACTCCTTGGTTCGCTGACATAGTGAACTATCTGGTCACGGGCATTACCCCAAGTACTTGGGACAAGCAGAAGCGAGATAGGTTTCTCTCCAACACTAAATTTTATCATTGGGAGGAACCCGAGCTTTTTAGAATAGGCCCTGACCAGCTTTTTCGCCATTGCATCCCTGATGAAGAACAAAGAAGTGTTATGAGTTTCTGCCATGACCTCCATTGTGGGGGACATTTTAGTGGGAAGAAGACTTCCTATAAGGTTCTTCAGTCTGGCTTTTGGTGGCCCACATTATTCTGAGATGCACATACGTATGTGGGTGCATGTCTACGTTGCTAGCAGATGGGAACCATTGGAAAAAGGGATGAGATGCCCCAACAACCTATTCTTCCTGTTGAAATCTTTGATAGTTGGAGCATTGACTTCATGGCTCCCTTTCCTGTGTCCTTCAGATATGAGTACATCCTTGTGGTTGTTGACTATGTATCGAAATGGATAGAAGCCATACCCACGCGAACCAATGATCATTCTGTGGTCTTGGGTTTTGTTAAGGCTAATATCATTTCTCGGTATGGGTGCCCAAGGATGATCATAAGTGATGGAGGACCTCACTTTAAGAATGTACATTTCACAAGACTACTCCAAAATTTGGGAGTCAACCACATGATAGCTAAACCTTATCATCCCCAAACGAGTGGACAAGTTGAAGTGTCTAATAGGGAGATTAAGCGAATTTTAGGAAAAACTGTCAGGCCTGATCGGAAGGATTGGTCTAGAAAAATAAATGATGCTCTTTGTGCCTACAGAACTATGTATAAGACCCCCTTGGGCATGTCTCCTTTCCGTCTTGTCTACGGAAAAGCGTGCCACCTTCCCGTTGAAATCCAACATAAAGCTTATTGGGCTATTAAAAATGTTAACTTGAATCTGGATAAAGTGGGAAAGGCATGTATGTTAGAATTAAGTGAGCTTGAGGAGCTTCGTAATGAAACTTATGAAACTTCTCAAGCTTACAAGCAACGTACAAAAGTTTTCCATGACAAGCACATCATTAAAAACATGTTTGAGCCCAACCAGTGGGTCTGCCTTTTCAATTCTAGACTTAAATTATTTCCTGGAAAGCTCAAGTCCCACTGGGATGGGCCATACGTTGTTATCAATACTTTCCCTCATGGAGCTGTAGAGATTCAGAACCCTATTTCAGGTGCGAGATTTAAGGTAAATGACCAGCGACTTAAATCGTATATTACTCTTTCAAATGACCAAGTTTTGGACGCACTTCGGCTTGAGGAGCCTTAGCTCCTCCCACTCTCCTCCTCAGGTGATATTCTTCTATGTCTGTAATTTTTTTTTCCAATGAGGGCATTGTCAGTCTTAGGCTTGGGGGGGTTATAACCTGAGAATGTTTATAGCATTTATAAATATTTGCATGCATATATATTTATATGTATATATATTAAAAAAAAAATCTCTTTTCTTGAGCTGAATGGGTTAGTCCCTAGAATAATACCTTTGCCATTGGAGGTTTTTCTTCTTGGATTATTTCTTAAGTTTAGAATCCAGTACATTTATTTCACATGCACGTAGACTGGGTAATGGATCCTTGAGGAAAACCAATAAGCATTTGTAGTCTACTAAACCCTTGGGCAGTTCATAAGGAGTCAGGCATACTATCTTCTAGTAGATCCACCTCATATTTGTGAGATGAAAGTAGAGAGATTACTAGTGTACTAAGTCTAGTGCAAGGACTCTTAAGTTTTGGACAATTTGATGATGATACTTCAGAGTTAGGCATAGTTTTCGCTCTTTGTTCCTGTGTACATACTTTATGTGAATTCCTGAGAGTCACCAAATAAGGCAGATACATAAAGATTGAGTTTTAATAAAGCTATGACTATGGTGGATGGTTATGGCCGTCTTTCATAGAGTCCTCGGCTAAAGGAGGATAATAGTGTCAAAGGTCAGAAATACGCCTGTCCTATCCATTCCTTCCCGGTGCCGAGAATAGGCACTTCTACTAAATAAGCCACACAACATCCTCTTGACCATCATCATCCCTAATAATGCCTCATAAATAAAAGTTTGTGTCGTATTATGTTGATTTATAAAAAAAAAAGAAACAGAAAGAAGAAAAAGAAGAAATAGTTATATTACAAAAAAAAAGTCCAAGTTTATAATGTAACATTGTTTCTGAGGCAACAGAACACCTATCGCGTTCCATCAAATATGACCCATACCTACCTTTTAGTATTTCTGATCTCCCGAATACTGGTTCAGGACTCTAACTTAGTTGTAGAGTTATTAGGGCTTTAATTGAAGTGTAGATGCCATGTGAGGCCACCAAACAGTAAGTACAATTACTAAATCTAGCGAGATTTGTGATCTCAGAAAAAACAAAGTGAGCACCCACGAACATCAAGAGAGCACAGTGGTTTAGCCTCTCTCTGAGTTGACTTTTCTAATTTTCTAGAGATCTAGAGTCTGTAGTACTAGATTACATGTAGCATCAGAGGAGTGTGTGCCACCAAATACAAATCCATTCTACTTGATATCTCCTACCTAAGCCAAAAGCCGGGGTCAAATTACATATTATCTTCTGCTTTATCGCCACGGGAAGTAGTTGCCTCTCCCGATAGAAATATTTACCAAGGGTGAAGTACGAACTTCCAGTGCGAATTGGCTTTTTCACTTGGATCTGTTACCTAGGCTATCATCACTTCACATTTGTCTGGATTTCTAAAGTTTTGAAATAAGAAAAGAAGAAATCTTCTGATTACTTCTCTTATTTTTCATTTTTGCTAGGGACTAGCAAATCTTAGTCGTGGGGGTATTTGATGAATCCATTTTAATGGACTAGTATTACGCCTAAGTAACTTTAATCTTACCTTTTAGGTTTGTTAATAACTACGTTAAGTTATAGAATGTTTGCATGCATCATGATTTAAGTTTACATTTATTTTATAATATTTTATAACTTAATATGTAATGATTTTTTATTTTTATGTGCAGGAATGATATTTAGAAAGAATAAGGAGGGGGGAATAAATTTCCCCAACAAACAACCGGCGGCATATTTCTTCCCCCATCCTCCGGCCACCCTCAACAGCCGTCGGCCAAAAATAGCAAAGGGATTTGAAAATCCCTTAACTCACGCACGCAGGGGGAGGAGATAAAGAGGTTGGGAAAAGTTAGATAGTGGGCATCTTCTTCCTCTCTCTTGCGGGGATCCACCTTCACCACCGTGGAGGGGGCTGAACCTGTGAACCAAGTGTGCACTGAAGTCACCATTTTAGCCTGTAGCCGCCCCACCCGCGCCTGCACCAGCGCCATCTCACCCCGTAGGAGTAGTCCTCTCACTGTAGGCGCACTCGCACAGCACCTCCACCTTGTGCGCCTGCCATCGCCTGCAGGCTTGTTCAGGCACATTGCCCCACCCGCACCCCTCCAGCGCCCTTCTCCTGCGCCTGCAGGCATTTCCCCCTCTACAACACTAGACCCGCATCCCACCTGCTAGGCCCGTGCCCCTCCAGCGCCCACCGCAGCGTGCCCCCCCTCTAGCGCCATCACCTCCGCAGCGTGCCCCCCTCCAGCGCCCTTCACCGTAGGCACTGCACCGCTCACCACAGGCATGCCACCAGCTCTCCCACCTGCAGCGCGCCCTCGCCACCAGCCCTCCCACCGCCGGCACTGCAGGTGCTCACCACCCATGTGCACCCTCTGCAGACCGCCCTTGTGCCTTCTACTCCGCAGGTGCTCCCACGCCAAGTGCACGCTGGGGCCCTAGCCAGCAGCCGCCTGCAAGCGCAGCACCTCCCTGCAGAATGCCTTGCGTGTGCGCACGCCCAGTGCGTAGCCGCGAGGGCTGCAGCAACGACATCCTCCTCCGTCTGGCCGCCGCCGGCCATCGCGTCACCACCGTTGCGTAGCCCTCGTCGAGGCGCACCTCCCCGTCGACTCTCGCGATCAACTGTGCACGGCCGCACACGCGAGGAGGAGAGAGGAGAAATCCTCTATTTTTGTATCCATTAATAATTACATTCAATGCCATTGCCAATTTTATATTAATATTTTATTCAGGCCACATTGCATTGATGCACTCAGACTTTCCTGAAATTATTTTACTTGTGTTATATGCATGATTCTACCTTGAATTTCAAATCAGAATTGCATGAAAGTTGAATTTACTTGATAAATCATTACACATGCATCATACACATATTTTTGGAGCTTAATTCCTGACGTGAAAACTGCATAAATACCCCTAAACCTTTAAGGAAATTGCAAGCTTCATTTAAAATAGCTTATTCCTCGCATTAAAGTTGCAGAAGAGTTTGCGAATTGTGTGTTCCTTGACTCGTGAATTTATTGGTCTATTCCTCCCTGTGGATACGACATCCTTTATTGTGGTTTAAATTCATATCTATGTTAACTTCTGATTGAGAGATTTCGACCACATTAATTACAACGACATATTCTTCTATTGTTATCATAAGTAAGCGAAAATCTCTCTGTCATCTAACACATATAGCAATTACTCAAATATAATCACTATGAAGGAGCTGATAATCAAGAAATCAGACGTCTTAAAATGTGTTGCTACAGTGATTCCACTTTTCTTTTGCTGCTGCTATTCTCTTCTTCTACGGTCCTCTTCTTCTTCTTCTTTCTCTGCGTGCACAGGCCCTTCTTCTTTGGCTTCTGTCTCTTCTCTTCCCTTCAGCTCTCCTTCCTCTTCTTCTCTTTTCCTTTATGCATAGGGGGGAAGGCATCAATTTTTGATTAAGTGTTAGCCAATACACAAGCGAGCAAAACCCCCCTTAACCCTACGTGCTCTCTCTCTTTCCTCCTCTCCTTCTCTTCTCAGGGATAACCAGGTAATCGAGTATCGGATCAGAGTGCACCCGAGACCAAGGCTACGGGTGTGGGTCACAGCCGAGGTGTCCGCAGGTGTAGGTGGGTATACAGGTCGGAGCCAGGCCCGCGTGGATAGTGTCACGAGTGAGGCGTGAGTAGGTAAGGAGGTCCTCACCCTCGTGTTAGGAGGTCAAGAGGCATATGCAGAAAAATAATTTATTACACTACTCCTAGTTGGAATCCCACGATATGGGACTATCCCCACTAGGCTCTTCTGCATGCATCAACTGCTATGAGTCCTTCATTCAATTGATGTATGGCAGCGGCTGGAGCTTCCAATTGGGGACTTGGAATGAGACCTGAAACCAATCTGCGCTGCCTAGGCGTTTGACCTAAAGCTTTTACGACCTGGAACTCAAAGAACACGGTGGCATTAATGGCGGTAGCGGTGGAGAAACGGTGAACACCTGAAAGGAGGAGCATAGCCTCTCGGCCCAATTAAATAAGTTCACAAGTATCATCGGAGGGTGTGGAGTGCATTGGCAGTGGTTGTGTGGTGGATGGACGTGTGTGGTGGCCAGACAGTGAAGGAGTTGGGTGGAGAATGGTGGGTTGGTCGACAGGTGACTGGGGTGGTTGAGCGACCCAATAGAGTTAGGGCTTTTGGTCGTGGGTGCATGGTGGAAGTTGTGGGCTTGTCGGCGAGGGGGATGGAGATGTGTAGCAAATAGAAACCCTTGCCAGAGTGGTCACCGAAGATGGAGGAGATGAGTGTGAACGACGGTATCGAGGGTTTGTTTTTGGATTTTTGGGGTGTAAAACTAACCTAACATGCTAAACTAACTAAACTAACCCTAATCTAATAGATGAAGGGGTAGGATTGGCAACCGACGTTGTCAGGACAATGCCATTGAAGAAGGTGCTCTAGTGGGGGTGGACGGCGAGGAAGAGAGGGGAGGACGGCCCTAGCTTTGGTACACCAGGCGTGGACGAAGGAGACGAAGATAATGGCACTCCCAATTTGGCCATTGGGAGGCCATAGAGTGATGGAGGGAGGAGCTCACTAGAGCTAAGGTGGAGTGGGGCCAGAGGTGTAGTTTTGAAGAGGGTTTTAGCCCCAAACCTTGCTGAGAAGAACAGGCAGGCCCTAGGGATCTTATATAGACCTCAAGGAGCGGTTAGAGCTTGGGAAGTAGCTTGGGAAGCAAGCTTCCCAAGCTTGGAAGGCTCGTCGGAGTTAGAAACCCAACCCTTTTGAAGGATTCACATGAGGATTCTAGTGTGAATCAGGGCCCAACACATGGCTCAAATTGTAGGAGATCTTAAGAATCTCCCTTCCAATTTTGGAAGGGATTGAGCAAGAAATCAGGGAGAACTTCCTATTTGAAGGTCATCGGAGTAGGATTTAGGAAACTACAGGAAATGGGGACCTATTTGTGAAGAAGGAGATGAAGTTAGGGGGTAAATGCAAATACTTTCAAAAGCTAGGGGTACGGATGTGAGAGAAAGAATCAGACTGGACTAAAATGCAAACTTGGTCAAGATGATCTCTAATTGAGTCCAAATTTTGGTACAAACCTAATTTGGACCCAAGGAATCTGATGGTGAAGTCAGATTTAGGTTTTTACCAAGTTTGATTGGATTAATTACACAGTTACACAAACTAGGGCAACTGTTTGTCTAAGACTCTATTTTACGTCAAATTGGGTTCCAATGGTCAAATCAAGCATACCAAACTCTAAAGAATATTTTTCTAAGATTTTTAGAGGGTTTATGTGGATTTTATTTCGACCAGAACCTCAGTAGATTAAGCAGGTCTGTTTTTAGGGTTTCAGATGTCATTTAATTCTCGAAATGCGTGAAAACCCATTTATGTCTGCACAGACCTACTTGTTAGACATTTAAGACCATTTAACCTTTAATTAACCCCTAAGAAATCCTGTGATTGTTCTGTAATTGAGATATGTTGTCAAAACTGTAATTTTACCCCTATTTTACTGTCTTTCTCTTAGAATGATTGTGCAATGAATTATGGTCCTCTGGTGGTTATGCAGGAGTATTTATTCCTTAATTGTGACAATTAAAGCTAAATATGGCTGATGATGACGTTATCATCAAGAAGTTACGGAGTACGTGAAGGGGAGGGAAGTTGAGGAAATGTGGGTATGTTTACGTGGGATTTATATATATATAAGAAATGGATAAAAGGGTTAACCTAAATAAAAACGGATTTAGAATGGAGTTAAAATGGGAATGGGTTAACCAATGTTGCTAGCTTAATTAATTAAGATCAAACTTATTTAAAGGATTTGACTAGACCTTAACTAATTACTTTAGAGAAAATCCAATTGAAATTAAAATAGGTAGGAATAAAAAATAGGCTCCTCCTCACCATGCCATTATAATAATAGGATTCATTTAAACCTGCATTACCTGCTTACAAAGAATAAATATGTAAAAATATGTACACATATACAATTTAATTCTACTTAGATTCGTTGTATGTAGAAATGTTAATTAAGCTATTAGCCCTATTATTACATTAATTACTTCATTAAGCTCTGAAACAACATTAAACTTAACAATTATACCATGCGAATGTAGTTTCATCACCTACCACCCCTCGTCTTCCACTCCATCCCTTCGTTGCTCTTCCTACCCCTCTCCAAGGCTCTTTAGAGCTTGTCCCAAGCCCAGAATGCTCCACTAGAGCTAGAAAATAATTTTTAGTCCTACTTCTCACCCCCATTCATGAAGCACCCATGGTCATCCTCTCACCCTCGTTCTGGAAGTGGATTGCCGCTGTGACATCACCTTGCCTCGTCCTCCTTTGTTCGACTTCGTTCTCCTTCCTCCAGCTTCTTACCACCTTCATCTGGGCATCATCCAAGCAGGTCGTCCTCTAAGCAACCGACGAGAAGGATTTCTCACCGCTTTCTCTCTTACCATTTTTTTAGAATAGATTTTTATTTCAGTACTAGTAATAAACATTTGCTATCCATAAATTGAAAATTGTTTCTCTCACTCTCTTTCTCTCTTTCTATTTTATTCTGCAAAGTAGAATAGCATATTCTGATCTAATTTCTGCTTTAAAAAAATACCAAAAAAATTATAGTCACAAAATACCAAAAATAAATAAAAGAAAATGTGGTTTTCCTAAATCAAATGTTCTCCTCCCTACGTTAGACCTGGGACTCAGCTCAATTTTAGTTAATTTATTTAATAAGTGGATTTTCGCGACTGCGACAACTGGGTTTTTAGAACCACGATTTTATCACGTAAAATCTCACTAATCACCTAGTTGAAGGCGTAAAGCTTAAAACTTGTACTTAGTTGTTTTTTGTTCTTTCTTTTCTATTTTTCTTATCTTTGTCTACTTCTACACTTGAGTCTGAGCTTTATCAGATCACTTCCTTATTTCCTATCCTTCACTTAGTCTAACTAACCCCTATAACTTTTGTTAGAGTAGAAATCGTTTGCCGGAGATCTGTTGATCTCCTTTATCTAACTCATTCTATCACCCTATACTAAATGAAGTGTAGAGTCATTTTCACCCTTTCTTTGCAATGAGGACATTGTAAGATTTTGGCATGGGGGGTGTAAAGTGAATCTTAATACTTTAAGTGTAGTAGTAGATGATGGTAACACCATCATTCATCATAACTAACTTGAATTAGTCAAAATCCAATGATAAATGCTCCTTAATGATCATCTGAGGATCATAATTCCGTATCAAGCAGATCTGAGAAGAAGACAAGAAAATAAAGTTAATTTTGTTATTTTAACATCCAATCAAAAATGCAGATTAACCATCAGGGGTGAATTTATGGTCAAATGAACTTTAAAGACTAAGAAGTGAGCTCATACTGACTGAATCAAGGAGATTAAAATATCACTGAAAATCCTAACTTTCGGTCGCACTTAAATTGAAAGGGTTCTGGTCGAGATAACTTCAATCTTAACCTCCTAAAATTCATTGAAAAATATTCTAAGAGGTTTGGTACCTTCACTTTGATCATCTAAACCCATTTTGACTAAGAACAGAGATTCAGACGAGAATTTATCCTAATTTATGGTCCTACACAATTTACCTAGTCAAACATGGTCAAAACCTCAATCCAAGTCCATCATTAGATTCCTTGGGTCAAAAGTAGGTTAACTCTGAAATTTAGGCTCAATCAGAGTTCATCTTGACCTACTTTGCAATTCAGTCCCCAGATCTCTATTCATTTCAAATTAACCCTCACGTTTCAACTTTTCTTGTAGAAACCCCCTATCTTTGTCGTCCTTTTCATAGAGAGGTCCCCGCTGCTTGCAACTCCTAAATGGCGGGTCAACCCTCACACCACCGCCTTTGGCCGATGAGATCCCCTTCCAATCAAGACTAAATCCCTCTAAATTTGAAAGGATTGGTCAAGAAGAAATCATCTTCCATTTGAACGCAATCCTAGATCCTAAGGAGGACCCAGGAGCTCACGCAAGCTCACAAAAAATGTGGGATTTCTTGATTCCAACTTTGAATTCTTTGCACCTAACCTTCCAATTTGAGCTCGAATTTGAGCTCTTTATAAGTGACAAAAGGCGATTCTCGCACATGTTTTGAAAATAGAGATCTCGTCATAGTATAGTGTGCGAAAATGCTCGTAAAAAATAATTTATAAAGATAATGAGACTTGAGTCCCAGTCGTTTGTCTCTAGGAGGCATTTATGGAAATGCAGATTTGAAATCGATCTCGCTTACTCTACTTGCTTAAAATCACACATCAATTTATACTAAATTCGTATTTATGCATGACATGCTTAGTTGCTAGAATATAAGAAATTGAAAACATGCAACTTCAATCACACCAAAAGATGATAATCAGGCACATGGGGATTTTCAACATATATATATATAAAGATGATGATAAGAGAGTTGCAGAGCACCAGTAGCGGAATGCTTGTACAGAGAATGTAAAAACTAACAGTTATCAAAAAATGATTGCAAACGTGAATCTACAGGGGATTATGCATGCATCATTGGGGGAGAAGACAGAGCTACACTACTAAGCAGTAAATAAATCATGTAAACTATGAAGAACTAGCTACTAATCTAACAGAAATAAGGGCATTCGGAGGTGGTATCCGATGGCCTTTGAATGGTTGAGAGGAGAAGGGGTGGCCAATGGTGCTTAGGCCGGCCCTTGGAGAGAGGTTGGAGAGGTGACCTAGCATCCTGGCATGGAGATGGTGGTGGCCATGGTGAGCAACTCATGGAGGTGGAGTGGAAGTGAATGTAGCTAACCTAAATGGAAGTGAATAATGCCAAGAGATGGATGGGTGCAAATGGCCACCCCTTAGGTCTTTTTATAAACCTAAGGGAAGCTCTCTAGAGAATTATGGAATTCTCTAGAGAGGCCTATGGTGGGAGCTCATGGGAGAGTGAGAGAGAGAGGATGGATGGTGGTTTCTAGATCTACCAAATGTGCATCTAAAATTTGAATGGCTCTTGGTTGCTAATTTTAGCAACCAAGGCAACAACACATGGTAGAGAGTTCTAGAGAACTCTATGCTAGGTATTTTCATATGGATGGTGTGTGTGGGTTGAAACTTAGGTGGCTAGGTTGATTAGGTTAGGTTCTAGTGGGTTTAGGTCAAGGTAGGTCTCAAATTAGGGTTGTAAACCCTAATTAACTAAAGTAAAGTGCAATTAAATTTAATACAAGCTTAATTGGGTGTGTGAAAACTTAATTGAGAGTAAAATAACTCAATTAAGTTAGGTCTAGGTTAATTGGACTCTCACGTAGTCCAATTGGATAGTGTGTGCTGAGATCAGGGCTGAATTGGACTCAATGAGTCCAATTGAATAGGCTGATGGAATTGACTAACATCCAAGTCAATTAGGTTTAGTGAGGACCTAATTAGGTCCTTAAGGAGGTCTAGAGGTGATGTACTAGGGTTAGAGCACCTTAATTTAGGTTCCTATGGGGTTGGAATTGGGTTTAGGGACCTAGAGATCCAAGATCAAGGCTTGAATCTCAAAACAGGGTCTGGAGGGCAGTTATGGACGTCCAATAATAGTGTCAGACATCTTATAGTGAAAAATCAGAAGTTCAGACTTTTTGTCTGGACATCCAATCAGTGTCAGGAGGGATTCTAGGTTCTGTCTTGGGTATTCTGCAGAAATTGGATGTCTAACCAAGTGTCTGGACATCCAACAACACTGTAGAAGTGGGTTTAAGGTGTACGGGAGTTGGCTAAAGGTTCTAGATGTCCTATAACTCATTTGAACGTCTAGATAGAGGCTAGAATTAGGGTTTTAAGGTTTCCTAGGGTGCAGTGACTTAATCTAAGGGTGGCTAAGGCTTGGGGAAGTTCTAGGCTATCCTAAGGCTAGGATGGTCCTAAGTTCTTCATAATTTGCTGATTTATTCCTACTTAAATAGAATAGCATACCTCAACCCCTTACATTATTGTCTACTACATCTTATTCTAGGTCTTCTGCTCTAACTCTGCTGCAACTCCAGTTATTCTTTATTCTTCAGATTCAGCTTTAGATCTACCTTCTGGTCAGCTTATTACCTGTAATTGACATAATGCACCTAATCAGTACATTATAGCATTATTTTATGCATAGCTAAAAGAAAGTAGTAAGGATGCAAATAATGCTTATGCATGCATGAACTACCCTAACTTATGCTAAGTCCTAACCTAATTTAGGTCAATTAAGACCTATGATTGCTGTGCAATCAATAAGCTCTACCATCCTCCCATGTCTTCCTTAGTTGTGAATGGGCCAAAAATTCCTTTTCTCCTCAAGCTCCGGCCACGTCCGCACGCACTTCGGTGACCTCCTCCATCCTTCCTCCACACATCTAACCATCAAATTGGACGTGCGAAATTCTTCCCCAAATCCTCCTGATGCTAGCAGGCCAAAGCTACGTCACTTCTAACCCCTTCTTCGTCGTTGTCTCCCTCATCAATCAATTCATCGTCCTCGGCTCAGGCAAGCCACACCAGTGAGGATTCCATCCCCTTTCTTCTAAAAGAGCAGATCTCTATCTCCCCCTATTCACCTAGGTTAGTTTAGGCCACTTAGAACCTAATTTAGACTCCTATATCACTCGCTCCCTCTCCGTCTTCTTTGCATCTAGCGAAGCTCCGACGAGCTTCATCCAGTCACTACCGACCACCAAACAACATAACGCTGCCACCACTACCTTCCACTCACTCCCCTGAGCAAAAGTCCCAATATAATTTGGGGTTTTGATCTCTCCTCCCTGTCGAACACACCCACCTCCACTCACCCTCACCGTCACTAACAGATCTCCATACACCACTAAATGCCCTCAAACCACTGCCATTGCACTCGTCATGCTTCGGCAATCATCTTGAATCTTCTAATTGGTGTAATTAGCTCGTGTTGTTTCCAAGTGCTCACCATCGCCATCGTCTCCTTGTCTCTGACCACAGTACTCCAGCCACCTCCGACTTCATCACCACCACCTGGAGGTGTGGTTTCACCCCACGAACCAAGCTGCACTTCCAATTGAAGAATAAAGCCCCGCAGCTGCTCCAATTTGACGAGAAATCCTTCAGTTGCAACACACGAGAGAGCTCTAGCAAATGATCCCACATCGTGGGATTTTAAAAATAAAATGCACATATAAGGTTTTTTGTGCATTGACTAAGGGTCTTCGAGATAGGGGATCAGGTCCCCACTATTGATTAGCCCATATTTGTGTGCTATTTAAGTATGTGAATGCCAAGACATTAAGATATCTTTAAGATTTAGTTAGCATGCATTAGGATGTAAATAAACTAATTTATGTTTTTAGCTTGATTGCATAATTCATGCATTGCATTCATATGCATTTAGTTAACCAATTAGGTGTATTACATGCATTATTTTAGGTTTAACATAGAAGTTAAGGGTTTGTATATAATAACCCTAATGTTTTATTTTATTTTATTCCTCTTTGATTAGAACCTTATCATGAACCCTAACTAGCATAATTTAATCCAAATAAGTGTGAAAAAGCTCCTACAAAACCTAAAGAGAAGCTTAACTGAGAGAATTCTGAGTTAAAGAACAAAACAAATCATAAGGGGTAAAACTGTAATTTCACCAATGCAGTGTGCAAACAGGGTAATTAAGGGTCCAAACACAGGTCAAACGAGCTTAATAAGGAAGGAAGTGGGATGATCTGATCTGAAAATGGTTATAGCAACTTCTAGGAATTAAATGACATTCTATAATCCTAAAACAAACTCACTTTAATTCACGAGGTTGGAGGCAGGATAAAAATCAACTAAACCCTCTAAAATTCATGGAAAAATACTCCCTAGGGTTTAGGACCTTCAATTTGGCCTTTGTAACCTATTTTGACCTAAAATGAGAACCATGCCCAATTTATGACTTAATTTGGGTTTTTGTGCAAATTGATCAGTTAAACATGGTCCAACCTAAAATATTTTGACCGACTTTACAAATTGGTCCTCTTAATTTACTTTCTGACCCTTATCTTTTGAAACCCTTGCATTTTGCCCCTATCTTCTCATCCTTCTTTGCAAAATGGTCCCCCTACCATTTCTACGCAGCACCATACCTCCGGCGACCTTGCGCGGAGGATGGCGCCGTGCAGGGCAGGGCGTCCGTCCTCAGGAACAAGCGGGGGGTTCCCTGCGTCGTCCTCTGTCGCAGGGACCCTCCCCTGGCCTCTGCAACTGACCATGCCTCTCGTGCGAACGCATGAAAGACATGGGTATCCATTTCCGACCACACTCTGGCGAGCATGACACGTCGCCTCCTCGATCTCCTCTCCTCGCCAGTGCCTATTTAAGGAGTGGCAAGGTCAGCCGTCTCCTTCAAGCTCCTTCTGGAGGAGAAACACCCTAGATTTCATCCTTCCCCTCTCCGGTCAGAACGCCCGAGCTTCCGGCGATCCTCCGTTCTCCTCCTCGTCGCTCTGCTCCATACCTGCAGTAGAGCCTACTCTGCTCCGTCGTCCCGCGCCAAGCCGTACCAGCTAGTGCCCTCCGATCTCCTCTTCGTCACCGATAACCACCTCCTGGGCATCTTCGTCCTCAGCTCTGACAGGCACGAGCCGGATGCCTCCCTCTCCCCCTTCGTCGACTAAGTAGGTAGGAATTTTCCTCTCTCTCCCCCTTACATTTTCCCCTTCCTGATTTACCACTTTAACCCACCAACCACCACTTCCACCCTCATCTGCTCCATCTCCGGTCGCCATCTCTGGCTAGGTCACTGCACCTCCACAGACCACCTCACCCCTCGTTGACAAGCCCAGAAGCTCCCCCTCACTCCACTCAACCGTTTCCCCCACTCCATACACCTCCATTCACCGCCTGACCACCCCTCGAAGAAACCCACTTCCGCACACACAATCTGACCTAGGCACACGGCCACAGGGGCCCCCACGCCTCGTTGACCCTCGCACTGCCTCCGCCACCCTCTGGCGAAGCTCCCTACGTTATCTGATGTGGCCGAGAGGCCGTCCTTGTGTTTTCAGGTCTACGCCTCCTTGCCGCCATTGAAGAGCTGCTGAAGCTCCTTCGCAAGTAGCTCCAGGACGTCTCCAGCCCAGGCACATGCTCCAGGTAGCACGGGTTGGTTCCGCAAGCATGCCCAGGCTTGTGATTGGGGGTGCGAACATTCGCTGCTGCCCCAATTGGCAGCGTCTTCTTGCCTGCGGGCACGTAGATTGGAGGTGGGACTTTAGTCCCACCTCGTAAGTATGTGACCTCGTGCCCACACTTAAATTGAAAAAGTGTATAGGGCTGTTTGCCTTCGATACACAAGGGTCAGGTCCCTCGCACACGCACACAGCGCGCCACGCACTCGCCCGCCCTTGCCCGCGCTCACGCCCCGCGGGTCTGGGCCAAATCCGACTACCCTACCAAGCACTCCTCGCCCACCACCTCACGCCTGTGGGCCTGGTCCCGGGCACGCACCCCGAACCCGATTACCCGTCTCTAGGAGAGCTTTCCTAAAGAGAGATTCAGAGAGAGAGAGACGCGGGGAAGGGGTAGGGGTAGGTTTTGCACTGATCATTGTGTGTGCACGCAGGGAAAACGGAAAAAGAAGAAGAAGCAGGCGAAGGAAGAAGAAGAGAGGAGGAACAGCTGAAAGACTTAGCTGCACTGTAGCAAATGCATAGTTAAGTCATCTGAGCACTGGGTCAGACGACAGAAGGTCAGCGGCCAAAGAAGAAAGAAAAAGAAGAAGAAGACAGGAAGGAGAAAGAAAAGAAAGAAGAGGAACGGCCAGAGAAGAAGAAGAAAAGAAGACTTAGCAGCTAAAGGTAGAAGCCCTACAGCTGCAAGGAAGAGAAGAAGAAAAGGGAAAAGGGAAAGGGTCACCACATTTGCTGAAAGAAAAGAAGAGAAAAGAAGGCAGATTGAAGGAAGAGAAGAAGCAGCTGCAAGAGAAGAAGAAAGGAGAAGAGAAATAGAGAAGAAGAAGCCAACAAAAGAGAACTTTTGCTCCCTCTCTCTCTATCTCTTAATTTTTGTAAAACCTTATATTGTGAATTTATGTTTCTAGAATTATAGTTGCTCCCTAAGTTCGACCTCGGGAAACTTGTTATTCCGAGTAAAAAAATTTGTATTAAGCTGGTAATTGTTTTGTCATATACTACAACGAATATAAATAAAGACAGAAGACATGCCACCAGTTTTTGGCACCGTTGCTAGGGAGCAACGGCTTTTCTAGAAGTCATTAATTCACTTTTTTTGAGTTTCTGTTGATCTCTTCTCTTTTGTTTGCAGGTACAGGAAGTCAAGAGGACAACAAGCAGCCTCACAACAACCACTCCTAGGACAAGTAATTTTCTATCCTCTCATTTTAACCCCTAAATTCTAAAGAGGAAGAAAAAGAAAGAAAAAGCAATTTAGGTATAACCTGTCTTCCCTATTTAGTAAATCATCGAAGCTGCCTGTTTTCAATTTCAACACACTATTTCTGCACATCCATTAAGGGTATTTAGGGCTAACACCTTCTTGCCTGAGCCCTAATTACCCAATCAACAGGAAGCTAACTGGACCAAGTAGAGCCAACATAAGATTCAAAATTAGGGTTTTAGAGACACACTTCTTAAGCAAGAATTTAGAATTCCCAAAAGAAGTGTGCCCAAGCCATTGTTTGAAAGCACCTATTCAGAGAAACCCTAAGAAATTTGGCTCTTAAAAACACTTGAACCCTAAAAGACAAAGACTTAATAAGCTCTCAAAGGAACTAGCAGGTGAAGTTGACCCCTTGGGTCAACCAACCTTCATCTTAGGTCACTCTTTGCACTCAAAAGGTTAAAGTTCAAGTGAAAACCTAAAGCACCTTGATCCTAACTAAAAGTGGTAGACTTAAGAGGTCAAGATCCCCATTCTGGTCTACCTGGAATCTCAGTGACAAGAGAGGTCGGGTGGGGGAAACCTTGTAACCCGTGGGGATGCTCTACCGTGTAGGGGTCTTCGCGGGACTCACCCTCTCTGGCTGCCCAGGTAATTCTCAGGTGGTCGATCTTTTGATCAAGGGGTCCATCTGCCCCGAACCTCTATAGTCACCCAACATTCTAGGTGTCTTGATTGGTCCAGCACCTGCTAAACTCATCCTCTCCATCAGTGTATGCTTGGTAGGAGGTCCTTGAAACCTCTTTTAGAAATTCACTCTCCTCGAGGCCGAGCCTCGGTGCCCCTGTTTGTGCAACCAACACTTCACATAGACCTCTCCTCCGACTCCGAACCCAACTCACCTTCTTCTTCCACAATGGCTCAGCCAGTTGAGGAAGAGAACAATCTGGAGCACCAGCTCCAGCGACTCAATGACCTCTTCCAAAACTTCATGCACCCACTGCAGCTTCCCATGATGCGGGACCATTATAATCCTGCTGCGGTGACTATTGAGCCTCGAGTCAGAATCCCAACTGGAGGCCCTGATTCTGAATTAAAGCCCAATATGATTCATGCCATACCTAAATTTCATGGGCTTAATTCTGAAGACCCCTTCCAGTACATAAAATAGCTAAAGCATCTGGCCTAGACTTTTGGGTCAGATGCACAAACTCGGGATATTCTCCTCATGAAGATGTTCTCCTTCTACCTATGGACAAGGTCGCCCATTGGTACCAAACACAGACCTGATCGATCAACAATTGGGAGGAACTTCAGTCCGAGTTCTTAAAGTTCTTTCCCATTGGTTGGACCAATGCCTTGCACCATCAGATTACCCATTTCACGCAACAAACGGGAGAACCTCTCCATGAGGCATGGGATCGCTTTCAGGATCTCATGAGGAAGTGCCTCCATCACGGAGTTCCTAAATGGAAACAAGTCCAGTCTTTTTACCAGGGACTCCGTGAAGATATTAGGCTTTTCCTCAATGCAACTTGCGGAGGGAATATCATGGGCCAGCATGAGGACACCGTGTGGGAGATTCTCGAAAATATGTGCGAGAACTCCATCAATAATGACTCCATGGGATTATTCGACAGGACGAATACCCGCGCATCAACGAACCTTAGGGGAGCACACGAGACGTAGGGCCTGTCCGCATCAGTCGACCTGGAATTAATGGCCAGTCGATTGGACAAGGTCTCTATTATTGAGAAGAAGGTGGATGAGCTGAATCAGCACTTGCAGTGAGCCACCTCTGCGCATAATTCCTTTGCATAGCCTCCTTCCACACGGGAGACTGTGCAAAACATTCTCCACAGACCTTCTCCTGGGATGGATCCGTATCCACCCCCATCTGATTCTTGGATCGGAGGATCCTCCGATCCTTTCTATACTAGCTGGGGGAATTCCATTCCCCCATTCTCTGACTCTTCAAAGGATCCTCAGACCTACGAGGACCTCAACGCCATCCAGAATGAACCATTCTCCAATACCTACAATCCTGGATGGCGAAACCATCCCAACTTCCAACGGGTGGGAAATTCCCAAACTCAAAGACCACCCTTTCAGCCCCGTCCACAACCTCGTCCTTACCAGCTGCCTCAACCCCGGCCCAACCCTACTTATCCATCAGGGCCAAACCAAGACCAAATGTCCCTCATCCTTTAGACTCTAGCTGACATTCAGAGAATGAATGTGGCTATTCAGAAGCAACACAAGGACGAAATTACAGAGGTTCGAAACCAACTGGCCTAGTTGGCAAATTCTCGCCAACCAGGCACACTTCCTTCTCAACCTCTTCCTAACCCTAATAACATGCTGACCTAGAGGCGCGTTATGAACCCAAACCCAGGCCAAGCACACATGATTTATCAGGCCCCCTCTATTCCTTCACCTGACGGGATGGAGGCTTCCACTTCTTATGCGAGTTATCAGCAGCAACCTATCCTATCAAACCCTAACCAAAACCAGGAAGGACTAAATTCTGTGACCACCTGCAGTGGTAAGGAAACCTAAGATCCACCTTATCCAGACCACTCCAAGCCTGGTAGTGATCCAAACCCTAGGACAATAAACCAGGATGTTCCTACCCCTGTCCCAGATCAAAGACCTGGACCTATCCTAGAAGAACCAACCAAGGTTCCATTTCCTGAGGCCTTGACCAAGGGAAAGAAGACAACCAAACCCGTGGCACCTAAGGAGGACCTGGTCAAGCTCTTTGAGCAGGTCCAAATAAACATCCCCTTGATAGATGCGATTCGCCACATACCGGCTTACGCACGATTCTTAAAGAATGTATGTACACCTCAGCGTAAGTCACGAACCAAGAGTGGGAGTCCAATTGTACTGTCAGAGCAAGCCAACTCTGTAATCCTGAGCAGACTCCCACCCAAGGCAAAAGATCTAGGTACTCCCCTGATTTCCTACAAAATAGGTGAAACCCAGTTTGACAGAGCATTGCTAGACTTGGGTGCTTCCATAAATCTGATACCCACATCCTTACTTAACCACCTAGAAGAATCTGAGCTAAAACCAACTGAGGTGACACTACAGTTAGTAGATCGATCTATAAAGTCACCTAAAGGGATTCTTGAGGATGTTATTGTAAGAGTGCGGGATTTCTATTTCCCTGTAGACTTTATAGTCTTAGACATGGACACACCTGAAAACCCTAGGGATACACTGATCATTTTGGGAAGACCTTTCCTGGCTATTGCTAGAGCCAACATCAATTGTGAGGAGGGCCAAATAGAACTGAAATTTGGGAATCAGACTCTCAAAATTGATATCTTTAAGGCCCAACAAGGAATCAATTGCGGTGTCATTGAACAAATCTGTGATATTAGAGCATTGGTTGATGAAACACATTTTGAGAATAACCTGATTATGCCTCATCAACCACAGAAAGATCTTGAACCGCAATTAGAGGAGTCAGACCCTGATTCAGACAAACCCATAACTCCTATCCTTGAACCTCACACTTACCCTGAACCACCCGCTGCTGCTGATAACCCCATCCTTAAACTAAAACCCCTTCCCGATCATTTGAAATACATCTTTTTGGGTTCTAATCAGACTTTTCCTATGATTATAAACTCCAAGCTTACTCCTGATCAGGAATCCCATCTGATTGCTATTCTCCAGCAACATCACAGAGCCATTGGTTGGACTCTCGATGACTTGACTGGAATAAGTCCATCTTATTGCACACACCGTATTTATTCATAAGAGGACGCACAACCTTCCCGTGAGATGCAGAGATGTTTGAATCCCAATCTGCAGGAGGTCGTGAAAAAGGTGATCATTAAGTGGTTGGATGCAGGAATCATCTACCCGATCTTCGACAGTCGTTGGGTAAGCCTAATTCAGGTCGTGCCTAAAAAGGCAGGGCTCACCACCATTACGACTGAAACTGGAGAAGTCATACCTACCCGAATAGCCAACTCGTGGAGAGTCTGCATAGATTACCGACGACTCAATTCCTCCATGAAGAAGGATCATTTCCCACTACCTTTCATTGATCAGATTCTCGAGAAATTAATGGGAAATCGATTCTTCTGCTTTCTTGACAGGTACTTCGGTTACAACCAAGTGGCTATTCATCTTGAGGACCAAGAGAAGACGACGTTCACCTGCCCCTTCAGAATTTACGAATTCCGAATGATGCCTTTCGGTCTCTGCAATGCACCCGCAACTTTTCAGCGGTGCATGCTTGCCATATTCTCTGATATGGTAGGTGATTATCTAGAAGTCTTCATGGATGACTTCTCAGTTTTTGGGGCATCATTTGATGATTGCTTCCAGCACTTGGTTCATATACTCAGGCGCTGCATCGATGTTAATTTAGTTCTTTCCTGGGAAAAGAGCCATTTTATGGTGCCTGAGGGGATCATCCTAGGACATCTAATTTCTGAGAAAGGCATCCAAGTGGATCGAGCCAAGGTTGATATAATTTCTTGACTTCCTATGCCTAGCTTGATCAGGGTCATCCGTTCTTTTCTGGGGCACGTCGATTTTTATCGTCGTTTCATTCCTGATTTTTCGAAAATCGCATGCCCCCTAACTACTCTTCTTTCTAAGGATGTACCCTTTGAGATCTCCAAGGAATGCACTCAAGCCTTTGCAAACCTCCGTGACCGAGTCACCCAGGCACCAATCCTACAATCCCCTGATTGGTCTCAACCCTTTGAGATCATGTGCGATGCATCTGATTTCATTGTAGGAGCGATTCTGAGGTAGAAAGTTGACGGGAAACCCGTGGTCATCTACTACACTAGCAAGACACTTGACGAGGCTCAGCATAACTATACAATTACGGAGAAAGAGCTGCTAGCTGTAGTATTTGCCCTTGAAAAATTTTGATCTTATCTCTTGGGTTCCCACGTCATCGTCTACTCAGATCACACGGCTGTGAGGCATCTCCTTGCCAAGAAGGACGCGAAGCCCCAACTAATCCGATGGATCTTGTTGTTGCAAGAATTCGACCTCGAGATTCGCGACAAGGCGGGAAGACAAAACGTGGTAGCTGACCATTTGTCTCACCTTCCTTCTGAGATCATCAACCCTTTTGGACCCATCACGGAGCATTTCCCTAATAAGCACCTACTGACTATTGGTACTAGACTTCCATGGTTTGCTAATATAGTAAAAATCTCTCTCTTTTCCTCCTCCTCCGTTGTTGTTGTTGAGAGAGATATCTCTCTCTTTTCCTCCTCCTCCGTTGTTGTTGTTGAGAGAGATAAATTCATTCATCACAATATCTTCTCGCGGTTCGAGATTCCTCATGCAATCATCTCTGACGGGGGGACCCATTTTACACATGCTCAGTTCAAGTCACCGATGACCAAATATGAGGTGTCTCACCGAATCTCCACTCCTTATCACCCCCAGACTAATGGTCTAGCTGAGCTATCAAATCGGGAGATCAAGAAAATCCTACAGGTCACTGTTCGGCCTGACAGGAAGGACTGGTCGTCCCAACTTCCGGAAGATTTGTGGGCTTATAGGACCGCCCACAAAACCCAATTAAGCATGTCTCCTTTTAGATTGGTATATGGGAAGGCATGTCACCTTCCCATCGAACTGGAGCACAAAGCCTATTGGGTAGTACGGAGCTGCAATCTAGATCTTTCTAAGGCTAGAACCCACAGAAAGCTTCAGATAAGCGAGATCAATGAATTACGCCTTGATGCGTACGAGAACTCATGAATCTACAAAGAGCGGGTTAAAGCATTCCATGACAAGCACATATCTAGAAAGATCTTTCATCTTGGTCAGAAGGTCCTACTCTTTGATGCCTGACTCAAACTCTTCCCTGGGAAACTGTGATCCAAGTGGGTCAGACCTTACCTTGTCTGACAGGTTTTTGGAAATGGAGCTGTCGAAATCAATCCGCTCAGCCATGATTCCGAACCTTTCATCGTGAATGGTCAGAGACTCAAACCATTCATTGATGTAATCTCTACAGATTTGGCTGAATCATCATTTATCCTCCATTTTCCCTGAGCATATTGAACCCAGCCAATGGCGTAAAACTCAGCGCTCAATGGGAGGCAGGCCGTCATTCTTTTTGAAAAAACCTAAAGCCTTTTTTGACACCTCTTCGCACTTAAGGTTCACCCTTTAGGACAGCCGACTCCACCTCAGGTGCTTGCATCTGAGATTAGAAATCGTCCGTAACTGTCACCCCAACCCATTCACTCATTAAAAACATTTGTCCTAATGTATGAACTAAATTAAATAAAAACCCTCCTAAGTTACAATGAGGACATTACAAATCTTAGGCATGGGGGGATATGGAAGTGCAAAACTCACAAGAAAAGGTTTTAAACAAAAAAAATTCACATATGCCAAAAACACCATAAAAATAAAAAATTTTTTGAAAAAGAATAATAAAATGAGAGGATAGAAATTTTGTGGACTCTACAAAGGAGGCGGAGAAAAAGAACAAAAAGATAAAAGGGAGCACAAAATGAAAGAAAAAAGATAGTCATTAGTAAAAAATTAAGGAGTTAACCTAAGTTCTAGACCTCATTTAGGAAAAAGAAATGGAAAGTGCATAGTGAAATTAGTAAGAACGCAAACCTTAAGCATTCTTGGATAGACTCTTAGTACCCATTAAGATCTAGACATTCCTCAAGAGGTTGAGGAAAATGAAAAGCTTAAGTATTAGGTCCAAGGCTTAGGGAGTATTTGGCCTCATTAACTAACTTTTGGCTTACGGGACTCAATAACCTAAGCACCCTAACTTCACACACAGCCTGGTTCAATAAGTATAAAAATCAAACTCACGCAGAAGAGTTGCAAAAATTCTGAAAATGACACCTAGAGTAGGAGCGGCCGATCAACACAAGTTGATTTGGACAAGTTCTCAGCGTGGAGAGGTGGGAAATTCCCCTCGAAGAGGCGCAACAAAATATCATATCCTCGATGCTTATCTCTTAGGATATTTACATATCCTACCGGGGGCATGTAAGCACTCTTTTAGTTCAGATTCCATGGATGGAATTATCACGAAATGTCAATTGTCAGGGTCTGAATTCGGCCATGGAACATCATGGATGGGATTATCTCGAAATCTCAAAAGCCAGGGTTTTGGGGGTTACCATGGGCGGTGCTATCTCAAAGCATCGACTGCTAGGAAGCCTTGAGGATTGATGATGGGGACAAGAAATTTGATACAAACCGTGTTGAGAAGCCAATCCTAATCTAGAATTAAAAAGAAAAAGAGAGAGAAAACTCTCCAAACATATAAATCTTCTACCTCTCTTTCTTTCAAAATGCACTTCGAATTGAGCCAGGGCTAAAATTATCTCAAGCACGAGTGCTTTAACCACAAAGTCCAATAAGCCTTAGGTTAGCTCTTGTAGGCCTTAAAAACCTTTGCTAAGGACTGAGGCTGAGACTAGACAGATATGGATCTTGTTGGTACTAGAGTACCTTTTAGGCCTATGGTTGGCATTTTGACCTAATCAAGGTTTCAAAAGAAAAAGCACTTATCTAAACTCATTAAGAACTTCATGGTCTAGAACAAGGATTGAAACCTTAAAATTTTGCTAAGGGACTAGCAAAAGCTAGGCATGGGGGTATGATGAGAACCTCATCATGAACCCTAACTAGCACAATTTAATCCAAATAAGTGTGAAAAAGCTCCTACAAAACCTAAAGAGAAGCTTAACTCAGAGAATTCTGAGTTAAAGAACAAAATAAATCATAAGGGGTAAAAGTGTAATTTCACCAATGCAGTGTGCAAATAGGGTAATTAAGGGTCCAAACATGGGTCAAAAGAGCTTAATAAGGAAGGAAGTGGGATGATCTGATCTGAAAAGGGTCATAGCAACTTCTACGAATTAAATGACATTCTATAGCCCTAAAACAAGCCCACTTTAATTCACGAGGTTTGAAGTAGGATAAAAATCAACTAAACCCTCTAAAATTTATGGAAAAATATTCCCTAGGGTTTAGGACGTTCAATTTGGCCTTTGCAACCTATTTTGACCAAAAATGAGAACCATGCCCAATTTATGACTTAATTTGGGTTTTTGTGCAAATTGACCATGTCAAACATGGTCCAACCTAAAATCAAATTTCACCATTAAAATCCTTAGGTTCAAATTAGTCTGGTATAAAAATTTGGGCCTAAGATAAGACCATCTTTACCAACTTTACAAATTGGTCCTCGTAATTTACTTTCTAACCCTTATCTTTTGAAACCCATGCGTTTAGCGCCCTATCTTCTCATCATTCTTTGCAGAACGGTCCCCCCTACCATTTCTGAGTAGCACCATACCTCCGGCGACCTTGCGCGGAGGATGGCGCCGTGCAGGGTAGGGCGTCCGTCCTCAGGAACAAGCGGGGGGTTCCCTGCGTCATCCTCTGTCGCAGGGACCTTCCCCTGACCTCTGCAACCGACCATGTCTCTCGTGCGAACGCACGAAAGACATGGGTATCCATTTCTGGCCACACTCCGACGAGTGCGACACGTCGCCTCCTTGATCTCCTCTCCTCGCCAGTGCCTATTTAAGGAGCAGCAAGGTCTGCAGTCTCCTTCAAGCTCCTTCTGGCGGAGAAACACCCTAGATTTCATCCTTCCCCTCTTCGGTCAGAACGCCCGAGCTTTCGGCGATCCTCCGTTCTCGTCCTCTTCGCTCTGCTGCCATACCTGTAGCAAAGCCTTCTGCTCCGTCGTCCCACGCCAGGCTGTACTAGCTGGTGCCCTCCGATCTCTTCGTCGCCAATAACCACCTCCTGGGCATCTTCGTCCTCAACTCCGGCAAGCACGAGCCGGACGCCTCCCTCTCCCCCTTCGTCGACTAAGTAGGTAGGAATTTTCCTCTCTCTCCCCCTTACATTTTCCCCTTCCTGATTTACCACTTTAACCCACCAACCGCCACTTCCACCCTCATCTGCTCCATCTCCGGTCACCATCTCCGGGGAGGTCACTCCACCTCCACAGACCACCTCACCCCTCGCCGACAAGCCCAGAAGCTCCCCCTCACTCCACTCAACCGTTTCCCCCACTCCATACACCGCCATTCATCGCCCGACCACCCCCCGAATAAACCCACTTCCGCACACACAGTTTGACCTAGGCACACGACCACAGGCGCCCCCGCACCTCACCAACCCTCGCACTGCCTTCGCCGACCTCTGGCGAAGCTCCCTACGTTATCTGATGTGGCCGAGAGGCTGTCCTTGTGTTTTCAGGTCTACGCCTCCTTGCCGCTATTGAAGAGCTGCTGAAGCTCCTTCGCAAGTAGCTCCAGGATGTCTCCAGCCCAGGCACGTGCTCCAGGTAGCGTGGGTTGGTTCCGCGAGCATGCCCAGGATTGCGATTGGGGGTGCGAACATTCGCTGCTGCCCCAATTGGCAGCGTCTTCTCGCCTGCGGGCGCACAGATTGGAGGTGGGACTTTAGTCCCACCTCGTAAGTGTGTGGCCTCACGCACACACTTAAATTGAAAAAGTGTATAGGGCTGTTTGCCTTCGATACACAGGGGTCAGGTCCCTCGCCCACACACGCAGCGTGCCACGCGCTCGCCAGCCCTCACCGGCGCTCACGCCCCGCGGGTCTAGGCCGAATCCGACTACCCGACCAAGCACTCCTCGCCCACCACCGCACGTCGGTGGGCCTGGTCCCAGGTGCGCACCCCGAACTTGATTACCCGGCTCTGGGAGAGCTTTCCTAAAGAGAGATTCAAAGAAAGAGAGAGACGCGGGGAAGGGGTAGGGGTAGGTTTTGCATTGATCATTGTGTGTGCACGCAGGGAAGAAGGAAAAAGAAGAAGTAGGCGAAGGAAGAAGAGAGGAGGAGCAACTGAAAGACTTAGCCGCACTGTAGCAAATGCATAGTTAAGTCGTCTGAGCACCGGGTCAGACGGCGGAAGGTCAGCAGCCAGAGAAGAAAGAAGAAGAAGACAGGAAGGAGAAAGAAAAGAAAGAAGATGAACGGCTAGAGCATAAGAAGAAAAGAAGACTTAGCAGCTAAAGATAGAAGCCCTGCAGCTGCAAGGAAGAGAAGAAGAAAAGGGAAAAGAGAAAGGGTCACCACAGCTGCTGAAAGAAAAGAAGAGAAAAGAAGGCAGATTGAAGGAAGAGAGGAAGCAGCTGCAAGAGAAGAATAAAAGAGAAGAGAAAGAGAGAAGAAGAAGCCAACAAAAGAGAACTTTTGCTCCCTCTCTCTCTATCTCTTAATTTTTGTAAAATCTTATATTGTGAATTTATGTTTCTAGAATTATAGTTGCTCCCTGAGTTGGACCTCGGGAAACTTGTTATTCTGAGTAAAAAAATTTGTACTAAGCTAGTAACTGTTTTGTCATATACTACAACGAATATAAAAAAAGACAGAAGACACGCCACCACTCTTCTTCGCAGGAAATGGCCCTGCTTCGTCCTCCTCCAGCCATGAAATCCTTAATGGCTGTGAGAAGCAGATATGCTCCTGCCTCTCCCATTTCAAATCCATGCAACCGCAGCTACAAAGGAGGGGGAGGGCCTAGCATGCTGAGGAGGCCTCCACCCCGCTCCACTACTATGCAGAGAGTTCAAGCTCTCCTCCACTCCACCACTGCTGACCTCGACCGTGGAAGTTTGTTCCACTACCGTGGGCGTGAGTCGTGACAAGATGCACCACTAAATCTAAGCAGCTATGCTACCGTGAGCACACATAGGTGTGCAGTCCACTGTGATCCATCATCCACAGCAACAACACCATCTCCACTCCATCTTCACCTTCATCCCCTCCACTTCATCTCCAACAACGCTACCATACACACCCATCACCCTCCTCCAGATCTCAATCCATTACCGTGAACCCAAGTCACCACACGCCTACACCACCACACACCTCCAACACCATTGTTCATCTTCCCCATCTTTCTCTGTTACCACCAAAGAACCCATAACCTCCATCACCATTCCCGCTCACAACCGCCACCTCCAGCAATCCACCTACAGCACTCCACGCTGTGCCTTCTTCTCTCCCATGAGCGGCTAGAGCGTGCCCATGTGCACCTCTACCAGGCCAGCCACACGACTTCGCCTCATCACACCTCTACCCACGCATGTGTGCATCTCTGCACGCCCAGTAGCAGCAGTAGCAGCCACCTCCAATGCCTCCCCTCATGCCGCTTGCATCTCCTCTTCCTCCTTACTCTGCGCATTGCTCACCGCTGTCGTGCCATCACTGTCCACACGTGCCATTAGGGAGCGACACTCCTTCCCACTCCTGCGGCCAGTAGGAAGAGTCCACAATTGCCACCCCTCTCTGCTTCGTTTAGCCAACTTCGGCCACGCCACACCTTGCCACCACCACCATTGGGTGCGCGTCGGCCCCGCCCACCTCCGGTGAAGACCACATCGCTGGTCATCTCCTCCACCGTGCGTGAGAACCCACAAAGGAAATGCTTTGTTTCTTGTGGCTTTAGTAATTATATTTCATTGCCATTGCAACAGTGAGATTTTTTATTTTATTAATTAATTATTATGGCACATTTATGAGCACATCCCTCTTATTCTTCATAAATACCATTCCATCATATTTAGACATTGAAGACCTAATCTAAAAAGGATTTTGTCTTTGTTTCTTGGGGATTAGCTACTGAACATTTTATTTTAAATTCTTGCGTGTTTTATCAAGCCAGTGCCTCCCTGTGGACACGACCCGCTCCCTTGTGAGTGGTTATTTATTTTCCATTTGTTTTGATCACGTGTTTTTACTACTCGATTTCTATACTACAATGCAATCTTAGATTATATTTTCGAACAATGTTTTAGCACTTGATCAACTATCACGTGCACACCACATGCTCGCCCATGCTTATGAGAGCATGGGGCCCATGCTAAACTGGGTTTGGTCTAAATAGTGCTCTAGGTATGGTTCTGAGGAGAGATAGAATGGAGAGGAATTTCTTAGGGAAGGTGGGGGTTTTGCAATGTGTATCCTTGGGATTCGTGTCTACACTTAGGCAAATTCTGAGGGTATTTGGGCTTGATAGTTAAGTTGTCTGATGCCTGAGCCCGACATCTAAATTATGAAGAATTGATGCTCTAACTTGGTTATTGTTGGCTTTGAAGGTCCAATTTTAAGTTAGGAATTGAGCCATTTATTAAATTAAATGGTGGTTTCAACCACCATTCCTTTTGGCTTTTCATATATTTTTTATTATTGCTCTTGAGATACAATGTGACTATTTACTAAATACATTTTTTGATGATTATTCATTGCATATCATTACTTGTGATTGATTATTGTGCTCATTGCTTATTTTTTCAATTAGTGGTTTGAATTCTATATTTGCTCCCTACGAATGACCTCGAAACTTACGATTTTTCGAGCACTTATAAATTTTAAATATTGATTCAATTTTCGTCGCTATATTATGACACGTTTGTCTAAACTATGATGGTTTCCAAGCATCAATAGTAAATGAAAGAAGAAAAATTTTGAAAAACCCTAAAAATTTAAAATTTTTGAAAACTCTAAAAAGTTGAAAAATTATAAACCATAAAAATATAAAAATAATGAAAAATATTTTCCTTTTTTGGGGGATTAAAATCATTTTGAGAGGAATTCTTCCATGAGAAGAATTTAAGAAGAAAATCATTAAAGGACCTTATTTAATATTTATAAGTAAATTAAAAAGCTTAAAGAGTTATGAATTTCTTAAATAATCGTTTAAAGGTAAGAAATAAAAAAATTATACATAATGTAAATAGTGTACATAAGTAAGAGCATTGAATCCCTACTTTGGACTTTGTCATGAATACTTTTCAAAACAAGTATTTGTTTTTTACTTGTGACACAGGATTTTTCAAGTTGAGAATCTAAAACCTAAGTGTGTGATTTCTATTCTCGCTCTTCACTCTGAAAGTAGAGTAACTAAGATGTCATTAACTCATATACAAGACTTAATTTTTGGAATTAAATTGTAACTTCTTGGTCAAGAAAATTAGGTTTTGTCCTTTTGACTTTAAAGGTCTACTTTTATCACTAAGTTGAGTAAAGAGACTAGATACTTAGAGTTAATCAAGTAAAGAAGTTAGTTGGATCCTTAGTCGTAAGGCCTAACGAGTTATAGGTAGTTTAATCAATTGAGGATGTTCAGCTAGACTTGGCGAGTTGCATCTTGACAGATCCTGTAGGCTGATACTAATGGTTTAAAGGACCTCACTACAAGAAAAGTCACTATTGGTGACATTAAACTTGCGATGGTCATGAAACTATTGCCAATAGTTGCACATTAGTGACGGTTATATGTTTGAATGCCACTATAAACCGTCTCTAACTATCAAGGGAACTCAACTCGCAATTGGCGATGGTTATTAGATCCACCGTCGCCAATGCATGCTGTCGCGAAAATATCTACTCCTATATTGTGCAAGAGAAGTCGTCGTTTTCACATTCATGATGGTCAATCTTAAAACCATCGCAAATGTTTATTTGCAACGGCTTTATAAACCATCGCAAAATGCTAGTGACAGGTAAAAAAAATGAATTCCTATGGGAAGCGGGACAAGGTGATTTACCCACATTTAGCGACGGTTGAAGAGATCAACCATCACCAATGTGAGCCACCTAGAAAATATCTATACTCACATTGGTGATGGTTGATCAGATCAACCATCGCCAATGGTGAATATAAGACCTCGACCACACCCATTCCCCCTCCCCCTCCCTTCTCCTTCCTCGTGCAAGCCACCACCCCCGCCTCTCCCCGGCTTGCCATCGACTCTCCCTCCCTCTAGTGAGCCACCCCCTTCCCTAGCTTGCTGCCCCTCCTCCCTGAGGTCCCACCCCCTCCCCAGCCCCCTCCCTCACCCCTATGCCCTCCCTCCTCCATCACCCCTAGTGGCTGTCCCCTGCATCGCCCCACACCATCGCCCCCTGCAGCCACCCTCCGTGATGCCCCCCGCACCGTCCCTCACCACTACCCCCACCGTCGTCTCGCGTCACCTCTCATAGCTGCCCCCTGCGCTCCCTACCCAACCCCCGCTCCCAACTGCCCCCACCGCCCCACAACCCCACCCCCGGCCTGCTCCTGCCCCCCCTCGCTCCCCCGTGCCGCCTGCCATCCCCACAATCACCCTAAACTTTAGTAATTAATTATTTGTTATCAAGTTTTATTTTTTTTTTTTTGTTACTTTCTTATTACAATTTGATATTTATTATTTTGATTTGTGTAATTTGATTTAGGTTACGCTCATCATTAGACACATTCTCGCCGATTCATGTGTTTCATCAAGGTATGAATGTGTGATTTATTACATTAATGATTATGAATGTTCATGAATGTGGGGTGTACCCACTAAATTTTTTGAATTATTTTGTGAATGTTCATGAATGTGGGGTGTACCCACTGAATTTTTTGAATTATTTTGTGAATGCTCATGAATGTAGAGTGTACCCACTTAATTCTGTGAATTATGTTGTGAATGTTCATGAATGAGGGGTGTACCCAGTTAATTCTATTTAGTATGTTGTGTATATGAATGAATGTAGGGAGTACCCACATGATTTCTTTACTTGCATTTGTCTGAATGAATATGGTAGTTGTGAATGTTTAATTATGTATGTTTATTATGGGAAGAAGTTTCTATTGCAGGGGAAGTTCTGTTAAAAATTTTAATAATTGAAGAAGTTAAGAAGAAGAAAAAAGAGAGAGAGAGTACAAGAGATGAGAAGCAGTTAGATAGGCCAAGTTTAGATAAAGAAGAATGGGAAGATGTGAAGAAAGTAGAAAAGGAGAGGAGATTAGAGGAGGGAAGAGGAAGGGAAGGATAAAGAGAAGAGGGAAAGAGAGGACAAAAAAAGAGGCGAGGCAGGGAGGGGTATAGGAGGGAAAGGAGAGGAGAGAGAGAAGTAAGGAGGTATGGAGTAGGAGGGAAGGGAGTGGAGAGAAAGGAAGGGAGATAGGGTACTTTAGAGTATATTTATTTTGTATGTATAACTTATTATTTTTTACTACAAATTGTATGATTTTAATAAAGTTATAGATACAAACACTTGCACAAATTTAGAAGCACTTGAGGCCAAATAATAGGTATGGAAACCCCTAGGTTACAAGCTTTGGGAGGGGATAATCGTATCAAAATACTTGCCCATCGACACTTATGTTCATGTTATACGGACAATGCAGAGTGTGTGTATACCTCACTTACAAGCACAAAGTTTTATCTTTATAGCATGCCATAAGAGTCGTCATCCTTTGTTCAGAGAAGTTCTGAACAAAGGGGGTCCTTAAAGATTTGATTACAACTTAGGGTTACTTGTTACATGGAACTAATGTTTGAAGGAATTTTGGTAGTTTCTTTGCACTCTTCTATATACCAACTGATCTTATCTATGTTCCTAAAGCACCCTTAAATAGGAGTTATTGGAAATATAGTTAAGGTTAGTCTTGGGGGGATACTGGAGAAGTGCAAGGAGATGTTTTCGAAAATTTTTTAGACACTGGTTACATGTAACTAGTAACATTATGATCAAATCTTCAAGGATTGGCTATTAAACTGAAAATCATAATCAAAATACAAATATATATATATAACATTTCAATGTTTATTCATAATTACTGTGTGATTTAGGTAATGTAAGAGTAGCTTTTTTTTCATAATATGACATTAACTTGAGACCTTTTATTAATAACTAGTTAGGTCATTATGGACAAGTCTTGGATTAGTTTGAGAAATTCAGATTACATTCGATATAAGAATGGAGTGAGGGAGTTCTTGGATTGGGCTTTCCATGATGATAGGAAATCATTCAGATGAGGGGAACTTCTACAGTTGATTTTCTATCCTTATCGAAGGTGCTTAAATGGAGTACATGATTGTAACACTGTGTTTTAGCACGTACCCTGTAATGGTTGGTGGAAACATTACACCAAGTGGATTGCTCAAGGAGAATTCATTGTAGAAACTTATGAACTTGATTCAATGAATGTTGATGAGGAGCCTACCGATAATATTGAAGGTGACGGGATCGAGGAGATGTTGGATGAACTTAGAGTAGCAGATAACATCGTAGACAATAGTGACATGTTACGAAGTTGTAACAACTTTTATGATGCTATTAAGGCATCCGATGAACCGATTGCTCCTAGAGTAAGCTCTATGTCAAGGTTGACATTTTTATTGAAATTATTTCAGATGAAGGTTATCAATAAAGCCACATCTAAATTAATGTCCGAGATACTTGAATTTATCAGAGAGCTCCTATCTAAGCTTAATGGTTATCCGGAGTTGTGGTATGATGCAAAGAAATAGATTAGGGTATTGGGCTTGAATTGCGAAAAGATTGATGCTTGTCCGAACGATTGCATATTGTTCAGAAGTGAATATGCAGGTCTTGATACTTGTTTGGAGTGTGGTGCATCAACATATAAGGTTGGAAAATCTGGGAATCAACATGGCAAGAAACAGGCAGAGAAGATCCTACGAGACTTTCCATTGATTCCCAGGCTTCAATGCCTATTTATATAAAGTATGACTGCGAAATTGATGGAATGGTATAAGCAGAACAAATCACGAGATGGTCTCATTTTTCACCCCGTTGATTCTGATGAGTGCATAAAATTTGATAATAGACATGTATCATTCACATAGGAATCAAGTAACATAAAATTGGGTCTTACAAGCGACAAATTGAAAACATTTAAGAATTTGTATCCGTCATATTCAATATGGCTAGTGGTGATGGTAACTTACAACCTACCTCCTTGGTTGTGTATGCAATCGTCATTTATGATGCTGACATTGTTAATCCCAGGCTCAAAGCAACCAGGAAATGTTATAGATATATACTTGCAACCATTGGTGGATGAATTGAAACTATTATGGGATAACGGCATTCTGATATACGACGTAGGAAAGAAAGAATTCTTTATGATGCATGCTGCATTGCTATGGACTATCAATGACTTTTTAACATATGCAAATTTGTATGGATGACACACATCATCTCCGATTGCCTGAAACCAACAAGTTGTATTACTTGAGTTACCGCAGATTCCTTCCAATTGACCATAGATGGCGAACAACACAGTTCAACGACAGATTTGATGCCGAATCTTGTCGATATTCCTCTAGGAATCCAAAAAATAAGCTAAGCATAGATTTTGTTATGTTGTCAAGAGTAACAATAATATAGAAATTGCAAGAACTTGGAAAATAAAAGATTGGGACGTCTTTTTAAAAAGACCTTACTACATTAAAGCATTTAGGCTTTAAGAAGAAAAATATTTTCTTCATGCAACTCCCATATTAGAAAGATCTGGTAGTCCAACACAACCTAGATGTGATGCATGTAGAGAAAAATGTCATGGACAATATGTTGGATGTCCTAAATTTAACAAATAGTCCAAAAGACACAATAAAAATAAGAAAAGACATGGAGATTTTGGGCACTCATCCAGAGCTACATACAACAAAGAAGGATGATGGCAGTGTTGAATTCGCATATGCAATATACAACTTAAAGCATGAACAGATTCAAAAAATATTCTCATTTTTTAAGGAGACACAGGTGCTGGATGGCTACTCATCACAGTTGTCACGCTGTGTTAATGAATCTAAAAAAAAAATTAGTGGGTTAAAAAGTCATGACTTGCATGTTTAAATTTAAATGTTTTTCCCATTGGCCATACGTGGAGTCTTACCTAATCCTGTTCTAGATGCTTTTATAGACATGAGTCGATATTTCAGAGCTATTTGTTCAAAGACTTTAGATGTTGAAATGCTACGCTACTGGGACAAACAAGTTATCATCGCATTGTGTAAAATGAAACAAAATTTTCCCCCAGCATTTTTCAACATAATGGTGCATTGAACAATACATTTGGCAAATGAAGCAAGGATTGTAGGGCCACTTCAATACAAATGGATGTATCCTATAGAGAGATATTTGAAAATTTGAAGGATTACATGTTAAATAAAGCTAAGTCAAAAGTGTTAATTGTCGAGGGATATTTAGTTGAGGAATCCATGAACTTTTGTAGCATGTATTTGGGTGAGACAGACCACGAATTCAATCATTTCAAGATAAATTATGACGGGGGATACTGAACATGACAGAGATTGTCTTTCTATTTTCGAAATTCCAAGAAGGTCGATTCTGCACACAGAAATTTCTTGAGATTCCAGAAGTAGATCGGCAATTTTCATACGTATATATATTAAAGCAAATTCTTGAAGTCAATCCTTTCTACAATGAATTTAAACAATCGTTACATCCAAATGCACGCGATCTACTCTTTCCTGAGTGGTTTAAGTAGAGTGTTGCTAAAATGAAAGAAAATAATGATCTGCGGTGGGTGGAAGATTTTGGTGTAATATCCAATCAACCGTTGAGTTATAGACATTATCATTCTGGGTACATCATAAATGGCTTTAGATATGGAATCAAATATGTTGATGATGTAAAGGCTACACAACAAGCTAGCATCGTTGTTCCTTGCAAATTAGCCAGTGGGTGTGATGGTTATTATGGACAGATTGATGAAATTCTCAAGATTAGCTTCAGATATGATCGTAGACTTGTCATCTTCAAGTGTGAATGGGTTGACTTTTTCAAGGAAGGTGTCAAGCTTAAGGTTGATAAGAAACACAAGTATATAAGTATGAATAATAACAGTTGAATTCTTCAGAATAGTGAACCCTTCACTTTAGCCTGTCAAGTCTCTCAAGTCAACTATATGACTGATAATAGCAAAAGTTGATGGGTAATTCCCGTTAGAACAATGCCACGTAGTTATTACAATTCTCAAAAGGAAGGGGAACCTGAATTAGAACCTAAAGCATATCAAGAACTTCAACAACTAGATTTAGATCCAAATGCAACAAACATTGATATATAAGGTATAATTTACAAACCTCTATTTTATAATATAAATTTACTCATAAAGCATTCTTATACTGATATAATAATTTGTTTACACTTACTATAGGTTGTTGACACAGTTCTATTAATTTTTCTTTCTACACGGTAGTATTGTTTTAGGGTAACATTGCTGATTACTTTCAGTTATATGCATGTGTTTTATATGAATTATATATTTGTGTTTTTTTGTCACTAATTTTTTTTTTGTGTTGTGCAGATGGTGAAACTAAAAAAGTGGGCTTCTCGTCGGAGGAGTCCTAACATCACCCCATATACCCAGGACCCCCATACCACACAGTCTCCTTCCACGTAGCCACGTACAACACAGCCTCCTTCCATGCTGCATCCTACCACACAGCCTCCTTCCACGCCACATCCTACCTCACAGCCTCCCTGCACATGGCCTCCCCACACCCAAACCTTCCATACCCAGTCTGTTTCACCCCAGGATCCCTACACTTTTACCACCGATACATATTTAGTACCTACTCCTAATTTCTTCCCCCCCCCTGCGTACACACACATACATCCGTCCTAGTGCACTTGCACAGTCCCTTTTTATAAGGAAGGAGAAGAAGCCAGTCATCCCTGAGTTTGTGATGTTACCTGAGCCAGAGGATGAGGTTGATAGTCACGACCCTAACTAGGACGAGGGGGACGGGGACGAGGTATAGGACTCCCATGATGACGAGGATGAGGAGGGGGATGAGGGGGAGGACGAGAGGGATGCTGAGTTAGCCACCCTGAGGCCAACATTGACCCTGATCAACTAGGGCCCAGTACTACTAGTAAGTAAATTATTATTTTTCATATTTTAAAAGTTTTTAAATTTTGTATTTACTCTTCATTCGTAATATTATTGTTGTTATTAATTTCAATGAAGAAGAAAGGTAGAGGCCGGACGAGAAACAGAGACTTAGAGACCCTTGGTGGGGAAGATCCCAACTACCCTCCCTTTAGTAGCAGGCTCTCTAAGGTTGTGAAGAGCATCATCCCCCTCTCTTGTTTTTATTGGCAGATTGCCTTAAAGAAACTCAAGAGGGAGATCATTTGGCACTTCGAGGTAATTAATATATATTAAGGTTTATATATGTTTCTTTTAATGTGATTTGATGTATATAAATGTTTAATTTATAGGCGATCTTCGATTGGGGGACTGATCCTAATGTCCCCAAGTATATCCTCAACCATGCGGCAAGGCGTCATCGAGACTGAAGACTTAAACTGAAAAAAGTGGTTACAAAATTTTTTTTAATTCCTCTCAAATTTACATTTTAATTATATATTTTATTTCCTTTTTTATTTAGCATTTTGTGAAAAGGTCATATGAGGAGGCCTTGAGGAATGTACCTCCTTCCATATTGCCAAAGATATGGAAGGATTGTTGTCAGCATTGGAGTAAGCTTGAGATGGAGGTAGTAAATAATTGTTGTGCATTAAAATTTAATTATTATTAATTTTTTTACTAATAAATATATATATGTATTTTCTACAAGATTAGGCAAAGAAGAACAAGGTCAACAGGGCCAATGCTCCACCGTAGACTCATGTCTTGGGTTAAATGAGTATTGATAAGCTCAAGACAAGATAAGTAAGTATATTTCCTATTTATTTATATTTCTAATTAACATGTAACTTTAATTATTAATAAGTTTTTATATTTATTTAATTTTAGGCGAGTACACATGACGATGCCTAATTGGATCGTCCTGAAGTCCATGAGATCACTCATAACAAGGTTACGAATGGCAGGCGCACATGGATTCATGAGACCTACCGAACCAAGCATGTAAGTTTTTTTTTTAATTATTTAAATTTAACTTTCATTTCAGTTGAACATATTACTTAGATAAACATGTAATTAGGGAGAAATGTACAATTTGGTCCACCCACCTCCGCCTACAGATGAGAACTCTGTGACCCAGCAGCCTGCTATGACACCAGAGGAGGCTTTCTGAATAGTCATGCTCCGGAACATGGTGGATTTGTTCGCAGTGGAGTTCGAAGCTAGACTCTCACCACTTGGTACAGACAGAAGGGATTGTCTGATGCGTCCTTTGCTGAGGTGGAGCAGTTGAGGTCACAGGTATAGCAAACTCAAACGTAGCTAAATGATGTGATCGGAGAGCTGCGAGCTGGTAGAGAGGAGATCTGCTAGTAGAGACTGGATTTCAAGGAGCAGATGGAACAGCAACAGGAGCAGTGGGCGGAGACGATAGCCATACTTCGAGGTGGAGGTGGACCTAATCACAGCAACTTCCATTATCCTACAGGTCATGGGCTAGACGATAATTTCAGCGTAGGAGTTGCTGGTCATGGTAATGGTGTAAGAGTTTAGCTCACATCTTTTCTTTATATTTCTTATTTTTATTTATATAACGTTACTAATCTTTTGTAAACATTCTCTAAGTTAATTTTTAGTAATGTAATGTTTATTTCTTTTATATTTGGTTTATTGAATGCTATATATGTGTTATTGGATGTTATGTAGGTTAATTTAAATGTTACCTTTGATTATCATTAGTAAATCTAATTAATTAAAAAAAATATATATGCTGACGGTTGTTAGAATAACCATCGCCAATTTTGTTTTGCGACGGTTGTATAACTGTTGCCAAAAGTCAGCCAGATGACCCTCTCCAAACAGCCTATTTTTTTGCAATGTTTTCACAACCATAGCGATGGTTATCATAACAACCGTTGCCAATAATTAATTTGAGATGGTTATTTAATAGCCGTTGCAAAAGAATTTTTACAACGGGTATAAATCGTCGCAAAAGGAAGCTAATCACGATAGATAGGGTCAGTACTATTAGCGATGATTAGTATTAATAACCGTCATGAAAGACTATTCGCTTCACAACCTTTCGCGATGCCAAATTGAGATGGTTTTGTTACTTTTGGCAACGGTTTTTAACCATCACCATAAGTAGTTTTTCTTGTAGTGCTTGAAAGTGACAGGCTTTGTTGTCCACTCTCTAGTTTGCAAGCTAAGTAACCTAAGTGTTCAAACTTCACACACATTAGAATTGTCATACAGGCATCTGAGACTATGAAAACATAGAGACCAAGAGATCGATCTTGTATCCTTTTTACCCCAGGGATTTCCGCAAGGCGACTCTTGAAAGGGTGAAGGATGTGCCACTCACCTAGAAGAAAGACTTGGAGATTTTACTTGTAAGAAAAATGAGAAGGTGAGAGAAAAATATATATGAGAAAAGAAAATATATTACACCTTGCAATAATGCACCTCGGTATAAATGAGTGCTTATGCATTTATCCACCAAATAAACCATCTCGCTACAAATGGATGCTACCTCCCTCCATCCAATAACAAAACTTCACAATACAAATGGATGCTTTAACCTATAGAAAATGGATTAGAAAAATATGGAGATAAAAACTAGAAATAAGAGACGTAATGGTCCAATCGAGGAAATATACGCCTTAAGTGTTGACCTCAGGATAAAAATGGGTGAGAAGAAAGCAACCAAATCTGAGTAAGGCAAAGCAAAAGGCTTGAATTAGGATGACTAGGATTGGGATCTTGATGTCATGAGTTTTGGATTTTTGCAACTTTGGATGCCTGTAGGACAAGTCTACTTCACGTGCATGGACATTTTAACCTCATGGCTACTAAACCTTGAGTGGGCAGTGAAGCCTAAGAAATTGGGTTTTGAAGACTAGCAGATGAGGCTTAAAATGGGACAAATTGACAAAGCCTCAGGTCTAGAAGTCCGTCCTTGATGCTGTGCATTGGTTGGTTTAAGGGTCCTCCTTACTCTCTGAGTTTGATTAATAAAGGGTATTTAGTTAATTTACAAAAGCTTAAGTTGATAAGAATCAGAATTCACAAGCTTAGGAATTGACCTGTGTGTTGAATTTTTGAGTTAGAATTTGATTTCCAATCTTTGAGTCTTGTTACATTATCCATCTTGACCTCTTTGATTTTTACGGTTTAGAGTGGTGTACAAATAACAAAATGAGCATCTGATGTTTTAATTTGGATTTGAGTTCTCGTCGAGAGTCTATTTTTTACGAGTATCTATTTTGAAAGATATCTAGGGTTTTGAGTCCTTTGTAAGAGGATTCTGGTCTAATTCTCTATTTTATTTATGGGTACTTATTTATAAAAGTATAAAAACATGAAAAGATAAAAATTTCAAAAATCTCCTAACCTAATCATTCCTCTACTTAAGAATTAGTTATATTATATTTAATCACCCTAGTGTTTAATCTATCATATTCATTAGTTTTTTTCTAGAGACTAGCAAAACTTAGGCATGGAAGTATGATGAGATACCCATCATGGTTCCTAATTCATCATTATTAGCTAGTTTTCCTAGTTAAATTACTAATGAAAAACATTATATCAAGGTCAATTATATAATTAGGGTAAAAGGAGTAAGGACCTTATTGATATGATAAAATAACTAAATTAAGGTTTAATAAACATTTATTAATGTTTAATTAATAATTAGGACTCAAACCTAATCATTTAGTTATATATAAAGTATTAAATATAACTTATACTATTTATAACCTAAAGTTGTTAATTAACTAAATAATATTAATCACTAAAATAAATATAGCTAAAAGGGACAAAAAAGTAATCTCATGGTATAAATATATTATTTACAGTATTTATAATAATATATAAAATGTTGAAAAAGAAATAAATTAAATTGCTTAATAAAAATGACTGTTTGCATTTTAGTTTCTACGTTTCATGTCAATTGAGTCCTATCTATCACAAATAGGTCCTTCACATTTGCATGTGGGTCCTTAGACTTTTCCTTACTATTTTCTTTCTCATCGAAACCAATGCTTGGCATTCACCTAAACCTTTCTTCTCCAATGTCGGTAGCATTGAAAGGTTGAGTTTCATTTCCGTCCGTGACATGCTTCACCATAACAAACTCTCCACATCCAACAATTTAGATGTTCTACAAGTGCACCGAGGACACCTGGAGGCCTCACCATCATCAGAGAAGATGATGGAATCCTCCAATGTATCTAGACATCCTCTGGTCCTGACTTAAGGTCCCTGACCTTCCTCACCACCTATAAATACCTCCTATGACCTCTGATTGGAGGTTGACAACTCCCTACCCCTCTTCCCACATCGAGTTGCCCATAGGCTATCACCTACTACTCTAGTGACCTTCTTCCACTTTCTTTCGATCTTCTCTGAGTGAGGCGACCACTCCTTAGTCTTCCTCTTTCTCCCCCACATCTCTAGACGAGGTTGCGACATTGTTGTTTCCTTTTTACTATGTGTTCTTCTCTTCGTTGGACTTCTGTCTTCAACTTCTAATTTGTTCCCTCCGGTGAAGCATCGTCGGTGTCTCCTTCCCCTATTCATCCAGGTAAGTAGCCTAGAACCCTTAGATAGATCTTTTGGTTAGTTTAGAGTAGCTAGTTAGCTAGATTATCTTAGATAATGCCATGATCCTAGTTCTTCTCCAGCTCTGACGAGGTAAAATCCGACCTCGTTGGACTTCGATTCATGGAATCAGTCTCACATCCACCTTCCTCAACTCTCCATAATACATTTTCACCTTCTTATTTCCTTGATTAGACTTATATCACAATACCCCCAATTTCATCTCAACTTCTAACCTCCACTGTCCATGGCAGAGGTCAGAAGAGTTCTTTCACCTAATTCACTTCACACATACCTTTGCAATTGGAATCTAAACAATTCCCCTCACTCAATTGAGTAAGGTGAAGTCTACTGAGTTCTGGTGAACTCAAGATACATTTCTTAAAGAATTCAAGCCTTAACTTCAATCCAGGCCTCAATTGAGACAATTGACATATCTCTGATGATTCTGAGATCATCAGGAACCTTTTAAGACAATTCTTGAGCCATTTCATGAAGTTTTGACTTCTGATGTCTATACCCAACCTTCACCAGAGCTCCGGTGAAGGTTGGGTATAGACATCAGAACTTCGGTGAGCTTCAGCCACTTTAATCCTATGTTATAGACTATGAAACTCTCTGAGAAGCTCCAGATCAACATTTCTTGATCTCTTGATCACAATTCACCTGTCAATCCTTTAATCTATTCACTGAAGCATCTAACTAGCCTTCATCTTCCTCAACTTTGGCAAAGCTGAGGGAGTTGATCCACAAACTCTCAAACGTTTGTATTAGGTTAGAAAGCATCCTTGGAACCTAGAGATCCTAAATCAGGCTTTAGGTTCATGATTAAATCTTTGATCTATTTTGACGATCAAACCCAACTTGGAACTCAGGCGGAAAGCCTGGAGCTTGATGTTCCAGGTATCAAATTACACTTTTTAAGGTTTGATTAAGTTCCTAAGGATCTGCATTGTCGATCTGGGTAGTTAGTTGAGTGAGAGTCAATCTTTTCAATAAAGTCAATTCTAAGCTTAATTTAGTCAACCTGAGTTCGTTCTTGAGGTTTTAGGCTTTAGAACTCAATTTTAATGATTGATTTGAAGTCCTCAAGTCATTACAAATCTATTAGAGTTTATTTGAAAGAGTTTTCATGAAGATTCCAAAAGATTTGATTTCCTTCACAATTTGGGTTCATTCTGAGCTTCAATGGAGTTCATTGAGCTCCTGATGAGATTTAAAGCCCAAATTAGCTCAGATTTATTTGTTTTGATCTCCTAACGTGATCTAGGTTGGTTCTAGAGGTCATTAGCTAACTGTTAACCTAATTGACCTATGGTTATGATTATTCTAAGCTTCAGATTGAAGCTCTAAAGCTTAGTGAGCTTCCTAAGCTTCCAGGACCTCCATACGTACTCCAATCTATGCAGAATTATATCTGGCACTAAGTGTAGTCATTAGGCACATGAGAGAGAGAGAGAGAGAAACATTCAGTTGATTTGAAGATTCCACCTGAAAAGCTGCTACAACACATCTATGGTGTCAGGCCATTTTTAGAGATCAATCCAGAGCTCACTTGTGATCCTCTAATCTAATTGACTGATGCAATCGAAAGTAGAATCTAAGGGCTTTTGATCAAACCCTTAAGATTTGTATTTGGAGCTTTGTCCCATATCAAAGTGTGGAAGATGGCGCTAGAAGATAGGCTGTGCAAAGAAGAGAAGGGATCCTTTAGTCCCGCATCTGTAGAAGTTGAAGCGTCGCAGTAGTATAAATTGATTTACTCCCATAGGCTATTCGCCCAAATTGGGGTGGGCTCCCTAAGTAGCATGCATATGCATGCTGCTCTTGTGCTTATGCGTGGGCTAAAATACGTGCTCTATGGAGTGACCTCTGGGCACCAGGTGGAAGCCTAATATGGTGACATGTAGCCTAGTAATGGTACCAATCTGACCCTCTGGATCGTGGATCCTGTGAACGGTCACGTACACTATCTCTCTTTTTGTATTGTGGAGGAGTTAAAGTTTGAGAAAATGGGTAAGTGTTCTCTTAACACTTAGAGTATTCTGGGAAGGCATTTTACCTAAGTTCTAAATGATTAAATGCCTAAGTTTGTAATAAATGATGAGCATTAAATGTGTTCTTATAAAATAACATTTTTTGTACTTTTCTTTCTACAATTCAATGCAAATATTCTTCTTTTCATTGTGGAATGATTGCCATGCTATTATTTATCATTTTGATGCAATTATCATGTGGTTAACATATTGTAGTTAATTAAGTAATCAAGTAGTTAATTAAGTAGTTAGCTAATTATGTAGTTAATTAGTATAATAATTATTCTATAGTTAAATATATACTATATTAATTAAGTATTGAAGTAGTAGCATAGTTTAAGTAGTAATTTAAGTAACTAGTAACTACATGTAATTATAATAGTAATTAAGTTAGTATTAAGCTTTAACCTAATTAAGTAAATCTAGTATCTATTAAGTAGTTAGTAATCATATAACTTAAGTTAACATGTAAGTTATAAGTAATTTAAATAAGTGAAAATAGTTATGTATGGTAAGTTATTAAGCATATATTATTGTAAATAAGTTATATAGTAATTATGTATATAACTTAAGTGTATACTAGTTAGTTAATTATAATAATTATTCACTAAGAATGAGAATTAAATTAAGAATAACTGTTAAATGTTATGCAAACTTAGCCTCCCAGCGAACGACCTAGAGTTAACCAGTAAAAATTTATAAAATGGCAATTACCTTGTACGCTATACTATAACTTAACAACGACTAATTAACTATATATGTAAGGTAGTTGTACATCACTAGACTAAACATCAGATTGACAGACTTAGAGCCGAGGCCAAACATTACTATTGGGAAGAACCCTGGCTATTTAAACATTGCAAAGACCAGATTCTAAGAAAGTGTATCCTATATAAGGAGACAAAGAGTATACTGTCATTCTATCATGACCAGGAGTGTGGCGGTCATTTCTCTAGCAAACAACTGTTGCAAAATTCTTGCAGAGCGGATTTTTCTGACCCACAATATTTAAGGATGCACATAAATATAGTAGGGTGATGACTCTACAATTATCAGTGTTAATATCATCAATTAGAGTCACTTTCGAGGGTACTTGTGCAATAATGTCATATTATAGTGGGTTCGAGAGCATTGCATGCTTTTTGCATTATTTCATGTTAAGATTGCTTAGAATTAATGTTTAATGACCTTGTGTGCAAGTGCATATTGAAATAGGTCTCAGATGAGCAATCAGACCATTAGAATGGGTCCAAAATGACGAACGGAATCCAACGGAATCGAAGTCACCTCAATCCGACCTCCATAGCTCCCACATTAAGCCCGAGAAATTCTGGTCATTGATCTAACCATCAATGGCCTAAATCTGACCACATGTCAGCATCCATGCACCTTAGCACCCCTCTCTCTCTGACACTTCATCTAGCAACGTGAGCCGTTCAACCTACGATCAGACAGCTAAGGATCTGCGGGCGTATGATCAGAAGATGACCAAGATGGGGTGTTGGTGCAACGGTCGCGGCTCCCTCTGGCATCCACCAGACATGGGTTCAAGCTTCCTCTCCCGTCAATTTGCAATTGAGGCGTGGGTAGCAACTGTAGCGCACTCACAGCGCGCGCGCAGCAAGTGAAGCACGACAGCAGCAACAACAGGGCGTGGTGCGCAATGCACAGTGCACAGCTCACCCTAGTGCTTGCGCGCTTAATGTGCCACATGGGGCGTGTGGGCCAGCATGCATGTTGAAGGTAGCGAGCGCAAGGGCAAATGTTGAACAGATCTAGATAGGAGTTAAAGTGTCTTGTTGTAGCAAAATCTCCTAAATAGCTCTTCAACAAATACAATTTATAACTCGAAAATCTCAAAATGAAGTCCGAGGTCGAACATAGGGAGCAAGTAGGAATTCACACGCTAATATCAATTAAAATATAAATGAGCACAATAGATGAAGCACCATGAAGATATTTCAATGAATATCTATCACATTAAGTATTCAATGAAGCTTAATGTATTTCAAGACTAAAAAGATAACTAAGATAAAATAATGGTGATTTAGATCACCAATTATTAGTCTAAGCACATATATTAATTATTCAAATGATGCTACAGTAGTTTAACCGTGCAACTTACATACGTAAATGTTCCAACAGTACCAGCATTAAACCCAAATTAGACGTCTAGCAAGTGTATCAGACAACTTAACTGTCGCTTGCTACAGTGTCTTCTTATTTCTTCTTCTTCTTCAGGCACAGCTCTCTTCTTTTCTCTTCTCTTTGGCTCTTCTCTTCTCTTCCTTTCTGGTCTTCTCGTTCAACTTCTTTTCTTCTCATGCACAAGGCAAAGCCTCTTCCCTTCTTCCCAAACACAAGGGGAGGCACAGCACAGAGGCACGATTGCCTCTCAACGACTAAGTGTTGAGAGAGGGTCACTGAGGGAAAAAACCCCCCTTCTCTCTCTTTTTCTTCTCTTCTCTCTCAGAAACCCGACTGGATTCGGGTAATTAGACCCACGCCTAGACCCACGTGGCATGAGTGCGGGTGAGGGCACGTGCGATGGAGCATGCGAGCAGGACCTCACCCTGGTGCTCTCGAAGGCAACCGGCTAAGGGCAGCGATTCAACTTATGTCGCGCTTGGGCTTCAGTATCTTTTGAGGTAGGACTAAATGTCCCCTTCTTTCCTTTGTGAAACCCCATGTGAGCTGTAGTTGGAGGATGGTTGAATTGAAGGTGCTGCAGATGCCGAGTTCTCCATTGGAAGCTTGAAGAGCTTCCTGAGGTCTTCCGTGGAGCTTGGGTGAGTCGTTGAGGAAGAACACTGTATGAGCAAGGCCATCGAGGTGGAAGAAAATGGAGGCAACAACGAAGCTCTGGCATTCACCTGAAAAGCAAAATGCTGTCTTTCGACATCGTCAAACCAACTCAAAAGGTCCGCCAAAGCACGGCGAACGTGGCGGTGGTGGTTTCGTGATGTGGGGTGGTGTGTGTGCGTAGGACGAGGTTGGGGTGGAGCTGCGAAGGTGGTGGTGTTCAGGGAGATGGTAGAGTGGCTAATCGATGGATTTAGGTTAGGGCTTTAGTCGGTGGGATTGTGGCGAAGTTGATGGGGGTGGTAGCAGTGAGATTCATGTGGTGGAGCGACATGTAGGCATCACCGGAGCGAAGGAAGATGGAATGGGAGAGGCGTGGTCGGTGGTCGATTTGAAGAATAAAGGAGTTGAGGATGATCTAGAGAAGGAGAGGAAGCTAAAAAGACCTAAAGTAATGGATGAAAGGGGTAGGAAGGCATCAGCTTTGATTGGCTGGCGCCGTGGAAGATGAGGGCTCTAGGGAGGGAGACGACGTCGAGGAAAGGGAGAGGACGCCCTTGTTGTGGCTAGCGAGGTGCGAACGAATGTGAGGAAGAGGTTGGATGAGTCAATTTGTCTATTGGTCATCCATAGGAAGATGGGGAAGGAGGCCGCCAGAGCTAAGGTGGAGTTTGGCCAGAGATGGAGGAAGAAGGGGTATTTGGCCTTAAAACCTTTCTATGGAGCACGATTATGCATTGTGGGTCCTTTTATGGGGCTCAAGGGGTTGTTTCAAGCTTGGAATCCAAGCTTGAAAGCTTGGTAACTCAATGAAGAAGGAAACCACTGAACCTTTGAAAGGTTCGTATGAGCTTTTGGGAAGGAAATAGAGCCCAATGAATGGCTCAAATTGAAGAGGAAGGTCTCAAGATCCTCCCATCCAATTTTGGAAGGGATTGGCCGTGAAATCAGGGAGTTCTTCTTGATTGAAGGTTGACGGTGAAGTGAGTTTAGGAGTTGAAGGCAGCAGGGATCTAGATGTGGAGAAGATGAAGAAGTTAGGGGGCTCGTTGTAAGGATTTCAAAAGTTAGGAGCATATGTGTGAGAGAAAAGAGTCAAACAGGACTGAAATGTAAACTAGGTCAAGGTGATCTCTGATTTATCCCAAATTTTGGTAAAAATCTAATTTTGACCCAAGGAATCTGATGAAGTAAGATTTAGGATTTTAACAAGTTTGATTGGGTAATTTGCATAGAAACCCAAATTAAGGCAACTATATGTCTGAGACTTTATTTTAGGTCAAATTGGGTTCCAATGATCAAAGCAAGCATACGAAACCTTAAGGAATATTTTTCTATGATTTCTAGAAAGTTTAGGTGAATTTCATCCTGATAAGAACTTCAGTTAATTAAGCAGGTTTATTTTTAGGATTTTAGATGTCCATTAATTCTCAAAATGTGTGAAAATCCATTTCTATCTGTATGAACCCACTTATTAGACATTTATGACCATTTTGAAATTGCAATAAGGGGGGTGATTAGTTAATTTAAAAATTATTGCAAGACAAAAATACAATCACAAAAAGAGGCATAACATTTTTAAGTAGAAACCCAAACTAGGTGAAAACCACCACCTAAGCCAATCCCTTGACTTAGGATTTTTGATCACAAAGTGATCAATGCACTAACCACACTACTTAAATAAGGATAGTGTACCTCAATTACAAATCCCAACTCCGATCCTTAAATGGAGGTTTCTCCCTTCACAATGAAGAGACGAGGACCCGACAAGCCAGATACTCAAACTACAATAATAGAATAAGAATGAAACAACACCTACAAAATACCCTACAATGTTAATGACTTCCTTATCTATTAAGCATATTAAGCATAAAAAAGAACTCCCTGAGGATAAGTAGAATGAAGTGCATCGAGAGTGTTGATTTGCCCTTTGATTAGAGTGTTGGCATAGCACAAGGGCAATAAGAAATAAGGAGTAGTGAGCAAGTGATTTTCTAGGGAAATTGTATCTCAAGAGGTGTGTTTTGTCTAAGAGGGGTTGTAGTCTATTTATAGGCAAGGTTAGAACCTTCAAGAAGACTTAGGAGAGGTCTCCCAGCCGTTGGAGGCAAGTCCCAAGAGATTGGGACGAAATCCAACATAAATCAAGGCAATTATGATTCTGACAGCAATATCAGACGTCTGATTTTTGGGTCAGACGTCTTGTAAGATGTCTGAGTACAATTATGGACATCTAATTCTATTAGTAAGGCTCACTGTTTTCATTAGATCAAAACAGAGACGTCTGATGTATTCATATAAGACATCTGATATTAATATTAGACATCTAATTATAAGTGGGTTCCTTCCTGTTTTGACCAGATCCAAACAATGTTCCAGATTTTAAGGAACAGACATTGGTATGGACATCTGCCATGTTTTCTAGATGTCTGGAAAGAGATTAATGACACACCTTGGTAATCTAAGCGTCGAACTTTGGTTTCTGATAAGTGTGTGCAAAATAAATAGGCAACGGTTCATTGTTAGACGTCTGGTGATATGTCCAGACGTCTCAAAGTGTATTTACCCTTTATACTAACACACTAGAGAAAAAATGGGCATTTGAGTCTAACAATTGGTTTAAGGACGTCCAGGCTATGTGTTGGATGTCTAGATAAGGCTATGGACGTCTGATATAAGGTTGCTTCGAATGATGCCTAAGAGGTGAGCATGTAAAGGTAAGGCTATAGGTAATTAGATGTCTGAAAAAATTATCAGACATCTTAAAGTTGAAAATCAGACGTTTGACAGTTATGTTGGACGTCTTATTTGTGTTTTAGTGTTAGGTTTTTATTTTTAATTTATCATAAGTGTAGAGAGCCTAAGTTAGCTATTTATAAGTTATGTTTGGGGGCTCTTTATAATATCTCTAGACTCAAATAAAATAAAGATTACAACCTTTGAAAGTTTACATGAAAAGCCTAAGACCTATGACAAGACTTATACTAATCTAGTCTTCATGCTCTTAATCATCCAACTTGGAAAACTCCATGAAACCTGCAATTTTGTTATTACAGAGAAAAATATTCTATGCCTATGTTTTATCTCTTTTTCTTTATTTTGTAAAATAATCAAAATATTATTTATGAGGGGTTGAACTAACAATCTCCCTCTTTCTGATGATTTTCAAAATATATCTCTAGGTTCTTATTTTCTCTCCCTGAAAGTTGTACTTAGAAATCTATACCAATTTTGAAAAGATTTTTCGTAAGTTTGCATATCATGTCCTAAGTTCTTTTCATGCCATTTCCTAAGATCTTTTCATGTCATTTCCTACGTTCTTTCCTAAGTTCTTCTCCCCCTTTTTGAATATCATCATGAAGGGTTTTGAAAGGGGTTGAATCCTAACTTGAGTTTTTACTAAGCAAACATGTTAAAGATTAAGTGAGCTACAAGTGTTTTTAGTGAACATGTTTTAGCTACAAGTACCATATTTAAAGCAGAATAGAAATCATGAATATAAGAAGTTGCATACTTAATCAAAGTGACAAAGCATTAAAGTAAACTAACTAGGAAAAAAATGTATGTGCCCTAAGCACAAACTAGCTATTGTTCCCAATATATATATATATATAAATATGGGGTCAACGACCCTTATTACAAGACAACATGGAAAGACAGAAAGAAAGAAAACAAAAGAACTAAACTAGTCTTCTTGATCGTGGCAGCAGTGGCGGCGACGAATGGGTCCTTGATCCATCTGCAGATTGCGAATGTCGGTACAAGGTTCATCGATGTCACGGCATACCTCCCATATAAGTGTACATCTCGCCGGTTCACCGCAACAAAAGAAAGATGCCCAAGGAGATGGAATCCATGATGGGAACCCATGTCTCTTCAAAGCTCAATCGAGGAGCTTCTATTTGAAGAGGACTCTCTTCATGGAGATCCGAAAAGGGTGCAAGGGATTCTTCTTCAATGGGCTCTTCGGCTGGCTCAAGATGCTCTCTAAGAATGTACATCTTGGCGGTTGTGGCCCAGTTGTAGGGCTCAATCATTTTATCTACTGCCTGGTCATCTATGGAAATCTGTTGACTTGCAAAAATCTTGGATAAAATGGACCCAAATGGTAGAGATGCCCCATGGTCCTCATTCATAACACGAACAATGAGGTGGCAGCAGTTGAAGGGAATGTGACGTATAGCGACAAAAAGGAGCGCCTTGTGTTGGTGCGAGATATAGTCAAATCCTCCCAATTTATTTAGAAGGTCCTACCCAAAAATGTGAGAGAGTAATCGGGGAAGAGGTTTGAGGTTCTTGCATGGTAGGGTACCAAGATTTTCTACATATCTTTCAGGTAGGACTAATTCTTGATTGATGACTTTTGAGTCATATTGCCTCAGAATGTCATTGAAATCATTTCCCTCATTAGGGATGGCAAGAAGGGTGGAAATAGAATCAGAGGTGATATGAATTTCACGCCCAAATAAACGAGTATGTAACTCAAGTTCATCATTGCTGTAGTCTTCAATGATGTTGGCGTAAAAAAGCAGACAAGGTCAGGAAACACACCAATAGTTCCAATGCCAGAGTGGAACTGTCGGTCAAAATAACAAAATAGATGAAGGATTTCAAAATGTTCCCTAAGGTTGAGATGGGTAAAGTCATTCCATGCAATAAAGCAAGGACTCTTGACTTTGGCATTTGCAAAGCGACGAAATCATTGTCAAGCAATGTCACTACGCAGTTGGTCAGCCAAATAGGTGGAGGAGGAAGAGCCCTCGGCTTGCTTCCTACGAGGAGGCATTTTGGGTAGGTTCGGTGGGTTGGTTTTGGAGGGTGGGGTTTGGTGTTTTAGGATAGGACACCTGCAAAAACAATGCTACACCAGTCATTCAACCAATTTTTCATACATAAGGCAATATAGTGCCATACATGCACACAATATAAAACAACGAAGAAAAAATTTGTGTGGCAATATGCCTTGAGGTAATACAACCTGCCATAATGTTGTGGCGATATACCTTTGGACTCTAGCCACTAAGTTGTCGGCTTCAATCACTTGAGGTGATACCCTTGCCATTAACATCCAAAGGTACAAGCTATGAAAAAAAACAAGATCCATGCCCTAGGTTTTATTCTAGGGTTTTGGCTCCTAGGGCAAAAGAAGCACAATAGAAGAGGAAAGCTTATATGAGTTGTATATCCAAGGAAAAACAAGTCGGGGACTTTAGAAGGACTCGATCAACACATCTTAAATGATCATGGAAGGAGATACCCTAAGGGTTTAAGAGGTTATACCCATGAAGGAGGGTAACCAGACGCGAGGAGGAAGAGTGGGGCATGCGCGCAGGAGAGCAGCTGCACCGCCAGTCGTCAGGGAGGTAGAGCGGTCATCTAATGACGAGATGGCCAGCACCAACTTGCTGTCGACGGTCATCTGGTGAAAGAGAGTTTTGAGGATTTAGGGATTTTGAGTGTGGGGGAAGTGGGACCTCAACAAGTGGTTTTTAATACCCTAAGGGGTTAAGCAAGTCTCCCCCTAATGTTGGGGATAATTTCATTGCAAAACCACCCAGAGAACATATGCGAAAAGGCAGATTTTTCCCATATCAGTCGTCCAATAATGTCGCAAGACGTCAGGATTGGCCATTTGGGATTTTAACCCTTTTGATCGTGTTGCCTGAGTTTAAGATCAGATGACTGATAGGGCATCTAATTAATAATTTAGACATCTAACTTCTGTAGACTTACCTTCCTGGAAAATGGTTTATGCTTCAGGTTGTCATCCAATTTTTGTATTAGACGACTGAACTAATGTCTAAAATGAAAGTTAGACGTCTAATCTCTAAAATCAATCCTTCCTGGATCTCACCACAATGCAAAAGGTTGTCGTCTAATTGTGGTATCAGATGACTTATACAACGTCTGAATAAAGCCTCAGACATCTGAATCCAAACTTCCTGATTCAGATCTTGATGCTAAATAGACGTCTGTCAAGAGACCTAGATGACTTTCCAGATATCGGTGGATGATAACGGACATCTAGAATAGCACTTTTCTTAACTCTACTCAGATATGACTAAATAAAATCGACGTCTGCTCCACATATCTAGATGTCGATTTTTTAAGTATGAGACGTCTGATATTACACAGAATGTGCATTTTGATGTTTGAACTATGTTTGAAGGTTCTTAACTTGATAAAGTCAAGGCTCCTCTATGTTCATGACAAACAAAATTCTACTAAGTCAAAAAATTATTCAAATATCACTTAGCTTACATATGCCTAGTTTCCTACGTATGTAATTAAAACGATCATAATTCAAAGGTTTAGTGAAAATATCAACCAATTACAATTTACTACAAATAAATTCAACTTTGATTTCTCCCTTAAGTACATTATCCCTAAAAAAATGATGTCGAACATCAATATACTTTGTACGAGAGTGATGTACAGGATTTTTCGAGAGGTTGATAGCACTAGTATTATCACATAATATTTTTATCTTATTAAATATCAAATTAAAATCCTTCAAAGTATTTTTCATCCATAGCACTTGGGAACATGCTAGAGCAGCAGCTATGTATTCAGCCTCTATAGTTGATAGGGCTACACTAGATTATTTCTTTGAGAACCAAGAGACCAACAATTCGCCCAATAATTAGCACGTCCCACTAGTACTCTCCCTATCAGTGCGACTACCTGCATAGTCTGCATCGCTATATGTGAATAAGTTGAATTGTGGACTCCTAGGGTAGAATAAGCCATAATCAGATGTATCAACTAGATATCTAAATATTCATTTTATAGCATTCAAATGTGATTATTTAAGGTATGATTGAAACCTAGCACATAAGCAGGTACTAAATAAAATGTCAAGTCTATTGGAAGTTAAATATAGTAAAGATCCAATCATGCTACGATAGAGCTTTTGATCTATGCGCGTACCTGATTCATCCAAGGCTAGGTGTTTACAGGCAAAATCAGGTTTTAAAATCAATGCATCATCGTAAAGGTCGAAATCGCTCAAAAACAAATAGATTTTATTACTCGAAGTTTTAAGTCTGAGGTTGAACACATCACTCGAAAACAAATAGATTTTATTACTCAAAGTTTTAAGTCCGAGGTTGAACACAGGGAGCAAATTAGGGTTTAGAAATCAACAACACACTTTGAGAAATTGAATAGAATATGCAATGAAAATTAGAGTTATAGTGCAAAAAGATAAATGTAAACACAGAAGAATAAGGAAATCAATGTGTGAAGACAAGCACAAAAATTGGATGTCTGATTTTGTGAATCAAACGTCCTAAACTATGGGTGCTACAGTGCTTTATTTCTTCTCTTTTTCTCTTCTCTGATCTCTGTCTCTATTCTTCTCTTACGGCTACTTTCTTTCTTCTTCTTTCTTGCTTTTCTTCTGTTCTTGTGCCTGTGCCCTAGCCTTTCTTTGCTTCTTTTCCTCTACCTTTGATTCCTTCAGCTACTTCTCCTTCCTTCTCTTTCTTTCTTTCTCTGGTGGCTCCTTCCTTTCTTTTTCCTTCAGTCCTTCCTTCTCTTTCTTCTTCAACTCTTCAGCCTCTCTGACTTCAGCTTCTTCCTCTTCAGCCTTGCCTTCTCCTTCCTTAGCTTTCTCTGGCCTCCGCCTTCTTCTTCCTTGGCTTCTTCTTCTTCTCCTTTCCCTACGAGAGCAAAACCTACCCCTACCTGTGCGCGCTCTCATCTCCTCTCTCTCTTAGGCTTGCTCTCCTAGAGCTACCATCTCGGGTAATCGAGTCGAGTGCGTGCCTGGGACCAAGCCCACCGGCTTGCCGTGGTGGGCGAGGAGTGCAGGGTCGGGTATACGGGTCACGCTAGGTCCACGGAGGTCGGGTCACGGACGAGTCAGGTGAAGGTGAGTGGGTGTTCTCAACGTTTTGTGCGGGTTTAAAGCGTATCACGTTGTAGTATAACCGACAAAATGTTTAAACAAATATAAAGAATTTTATTACTCGAAAAACTAGAGTATCCGAGGTCGAACATGGGGAGCAATCTCAGTACTTTTTAAAACCAAAGAATAAAACTGTTAAATGAAAAGGATTGACTCAAAGAGAGAATATTAAAAAGGATTTGTGAAAGAAAAATAGAATTGGACGTCTGATTTCTGTATCAGACGTCTTAAATGCAATCTCCTTTCTCTCTTCTTCTTCGTGGCTCTTCTTCTCCTTTGTACTTCTTTCTCTTTCTGCACTTCTTGTCTTGCGAAGGCTTCTTCCTGCCTTTGTTTCTTTTCTCTTATTTCTTCTCCTGCATTGCCTTTCTTTTTTTCTTCTTCTTCTTCTGATCTTTGCAGTCTTCACTTGGGCTCTCTTCGTTCTTCTCTTTCTTCTGCCTTGCCTTCCTTCTTCCTTCTCTTTGGTTCTCTACGAAAGCTTCTCCTTCTTCTGCTGCACAGCCTCTTCTTCTTTCTTCTCTTCCTATTCTGCAGCTGCTAAGTGCTCGCTGCTTCCTTTGCTTCTTCCTTCCTGCACACACCACAGCAAAACCTAACCCCATCCCTCTACCCGAGCATCTCTCTCTCTCAAGCAACTCGCTCAAGGACGCTCTCCCAGAGCCACGGGTAATCGGGTCGGGATTCGAACCCAGGACCAGGTGCACCGGAAGGTGGTGATGCGCGAGGAGTGTGTAGGTTTAGGTCGGGTCGGATCCTGCCAGATCCGCGAGGTCAAGCCGCGGACGAGGCGGGTGAGGGCAGGTGAGGGACCTCACCCCTGTGCTTACGGAGTCAATGGGCTTAAAACACAAAAATAATTTATATGATACCTGTGTTTTGCAATCCCACGATGTGGGACTATCTGGTCGGTCCTGCTTTCGCGCCCGCAGAGCTTTCGTCGCGCGATTGCTCCAGCTACTGGCCTCTCTGTGCAACTTGCTAGCCTCACTCACTTCGCGACACTCACGCGAGTCTGCTGCACCTGCAGCCTGGGAGTCCTGGTACCTGAAGCTGCTGCAAGCTCCTTGCTGCTTCGGCTGATAATGGCGGCCAGAGCTTAAACCTGTCACACACAAGAACGGCCTATTGGCCCAATCAGATTGGCTAGAAACCTTCGCCGTAGCACGATGAAGATGATGCGCAGTGCTGCAGGCCGCAGGTCGACCTAGGCATGCGTGCCTAGGTCAACTTGTGGCCGGAGATGTTGGGTTGTTCGGGGGGTGATTGTGGAGGTCTGGAGTGGCAGTGGTAGGGTGAAGTGAGTTCCTGGTGGTGAGGCAGAGCTCACGAGGGGGTTGGCGAGATGTGTGGAGGGGCGGAGTGGTGTGGGCGGCTCGCCGGAGGTTGGTCGGAGGCGAGGACGAAGGAGGTGGTTTGGCACTGTCGGGGGGTAATCAGATAAAATATCAGAGGGAAAAGAGAGAGGAGAGGATGGAGAGGATATCTGGGGTGATCTGGAAGGAAGGGAGACAACGGAGTGGACGGTGCGTAACTGCCGTCGTCGGGGAAGAAGGACCCTGAGGGAGGAAGCGGCGACGAAGATGAGGTCAGGGGCACGGGCGCTTGGTACAGCGCGACGCGGGAGGAAGCGACGGAGTTGACTCTGCTGCTGGTATGGCAGCAGAGCGACGAGAAGGAGGGGAGGAGGTCGCCGGAGCTTGTGGGTCTTTTGGCTGGAGATGGGAGAGGAAATTTGAGGGGATCTCCGTCAAAATTAAGCTTAGGTTCTGCGGCAAGGTATGGAGAGTCTTTTATAGGTGCTGGCCGCACCAACTATTGCGTGGAGACCCCGCAATCAACTCTATCGGCTCGCTGGAAATGGAAGGAGGGTGGATACCCAAATCTCTCGTGCGTTCGCATGAGAGATTGGGTTCACACCAGGGATCATGATCTGCTCTAGAAGGAAGGGAATTCCTCAGAGAATCATCCTTCCATTTCTGGGAGGGAATCTCTGAGGGACTAGAGAGCAATCCCTCTCTAAACCTCGTCGGAGCTTGGTTCTACCCTAACAATGGCGGCAGGACCGGATTGCAAAGGGGCGAAGAACTTAGGGGGCTCTCTGCAAAGATATTCAAAAGATAGGGACCAATTTATGATTTGGGTGTACTAAATTGCAAAGTAGGTCAAGATGACCTTCCCTTAGGTCCAAATTTTGGTACAAACCTAATTTGGACCTAAGGAATCCAATGGTGAAGTTGGATTTTAGGTTTGACCACGTTTGACTGGACATTTTGCGTAAAAACCCAAATTAGGTTAATTGAAGAGCTAGGACCCTAATCTAGGTCAAACTGGGTTCCAAAGGCCAAATTAAGTGTTCTAAACCCTAGAGAATGTTTTTCCATGATTTTTAGAGGGTTTACTTGATTTTTATTCTGACCGAGACCTTGTTAATTTAAGTGGGTCTGTTTTAGGGTTACCAAATGTCATTTAATTACTAGATTGCACATAAACCCATTTCTGATTGACTCAACCCACTTTATATCTTATTTAGACCATTTGACCTATGTTTTGCCTCTGAGAAATCCCGTTTATGTACTGCAATGGTAAAATTACAGTTTTAACCTTTATTTCATGTTTTCTTCTCAGAGCACTTGTTCCTTCAGTTAAGCCTTCTTCTAGGTTATTATGTAGGAGCTTTTATCTTCTTTATTGGGTCAAAATGAGCTAGTTATGGCTCATGATGAGGCTCTCATCAGTGGGACCTCACCCCGTGGTTAGGAGGTGATAAGCCCTGTACACTTTTTCAATTTATTCAACTGCGGCATGCCAACAGCTTCCAAGGTGAGACTATCTTCCCACCTCCCTTCGCATGCGTCCTCAACAGGAGTCTTCAGTTTATTGTAGTGGCTACTTTGGCCTTCAAATCCAATTGCTTGCCTGGAGCTGTGCGAGAGAGAAGTCTGCTCAACCTGGGGCTATGCACATGGAGCGGGGAGATCTGGAGGGAGCTCGCAAGCAAGTTGCTTGCTTGCATCAATGGTAGCAGACCTCCAAACCTATTAACACGAAAACGGCCTTGCGACCTTGTCAGAAAGCTCAGGAGGCTTCGCCAAGACATGGTGAATGTGTTGCGGGGGTCGGCTTGGCGTGGGGCTGCCGAAGTGTGCGTGCCTAGTGCACCCTGTGTGCGTGAGAGTGGGTGTGTTCGGGGGGTGTTTTGGGGACATGGCGCGGTGAGTGAAGTGAGGGTTTCTGATCAGTGGAGTGTTGAGGAGCTTATGGGGTGGTTGGTGAGGCGGATGGAGGTGTGGAGCGACAGGGATGCCTCGCCGAAGGTCTGGTCGGAGTTGGAAGGGGTGATGGTGATTGAGTGCGTCGAGGAGTGTTTTCAAGAAATAAAGAGAGAAAAGGGATTAGAAAGGAGAGAGGACTTAGCTGGACGTAGAGAGATGAAGGGGGAGGTAGAGGTGGTGGCCGGCTCGTATTGCCATCGCCGAAGACCCAGCCCTCAGTGGGTGGAGGATGGAGACGATGAAGGGGTTGTAGAGGCATCGGCGAGTGCGGCGCGATGCAGACGAATAGGAGGAAGAGAACCGTGCCACTGGTATTGTGGCTGGGCAACGAGGGAAAGAGAGGGAGGTTGCCAGAGCTTGCTGAGCCACTGGCTGGAGGAGGAGGAGACGAATTAGAGGGATTCTCTTGCCAATTTCAAGCGTGGGAGTTGCAGGGTGACTTGGGTATGCTTATATAGGCCCTAGAGGAAGGATTTGTGCTTGGAAGCCAAGCTTCCAAGCACGGCAAGCTCGCCAGAGATGGAAATTTAAAGGAGACCCAAATCTCTCATGTATTCGCATGAGAGATTGAGTACCAAATAGAGCCTCAAATTGTGTTGATACTGGAGGAGATTTCTCAAAGAATCTCCCTTTCAATTTTGAAGGGGATTCTCTAAGAAATCAGAGAGATCTTGCCCTCGAAATCTCGCCGGAGTAGGATTCCCTTTGCTATAATGGTAGAGGGACCTAATTGCAACCAATGAAGACAAAGCTAGGGGGTTTCTATAGAGGTTTTCAAAAGATAGGGGTAGAAATGTAATTGGGCTGGACCTACTTGTAAAGTAGGTCAACATGAATTCCCTATAGGTCCAAATTTTGGTACAAACCTAACTTGGACCTAAGGAATCCAATGGTGAAGTTGGATTTTAGGTTTGACCACGTTTGATTGAAAAATTTACGTAAAAATCCAATTTAGGGCAAATATTTGTCTGAGACCCCAATTTAGGTTAAAATAGGTTCTAAGGGCCAAATTGAAGGTTCTAAACCCTAGATAATATTTTTCCATGATTTTTAAAGGATTTAAGTGAATTTTATCCTAATCAGAACCTTGTTAAATCAAGTGGGTCTATTTTAGAGTTACAAGAAGTCATTTAATTCCTAAAATTCACATGAACCCTTTTCTGCTTGATTCAACCCACTTATTATCTTGTTAAGACCATTTGACCTGTGTTTAGCTCATGAGAAAACATGTTGCTGTACTGCAATGGTCAAATTGCAGTTTTACCCCTTGTTTCTTGCTTTTCTCTCAAAATGGTTATTCATGGAATTAAGACCTCCAATTGGTTATGTAGGAGCTTTTGTTCTCTTTTATGGGTCAAAATGAGCTAGTTAGGGCTCATGATGGTGTTCCCATCTGATGTTAACAGGGAGAGATCGTGGCTTTAAAATATAAAAGATGTTGCATTGCAATATAGTTGAAATCACCTCGAAAACAAATAAGAATTTATTACTCGAAAACCTAGGTATCCGAGGTCGAACACAGGGAGTAAATTGGTATTTTAAAAACTAGAATCACAACTTTCAAGTTTAGAAAATTCAATGACCAATCCAAGCAAAGTTATAAAGTAAAAATGAGGTCAATGTATAGATAAGCTCAAAAAAATGGGCGTCTAATGTAAAATCAGACATCTTAAGTTGTTGCTGCTACAGTGCAAGGCTTTCTCTATTCTTCTCCCTCTGATTTCTGACTTTGCCTTCTGATTTTCTCTCTTTCTCTTTCTCTGCAGCTATTCTTCTTCTGCCTTATTCTTTCTTCTTTAGCTTGCCTTTCCTTTGCTACAGTGTCGTCTCTTTCCTTTGGCTTCTGCCTCTTCTTCCTTCTCTGCTTGGTCATAAGTCTGCTTCCTTCTCCTTTCTTTCTTCAACCTCTATCTTTTGCGTCTAAGTCCTTCCTTAGCTTTGGCCTCCTTGTCTTCTGCCTTTGCCTTCAAGTCCTGCCTTCAGCTTCTTCTTTTTCTGCCCTTGGCTTTCCATAGCTCCTACCTTCTCTTCTTCTTCTGCCTCTGCTTCTGCCTTCAGGTCTTCCTTCCTTCTTCAACCTATACTTCTGCGGCTACAGTGTTTCCTCCTCCTTGCCTTAGCCGCTCCTACCTTCAACTTCTTCCTCTTCTTCAGCAGCTGCTTCCTCCTCCTCCTTTCCCTGCACAGCACCGAGCAAAACCTACCCCTACCCTCCCCCGCATAAGCTCTCTCTATTTCTCTCTTCGCTTTCTCAAACCCAGACAATCGAGTATACGGGTCGGGTTACGTGTGCCCGGGTCCAAGCACACCGGCGTGGGTTGTGTGCGAGGAATGTAGGGTAAACAGGTCAGCCAAGTCCGTGTAGGAGTGGCTGTGGACGAGGCGGGGGTGTGGGCGAGGGACCTCACCTCGTGTCATTTGGAGGCGATAAGCTAAAAATAGAAAAATAATAAATACCACTCAGCGCGCTCTTGAGTTCACGAGGTGGAACTAAAAGTCCCACCCGCTTCTACTTGCACCCGTAGGAGGAAGGTCCGTGCAATTGGAGCAGCTAGGAGCTTTGCTGTGCTAATTTCCTGGGAGTGTATGTGCACGAGACCAACCCACGTCTTCTGGACCTGGGAGCCTGCAGCACTAGAGCCTGGAGCAACCTCGCAAGCCCTTCGCATCGTTGCTAATGGCGGTGGAGGTGCGAACCTGAAATGCACACTCATGGCCTCGCGGCCTTGTCAAACAACGTGGGAAGCTTCGCTGTGTCACGACAAAGGTGAGGTGGTGGGTGGCTGGCCGCGGGGTGGCCTAGGCATGCGTGCCTATGTCTCTCTGTGGTCGTGTTTATGGGTATGTTCATTGGGCATGTGTGGAGGTGTTGGCGGTCAATGGAAGGGCAGATGATGCTCAATAGGTGATGGCGGAGGTGATGAGGTGTCTAGCAAGGCATGTGGATGTGCGGAGCGGTGGAAGCGCCTTCGCTGGTGGTCGGCCAAAGATGGAGAAGGTGGTTGTGGTCTGCAGCGTCGAGGGGTCGAAAGTGCGAATTAAGAGAGGGGAAATGAAGAGGGGAGAGAGGGGAACTCACTGAGGGTAGTTTGACAAAGGGGGAAGGCAGAGGATGAGCGGCGCGTAGGTGCCATCGTCGGAGAAGAAGGCTCTGAGGTGAGGATGACAGCGACAAGGAAGGGGTTGGAAAGGTGCGCCCGGGTACAGCGCGACGCGGAGGAGCTCGGCGAAGAAGACTCTTTCACTAGTATGGTGGTAGAGCAACGAGAAGAGGGACGAGGAATGACTGGAGCTTGTGGGTAGATGGTTGGAGACGAGGGGGGATGAAATTCTGGGGGTATCCGTGGCCAAAACAAGCTTGGAAGATGCGTCTAGGACCGGAGATCCTCTTATAGCTACTGGTAGAGGTCCTTGTGCTCGAAAGGAAAGCTTCCAAGCACAAGAACCTCACCGAAAAATGCAGTGAACACCATACCCTGTCATTCGCACATTCACATGAGGGATATGGTGCGAACCAAAACATGGGATTGCGTTTAGACGGTAGGGGATTCCTCAAAGGATCCCCCTGCCAAATCTGAGAGTAGATCTTTTAGGGAAATGAGGAGAAATCCTTCTCGAAACCTCACTAGAGGTATGGATCCTCTGCTTAAATGGTAGAGGGACCGAAATGCAAAAAGTGACGAGGAAGATGGGGTGGTCTACATAAGCGTTTTCAAAAGTTGGGGGCCAGAATGTAATTGGGTGGACTATTTCACAAAGTAGGTCAAGGTGACCTTTCCTTAGGTCCAAATTTTGGTACAAACCTAAGTTGGACCTAAGAAATCCAATGGTGAAGTTGAATTTTAGGTTTGACCACGTTTGACTGGACATTTTGCACAAAAACCCAAATTAGGTCAAATATTGAGTTAAGACCCCAATCTAGGTCAAAATAGGTTGCAAAGGCCAAATTGAAGGTTCTAAACCCTAGGGGATATTTTTTCATAAATTTTATAGGGTTTAGTTGATTTTTATCCTAACCAAAATCTTGTGAAATTAAGTGGGTTTATTTTTGGGTTACAAAATATCATTTAATTCTTAAATCTCGCGATAACCCTTTCCTGACTGAACCATCCCACTTTTCCTCTTATTAAGTCCAACTGACCTATATTTAGCCCCTGAGGAATCCTGTTGATGTACTGCAATGGTAAAATTACAGTTTTACCCTTTAGTTCATATTTTCTTCCCAGAACAATAATCTCTTGAATTAGGCCTTCCTTTAAGTTATGTAGGAGCTTTTGTTCACCTTCTTAGGTTAAAATGAGATAGTTAAGGCTCATGATGAGGTTCTCATCACCATCATACCCCCATGCCTAGCTTTTACCAGTCTCTTAGCAAAATTTCAAGGTTTTAACGTCTATTCTAGACCATGAGTTTCTTTCACATTTTATGATAAGTGCTTTTTCTTTTTCTTTTGATTAGGTTGGAATGCCAACAGTAGGCCAATAGGTACTCCAGTACCAACCAAGATCCAGACCTGACTAGCTTTAGCCTTGATCCTCTATAAAGGTTTTTAAGGCCCGCAGAAACTTCTCTAAGGTTCATTGGACTCCGTGGTTAAAGCACCCATGCTTGAGACATATTTTAGCCTTGGTTAAATTTGCGGTTCATTTTTGTAAGAGAGAGACAGAGGATTTTGTTGGTGCTAGAGCACCGTGATCACTTGTTTTGATGATAACAAAACACGTGTCATTTAACATTTGCACTTGGAGTCTTAGATTTCAGGTCAATTTGCAAATGGAGACGTGATTAGACGAAGTTCAAGCTTGCATCTAGGACGGATTGGAGGAGCTTGATGGAAAACAGAGGAGATTTGTGAGGAGCGATAGATTGAAGATGGAAGGACAAGAAGAATAGGATAGAATTCTGTTTATTTCTTTCATGTACTTTTATCTTTATTTCCTTGCTCTTTTTGTTCCTTAGAACATCATGTTAAAGAGCCTCAAAGTACCCTAATAGTAGTCCTAGGAACACCTGCACAACCCTAGGACACTTAGGTTTTCTGTGGAGAACTTAGAAAACCAATATAGGGTTCAAACAGCTTTTTCAGACGTCTAATTCCAAAATCAGACGTCTGATAATATGTTTTAAGACCTCTGACTGTTGATTCAGACGTCTAATAACATTTAGGCTGGACTTAGTTAGCTCTGTCTGATGAAATCAAACATCCAGACCTTAGACCAAACATCTTAGAAGACATCTGATGTTTTTGCCAGATGTCCAATTAGTGGACCATTGGCTCACTTAACAAACACTGAAGAATAAGACCGTTAGAGCCTAATCAGACGTCCTTAAGCCTTTCCAGACGTCTGATAAATGATCGTTTTTCCTCGGCTGACCCGAAAATCTCTTCTTAGAGATTTTCTAACCGTTGCACTCTCTTGGAAATCCATTCCCGCAGAAAAGTAGGTTTCCGAACGTCCAAACATAGTGCCAGACGTCCTGTATGTCATCTGATGGACTTGCACTAGAACCCTGTTTAGATCTGATTCAAGTCAGGAAGAAACCCGCCTAAAATCAGACGTCTGACTTTGTTCCCAGACGTCTTAAACTGATCTTCCGGACGTCTGATGCCAGGATCAGACGTCTTATAACCCTGTTAGTGCAATCATTGTTCCTGATTTCAGCCTAATTCTCTTGGGCTTTGCTCCCAACGGCTATGGAAGCTTTCCAAAGCCTTCCAAAGCCTTCCTAAGGCCTCTATAAATAGAGGGGAGCCTTTGCCACTCAAGACACACCAAGACACACCCAAGCAACATACTTTCTACTCTTTTGTGTCCTAGAAAAGCTCTCGCTCTCCAAGCTCAAGTTCTTCATCTTGAGAGCATCAAGCCTTTGCGTACCTGCTCTCCCGCCGTAGTTCACGAGAGCGACGCTGCGCCGTCATGTAGCTTACGCACCCGGGTCATCGATTCGACGCACTCCTTGCAAAGGGAAGCATCTTAATTCCAATAGAAGCTTAGGTTAAAAATTACTTTGTTGGCTCTATAGGATTGTTGTTATTTATCTTTGTTCTTTGGTTGGCTATTCGCTTTGCAAATTCCCGTCTCCTTCGTGAGACAAAATCCTTCTCATGAAGAGAAGGGATTTGAGGTACACTACCCTCGTATAAAGTAGCGTGGTTGTAATTGAGGTTGAATCACCCTCGTTTAAGTGATTCGTTTAGTGAATTTGATCAACTTGGTTGATCGGAAAATCCTAACTCGAGAGGGTTAGGTGGTGGTTTTTACCTGATTTGGGTTTCCACCTAAAAATAATTGTGTACCTTGTGTGATTGTTTATTTTGTGAGATTATTTATATTCTATTCCGTAATTTATTACGTCACCCCCTCCTAGTAGGGAAATTATAGATTTATTTGTTTGGAGAGTTTTCTCTCTCTTTTCTTTTTATTCCTAGCTTCAGATTGGCTTCTCAATACGGTCTGTATCAGATTTCTTGTCCCCATCATCAATCCTCAAAGGTCCCTAGAAATCGATGTTTCGTGATAGCACCGCCCATGGCAACCCCCAGAACCCTGGTTTTCGAGATTTCGAGATAATCCCGCCCATGGCGTTCAGTGGCTGAATCCAGACCCTAGCAATCGACATTTCGTGATAATGCCACCCATGGTATCTAAACCAGCAGAGTGCTTACATGCCCCCGGTAGGATATGTAAATATCCTAAGAGACAAGCACCGAGGAGATGATATGTTGTTACGCATCTTCGAGGGGAATTTCCTGCCTCTCCACACTGGGAACTCGTCCAAATCAACTTGTGTTGATCGGCTGCTCCTAATCTAGGCAACTTTTTCATAACATTAAAACATTTTTTGCGTGATTTTGATCGTTATGCGCACTGAACCAGACTGTGTGTGGATTAGGGTGCTTAGGTTACCGAGTCCCACAAATCGAAGGTCAGTTAATGAGGCTGAATACTTCCTAACCCTTAGACCTAATACTTAAGCTTCGCATTTTCCCTAGCCTCTTGGGGATTATCCAGATCTTAATGGTACTAAGAGTCTAGCCGAAAAGGCCTAAGATTAGCGTTCCTACTAATCTCTTTTTGTGTCTCCTTAGCACTTTTTCTCATTTTTCTCCTTTTTCTTGATGTGGTCTAGAACTTCAGTTAGTCCCTTAATTTCTTACTAATGACTATTCTTTTTTCTTTTTCATTTTGTGCTCCTTTTTGGCATTTTGCTTTTTTTTCTCCTCATGATTTGTATAGCCTCAAAAATTCTCTCCCCCTCAGTTTTTTTTTTTTGGGATTTTTTTGTTGAAACCTTTTCTTGATATGAGTTTTCATACATTTTGCACTTTCATACCCCCCATGCCTACGATTTGCAATGTCCTAATTGTAAATGAGGTGTTTTCGAATTTAGCTTAGTTCATTCGTTAGGACAGGTGTTGGGTAAGCGAACGGGTTGTGGTGACTATTGCGAACAATTTCTAGACTCGGGTACGGGTACCTGAGGTGGAATCGGTTGTTCTAATGGATGAAATCTAAAGTGCAATATGAATTCAGCATAGAAATGTTAGGAAAGGTTTCGGGTTTTTCAAAGAATGACGGGTTGCCTCCCGTTAAGCCCTGAGCTTTACGCCATCGGCTGGGCATAATGAGCTAAGGGAGAATGGAGTATAAAGGATGTCTCAGCCAAATCTGTATTGGTCATGTCAATGAACGGTTTGAGTCTCTGATCGTTCACGACGAAGGGCTCGGAATCGTGGCTGAGTGGACTGATCTCAACGGCTCCATTTCCAAAGATTTGTTGGACTAGGTAGGGTCCGATCCATTTAGATCGTAGCTTTCCTGGGAATAATTTGAGTCGAGCATCAAAGAGTATGACCTTTTGACCAGGATGAAAGATCTTTCTAGATATGTGCTTGTCTTGAAAGGCTTTAACCTGGTCTTTGTAGATTCGTGAGTTCTCATACGCGTCGTGGCGTAATTCATCAATCTCGCTCATCTGAAGCTTTCTATGGGTTCCAGCCTTAGAAAGATCTAAGTTGCAATTCCATACTGCCTAATAGGCTTTATGCTCCAATTCGACAGGGAGGTGACACACCTTCCCGTACACCAGTCTGAAGGGAGACATACCTAATTGGGTCTTGTGGGCGATCCTATAAGCCCATAATGCTTCCGGAAGCTAGGATGACCAATCCTTCCTATCAGGTCAAACAATAACCTGGAGGATTCTCTTGATCTCCCGGTTTGATAGCTCAGCTAGACCATTAGTTTGGGGGTGGTAAGAAGTAGAGATTCAGTGTGACACCCTGTATTTGGTCATCAGTGACCTGAACTGAGCGTTTGTGAAATGGGTCCCTCCATCAGAAATTATTGCACGTGGAATCCCGAACCATGAGAAGATGTTTTGGTGAATGAACTTGATAACAACTTTGTGATCATTGGTTTAGGTCAAAATGGCTTCGATCCACTTGGACACGTACTCAACAGCGAGTAAAATGTATTCGAAACCGTCCGAGATAGGAAATGGTCCCATAAAATCAATCCCCCAAATGTTGAAAATCTTGCATACCAGAATCGGTTGTAAAGGCATCTTGTCTCGATGGCTCATGTTGCCCAAGGTCTGGCAACAGGTACATGCCTTACAGTGATTGTATACATCCTTGAAAATTATGGACCAGTAAAAGCCACACTGGAGGACTTTTGATGCAGTTTTGTGTCCTGAGAAATGTCCATCGCATGCCTGGTCATGGCAGAAAGAGAGTATGTCTTTGATTTCCGCTTCCGTGACACATCATTGGATAATTTGATCAGCACCAATGCAGAATAGATATGGGTCTTCCCAAAGGTAATACTTGTCATTGGAACGTAATTTGTCCTTCTTGGCCTTCGGCCAATCGGACGGGATCTAATGTGATGCCAAGTAGTTCACTATGTCAGCAAACCATGGAAGCCCTGTATCGATAGTCAAGATGCGCTCATCAGAAAAGTGTTCCATGATGGGTCTGAAAGGGTCAATGATCTCAGAAGGAAGGTGGGACAAGTGATTAGCTACTACATTCTATTTTCCCACTTTGTCGCAAATCTCGAGGTCAAATTCTTGCAACAGCAAGATCCAGCGGATTAACCGAGGTTTCGCATCCTTCTTTGCAAGGAGATGCCTCACAGCTGTGTGATCCGAGTAGATGATAACATGGGAACCCAGGAGGTAAGATCTGAATCTTTCTAGGGCAAATACTATGGCTAGCAACTCTTTCTCAGTAACCGTGTAGTTACGCTAAGCTTCGTTAAGTGTTTTGCTAGCGTAGTAAATGACCACGGGTTTCCCATCAATTTTCTGCCCCAAAATCGCTCCTACAGCGAAGTCAGATGCATCGCACATGATCTCAAAGGGTTGAGACCAATCAGGGGACTATAGGATTGGGGCTTGGGTAACTCGGTCAAGAAGGATCTCAAATGCTTGAATGCATTCCTTGGAGATTTTGAAAGGTACATCCTTGGAGAGAAGAGTAGTCAGGGGGCGTGAGATTTTTGAAAAATCAGGGATAAATCGACAGTAAAAACCAACGTGCCCCAGAAAAGATCGGATGTCCTTGATCGAGCTAGGCATAGGGAGTTTGGAAATCAAGTTAACCTTGGCTCGATCGACTTGGATGCCTTTCTCCGAAATCAGATGTCCCAGGACGATTCCCTCAGGTACCATGTAGTGGATCTTTTCCCAGGAAAGAACCAGATTCATGTTAATGCATCGCCTGAGTATTTGGACAAAGTGCTGGAGACAATCGTCAAATGATGCTCCAAATATTGAAAAGTCATCCATGAAGACTTCCAGATAATCAACTACCATATCTGAGAATACGGCAAGCATGTACCGTTGAAAAGTTGCGGGTGCATTGCAAAGACCGAACGACATCCTTCGAAACACGTACATCCTGAAGGAGTAGGTGAACGTGATCTTTTCTTGGACCTTAGGATGGATTGCCACTTGGTTATAACTGGAGAACCCGTCAAGAAAGCAGAAGAACCTATTTCTCGCTAATTTCTCGAGGATCTGATCAATAAACGGTAGTGGGAAATGATCCTTCTTCATGGAGGAATTGAGTCTTCTATAATCAATGCAAACTCTCCACGAGTTAGCTATACGAGTCAGTATGACCTCTGCGGTATCAATCCTGATGATGGTGAGTCCTGCCTTCTTAGGCACAACCTGGATTGGACTCACCCATCGACTGTCGGAGATCGGGTAGATGATCCCTGCATCCAACCACTTAATGATCTCCATTTTCATGACCTCCTGCAGATTAGGGTTCAAACGTCTCTACATTTCTCGCGAAGGTCGTGCACCCTCTTCGGTGTAGACTCAATGTGTGCAATAAGAGGGGCTTATGCCAGTCAAGTCATCGAGAGTCCATCCAATGGCTCTACGATGTTGCTGGAGAATAGTAATCAGACGAGATTCCTGGTCAGATGTGAGTCTGGAGTTGATAATCACAGGAAACGTCTGATTGGAACCCAAAAGACATATTTTAGATGATCGGGAAGGGGCTTGAGTTCCAGGACCGGATTATCAGCAATAGCGGGTAGTTTAGGGTGTCTGTCATGAACAAGGGTAGGAGTTATGGGTGTATCTAAATCAGGTTCAGACTCCTCTGTTTGCGGGTTTTGATCTTCTAGTGGTTGATCGGGGATAATCAGGTTGTCCTCGATATGTGGTTCATCAACCATGACTTTGATATCACATATTTATTCTATAACACCGCAATTAATCCCTTGTTAGGCCTTAAAGATGTCAATCTTTAGAGTTTGGCTCCCAAATTTCAATTCTATTTGGCCCTCGTCACAGCTTATGTTGGCCCTAGCAGTGGCCAAAAAAGGTCTCCCTAGTATAATCAGTGTATCCCTTGGGTTCTCAGGTGCATCCATATCTAGAACTATAAAATCCACTGGGAAGTAGAAATCCCGTACCCTAACAATGACATCCTCGAGTATTCCTTTAGGTGACTTGATGGATCGTTCGGCTAACTGCAATGTCACCTCTACTGGTTTAAGCTCGGACTCTTCAAGGTGGTCAAGGAGGGATGTAGGCATTAGGCTTATGGAGGCACCTAGGTCTAACAAGGCTCTGTTGAATTGGGTTTCACCAATTTTAGATGAAATCAGGGGAGTGCCTGGGTCTTTAGCCTTGGGTGGAGTTTACTCAAGATTACAGAGCTAGCTTGCTCTAATAGTATGATTGGACTCCCACTTTTGGTTTGCTGCTTACGCTTGGGTGTACACACGTCTTTCAGAAATCGTGCGTAAGCCGGTACGTGGCAGATTGCATCCATCAAAGGGATGTTTATCTGGACCTGTTCAAAGAGCTTGACCAGATCCTCCTCAGGAGCCACGGGTTTGGTTATCCTCTTTCCCTTGGTCAAGGCCTCGGGAAATGGAACCTTGGTTGGTTCCTCTAGAATAGGTCTAGGTTTTTGATTTGGGATAGGGGTATCCTGGATAACTATCCTAGGGCTTGGATTACTACCAAGCTTGGAGTGGTTTAGATAAGGTGGGTCTTGAGTTGCTTTACCACTACGTGTTGTTACGGAGTTTAATCCTTCCTGGTTTTGGTTTGGGGTCGGTAAAATAGGTGGCTGCTGTTGAAATCCCACGTAAGACATCGAAGCTTCCATCCCATCGGGTGATGGAGCAAAAGGGGCCCGATAAATCATATGTACGTGGCCTGGATTTTGGTTCATAATGCGCCTCTGGGTTGGCACATTATTTAGGTTCAGCAGAGGTTGCGAAGGAAGTGTGCCAAGTTGGCGAGAATTCACCATCTTTGCAAGTTGATTGTGAACCTCTGTGATCTCGTCCTTGTGTTGTTTTTGTATTGCCGCATTCGTTTTCTGAATGTCAGCCAGTGTTTGAAGGATAAGAGTCATTTGATCGTGGTTTGGCCCAGATTGATAGGTGGGGTTGGGCCGAGGCTGAGGCGGCTGATATGGACGAGGAGCTTGTTGACAGGGTTGAAAAGGTGGTCTTTGATTCTAAGAATTTCCCGTCCACCGGAAGTTGGGATGATGTCGCCATCCAGGGTTGTAGGTATTGGAGAATGGGTCATTCTAGATGGCATTGAGGTCCTCGCAGGTCCAAGGAGCCTCAGGAAAGTCAGAGTATGAGGGTTCAGAGTTCCCCCCACTAGAATATAGTGGATTGGAGATCCCTCCGGTCCTGGAGTTAGACGGGGGTGGATACGGGTCCATCCCATGAAAAGATCGGTGATAGATGTTATGCACAGTTTCCCTCGCAAGAGGTGGCTGTGCAAATGAGTTCTGTGCAGAGGTGGCTCGTTGTAGATGCCGAGTCAGCTCGTCCACTTTCTTCTCTATGATAGAGACCTTGTCCAACCGACTGGCCATCAACTCCAAGTCGACGGATGCAGACAGGCCCTATGTCTCATGTGCTCCCCTAAGATTCGTCGATGCGCAGGTATTCGTCCGGTCAAATAAGCCCATGGAGTCATTATTGATGGAGTTCTCACACATATTCTCGAGAATCTCCCACACCGTGTCCTCATGTTGACCCATGATGTTTCCTTCGCAAGTTGCATTGATGAACAATCGAATGTCTCCACGGAGTCCTTGGTAAAAAGACTGGACTTGTTCCCATTTAGGAACTTTGTGATGGGGGCACTTTTGCATGAGATCCAAGAATCGATCCCATGCCTCATAAAGAGGTTCTCCCAACTGTTGAGTGAAATGAGTGATCTGGTGGTGCAAGGCATTTGTCAGGTCAACGGAGAAGAACTTCTTCAAAAATTCGGACTGAAGTTTGACCCATGTGTTGATCGGACGAGTCTGAGTTTGATACCAATGAGCAGCCTTATCCATGAGGGAGAAAGAAAACATCTTCATGAGTAGAATATCCCAGTTTTATGCATCTAACCTGAAGGTCTGGGCTAGATGTTTGAACTGCTTAATGTGCTGGAATGGATCCTCGGAGTTAAGCTCATGGAATTTTGGTATAGCTGATGTAAACACAATTACACTACTTAAAATGTCTATTTATGCATGCTCTTAAGCATAGGATTGCATTTCATGATATAAATATTGCATTACATGCATCATCTTGCATTTAGAGTAGTTTGAATAAAATGGAGGTTAATTGTCTCCTTTTATGTGCTTGGACAGGGCAAACATTTAATCGGGGCCTCGGATCAAAGATCCAACCGTATGGATGTGATCAGGGCGACGATTGGAGTTCAACGACTCCAAGATCGCCCTAATCAGGCATCCGTAGTATCAGATAGAGACCGGGGAACCCTAGAAGATCAAGGGCCAGGATGGTGTAAATCCGCACTTCAGATGGCAAATCCGACCACATGGATGAATTCGGATCGACGATCGCAACCCAACTACATAAAAATCGAGTCAATCCGACATCCGTGGCACCATCTACAACTTCCAGAAGATGGACGGCCAGGATGGTGCCACGTGGCACCATCTCGGCTGCCCAAACGGCCGCCTACACTCTATGAAGACCGCGCACCCATCCCCTCTCCGCCGTTGGATCTCAATCCAATGGCTGTGGACGCATCGTGTTAAAAACATCCGCGCGACCATTTGGGTGAGGCAGCGCAGCAGTCCAGCGCCTTATCGCGAGGCGCTGGCGCACGTTCGAGCCTCGCCAAGCAATTTCTGAGGCGAGCGGGTGCGCTCCAATTGACCGCACGATCGCGATCCAGCGGCCGCGCGCACCCGATAGCGTCGACGCGCGATTGGACGCGCGCGTGAACGCAAGATCGCACGCGCAGGCGGGCGGGCGGCAGCGGTGAAGGCACGATTTTAAGCCGTCCGATCTCGCGATCGGACGGCTGAGACTACGCGAACGTGCGTAGGCGTTACGCGCGCGGGCAGCCGAGCGTGCGTGCGCGGGCGCGGCGGCGACGGCCACGTCGGGGCTTTAGCGACGATTTTATCCGTCACTAAAGACCCCTTATTTATTATTTTGAAGATGTAATGTCCATTTTGCCCCCACTCCTTGCAACTATAAAAGGAGACCCCCTCCATACGAAATTTTCATCCCTTCCTTCTCCTCTCTACCCCTCCAAAGCTCAAGAGAAGCTTGTCCCACACCCGGGATGCTTCTCGCGAGATAAAGTCCAAATTTTCGTCCCCCTTCGGAAGTGGATCCCGCAACGACGACGGCGTGCTGCTTCGTTCCCGTTCTTCTGCTTCGTCCTCCTTCGTCCCGCTTCGTTCTCCTTCGTCCAGGCGTCGTCCCGTCCGGCTCATCCTCCAAGCGACCGTCGAGGAGGATTCTCTCTCTCTACTCTTTTTACTGCTTTCTAATATAGATTTACTGCTTTCTAGAGTAATCGCTTTATGCTTTCTAGTTGTAACGAACGATCTCTTTTATGATAAATTCCTTGTCTATTCTACATCTCATTTTGATTTCCATGTGTAGTATTCTCTCTCTCTCTTACTCTCTCTCTCTCTTTTATTTTGTTGTAGATACTTAGATAGTTTAAATTGAATTTCTTCGTGACAAAATAAAAACGAAATGCAAAGTTTTTAAATCAAACGTCCGCCTCCTGTGTTCGACCCGGAATTTTAATTTCGGTATAAATTTTATTTGTTGAACACGAATCCTTCGCTTTCGAACTACAACGACTGGTTTTCCAAAACCGAACACGTTAGCGTAGCTTCGTAATCGTTCAACAATAGCATTAATCATATTAGGCTTGAGTTCAGAATCAAGACCTCCAGCTGGGATTTGGACTAGAGGCTCAATTGCCACCGCAACGGGATTATAGTGATCTTGCATCATAAGACGCTGCGATGGGTTTACAAAGTTTTGGAAGAGATCATTTAGGCGCTGAAGTTGGTGCTCAAGGTTGTTCTCTTCTTCAACGGGTTGTGCCATGATGGAAGAAGGAGAACTTGGTTCTGAATCAGAGGAAAGATCTATGTGGTGGGGTTGCTGAACAAACAAGGGCGTCGAGGCTTGGCCTCGGGAGGAGTTGATTTCTAAAGGAGGTCTTAAGGACCTCCTACCAAACATGCACCGAAGGATTTGATGAGATCAGAATGTGCTGGACCCAATCGAGACACCCAAAAAATGTTGGGTGACTATAAAGGTTCGGGGTGGATGATACCCCTTAGTTAGAAAGGTCGTCCACCTAAGAAATACCTAGGCAGCCAAAGAGGGAGAGTCCTGCAAAGACCCCTACACGGTAGAGCATCCCCACGGGTTACAAGGTTTCCCCCACCCGACCTCTCTTGTCACTGAGATTCTAAGTAAACCAGAATGGGGACCTTGACCTCTTAAGTCTACCTTTTTTAATTAAGATAAAGGTGCTTAGGGTTCCACTTGAACTTTAGGTCTTTTGAGTGTTAAGTGGCTTAATTTTAAGGTTGGTTTACCCAAAGGATCAACTTCACCTCTTTGTTCCTTTAAGAGCTTTTAGGTCTTTTCTTTTTTGGGTTCAAGTGAATTAAGAGCTTGATTTGCTTAGGGTTTCTCTTGGATAAATCTCTTCAAACAAGGCTTAGGCACACTTCTTTTTGAAAATTTTTTATTCTTTGCTTAAGAGAAGATGTGTCTCTAAAAACCTAGATTGAAATCCTTAGGTTGGCTCTATTTGGTCCAATTTAGTTGCCTCAAAAATTGGTATCTAGGGCTCAATCAGGAAGGTTTTAGCCCTAGTTACCTTAATTGGATGTGCAATTCAAAATGTGTTGAAAGTAAAAATCTGGCAACTTTTGTGAATTACTAAATATGAAAGCAGGTAGCCCTAGATTGATTTTTCTTTATTTTCCTTTTCAGATTTTGAGGGGATTAAGAGAGAGGGCAATGAAGATTTACCTGTTCCTAGTGTGGTTGTTGTGTGGCTGCTTTTCTTTTCTTTTCTTCCCCTGAAACAAACACAGCAAAAGAGAGATTAAGTTAATATTGAATCAGAGGTTGTGATCAAAGTTTCTAAAATGCCTGTTGCTCCCCAACAACGGTGCCAAAATGATGTTAACGGGGCGAGATTGTGGTTTTAAAATATAAAAGATGTTGTGTTGCAATATAGTTGAAATCTCCTAAAAAACAAATAAGAATTTATTACTCGAAAACCTAGGTATCCAAGGTCGAACACAGGGAGCAAATTGGTATTTTAAAAACTAGAATCACAACTTTCAATTTTATAAAATGCAATGACCAATCCAAGCAAAGTTATAAAGTAAAAATGAGGTCAATGTATAGATAAGCTCAAAAAAGTGGACGTCTGATGTAAAATCAGACGTCTTAAGTTGTTGATGCTATAGTGCAAGGCTTTCTCTATTCTTCTCCCTTTGATTTCTGACTTTGCCTTCTTATTTTTCTCTTCTTTCTCTTTCTCTGCGGCTATTCTTCTTCCGCCTTCTTCTTTCTTCTTTGGCTTGCCTTTCCTCTGCTACAGTGCCATCTCCTTCCTTTAGCTTCTACCTCTTCTTCCTTCTCTGCTTGGCCGCAAGTCTGCTTCCTTCTCCTTCTTTCTTTCTTCAGCCTCTGTCTTTTGCAGCTAAGTCCTTCCTTAGCTTTGGCCTCCTTGTCTTCTGTCTTTGCCTTCAAGTCCTGCCTTCAGCTTCTTTTTCTACCCTTGGCTTTCCTCAGCCCCTGCCATCTCTTCTTCTGCCTCTGCTTTTGCCTTCAGGTCTTCCTTTAACGATCGAATTGCTACGTTAACGTGTTTAGTTTTGGAAAACCTGTCGTTGCAGCTTGAAAGCGAAAAATTCATGTTCAACAAATAAAATTTATACCGAAATTTGATTTTCGGGTCAAACACAGGGAGGCTACATCGATCTATATTCGCAATTATATTTTTTTTTAGAATTTTTGAAAAGCAAGGCGATATAATTACAATGGAGCTATCAGACTAAAAGAAAGAGAGAGAGAGAGAGAAAGAGAACATGCATTCAATATCTCAAAATGTTTATACAATCAAAGTAAATAAAAGTTACACTAGAAAGCAGGAAATCAGCTACACTAGAAAGCAGGAAAATTCTACACTAGAAAAGCTGTAAAGAAGAATGGGAGAGAGAAGTTATCCTCCTCGACGATTGCTTGGAGGACGAGCCGGACGAGACGATGCCTGGACAAAGGAGGGCAGAGCAGGACGAAGGAGGATGAAGCAGAAGAACGGAAACGGAGCAGCACGTCGTCGTCGCAAGATCCACTTCCGAAGGGGGACGAAAATTTGGACTGTATCTCGCGAGGAGCATCCCGGGTGTGGGACAAGTTTCTCTTGAGCTTTGGAGAGGTAGAGAAGAGAAGGAAGGGATGAGAATTTCGTATGGAGGGGGTCTCCTTTTATAGTTGCAAGGAGTGGGGGCAAATTGGTCATTACATCTTTAAAACATTAAATGAGGGGTCTTTAGTGACGGATAAAATCGTCGCTAAAGCCCCAACGTGGGTGTAGTGGTTGCTCCCCACACGCGCCTCCTCAGCTGCCCGTGCTCAATGCCCACCCACGTTCATCAAATCTCAGCCGTCCGATTGCGAGATCGGACGGCTTAGGATGCACCTTCGCCCGCTGCTGTGTGCCCTCCTCAACGTGTATGATGGCACGTCCTCGCCTCGCGTGAAATAGCCCGTGGCCACTATTAGGAGATCTGAGCCACCCGATGATGATCCAACGCACGCCCGCGCTCACTCGCCTGCGCCCTTCTCCCCTTCGCTGCGGCTCAAACTCGCAGCTTGTGAACGTGATAACGCCTTCGACCATTGTGCTACGGGGCACAGATGGTCGAGCGGGCGAATTGTGGTGCGGCCGTTCACAGTCGTTGGATCGAGATCCATTGGCGGAGAGGGAGCGGATGCGAAAGCTTCAATGGATGCATGCGGTCGTTTGGGCGGCAGAGATGGTGCCACGTGACGCCATCTTAGCCGTCCATCTTCTGGATGTTGTAGATGGTGCCACGGATGTCGGATTGACTTGATTTTTGCGTCGTTAGGCTACGATCGTCGATCCGAATTCGTCTGTGTGATCAGATTTGTCATTTGAAGTGTGGATTTACACCATCCTGGCCCTTGATCTTCTAGGGTTCCCCGATCACTATATGATGCTACGGATGCCTGATTAGGGCGATCTTGGAGTTATTGAACTCCAATCGTCGCACCGATCACATCCATACGGTCGGATCTTCGATTCAAGGCCCCGATAAAAAGTTTGCCCTGTCCAAGCACATAAAAGGAGATAATTAACCTCCATTTTATTCAAACTACTCTAAATGCAAGATGATGCATGTTATGCAATATTTATATTATGAAATGCAATCCTATGCTTAAGAACTTGCATAAATAGACATCTTAAGTAGTGTAAATGTGTTTACATCATACCCTCATGCCTATCTTTTTCTAGTCCCTAGCAAAAACTATATGCTGTTTATAAAAGAATTAGGTTGGATTATTTGGGCATGAGTTATTTTCAATCATTAAGAAATTGTCTACTTAGGAACTGAACTTTCAAAGACACAATAGTGCCCGAGTATCTGCCAAAATGAAGATTGCCTCAAACCCTCGCCTTATTCAAAGAAAAATTTCTTTTTCTCTTTTTACTCTTTTCTAATTTTTTTTTGGATTTTCAAATTTTAGGGTTTAAGAGTGGCTTTCTTCGGCCATCCAAATCACCCAAGATTTGATGAGAACCCTAAGTTTTAAGCATCTTATTATGATTGTGATAGACTAGTTGATCGGCAATTAAAACGGACTTCGGATTTCTATGCCTCTAGGTGAACTAAAAAGAATTCCGCCTAAAGGTGTATCTTTACAACCAGTAGCTTTCTCCCTACTTTTATTTTTTTACGGGGTCAACACAAGGGTGAATCCAGTGTATATCTCTCCGGTTTATTCTACTTCTCTGCTTCTTCCTAAGTGTTTTGGGAATTTCTTAGTGCATTTCCTGAGCTGGGTTCTGGACAACCAGTCGATGAGTTGTTATCACCGACAACTTGCCAGCCATACTCGTGCGGCGAAGTATGGCTTATTTCTTCTTTTTTTTCTTTTCTCCTTTTCTTTTTAATTTTCTTTTTGTTTTAAGTAGGTGGCTTCCCTGTCTAAGATTTACCTAAGGGCAGGAAAAAGAGAAAGTCCAGTGACTGGGCTCTAGACAACCTACCTATGGGCTGTTGCCCACGATAACTTGCCAGCCATATCACCCTAGAAGGTTCATTAGCTACCCAATTTCCGTTAGAATCGCCGAACGAGTCAGTGCAAAGAAAGTGTGTAGATGCTTAAAACTTAGAAATTCCCTCAAATTAGAGGGTGGGTTGATAAGTCGTGTACTTATCACCCATACTTATTTATTCCAATTATGATAGAATTAAGATGGAGAGGACTTGAAAGACAAATCCACATTTTAGTGGATACACAGGCTAATTAAGTCCAAAGACCTGAAGGGTCTTTGTGTTCAGATCCTAATGTAAAATTTCTTAGGATTGAAAAGTCCTAATGTCCAACTAATCCTTCCTAATTTTGATTCTTTTTCTTTTTTTTATATTTTATTTATAAACAATTTACATGAATTTCACAAAGCTGACCAAATAATTAAAAATAAACCACCCCCCCATTCCTAGTTGATGCAATGTCCTCATTGAAAAAGAGACATGAAAGAAATGGTAGAATATGAAAGATGTCACCTGAATATGAAGCTTGTATCTGTCATATGTACAACTGCTGAGTTTAATGCCGTCAGCTAGGCGAAGTCAAGCCAAAGAAGTCATAGAATGGCTAGAGCAACAGAGTCTGAGACGGGTTCTAGAAGAGTACAGTCAACAACTGGCTTCAGACGTTGACCGTTGTCTTTAAATGTGTTACCCGTCTTTGGGTCAGAAATCTGAACGGCACCATTTGGAAAAATCTGATCAATTAAGAATGGGCCTTTCCATTTAGATCTAAGTTTGCCAGGAAAGAGCTTAAGTTTAGAATCGAATAACCAGACCTTTTGGTTTGGCTCAAAGCTCTTGCGAGAAATCAATTGATCATGTAGAGCTTTGGTCCGAGCCTTGTAGATCTTGGCATTCTCATAAGCATCATTTCTAAGCTCCTCCAACTCAGATAGTTGAAGTTTCCTGGTCTTCCTAGCTAGATTCAGATCTAAATTGCATTGTTTGATTGCCCAGAATGCCCTGTGTTCAATCTCTACGGGTAGATGGCATGCCTTTCCATACACCAAACGGAATGGAGAAATGCCGATGGGCATTTTATACGTCGTACGGTAGGCCCAAAGAGCATCCTCAAGCTTTTGAGTCCAATCCTTGCAATCAGGCCTAACCATTTTTTGCAGAATGTTCTTGATCTCTCAATTGGAGATCTCGGCTTGTCCATTCGTCTGGGGATGGTAAGGTGTGGAAATTCGGTGATTAACCCTGTATTTGGCCAATAAATTCTGGAATTGGGCATTATTAAAATGAGTGCCACCATCACTGATGATAGCCCTCAGAATCCCGAACCTACTGAAGATATTTTTCTTGACAAAATTGATGACCACCTTGTGGTCATTGGTTTGGGTGGAAACCGCCTCAATCCATTTAGACACATAATCAACTGCAACAAGAATGTACTGATGTCCAAATGAAGGGATAAAGGGTCCCATGAAATCGATGCCCCAAACATCAAAAATTCGATAGGAAGAATACGGTTTAGGGGCATCATGTCTCTCTTAGTTATGCTCCCGAGTGCCTGACATCGAGAACATGACCTTGAGAAATCCTGGGCATCCTTGAATAAAGACGGCCAATAGAAGCCAGATTGCAAGATTTTTGCAGCCGTCTTTTTCCCGGAGAAATGTCCACCACACCCAGATGCATGGCAAAACTCGAGTATACTGTTGAATTCATTCTCCGGAATACATTGGCGAATAATCTGATCAAAGCCAATGTGATACAGTTCAAGGTCCTCCCAGAAGTAGTATTTGGCCTCAGATTTGAGTCTATCCCGTTGTTGCTTGGTCCAATCCTGGGGGATTTGACCAACGGCCAAATAGTTAACAATGTCAGCAAACCATGGGGTGTGGATACCTAAAACTGTAAGAATAGTTTCGTTCAAAAAAGTGTCAGCAATCGGAATGTCCAGACAAGAATCACCTAAGAGTCTCGACAAATGATCCGCTACCACATTTTGTACCCCGATTTTATCCTTGATTTCAAGATCAAATTCTTGAAGAAGAAGAATCCAACGAATAAGCCGGGGTTTAGCATCCTTTCTAGCCAAGAGATGTCTCAAGGCCGAGTGGACGGTATAAAAAATAACATGAGACCCTAAGAGATAAGCCCTGAATTTTTCCAAAGGAAATACTATAGCTAGTAATTCCTTTCCAGTAACAGTGTAATTCCTTTGGGCTTCATCCAGAGTTTTACTAGCGTAGTAGATGACAGAGGGCTTTCGATCAATTTTCTGACCCAAGACAGCCCCGACCGCATAATCAGAAGTGTCGGTCATGATCTCAAAAGGGGCTGTCCAAATTGGTGGTTGCAAAATAGGAGCACAGGTGACTGCCGTTTTCAGGAAATCAAATGCCTTTCGGCATGATTCGTCAAAAACAAATGATGTTTCTTTGGCAAGAAGATTGCTCAAAGGACGAGCAACCTTCGAGAAATCCTTGATGAATCTTCGATAAAATCCCACATGGCCAAGAAATGATCTGATTTGTTTAATAGATGTGGGAGGAGGAAGTTTTGCGATAGCATCAACCTTAGCTTTGTCCACTTCAATTCCCCGTTCAGAGATTACAAGACCCAAAACGATGCCCTCTTGGGTCATGAAATGACTCTTTTCCCAGCTAGGGACCAATCGTGTCTTGATACATCGCTTAAGAATCATTTCCAGATTAGCCAAACAAGAGTCAAATGATTCTCCGAAAATAGAGAAATTATCCATGAAGACTTCCATAAACTCTCCCACCATGTCAGAAAATATGGCTAGCATACACCTTTGAAAAGTCGCAGGTGCATTGCATAACCTGAAAGGCATCCTACGAAAAGCAAAGGTTCCGTAGGGACAGGTGAAAGTAGTTTTTTCCTGATCCTCGGGATGGATAGGAACTTGGTTGTATCTCGAGTAGCCATCAAGAAAACAGAAGTACTTCTGCCTAGCTAATTTTTCCAAGATTTGATCGATGAAGGGTAGGGGAAAATGATCATTTTTAGTGGCTGTGTTCAGCTTCTTGTAATCAATACAAACCCTCCAAGAGGAAGCTGAACGAGTTGTGATAGATTCTCCTCTCTCATTAGTCACAACAGTAATCCCAGCTTTCTTTGGAATAATCTGAATGGGACTTACCCAGGGACCGTCAGAGATTGGATAAATAATTCTTGCATCAAGCCACTTGATGATTTCCTTTTTGACCACTTCTCGTATATTTGGATTCAATCTCCTTTGCATCTGGCGAGAAGGGTGGGATCCATCTTCCAAAAATATTCTATGATTACAGTAAGATGGCTCGATCCCCCTGAGGTCATGAATGGTCCAACCAATTGCCTCCTTATGTTCCTTTAGGACCTTGATCAATTTAATCTCTTGCTCCTTTGTCAATTTAGCACTGATAATCACAGGGAGCGTATTCTAAGGTCCTAAAAATTGATATTTCAAATTCTCGGGCAATGGTTTCAATTCAAGCTAGGGTGAGTTGATGATTGATGGTAGGGTAGATGCTGAAGATTCAATAAGAGGAAGAGGTTGTGAGTGAACAAAATCAGTAACCTCTTCTGAAGATGTCAGGTCAGCCATAGAGGGTTGCGAGTCAAATTTATCATCCAAAGAGGAACTTTCAATTGAAGAAACTATCAAACAAGTTTCAATATTATCATTATCCTCATCAAGTTCCTCAATAAATCCACAATCCTCAAATTTGTTGATCACCTTAAAAATATCTAATTTCATTCGTTGGTCCCCAAAGGCGATTTCCATGCTACCGCTTTCACAATTAATGTTGGCCTTTGCGGTAGCCAGGAACGGATGCCCCAGAATGATGGGCGTGTTCCTCATATTATCAGGTACATTCATGTCAAGGACAAGGAAATCTACAGGAAAATAGAAATCCTTGACCTTAACTATAACATCTTCAATAACGCCTCGCGAGTTTGTGACCGAACAGTCCGCTAACTGTAGCGTTACTGAAGTTGGCCGAAGTTCACCTAACCCAAACTTCTCGTAGAGAGAAGTCACAATTAGGTTGATGGATGCACCGAGATCCAAAAGTGCTCTATCAAATGTGTAATCTCCGATAATGCAAGAAATCAAAGGAGCACCAAGATATCTCTTTTTCTGAGGCAGGTAGTGCAGGATAACAGAACTGGCCTGCTCGGAGAGTACCACCTTCCTCGGAACAAATTCTCTCGACTTACGCTTTTGTTTACATAATTCTTTTAAAAATCTTGCGTAAGCCGGTATGTGCTTGATAGCATCAAGGAGCAGGATATTGATCTCAACATTCTTAAATAAATTCAGAAGCTCCTCATTGTTATCAATAGACTTCTTTGATTTAGTTAAGGCTTCAGGAAAAGGAACATGAGTCAGATCTTTGGAATCAGGTTCCTGGGTCTTGGTTTCTCCTCTAGAATTCTCCTCTCTTTCCTCAGGTTCTTCAGGATTCAAAAGATTAGAATAGTGTGGTTGTGGATCCTGAGTCTTCTTACCACTCCTCAAAGTGACAGAATTTGCAGAAGCATAAGAATTTGGGTCTTGGGGAGGGTTAGGAAAGATTGGAGGGGCTTGATTGACCATGAATTGTTGCTTTGCAGAAGAAGAAGAAGATGAGGAACCTTGCTCAACCACCTGAGCATGTGCATGCAGGTCCCTCTGATTTCCGTACCCTTGGGCTTGATTGCCCGAATTCATAATGTTTCACGAGTTGGGTACGGGTTGGGATGGTAGAGATCCAGGTTGATGAGAGTTAGCAATGAGCCCGGATTGCAAGTTGTCCAACGAGTTTTTCATTTGTTGCATGAGATGGAGCATAGATCCTTGCATCTCTACCATTTGACGGTTCAAATCAGCCTGCCCTGCGGGTTGACGAGCATTCCAAGCTGGCTGATTGACCTGATTCGGAGGCAACTGAGTATATACTTGACCCTGACCCATTGGTCGTTGCAGAGCACAGTTGCCGGGTTGGAATTGGGTCTATTGCCCCGGATTTTTCCAAGAGAAGTTAGGGTGGTTTCTCCAACCTGGATTATAGGCATTCGAGTAAGGGTTGGATCTAACATTCTCTTGTACAGCACAGACATCCTCATAGGGTGAGGATGGAGAGAAAGAAAGGGAAGGATCAGAAAAACTGGGATCAAAGGCCCCAGTTTGGAACCCATGGGACTCCGAAAAATGCTGACTCACAAGTTGAGCCGCATCGAGTTGATTCACGAACTCCCGTCCAGAAGAAGCTCGTGAGAAATGGAGTCCCAAATTTTGGGATTGAGTGGATCGAGAGTTGTTCATAGAATTGCCAGCCATCCACTCTTCCATTCTTTTAGCAACCAAAAAAAAAAATCAATTCCATATCAAATGAATGAGTCATGGACTTCATTGACATTTGATCTGGGTTGCTGGGACCGGATAAAAGTATCCATGGAGGCATGATTAATTGAATTCTCACTCATTTCCTCAAATAAATCATGTGCACTATATGCATCTTTATTGAGGAAATTGCCTCCGCAAGAAGCATCCACATGATTTCTGAGTTGCTCAGTCAACCCATGATAGAAGATCTGCACGAGTTGCCATTTCGGCACCTCGTGGTGCGGACACCTCCGCAATAAGTCCTGGAATCGCTCCCAGGCCACATGAAACTGCTCCCCCGGCCGTTGGGTAAAGGTAGTGATTGCCCGTCTCAAAGCATTGGTACGATCGACTGGGAAGAATTTCTTCAGAAAGGCCGATTTCAACTCATTCCAAGTTGTAATTGGTCTTCCTATTGTCCTATACCAATGCGTGGCCTTATCCCTAAGAGAATGGGGGAAGAGCGTCATGATCATTTGCTCCTCATTTACGTTTCGAGCCTTGGTGGTCTGGACCAAAGTGGTCAAGTCCTCCAAGTGCTGAAACGGATCTTCGGAGCCAAGCCCATGATAATGTTTAATCAGGCTTAACACCTGGGGCTTGATTTCTACGTCACTTGATGGAATCTGGACGCCGGGACATTCCCGTAATTTGAAGGATCATAAAAATCCTTCAAGGGCTGAGTGCCCTGCATTCTCTGGAACCATTCCTGCATTCTCTGCATTTATTCCAGCTGCCTTCGAAATTCTTCCTGTGGATTTCCAAGCAGAGGAGGCTATTGTTCAGCCATGGGATCAAATTGACCAAAATCCAATTTGCACCTCCTAGAATGTCCTAATGGTCTTTCTAATCGGGGATTCAATGATCGTCTTCCCATCATAAACTAGGAGAAGGTCAAAAGGACTGGGGATAGGGACCCTGCAGCACAACAAAACAAGGTTGTCTTTAAGTGGGGTAGCCTAAGGATCTACTGACTCCCAAAACCCGTCTTAAGACTATAAATGATTTACTCTACTTGCGTCTGTTTAATCCAACCAGTTAGAAGGAGGAACTGGGGAGAAGGTTCTTCCTTTGGCTTTCGCCTCCGGTTCCTAGTGTACCCCCCAACCGCGGTCGTTTGACGCTACTCCCCTAGCTAGACATTAGATTAATCAGTACAAGTAGGTTAATCAAAAACAATCTCAGACTAGGCCCTGAAGAGCGAATCAGACCTTAAGGCCAACATCTACTCAATTTATTAAGGCCTGGGATTGTGGTGCTTATGGAATGTGATGGGCCCTTAAAATGGGTTGTGCCCTTAATGATTGATTGAGATTTGTGTAAGTGCGTACACAACCAGTGTTTTCAAGCAAGATTATTATGATGCGTGAATTTTAATGTTCAAATCTTGCTTAAGTAGCTTTTAGGGTTTCAAATTAGGTGAATTGCAATCAAGTTTCTAGGCAAACCAAGTTGTAAAACACGGGTGAAGATTGTTTTCCTTTAAAATCAGAAAGAAAGTGAAGTGCCTAGAATAGACCTAGATTAAAAATCCTAAGGAGGAGCTACTTGATGAGTTGGTTTTAAATAGAGTGGTGAGGTCAAAACAACTCAAACAATTGGCCACAATTGCACCACTAAGTTAGGAACTCAAAGATGATTAACCTAGAATGATTTCTACTCTGTTATTTGTTGTTTTGTGTGTACCGGTTCCACAGATCAGAACCTGGTTGAGTAGAAACAAATGAAGTTGATTAAATGCCTGGAATGTTGGTGTGTGTTGTGTGTTTGTTGAAAATTACCCCACAAGATTATCTTTTTGTTATTTTTTTTATGAATGAGGGTGGAATGAATGTGAGTGGAAATCCAAACAACCAAACTATTCCTAGGATTTATGCAAACACCTAGGTTAATTGGAATTGGGATTTAATGTGGCGAATGAAATCTATGGAGGGGGCGAAAAATGGAGAGCACTTACAGTTGTCTTCAACTGCACTTTACTCCAGTCTACCGCTTGTTGATTCCTTGATGGAGGTCTCTGCAAAACAATAGACACAAGAGAAAGCAAGTTAGAAAACAATAAAGTGCAAGAAATGCGAAAAGAAGATCAGGAATCGTTGCCTCCGTGGCAGTGGCGCCAAAATGTTGAACGATCGAATTGCTACGCTAACGTGTTTGGTTTTGGAAAACCTGTCATTGCAGCTTGAAAGTGAAGAATTCATGTTCAACAAATAAAATTTATACCGAAATTTGATTTCCGGGTCGAACAAAAGGAGGCTACGTCGATCTATATTCGCAATTATTTTTTTTTTTAGAATTTTTGAAAAGCGAGGCGATATAATTACAATGGAGCTATCAGACTAAAAGAAAGAGAGAGAGAGAGAGAGAGAGAGAGAACATGCATTCAATATCTCAAAATGTTTATACAATCAAACCAAATAAAAGTTACACTAGAAAGCGGAAAATCAGCTACACTAGAAAGTAGGAAAATTCTACACTAGAAAAGCTGTAAAGAAGAATGGGAGAGAGAAGTTATCCTCCCCGACGATTGCTTAGAGGACGAGCCGAATGGGACATCTCCTGGACGAAGGAGGACAAAGCAGAAGAACGGGAATGGAGCAACACGTAGTCGTCGTCGCGAGATCCACTTCCGAAGGGGGACGAAAATTTGGACTTTATCTCGCGAGGAGCATCCTGGGTGTGGGACAAGCTTCTCTTAAGCTTTGGAGAGGTAGAGAAGAGAAGGAAGGGATGAGAATTTCGTATGGAGGGGGTCTCCTTTTATAGTTGCAAGGAGTGGGGGCAAATTGGTCATTACATCTTTAAAACATTAAATGAGGGGTCTTTAGTGACGGATAAAACCGTCGCTAAAGCCCCAACGTGGGTGTAGTGGCCGCTCCCCACTTGCGCCTCCTCAGCTGCCTGCGTTCAACGCCCGCCCACGTTCATCAAATCTCAGCGCCTTCGCTCGCTGCTATGCGCTCGCCTCAACGCATACGATGGGTCATCCTCACCTCGCGTGAAATAGCGCGTGGCCGCTATTAGGAGATCTGAGCCACCCGCTGACGATCCAACGCACGCCTACGCTCGCTCGCCCGCGCCCTTCTCCCCTTCGCTGCGGCTTGAACCCGCGGCTTGTGAACGCGATAGCGCCTTCGACCGTTGCACTACGGGGCGCGGATGGTCAAGCGGGCGAATTGTGGTGCAGCCGTTCACAGCAGTTGGATCGAGATCCAGCGGCAGAGAGGGAGATCCAACGGCAGAGAGGGAGTGGATGCGGAAGCTTCAATGGATGCATGTGGCCATTTGGGTGGCCGAGATGGTGCCACGTGGCGCCATCTTGGCCGTCCATCTTCTGGATGTTGTAGATGGTGCCACGTATGTCGGATTGACTTGATTTTTGCGTCGTTAGGCTGCGATCGTCGATCCGAATTCATCCGTGCAATCGAATTTGTCATTTGAAGTGCGGATTTACACCATCCTGGCCCTTGATCTTCTAGGGTTCCCCGGTCACTATATGATGCTACGGATGTCTGATTAGGGCGATCTTGGAGTCGTTGAACTCCAATCGTCTCCCTGATCACATCCATAAGGTTGGATCTTCGATCCGAGGCCCCGATAAAAAGTTTGCCCTGTCCAAGCACATAAAAGGGGACAATTAACCTCCACTTTATTCAAACTACTCTAAATGCAAGATGATGCATGTTATGCAATATTTATATCATGAAATGCAATCCTATGCTTAAGAACAAGCTTAAATAGACATATTAAGTAGTGTAAATGTGTTTACATCACTTCTATTATTCTTCTGCCTTTGCTTCTGCCTTCAGGTCTTCCTTCCTTCTTCAACCTCTACTTCTGCGGCTATAGTGCTTCCTCCTCCTTCCTTCCTTAGCCGCTCTTGCCTTCAGCTTCTTCCTCTTCTTCAGCAGTTGCTTCCTCCTCCTCCTTTCCCTATAAAGCACCAAGCAAAACCTACCCCTACCCTCCCCTGCGTACGCTCTCTTTATTTCTCTCTTCACTCTCTCAGATCCAAAGAATCGGGTATATGGGTCGGGTTACGCGTGCTCGGGTCTAGGCGCATCGGCTTGGGTGGTGCGCGAGGAGTGTAGGGCAAACGGGTCAACCAGGTCCACGTAGGAGTGGCCGCAGACAAGGCAAGGGTGTGGGTGAGGGACCTCACCCCATGTCGTTTGGAGGCGTAAGCTAAAAATAGAAAAACAATAAATACCACTCATCGCACTCTTAAGTTCACGAGGTGGGACTAAAAGTCCCACCCACTTCTACTTGCGCCCGCAGGAGGAAGGTCCGTGCAATTGGAGTAACTAGGAGCTTTGCTGCGCTAATTACCTGGGAGTGTGCGTGCACGAGACCAACCCGCGTCTTCTGGACCTGGGAGCCTACAGCGCTAGAGCCTGGAGCAACCTCGCAAGCTCCTTCGCGTCATCGCTAATGGCGACGGAGGTGCAAACCTGAAATGCACACTCACAGCCTTGCAACCCTGTCAAACAATGTGGGAAGCTTCATCGTGCCATGGCGAAGGTGAGGCTGTGGGTGGCTGGCCGCGGGGTGGCCTAGGCGTGCGTGCCTAGGTCGCTCTGTGGCCGTGTTAATGGGTGTGTTCGATGGGCGTGTGTGGAGGTGTTGGTGGTCAATAGAAGGGCGGATGATGCTCAGTAGGTGATGGCGGAGGTGATGAGGTGTCTAGCGAGGAGTGTGGATGTGCAGAGCGGTGGAAGCACCTTCGCCGGTGGTCGGCCGGAGATGGAGAAGGTGGTGGTGGTCTGCGGCGTCGAGGGGTCAAAGGTGCGAATTAAGAGAGAGGAAATGAAGAGGGGAGAGAGGGGAACTCACTGAGGGTAGTTGGATGAAGGGGAGAAGGCGGAGGATGAGCAACACGTAGGTGCCATCGTAAGAGAAGAAGGCCTTGAGGTGAGGATGACGGCGACGAGGAAGGGGTCAAAGAGGTACGCACGGGTACGGCATGAGGCAGAGGAGCACGGCAGAGAAGACTCTGCCACTGGTATGGTGGCAGAGCGACGAGAAGAGGGAGGAGGAATCGTCGGAGCTTGCGGGCAGATGGCCGGAGATGAGGGGGGATGAAATTCATGGGGTATCTGTGGCCAAAATAAGCTTGGAAGATGCATCTAGGATCGGGGATCCTCTTATAGTTGCTGACAGAGGTCCTTGTGCTCGAAAGGCTAGTTTCCAAGTGCAAGAACCTCGCTGGAAAACACAACATACACTATACCCTGTCGGTCTCACATTCGCTCGAGGGATATGGTGCGAACCAGATCATGGGATTGCATTCAGATAGTAGGGGATTCCTCAGAGGATCCCCCTACCAAATCTGAGAGCAGATCTCTTGGGGAAACGGGGAGAAATTATTCTCAAAACCTCTCCGGAGGTATGGCTCCTCTGCTTAAATGGCAGAGGGACCAAAATGCAAAAAATGCATGGAAGATGGGGGGTCTACACAAGGGTTTTCAAAAGTTAGGGGCCAGAATATAATTGGGTGGACTATTTTGCAAAGTAGGTCAAGGTGACCTTTCCTTAGGACCAAATTTTGGTAAAAACCTAAGTTGGACCTAGGGAATCCAATGGTGAAGTTGGATTTTAGGTTTGACCATGTTTAACTGGACATTTTGCACAAAAATCTAAATTAGGTCAAATATTGAGCTAGGACCCCAATCTAGGTCAAAATAGATTCCATAGGCCAAATTGAAGGTTCTAAACCCTAAGGGATATTTTTACATGAATTTTAGAGGATTTAGTTGATTTTTATCCTAACCAAAACCTTGTAAAATTAAGTGGGTTTGTTTTAGGGTTATAGAATGTCATTTAATTCTTAAATCTCAAAATAACCCTTTTCTAACTGAACCATCCCACTTTTCCTCTTATTAAGTCCAATTTACCTATGTTTAGTCCCTGAGGAATCCCGTTGATGTACTGCGATGGTAAAATTACAGTTTTACCCTTTAGTTCATGTTTTCTTCCCAGAATAGTAATCCGATGAATTAGGCCTTCCTTTAAGTTATGTAGGAGCTTTTGTTCACCTTCTTAGGTTAAAATGAGCTAGTTAGGACTCATGATGAGGTTCTCATCACCATCATACCCCCATGCCTAGCTTTTGCTAGTCCCTTAGCAAAATTTTATGGTTTTAACTTTTGTTCTAGACCATGAGTTCCTTGATGTTCAGAAATTATGATGAGTGCTTTTTTATTTTTGATTAGGTTAGAATGCCAATAGTAGGCCTAGAGGTACTCAATACCAACCAAGATCCAGACCTGGCCAGCTCTAGCCTCTGTCCTCCACGAAGGTTTTTAAGGCCCACAGGAACTATCCTAAGGTTCGTTGGACTCCGCGGTTAAAGCACCCATGCTTGTAACATATTTTAGCCTTGGTTTAGTTTGCAGTGCATTTTTTGTAAGAGAGAGACAAAGGATTTTCTTTGTTTGGAGAGTTTTGTGTCTCTTTTCTTTTTATTTCTAGCTTCGAATTGGCCTCTCAACACAGTCTGTATCGGATTCCTCATCCCCATCATCTGTCCTCGAAGGGTCCTTGGCAATCGATGCTTTGTGATAGCACCGCCCATGGCAATCCCCAGAACCTTGGCTTTTGAGATTTTGAGATAATCCCAGCCATGGTGTTCTGTAGCTAAATCCAGACCCTGGCAATCGACATTTCGTGATAATGCCGCCCATGGCATCTGAACCAACACAGGGTGCTTACGTGTCCTCAGTAGGATATGTAAATATCCTAGGAGACAAGCACCGAGGACACGATATGTTATTGCGCATCTTCGAGGGAAATTTCCCGCCTCTCCACGTGGGGAACTCATCCAAATCAACTTGTGTTGATTGGCCGCTCCTAATCTAGGCGACTTTTTCAGAACACTTAAACACTTTTGCGTGATTTTGATAATTATGCACACTGAACCAGACTGTGTGTGGATTGGGGTGCTTAGGTTGCCGAGTCCCGCAAACCAGAGGTCAGTTAACAAGGTCGAATACTCCCTAAGCCTTAAACCTAATACTTAAGCTTCGCATTTTCCCCAACCTCTTGAGGACTATCCAGATCTTAGCGGATACTTGAATTTTTAAGCTTAAGAGTCTAGCCCAAGAGGTCTAAGATCAGCGTTCCTACTAATCTCTTTTGTGTCTCATTGGTACTTTTTTCCTTTCATTTTCCTTTTCTTGTTATGATCTAGAACTTAGTTAATCCCTTAATTTCTTACTAATGACTATCTCTTTTTTTCTTTTCATTTTGTGCTCCCTTTTTTTTTGACATTTTTCACTTTTCCTTTTTTTCTCCTCATGATTTGTATGGCCTCAAAATTTTCTCTCCGCTAAGAATTTTTTTATTCTTTTTCAAGATTTTTTTCATTTTTTTGGTGTTTTTGTGATATGTGATTTTTTTGTTGAAACATTTTCATGTGAGACGAGTTTTTATGGTGTTTTACACTTTCATACCCCCCTATGCCTACGATTTGCAATGTCCCCATTGTAAATTAGATGGGTTCGAGTTCATCTTTGATCATTCATTAGAATAGGTTTTGGATGGGCAAACAGGTCGAGGTGACTGTTGCGAACGATTTCAAAACTCAGGTACAAGTACCTGAGGTAGGGTCGGCTGTTCTAATGGATGAACCCTAAAGTGTAATATGGATTCAGCATAGGAATGTCAAGAAAGGTTTCGGGTTTTTCAAGAATGATGGGTTGCCTCCCGTTAAGCGCTGAGTTTTACGCCATCGGCTAGGCGCAATGAGCTCAGGGAGAATGGAGGGTAAAGGATATCTCAACCAAATTTGTATCAGTCAAGTCAATGAACGGCTTGAGTCTCTGACCGTTCATGACAAAAGGTTCTGAATTATGGCTGAGTGGACTAATCTCGATAACTCCATTTCCAAAGATTCATCGGACGAGGTAGGGTCCGATCTATTTTGATCGTAGTTTTCCTGGGAACAGTTTAAGCTTGGCATCAAAGAGTAGGAATTTTTGACCAGGGTGGAAGATCTTTCTAGATATGTGCTTGTCGTGAAAGGCCTTAACCCACTCTTTGTAAATTCGCGAGTTCTCATACACGCCGTGGCGTAATTCATCGATCTCGCTCATTTGAAGCTTTCTGTGGGTTCCTGCCTTAGAAAGATCTAGGTTGCAGTTCCGTACTACCCAATAGGCTTTGTGCACCAATTCTACGGGGAGGTGACATGCCTTCTCGTACACCAATCTGAAGGGAGACATACCTAATTGGATTTTGTAGGCGGTCCTATAAGCCCACAAAGCTTCTCGAAGTTGGGATGATCAGTCCTTCCTATCAGGTCGAATAGTAAATTGGAGGATTTTCTTGATCTCCTGATTTGATAGCTCAACTAGACCATTAGTTTGGGGGTTGTATGGAGTAGAGATTCGGTGTGACACCCCATATTTGGTCATCAGTGACTTGAACTAAGTATTAGTGAAATGGGTCCCTCCGTCAGAAATTATAGCACGTGGAATCCCGAACCGTGAAAAGATGTTCTGATGAATGAATTTGATAACCGCTTTATGATCATTGGTTCGAGTCGGAATGGCTTTGATCCATTTGGACACGTAGTCAATAGCGAGTAGAATGTACTCGAAGTCGTCCAAAACAGGGATGGGTCCCATAAAATCAATCCCCCACACGTCGAAGATTTCGCATACAAGAATCGGCTGTAAGAGTCATATCATGATGGCTCATGTTGCCTAAGGTCTGGCAACGAGTGCATGCCCTACAGTGATTGTATGCATCTTTGAAAATCGTGGGTCAATAGAAGCCGCACTGGAGGACTTTCGCTGCCATTTTATGACCCAAAAAATGTCCACTGCATGCCTGGTCATGGCAAAAAGACAATATGTCCTAAATTTCATCTTCCGCGACACATCACCGAATGATCTGATCAGCACCGATGCAGAAAAGATACGGGTCTTCGCAAAAGTAGTACTTGGCATTGGAAAGCAATTTGTCCTTCTTGGCCTTCGGCCAATCAGACGGGATCTGATGTGATGCCAGGTAGTTTACTATATCAGCAAACCATGGAAGCCCTGTATCGATAGTCAGGAGGTACTCATCAAGAAAATGTTCCATGATGGGTCCGGAAGGGTCGATGATCTCAGAAGGAAGGCGAGATAAGTGATCAGCTACCACATTTTGTTTTCCCACTTTGTCACGAATCTCGAGGTCAAACTCTTGTAATAGCAAGATCCAATGGATTAATCGAGGTTTTGCATCCTTCTTCGTAAGGAGATGCCTCACAGCTGTGTGATCCGAGTAAATGATAACACGGGAACCTAGGAGATAAGATCTGAATTTTTCTAGGGCAAATACTACAACTAGCAGCTCTTTCTCAGTAACTGTGTAGTTACGCTGAGCCTCGTCAACTGTCTTGCTAGCGTAGTAGATGACCACGGGTTTCCCATCAATTTTCTACCCAAGTACCGCTCCTACAATGAAATTAGATGCATCACACATGATCTCAAAGGGTTGAGACCAATTAGGGGACTGTAGGATCGGGGCTTGGGTAACTCGATCATGGAGGATTTCAAATGCTTGAGTGCATTCCTTGGAGATTTCAAAAGGTACATCTTTAGAAAGCAGAGTGGTCAAGGGGCGTGCGATCTTCGAGAAATCAAGAATGAATCGCCGGTAAAAATTGACGTGCCCAGAAAAGATCGGATGTCCTTGATCGAGCTAGGAATAGGGAGTTTGGAAATCAAGTTCACCTTGGCTCGATCGACTTGGATGCCTTCTTCTAATATGTGATGTCCCAGGACAATTCCTTCAGGCACCATGAAATGGCTCTTTTCCCAAGAAAGAACCAGATTCACTTCAATGCACCACCTGAGGATTTGGACCATGTGTAGGAGACAATCGTCAAATGATTCTCCGAATACTGAAAAGTCATCCATGAAGATTTCCAGATAATCACCTACCATATCTAAGAATATGGCAAGCAAGCACCGCTGAAAAGTAGCAGGTGCATTGCAGAGACTGAACAGCATCCTTCGGAACGCGTACATCCCGAAGGGGCAGGTGAAAGTGGTCTTTTCTTGGTCCTCAGGATGGATTGCCACCTGGTTATAACCGGAGTACCCGTCCAAAAAGCAGAAGAACCTATTTCCCGCTAGTTTCTCAAGTAGCTAATCAATAAATGGCAGTGGGAAATGATCCTTCTTCGTGGAGGAATTCAGTCTTCTGTAATCAATGCAGACTCTCCATGAGTTCACCACACAGGTTGGTATGATTTCTCTGGTTTCAGTCATGATCACGGTAAGTCCTGCCTTCTTCGACACAACCTGGATTGGACTCACCCACCGACTGTCGAAGATCGAGTAGATGATCCCTGCATCTAACCACTTGATGATCTCCTTTTTCATGACCTCCTGCAGATTAGGATTCAAATGTCTTTGCATTTCAGGGGAAGGTCATGTGCCCTCTTCGGTGTAGATATGGTGTGTGCAGTAAGAGGGGCTGATACCAGTCAAATCATCGAGAGTCCATCCAATGCTCTACAATATTGCTAGAGAACATTAATCAGACGAGATTCCTAGTTAGGTGTGAGTCTGGAGTTGATAATCACAGGAAATGTCTGATTGGAACCCAAAAAGACGTACTTCAAATGGTCGGGAAGAGGCTTGAGTTCCAGAATGGGGTTATCAGCAACAGCAGGCGATTCAGGGTGTGTGTCAGGAGTAAGGGGAGGAGTTATGGGTGTATCTAAGTCAGATCCGGACTCCTCTGATTGCGGGTTTTGATCCTCTTGTGGTTGATCGGAAGTAATCAGGTTGTCCTCAATATACGGTTCATTAACCACAGCTTTGATATCACATATCTGTTCTATAACACCATAATTAATCCCTTGTTGGGCCTTAAAGATGACAATCTTCAGTGTTTGGTTCCCGAATTTCAGTTCAATTTGGCTCTCCTCACAATTTATATTGGCCCTAGCAGTGGCCAAAAAGGGTCTCCCTAGTATAATTGGTGTATCCCTCGAGTTTTCTGGAGCATCCATATCCAAGACTACAATGTCCACCGGGAAATAGAAATCCTACACCCTAATAATGACAACCTCGAGTACTCCTTTAGGTGACTTAATAGATCGATCAACCAACTGCAATGTCACCTCTATCGGTTTAAGCTCAAATTCTTCAAGGTGGTCAAGGAGGGATGTAGGTATCAGCTTTATGGAGACTCCTTGATCTAATAAAGCTCTATCAAATTGGGTATCACCAATGGTACATGAAACTAGGGGAGTACCTGGGTCTTTTGCCTTAGGTGGGATTTTGCTCAAAATTACAGAGCTGGCTTGCTTTGACAGTATGATCGGACTCCCACTTTTGGTTCGCGGCTTATGCTTGGGTGTACACACGTCCTTCAAAAATCGTGCATAAGCCGGTACGTGGCGGATTGCATCCATCAAGGGGATGTTTATATGGACCTGTTCAAAGAGCTTGACCAGATCCTCCTCAGGAGCCACAGGTTTGTTTATCCTCTTTCCCTTGGTCAAGACCTTAGGAAATGGAACCTTGGATGGTTTCTCTAGAATAGGTCCAGGTTCTTGATCTGGGATAGGGGTATCTTGGATACTATCCTAGGGCTTGGGTTACTACCAGGTTGAAAGTGGCTTGGATAAGGTGGGTCTTGTGTTGCTTTGCCACTACGGGTTGTTATAGAATTTAGTCCTGCCTGGTTTTAGTTCAGAGTTGGTAAAATAGGTGGCTGCTGCTGAAATCCCACATACGATGTCGAAGCTTCCATCCCGTCGAGTGATGGAACAGAAGGGGCTTGATAAATCATGAGGGCTTGGCCCAGATGTAGTTCATAACGCGCTTCTGGTTCACACGTTATTTGGATTCGGCAGAGGTTGCGAAGGGAGTGTGCCAGGTTGGTGGGAATTCTCCATCTGGGTGAGTTGATTGCGAATCTCTGTGATCTCGTCCTTGTGCTATTTTTGCATAGCTGCATTCGTCTTCTGAATGTCAGCCAGAGTCTGAAGGATAAGAGTCATTTGATCTGTTTGGGTTGGCCCAGATTGATAGGTGGGGTTGGGCCGAGGCTGAGGCGGCTGATATGGACGAGGAGCTTGTGGACGGGGCTAATATGGTGGTATTTGATTCTGATTATTTCCCGCCCATAGGAAGTTGGGATGATTCCGCCAACCAGGGTTATAGGTGTTAGAGAATGGGTCATTCTGGATGGCGTTGAGGTCCTCGCAGGTATGAGGAACCTCAAGAAAGTTAGAGTATGAGGGTTCAGAGTTCCCCCAACTAGAGTAGGTCGGATCGGAGTTTCCTCCGGTCCTAGAGTCAAACGGGGGTGCATACGGGTCCATCCCCTGAGAAGATCGGTGATAGATGTTATGCACAGCTTTCCTCCCAAGTGGTGGCTGTGCAAACGGGTTTTGCGCAGAGGTGGCTCGCTGCAGATGTTGAGTCAGCTATCCACCTTCTTCTTGATGATAGAGACCTTGTCCAATCGACTAGCCATCAATTCTAAGTCGATGGATGTGGACAGGCCCTGCGTCTCGTGTGCTCCCCACGGATTCGTCGATGCGCGGGCATTCGTCCGATCGAATAAGCCCATGGAGTCATTATTAATGGAGTTCTCGCACATATTCTCGAGAATCTCCCACACAGTGTCTTAGTGTTGGCCCATGATATTTCCTCTGCAGGTTGCATTGACGAATAAGCAAATGTCTTCATGGAGTCCCTGGTAAAAAGACTGGACTTGTTCCCATTTAGGAACTCTGTGATGTGGGCACTTTCGCATGAGATCCAAGAAATGGTCCCATGCTTCATGAAGAGGTTCTCCAGATTGCTGGGTGAAGTGTGTGATCTGGTGTCTTAAGGCATTTGTCCGACCAACTGGGAAGAACTTTTTCAAGAATTCGGATTGTAGTTCAACCCATGTGTTGATTGGATGCATCTGAGTCTGATACCAGTGAGCTGCTTTGTCCATGAGAGAGAAGGAAAACATCTTCATAAGAAGAATATCCTGATTTTGAATATCTGACCCAAAGGTTTGGGCCAAATATTTGAGTTGTTTGATGTGCTGGAAGGGATCATCAAAATTAAGCCCATGAAATTTTGGAATAGCATGAATCATGTTGGGCTTGAGTTTAGAATTAGGACCTCCAGTTGGGATTTGGACTCGAGGTTTGATTGCCACAGCAGCGGGATTATAGTGATCTCACATCATAGGACGCTGCAGCGGGTTTACAAAGGCTTGAAATAAATCATTTAGGCGCTAGAGTTGGTTCTCAAGATTATTCTCTTCTTCTACTGGTTGTGCCATGATGATCGAAGAAGGAGAATTGGGTTCTAATGAATCAGAGGAGATGTCTATGTGGTGGGGTTGCTGCACAAACACAGACGTCGAGGCTTGGCCTCGGCGGGAGTGAATTACTAAAGGAAGTCTTAAAGATGGTCTTAAGGACCTCCTACCAAACATGCACTGATGGTTTGGACGAGATTAGAATGCGCTGGACCCAATCAAGACATCCAAAAATTTGGATGACTATAGAGGTTCGGGGCAGATGATACCCCTTAGTCAGAAAGTCATCCACCTGAGAAATACCTGGGCAGCCAGAGAGGGAGAGTCCCGCAAAGACCCCTACATGGTAGAGCATCCCCACAAGTTACAGGGTTTCCCCCACCTGACCTCTCTTGTCACTGAGGTTCTAGGTAGGCCAGAATGGGGACCTTGACCTCTTAAGTCTACCACTTTTATTTAAGAGAAAAAGTGCTTAAGATTTCACTTGAACTTTAGATGTATTGGGTGCCAAAGTGACCTAATTTCAAGGTTAGTTGACCCAACAGAAGGTCAACTTCACCTATTTGTCCTTTGAGAAGCTTTAGGTCCTTTCTTTTAGGATTCAAGTGAAATTAAGAGCCTGAATTTTAGGGTTTCTCTTGAATTAGTCTTTTCAACCAAGGCTTTGGCACACCTCCTTTTGGATAGCTGATTCTTTCTTAGAAAGATGTGTCTCTAAAACCCTAAATTGGAATCCTTAATTTGGCTCTAATTTTGATCCAATTTAGTTGCCAAAAATATGGTATCTAAGGCTCAATTGAGAAGGTGGTAGCCCTAGTTACCTTAAATGGATGCATAAATCAATATTTGTTGTTGAAATCAAATCAGGAAACTTTGGTGACTTAGTTAAAGATGGAAAGCAGGTAGCCCTAATTGATTTTATTTTTTCTTTCCTTTTCAGAATGAAGGGCTTAAGAGAAAGGACTAATCAGAGATTACCTGCCCCGGGTGTGTTTGTTGCGCGGCCATCTTCCTTTGAATCTTCTCCCCTGAAATAATCACAACAAAAAGAGATATATCAAGTTAGTACCAAATCAGAAATTGTAATCAAGATTTCTAATTTTCCCGTTACTCCCTGGCAATGATGCCAAAATGTTTACGGGCGAAATCAGGTTTTAAAATCAATGCGTCGTAGTATTGGTCGAAATCACTCAAAAATAAATAGATTTTATTACTCGAAGTTTTAAGTCCAAGGTCGAACACTGGAAGCAAATTAGGGTGTAGAAATCAATAGCACAACTTTGAGAAATTGAATATAATATGCAATGAAAATCAGAGTTATAGTGCAAAAAGATAAATGTAAACACAGAAGAATAAAGAAATCAATGTATGAAGACAAGCACAAAAATTGGACGTCTGATTTTGTGAATCAGACATCTTAAACTATGGGTGCTATAGTGCTTTATTTCTTCTCTTTTTCTCTTCTCTGATCTCTGTCTCTATTCTTCTCTTACGGCTACTTTCTTTCTTCTTCTTTCTTTCTTTTCTTCTGTTCTTGTGCCTGTGCCCTAGCCTTTCTTTGCTTCTTTTCCTCTACCTTTGATTCCTTCAGCTACTTCTCCTTCCTTCTCTTTCTTTCTTTCTCTGGCAGCTCCTTCCTTTCTCCTACCTTCAGTCCTTCCTTCTCTTTCTTCTTCAGTTCTTCAGCCTCTCTAACTTCAACTTCTTCCTCTTCAGCCTTGCCTTCTCCTTCCTTAGCTTTCTCTGGCCTCCACCTTCTTCTTCCTTGGCTTCTTCTTCTCCTTTCCCACGAGAGCAAAACCTACCCCTACTCTCATGTGCTCTCCTCTCCTCTTTCTTTCTTAGGCTCGCTCTCCCAGAGCCACCATCTCGAGTAATCGGGTCGGGTATGCACCCGGGATCAGGCCCACCGGCATGCAGTGGTGGGCGAGGAGTGTAGGGTTGGGTATATAGGTCACGCCAGGTCCGTGGAGGTTGGGTCACGGACGAGGCGAGTGAAGGTGAGTGGGACCTGTTGTCGAGCCCAGATAGGTTGTTAATATGATGATTTTATCGTTGAAGTGTGTATAGTGGTTAACCTAAATCAGACCTAACCATCTCTTTACAAAATTTTTAACCTGGCCTAATTGATTTTATCTTGGTCACTTTTAGGGCCAAGGT